>OY728131.1:771354508-773871165 GCA_963277665.1 Viscum album | reverse complement strand
CCATGCATCTAAACATTAATTAGATCAATGATAATAAAAAAAAAAACTCTCACTATTGGGTGTCCAATGGTGACTACTGGCTCGTATTTGGGTTCCAGTGGTGACTCATGTCTCACCATTGTGTTTCAGTAGAAACTCTTATTAATTTTTTTTAAACAATAGAATTAATATAAGATGACTAAAAACCATTATTTCTAAAATAATCATAAAATAATAAGAAAAATAATAAATATATTAAAACAAATTAACTACTATAAATCAGGTATCCTAGATTAATTTACCCAAAACATACTTGAAAAAATGATAAATAATAATAATGGTTTATGATAAAAACTAATATTAAAAATTATATATACTTGAAGTAGTTAACAAAAATTTTGAGAAAAGAATAAAAATATGAAACAATTAAAAAAGAAAACATTTCATTTTGATAGAGGAGCTAAAAATCATTTGGTATCTTGATGGTGAAATATCAATGAAAATATCGGAAAGAGGAAATAAAATGATAAAAATAGAGAATAAAACACTCTTGTAGAGAAAGAACGTGTAAATTTACTCAACATTTACTCATGGTGGTGAGTCAGTGACTCAACATTAGTTTCTAGTTGTGAGTAAAATTACACACTCTTGGAAAAATTCTTCATCTTTGAAAATTCTCACCATTGGTACAAACAAAGGCTATAAAAAATACTCACTTTTGGTTAATACCAATGGTGAAATAAATGTTTCACTATTTGTTAGTATTAACAGTGAAAAAAATACTCAGCATTATTATTTTACCAATTGTGAAAAATTACATCACTATTGGTTGGTACCAATAGTGAATCATCACAGATGAACATCTTGAAAGAGGGGTCTTTAGTACACAGAGTAACCAAGACACAGTGGATAAAAATAATGTGTTATAACAAAAGGATGAGCACCAATTTTCCAAAGATAGAAAGTAATATTTACGAGAAGAAAAAATATAACATAAAATCATAAAGAAATGAATATGTATATTCCTTCGATCAGAGAGAATGATGTTTACTGGATAAATCATCGTCAGACAACTTATCTATTATAGATGAAAAATAGAGTTGTGTGGGAGAACAAAAAATATGTAGTAATTCAAAAATAAATCTCATAGGATAAGAGGATGGCTCGAAGAAATTAGGGAGAGGAGATAGAGTGGTTATGAGATTAATAGATGAGAACTGATGGCTGGGATTCAATCTCAGTTGAAAATATTCATCCCATGTTGAATCCAATATATGGGGACCTAGTGGTACTTATGAGAGAACATGATGGATGACAGCCAGAACAAAAACATAGGCATGTCGGAGGTCTTATCCCAAACCATGCAGGTAGACTCACACCCCTAATACATAATATTACACATGTAAGACATGAACTATGATAGATTGATCCCAGGAAATATTTGTGCCTCAAGTGAAAGAACTCCCTTGATGGTAGACCAACTCGGTTCCTCTTTAAGGGTGGTTAAGTTTCACCTTGGGAGATTTCCTCACAACAATATTTTTTTTATAAAAAAACAACAAAAGATAAAATAAAAAATAGATATCCTAAAATAATATGAATTTTTTTATTAAGATTTAATATTTTTTAGATGAAAATTCAATATAATTAAATGTTATGAATATGAAATTTATCAAAAAACAAAGAGATTAAAAAATTAATACCCAATTAAAAACACTTTCAACATATAAAAATACTAATAATTACATGGTTGTAATTTTTATACAAAAATTATGATTTTAAAACCAACCATCAAATATGGTTATGAAAAAATACCTATATTACAATCATGAAGATGATAAGTCATGAATACACATGAGTAAAATTTCCCTTTTTCAAAGAAAATTATGGAAATAGAGTAATTATTATTTTAATTTTTTAAAAGTATCAATATATAATAAATACCATATCATTTCTTCAAATTAACTAATATATATAATCCATGTGATGTGGTGATAAAAAAAATAATCACATCTCTTTTTAGAGGTGATAGTTCACATGTACACATGAAAGACATTATCATTTTTTAGTGAATGAAAAGTTAATAAAATAAATGATATATTAATTCCTTATTACACTGCAAAACATTTTATGGTGTACTTCTCTTAAATATATTCTATTCATAGCCTATGTTTCAAAAAGCGTTTTTTCCCATTGAAACAAAACTTTTTTATTTTAGAGATATTCATCACCTAGCCATTAAACATAAATTTTCCACTTCTATGTTTTTAATTTCAAAAAATGGTCATCGAGAGTTGTGACCAGTATGTTATTTGGAGTCTGATAGAACCAACATAATTTTTTTAATGAATAGTAACATACCCTTATGAATAGTAATATGAATATTAATATTACCATTATGAATAGTAAATAGTGATAATATTTTATTTTCATAAGTTAATAAGCTAATAAGATCTTAATTAATTTTTAAACGTGATATGAAACTAATTATACCATTAAAATTTATATTTTCTCAATTTACTATAATTTTATTTAAAAATTAAATTAAAAATACCTAGAAATTTATTTTCAAAAAATGGAATTCATTTTTGAATTATATATGTCAAATAATATTTAGGGTGGAATTTTTTTATTTTTCTAAAATACATGAATTTTTGGTGAATTGTAAAAATACTGTTTTGAGTATTCGGTAGTTTAATGACATCATAATGATATAAAAATTAATATAAAAGTTAGGTCAACTTTTTTACAATATCATATAAAATTAGTTTTACCATGTGGAAAAAACCACGGGCAAATACCATGGGAAAACCCATGGTTTTGAAATAAATCACTTATGAGGTTTCCCTTTTAATTAATAAAAAACTCCCTCTCAGTTAATATGAAATAAAACTCACCCCCGTCTTTTTCGATCATTATAAACTACTTATCCTTGATGATATGGTAGTATTACCTCACTATGAGTTCTCCGAAGTTGTTCTCAATCACCCAGGGTCCCAACCATTAGGTTTTGGGAGTTGTTCTACAATGTAAGAGATTCAATAACCCTTCTCTTTTCTTAAAGCATTAATTTTATGTTTTCTATTTTATTTACCAATTGGATTATGTTGGGATATGTAATTATATATTTCCCTTTATTTATATGTTATTTAATAGTGATTAGATACCCCCTTTACCTCATCAAACTATTTTAAGAAAATTTAAGTGATGTTGTTAGGCAGCCGAAAGTGAGAGATTTCTCAATTTTCATCTATTTTAAGTTCCTTTATTTTTCTACTTCATTCCTCATATCCCCTCATCCAAATGATAATATAATTCCAGTAACATACATGAACTATAATTATATTATTATAATGTAATATTTCATCATCATCTCTCTTTCCCCTCCTCTTGTACTAAAAATGAAAACATTGTTCGAGATGTGTTAATTTATCACATTCACGGACGACAAGTTATAAATTTTCATTACCAGGTTCAATTATGGTCATGAATCCATTTTTATGGTTGAACCAGATCAGAATATATGTATTTAAGATCTTTAATGTTCTGTAATATTTACACACTCTTAATATAAAATATAAAAAAAACAAGTTCATTATGAACAAAACTGCCATGTTAATATAAATGTTTCTAATTAACTCTTAACTATTGATTCATAATCTTGGTATATAACCCAAAATATTTAAAAGATAATTTATATCTTTTAAATTTCATTAATAATATATATTAATAATTATGAATGTTTATACCACATTCCAAACTAACTTCCATTCAAGAATACAAGTAAATTGATCATGAAAACCAAGGGATAAGATGCTATCAAAACAATAAAATTGAACCTCTTAAACCCATAAAAAGGCTATGGATGAACCTAATAAGGTTATACAAATCAATTAAATGTATAGGAGGTTATGGATGTATTAATTAATTAAGAAAAATTTTATTATTTAGGTCTTCAAAACAAATTAAGAACACACTCAAGCATAAGGTAAGGTGTTTCTCATCTCACATTCATTTCTGTGAGATTTCCATTGATTTGCCACTTATTTCATGCATGTGGTTTATTTTGTGCTGACTTTTGATATATATTATCATGATTATCATTATATTCATTCTATTATCTGATTCATTTTGTGATTATTGACTTTTGGTCATACAATTCAATTTATTACAATATGATACGTGACTTTGTCTGAATTTCCATTTCATTTAGACATACTTGGTATTGTGCACCTAATAATTCTTATGTGGTGTATCTACCACACATTTGAGATCATCATTAATTTGAAATTAAAATTCTGGTAAATATCCATTTTTTGTATCATGGGTATTAATATTTCTTTAAGTCGTATACCGTTTCACCTACAGTGTTAATTTGGAAATATGTTTTAACTATGGAAATATTAATGAATAAGTATTCTTTACTCTATATGGATATTGAGAAGCATATTTGACATGAATTAAATCTCGGTATAAATAATTAATTGGATTTGTAGTGGTGTGTGGGGCCCGCTATAACCCCTCGATTCATTAAGAGGTCTCATGAGACAAATCTGTTGGAAAAAAAACACTTTGAGTTTGTTTCAAAAAATCAGATAGGTTTTTACTCACAAAACTAAACCATTTTAATGGTACTATGGTATAATGGGCCAGATACATGATGTATAATTAATAAGAAATATCATTATTCATTATCTTATATCACTATCTATGAGGTTTACTCTATAACAAAATCTATGGATGCAGTTTCATTCTTAGTTTTTTAATGGCGTGAGTTTTTCATTTATTCACCATGCCATATTGATTATGTAAAGTTTTTTTTTGATTCACATATTTTTTAATTATGATTCAACTATTTTTAACCCTTACTGAGCATTTGAGCTCACCCCTTTTATTTGTTTATCTTTAGTAGGTTATGAAGCAGAGAAGATTTATTGTTCTTTCTTGATGCAGTTTTTAGTTTTCACTATGTATTGTATTTTGTATCCCTTTACAATGTAATTTTTGTTACATCCATGTATCTTCATTCTTCAAGACTACTAAACTGATCGTTCCTTCGGGATTTCATTCCATCTAACTATGCCAATATATAAAGTAAAGCACCAGCTCTGGTCTAGAGGGGTCGGGGCATTACGTTCTTCATAATTATAAATATTTAATTAATTATATATATATATATATATTAAATTAATCATTAAAATCATCCATGAGAAGTAGTGATGGAAATATAATTACATTGATTCTCCAGGTAGTAGTCTATTGTACATGCCGACGATGGTTTAGTTTCCCATTTAATGGAATAGTAGATTGATATAGGTTAATAAATTAACAAAATAACATCCTATTATATATAATATAATATTTTTATTATCTCATGATATTTGGGAATGTTTATAATGAGGTATAAGAAGAATTAAATTGATACTTTTGGGATAGAACCCCTACCTCTTCTTTGGACAACCTATCTACGTTTATACGTAAACCCTTACTAGATTGGACTTATGATCACCAAAATTCATCAAAGATGTTCTTATGGATGTAATGAATTTATTTTCGTAGGATTTGATGAATTGTGTTTTGTTCATTTTTGATAAAAAGAGGAGAGGAATTCCCCTTTTATTAGATAGGCGAGAAGCAGTTTTGGAATTTATTAATGTATTAAAATAAAATATTTTATCCTTCACATTAAAATGGATTAAAATTGATAAAATTAAAATATAATATTACTATGAGGCGTAATAAACTCCTTAAATAAAATTTTTATATGTTTAGTTGTGTTTTTAACCATTATATTTTTGTTTAAAACCTCTGTTAACACTTAAGATGATTAAAGTGAAGACAATGTTGTTATACTTTAATGGACAAGATAGTAACTTTAAATGGTAAATTTGATGATAAATTGATCAGGATTGAAATATTTAGCTATATTAAAATAACATTTCTGAATAAATATTTTTAGTAATTTAAAATATTTTAATAAAACATTATTATTTATATCATATCATTTATGAAATTATTTGTTATTAAATGAAATATTATAATACAACATCAATTTTACTCATGTATAATAGTTTAAAATGACATAGATTATAAAAAATTAAATATGTTTTATTAATATATTCATACAATCAAATATTTTAATGTTTTTAATATCATTTTATACGTTATATTTTGGATTAACCCCTTGGTTAGGAAATTTTTGACTTTAATTACAGTAATGACTTTTTGAGTATTAATGGGTTATAATATTACTAATAAAATCATAGTTGTATAATTAATGGAAATTTAATGAAATTATTGACCATTTATCATCCCAACTTTGAACATGAATTTTGTTTTATAATTTTAAAATATTTTAATAAAATATTTTTGAACATAAAATACGATTAATATCATTTTAAGAACAATACACACTATATTTCCTTGAAAACAAATTGGAAAAAAATGGAATCATATTATAAACCTTCAAAAAAATATAATATGTTATAAGCATATAAAATATTCATTGGACACTATAACTCACAAACATAAAATTATATTTATAGTTTTGAAAATAATTTAGTTTTTTATGTTCTTTACACAAGAACTGTGTCTATGTTTCATAATAATTTATGGTAATTATTTCTATAACAAAAATATAAAATTAATTATAATGATATATAAAAAATATTACCTATAAAATTACTCTTTATAAACTAACATAATTTCTTTTTGTCCCTAAATAAATAGTTAATTATTAATAAAACAAATAGAATGATTTTTTTGTCTCTTCATTGAATAAAATATTATAAAGATCAGAGTAATGAATAAATGTAAAAAAATGTAATATATTCAATGTTTTGATGATTATGGTTAAAATATTCTCATATAATAAAACTAGTACAAGTTTTATGGATACTTTTTTATCCATATATCATTTTGTTTCCCTTAATTATATTATTTTACAATTAACATTGTAAAAAAATTTACTATGATTTCTATTCATTATGAATTAATATAAAAGGGAAATAATAACCAAATTTGGACCTCCTAAATAAAAAATGGAATCAATTTTTTCAATATTTCATTCCCATAAGTGGAATATTTTAATTTAAAATTAATCCCACAAAAAGTGATGGAAAACTGTTTAAAAAAAATGACATTTTAAGTATGCATTTTTTATATAAAAAATTCAACCATAAAAATAATCCCAATTAAGTTAATTATATTAATAATAATATAATATAAATTTTTTTATTTTTTAACTATTATAAAATAATGTGGATATATTTAAAAACATGAAACACAATATAGTTTTCAATAAAGATTAGTATTTTTTACTATTCACTGAAAAATTATCCTTTTCATAAAAATACCAAAAAACAACTCTAAGATAATTTTGATATTATTATTTTAAAAATAATACGCTTTTATAAAATTTAAATTTAAATTTTTTCATAAATTAATTATAATATTTTCTCATAAAAAGAAATAAAAA
The DNA here is from genome assembly GCA_963277665.1 of Viscum album. Lineage (NCBI taxonomy): Eukaryota > Viridiplantae > Streptophyta > Magnoliopsida > Santalales > Viscaceae > Viscum > Viscum album. Next base: position 773,863,709 of record OY728131.1, on the reverse strand, counting down.
ACATTTTTGAAGAAAACAAATTTTAGAAGTGTATATTAACATTAATAAAAAATAAATATTTATTTACTAATAAATAATCTAAAAAATTACATTGATGAAGAAATATATATATTTATTAATGTGTGCCATCATATTTATACCCATAAACATAACATTTAGGATATAACAGTCATATTTATGTAATACTATTTCATAGTTCGTTTAAGTGTGGTGTTATGTATCCTATACAATATCAATCAGATTCATCATTTTTAAATCATAGGATATTAAATTATATCCCCTCTATTATTAAATTTTCCCCATACTTTTAATTTTGTGTCAATAATCTATGGTTTTACATTTTAAAGTACCTTTTTTGAAATCCCACATCATTAAAAGGTTTAAAAAAAATTCATCCTGATAAAAAATAAAAGGGAAGTATGAAGGCCATCTAAAATAACACATAACTAGGTTACCAAATAATTGAACATTTTTTAAAATTAAAAATAAGGACATTGAGGAATAAAATAATATTCGAATAATAGAGGATACAGATAGAGATCATTCATAAAAAGAAAGTGCATGATCATGAGAAATATAATGACCATAAAACCATAAAAGAAAGGGGTGGGAAGATATTATTTATTCCTCAGAAATGAAGTTGATATGATAAAATTTATATTTTAAGGTCCTTTCATAGATTTCAAGAATTCAACTACCATTTAGACTATGAATATAAGGAAATATACTCTCATGATAAATATAATTTCATCAATTAATCAATTTCCACCAAAATCTCATCTTTTACTCCATACAATGAGTATTAATGATGAATTTCACATTCCTAGAGCACTAAATTTATCCTACAATGGATCACATAATCCAAAAAAAGATAAAAATGGGTTCTATGTATATTTAGAAATTAAGAAAAATGAAAATGGTGAGCACAAGTAAAGATAATTAGAAAATGTATAAACCTCTATAAAAAGAAATAATAAATAAATTTCAATAATTCAATAATATTACTAATAGTCCAAACTAAAACATTTCGTAAATAAGTATCCTTAAAATTCATCAAATTTTTCCTGAATAATATTGATCCCCAAGGATCAGAACTACTTTATCACATATTCTTTGAATATTAATTTAACATTTATCTCCAATCAACATTAGTCACTTATAATTTCATATACCCAAAAATTTATATTCCATGTTCATATAATCACCATGGTGGGATAATGGTTTTAATTAAACCACTGTAAGTCCACAATAAACTTATATATTCCTATAAAATATAATTTAAAAAGTATTCCTCAAGTAAAGCCTCGTAATATTATATAATATTCCCTAAATTTATGGGGATATTATTTTTATGTAATATTAATTATATAATCAATAAATCCCATTTCAATTCCATAGTTATATATATGATAATAAAAAAGTTTCAAAAAAAATTTATCTTTATCTTTAAAATTGATTAAGTAAAAAAATAATTCCTTACTTAATAGGATGTCACTTTAGATGATGGTATGTGATTCACCCTTATATCCCTTTTTTGTAGGTTCAATCCATGAGGCCTTACTAGATGCGACATGATTTTTTCCAGCCTACGGGTTGTCCTCAAACTAAAACTATATTAATATAATTCCTATAACATTTCCAAAAATATTACTAGCATCCTTAAAAATAACCTAAATAAATAAATTAATAAATTAATTTTTAACATCATATATTATCTCATAACATTGCTTTTATATCCCTAAAAATTTATTGTAATTATTCTAAAAAAATCCTTCACTTTAAACCTAAAGGGAACATATATCTCAAAAAAATAAAAAATATCTCTAAATGTCCTTAATTACATGAAAATACCATCAGTTAAAAAACCAAAAGGAGTGTCTATGATTTTCATTATGTGATCAAACATAATCTCATAAACCAATGATAGTATCCATATCTCCTAATATAACCTCTCATAGAAACATCATGATCTTGAACTTCTCTAAACCCCACTCTAATACCAAATATAATATCCCTGAATCCATACTCTCAGATAAAATATAGTTGTTTCATTTTTTTCTATGATTATCAATAAATGGGAATCAATTTTATACATCTAAAAGATTCCACATCATAAAATAATTATTTCTCACTTATATACGTAAGGAACTTTTAGGTTTAGGGTTTTATAGAATTAGTAGAAACTCATTAAAATTGGAAATTTTCATGAAGTATCCATTTTTCCCCAAAATAAGTTCATTATAAATTTATTCTTACGTTGATCAAGGTAACATCTATATCTAGAACATGGACTATATTAATTTTTCTACTAACCCTTAAATCCTTTAAAAACATTTTAAAAAGTAAGATGAGAACAAATCACTCTATAATGGAAATTAAAAAATCCATTAGTCAGTGAAAAATATAAGAACCCATAAAATTCATGAATTTTTCACATTATTCATTGAGAATATGAAATAAATAATTTTTATTTAAAATAAAAAACACTTTTTTCTAAAACAAAATTTTAAAACTCATAGAAATCAAATTATAATACATTTTAGCTATCTTAGAGCATCATATTCATAACCCATTTTAGACTGATTTCAAAAATAACTAGAACCCAGTTGAAATCATATGAGGAACCATACTAGATAACTCCTTCCTTATTTACTTTGAAGACTACTAAATTTTCCAAATGTATTGAATATATACAATAGGGATCACAATTTGTATAATCTATATTAGGATCACCCATATTCAGAAAATATTATTGGGCTCAACCCATAATATAAGCTATATCTAGGTCAACTATTTCTCATATATAATTTTCAAGTACCATATAATAAATAAAAAATTTACTTCTTGAACCGTTTCATCAAAAAACAATTTAAAAACACTTTTTATCCCATACGTAAAAAACACTCACCTATTGAAATATCATTTCCCTTTAAAACCTAATTATTTAAAATAAAATCCTCAGAAAAAAATTCAAAAGGAGTTGTTATTTAAATAAAACATGGAATCATTAATGTTAATCAAAATATGAAATATTGGTGATATTAGTAAGAAATAGCATTGACACCATATGCGTTATAATAGAGCATTCCTTTTTTCATCTATAAAGTAATTCAAAACATTCTACAAAAACATTCTCTATTTAGAAAAAATAAAATAAAGAAAAAAATATTAAATATAATGTCTTTATAATTGATATATTTATATATAAAAACTTCCATTGAGTTTTTTATTAATATATCCATGAATGATAATGATTTATTAAATTAATCTTGAAAAAATTTGAACCAAATTTTTTTAATGTAAAGTCTCACTTACCTCATGTTTGACTACTCATGTACAATCATTATCTTCATGAATTATTAAAATATATTGATTATATACATTAATTATAACCTATTTCATATTTATAATAAATCTTATTTTATTTAATAACATGTAATATTTAACTACATGATCAGTTATGTTTATGTCAGACTATTTAATGATATTGAACTCATATGCCAAAAATGGATTCAGTAGGATGACTATGGTAAAAGGTTTAATTATTCCATAATATCACAGATAATAATAATGAAATATTTAACATTTTTATACATAAATTATACTTTTAAAAGAAATCATAAATGATGGGTATGAAAAATTAATTATATTACAATTATGAAGATGGTATGTTGTATGTTCACAGGAATAACGTTTCCTTTTTTTCAATGATAATGATTGAAATAAGGTACACATTATTGTAACTTTTAATAATTATCATTATATAAAAAATAACTTATTATTAATTTAAAATACTTATATATATAATTTATCTGATAAGGTTATAAAAAAATCCCATCACTTCCTGGTGGTGGTAGTCCACACATATGCACAAATAACATTATAAAATTATAGTGAATGAAATGTTAAGAACACGAATGATTTATTAATTCTATATAATGGATTATGTTTTATTAATATCATATATATATACACATTAAACCCATAATTGTAACTATCCATGAGAGCTTATAATGGAAACTGAATTACATCGGTTCATGATGCGGTAGTCCTCCATAAAATGAACGATGATTATGATCCACATTTGATGGAAGATGAGATGGATATAGGTTATTTTATTAAAATAATAACATCCTAGTATATTTAATATACTTTTTTTATTATCTTATCATGTTTGGATAATATATTAATGAGGTAGAATAATATATTAAATGAAAATTCTTGGTTAATACCCATACCTCTTCTTTAGACAACCTCTCTATGTTTATACCCAAATCTATCATAGGATGCCTTCATGATAAAAAAAATTAAAATAGGATGTGGATAGGTATGTAATTATTGTATTTTTTTGGTCTTGTATGAACAAATTATTCTTAATTTATGAATAAAAGAGGGGAAGATGTTCCATTTTGTAAGAGTGGGGAGGGGAAATCTTGTAATTTCTTAAAGTGTCAAATTATTATAATTAATTTTCATATTAAAATGGATCAGATATTATAATTTTTGACGATAAAATGATAACGAGTACAAATAAACTCATGCAATAAAAATTTTAAAATATTATTTAATGTTTTAACCCTTATTTTTTTGTTTTAACCCAGAGTTAACTCCTTTAACTATTACTGTGAAAATAATTTTATTTAATCATTCATGGTTAAGATAGTTATTATAAAAGAGTAATTGGCCCATGAATGTACCATGGTATAAATATTAATAATATCATAATAAATTGGCTAAATAATGGATTTTTATTAATTAATATCATTTTTCAAATTAGATGAAATATTATAATATATTATAATATCTATCTATCTCATGTAAAATGAATCCAATATTAAATGTATTAGAATATATGAAATATATTTTATTAATACAATAATCCAAATAAACATTTATATATTTTAATATCATTCTATGCTTTATAATTTAGATTAACCCCATGAATATCCAATTTCAACCATAACCGCAATAATAACATTTTTAATATTAAATGTTTGTGATTTTAATTATAATAAGAAAATTGGGACATAAATGTCAATGGAATGAAATTTTATACAATTTATAATTCTAATTTTCCTATTTTAAATTTTAATAATATTTATATAATTTAATACAACTTTATTTGATATAAAAACTATTAATTTTATTTTTCGAATTATTTACATTATTCATGTTTGAAAATAGCATAAAAACCAAAAAATTAGAATATAAACCATCCAAACAACTATAATATTCTATACATGTATTTACTATTTTTGAAAACATGATCTTATACATAAAATAGTTTTTTAGATTATTTAAAAACAATTTACATCATTTTTTCTACTTTATGTACAAGAACTATGCCAACATTACATAAGAATTTATGGTAATTATTTCATCACTAAAAAAATAAGTAAATTAAAATTATAAATATACTTTTTTATATATTAGATTACTATTTATAACTGAAAAAATCTATTTCTATCTCTATTTCAAAAATTTAAAGATAATAAAACAAAGAGAATGACATTTTTTATGTTTCTTTACATAAAATATTATAATGGTCAAAATCAAGGCCATATGGTGACACAAAGTTCATATGTTACAATTTTTTGTTTCTATACACGATATATATGCATCAAATAAATTTTAGGAATGTATTAAGGTTGCAGTTTAGCCCTCATAACATTCTTTGTGCTCATAATAAACATATTTTAACTTTACCATGGTAACAACATTTATTATGATCTCTATTCATAGTGAATAAAAAAATATAAGTATTTAACAAATTTAGACCTCCTGATTACAAATATGAAATCCCTTTATCATGATTCATTTAAAAAAATTTAGAATTTAATTTAAAATTAAACATGTAAAACACAATGAAAAACGGGTTTTGAGAAAAATGTCATTAATGTATAACGATGTTTTTATTTCAAATTGAACAGTCAAATTGAATCCAATTATCATAATGTTATTACTCATAAAATAATATAACTAATTTTATATGTAGAAAAATAAAAAAATTTATTATTTAATTGCTTGAAACAAAATAAATTTTTAAATAAGGATAGGTAATTTCGACTATTCACATAAGAATCAACATTTTTAGAAAAATTCCAAAAAACACTAAGATAATTTTTACATTGTGACTTTAAAAATTATATATTTTTATCAATCAAATATAAAACCTCTCTCAAATTTTAATATTATATTCACTCAAAAAAATTGAAATACTTTTTTTAAATGTATTTTTGAAGAATAAATTAACATTGTTAAACAATTGATTTATTATTTACATAGATTTAATCAATAGATATATTTTTTTGGACCTTTATATATACATTTCATAATGATGTTAATATTATTCATTACCACCAACTCAATGTCTATGTTATGATCATCATATTTATATAACAATGTTTCATGATTTGTTAATGTTCAGTGTTATGTATCTTGTACACTATTGAACATAGTAGTTAATTAAAAGTCATGAGAAATTAGAAAATTCCCATGTTTTATAGTACATGAATATTTTTTAAATGAAAATAAAAAAAATGTATAAAATCATTGTATCATTTCTATAAATATATAATATTATATATAATCAAAGTTTCTAGATTTCAATTCAAATTAGAATATTACATTAATTTATCTGTTCCATATTATTAATTTATTAATTAAATTCACGTCTATACTTGGATTTCCCATATAAATTTCATTATTTTTTTATATCATGCAATTATGTTGACGTTTTTAATCAATTCTTGAATTTTAAGTTCAGTTATACACAGTTTTAAAACATTAAATATCTTATATTGGATTGTATTAGCTATACAGACATAATAAATACTATACTAATTGATTGAACATGGTTATTGAGGATGTAATTAGTATAACAGAAAAATGAAGAACTTGAATTTTATAATCATGTTAATATTTAATAGTGAAATAATAAATCTTATTCAATTCCTAGTGGTTCTAAGTTCATTATATATTTTATTTAAAACTAAATAATCATATTTATGAATTTGACTTGAATTGAGTTTGATTTATATAATTATATTTTTATAGAATATTTAAATATCTTATTTTTATGTCATGTAATTAAACCCCCCTAATTTAGAAAAATAGTACAAATAAATAGAACACCTTGGTTGAGAGATATAACCTAATGTTATGATATTACTATATTAGTGACACTGAATAATCATTTGAATTATAAATTAAAAGAATACATAAATTCATTACACAATAAATAAGGTTTGAAATTAGTGTTATCTGATGTGGACTTATTTAATAATCTTGTCGATATAATCAAACCCAAGCACGACCTGTTTGTTAAATTGGTTATCATTTCATATATTCATGTCAAATATTATTGATATATTTAGTTACTTATTTAATATATGTATACATATTCATAATATTTTATATGATTAATCAAAATTATACATATAATAAATATAATTAATGATAAAACAAAATATTCATATATATATAGACATTAATTTACATAAAAAATAAATATTTATATTTACAATTATATGAATAGAAATTATAAATATATAAATAAAAATGTTATATACCCTCAACCCAAACTAGAACCATTTATTTAATCATGTATCCAATTAAAGGCATGTTTTTGTTGGGTTCATGTGTCAAGTCTAAAATTTACACCCCCAACTAGAAAGTTGATCAAACTAATGAGAAAAGATGATAAACCCATAGACATGACCATTCTGTTAGGAATATTAGGTATGTGTTATAATCATCAAGGGTTAGTGGTAAAATATAAATATAGGAAATGTGGTTATATCTAAGGTAAAATGTTATAATTTACGTTCATGATATATTTGTGATAGAATTTGGGATTTAAATAGATCTAAGACATATGAAAATTATTTTGGGAAACCGAGACATGGGGGAGAATATTTGGGTATACAAAACAAAATCATCATAATATAAACTTGGTACATATTAGAATTATGTGGTGCCAGATAATTCAACTAATAGAGAAATTAATCAACAAGAAATTGATGAAAATATTGAATATATTTATTAATCTTTTGAAAGAGTTTTCTTAGAAAATCATATATAATTTATTGAATTATAAATTTTTATTTTTCATGTTTATTTTATGAATAATAAATCAGGAACTTCCAATGGTGGGAGAATAGGTTTTAGAAATGAGTGGAGTTATTAAATGTGTTTTTACATTCTAATTTTCTCATTTGGAGATATAAATTCATGGATGGAATAGAAGACATAGAATTTAAAGGATGTTATTATTTCAGTTTTTCATTGAACACCTTTCCTATAATACCCAACCCGACACATAAATTTGGAGATAGCTTTCCATCATTAATGATTCCCCATATTCTTGAGGTTATTTACTAGAAGTGAGACCCTAACCCATTAAATGGGAAGTTTATTCCCTTTATATAATTATCATATATAAAAGAACAAGAATATAAGGACACGGAATTAAACATTACATAATATTGAATTAAATGAATACTTCACATTGAGGATCTTTTCAGGTTTAGAGTTTTATAGAATTACGACATAACTATTACATCTCAAAAGATTACAAGGTAGACATATCTACACAGTTTCCATTTTTTTAATAAAATAAAAACTCTTGAAAAAAAGTGTCGGGTCAAGTTCCATGTTTTAGACCGCATGACTTTTCATTGATCCCATCCTTGACCCTATTCATCTTTAAGTGCTGTGAAAACATTTCAAAACATGGGATGAACATAAAATTCGTAGTAAAGGTTATAAAAAAAGAATTAAAACATTTTTTCATAAATACATACAAAACATGAAATCATTTACTTACCTCATGAAATCATTAGATTTAAGAAAGACACATAGAAATCATTAATCATAAAGGAAACTTCTGGAATCCATATCATACTTTCACTCTAGCTATAAAATATACATATGGAGTTACCTTGGAATACCCATCAAAATATACTCCCTAAATCTCTTAGGAGAAACATTCATGTTTACCTCTGTTACGTTACCCAATTCCTTGGAGCGCTATCTTAGGCTCACCCTCCATAGGTTTATCAAGGAACCACCCGTATACATAAATAATTCCCAAGATCCATAATATGGTCATAACACATAACATAATAATAAAGGAAAGATAACATTTCCAAATTGCAATAAAAAAATATCATTTCAAGATATTGAAATAATAAATCCATTCTCAAAATCATTTTAATTACCAAAATACGTAAAAAGAGTATATGGTATTTATTTTTCCTTTTAAAAACATTACTGCTTGTTAAGGAAGACAAAGATCAAATAATACTCATGGTGGTGGAAAGGTCGTTGTCAACACTTACGTTAAAATAAACATTCATTTTTTTCATTTAGTAAAACTCTTTTTAGAAAAATATTCCCTTTGAAAAGTCAAGGGTGTTTATACAGCGTATAAAAGAAAGTCCTGTATTAAAACAAAATATGGCTCAGTGAAAGGAGATTGAGACAAAGTCCCATACAAAGATCATTTTGTAAATAAAATAGATCTATTATTTGTATTAAATATAATCACACATAAAGAATGTATAAATACATGATAGGACATTATTATAGCCTGACATAATTTGAAAGTAGGAGATTAACCCAATGAACGGAAATTGGGTTAAAAAGTTCCCTTACCTCGCGTCTGACTTGACTCGATCGTCCTTTAATATCCGGATTAATAAACTAAAGTTAATTTCTACTTGATTAAGAACCTTTTCAAGTTTATTATTCCTTTTTTATCACTTATTACCGCGTTATAAACATTATGCAATCATTTATGTTAATAACATACATTTTGTCGATATTTGGTACTTGAGTCAATAATGAACACCTTATATTTACAAGTTGTCCTTGTGTTCAATAGTCCATTATATCCAGAATGATATTCATTATTTAGATATCATATATATCATATATATCCAGTATATACAGGTATTTATAATAGTACATAACATTTGGAGGTAAGAAATGAAATGCACCGTTCATGGAGACGGTAAGCCGTACGTACGCATGAACGCTTCTTTCATTTCTATTTCTTATTTTTAAGGAATTAAAGAATAATTATACATAGTTATATTATAATTATATTATAATATCATATATAATATCATTAACTCTATCCTTTATACATCCCACATAAGGCATTAACGAGTCACATCACTTTGAGGGGGCGGTAGTCCGCACTTCCTCAAATGAGATTATCATTTTTACCCACAATGGAAACCATAAAGGCATGATATAATTGGGAAATATAGAAGAATAATGAAATAATAAATATCATATATATCATATATAAATAAATTTCCATCATAATGGCCACCATTAGAGGTAGTAAGATGTAATTGAACAGTCATCGTTTCATGAGGCCTTAGTTTTTCATCCACAGAATCATTATGTTATTCATCCATTAGATGGAGGTATGTGTAAGTGTAGTTAGAATAAATCTCATAACAACATCCTAGTATTTTTAGTATACTGTTGTTGTTACAAAAGAAATTAATAAAAAGAGTTTAGGGGTTGTAGAAGTAAAATAAAAGAAAACAGATTAAGAGAAACCACTACCTTTAATTTGGGTAACTTCCTTTGGTTTGAACCAAAAGGACTTCTTGAAGTTCCTTCTGCCTAAGCTAAGGCTTCTAGGAGAAATATAGGGGTGTAGGGAGCTTAATTGGGCAGATTATGGATGAGCCAAATGTCTTGATAGGTGTGAGTAATTAGTTAGAGGTGGTATCCTTTTATAAGGGGGAGGAGGGGCTCTTTAGGAACGTTTGAAAACATTATTTTATTATATAATGATATTCACTTTATAAAGGTCCAAAAATCCTTATAGTCGAAGATAAGATGACTCATGGTCTAAATAAAATTATCCAATTAGAATTGGACATGTTTTGTACTATATTTTAATCATTATAATCATATTTATTTAAATCATATATTAATGAGGTAAATACTACATCATTATTGTGTAATAAATAATTTAATTTATTCGATGTCTAAAAATTATAAAAAAATACTATCATGTAGGAAATTATTTTAGAGCTCCAATGAATATTTATAGGAAAAAAGACAATTTATATAACCCACTTCTAAAAATTAATTTACTAAAAGATATTTTCTTTTGTCATATTTTCCTTTACCTTAAGCTAATTAATCTAAATTGTCATTATCACTCTAAAGTGGATCAAAGGGGTCCCCAAATTTACCCAAATATGATCATGGTCGTAAATGACTCCACCAATAATGTTTGGACAAGTGTTATGAAAATTTGGAATCATTATAATATTATTTTAACCTTGAATTACCCTATTTACCTTTAACCATGGTAAATAAAAGCCAAAAGTTACTATACACGAAAAATTATTTTCATCTTAATAAACCACATTTTACTTCTTAATAACAACCATGTATGTTTGATTTTCAAAATTCAATTCATAGAAGTGGTAAAATTTCATTTAAATGAAAAGGATAGTTTTTTTAACTACCACTAAGTGGTTTCACTATTCATCAAAAATTGATGTTTTTTAGAAAAATACCAAAAAATCAGCCTAAGCTATATTTGATATTCTGAATTCAAAAATGTTTTCTATTTTACCAAATTAAAAACATAGAAGTTGCATTAATTAATTTTAAAAAGTAATTCCTTTTGTTAAAACAAATATCATGTTTTTATTAAACGATAACTATCCAAAGATTGATACTTGCTTATGTCCAATTTCAACGTGAAATTAATTTCAATGACCAACATTGGATTAAATGGTAAAAATATATTTTAATTTTACTTTAAAACCAATTAAAAATATAATCTAACCATATAAATAAATTAGATTAAAAGTCACTGTTGAATTAAAATACATTATTTTTCACTATTCATTAAAAAATGAACATTATCCAAAAAATACCAAAAAAATACCCAAAGTAAAATTTGATGTCCCAAACCTAAAGAATAATTTTATTTGGTCAAATAGAACATATATAAATGACCAAAACTATATTTAAATAGGGTTCTCCATTAAAAGGCGGTAAATTGACTATTTAATCTAAATTATGATTAAAATTATATTCATTCACATTTTAAGCCTCTAAATTTTTATTGGATAATGTAAATACATTTAACAAACATGTATAATCATATTTTATTTAGTTTCATTCATTCCCTCCAATAAAACTTCTAGGAGTTAACTACCATTTAAAATAATAATATTTTATTATTAGTATGCAGCCTAAGATTCCAAAGAAACTTGTTGTTGCGTTTCGGGTATGCTATCGAACATAGCAAACTCTTTAAAGTAAAATTAATATTTAATTCACAAATATTAATAAATATGAAATATGTCTTATTCTTAACTTACCTGGGATGTTACATAGAATAATCATAAAAATAATATCAAAATGGAAACAATGTTAATCAATCACATAAATTATAAATTTTTTGATAAATATGAAAAACTATTCTATGATGTGATATCATAGGCATGAAAAGATACAATATAATATAAATACCGATGGTAGATCATATATAAATTTAATTAAAAATGAAACAAAATGACCAAAAAAATAGAGATGTGATACTATTTATTAATAAAATTCTATGATATTATTTTTCCCTTTGATATCCTCAATAACCTACCATAGGTCCCAAATCCTTTACTAAATAAAAAATAATAAAGTTTATACATATGTTTTATGTGTGGGTGTTGGGTGTGAGTACAAGGAAATAATAGGATATATCTTGTATACAATTAGTATAGAAAGTAATACATTGTACGTTTCTATGAAATGATGCCTTAAATCATTCCAAATAAAAATCAAGTCGGTCATTATATGATAATCAGGGAACCATGGAACCTAAACTTACTGATTTTTTAATATTAGTGTAATTTTCATGATTTTACCTCATTAGAGTGCAATCAAAATCATTCCCAATGGTCTAATATGGACTTACACCAATTTTTTGTGATAAGAATCATTACAAATCGCCCACCATGTATCTATCCTAATGATATACATGTTACTAATTTTATTAGTTATATAGCTTTCCCCAATGGTAACTTTACTAGCCCTAATAATCTCACATTAATCTCAATGATTTCACATTGATGCTAATTATCTTAAAATAGAAACAATGATCTCACACTAACCGAAATGTTCTATATCCAATGGCAGTAATGGTCAATGTGATACTCTTACCCAATACCTTATCACGATACATTAACTACACAGTGAAAGAAATGAATATCTTGTATTAACATACTCATAATAACACATTGAAAGCTATAAAACATAGATAAACTTATTATACTACTCTCATTGGTGGGACATATCAAAAATTACCCATTTAGTCATTATATTTATATCCCAATGATGTAATATTACCTTATCCTCCATTTCATTCTATATATCTTTTGGTGCATGATATGTCAATCCACACATATTTTATCCTGGTCATGGAAGAAGGGTTATACCATTCATAATAGGTTATACTAATTTATATATTAATTTCCAAACACCAAAAATCTCTTTCATACACCATTGAGTTGGGTTACAAATAAATATGCATGCATAAACACAAAAATCACATAATAAATAATTGAATATGGTATGGGTCACCCACCTAGATCTCAGTGGAATATTTTCCTATGAAGAAACTTATAGAAATTTTTCTAATCTAATGAATCAATTAAAACATAAAAAATATTTAATAATACTACCTTTATAACTATCTTTATTAAAATAATGAAATAAACCAAATATAAATTGTCATAATACTTTTTCCTCACCCCAATAGATTTTCTGAAATAAATACATTTGAAATATCTCAATATACACAGATTTAAGTTCATATTTAAGCTGGATGTGGGAAGAGAGAAAAGTAATGGAAGAACCTATTAGTTATTGTTTTGGATAAAATAGGGGAAATAAATATTTATAAAAGAATATCTACTAAAAATTAAAAAAAAAAATCTTATATACATAAAAACCCAAATACCACCATCCACCTAACGGATTAGCTTAGGGCCTCCCTTACCTATGTATGATTTATAAAGTCCCTAGTAAGACCCCAATAGGTACTCATTGGTGTTTACTAGTATATAATCACACAACATTCTCCTCTTCCACCCAAAGACACCATATTTGGCCCCTATATCTCTATTATGTGAATAAAATAACACAAAAAATTATAAAACACACAAAAACAAATTTAATAACTAACAGAAAAATTTATGTTCAGTAAAATCTCCCCATTACTATGTTTTCTATCCTAAATAAGAATAAAAAATATCTTTAAAGAAAAAAATATTCAATTTTTATATATATATATATATAAATTTCTCTCATATATCCACATATGTTTCTATAACATTCACACAATAGGCATCATGTCCACATGAAATGTATTTATACTAATATCAATAATCAATATATTCCTTTCCTCAAACAATTTGACCACATTTAATACTAATTAATCTCTCTCAATAAAATGGCATTGATCTAGTATATTCTTCCTTATTTTTAATGCATGAAATATATCATTTATGCTATTTTATCATATACGAATATATAATGTTTATGCAGCTGTTTTAATGAACTCTAGGATCTCAAAAGGACCTAAAAAATCATGGTGTTAAATTATACTAGTTCTCCATTATTCAATATACAAGTTGAGGTGATGCCCAAAGAAGCACTTGATCTCCTATACCATACTCCCTCAGTCGATTTCTATAGTATAAAAATTATATAATTTTTATTTAATCCATATTCAATATCTTCTTAATCTACTACACCTAATCATTAGTCTCATTAATATAACTTATCCCAACTAGAGATAATTATCTGACCTCCATTCAATATAGTGTAAACATATAATAACTTATGTACAAAGCATCAATTAAATCCAGATATATTGATTCAATAAAATTCTCATCGAGTAAAATTATTTTAATGATACATTTTCCTCCCAACAACCAGTAAAATCCACTTTGTATACACATCACATATCTTAAAACACCTTGATAGTGTGATTAAGCAATCTACTAGTCTATGGATGATAAATTATAAATAGTTTCACATGACTCAAAAATATTTGTGTAAATGTTATGATTAAAAAGAATTTATTCACACATGAGAAAAATACAATTATTATTTCCCCTATATGGAATATAATCAATTTATAAACATAGAGTTTCTCCAATCATTGAACTATCTATGCCTCCTAAATTAGTAAAAAGTTTGTTACCATCTTTAATCTCTAATAAATAACTCAAAAAATATATATATCCCTATGATACCTTTTTAATCCACTAATGAATCCCATCATGAATCTATACCACTTCTATATGGGAATAATAATTGCATATAACATACTAACCAAGCTATAATTTTCATCCTTCACATGTTATTAAATGAATAAGTTATATCCCCTTACATACCCATTCACTGGTATTTTCTCCTTATGTCATGGAATATCTTGTACAAATTAGGATAAAAACTTATTGAGATGAGTTAAACTCTTATTTCACCTCTTCTCTCATGTACATAAGTATACCAATATATTACCCATGTATAAATATGACTCTTTATCTTGAGCCTAATTATATAAATACTCTCCTCTATCAAATCACTCATGCATTGTAATACTAATTTGGTTATCCACCATATTTCATTCAATGTTTTTATAAGAGTAAGAGTTACGTTATGTTGTGACAAGATAGCATTGACCTACTCCTAAATTATAACATAATTCATGACATATATGAGACACATCAACAATTCTTTTTATTTAACATCATGGAAATGAGGTGTCTCGTACTTCCCACTTACAATATTTTATTTAGCATTCAATTTACCTTGCATGTACAGTATCTCAAAAATCAAATGACTTTAGTTACTCAACCCACCTCCATGGAAAATATTAAAATATTTCTGTGGAAAAATTTATATCATGATATAATAGTCATTTTATATAATGATTTTATCCCCAAATAGATAAAGATACTAATAATTTATCATGTATGTTACCACCACTACCTCAAGATCAGGTGGTGTGTAGTTATTTTATGATCCCCCTACTGTAGAGGCCAGTAATTTACTACAACATCATCTTATATTTCTACATGTAATAGTCTCATTCATGTGGTATCACAACACACTAGGTTTGGTTTACTTTATTTGGGTATATTCAATTTGAGAGATCCAGTCAATCAACCCTTTATCCCTATGAAAACATTAATCATATTATTCATCCCACAAAAATCAGGCCCCCTTAATAGTCAATGAAATCATAGATGCTACTGTCCAAGATATATATTAAATAAATCTCATATAATAACATAATATATTAAGGAAACATCTTAACTCAAAAAAAATATTTGGAATAAAAAAATATTACCCCACTTATTCCATCTTAGCATCACTAAGATAATCACCCAAGGAAACATAATTCAAAACAATTTACATCCCTTTTCCAAAAATCATACATTGAGAGATTATTATACAATTATTCCCCACACAAAAACTCTAAAATAACACTATGGTATCTCTCATGATACTACAGATATTAATAATACACTAGAACAAAATTGATTAACACAACAATGAAAAAATTCATATAGTGATGAAATATCCAATTTATTATGTCCTTAAACCAATTCAATGTGTTTTCACCCCAAATGGAATCACTAGGTACTCATATAGTTCATAAATTGTTTTTAATATTATCTTTGACACATATTCAGGTCATCCATTAAGTTGATGAAATCCGTATCTCAAGTCAATATTAAAAATCCATATACCACGTTTTAGTTATCAAGTATGTCATTTATCATTGGGATTAGATACCGAAACATATTTTTTAACCAATTAATCATCTTCTAATCAATTTATATTTATAAAATAACATCACCTTTTTTGTGAATAAAATTGGTTCTATATATAGGGATATATTCTCAAATCTAAATTCCTTCACATTGTGGTCCTTAACATAGAACTTCAATATCTCAGATCTTCTAGAAACATATGATATATAGGATTTTATATTGTCTCTGATCCTGATATCACGCCAATTGTAAACCCCACCTACCTCTCTAAATGTAACCTAGAAATATTTTTGAAATACATTCAAAAATTGATTGAAAGCTAATGATAAGAAAGTTCACTATATCCCCTCTATTGATCCCAAAATAATTCTAAATATCTATACATTTATGTCTCTTAATTAACAAAGTTCATGTCTCACCCATATTTATATTATATATCACTATTTGATAAAAGTAATAGTATCACATTTTATAGAGGTAAATGACATGTGTATCCAAAAGAATTCCTCATGTTCCTAGAGAGAAGTCATGAAATCCAACAAAATGATGACCTTAAAAACCATCACGTACAAGAAAAGGAAATCATGAAAATTTCCTCCTAACCATCTATCCCGAAAGAGTATCAATAGATAATAACAGTAGTGACTGCTTAGCTCTGAGTCCTGAATCATATAGCATGCAAAAAAACAAATATGTGTGATGAAGAAATATAAAATACAACAAAACACTATTTATAAATAATCAATATATTTTTTTTCTATCAATGATACATATCCAATATCTTCTAGAGTCTTCTCAATATCCTATAAATATCATTAGAACACAAAATTCCCCTAACTTTATGAAAAATCTAAACACTTCCACAACAAATTATGGAAACTCTAACCAACTCCATTCATATACATCCCTATAGAACATTTGATGCAACAATGTAATAATAAGACAAGATGTATTTAAAATCCCAGGGATTTCACTAATTTACATATATTATTATCATTGTTTACTTCCCAAAAAAAGTCATTGGAAAAGTCTCATATTCCCACTGAAACAAAACTATCTACAATCATACAAATAATCCACCAATATATTCCATGATATAATAAATTGGAAATATGTCAATGGAGATATCCTATGAGATGTTGAAAATGATTTTACACTTTAACCACCCCTTATCCAACACTCTAACAAGACTCCTCAAACCACATAATTTATATTCTTAATGACATAATACCATATACACATATTAATGATGTCAATTTCATCTAATAACATCCAAATAGAACATTATTAACCATCATTTTCATGTTTACCACCTCAATATAAGTAAAAAATTTATAATAATCTCACTTTGGAGGGAATCGGTAGACTTAGTTTGTTCTCAATTTATTGATACATCATATCTTTATGTACACTCAAAATTTGTGTAAACATCAAGTGGTGTATGAATTACATTGTGTAATCTATCACGGGAATATCCATGTGTTGGAGTTCCATAAACTCTTGGACATTCTTTATATTCATAATTTTTGGGTACAAATTTTAATTAAATAATTATAAAAACTATCTCATCTTAAAAACATATCATTCGTCATAAAAACTAAGATGTTCCATGTAAATCAAGCTAGTAACTTTACTAATACAACCTTTTTATCATCAAAATCCATCATTAAATCAATTATATAATGGATCATCTCTACTTATTACACTTCTCAGTACAATACACTATTACATCATTAAATTGGTGGATGTTTTATATGAATTTCTTGAATGATATCAGTCCCCAAAACTACACCCTCACAAAACCTTGACTCTAAATATTGTATAAATTGAACCAAAATTACCACGAATTGCATAACCATTGTTGTTTCTCGACCTATATCAGGTGGAAAATACATCACCTTACTCTATTGATTCTACTTACAATAAATACAAGGTGTAATTATTCGATAATGTCAAATGTTAGTCTATAATCAATAATGATAAACATTATAGACATCAAGCTTATCATAAAAAAATTGTTCTTCCCATATCAGCACATCCAATCAAATTTCATTCCCACAACCCATATACCTAGGAATAATGTTTTTATTAAATTACTACTAGAAAATTATAATAGCTATAATCATAATGATCCTTTTTTTATAAATATTGAGGGTCAAGCCCTGTTTATTGAACATAAATATATAGAACCCATTTTGAGATCTAGGTGAAGACAGAACCCTTATAAAAAAAGAGGAACAAAATACATTGAGAAACAATACCTTAAGGTCCTAACATGGTATTTAGTGATCAAATGGATCAAACATTCAATAAAAATATAATAAAAAATATCTTCACACCCCCCCTAATGGAGAAAGAAACATTGAGAGAAATTGATGGTTTTTCGTCTTCCCCTTCCAATCAGTTGTGTCATGCTGTCAACACACCATGGAAGAGTACCCCTAAACCCACAAAGAATTGTGGGATATAAGATGATAGGTTCAAATACACCTATATATCTTTTTATATTCCCACCTGACAATGATTGAAAGTAACTCACTACATCTTCAACCAGAGGAAACGTTAAAGTAGACTAGAAACATTATGCAAAGAGTCGATGGTAGGGTGCCCATACCTACATCAAAATTTGGTAAAATGGTAGAATGATGAGTGTTATAAAACAAATCCCCCTTTCATGGATTCACACCCAGGAGAACCTTCACGAAGCTATATTTCCTTTCTAGTGAAATGAGAAAAAATACAGTTCTAAGAGAGACCTATAAAAACAAAAAAAATGGTCCCAAAAATATAAAAATATTGTTAATCTACAGAACAAAACACAAAAAAAATAAACAATATTGATATTGGAACCTAATATAAAAAACCCTATGCACCCACACCTAAGACTGGGGCTTCCTAGTGAAGAAAACTAAATTTCAAAACCATGCTTGATACTATCTATTTGTAATATTCTCCAGGACCCCAACGTCAATGACTACTGACTATGATCCAAACCCCTTCTCCCATGAAATACCCCCACCATTGACCATCACAATCACATCCCTCCGAATGAGCATTGTAAAATGAAACACATAGGTTCCTATTGAACCCTATGATTTTTTGTCACACATCACCCTTCTCCCTGATACACATAGTGATAGAAGGAAAAAGATGGTGGTTGGATATAAAACCATACAAAATTTGTAAATGAAGGGCCACAAGAACCATAATTGTTGAATTCCGAACATCATTTCACATCCAAATACACCTTCAACACCACCATAAATGTATGACCATATAGTATATAATTTATAAAAATCATGTATCAAAGGTGAAATTATGGTAAAAACATTTGATAATTGATCGACCATGGGAAAATGGTAAAAAAAGGTGGAATCATTGACAATAAACACATTAAGGAAACCACAAATACATTACCACTAAATCCTTACATCATATCTCCATATAAATTAATGGAATTCAATGATGATCCGTCCACCAAAAATGGATCAGATGAATCCCTAAGAGAGAGGAGTGTGAATCCGAGAGAGTCCATCATCATCTCTATAGTGATCTAATTTAATTTCTTAATCCATTATATATATATATACTCATATAGAATAGGATATGAATCTTTTCCACCCCATGTGAATATAATTCATTCAAATAATTTATTTATGAACAAACTAATTGATTTTTAGGGATCCTTTAATAAACATGAGACTTTTATTCATCTCTTGAGTATAAAATCACATCTAAGAATGCATATTTCATGTGATTATACATGAAAAATATAAGACATAAGTCCATTTATTCTTTCCTATTTACATAAATAAAAAATCAATATGATTACCCCATAATGTTATTACCATCATGCACCCAAATACCTTAAGTGGGGTGAATTTTGGTATTTTAAATTTATTTAAAAAATAAATCAACTTACTGTGCTTTTTTGAATACTCAAATCTATAAAAAAAATATTAAATTAAGAAAAATATAAAATAATATAATGTTAAGATAAATGATACTTTAATTTTATTTAGTTCACCTAAAAGGGAGAAGTTGAATAATCATATACCAATGATGAATTAATGTACCATGAAATTTAAAAGTACATTGTTGTGTGAATGAATGTTATATGATTTATTTACAACCATGTTAATGTATTACCACTTATTCAAATCTCTATACTCACTACTTTAAAATAACGTCACAAATATATCACCCTCATGTCATTCAAATGTCTGATTAAAATAAATTTAATACACAATGAGAATTAATGTTTTTTTCTCTTCAAATTAGTATTCATATGTATATCCATACATTTAATTAATTATAGTTCTCTATACCTAATGTAATAGTTCTCATATATATTTTGATATGTAAAATTTTTTATCATTCTTATTGTTCACTCTCTTAATTTTTATATTTTTATATTATTCAATATTTAAATTATGTTATTTATTATCTTCAAAATATAATATATAAAAATATATAACTGGTTATACAACACTATATTTCATGGTTCTCATTCAAAAAAAACCTAATGGTTGTATTAAATCTCTCATTAAATAATAAAATATTATCATATACAAAAAATATTTAAATATAAAAAATTTGAAAATATCCTCCAATTTAGAGTCTAATGTAGTTTTTTATAAACTGATGAATCTTGATTACCATATTTCTTCAAAAATTATGTAATAACAATGTTCATATATCAAATAACCACATTCAAATTTTTTGAAATCTTTTAGATAAAAAGGTTACAATTCAATGAAGATAATTATAGTATAAGATTTTATTTCATAACATATTGTGGCTTTCAATTAATACATGATATCCTTGAGAATTACTCACATCCTAGAACACTTATTTTAGAAAATTTATTCATCATAAATCATCAAATGATCATATGGGTTAATCTATAAAATTTAAAGGGAAACTCAAAATTCATCCTCACCCTAAATTCCACTGTCAAGTTATACAGATCCACATCAATTTCTCTACTATAAATATTATATGAGTATATAAATAATATGATTTTATATCTATGTAATTTAAATATATAAAATAATTCTATATATACTCAGAAAAATAATCATGAAATAATAATAAATATTGGACTGTTTTTTTTTATTCCATCACTAAAATAGCTTATAATTCATCAAAATATTTCTAAACATCATCCAATTTTCATGGTATCCTTATTTTTCCTGGTATGATCAATTGTAAACAAAGACAAACAATATTCAACATATTCTATCGTTCAACTCTCTTAAAAACCTAGTTTTTGATATTCCCTTATTTTCGGTTCATCTGAAATTTCCAAGATTTTTCATAAGCATAACATGATTCCAAAATATATATTTTTTAAATATCAATAATATAGAAAATCTAAAAATAATAATAAAATATCATCGATCTTTTAAAATCATAATGTTATATTCACTGTTTAGAAAAAATATTTATAGGATGATTTTAAAGCTTACCTTGATTCCTTAAAGCTATATATTATTCTTTTCCTAATAATAAAACAACAATTATCACATCTTTTTGTTATTCACTGTGGATTCTGTCTCCCATGCTTCATATACTAATATAATCCCCCTAAATAATATATTTACACCCCTTGAAAAAGAGTAAATGTATATTTTTACAGCTTATTGGAAATTATTTCTAAATCAATGTTCAAACATACAGTTGACTATCAACAATTTAACCTTTGAAAATAAACCTAAAGGGTATTTTCGTTCTAAAAATATCATAGATAAAAAAAACCATTGTAAGTATTAAATGTATATTGGGAGAGAGGAGATATTGAAACTACTAATTCTTTGGAACATTGTTAAAAAATGAGATTCAACTAACTATTCTAAAACATTATTGTGGACAATGATTTAATTAAAATATTCATAATTTATTGATTTATCCCAATATACCCTTATTTGGAAACTAAATCTTCCAATTTTACTTTGATGAAGTTGTAAAATATTTCAATATTCTTAGTGTATTAATGTGGTACCAATTTCTTTATAATCACAATTACAAATTTTTATTGAGAAATATCACCATGGAGATATTCTATCCTTTATTAATATCATCCGACTATCAATAAATTTAAATAACTTGACTTTAAACTACTATAACAACGATTTTTTCTACTTCAGTTACATCGAGTGACGTAATTTCTTGTTTATTTCTGATCCTACTAACAAACAATTTTATAAGGAATATTGATCCCCCACCGATGAATATTAAATAAACAATATATCCTTCTCAATTTTTTTTATCAATATATTACCAAATATAACCTTATTCATTAACTAAATATCAAACCATAATCAAAAGTACCATGTATATACATCATGAACCATTTCACTATTATAAAATTCTCAACTTTCATATTTCATTGACACCTTTATACTAAAAATTTCTTATGAACAATCTTTATCTTTATTGAAATCATGAATAGTGTTTTTTAATCCCTATATTAAATAATTTTGGATTGATAAATAATTAATCATTAGGATTTATATGATTAGTTCCAACAGTGATTTCAAATGAAACAAGACTACAATATTTCATGTCATAATTTTTTAATAACTCTTTAACATATTTATCTAATGAGATAAAATTGTATATATTTTTCATTTAATTATAACCTGATAAAATAAGTGAGTTCTCAAATCATTTTAATTTTAAACTATATTCTCATAATTTTCAGAATTATGTTATCATAACTATATTATTTCAAAAATATATGATATTTTCAACATAACAAATTCGATGAATTATTCATACTTCATGATCATCACAAAGAAGTTGTGGCCAAAACAACCTCTTCAAATCTCCAATATCAATAAGTATGAATCTGATTGAAAATAGCAAGATCACCATGCCCAATTTAATCCATATAAATATTTATTGTGAAGGAATACATATTTTTCACCATAAATATGTTTAAAATCATCATTATTTCAAGTATGAAACTATTTTCATTATTTCCATAATTATTATTTTTAAACAATTATTATATTTAAATAATATTTTGATCACTAAAAAGCATTAAAATATATATAGTTTGATTATTATTAATTTAATCATGTTTTCAATCATGGTTCTAATCATTGGCCCATAATTTATCGATTCTTAAAAATATTTTTTTCTCCCATATGATAATAAAATAGATTTTTCAACATTCCACATTTAATGAGTTTTTTGAAATAGATTTGAAACCATATATAAATAATTCATAAATTTCATCTCTCGTTTTACTTTTTTGAGTTGTTGATTTACTCACATTAACTTATTCCTCCTATTTGGATTCAATATTAGAGTCTTCATCAAGTGATTTTCTTTATAGTTCACCTAAAATTGACTCATGATCATAATTTTCCTTAAAATTTCCTCGAAATTTTAATTTTAATATTAATTTCTAGACTTACATTCTTTAAATTATATCACTGATTTTAAAAAAATCCCAATAAGCCTCTTTTCAATGAACTTATAATTTTTTTTCACGGTTAAATAAATATGGAATATGTCGTCATCCACTACACAATCATATTTTCTATGTCTTTTAGATATTTTTTTTAATGTAACATATTTTTTTGAATACTCTAAAATTATTTTTATTTCATTTCCTTCATAAAACATCACATATGATTTTATCATCTCTAAATAAATTAACATATCACTATTTGGATTAGCCATCACAACTTTCACTACCTCCTTCCCATAATTCCTTGACATAATGCAGTCAATACAGATTTTTCTAGGAATATTATTAAATATTTATTATTATAATATCTGAAGTATTCCAAGTTATATTCTTTTTTATTTTTTAATAATCCTTTTTTATTTTTATTTATTGAGATATTAAATTCTTTTAATGAAGATGGGGGCAACTTTATGAGGTTTTTGACTTGGTTTTGGAAGATTTTCTTTGTTGAAAATATATATTAGATAAATATTTCATTAGACTAGGAACTCAATGCCTACAGGAAGAGAGGGGAAGGCCTTGGAACCAGGAGGCTAGTGACCCAAAGGTGTTACTCGATGGGTATCAAGTGCTCTATGTCAATGGACTATATACCTGATAAACCAAACTATTTTTTTAAATATATTTATAATTATTTAAATTAAATTTTATAAATTTATAGAATTAAAACAACCCTCTCTTCTGTCAGACCCATGCCACAAGACTGACTCCCCTTTCTCCTTAGATCTTTTTTTAAGCTTATATGCCCCACATTCATGGACTGATAGATGTTTAATTTTCCCAAATTTATCTTTATGGATAAGGATAAAAATATTCTTCTATATATTATCATTATTTCTCATTATTTTATCATTCATTATAAAAAATATAAATTTTATGGGTTATTTTCATGTTTTTTAATTAATTTCAAGAGTGTTTAATTCATCGTAAGATCTTCAATGAGTGGGGTCCTACTATATTGTGGTTTGTGGTGCTTAAATAATATCATCAGTTTATATGATTTCCATGGGATTTCTGAAATCTAGGTGAGGATAAATGAGAGTGTCTAGCCTATAACTATCATATACTGTTTTTATAGGCCCCCTGAGTATTGGATAAACATTTTGAGGACCCAAAAGGGTTATTATCGTGTTTTTACTTAATTACAATGTTTTTATGTATTTATGTCAGAGATAAAGTGTGTTGAACCTTATAATTATAATCTATAAAGGTATTCCTTGAGTTATATTATGAAGTACCAGGCCTTAATAGGCACCTTTTACCCTCCTTTGATAAAGAGATGTGCAATTATGTTGGATTTTTTCTAAGGGTCATCTTCATAATGGATATATAGATTTTCGTACAACCTCTTAGCTTGTTTAAATTGTTGGAGGAGTGAGAATATTTATTTTTAGATTATATGGTTCTAATTGGAGTAAACATTGGTTCTAGAGTATAGAAAGGCGTTGACTGTATAGGTCAATCTATTGATGAATAGTAGTTATATTGGTTATATTTCAAACAAATTTTCAAGATATTATATCTTATAGTTGGTATGTTGATATAAATTGAAGGGTTAGTATTATAGGGGTGATGATTCCTTAGGTATGAAATCAGTATTGATATGTGATTTCATTCCAATTTTTCTTTATATAATTCTTAGTAGGGGTCAAGAAGCATTAGGGATTTGATCAATATAGACATGGTATTTACTACATATATTTTTTTATTATAATATGAGTAAGTATTGATATGACTTTGTAATTACATTAGTATCGACATGGGATTCTCTTCCCATTTTACATTGTATTATTTTTTGTACAGTTCAACATGCCCGAGAACTGATATCTGTATAAACATGGGATTACCTTCTAATTTTCTTGTTATTATTTTGATTAGATATCCAAATTCCATTAGGGATGAGATAATTACAGAGGTAAGAACACACTACCTCTATGGTTTTATTAAATTATGGTAATATTTTTAAATTTATATTGACACTAGACATGGAATGAATGTTCACTCCTTGGGTGGATTTATTAGCACTCAAATGTGTGGAATTTATTATTATTATTATTATGGATTATAATTATTATCAAAAAACATATCACATGAACTTTAATATTATATATTTTTTGGGGACCCATTATTTATGGATTGATGTGTTTTACTTACACCCAACATATAAACCTAAGTAGTTGTATAAAAAATATTCATGAAAGATATATTTCATGTTTGAGATGGTGATTGGGATGTAGTGGGAGATAAGATCAAAATGGTTCTTAAGATTATTTTTATTATAGTACCAACTTATAATTGGTTCCCTAACACTTATACATATGATTATCCCATGATGTGATATTGTATTTTATACATGAATCGTGAGAAATTACAATTTCTCACTTTGATATTGCATGTTGTATATTATTTTCTCATGGTTTGATCATAAAATTAATGTCCATGTATATTTTTATATTATCATAACTATTATTATTATTATTATTTAAACTATAATATATGGTAATCTATTTACGAGTGTATAGTGTCCTGACCTTTCCTATATACACTATATGCTAGATAAAAATCATTGAAATATAAATAGGCACACTTAAGGTCATGTATGTTCATCCCTTGTCCATGTGAGCCATGTTTTAAATAATAAAAATTTGTGTGAGATCCCTATTCTTTTTCTATTACTATGTTGGGCTATGGTGTTTAGATAATGGCTTTTGTAAGAAATTTGGAAATACCTTGTTCATATGAGTAACTAACTAATATATGGGGAAATTCAAAGTTACGTGAGATTGTATAATAATATTTGGTTATGGGTGTTATAATTATTTTAATTATGAGAAATGTGAGGTGTACTTTATAGTATATTAGTTTAATATATTCATTTATTTTAAAGAGATATTCCTTTATAATTTTTATTTTTCATATTGGATTCATTTGAAAATCGTGTTCTTGTATGTGTTTCTCCGTATTTCTAATTATATTGTTATTATATAATGGTTGGTTTTCTGGATATTATGTATAGTTATGACAGCTAATAATGGTCTATAAAGGCTAAAGTGATTGATCGTGTTATGCGATACTCTTGTTTTTAAGGGTTTTATATAGAGTAGTGGGACACAATTAATATTACTATTTATCTTTTATATGATATCATTAATTATAATAAATATGTTTATATCAGTATGATTATAATTTTGGATATATTCCACCATGAAGATATCAATTTGAACACATAGAAGGTGGATAAGAGTTTCCACCAACATGTTGAGACACATAGAGTCCAATAGAATATAATCTAGGTTGTATATCAATCCCCTAATTCTACAATTAGACTATATTGTTGAGATTATTAGGGTATTCATAGGGATATTTCCATCTTCATGGAAGGTCATGGTTTTGGGGGATTAAGGCCAAAAAAATTATATAACACAAGGTATACATATAGATTTTAATATAAATTTCAATATGAGTTGACACATAATTTGCGTCACACCCACATTTTTAAATTAATTTTTATTTTATTAATTCTTGGCTCTGAGTTCTCACACCAAGGTCTGGGCTAGGTCTGGGATTAAAATTATTTTGCATTTAATATTTTTATCAGGGTTCGGACCTGCGCGTCGTCACCGCATGGTGGGTGGTAGCCACGCGATCTCCCCAGGTGCTTGTAAAAATTCATAAGTTGTCTGAGTTGAGGCGCAAAAACTGTGAGAGGTTCATTAAGTCATGCGACGAGCGCATGGTCATCCAGTTTTCAGAATAAGAAAAATAAATGGATTAAAATTTAAAAATAATGTTTGATAATAGTAATAATTATTTTCCATTTTTGTTTTTATTATTATAAAGAGTATTACTATTTTTAATGATATTATTAATATTATTATTATAACAATAAAAATTATATAACACCCATCCCCCCTTTCTCGTACCCTGAGCGACCCCCCCCCCTTCGTCCGCCTGCGCGCACCTGAAGCCCCACACCCTCCAGCCTTCCACGCCCCTGCCACTCTGACCTACTCGGCGCACCAGGTCCCCACCCGGCTTGCCTTACAACTCTAAGGGTCTCCCCATCCACCGCACCCCTAAAGGTTCATACCGCCCAGCTAACCCAGCAGACTCCACCCCCATAGAGCCCCCTTCCATCAGACATGGCCTCTGTCTGGCGCAACCTCCCCCTCATGGTCTGGCGTGGCCTCCCCCATTCGGTCAACATCCAAACACTACCCTCCCCTCGATGTCTCATGCTCTGTCCAGGCCCCTCCCGTATCTCGCTTGAATGAATAGCATGAACCCCTCCATTACAAGTGGTGTCTCCTCTAGTTACTACCCCCACCGCGTGGCTAAGTTCTCCCTCTATTGAGGATTCCTCCATCATGGAGGTTTTCATGCATAGGTTTCATTGTTTGGTTAAACCCTAATTATTAGGGTGGATGTGAATCTTGGTTTTCTTGGACTTTAGAGTGTACGAAGGGACCACGAGGCTCAGTTCATCTTTCCGATGAAGGTTTCTTCACATTATCACATTTTTGAGGGAGGTGTTTCCATTAATTTTCTTTTCCAAAGCAACTTATTTTATTCTTGTGCATTTTAATAAATTTTTAT
The DNA here is from genome assembly GCA_963277665.1 of Viscum album. Taxonomy (NCBI): domain Eukaryota; kingdom Viridiplantae; phylum Streptophyta; class Magnoliopsida; order Santalales; family Viscaceae; genus Viscum; species Viscum album. The sequence goes on along the minus strand of OY728131.1, from coordinate 773,834,795 downwards.
ATATACTTTGCACATTGTTAATGTGTATCATTTGATTTTTATGGTGTTTTTATGGAAGTCATATTTCATAAACATAGTTTTGAATCAATTCATTATTTGTGCATATACACATTCAGTTGTTTTAAAAAATATATGGACATGTTTAACATGTTTATAAAATATACCTTTTTTACTAATGTTTGAAAATTTTAGTTGATAAGATCTTTGGATAGTGGAGTTTCACATGACATTAGAAACATTTTGGAAATGTATTTGGTAAGTGTATTTTGGGTACATTTGATTTAGTGTATGAACCATAAATAGCATGTGTTTGGTTGGTTGTTTGAAAATGGTTTTTGGTGTACGTTTGGAATATGGGCTTTTGGGAGCATTTCATAAAGTTGTTTGTTTTACTGAAAGTTGGAATGAAAAATATTTTAAAGGGTAATACTATCTGAAACTTTGAAATGTTTTTAATGGTGCGAAAGTAATGTTGAGGAGTTTGAGTATGCAATTGGTTTTAAAGTGGGATCTGCATGTGAAATTAGTAAAATTGTGATAAAAGACTTCATTGTGTTATTTTAAAACTTTTTGTTGGTTGGGTAAATGATTTATTAAATGATTCATGGAATGTGAATCGTTGGTGTAAGGTGTTTTGGTCTGCATTTAGGTTTGGTCTGAAAGTGAATGGTAAATTTGTGAAAATGGTCCTTGTTATCTAAATAATGTTTGGGTTTCTTTTTATGATTTGTTGGAATGGTTTTAACGTGTTCGCTAAAACTTGGTTGTTTGGATTTGAAACGTGTTTTGGTGTGATTTTGATAATGTTAATGGCTCTTTTGAAAATTATGTATGTTTTTTGGTGATATTGGTATTCCATGACATGTTTGGCGCTTTAAAAATAAGGGTGAGGTTGACAAAGATTTTTGTAAAGGAGGTGGTTTAGAAATTGTGTGTGGACAATTGGTGTTTTATGAATTCTATAAAAATGATCTCACTATTGACTTGATGTGGCTACCCGGTTGGCAACAATGTATGATATGATGTGTATATATATGTATATGGGTCCCCTTTATTGGGGGATTTCCATTTTATAGGTTATCGTAAATCGGTGTCCGTGTTTGGGGTAAGAAATTGCAGTGAGATGAGTCATGTAGGTGAGGGCCTCTACTTACATAGTATAACTATAAACACCATGGGCTCTAAGTGACTTATAGATTATCAAGTGATAGTTACTCACCAGCCCTGATTAGACGGGTTGGTACCCCTAGTAGATAGAGAGGCCAGGTGGGATTTACCACTGATTTTGTCGCAAGGGTGATCAGTGGTTTATAGACTATGGGACTTCACCATATACCAGAAGGTGGTTCCAAACTGAGTGCGTCTGGGGGTTGTCTAGGGATGTTCAAGATCTCCCATGGTTACACATTTTATTTCTTACTTATTTTCTGTCACACGAGTTTATTTTTCAGCTTGTATTTCTTGTTTTTTTCCAGCTACACTGATTTATTTTCAGCTTGTATAGTTTAACTACTTCCTATTTAGAAAAATAATGGTCTATCTATCTTATTTTTGTGTGTGAAATGAAAAATGGTATGTAGCGTGTGTTGTATTTTCAGATGGAAAAGAAATTATTTTTCTTGTTTTAAAATGTTTAAAGTCTACTTTTATAATTTTATTTAAAACTAGTGTCATTGGACTGTTTTGGGAAATAAAATACTTGGATTCTGTGGTTCTCTTTTGTCATACCTACTGAGGATTTTAGTGCTCATGCCTATCTTATCTTTTCATTTACATGATCCATTTCTTCTTTAGAATAATTTAGTGCTAGATCACTCCGAGAGAGGATGTGGTTTGGAGTTGGGTTGTGAACTGGATGGTCACACAAAGCTATGTTTAGTTGTTCAGGTTTTATTTTTTTCTGCTGCTAGGGTTTAGTTTTATCATTCTATGTATTCTTGGTTATTTATTTACCATTTATGGGCCAAATTGTTTCCAATAGATTTATTTTGATGCTCGAATCTAGTTTCCAGCCCATGTGGATCGGAAACGCCCCTTGTTTTATGTCGTAGACCGTCCTGGGTGACCGGTTCAGGGTAGGCCCAGGTTGGTTCGTGTATCAAAGGTAGGACCTTGTTATTTTGGGTGTCTGGTAGATGAAAATTAAGACTTTCGGGACTCGAGAGGTAGGTATGGGAAGTATTCCATGAACCCTCACCCATTTCAAATCTCGAGTCGCTAGGGGTAGTCCGAGATTTGAGTCATTGTTTCGTTCTGGTTTGTTTTAGATCGAGGGATGAAAATGGAGAAAAGCCAATGTAATATTGTGATTTTACATGGAGTAGTGACCCATGTGGAGTCTGAGTACACATTTTATGTTCTTCCTAGTTGTTGATGCTTACTTGGGGCATGTCCCACTACTATGTGGGCAGGTTAGTCAGGACTACTAGTTCCTCACTCTTGTAGTTTGATTCATGTTGAGTGTTGTTTTTTTATAGATGTAAGTGCACATTTATTTTGAAAAAGTGTTTTTTAAATGAGAATGATTTCTTTTAAATTACATTAAATTTGTGAAATGGATTTTAAAAATGAAATAAATTGTTCTAAAATCTTGTGTTTTCTTGGAATTGGTGGAGAAATGGTTTGGGTGCAACCTTGGGTACTCTATGAACATTCACACATATGAGGGAATTCCTGGGAAGTGTGTGTTGGTGTGTATAGATAGAAGCAGATGAATACATGCGTTATGGTTCATGAGATTACTGGGGTGTGTACTTAGAATTAATGACTTGACCATATTTTTCTAAAGTGATTCTAAAAAGGGGAAATTATTTTTAAAAAAATTGAATTTGGATTGAAATGTGGGATTGGTGTTTAGAAAGTAGCCTTGAAAAAAGGTAGTTTTGAAATTTAAAAGTAATAGAGGATTTAGAAAAAAGGAATTTTGGGTTGTGTTTGTATTTTTTTTGGTTTTTGAGATGGCTGTTTTTTTATGAAATTTCTTTCAATTAAATTTCTTTTTCTTGATATTGGTTTTGGATTTGTGTTTTATATGTTGTTCAAAAAATGCCACCAAAAAAGGTCCCTAAGGTTTCTGATAAGTCCTTCCCAGTTTTTGGCCCTTCTCAGACATTTCCTATCCTTCATGGTGATCAGGGTTTGTCAAAAGAAGTAGAGTGTCTGGAAGAGGTCAAACACATCTTCAGAGTATTGGGAACTCCCAAATCAGTCAGAGTGCGTATTGTTTTGGGTATGTCTGAAGGTCCGGTTTTGGAAGAATGGTAGTTTTTTTCCCAACCATCACTACATTTTGGGATGAAGTGGGATGTCCTTAAATCTGTCATCATATGAGGGTTTTTACCTGAATACATGAACATGAATTAATGGGAAGAACTCATGCGTATTCAAAAAGGACAACAGATGGTGAAGACTTATGTTGACCATTTCAAGGGGCTTTTGTTCTTTTCTCCAGTGGTAGTATCACATGATTTAATGAAGAATTACCTATTCATCAGTGGTCTTCATCTAGAGATCATGGAGTAGGTCCTCCCTTCCAAGGACCACTGTTTCGAGAGGATGGTGGATGAGTCGTTCCTAGATGAGTTGGTCTTAAGAGCGTAGATGGTTGACAATCTAGTGTCTTCAGTTACACATGAATGTTACCCAACTGAAGAGAAGAGTGTGCAAGATGTACGTATTTCTAAAGAGTCATCTACAGTGGTTTTGGTTTCCAGACCGTCAGACCGTTCAGTGGTGTCCCACCAGTTTGGCCGGTTTGGTCATGTAAAACAGTCAAGTCGCATCCCTCCAAATCCATGTCATCATTGTGGGTGCATGGGTCATCTAGAAATGTTTTTGAGGAAGTGTGGACAGAATAAGATGCTATGACTAGAGGATCCCAATGCCTTACTGTGAGGTAGGAGATGCTTCGGCCATCAGAGCCAAAGCCACAGTTCTTGGAGTGAAGCTCATGTGCAGTCAAGAGTTTCCAGGGGGTGAAGCCTTTGTCCAAGTTTTGTGTTCTGTGTTGGCAGTGGATCAATCTATGTCTTTTCGTTCTCATTTTTCTGCTATTAATGATTTTACATCATTGTAAGTATATTGTTTTATTGTGGGGTTATGACTGACCTGATCTATTGTAATCCAAATAGTTTTGTTTGTCTGATCGTGGTTGTCTGAATTGTGTGATTTTCTTAAAATTTTGTTTAGACCCTGTATGGGTTAATCATTGTTTAGCGGTTTTTGTTTGGATATATCAGTTCATGTGATGGATTTAAGGCTTGTGGTTATACTCAGGTTCACTGTTTGAGTTATGTTTGGCTTCTGGGTTTTTCTCTTGTATTTGGAGTTTTTTTCGGGTTGACAGTTCCATGTTTCTACTGAGGTTTTGTATGCTCGTGCTATAAAAGTTAGTTAGGATCTATTGGGAGTTCTCGGGTCTCCCCCCATCTTTTACAGGGTAGTGTGTTTGGGTGTTAATTTTCTTCTTTAGTTGAGTTCTTGTAGTGGGGAGAACCCTCCCACATTCTCCAATTCTCTTGTATCATGGTTTCTTTCTGTTTCAATAGGGCATGGATTCTTGTTCTGTCTATTGTTCAACTATGTGACTTTCTGGTGGTAGAAAGTGTCTGTGGTGAGAAGAATTGTCACATCTGACTTTTTAAATAATTTTTTATTTTATTAATTCTTGGCTCCGGGTTCTCGCGCCAAGGTCTGGGTTGGGTCCTGGATTCTAATTTTTTGTTGTTTAATATTTTTAGCAATTATCAGACTCGTGTGTGGTCACCGCATAGTGGGTGGTAGCCGTGCGATTTCCCGGTGTGATTGTGCGAATGCCCAAGTGGTCTGAGTTAAGGCACGCAACTTGCACGCAGTTTATTAAGTCATGAGACGAGTGCGCATTGATTTGGATTTCAGAATAAGATAAATAAATTGATCAAAATTTAAAAAGAATGTTCTATAATAATAATAATAATAATAATATTACATTGTTATTTTTATTATTTTTAAGATTATTATTAAGAGTATTAATATTATTAATGATATTATTACAATTATTACTGTAATATTAGTTTTATTATTCTATTATTATAATTATTGTATTATTATTATTATTTTAACATAAAAAAATTATCTTACCCTAGTCCTGAACCCCCCCCCCCCATTTCATGTACCCTGTAGGAGCACCCCTCCCTCCCCTTCATCCGCCTTCACGCACCCAAATCCCTACCCCCTCCAGCCTTCCACGCCCCTACCACTTCGGCCTCCTCGGTGGACCAAGTCCCTGGTCGTCATGCCATCTAGCTCGAGGCCTTGCCCCGGCCACCTTGCCCCTATAGGTCCCCACTTCCCAACCAAACCATCCATCTCTACCGTCACCGAGCCCCCTTCCGTCCGGCATGACCTCTTTCCGGCGCGGCCTCCCCCTCATAGTTCGGTGTAGCCTCCACTATCCTGTCAGCTTCTAACCGCCACCCTCCCCTCCTTGTCATGTGCTCTGGCTATGACCCTGCATCCTCCCACATGACCGACCATCGCTAACCCCTCCTTTTCTGATAGCGTCTCCTCTATATGTTTCCCCCGCCAAGTGGCTAGGATCCCCCTCTAGTAAGGATTCCTCCATCTCAGAGATTTTAGTTCATAGGTTTCTTTGTTTGGTCGAACAGTAATTATCAGAGTTGATGTGCATCATGGTTTTCCTGGACTTTAGGTTGTTCGAAGGGACCACGAGGCTCGATTCATCCTTTCGTTGAAGGTCTCCTCGCATTCGCACATGTTTGAGGTAGGTGTTTCCTTTATTTTCCTTTCTGAAGAAATTTATTTGATTCTTGGGTGTTTTAATAAACTTTTATATACAATATTAACATTTGTATTGCAATTCATTTTATTGTTATGGTGTTTCTATGGATTCTAATTTGCTAAAGAGAGTTTTGAATCGATTCTTCATTTTTACAAATACACTTGAACTTGTTTTGAAAAATTTATAGACATGTTTGATATGTTTTATAAATTAGAATGTTTTTACTAATGTTAGAAAATTATCGTTGATAAGATCTTGGAAAAGTGGAGTTGCACATGACTTTAGAAACATTTTGGAAATGTATTTGGTATGTGTATTTTGGGAAAATTTGATTTAGTGTGTGGTCCTTAAAGAATGTGAGAATTGTTGGTTGTTTGAAAATGGTTTTGGGTGTGCGTTTGGCGTATGGGATTTTGGGTACATTTCATAAAGTGGAATGTTTTACTCAAAACTGGAATCAAAAATATTTTAAAGGGGAACACCATCTAAAACAATGAAATGTTTTGAAAGTTTCTAACGTAATTTTTCAGGGTTTGAGTAGGCAATTGGGTTTAAAGTGGGATCTGCATGTGAAATCGGTGAAATTGTGATGAAAGGCTTTGTTGTGTTCTATTAAAACCTTTTATTTGTTATTTAAATAATTTATTAAATGATTCTTGTAATGTGAATCATGGGTGCAATGTGTTTTGGTGTCCGTTTAGGTTTAGTTTCAATTTGAATAATCACTTTCTAAAATTTTTCCTTCTTTTCTAAATGATGTTTGGCTTCCTTTGTATGATTTATTGGAATGGTTTTAATGTGTTAGTTAAAACTTGTTTGTTTGGATTTGAAATGTGTTTTTGTACGATTTTGAGAATGTGAAAGGCCTGTTTGGAAATTATGGAACTTTTGGGTGAGATTGGTATTCAAGGGCCCATTTGGTGCTTTGAACATAAGGGTGAGGTTGACTATGATTTTAGTAAATGATGTGGTTTGGAAATTGTGTGTGGATAATTGGGTTTTATAAATTCTATAAAAATAATTTCAGTGTTGAATTGATGTGATGTCCAGATTGGCACCTTCGTATGATATGAAGTGTATGTAGATGTATATGGTGCATCTTTATAAGGTGACGTCCCTTTTATGGGTTATCGTATATTAGTGTCCCTGTTTGGGGTAGGAAAGTGCAGTGAGATGAGTCATGCGTGTGAGGGAATCCTAATTAAATAGTATTACTATAACCACCCTAGGTTCCTGGTGATCTTATAGATTATCAAGTGACAGTTACACACCATTTCCGATTAAATGGGTTGGTGATCTCAAGTAGATAGGGAGGCTAGGTGGGATTTGCCTTTGATTTTGTTGCAAGGGATATCAGTGGGTTATAGACTATTGGACTCCAGCATAAACTGGAAGGTATTTCTGAACCGAGTGCATCAATGGGTTGTCTAGGGATGTTCAGAACTACCCATCGTTATATATTTTATCACTTGGTTATTTTCTATAACCCAGTTTTATTTTTCATCTTGTATTGATTGTTAATTTTTCTACTACACTGATTTATTTTCATCTTTTATTGTTTAACTACTTCCTATTTAGAAAAATCTCGGTCTTTCAATCTTGGTTTTGTGTGTTAAATGAAAAATGGTATGTAGCATCTGTTCGATTTTTAAATAAAAAAAAATTGTTTCTTTTTATAAAATGTGAAAAATATACTTTTATAATTTTATTTCAAACTACTGTCGCTGTACTATTTTGGGAAAGGAAACACTTGGATTCTATGGTTAGATTATAGCATCCCAACCGAGAATTTAGGTGCTCATGCCTATCCTATATTTTCAGTTGTAGGTTCCATTTCTTCTTCATGTTCTTTTAGTGATGGATCACACTCGGAATGAATTTGTTTTTGAGTTGGGTGGTGACTTAGATTGTCACACAGAGGTACGTTCAGTTGTTCAGTTTTTATTATTTTTCCACTTCTAGGGTTTAGTTTTTTCATTCTATTTATTCTTGTTTTTTATTTATATTTTATGGTCCAAATCATTCCCAATATCTTTATTTGGATTCCTGGTACTAGTTGCCAGCCCTTGGGGATTAGGAACGCCCCTTAGTACATATTACGGACCGGCTTGGGTGACTAGTTCATGGTTAGCCCTGGTTGGTTCGTGAAAATACAGATTATTACATAATAGTGACACATGAGTTTATTATGGAGTCTTGGAAATATATTTTTACATGATATATACATGGAGGTTTGGAATATTACTATTTTACATTTATGAGATTGGATAATTTTATTTTACCCAAAAACCTATTTCAAATTTGAATTATACTTCATGTTGTTTCCCATTCTATTAAATTTTTTCTTAGCCACTAACATTTTATTATTCCATTATTCTGAAAATTTTAACATCTTTCCCTAGAAATATATAATTTGTCTCCCCATCTATGGATGTATGATATTTTTCCTATAACATGTCAATCATTGTATTCAATTTTCATTAAAAAAAATTTATCTACCTTTTGTAACACAAAATTCATTACAAAGGCCATGGTTTCATTTACACATCTTACTACCAAATAATACTGAGTTAGTTTATATTCATTTATTTGATCTATAGTAAATTTAACATCAAGAGTGATTCATTCCATGTCAAATCAGACTAAAATGATCTATTTGTAGAATCCACCTATATTAAATGGAAATGATGGACCATAGGTTGAAAAGTTTTGGTTTGATTCAACATAAACTATTTTTGACTAGATAGAGAAATCCCAATAGATAAGGGTGGATCTTTTTATATATATTCTTTGAGAACCAATGAAGTACTAATGGGATTTCCTATTCCAGGAAGATCTGTATGAGAAGTTATCCTGGAAGTTCTCCAAGACCATTTATTTAATCATTTATTTCCATGTATTTTTTATGAAAATTGGACTTCATATTTTATTCATCTTTTGTAAAGAAGAATATAATAGATGGACTATATTTCTCATTTTATTTATTTACTTTTGTTTTCTTTTTTTTTGTAGGTGATAAGATTTCTAGTGATTACCATTTCGTAGATAGAATTAGTAATCATATATATTTTGATTTTAATTTTTTCTATTAGACTTATTTAACAGATGTGTGATAACTAAAACCTAATTTCATAAAGGAATCTAGTAGGTAGTGTTGTTTTTGAGTAATATGGTTCATATTTTTGAGTCAGGAGTTGATTAACAGGAAATATGAAGTGGTGAACTGATTATTATTTTTTGGATAATGATGGAAACGAAATCCTAAGATATGAAACATCTCTATAACTAAGTTTTAATAGTCCTCTTATATGTTATTAGTGAAATAAAGTGGGGCATACCCAACAATAATTCCAATGATCACTTATTTTATTTAATTCATATGGGTAGATGAGATAACTATATCATTTTTCAAGGATCATATTATCTGAGTAGTATTCATGGTGATGGTCAGGATTAAGGATCCAAATTTGGATTAGGTGCCATATTTTAGATTGGTAATTGGAGGTATTTTTGTAAAATCAAGGTAATATTAGATTTTATGGTGCTTTGGGTTAGTGGAAGTAGTAGGGTAGTTTTCTTTAGGGTAATCATAGTTCTTGATGCTAGATAAGTTTCATGAAGACAATCCATCATAGTTTTTTTATCCAAATATTTCTATTCATAATGAGGGGACATCAACTATTATAGGTACTATATTGGTGTCATCCACCCTGGTATGTATTTTAATCAATAACGGTGTATCACACTCATTTTATCTACTCGGTTTGTTAATGAACTATATTTTTCTATTGTGTAACTATATCAAGTGATATCCCTTGATATTACCTTAATATTTTAATTCAATAAAATTTGGATATATACATACTGACCTATCATTATTGGTGGAAAGAGGATTCTCTTCAATTTATTTTTATTAAACATGAATAGTTTCAATATAATATTTGGGATGGAATGGATATCATGATATCAAATATATATCGACCATTATCATTGATGGGAATCTATAATTTATATTTATCAGGATTTTATACCCATGTCGGAGATTTGACATATATGAAGGCCATCTATGACATAACCATTAGGAGTTTGAGATTATTATAGATCATTTTTTGGTTCTATTTAAAAGATGTGGATATCCAATGGCTAGTATTTCTTTATATGGTTAGTCATTAATAGGGAGTCCTTCCTAGTGATTTCTCATGGTTTCCAAATTAGGTATGAGTCGAGTTCATGATCAATCTAATTATATGTTTGGATCACATACTCAATCTTTTATATAGGATTCTTTATGTAGATCTGAGAGGGCTGATGGTTTCACTATGGGATCTTAAACTAATGGGATTTATTTTTTTGAGAAATCCCCCTTAGGGTGATTTTATATTGTTTTCCAAAAGGAGAGACAAATAATTTAATTGATATAAGGATTACCTATGGATGAAAAAAGTGATAATTATGAAACAATATCATATTCCTCATATAGATTACTTATTTGACTAACTTAGGGGAGATATGTTCTTCACCAATATCAACACGAGATCTTAATATCATCATCTATGACTCTAGTTTTATGATATTACATTTATTTTTTCAAGAGAAGGTATGAAATGTATGAGTTACTCATGATGTTGTTCAGTTTTATGAACATAGTGATAGTATTTATGGTATTAATGGATAATTACTTTCATCTATATCTCGATTGATTTTTTTTACATCAATGAAATTATGGTTTACTATAAATCATTGGAATACCATTTTTGAATTATATAAATTTTTTTGAGAAAACAGAGAGAGGATCGACTATATGACTAGCTCTCATTATGTTTTTTCTAGATTAATGAATCTAACTTCTCAGGTGTGTGATATCTATAGTGGGTATATCAGTTGACCTTGAGGAGTCTGAGTATTTGGTTTCTAACCATCAACTAATGAACTTTTTTGATATTATGAATTTATTTCAATTAATATAATGCTATAGGAGATTCATTTAATACTTATATCAATTGTAAGAAATCATGAGATCCTTAAACAATAAGGGTTTAATGTTTAGGTGGTAAAATCCTAATGAAATATATTCCGTAGACATGAAGCGTATGTTGAAATATGAACATATCCTGATCATACAAAATTTGGGTAAGGAATGTACCCCTTATTGTGATACATTGGAGATTATTCTTGGATTCATTCTCATGCACGATGGGTGAGTTTTCACCTAAAGATCAAACAATTTAATGTAACAATAGAAATATAATCCAACTCAGGACTTTGAAATAGAGGTGGTATTGAAGGCATAATGTTTTTGTAATCATTACTTATTTGGTGAGTTATTCATTGTATATAATTACCACAATATCCTTGGGTATAACTTTTCCCATCATGAATTGAAATTTTTTCCAAGAAGGTGGGTCATGTATTTATAATCCTTTGACATTTTTATATAATACACCCTTGTGAAAGTGGACATAGTGGATGATGCACTGAGTAAAAAGACTCCAGCTTTGGTGATTTTCATGGCTTGTGGAAACTAATTGCAGACAAGCCTGTTCACTAAGGTGAATCTACATATTCATGAGTATCACATAAAGGAAACCCATATTTCCATTGACTTTATCACCTCACTACTGGTTAGAGTTAATAAGAGTTATATATCTAGACTCTGGTTTCTAGGTTATTAGGTACAATACATACAGTGGGTAGTCACCACCATATTGAAACTAATATAATTATAGGATCCTTTACATGTGAGGTCAAGTTACATCCCTTGTGAGAAATCATGGGGAGAAAATTTTGGAATCACATTCCATGAGATGGATTGTTCACCAAGCGATCAATAACATTTATCATGATATTACTAGGAATTATTGGTACACCTAGATGAAGAAGGACATTATGGGGTTTATTTCATTATGGTCACATATTAACATGTGAAATGTGAGTATAAGAGAATAATAATTCTTCATTACTGTTTAAATATTATTTAATGGATGTGGGATGATGTGATGATGGATTTCATGATGGTATTTCGGAGTTCACATAGAGAAAATGACATGTTATGGTTCATATTCAATCAGTTGGACAAAGTGGCTCATTTCTTATAGATCAATGAGGCATGATCATTTAATGAGTATGTTAGGTTGTATGTTCGTAAGATAATATATCATCATAGTGTGTTCTAATATATTTTAGTATAATATGACACTTAATTTACTTCACACTTCTTTATTGTAATTGATAAGGCATTGGATAATCAAGATCATCTGGGTAATGCTAACCATCTTTAGACAGACAGGGAGTCTAAGAATGTTATCTTGTTGTTTGAGAAAATACTTAAAACAGGTGTCCTATATTATTTTAGTACTTATGAGACTAACCTTTCCTTATTAAATTTAATAATTTAATTTCATTCATTATATTTCAATATCTTCCCATAATTAATTGATCATTAAATATAGGTATTTTCCATGAATGTTTCTTATTTTAATATCGAAATCAATATGAGACCATTGTTTAAATTCATCCATTTTAATATAAATTTTTATTTTTAATCATAAAATTTCATATTTTGAAATAATATTTTTGATTATTATTTTATAAATTTTTTTTAATATTTTTATATAAATCATTCAATGAGTTTTAAATATAGTTTGATCATTTGGAGTTCAATTTTGATCAAGGTTTTGTTTTTGAAAAAAGTCATGTATCTTGAACCATTTATGAAATCTTCATTATTGGGGAAAATCTATAAGCCCATGATATTTGATACTTCATGGATGTAATGAAAATAAATGTTACAAAACCATTAAAAAAACAATTCCTAAATTATGTTCCTAATTGAAGCACTAAATGATAACCTAGAAATCTATTAATAATTTAAATATATATCAATGTTCGAATCAGTCAACCAAACCATTAGTACAAATGTGAACATTTTTTTTGTAAATATAAATAATATAATAGAGAAAAATTTCATTAAATTTTAGATTCCGTGATTCTTTTTTTCAACTCAATAATTTCAAGGGAAATAGAATAATTGGTATATGAAGATTCTATCTCTCCATAAAAATTTAATTTTGTATTTTAAACATAATTTTTCTAACATGTTTCCATTGAAAATGAAATTTTAGGTTATAATAGATAATATTTAGGATATAAATTTACTATATTATCACTATTAAATATTTAGTATTCTATTTATCCAAATAGGTCTCAGCTTTATAAGGATGGATTTGAAGGGAAAACCAATACGACTCTTGCTTATAAAATGATTTATATACTTATATTCAATAGGTTTGGAATTCATAACTCAAATTATGATTCTTTTATTATAGCTGAAACATTATAAAACCCCAATTCTTCACATATTACATTGTGAATGCTAATTTGACATGTTTTTTTTTCAATTTTCAAAAACATCTCTACGTTAATCACATATTATTTATTCTCCCCTATATAATTTTAAATTTAGTTATTCACTTTAATTTATATTCTTATTTTATTTTATTCTAAAGTATATCACCCCCCCCCCACCGCCCTTCAGACCATGAAGGTCAAATCATTAAAATAGTTTGGTACCATCAGGAAATATTCATCTCAAGTGAAAATATACAAATTTTAGTATATCATTGATTATTTTATGTTCAATGGGTAATAAGAAGTCGTGATTAAAATTAGAACTATTGTCATGGATGGCTCTATATTAAATTATTTTTTAACTATTATCTTTAAAAAAATTAAAAAATTATCAAAATTTAAAAAATTAATAAACTAATTTCTTATGGGTGACTCACACAGCACAATAATTTAAGTCATTATAATTTTTAAATAAAAATATTTGGTGGTTCATAGGTATCATTTCATAGAATAACTATTTATGGAGATCATTAGAGAAATCAGGAATAATATTCAATTTCAATACCTATCAATGTTACATGTGGAGCTTATTGATTTTCTGAAATAATTTCCAAAATAAAATGAATGTTTGGGATATGAATAGTCTTTGAAGAAATAATATGAAATTACCCCCACTCATATTTTAGGAAGTTATTATGGATGTTAAAGTTAAGGTTCATTTTAAGAAATCCATAGAGATAAAATATCATAAAATTCTCTTGGTTTCTATTTACCCCCTTATATTTTCTTCTCCATATAACAAAATTAATATTTAGAATGATATTAAAATAGTTTCATTCCATTTCTAAGATCCCATTCAGATTGTCACAAACTCACCAATTATTATCCATGCTTTTGATAAATTATCTTGTGATTGAGGTGAACCATAAAACGATATTCTTTTTTTATGATAATAATAGTGATTTCTGTTATATATTTTATGTCATTAAAGAATTTACTATTTTTGAGGTTTAAATGGATCATTTTATTTCAAAAACCATTGATAAAAATTATGTTGATAAATAAATTGAATATAATATAACCATTGATATTCATTTCTCCGGTATAGAAAATGATACCAATATTTTATGTAATTTGGCATTCCAAATGTTAACAAACTATGGAAGAATCCCAATATTCTTTTTAAAAACCATTGAATTACATGTATATAAATTATGAGAAATAATTATTAATGAAAAAGGTTCATTATATATTGATAAAAAATATTTGGGACATTTAATAATAGAAAACATAATTATTCATATCCATAAAACCATATCCACCTTTAGAATATGGATAGTCAACAAAAATTAACGTTTTCCAGAAACAATAAGTGAAATACTTATTGGGAGGAAACCCATGTTTTATTTTACTCTTTTGAATGTAAAATTTTGTAGGAGAATAGATAAGATGGAGAAAAAAATTATAGATTGTCACTTATAATGAGTCATTGATCTAATAGGTTAAACATCTATTAATTTTGAAAAGAAATATTTAGATGCAAAAATAGCCACCCTTATTGAATATAAATAGGTTACTCTAATCACATTAAATAATTTATAACATTAGTAATCAAGGAGGAGTAATTTACTTGAAAAATCATTCCTCAAAGGCTTTTTGGACCTTCCAAAATCTATTTATAGCTATTTAAATATATATTTCCTTCAAATTTTTAATATTAGTCATCGTCAATCATTCCTTTTATCTTTATATATCATGTTGTTTGTTTTTTTACAATAATAATGTTTGTATTGTTTTCTTATAAGAGTAATCTCTATTGGTATATTAATTTTAATCAGATATATTATATCCAATTCAATATAAATACCTCTTTCAAATTCCCATTATATTTTTTCACAATTTTGAATCATTTTAAATTTATTGATGTGCATAAGTAGGGTTAGTGTCACTCTCTTATTGTCTTATTATTTTAATTTTCATTAATTATATATAATATATATAACTATCCACATTAGTCTCTATTTTCATATTTGAGTAAACAATATTTTTGGCTGAGTTATGGACTAGGGGTGATGTATTGATTAAGAAATATCATGTTTCGTAATTTTTAATTTATAGTCGGATGAATCTATAAAATGTGACATGAGACTTTGGATAAGGATGATGTATTTATTAAGACAAACTATTCCTCATAGTTCTCAATTTTATGATTTATTCCTCCATTAAATATATTATAGACTATTGATATATATGATTGGTTTGAGAGGTTTATAGATTAATGAATATCTTGGAACATGAACGTTCATTGATTACTAAACCATTCACCAACAACATGTGTTCCTGGATTGAATCTTTGGTTTAAGACTGGATTACAGTTAAAACATTATAGAAACATGATCATACACATATAATGTTGTGAAAATTAATTTGACATGATTATTTAAATGGTTGATGAAATTAATTCATTAACCATTTATCCTTTGATCTCATTTTTGTCATCATAAATAGTTTTATTCACTTCAATTTCAATCCTCATTTGTTTTTGGCATTGAAAATATATTCCCCCTTGAATTATCAATTTCATATCATTCCAATTATTTGGATCCCTCACCAATGATTTGATTGAAGTGATACTATAAAAATTATAATATAGAATTAGTTATTTTGATATTTAATATGTGATAATTATCCATTCTTTATGATTTCACCTACAACATAAGTTATCATGCGTTATTTTAGATATCTACTTTTGAGGCCTTGAATGTTTTGTCCAGTAAATCACCTTTGTTCTGGTTAGAGGTTGGATAGTAATGCATTTTCTAAAGGAGGCTTGTGGATGAGACGTTAGAGCATATTTAATTGATATAGAAGTGTTTTAAGAACACTTTGAGTATGAAGTTTTCTTATATTGACTGGTGGTGTATTCTTATTGAGTTTGATGTGGGAAAAAAGTTTTTTTAGAGTGTTACCTAAACTAGGAAATATGAATTTTTTGAGGTACTCTATGTTAGTGAAAAATGATATGGGTACATTTGAGTTTTTTAGAGGATCGGTAATGGGGAATACTAACTATAACTTCTTTATAAAAATGGTGGTTTTCATTATATACACCATATACCTCATCATTGGTGATATTATCCCAACGCTTCTCTTGTGATCATTATCTATGGTGTCAAGATAATTTTTGATTCATCATTCAATGAATGAATATCTCATAGAGAAGATATATGTGACAAAATAATTTGTGATAATATAGTATTAATGATATTCCATGAATGGAAACCCTGATATATCTCGGACGAGAAATGTGTGAATGAGAATGATATGAAGAAACCGTGTCCAGAAATTTTCATCACCAAGGCTCAATAGAGTATATTAAAAATTATTTTTTATATTGAGTTAAGTCTTTAAAACACTATATATTACAAGGAATCTATTTCGTTAAATTTTTTATAAAACTTCTGTATATTGATGATTTTTTGATATTGTAGGTATTGGTGGATTATGGGGTTATTTTTTGAGGAGTCTCATTCATTGTGAGGAGTTTTTGTTAGTGACACACTACATTTAGTACCTAGTGTATTGGACTGTGTATCTGACGGATGAAGTAGATAAGGGAAGGTTTTATACGTAAACTGGGAAACTATTGTCCATGTTTGGTGACTTATGGGTATTGGGTACCTTTTGAAATAGCTCCTGGTACATGATAATACAATACAAATGTTTTTAAAAAATTAGTTATTTCAATTATATAGTTAAAATTTATAAAATAAAAACACCCCTCTCATTTTTCTCACCAAGGATATGTAACCCCTTACACCTTTCTCATTGTTTCTATTTTACTTCAATCTGGGATCTTCATTTCTAAGGGTTCTATAGACATTTCATTTATCCCAAGGGATCTTCATGGGTAAAACTAATGATCCCCTTTTGTCTATTCTTGTCCATTATAACTACTTCATTATTCTTCGCTACAAATACCTAATTTTGGAGTAATTTTTAGGTTTTTTAATATCTTCCATGGGAGGTTTATTCATTTTATGATCTTTTATGGTTGAAATCATACTATGTTAGGGTATTAAGGGCCTAAACATTTCTATCGATTTATACAAGTTCCATGTGATTCATAATATGTGGATCACCCCAAATTATTGTTCCTAACACAAAGATAATATAAAATGTTTAACTTATCCCTTTGATAATGTGATAAATATTATTAACCCTACAATATAAAATAATTATATTTTGAATTGATTCCACAATCATCAATGGTTTTTTACAAGAGATATATTAGGGTAAAACATGTCTTTGAACCAAAAGTGTGGTTTTTAAAATATATTATGATGCAATGGTTCATAATAGGTCGATTTTACCCTCCTATGATATAGGTGTATGTACTTATCATAGAGTATATACCATTTTTAGGGTTGTAATGGATATTTGTTTTATTATATAGACTCATTTCTTGTTTTTCATATAGAAGGGGGTAGAATATTTCCCCCTTAGATTGGATAGTTCTGGTTAGAGAAAACCATGGTCCTATACTATGGAGAGGGGTTGGGTATGTTAGAGGATGTAATATTGACTATGAGTGATATTTCAGTATATGATAAACCTTTATTTGAGATGATTTATCTTATAATAGTTATCTTTATATACATTGAATTTTTATTATTACAAAGTTCGATTTTATTAGGGATGACATTTGTATAGACATGGGGTGCCTTCCTTATTTTAAATTAAATTTTGTGGAGAAGGGTTTGAGATATCATATGGTTGATATCTTTATAAACAAGGGATACCCATCTTATTTTTCATTATAACATTATATTTGAGGGTCAATAAGACTTAGGGATGATATTAGTATAGACAGGGGATGTCCGTCCCATTTTCATTTTCATTATTCTTAGTAACATTCAAGCTGTTTTAGGGATAACGTTAGTATAAACATGGGGTTGTATTCCCATACCTCTTAGTATTATTCTTAATTTATTTCATAATTTCTATTGGGTTGATATCATTTTAGGAAAGGGAATATACTACCACTCAGGAATTATGATATTACGATGATATGTTCATATTTATCTTAACACTGGACTAGGTCAGTGTAGTCACTGCATGAGTAATTTTTTTATAAGTTTAAGGTGTGACCTTTACTTTAATTTTTATTATATATTCTTTTTATTAGAATATCAACTCATGTGTGCACTTATATGTTATAAGCCTATTTGGTGACCACATTGATGGTGTCATACTAATTTATACACATACCCTGAACTTTCATATTGGTGTGCATATAGAAGTAATATTTCATGTAATATGTAAAAATTTGGAATACGATTTATAGGTGATATTTTGATTTGTAAGGATATGTATAAATTACCAAACAGAGACTCTGGATATGTTTTGATTTGGTAACCACATAGTTTTTGTTCTTTGATTGCTCTATATATGATCAGACTATGTGGTGATCTTTCATTTTTTGTATGAGTTGTGTTGCATTATAGTTGTTCATTTTGATATTTAATGTGGTATGATATTTCCTAATTGTTTGTGAATTTTTATGATTTCCATTTATGTTATTATATTATGATTACCACTATTAATATTTCCACTGTTATTTATGATTATATTATTCAAAGGGTATAGTCTCCCCACATTACCTATTAACTCTCGTAACTAGTTAACAACTACTAAATTATGGGGATTCATGCATGAGGTCACATAGACCCACCAATTAATCCATGGTTTTGGTTAGCCTAGAGAATGAAATTACAGGTTTCTCATTTAAATAACTCTATTTTTCTATGGAGTTCTCATGACTGATGATTCAATTTTTATTTTATCCTACTCTAAGTAATTTTCAACATTAATAAATCTTTATTATATACCATTATATATCATAGGATTTTTAGTATCCTTCTTGTAATGTTTTTTTCTAACCTCAGGTATCTTTTGATATATCCTATCATGTTTCTTTTGTTTTTATAAACATAATATAATTCATCTTACATTATTCATTTACAAAAAAATTACATTATACTTTTGTTATTGTATGTTTTAAGGAACCATATTCATTTTTATATATCAATTGAAAGAAATTAAGATATTTTATTCATTAGATTATATTTATTTTAAAACATATTAGTTCTTATATTCCTCATAGGTATTTTACAAATATCTTTTTGGATTATAAATATCAATCACTAATCATATAATTAAAAGATTTTCCATGATATTTTGTCGTATCTTCCTAAGTCAATGATACAAAAAGCTATTTTACTCTTAAATAATAATAAAATATGATCTCTCTCTGTTATAAAATTGATATATATTAACATTATTAATCCATCCATAAATCAAGAAATCATAATCCTTTCCGTTTATCAGTAATATCATGAGACAGAGTATAAATTTGAGTCTTCGGTTATAGAGTTTACTCACAGTAAAAATATTATGTTAAAGCCCATCCACAAAGTGTACTTATATATTTTTTAATTATTTTAATATATATCTCTATCTTTCCATTTTATTTAATTTTTATGGCCCTATCATTGCTAAAATAAACCATTTCATTCAAACTATTGTTCATGTTTTTCAAAAAATGTAAATTTCGCATCATGTGGTTGGAATACCATTTATAAATTATTAATATTTAATTATTATATGATAATTTTAGTGATATTTCCTCAAATATAACATTATATTTATTAATATTTTCCATCTATGATATTTATAGTCTATTTGAGACATAAGCATGTGTCTCTTTATTTATTTTAGCATAATTAGTGACACAATCTTCCACTTTTTCCAATGGAGATAATTTATTCTTAAATAGAATAGTGTTTCTTTATTTCCTTTAAATTTTTCTTGATCCAATGGTGTGTTTATTTTCAAGTCACTATTTCCAATAATCATTGTATTATGTTCAATGTCCGATTAATGAAAATACCCCTATACAAATAATTTATCCTTTATTGTTTGGTATATGTTCCCACATTTCATTTAATTATTCCAATAGTTTTTCATTATAGATAAATTCTTTCATTCTAATAATATTTCAGGGTTTAGAATATGTAATTAAAAAATTATAACATTATCAATGATAATAGGTTATTTCTTCCCGTCCACATCATCATGGAATTAGAATATCTTTCTTGTTTTTCAATAACACTTGGTGATTAATCTTAATAATTTCTTATAAACTTTTTCTTTCTTATCACTATTATATTGGAAATCTAATACATGAATTATTAATCTTTGTATATGACTCCAATTGTTACCATATAACTGGTTCTTTTATTTATAAATCAATTACCATAATTTCTTATTCCACATTTTTCTCTTTATTTGAAAACCTTATCCAAAAAAATTATAAATAGAAACTCCTTCTTAATAATTTTATATTTAGATTCAGCTTATAATTTTTTTATGATTAAAAAATATTCTCATTATTAAAGTGATTAAATCATTTTTAAAACACTTCAGTTCAAGAAATAATTTCATTGATTACCTTTTCTTATTCCTCAATTTTTATTTCTGAAGTTTACTATTTCTGCTGATTTTTTTTGCCCAAAAATTATTCCTACACTACATTATCTATCCAAATGAAATTATATTTTTGTTCATCAACATACTTAAAATATTATGTAAATAGTCCACTAGTAATATTATTTATATTTAATTAAATGTATAGATCATCTATATCTCCATAAATGATTTCTTTATTATCGACTTATCCTTCTTCTTTATCATCATAATTGTTATTATGTTATGCCTTTTTATCTTTTCCATCATGACATATTTTGGATAAAGATTTTAATTTAATTTCACATTTTTAAAGAAAAAAAATAATCATTTTATTCCTCCTTACTCACAAAAATCTTTCAATAAAATTTATTTGGAGGTTTATTTTCATATTTGAAATTCATTTTTGGGAAACATTGTTTATTAGTTTCAGGAGAAACATGCCTCATTGTGTTCTCCATCACGCCATCTTAGGCACCTCACTACAATCTTAACAACCCTTACATACATTAAATATGACATTAGTAGGTTACCTTAAAATATACATTTACCTAATTTTAAATTAATATCCAAAAGAGATTGAAATTCATCACTAAAATCCCGATAACCACATTCATAATTTATCTCATGATTCTCCATTTCTTTGTAATACAAATATATAGATAAATGACATGTTATTTAATCTGGATTAAATCACATCTCATATGACACCGTTATTTTTAAAATATCATCAAGAAATATCTTCATCAAATTTCCTTGTTAAATAATCACCAACATTGGATTATAAGAAATTGTAGTATCCTCGGTGTCTTTTTAAAAATTTCCAAATCATTGATTTTATCATCCAATTTTAATTGTAGAACCAAACACATCAATGATTTGGTCGAATAAAATGTCAAAACTCTCATTTAGGTACATCAACATATCATCATTTTGTTTTTGAAAAAGGGGAATATTTTGCTTCTTAATTTTTTTATCCTTAATAAATAACCAAAAAATTTCCCATATTGATTTTGTTCAAGTATAACACTTCACCTTAATGAATATAAAATTTTAGAGTGTTTTGGATTAGTTAATTTCAATCTTTGTATCAACATTGAGAATAATTTAATAGTTTTTATTAATTGAAATATTAATTGGATCCCATAATTAGATTTCATGTATATAAATATGTATACATCTACCCCAAAAGATAAAATATGTTTTCTCATCCAATTCTTTCCAATATGATAATTGTATCAATCAAATAATGAAACTTACCTCACATTGATATTTTTCTCCATAAAAATATCTTTGGGACATGTTCTCTAGAGAAAAAAACATTTCTTCACTAAAATAATTTGTTTCAATAACCATAACCCCAAACAACTTAATAAGGGTGGTGCATTATGTAATTTAAATTTCATTATTGAATAGATGTTTCTCTTATATTATCAACAACAAATGAATCTATTAAACAAATCAAACCAGGAATAATATCCATATAATTTTAATTTAATTAAAATGATACACATATCTTACATAGTTCACCAAAAAAGGTTATAACCAAGGAGAATGCACCAATGATGTATCAAAATTAAAAATTATATTAACACACTATTAAGTGAATATAATTACTGGGATCAGTTCACTACCAAGTTAATGGTTTTCCATGTATTTCTATATATCAACCCACTACTTCAGGATAAGGTCATAACGATAAAATTCATATTTCATTGAAATTTATTACTCAAGTAAAACCAATGCATCAGTCATGTTTAGGTTTGACTTTTTATCTCTATCTTAATACGTATATTCATATCTTCACTCTATTTTAGTAATATAGAATCAATAAAATAGTTATCAGAGAGATTTAGATATGAAATATTTTATATCTTTTGTATTATTATCTTTTTAAATTTTTTCATTATAAGTTATCCAATCTTCAAAACAATTTATTTAATATCTTAATAATATTTTTAATAAAAGTATATAACTAGTTATAACAATTGTCATCATTTCATTACTCCCTAAATTTATCCATAATGGTTAAATTAAAAATTTCATTAAAAATGAAATCATATCTCATTTGAAAACTTATGAAATGTATAAAATTAGTATATTTCTACCTATCTATTTTGTAGTTTAGTTTTTTATTGTATAATGTGTCTCGAAAAATAGATCTCTACAGAAATCATGGAAAAACATTAATATCCAAAAAATCATGACCATCATACTTTTTAAAATCTATCAAATGATAATGTTATAACATATTAAATATTAATACAACATAATACATCTTTATATATCACATTTTGGTTTTTTTAATCTATGTAAATTCTTTTTTTTTTGATTTATATTGATGATTGAGTGGTTTGGGGGGAAATTAGATGTTTTCGGAGGGATTTTGAAGGGTTTATAGGCGGTGTATAGTCTTAGGGACTATGGATAATCCCTAAGTAATCATGAAGGGTGTTATGGAGAGTTTATATAGAGGTATAGTTAAATAATAACTAAAAAAATTTATTAAACCACATATTACCCATATTTTTCAAATAGAGAGAGTTTCATGATTGGATCATGTTCATTATGACCATGAATTTAGGTTTATAATAAATAGAACACCCCTTTAAGATCCACTTTATTTTCTATATTTTATTTATTTTAGACACACTACCTTACCAACTCATGGATATCTAAATATAATTTATCCTTGGAGGTGATTCTTGGTAATTATATTCCTCTAAATCTGATCTCTTTTAGATCTCTTAGTGGTTGGAGTCTAGATATAAGGTAAGTTCTCTCTAGATCTCTCTTCTTTATTTAGTTCTTGGTTTTATCGTCACATAAAACTAAATGATTTTGGTTTATAATAAATAAAAAGTTTCAGTTTGAATAACTTTTATCCTTTTAAATCTAGGGATCTGAGGTGTTTAAGGGGAGCTAGAATTTTTTTTATATGGTGTTTCAACACCCCCCTTGGGTTGAGCTAGGTATCTTATTCTATATTAGATTTTATTAAATATCCATTGATCTTGGGTGTATTTTTTTGTTAAATTATTTTAAATGAATAAAATCATTAAATGATGATGACCCAAATGGTGGTTTATTCAGCTGTATGGGTGTTTTTAAAATGTGTTGGGAAAAAGGTTAATTTTTTGTTAATTAGATTTTTTTAATGAATTTCATAACTGAGTTGATGATTGTGTATTATTATGATTTTTAATTATGGGATCATTATGGGAGCTATCAAAGATGGGTTGGAAATCCCTACTTGAGTCGTCATAAACCAACCCGAGCTGCCATCCAAACCGACACTCGAACTAACACATGGCACAGGCTGAAGGGAATTCTTGATCCACATGGGATGGAAACTACTGTCTTGGCATTGAGAAACACCTATGTTAATGATTTATCCCATGATAATATATCATAAACCATCCACATAATCACATCACATCGTAATCACAAAACAAGTGATCGAAGGAAATACTACAATCATAGGTTAATCATTTAGAATTTATAACCAATAAACTAAATAAAGAAAATTGAAGAGGGAGAAACTAGAAAAATGAGCCTCTGTGTTACATTTGAATCAACACCCTCATGCCACTACAGCTAAAAACTGTCTAAAAATAAATTACTACAACATAGAACCTCTATTTCCACCATTGAAGGCCTTGCCTTTACTAGAGTCAGAAAAAATAATATTTACAAACACCCGAGGGTGTATGTTGTGAGTGCACAAAATTTACTAGTATGATACACCGAAAAGAGATTCCATGAAATGATATTATATGAAAATCTATAATGTTAGTTCTTTATAAATTGATGACACAATTTTAATAAAATGTGATTGAAAATAAAATAGGAAAATAAATGTGATAACAAGATGAATTATTATCATTGAATTTTAACCATGGGTAATCCTTAAGGTACTAGGGTTAGTGGGGTCCTAGGATTCTATTCATCTAAGTGATGACATCTTGGACATAATGGTCACTCCCCTACTCAAGCCAACCAATCCCCATATTGTTTGTTTGTTTAATGTTCTTACATCATCCTTCTAGGGAAACTGGGCCTCAGCCCCACTGACTCCCCTAGTATACTAGAAATATTCTTCCCACCAAGATACCTTGGATTAACATGTTTTATATTCTAATTAAATGATCAAGTAAACCCCTTTTCATGCAATATTAATCTCAATAAATCATAATCACACATGACCAACAACCTTTTACAAGGGTGAAACATTATAAAACATTCCACTCACACCAAAATACATTGAAAACACCTCTCTCTCGACCCACATGATTGATAAATACTATATATAAATAATAGTGCATAATAAAATCATAAAATAATTTCAATTCATTAACTGTCAACATCATTATTGAAACCTTTACAAAACTATTTGAAAACCAAAAACCGTGTCAAGAAGAGACCATAAGGATGTAATAGAACACCAAACCCATAAATATATAACAAAAATAAATAATATTGAAACAAAATTAGGTCAACTTATCTTCTAGAGAAATTTGAACACAAGAAATAAGAAAAAGATTCCAAGAAGTGGAAAGTAAAAAGGAATGCGGAAGCTTAATTAATGATTTCTTGAAGATTCCAACCAAAACCATCCAAGATTTGAAGCTTAAGGGAAAGGGTAAAAAGGTGGAGGAATGCCTAGGAATATAGAGAACTAAGGGATAGATAAATTTGTGATTTAGAGTTAAAATATGTTAGGAAAAAATTATAATTTCAATTTTTAATGATATATTAAGCCATATGGTTTGGCCACACAGGTTTCCAAACCTTGATCCAACAATGTGACACCTCTACCCAAGAAGAAAAGAGGAAACAAAGTTACATAGAGGGGGAACACAACCATGTTTCTAGACATGAATCCATCACAGTTCCACTATCATTGTCACATGGTTTACTCTAAGACGGTCACACACACAAGAACTAGGTTGTGTAACCTAGACAGTGCTACTGTATAGGTCACAGATGTTCCACTAAATTGGTGCACAGTTTCTACAAATAGTGTGACCACCATGATCCTCCTTCTATCTGATATTAAAACCCCCATTTTTCTCGAAAACTCAAAGGAAGTATATCTAATAAATATAATAATAGTAAAGATTAAAATACCTAAAAATAACACTACGAATGTAAAAATTATCTCCAACATGAAAATTTTCATCCCTTGGAAATTCAAAATAATTGTTTTATCATATAATAAGTGATAATACTTCTCCTTCACTAATTTAATTCACTCACATGTCTCATATTCTTCATTTTCGTGATACCAAAGGTTCTGGAAATTGGAATGCATTTCTTGTTAAGCACTTTCATTGGGGAATCCATAATACGCACTAGTTTCTCAACCACAAACAAGTCAGATTCTAGATCTAACAATTCTCAGTTCAACATGTGAGACTCGTTTAGATTACATATATTCAATTGTGAGACATTGAACACATCATGGATTGATTTTTACTGGGGAAGAAAAAAATCTAGTATTCAACCTTAATATTTTTTTTCTAATTTGAAAAGGTCTGACATACCTCAACATAAGCTTTCCCCATATTCCAATTTGATGGTTACCTAGGAAAGTTTTCACCTTTCGGAACTCCCATTCACCCACTAATAAATAAAAAGATTATATTTTCTGATCATCATAATATTTATTTTTACTTTTCTCTATCAACAACCACTTTAGGGTCATTATAACTTTATCATATGTCTCTTTCACATGGTTTGGTACAAAAAAATAATATCACCCACTTCTGTCCAACACTAGGGAAACTAACATGGCTAACCATAAAGGGACTCAAATGTATCAATTTTTTATTGAGTATTGTTAACTATTATTATACATAAATCTTACCAATCCCAAATGGATATCCCATAATCCTATGAAATCCAGTAAGCATGTACAGATAAAATATTCCATCATTTGGTTCTCCAACTCAATCTGACCATTCATTTAAAGATTGTATGTCATACAATATTTGAAATGTGAACCCATTTCCATATAAAGGCCTTACCAGATAAAATAGTTATATAAGGGGTCCCTACCTTAAATGATGGAAAACAACATTCCATGAATCCTCAAAATCTCATGAATATATAACTATTCCAACTCATACACCTTGGTCAAATTCTTAGTCATAATGAAATGGGATGATTTGTTCAGATGGACAATAACAAAAAAAAAATGGAATTCCTCCCCCAGGGTGTATGAGGAAACCATATAATGAAATCCATGGCGACCTTATCCCACTTCTATGTAGGAATGGTAAGTGGATGAAGTAATCCCTAAGGCCTCTGTTTCTTGGTTTCAATGTGCTAAAAAGTATAACATTTGGATAAAACTCTATCTATATCCAATTTCATACATTCCCATTTGAACTAATATCACATGTCCTAAATCATCATGGTGGTTTGGAGATGCAAACCCTCTAATATTATTGACTATTAAACATCACAACCTTCTATAAAGATAATTTCCATTTAAAACATCAAATTATGCAAATGAATCCCTCAAAAGAGGAAAAAAACTTACTAGAAACCACCCCACAATTTATAATATGTATTCAATGATGAAACAACTCATTATTAGGCTTCTGTTATTGAATTATATCCATAAGAGAAGGATTCAACTAAATTCTAGCCAAGAACATACCTATACTATGATCCAGGGCTTCCAGGTGCATCATGTAAAAAAGTTTCACGAGTTTCCACTCATCGCTATACTTTTCAACATCTTTTTCTAATATCTTCTTACTTAGGGTGTATGTGTAACGACTCAGACCCATCCAGCCACCCGAATAGTGCCAAACGGGTCGGGTGTCACTACCTTAGGTGTACCTCCCCTAAACGCAAAAGGCTGCCGACTAGCAGCGAGGGTCTGGATTGGTATAGTGGTGAGGCTATACCCTCACGGAGGAAATAAAGGTACTGGTATAAGTATAATGTCTATAAGCAGCGGAAATTAAATCAGTCAGCTGACTCAAACCAGACCCGTAGAGTTGAAGCATATCAAATATCAATAAACAGCGAAAGAAATGTAGAACAATAGCATCAGAAAGGAAACAAAACAACATGTCAATAATCAACTGCAACAACTACTAAACAACAGAGGCATCCATCCATATATAAGTCAATGGTGCTAATGGATAACCAACAGTAGCTAAAATATAAATTAAGCATGATGATACAATGTAAAGGAAACTAACAAAGTAACTCTAGAAAGGCACGACCTCAAGGTCCATAGCAGCCCCATGTCAATAGAACTAAGGTCTAGCTCATGTGGCTGACCCTCTACCTGCACGCAATTTCATAAAGTATACATGCATCCCAAAGGGCCCGTGTAGGATGTGAGACAAGTTTAATTAGGATACCACCCAAAGTTGCATACCTAATATAAGTGTTTAGGCATACATTCTTATATAAGAAAAGTAGTAAACAGTACAATTCCCAAAAGTAAACACGAACTTCACTGGTACTCAGTATCCACAAGGAAGTGTCATCTGCTTCGACCAACACCGGAATCTCTGGTCTGTAACCCGGTATCATGTACCACCTGACACCATGTGTCTCAAGTACCGACGTCCCGAAGGCACGCCCAATAATCGTAACCCAGCTCGAAAGCTCAACATGCCCATGGAACAACATCTGGAGGAACATCGATACCTAACCTCAAATAATAGCCTGAGGGATAGCAATGTCTACCCTCAAATAATACCCTAAGGGACAACAATATCTTCCCTCTAATCACGACGAGCCTCATCACCCAACCTGACAGCCCCAACGCTATCTCCCAAAGGCTCCTCACCTCCAAAGTGCCTTCCTATGGAAAGAACCCCCAAACCAATAACACCTAACCACATCTATCAGGGGCCTCTACCCAGCGATTGGACATACCACCTCATCACAGATTCTATATATGTGTACACTACTCAAAAGTATCCGGTGAGCGGTAATCACCTCAATAAGTTCCCAAGCTGCAACACTTCTAACACCTCATGTCGCTGCGAAACTATCACTCAAGTCTGATGGTCTCTCCATCCAAGTAACCCTGGCCAAGCCCAACCTGACAGTCCAACTATCTCAACTGACGCCCATGACACCCAATCGCGTGGTAGGAACCACCCATGTTACCCGGGCAAAGCCCCAACCTGTGATCAACATCACTCAACAAAATACCCAGGCCATGCCCAGCCTAACTAAACACTTCAACACCATCAATATCACACATTGCATAATTATACGCAGAAGAATCACTTTAAACAGAAAATTACTAAATAGTCAAATTGCACTAACTTGTGTTGTCTGATACCAGCACCTAACTCATTCATGATTTAACAATTAAACTCAACAATTTCACTCAATAAATTCAATAATTAGTCAAAACACAGTAGTTTAAATAACGGTTCAATTAATACGCATTTTGGAACCCTCAGCCGAATTGCCCCAAATGAGAAACGACCTCTAACCTAGCCTTGGTCAATCACAACAGGGTCAGGGAATAATCAAAGGCATACCACAATGCATATAATTAATTAAAAACAATTAAACAGGTTTTCTCTCAACACACGATGTTGCCCCCGAAGGCTGCAACCCCTAATTGTCTTCAAAAACCCTAAAGAAGGTATGCACCACCTACCTTGTACTCGTACGATGACACTCATTCGATATCAGCCTCTGAATCAGTCTAAATCACGGTAGATTTGTGTTTCCGTCGAATTTCGTCAATTCCGATCGGATGGAAATTGCAGAGAAAATGATTAGGAATCATGGATAAAATAGGGTTTGTGGGGGTGGCCTCTCTGATGTGGTCCCGCAGCCACCGACGGATCAAAGAACAGAGTTCGTATTACAGATCCAGGAGGATTTGTGTTATTCAAAGGTTTTAGGATGAGTGGTTCATCCAACGGAGAAGAATAAGGTGTTTCTAGAAATAAGATGGGATAGCCTCCTGCTCGCACAAATAAAAAAATTACATAGTGTGTATTTCAAGACTACACACCCTGTAGATGACCTTTCTGTACTCTAACTTAAGTAGAGTCTAATGCATGTCTTGGACCGTGTACATGGTCAACACACGGACATGGACTCATCCATTGCACGGAATGAAAAATACAGGGCCTTCCCAGGAATACTACACGATGTGTAGATGGAAATTCACACATAGGAACCACACAACATGTACTTGGTCTCACATGGGTTGTCACCTACCTAAGCGATACACAACGTGTACATGGTAGTACACTCTGTGTAGTCTAGAATTTTCTAGAAACTTCCCAGATTTTCTAGACTTCACAAAAATCAGCCAAAAAACATTTTATAGAAAAGCGGAAAATTCAAACAGGGTCGGAAATTTTAACCCAATCTAAAAACTCGGGTTCTTACAAACTCCCCACATTAACGTAGTTCATCCCCGAGCTACTGAAATAAACCTGGAGATGGTACCGAACATACCCCCCCCCCCCTGATAAAAGTAACTCGGACTTCCCTGGTCTCAACGGTCCTAGATAAATTCCTCAAAGGGATCCCCACCTTAGGAATTTCCTACACGGTCTAAACCTGAAACAAAGCTCAATGAAATAAAAATAAACAAACAAGACCCAACAACCTATTTCCCGAACCCATGGTTCTCCAGTGATGCATCGCCACCCCTGAACCTCCTTGGTGTTCACGTGTTACTTCTGGCACCCAACGTAACCCTCACCGCATTGGTTTCCACCTCCAAGTGGTCCTGCATCTCATAGATGCTCCAATTAAAGAATGGTGCTTTGCATCTCAAGTAACCCACATCCCCGATGCCCTGATACCACACATATCATACATATATATATAGACTATATCACACACCTGATATGGTACCAATCCCACTGACTATCATCTAGTCAATCTATATAGATCTGGTGCACCATGTGCACTAAAAATAGACATGCCTCTACAGTTAATCCCAAAAAGGAAACATGGAGATCATGGGCACACCGTGGTGTACCTCTAACCGTCGTTGACTCACCAGCCTACTCAGCCTATGGAAGCTCCATGGCGTGCACCTGGCCGGAAATACGGCTACCTGATGCCTGACCTCCATGCGGTGCTGATCTAGTCACCGGCTACTAACCCCTTAGCTGGGTCCCACCATCTCTATCACAACCTCCGCGCACAGCTGAACCTCAACTACCCTCTCTGGGTACCGAACCTGAAAAAACTCCAGACGCTTCAGTCTGTCCCGGTCCCTAGATTCCGGCTATCTAAGAAGGCTTCCTGCAAAACCACTCCAGATGCCCATCCAGTCCACATGCCCGATACTCCTTCGGGGGCCTATTGCACTAAGCCCGAACATGTCCCGGTTGTCCACACTGAAAGAAAATAACTGAAGAACTACCATGAGGTGGTATAGATAAATCCTTAGCCTGACTTCCCGGCTGGAACTCATCCCATCCTCACTTCCTGCTATCCAAACCGTCACCTGAAGTTGTCATCCTGCCCAAGCAAGATTTCACTCTCTCGTTGCCCTCATATATGAGTGCCCGATTCACTGCCTCGGAGAAGGAACCCAGCCAGAAGATGATCACCTATACCCGAATGCCATGTCGTAAGCCATCCTCAAAGCACCTCAACCTAGCTACATCATCACTCACCAAACCATGTGCAAAGCGAGACAACTATCTGAAAGTTGATGCATAGTCCATGACAGGCATGTCTCCCTACTCAAGACTCAATAACTCTTGAGCTCTCTCTGCCCCCAGTGTCTCCGGGTAGAAGTGCTCAAAGAACATGTCCTCGAATCCCTTCCAAGCCAGTCCCTCGTTCCTACGAGCCAGTGCCTGTACATCCCACTAGTGCTTCTCCGGTCCTCTCAACATGTATGTCGCCAGCTTGACCCTCCACTCAGGAGGCATCTAGAGCTACTTGAATATAATCTTCTTGCTTTATATCCAGTTCTATGCCTCCTGTGAACCACCCTCACACTGAAAAAGTGGCAGGTGCTGTGACTGGAACTCCCACGTCAGATATGCCATATAAGGCTTTGTACCATGCACGCCTCTGTCAATCCCTCGTAAAACACATACCAGGCTAGCTCGGAGCTGCTTGTCGAGCCATTGTCCGAACGCTGCCAAACCCGGTTGCTGCCCTACCTACACTGGATCCTGAACCTGATCCAATCCCTGAGCATGTACCTGTGGCTCATGCTCTTCCTACACCGAATTTTAAACCTGATCATGCGGCACTGTATCTTCTCCTACCTGACGCTCCATCGAGTCATGAAGATTTAACCCACTAAATACCATAAATGATCAGACAACCCATATATATATATATATATATTACAGTATATTCTACACATATAAGGAAAGCAGTAAAGGGGAAGCGTATAACAACTACCCTTACTCTCCCCTATTTCAATTGATTCCCTTGGAATCCTAACCTCACGTCCTTCTTACCTGCCCTCAATAGTGCCAAGTATAAATGTTACCTCAAGCCATGCCCGTCCTGACTACCAATGTTGCCTCTAACCCGATGACCGAGTCACCCAATCCTGACAATTACACTACCACCGTCATAAAACATGCATGCTCTCGTAAGAGCCAGACCCAAATATCCTTCAGCATGCAATTCTAAAAATACACAAAGCACGACATAACACATTGCAATAAACAAGAAATTCTATTAGGAGTTTCACATATTCACATTTCAAGCATATAAAGCATGGAAATTAATTTTTTTTGTTCACATTGTATTATCACTTCACAAAGAAAATGTGTAGTTATGAAATTGAAATACCCTAAAATGTGCCTATCAAAAGCCCGGAAAAGTAGCCTTTCGATACCAGGCCACGGTCCAATTCTCCCTTACCACACCAAGTCAAGGTTCACATATCACAATCAATAACATCACACATCAAGTGAGAAATCGAGGTGAAAATCATATAAACTTTAATCTAAGCAAAATCAAAACAACAATTCCCACCCGCGGAAACTAGGTCCATCCTTCGTACCTGGGGCAGCAGGCACCCAAGCACAAGCTAGAAATCCAGTCCCAGTATAACCTATCTCTAGTCTACCCTATCCCAAATAGTAAAACCAGCAAAAATAAAAGGGAAGCCTTAAACAATAAGTATCCAGTAAAACGCTGCAACTAAATCCCTATCAAGGAATCCTCTGATACAACATTGTAACGACTTGGACCCGGCCAGCCACTCGAACAGTGCAAATTAATCGTGTGTCACTACCTTAGACGCACCTGCCCAAAATGACAATGGCTTCCGACTAGCAGTGAGGGTCTGAATAGGTATAGTGGGGAGGATATACCCTCATGGAGGAAATAAAGGTATTGGTCCCAGTATAATGTCTATAAGCAGCGGAAATTAAATGACTCAGTAGACTCAAACCAGACCCGCAGAGTGGAAGCATATCAAATATCAACAAACAGGGGAAGCAATATAGAACAATAAAAGCTAAAAGTAAATAGAACAACATGCCAGCAATCAGCTGTAACAACAACTAAACAACCGAGGCATGCATCCATATATAATTCAATGGAGCCAATGGCTAACTAACAGCACCTACTATATAAAGTAAGCATGTTGATACAATGTAAAGGAAAGTAACAAAGTAACTCCAGCAAGGAACGACCTCAAGGTCCATACTAGTCCCCATGTCCATAACACTAAGGTCCAGCTCCTGAGGATGACCCTCTACCTGCACGCCATTTCATAAAGTCTACACGCGTCCCGAAGGGCCCATGTAGGGTGTCAGACGTGTCTCAGTAGGATACCACCCAAAGGTGCGATCCTAATATATGTTTTTCGGCAGACATGCTTATATAAGAAAAGTATTAAACAGTACAATGACCAAAAGTAAACATGAACTTAATTGGTACTCCACAGCCACCCGGAAGTGTCACCTACTTCGGCCAATGTCAGAATCTCTGGTCTGTAACTCAGCACCATGTGCCACCTGACACCGTGTGTCTCTAGTACCGACATCTCGAAGGCACGCCCAACAATCATAACCCATCTCAAAAGTTCAACCTGCCCATGCCAAAACATCCAGAGGACCAGTGATACCTGACCTCAAATAATGACCGGAGGGACATCAATGTCTTCCCCAAATAATACCCGGAGGGACAACGATATCTTCCCTCTAATCACGGCGAGCCTTGGCCCCCCAACCTGACATCCCCAATGATATCTATCAAAGGCTCCTCACCTCCCACGTGGCTTCATATGGAAAGCACCCCCAAACCAATAACACCTAACCGCATCTATCGGGGGCCTCTACCCAGCGAGTGGTTGTACCACCTCATCACGGAGTCTATCTGTGTGCGCACTACTCAAATTTACCCGGCGAGTAGTAATCACCTCAATAATTTCCCAAGCCATAACACTTCTGACACCTCATGTCCTTGCGAACTTGTCACTCAAGTCTCATGGTCTCGCCATCCAAGTAACCTGTGCCAAGCCCAACCTAACAGTCTAACTATCTCAACCGACGTCCATGATGCCCAATCCCATGGTAGGAACCACCCAAGTAACTTGGGAAAAGCCCCAACCTGTGATCAACATCACTGAACAAAATACCCGGGCCACACCCAACATAACTAAACAGTTCAACACTGGAAATATCATACATTGCATAATTATACTCAGAAGCATCACTTTAAACAGAAAATTACTAAAAAGTTAAATTTTACTAACTTGTGCTTTTCCATACCAGCTCCTCACTCATTCATGATTTATCAATTAAAATCAACTGTTTCACTCAATAAATTCAATAACAAGTCTAAACACAGAAGTGTAAATAACGGTTCAATTCATATGCATTTTGGAACCCCGACAGAATTCCCACAAATGAGCAACGACCTCTAACCCGGCCTTTCTCAATCACAATAGGGTCAGGGAATACCCCGAGGCATCCCAAAATGCAGATAATTAATTAAAAACAATTAAACATGGTTTCACTCAACACCCAACCTCGCGCCTGAAGTCCGCAACCCCCTATTTTATACTAAAACATGAAAGAAGGTATGCACCACCTACCTCATACTTGTATGATGACACTCCATTGATATCAACCTCTGAATTGGTCTAAATCGTGCCGGATCTTCATTTCCATAGAATTACAACAATTCCACTCAGATAGAAATTACAGAGAAAAGGATAATGAATCTTTGATGAAATAGGGTTCGCGGGGTTAGCCTTTCTGATGTGGTCCCGCAGCCACCAACGGATCGAAGAACTAAGGCCGTATGACAGATCTAGGAGGGTTTGTGTTCTTCAAGGGTTTTCGGATGAGTGGTTCATCCAACAGGGAAGAAGAACGTTTTTCTGGAAATAGGACGTGACGGCCTCCTAGTCGCAAAAATAAAAAAAGTTCATAGCGTGTATCTCAAGACTACACGCCATGTAGATGAACATTCCATACTCCGACTTAAGCAGAGTCCAGTGCATGGCTTGGACCGTGTACATGGTCAACACACGACCAGGGACTCGGCCATTGCATGAAAAAAAAATACCAGGCGTGTCCAGGAAGACTACACACAGTGCAGATGGAAATTCACACATGGGAACCACACGGCATGTATTTGGTCTCACATGGGTTATCACCTACCAAAGCGATACACAGTGTGTACTTGGGAGTACACAGCATGTAGTCTGGAATTTTCAATAAAATTTCCAGATTTACCAAACTTCACAAAAATCAGCCAAAAAAATTTATAGAAAAGAGGAAAATTCAAACAAGTTCGTAAATTTTAACCCACTCTGAAAACCTGGGTTCTTACAGTTTGCTACAAAATTCCATTACCCAAGGTTTTGACAAAATCAACGTCGAACCCTTTAAGGTACTCAAGCCATCAACGATGGCTTGGATTAAGATCTTCCAGGGAGAAAATGTAGGCCAAAATCTTATGATCTGAGTAAAATAAAAATTTCTCCCTGAATAGATTGTGATTACACACCTGAAAATCATGCATCACCACTGATAATTATATGTCATGGGTTGGATAATTATTTCTTTTTGGTCAGAGCTAGAGATATCCATACGCCCCCACAAGGCCATATTGCATCAAAACACACCCAAAACTCGTAACTAAAGTGTCACAATAGACCAGGTGTCCCATTCCAGGTTTTGGTAGGATCAAAATAGGTTAAATGGTTAAATTTCACTTAATATCCTTAAAATATTCCATAAATTCTGGGCTCCATTTAAACCTTACCCCATTTGGGTGATCACTTTAATGACCACAACCCAATAAGCCTGATGCCAGTGCCTTAATTTATTAAATTGGTATGATTACATGGATTAAAATCTAAAAGGATTAAAAATTTTAATAGTTTTAGAAACTATATACATAAATATAATCCATCATACAATGAAAATAAGAAATAAAACATAATACATGAAAAATGTAAACACTAAAAATCTTTAAAAATTCATTCAAATATCTTTTTTCATAGCATGGGGAAAAGATAAAAATAACAGTGATCTCAAATGCTCAGTAAGGGTTATGTATAGTGGAAGAAATAATGAATCAATGAGCATAATTAACATTTAATTTAAATTAAATTATCACATATTCCATTCATATAATTAGATAACAAAAAATCAATATGGAAGTATAGATTACTAAGAACACGTGCCATTTACTCAATTAACTAATTATAAATTGCATCCATAGATTTTGATATAGATAAAATCATATGGATAATAATAACTAAATTTTGGATATAGGAAATGCTTAATTATCAGAAATCATGTATTTGGCACATGAACCACTACCATCAAGACCCTTCACAAGATGGTTCAATCTATAGTTAAAAACCCATTTAATGCAAGCTTAACTGATTCATTCAATTAGATTATGGATGCATCAAGGGTCTATCAAAAACCAGGACCCAACGATGTATAATTTTCCAAAGCATTGATCATATATCAAATATTTTATATAATTCCTAAACAATGTTCCATATCATCAAATATCCATACTGAATAAGATATTGATTTATCAATATTTAAAAAATTAATCAAATAACATTCAATATAGACACCGTATCTAAAAATGAAATAAAACATACAATATAATTATGTCCATGATATAAGAAATATTGATATTTAATGAAATATTCAATGAATGAAGATCATAAATAAAATGGGTTTTATATACACCATGGAAAATAAATTTGGTGAGTTATATTAAAATATTCCAAAATTAAGTGAAATAGAGATGAACTCCCTTACATGATCATTTCGTTAATCAGATGAATGGATTGTGTGTATCCACTATAAATACACATAAAAAATGTAAATAAAACATAATATAATAGAAAATCATTTCACACATAACCATTTCATGTCATAATCAGTTAAATATAACTTTAACCCAATGAGTGAAAAATTTGTTAATAAATCCCATACCTTATTATTCATTTAGTATAACATTATTTAACCTCTATATATAATGGTTCAAAGATTATTATTAAAATATAATGGACCTTTATTAAAATTTATAATATCATATCTGATTAATTTGTAATATCTTATCACATGTTTTCTAATAATTTCCCAAATTTTTTGTAGTTTTGAGTAATAACAACTTTGTTTTTTAGTATGTTTTGACTTTTTTTAATTTTCCTCATAAATAGATCATGATTTAATCTTCTCAAAAACGTAAACCATTATATATATTTTATATAGATTTTATATAGATTTTTATAGTAATCCATAATAATTAATGATATAAATGGAATACACCCTTTACGGAGACAGTAAGTCGTATGTATGTATGAACGATATTTCCATTTTCTTGTTGTCATAAATGATTGAAAAATAAATGGTATATATGTATATTATCCTTATATAATACTTTTATGTCATATATATCACATATTTTTATTAAAATAATCGTTAATACATTCCTTAAAAAGTTTTAATGAATCACATCTCCTTGAGGAGGTGGTAGTCCACA
The DNA here is from genome assembly GCA_963277665.1 of Viscum album. Lineage (NCBI taxonomy): Eukaryota > Viridiplantae > Streptophyta > Magnoliopsida > Santalales > Viscaceae > Viscum > Viscum album. The sequence goes on along the minus strand of OY728131.1, from coordinate 773,797,171 downwards.
CATCTACGATTATGTTAACGTATGCCCAAAAAAAATTGAGAGCCTGAAGGTCTGTGTGATATAATAATTTCACAAGAATAAATAAATATTAAATATCATAAATATCATGTATAACCTATATATCTTTTAGTATATTCAACCATGGATGGTTGTAATGGAGGAACCGATAACATCAGTTTTCGAGGTGGCAGTCCACCACACACATAATTGATTATTGTGTATCCCACTAAATGGAATTCTGTGAAATTTTAGATTGTGACCTAAACATAAACACATCTCGATATTTTTAAAATACCGAGGTTATTATATAATAATGATATATTTATAATTTAAGGGGGGCAGAGAAGTTGATAAAATGAAAACTCTTTTACAAAAATGTTTCCTCTTCTTCGTGTTTCTTCTTTAGGATAGCACTAAAACCCTCAATGGTTTTATTTCTAAAAAATATAAGTATTATAGTTAATTTAGGGAGATATTTGGATAGGTATTTTTAGAAAAAATGTGTTTTTAGAGTTTTTAAAAAGGGATAAGAATTGGTTACCTCTTATAATAGAGGATATGGGCACTCTTGGAACTTCACAAAATATTAAAATAATATAAATTATTTCTCAATTAAAAATGACTCCAAACATATTAATTTATCATATAATATGATTATGGTTCAAAATCCTCTCATAAAATAATTTTTATACTAGTTTAGGTTACATTAATACCCTTATCATTTGGTTTTAACCGTTTTTTAATTCCTTTAACTCGTATTTTGACAACATAGATTTTAACTCTTTGTGGGTTAATGTAGTTTCTAAATAATGAAAAACGACCCATAAATGGATCATTGATGAAATTTTAATATTTATCAAAATATATTGGAATAATTTAATATTATTAATAATTTATATCATATTATAAAATAATATTTATTTTAAAATGTCATTAATTTAAATTTTGACGCTATTCATTTCTAGAAATTTAAAAAATATCAATAAAACAAGATAAATATAAAAAAAACAAATAATACATCCTTAAAATGTTAAATTAATCTATAAAACAATTTTATCTTAATAATTAGATCAAATTAAATTTGTTCTAGTATTTTTAATAACATTTTTTAGATATTTCAATTAATTTAATAAATACTACATTATTATTGTGTAAGACTCTAAGGTAATTATTTCATCACTATAAATTAAAAAAATAATTATGAAGAAAAATATTTCACCTGTAAAAACATTATTTATGGTTGAATATATCTTACGGATGACCACATATTAAAAATGTTGTACTTATTAAAAATATTAGTGGGACATGATTCACTTTTCTTAAAAGAAAACACTATAGGGGGATTAATGAAATCCAAGTAGAACCAAGCGGTAATAAATTAGACCCATGGATTATTGTGGGTTTATGATACTCATATAATAAAATTAGGATAAATATGAGGGTAATATTTTAATCCTTATCATAATTATTTTTGTCATTGATAACCCAATTTACCCTTATCCATGGTAATAAAAATTACTATGTTCACAAATAATATTTTACAAAAATAAAATGGACCTAATTAAAATATTTGGACTTTCTAATTCCAAATAAGGAATAATTTTTTTAAAATTCCTCATAAAAATGTTTCTAAATGATTTTAAAATTAATCTCATAGACGGGGTGATAACAAATGTTCTTAACATGAAAATGATAAAAAGATTGTTATGTTTTTATATATTAAATCAACATATAAATAATTAAAATGACATAAATTATATTAATAAATGTATTTTTTATATAATTTTACTATGAAACAAATTTAAAATATAATTTATCTTCATAAATTATTTAGATGAAAATTCATTTTTAAATTAAAATGCAGTATTGTTTACTATTCGTCAAAAAAATGACATGTATCTGAAAAACACAAACATTCACCTTAATATAAATTTTTATTTCTTATATCAAAATTTAATTTAATTTTATCATATTAAATTTTAAATAGTGTAAATATTTAGTTTTAAAATAAATGTGTAAAATAAATTGTAAAACTGCCTTAAAAAATACATCATTTATTGCGTGAAAAATGGGTTTATTTTTATATAATTTCTTCAAAACATATAGTATTAATGTTAAAAATTTGATTTAATGTTATATATATATATCTTAAATATAATATGACATCATTTATTGGTTTTTTATTTGTATGAAACCCACTTCTACAGATTTAAATAAAATTAAGGAAAAGATTTCCTATTATTTTAAAAAGGAGTTGAATTTTCATTTAAAATATATTGGTAACAAAATAATTAATTATATATAAAATTATAAACCATATTTTCATAATTCATTCAATACTCTACAAATCCACGATTCGAACGGTTAGGTTATAATGGTTACATAAAAATAAGAATTAGTTGTTTGTTTAATCTCACTTTTTTGTATCTTGTACACTATCAAACATAATAATTCCTTTTGAAAACTAATGATGTTAAATTGTCCACAAATTTTAAAATTTCTTCCTCGATGTTCTATTTTTCAACTCGATAATAAGGATAAGATCATTAAAAATGCCTTTATTGAAATACTACATTGAAAAAAGGATTAAAAAACATTCCCTTGATAAAAGAGAAAAAAATATGAAGGTCACCTGAGATAACATATAATAGGCTTCCATGTAAGAAAATGTGGACACGAAAGAGAATACTAACTCTAGCGTACTGATAGAATGTGACAGAGAACATGGTCTTGAGAAATTTGATTATTGCAAAACTGTATATCTATAATGGGTTAAAAAGGAAATTTATTTCTTGATAAAAAAATTAAATGAATGAAATTTTTGTTTTAAAAATTATTTTCCTAGAGGTGATGAATTATTCAACTCTCTAATAATGTAAGTAAATATAATTTTTTACATCATAAACACTATCTTATCCTTTTTTTGTTCCTTAAACAATTTCTATTTCATTTCTTAGCACATGTTTCATCATATGGGGAGATAATACATTAACCTCTAAAACACATAAAAAGATTTACTTAAACCATTTCTTAAATGGTTTAATTTTCCAAAATATTTCTATCTAAAACATTAAAAGTATGTAAATTTAATTTCTAAAATAAAATTTTTGTTAGTCTTAAATCAGCATAAAGTATCCCATTAATCATAACATACCAAACATGTGAACACCTTTATCATGTATTCTCTTAAAACATGTTACGAATTTTAATTTCCATTAAACATTATTGAAAAAATTAATGATTACTTATTCCTTAAATGGATTATAAAATATTGTATGTATTCTCTAAATCTAAAATTGTTGTAAGCCCTATCAATTGTATCATAAATCACATTGTTAAAAAATCATTAACATGTTCCTCGGTGGTCAGTAATATTATATTTTCTTTATCAATATCAATCATCTATTTATCCAAAAATCATTAACTAAACATTAGGAACACATTATAGATTGTCTTTCCCTCAATCATATATTTTATAAGAAGTTATACTTTTTACTGAATGATTTTTCTTGGTCTCCAGTACTGATCAACACATGATTTTAAATCCTTGATGAGAAAGTGTAGTAGTGAAATCCATATACCATTAATAATAATTATAACTAGGCTATAATTGATAGCATAAACATAAAAAAATTATTCAAGGATGAAAATATATGAGAAAATTAATCATTCAACGTGAGTTATATTAATAGCATAAGTATGACCTTGATCTCTTAGCTTATTTTGATAAATATTGTCTTCACATTTGGGGAATTAATATGTATAAATCCCCATAACCTTATAGTTATAAAACTTAATAGTTTCCTTTTTATCCTTCTATTTTATTTCTTATTTTTTAGTGACCCATATCTATACACTTATAAAAAACTATTAATCATTAAACCAATTTTGAGGATTATTCTTTCCACAATTATCACATGCAACAAAATCCTTTTTCTCTCATCTCCATTTTAACCACCTTATCTCTACCACCTTATTCTTCTCTTAATTTCTATTGAAGCCATAATATTTGGATAATTATTTATCTATATTAATAAAAATAAAAATATTTCATCATATGAAGAATATTTTTTTGAGACCTGTTCCCTTCAGACACATTTCATAATCTCGTCAAATAATTAGTTAATCTTTCACTCTATGCTGTGCATCTAATTTATAGTATACCTAGATAACCTTGTAATTGTATGTTCATATTCTGAAACACATTCTTATCCCTTTTTCATTAATCTATAGAACATTCAATTCATTTTAATTAGTTCCCCATGATGGAAATATTTTTTGAAGAAATTATCTTCAAAATAATTATATTTTGTGTGTTATATTTCTTCTCCCTTTCTAGTATTTTGGATCAATGTCCATCATTGTTCATCATAATATTTGAGAAAATACACTACAAGTTTCACCTTTTCGTTCTCACAGCATCCTAATGATAAATATCTTCTCCCAATACATAATATTTTTCATAGATGCAATTGGATTAGTAATCCCACTAAAGGATGGGGGATCCAATCACATAATGTGATCAATCATTGGAGAAACTCATTGTGGAATAGGTTTCTCCATATAAGAATGGTTATTGGTCATATCATGATTATGCTTATATAAAACAGCCATAATTGTTTTTTCAAATACCATATATATTTGTTCCCTCAATAGGAAAATATCTATATTTCCAACAAGCAATGATACCATTCTTCCTTTTATGATCTATTTCTAAATAATAACATATATTGGATTAGATCATAACATTATGAAGCATAATGTAAAATCACTAAACTAGTAAATTACATAACATAAATTAAAATATTTATGAATACCCAATATTATAATCATAAAAATGGTATCTTTCAGAAGTTATTCTATGTTTATCTAGAAATTCTAAACTAGGGTTCTGTTCCCAGTTTTCCATTTACCAAAATCTAGATCAAAAAGATTCTAGAAAAAACCTTTGATACAAAATGTAATAATTCCGAACCAAGAATCCTGAAGCTCAAACATACTTTATTACATTGGATTGATTACAACGATTCAAAACTTGAAGGACCAAAAAGTTAAAAAAAATTAGAAAACAGATACATAAATGAGTCTCACGTTACATTGGGAATATGAAATATAATATAATGCATAATAAAGTAATATTATCAGAATACTTCATAAAATATTCAATGATATGTTCTTCACAACCTGGTGAAAAGAAAAAAAGGGTGATCTCCAATACTCAATAATGTTTATGTACAATGGAAGAAATAATGAAACAATGAGTGCAATTAACATAAAAGTGTAATTAACTAAGAAAATAATTCATTTAATAAATAAGATGATAATGTAATATGTTCTCATATTTTTGTCATAGAAAAAATCCTATGGATAATAGTAATTGAACTATCAATTTGTGAAATGATTAATTATTGAACATCATGAATCTAGATTATAAACCACTACCATCAAGACCATTCACGATATGGTTAAATATATAGGTAAAAACATGTTTAATGTTATCTTAATTGATTTGTCCTAGGATACTACCGATGCATCAAGTGACTATCTATAACCATGTGTAACGTCTAGAACCAGCTCACCCATGAACTGGTGATCGTACCAGTCTCCACGTGACCTCAAGCATGTCTCCCCATATAAGTCACTCACAACATATGTCTCTAAAGACCATCTAAGTAATAAAAGTAAAGGAAAAATCCAAGCTTGTACTTTTTCATTGATAACACAACATAAGATATTCAATTTAATCATTTATATATAATGTCTAAGCCCATATAATAAAAAAGTCATTCTCCGAAACAATACCAAAATCCGAGCTTTACCACTAAATATAGTGATTATCTCTTGGGTTCTTCCACTAAAAAAAGTGATTCATCAGATTAATAAAGAAGTATGAGTTAGAGACCATACCCTAAACATAGAGATTCCACCCTAGGTTTTTCCACTAAACAATGATTCACCCAAATCATTATCAAGTCTGAGTAATAGCTCATCCACTAAACATAGCGACTCACCCAACCAATACCAAAATCTGAGCCTATCCACTAAATATAGTGAATTTCTCCTGGGTCTGTCCACTAAACAGTGATTCACCCAAATCATTAACAAGTCTGAACCCATCCACTCAAGTAGTGATTTATCAAGGACTTTAACAATTAACATTCACAGAATACGCATCTCCAGTCAAACAAGTTATACAAGGCTTAGATATTTAGCAACCATATCACATGGAATATCATATATCTAAACAAATCTATCCAAAACAAAATGAGGAATGGAAAATAAACACACAACAAAATGCAATATTGGCCCAATCAGTGTTAAAAAGAAAAATCAGGGACACGTACCCATTTTGAGTCCCTTAATCAAGTTAAAAAACCTTTATTACTTACAATATTACATATTAAATTTATTCAAAACATGCACCACATATCATAATTAATTTATAGAATTAATTACCTGATTCTAATTTCACATCCCATAATTAGATCCAAAAAATAATTATCCAAATTATCACTGCAAAAGTACACCATTAATCCCTCATTAAATATCTCTATTAAAAAAACATTTCTCAATTAATCGTTGAATAAATTATCTAATTCAACTAAATCAATATCTGATAATTAATCCTTTGATTAATTATTTAATATTCCAGTCTTATGCATATATTTAATTCGTAATAAATCATCTCAAAATTAATCAAATTAATTATTCATAATTAATCCCATTGTTAATTATCAACTAAAAAACATAATTAACTAAAAATTAATCACCTCATAATTAATCAAATTAACTACTTATAACTAATCAATTGATTAATTATCATCTAAAGAACATAATTAATTCTTAATTAATTATCTCAACTTGACTAAATTAGTTACAAATAATTAATGGACCAATTAATTATCTTTTTTCCAACTGCAAAATATAAAATTAACTCATAACTAATTATCTCATTCCTCTATTAAATAGTTTAATCCAACATTGAAGTCAACATTATCAATGTAGTAAAACAAAAAAACTGTATTGTATAAATTAGGAGAGGCCAAGAACCCTACCTCAACAAATTAGTCTGAGCCAAAGCTTCATAAATCAACCGTGATCTGCTTGCATACATGCACATCAACAAAAGCACAAGTGCATTCAGAATTTATCATCACACCTAAAAACTATTAACTAAAACCCATAAATAGTGCGGTGGGGACCAACGCACGCCTAAAATATTAACATCAACCCAAAAAAACACCATACGAATCCAATACATAGGGTGGGAAACCAAATAATGGTTTTAAAACATTACCTGAATATGATGATGATGAACCAAAACTGAGTTGAAACTCTTCTCCCATGGCATCGGTACTTGGAATATGGGAAAACGGGTCTAGAGGAGTCCCTTGAACAACCCTAAAATAGAGAAAAAAGGAAACCAAATTAATATTGATCATTAGGGTTTCAGTCAAGAAAAAGGGTGAGGGAGGATCCAAACGGCCAATGAGAATCACGAAACATATGCAGACAGACTCACCTTGATGAGGTTGAAAAGATTCGTGAAGACACTGGGAGGATCCGAGTGCATGAAGAGGAGCCAACAAGGGGGGTTATAGAACGCCTCATAGGGGGTGGGGACCTGGTGCATGCTGCTACTCCTATAGTGTGCCTCCACCTTCATTATCTCTCAATCAACTAGTTAACATGATATTAAACTAATATATAAAACATAATAATAATAAAATTTATTATTCTCATTTAATAAAATGTTTCTTCATTAACTAACCTTTAAATAAATGTTTCAAAATTAATTCTAAAATCTGTTATTAATCATCCAATTAAATTCTAATAAAATTTATTTAATTAAATAAGTACAGTAATAATAATAACATCCTTATTATTATTATTTAATCTTCCTTTAATTTAAATTAAATAAAAATACATTTTAAAAACTGGGTAACCACGTACCTGACCCACACAGTTTGACTGACCATGCACAACATGATATCTATATGTAAAATGGTCTCAAAGTGAATTTCCAATTCAACTTAACCATGAATTTAATTAAATAAAACCTTTTTTCGTATATATTAATTAAACTCCAAATTACCTTTAATTAAATTAAACCCTACTCACTATTTATTCCTTATTTAATATTAACATTTAATATTATCCTTCTTCGATAAAATCCAACTCTTCATTTACATGTATTTTAATATTACCCTTCATTGATAACCAAAAGTCCTCATTAACACATTATTTAATTATATTCATTAACAAAATTTAATTAAATAAATTCCCCACTTTGTGATATTTAATCAAATTCTCTCAACACAATTTAATTAAATTTAATCTCTACTTCACAACGATTAATTAAATTCATATAGACTATGATTTTAATGAAATGAAACCCCAAAATCCATTATTAGTATTCTTTATAATAATAATGACAACCATAATTAATAATTATTATTATACTCATTAAACCATAGTAATAATAATCGCATTATTATTATTATTTAACCTTAGATAAAACCCAACACAACTATTAAATAAAAAATGATTCTTTATTAAATTTGAAACTATTTATTTTATTAAATGTGTCTTCATTATCTATGAAAATACTTATATAATTTCACACACTATTAATCTTCATTAATTATTCAATTAAAACTCTTTTAACATAAAAATAATTTAATGAACACCATAATAATACTAATAATCCAATTATAATTTTTATTATTAAAACAATCTTTTATTTAAACACAAAACTCCCACTTAAAAATATTTAATTAAAATAAATAAAATATTAAACTGGGTAAACTACACAGGTTGGACTGTAACCGTGCACAGCCCGTGAAAGTCCATTAAGGTGGACTTTTCCAGATCTAGTGTTCCCAAGACTCATCAAGACACCAAAAAAATTATCAGGTATTCACCCAAGTCCAAAAGGAGACATCGAAGTGTTCCAACACTCATAATTAAGCTCTGAAGCTTAGTTTAAAATCCAACCCATCGATAAACAAAAAATGTTCAAATACCTTTGTAATTTAAACTCGGTTCAAAAACATGGTGCTTTACAATCTACCCTCCCAAAAAACATCTCTTCCCTATGAAGCCTTTAAGAACTACTTCAATATCAACCAACCCAACAAGGTCAAAAATCCTCATTTGAATGATCGTTTTTCATTCTTAAATACCCAAAGAACTAAACCATTTTAAAATCCCATGTTTTGAATATTTCCTTGAAGGACATTTCTGACCCATAAACCCACACTCACCCTTAAACCGGTGACTGGCCTTTAAAACGATTTCAACACCAAACACATGTATAGAAAAAATTTCTACTCAACTTTAGATGACCTTCCCAAGGAAATCCATCACATGGATATTTCAAAATTATCAGTCCCCAGCACAAATATATGTATAACCCAAAGAACCATGCATACAACGTACAACCATGATAGCATCCACTTATCAAGCCAAATTTCTTTTAAAATTTTATAATCGCTTAAGACCGGTGAACTCTTAGTGTCTCTTAGATGAAGCAAGATAGGGGAAATGATCATCTCATTTAAAAGAGAACAGTAAGAGTAAACCCAGGTCACCAAGAAGATCAGTTAAACTATCATCAGTCAACTCTTTTTTCTTTACAAAAAACATGGCTTCACGTGATGTTATTTCACCAACCAAAACCTAATGCCTATACCTCCCAAGGCATTTATGCTCTTTTAATTCTAAGCATTGAAACTATTTGAAACACCTACCAATGTGACACTACCCACCATTGTAGTGTCCATGTTGTCAAAATAAGGACTAGATAATTTCAAGGGAGATTTTTCAAAAACATCATAAACTCACATGTGATGTTCCTAAAACCATGATTACTGTATTAACATCAAGAATAAAAGATGAAAATTAATCCAAATAGCGTTTCCAAACAACTGCGTCCCAAAAATTACTCCCAAGTAGTGGGATGAACTTACCTTAACTCCCCAAACACTATACTCTGGAGTTATCCCAAGGATGTTTATAACGGTTTACGATACCCAAGACATGTATATCCTATTAAACCAAGCATTCTATAATGCTTATTTTGATATAAAAAGTCAAGATACAATGACCATGCTTCAAAATATGGGTGTCATTCCTTAAAACCAAATATTCTTACTAGGGACTACAGAACTCATTCGGTACCAATATCAAAAAACTGGTTTCAGAAACAAGGCATCTCAAGTTATAAGGGTACTACCCACCATGGGCTAGTCTATCACGAAGCATATGCGTCAACCCTGTCTCTTGGTCACGCAAAAAATAATTTACTAGGCTCAAAATCCCCTTTTCATTTTATTCATTTTATTAATTTATTTTAACCTTTAAACATTTGATATAATTTTAAAAAACCACAATTACTATTTGACAATAAGGCACTTGGTTTTTAAATAACACCACACGAGAAAAACAAGAAAGATATTACAATCACCCTATTTAGCATTTAAAATTCAGTGTCATTTCATTTTAAATAGGTAATTTAGAATCAAAATTATTTTTTAACATAGAGGTGACCTCTGAGGGTCCCATTTATTCTAATCTACGTTCTTCAAAAATAAACCCACAATAGTTCAATTCAATCAAAAGTCAACAGTTTCACAATTATAACCACTCTCACATGCATTATAGTCATACAAGGTTCATAAATATGGGTGTCCATATACTAATCGATAAGGCACCCATACACCATATTGATATCATTTGGCTCCCATTTATCAAAATAAACGTTCATTTAAAATTTTAACATTAATAGAACCTTTTAAACATCAAAACATCCCTAGCATGTTATCATAAGCAGTAACATAACAACATATTATAACAGAGATGTATTGAACAACCACAACACATGATTATATCACAGGTCGTATGTAATATAATCACTAAAGAATTTGAAATCTATCACCAAAACATGTTATCTATAGTGTCATGATAAAGAATATCAAAACATGGCATTGCACCTAGGGCACACAATCCAAATTAGCTATCATCCTACCAATGCAACTACACTGCATGATATATGCATGGCATGTGAATATATATGTGCCTAAGATGATGCATGTATGCAAATTCCTTACCATATCAGGCCAAGGAAAATTAACAAAATTTGAAAAATCAATAAGCAGTGTAAAATATACCAGTAACTCTAGGTGAAATCATATCAACTATAACCACAAATATTATAAACATTGATTCCCATTCCTAGACACATGGTCATTTCTCATATATAGGTTGATCACTCCCAGGCATAGCTGTTAACCGAGTGTCAACACATTCCTAGTCTCCTATCTACCAACCCCAATATTAAAATAGAAAGGAAAAGAAACCTCTAATACCACTTTGTAAAATCCAGACCCGGCTCACCCTTGATATGGTGGTCAGAACGGTTTCCACATGACCTCAAGCATGTCTCCCTGTATAAGTCACTCACAACAGATATCTCTAAAGACAATCTAAGAAATAAAAGTAATCACTAAATCCAATATTTGGCTTTTTATTACATAATGTATCATAAGACATTCAATTTAATCATTCTTATACTATATCTCAGACTATCCACTAAAAATAGTGATTTGCCTAACCAATAAAAAATCTGATCCTATCTACTAAATATAGTCATTCTATCATTGGGCCTTCCTCTAAAAATAGTGGTTCACCCAATTCATAAACAAGTGTGAGTAAGATCCCGTCCATTAAACATAGTGATTCTCCCCTGGGTCCATCCACTAAATAGTGATTCACCTAAATCATTATCAATTTTGAGTAAGAGATCGTCCACTAAACATAGTAATTCGCCCAACAAATACCAAAATCTATGCTCATACACTAAATATAGTGATTCATGCCTAATATCGCCCACTAAATAGTGATTCACCCAAATCATTCACAAGTCTGAACCTTTCCACTCAAGTAGTGATTCTTCCAAGACATTACTAAGTAACATGCATGTCGTAAACATCTCAAGTCAAACAAGCAGAACAAGGATCAAATATATAGCAAGCATCTCGCATGGAATATCATATATTAAAACAAATACATCCTAAACAAGGTATGCAATGGAAAACCAACATGCGTCAATAGGAATTTTTGGTCTAATTGGCCATAAATAGTCATATCTGGGAAACATACCCATGGGGTGTCCCTTAACCAAGGAAACTCCATTATTATTTACCAGAACAGATATGCAATTCATACACAATATATGTCACATCTCATAATTAATTTTCCGAAATAATTATCTCATTCTCATTTCACCTCCCATAATTAATTTCCCAAATTAATTATTCAAATCATCACTGCGAAATAATTTCATTAATCCATCAATAAAAATCTCTATTTATCCTAAACAACATATTGTAATTAATCTCCAGATCAATTATCTCATTCAGCAAAATCAATATCTCATAATTAATTCTTTTTTTTAATTATTTAATATTTCAATCTCAAGAACATAATTAATTCATAATAAATTATCTCAAAATTAATTACTCATAATTAATCCCTCGATTAATTATCAACTAAAGCACATAATTAATTTATAATTAATTATCTCAAAATTAATCAAATTTTGAACTCCTAATTAATTCCTTGATTAATTTTAATCAAAAGAGCATAATTAATACTAAATTAATTATCTCAACATGACCAAATTAGTTAATAATAATTAATGGCCGAATTTATTATCTATTTTACAAATAAAAGAAATATAATTAATTTATATCTAATTATATAATTCCACCATTAAATAGTTTAATCCAACATTGTAGTCAACATTATCATAGTAGTAAAACAAAAAAATATTTTTAATTAATTAGTAAAGGTCGAGAATGCTACCTCAACAAATTTGGCCAAGACAAAGCTTCATATCTCAGCCAAGATCCACCGACGTACACACACCTCAACAAAAGCGCACAGGCATACAGAATTTATCATCGCACCTAACAACCGTTAACAGGATCCCATAAAAAGTGTGGTGGGGAAAAACACACACACAAAATGTTTACCTCGACTCAAAACACCATAAGAATCCAATTCATATGGTGTGAAACCAAATAACATGTTTAAACCCTTACCCGAATATGGTAGTGATGAAACCAAACTCAGCCAAAATACTTCGCCCTTAGCGGTGGTAATCAGAATATGGACCAATGGGTCTAGAGGAGCCCCTTGCAAAACCCTAGAACTGAGAAAAAAGAAAAACCAATTAATCCTAATCTTAAGGGTTTCAACTTTAAAAACAGGGTGAGGGAGGATCCAATTGCCCAACGCAAATCATGAAACATACACAGATAGAATCTAATTGATGAGGCTGACAAGATTTGTGAAGACACCGAGAAGATACAAGCTCTTGAAGAGGATCCGGCAAGGGTGGTGTAGCACACCTCATATGGGGTGGAGACCTAGTGCGTGTTGCTACTCCTATAGTGCGCCACCTTCTTTAATTCTCTGTCAATAAACTACTTTACACCCTATTAAACTAATATATATAATATAATAATAATAACATTTATTATTTTCAATGAATAAAACGTTTCTTCCTTAATTAACTTTTAAATATATGTTTTATAATTAATTCTTAAATACCCCATTAATTATTTAATTAAATTCTTGTAAAATATATTTAATTAAATAAATAAAATAATAATAAAAACATCCTTATTATTATTATTATTAACTCTTTTTTTAAATTTAAATAAAAACACATTTTAAAAACTGGGTAACCACACAACTGACCCGTACTGTTTGAATAACCGTGCGTAGCTCGATATATATATTTAAAATTGTCCCAAAGCACATTTCATATTTATCTTAACCATGAATTTAATTAAATAAAACCTCTATTTTTATCAATTAATTAAATTCCTCATTACTTTAAATTAAATTAAACTCAACTGCATATTTATTCCTCATTTAATATTACCATCTAATATTACCCTTCTTCGAAATCACCTAACTCCACCTTTATATGTCTTTTAATATTACCTTTCATTGATAACTACCAACTCATCATTAACACATTATTTATCTAAATTCATTCACATAATTTAATTAAATAAATTCCCCACTTCATGTAATTTAATTAAATTCTCTCCGAAAAATATAATTAAATTTTAAACTCCATCTCATTGTTATTTAAATAATTCTCTCAACGAGAATTAATTAAATAAAACCTCTGCTTTGCAGGGATTAATTAAATTCCTATTTATTTGGAATTTAATTAAATGAAACCCTAAAATACAATATTAGTATTCTTCAAAAAAATAATAAAAATCATAATTAATAATTATTATTATACTCATAAAACCATAATAATAATAATCACATTATTATTATTATTCAACCTTATATAAAACATAACACCTCTATTAAATAAAAATGCTTCTTTATTAATTCCAAATCTCCTTATTTATTTAAACAAAACTTTATTAAATCTGAAAATCCTCATTTAATTTCACATAACTATTAATTCTCATTTATAATTCAATTAAAACGCTTTTAACAGATTAATAATTCAATGAATGACATAATAATAATAATAACATTATTGTTATTATTAACACTATCTTTCATTTAAACAGAAAACTCCCATTTAACAATATTTAATAAAATAAATAAAATGTTAAACTGGATAAACTACACGGATTGGACTGCAAGAGTGTGCAACCCCTATAGATCCTTTAAATTTGAATTCTTTGGATCTAGTGCCCAATGGCTCATCGGGACACCCGCAAAAAATTATAATCTATTCTCTCAAGTCCAAAAACAAAAACTTTATGTTTTTCAACACTCATAATTAATTTCTGGATATTGGATTAAAAATCGACCCATTAATAAACTAAAAAAGTTCAAAAACCTTCATAATTTAAAATTAGTTCAAAAACATTGGACTTTACACTAACCCCACACTTGTCTATTAATTTGAAGAATTATTCATATATGGAATTATTTATTTATTTAATAAAAAACTTTCCTCGTCATTAAATATCTATAAGGAATAAAATATACATATTTATCAATATTTCTAAAATTAATCAAATAATATTAAAAGTAAACAGTGTCTGTAAAAAGGGAATGTGGTTGAAGATATAATTATATAAATGATACAAGAAATACATATATGTAATTAAATCATCAATGAATGGTCATCATAATTACAAGGGGTAGTATATGCACTATATAAAAGAAATTAATTTCATGATACTAAAATATCCCTTAGTGAATTGAAATTGAGACGAAGTCCCTTGCAAAGATCATATTGTTAATCAAATGAATCAATTATGTGTATCCACTTTATATCTACATAAAACAAGTGGAAATACAAAATAATATAATGAAAAGTAATTTTACACATAACATTATCATGACATAATCAATATTGTAAAATTCTAACCCAATGAATAAAACTTCAGTTAAGAAATCTATTACCTTAGGATTACCATTGCAGAAAATGAATTAACCTCATTTATAATGGTTTTAATCATCCTATTAACATATACCAAAATAGTATTTAAATTTATAAAATCATATATGATTATTTTATAACATTTTATCACATTATTGTTATTAATATCTAATTATTTTGGTTGTTTTGCGTAATAACTACTTATTTTTTTAGTATGTTTGAACTTGTATTTTTGTTCCAACTTTATAGATCATTGTTTAATAATATCCATAATTAAAAAATGATATATATATAAAATAAATTATTTATATATTTATTTATAGTAATCTATGATATTTACTGATAGGAAATAGAATACATTATTTATAGAGACGATAAGTTGTATGTATGCATGAACACTATTTCCATTTTCTTTTTCTATTAAAAGAAAGAAAAATAAATTCTATATATGTGTATTACCATTAATATATAATTTTTACTTCATATATATCACATATTTCTATTAAACCAATCATCAATACATTCCATGTAAATCATAAAAGAATCAAATCACTTTAAGGAGGTCGTAGTCCAGAAATCCACTAATGATGTTATCATATTCCAAAAAATTGGAAAGTATGAAGGGGTGTGTGATATAAGAATTAAAGAATAATTAATAATATTAAATTTAATATGAATCATATATATATACTATAAATCCAATATTATTAAAAATCATGAATGTTATTAATTGAAGAATGAATGACATCTGTTCACGAGAGGGTAGTCTTCCGTATACACGAACGATGATTTGATATCCCATTTTACAGAAGTGTGTTATGTTATAGGTAGTAAAATTAACATAAAAAATCTCATTATATTTATTATATATAGTTTATTAGATAACTATGATGTAATAAAAAAAATTTGAGGTGGTAATGGAAATAAAATTAAAATAATTTTTTAAAAATGTCAATTCCTCTTTCGATTTCTTCCTTAGGTTGGCACTAAATCCTTCAATGGATGGATTAATTTCAATGATAAGGCCTATAGTATGAGGATAGAGAATTTTGGGAGATAATTGAGCATGTATTGGCTAAAATAAATTGGTTGGAGAGGTGTGATGAAGTCAAAAAAAATGTTCTCTTTTATAAGAGAGGAGAGGGGCACTCTTAGAACATCTCCAAATATTAAATTGAATAATTTATTTTTCAATAAAAAATGGATCCAAACTTATTAATTACGAATTTAATATTATTATTGGTCTAAATAGTAACATACAATAATTTTAATACATATTTAGGTTACATTCATACCCACATATTTAGTTTTAACCCTTATTTAATTCCTTTAACTCTTACACTGACGTCATGGAACTTTACTCTTTGAGAGTTAATATAGTCAAAATAAAATTTGAAAAGACATATAAAAGGATAATTACTGTAATTTTAAACATTATTCCTACAATTTTTCATAATTTAAATTTTTTTATTAATTTTATATCATTTAACAAAATGTCATATATTTTAAAATATCATTTTTCAATTTTGATATTATTCCTTACATTGACTTCTAAAAATATCCATACAATAATATAAATTCAAAAAAAACTTCTCATACTTCAATAAAATTTAGAATTCATCTATAATGTTCTTTTATAACATTAATTATAACAAATTATTTTATTTATATTATTTTTTATTACATTTATTTTATATTTCCATTAATTTAATAATTACATCATCATCGATGCGTAAGAATTTAAGGTAATTATTTATTCCCTAAACATTAAATTTAAATTTTCATAATAAATAAAAATATTATATATTTCTAAATACTACTTATAGTTTATGATATCTTCTTGATGACTAAATATTAAAAATGTTATACTTATTAAAAACATTATAGTGACATGTTTGACTTTTCTTTAAATAAAATACTATAAGGGGAATAAACCAGCCAAGAGACTCCAAGAGGTCATATATCCAACACATGGATAATTCTTTTTTACATTACTCAACAAATAAAATTATGATACTTGTTAAGGTAATTTTAAAATCCATATCGTAGTTATTTTTACCCTTACTTACCATATTTACCCTTAACTGTGATAATAAAAAATACCATATTAACTATTCATATTTTCTAAAAATAGAAGGTAACTATTTAGTAAATCTGGACCTTATGATTAAAAATATGAAATAAATTTTTCACAACTCAAAACACTTAAATGGGTAATATTAATTTAAAATTAATCTCATAAATGAGGCTAGAAAGAGAGTTTTTAAATTAAAAATGTTTAGACGTTTACAATGTTTTTTTATCTAAATAAATTATAAAAATTACTATAGTGACCTAAATTTAATTTAAAATTTATAATTGATCCAATTTTACTTTAAATCTAATTTAATATATAATTTGAAATTATAAAAATTACTATAGTAACCTAGAGTTTTTCAATTTTTATTTAAAAGGCATCATTTTTCACTGTTAATAATGAATGAAAAATGTCAATACAAAATACCAAAAATTCATCCTATGATAATTTTAAAATTCCATTTTAAAAATTTAAGTTTTTTTTCAAATAAAATTTCTAAAAAGTGTCAAAATTTATTTTTTATATAGGTGGTCCATTAAAATAAGGAAAAACTTCCTTTAGAAAAATACAACTTTTTATATGTATAATTGAACTTAGTTTTTTATCATGTATAAAAAACATATAGGTTTAATGTTAAACATTTGATTGAATATATTATATTTATATTTAGTTAATATAATAAAAAAATAATGATTTTTTATTGGTATAAGACACACTTTAGTGCATTTATAATGTTTTTTGAAAAGTATTTCCTTTTATTTTAAAAATGGGGTTTTATTTTCATTTATAATAAATTAGTCCCCAATGAATTCATTATATATACATATATAATGAATATTTTTGGAATTTGCTAAATCATATTCATTACTTCCATTTTAACAGCTAGGTTATAATGGTTACAAAATAAAAATATCCAGTGGTTCATTTATGCTCGGTGTTGTGTATCATGTATACTATCGAACATAATATATCCTTTTGAAAACTCAGGACGTTACGAGATGGTCATGCGTAAAGAGATATAATAGAAATCTTTGAAAACTTACTTATAATATACTACCAGGACCAAGAAACTCATGATCATGAAGTCATTTTTTAGTTGCTCTGATGACCTTACTATTTTTTTTTCATGGGATATGCTGAATCTTTGCCTTTTAAGATAACGTGACCCAAAAAAATGACTTCTCATATTAAAAAGGAAAAATTAGAGGGGGTTTCATAAATATTGTGATCCTAAAGAGTTCATATCATGATTCTCAACTGCATTCCATGCTCCTCCACTTTCTTGAAATAAGTAAGGTTCTCTTCGACTAACACTACAACAATGTAGTCAAGTTATTGATGGAATACCTAATTCATAAGAACAATGAAACCCATTGGAGAATGAATGGATTGACCAAATAATAAAATTGGTTTTGCCTTCATTTTAGATCGGGATTGGGGATTTTTTCCTCCCTAATATTGACTTGATGATACCCAGAGTGCATTTTAATCCTAGAAACCACCTTGCCCCCTTGAGTTGATCAAATATGTCAACAATGTATGGAAAGGGATGTTTAATCTTGATTGTGACCCTATTTAATTTCTAGTAATCTATGCAGAATGATAGGGACACATTATACTTTTACAAAAATTGAACTATAGAGGACCAAGGTTAGATACATTGGTGAATTAATCCTTTCGATTTCAAATTTTATAATTGTATTTTAAATTACCTCTACTTGGTAGGGGACATACAATATGAGAATAGAGATATCAAATGTTTTTTATTCAAATTTGATAGATAACTCCACTTTATTCCCTATTGGAAACCCTAAAAATCCTATAAACGCATCTCTATGAACTCATCTACCAATAGAGGCCACTGATACTTTGAACCACTACCATAATCACATATTATAATAGAAGAGTCCTAGAAAACAAGGTAACCAAACACTATAACTGAAGGTCCATCTCACCCTAGTCAGTGATCCCTCTCACCTTTAAATACCTGATTACCCCCATCGAGTTCCGAAAATCTCACTTTATGATGATAAAAATCGATGTGCACCATAAATGCACCATTCAATCCATTCCAAAGATTACTTCAAAAAGGTCCATCTCTAGAACTAGAAAGTCCCATTTTAATTTGACACCTAACATAGTAAGATCATTTGATAGAAATTTTGACCCTTATTCATTCTTCTCTCTATATGGCATAATCAAATCCCTGGAATATGAAAAAGGCTAAGTTGGTGATTTTAAAAATTCTACTATATAGGAAGAAATAAATGAATTAGAATCACCCTTGTTAAATAAAACAATAGTTATAGATGTTGTAATAAAAATAGTACCTCACACTATTACTTGTCCTGCATCTAATTCCACTGGTGCATGATCCATAACATGGTGTTGTTTTATTTATACTAATGATCAGATAGTGTACTATTTTGTGACTCTTTGTTGAGATTAATATTAACTTTTGGTGATTCGACCTTTCCACCATACCCAACAGACTGAAAACCCCAATCCCTTAATGCATCAGATTAGGCCCATAATTCCCTTTTTGATAAGGAACCTTAGCCACTCTAAGTTATAAGAACACTCTTATAGAAGGTCTATAAGTGACAAAAGTTCCCAAAAATGAGGGATGGGTCTATGAGAAAATTTTCACATTGACCCCATATTCCACACCCTTCCACACAGGTAATACACAACTGACCCACCACCCATGGTTGTATAAGAATGTAGTCGTGAAAGGTGATAAAAGCTACAACCTCCCTTCTTCTCCTCTCATTATGATTCCTTTTCTTTATAGATGTGCCACTACCGTAATGTCACAAAGGTATTATTGTCCCAAAAAATCTTGACTTACCTACTCATTCAATTTCCACCATCAAAGCTCATTATACTACCACAACATAGATCTTCTATTAAAACCAGAATCACTAGAACATAATGTCTAGCCACAAAACCATTTAAAATTTGTAAGCCTTTGGTTTCTCATAAGAACCCTACTTGGGTGGAAAACTAACCAATTCTAAAAATCAATTGTCATATTCCATCATGGTCTAATTCCCCTAATAGAGATCCTGAAACATCCAGGTCTTGGGAAGGTCAAATGTCTCATGGAAATACTACTCATTTAAGATAGCTATAAGGCATTTCCAACCCATCTTCTTAGGTTTTCTAGCTTACACCAGTGACTCTCACTATCTGTGAGTATGTTCTTCCCAAATAAACAAATATATCTTTACATTAACAGTCTTAATAGTTCCAAGTAACTCAAAAATACTTTCTATTTTTCTATCTCTCTCATCATCGTCTTGGGGTCCATGCTACCCCAGAAGAAAGGAGGATTTTCTTGAGCATCTCCATAGCTTTATACTTTTCCAGACCCAATTTGGCTTCCTTAAAATTAGTAGGACCTGATCACACTTCGTGGTCAATTCCCATACAACCCAAATCACTACTTACACCAATCTCTAACCAACTATTGAAGAAGAATTCTCTCCAACCTCTTCAGGTTAGTTCACATGAATTCATTAGGGAGGAATGATGCTACATCAATTAACAATACCAAAAAAACATAAATACATCACACAAACAGAAATTTCAACAACCAAAAAATTTAAAACAATTCCCTAAATTAATATGAAACTGAAATAACCACAACATCAGACTAAACCACACCACCCCAACTCAGTTCCCCTGAACAGTCTACAGCCTCTACATATTACTTAGAGGAGTCAAACCAATTCTCAAACGTCCCATCGTGACCCAAGGCCTTTCATGAGTTGTGTTGTCTAGAAAACCCACTAAAAACCAAAATCTCAATTCACAACACTTCAACATTCTATCTATACAGACTCTCTCAAATAACATGAATAAAATACATTGAAAAACCTACCGAGATAAAAAAATTCATGAGCTGTATTGGGCTTCCATTCAACCCAAAACCTAAAACGGCCTATGGAAGGGCCCCAAGGTCATTCCTAATCCCCATGGTTTGGAAACTGGTTCCCATGAATCGAGTAATAATTTTGGGAACTATTTATCCCATGATAATTAACCATAAATCATCTACAAAATCACATCACATCACAAACAAATACAAGAGATCAAAGGAAATACTAGAATCATGGGTTATTCATTTACCATTTAATAGAAAAATTTGAAATACCAAAAATGGGAGGGTGACTAACTAAAAAACAAGAATATATGTGACAAGTGGATTAACAACCTCACAACATAACTGCTAAAACATGTCAAAAAATAAACTACTACCATATATAACCTACATCACCACCATGGAAGGCCTTTCTTTTGCATGTTTTTTACAAAACAATATATATGTACACCCAGGGGTGTATATAGGGTATGAGAGAAATTTTCTTAGTAGTATAACACCAAAATATATTACATGAAAGGATAATATATGAAAAAAAATAAAATTCTAGTATTTAATAATTGAAAGATACAATTTAAATAAAAAATTCATCTAAATAAAATAGAAAAATAAAAACGCCAACAAGGTAAATTGTAATAATATCATTAGCTCCATGGGTAATCCATGAAGTAAATTTATTAGTGGGTCCTAGTATCCCCATACTCTTGGTGACCACTTCCTAGAAAAAACATTCCATCTCTTACTTGATTCAACTAGTTCCCACCAAGAACATTTAGTTAGTGTTGTTATGACATCCTACAAATGAGGTAATGCCTCAACCCTAGTAACTATCCTACTATAATAAACCAATTATTCCAATCTAAACACCTATAATTGCATTTTTTTCTATTCTAATCCCTACATCAATTATTCCAATTATTATAAAATAAAAATCTCAATAATTCAAAGTCACCTTTTATAAGAAACCATTTGCAGGGGAAAAGCATTATCAAATATTCCACTCACACTAAAATACATTGAAAAATTCTCTCATACAACAAAAAAAATTTATGAATACCATTCGGAAAACAAATGAATCATAAAAAACTCATAAACTAACGTCAATTCATATAACAACCAACCTCATTCAGGAAACCTTCACAAAAATGGGTGGAAACCAGAAACCACACTAAGAAGAGACTCTAAGGACGAAATATTATAGAAAAACCCATCAACATTTAACATAAAGTTAAATATTGAACACAATTTAGGTCAACCTATTATATATATAAATGAGAACATAGTCAATAAAGGATAAGAGACCATGAATAGGGAAGAAAGGAGAAATGGAGAAGCTTACTTAATGACTTCATGAAGATTCCAACCAAAACCATCCATGAATATGGTTGGATGCATTGTTTGGACGCACAGTTTTCCAAACAGTACACCAATCATGTGACATCTCTATCTAATAGGAAAAGTGGCCATATGGATTACATGAAGGGGGTTCACACCACTACACTTAGACATGAGACATTTATATTTCAACTGAACTAGTAGCATGTTTTACGTTGAGAGGGAGGCATTCCTGTGAACTAGGTCATGCGACTTGGATAGTGCCATTATCCATGGATCATGGTTTTCACTAGGCCAGCGCACAGTTTTTACTAACCATATGAAACCATGTGCTTCCTTCTATATTATAGAAAGACAACCATTTATTCTCAAAAACTTATGGTAAATACATGAAATAAATATGACACCAAAAAAATAAAAGTCCTCAAAATAACACCAAAAATTGGACATGAGTGTAGGCCCCTTATCTGGGTTGGAATGGTTTTAATTCTGAATCATCTATGGGTACCTCATGGGGTTTAAGGGGATATTAAAAAATTATTCATTACTAGTACACTATTTATTATGATATACCCTTGGTTATTATTTGTGGTTTCCCATTATTTCTATGTTTCCATGGTTTTTTGGTTGAAAATTGGGATTTTGGTAGTTGTGATTTGGAATATAAGGCATTGTGACATGTTAGGTTTGAATATTGTAAATTATATTTATTTAAAATTTTAAAAATAATTAATTTTAGTTTTAAAAGATTTCATGGTATTGGTATTTTTATTAAAATCATTTATATCTTATTAAGTTTTCATATCTATTCGTTACAAGGGGATGCCTTGGTAGAATACTACTATATCTTTTCCACATCCCCTACTCAATCACTTTTGGATGAGTAGATTATCGTAGTGTTAAATTGGTAATGGGAAGATGTCTTAATTCACTAGTGGTTGGTCATATCCCTAGTGAATGATCTACTAAAACGAACAATTCCAGATTATGGGATAACTCATTGTGTTTTTAGGAGGCATTGAGGAGTTGTTCGGGATTAGTTTTGGGAAGTGTTATTTTTTTTACAACGTTTGGATTACTTTTTATCTATATAAACTAATTGTACATGTCTATTGTTTCTAAATTGTAGTTCCTATAATGAAGATAGATTTTTCATACATCCTGTATGGTCCAAGTAAATTTTATTTCTACTGTATTTTTCTTTTGACTATATTTTGGGAGTATGTAACTTATGAATGAATCATGATATTTTTTTAGAAAAACCTTACCATCAGTATTTATCATTTTTTGAGGCTAAACCATCCCTCTAATGTTTTTATTTGTGAAAATATTAAGTTTCTTGATTGTAATAATGATTTAAAATCAAATCATGAGTGTTAATAGAACTATTGAGTATGAGAGGTTTGGTAAAGTGTGTTCATTAAAAGTTTTAAATTAACTTTATATATAGAAATCCATGTGTATAATTTTATAATCATATTTATTTTATAGTTGTGGTTAATAGGTTTTTACATTAAAACTATAGAATTTTGCCACCACGGAGACCCCCTACCAATCGGTTGGATGAAGCATCAACTAAATTGATTCCTAATGGCCTAATATTGGTTTAATGATTCTTAAGGGATGGGTAACGATATTATCAGGGTGTAGGGGGTTGTTACATCAAAAAAATATTGAGTGGATTTATCCCTAAAATTTCAATGGTAAAATCCGATAACCTAGATTTGAAGAGGAAATTCATTAGTAAAAGGGAATAATTAAAACATTTTTCCTCAAATATACTATAGAAAATGTTAATGTCAAGGTATAAATGTACGCAATTTAAGTGATTAAAGTAGAGTTAGGGAACTTGTTTGATTAAAAAATGTTATAGGAAGATATGACATTGAAAGGATTTTAGAAGTTGTTCAGCTAATACTTTTACCCTCAAACATTCCAGGAATCAAGGAAAACTAAATTATATGATTTTTGTGGGGAGATATGATGGTGTTGGAGTATACTAATACATATATTAATTTGGATTGATTTTCATCAAAATTAGAAATTTGCGAATCCTTAAAGGCTAAGAGATTTAATTTGGTATTATTATCATACATAAGATAATTGGTGGAAATATCTTACAATTACTAATATACCTAGATAGTTAATGAATAAATTGTATAATAAATGTATGTCTTGATAAATCCTATAATTATGAGTATCATTTCCTTGTCAACTATTGGAATTGGTTTTTCTAGTGGAAAAAAGATAATGTTGGATGAGTCTTTTCAAGGCACATAAGAATTATACCATATAGATACACTAATTTTTCCATTTTGGGGTGGAGAAATGTGTAAGAAATGTGTTTTTAGTATGGTTCCATTAACCACATAAATATTTTTTCCCTAAATATCCTCAACACTATTTTAGGTGCTGGAATATTTAGAATCTATAAATTTATTAAGGGAATCCAAAATTGAATCAAAGATGGAGGGTTTGAATCAAATGATAGAATCTTCAAATTTGGTAGGAATTATTTAATAGAGTAGTTGATCCAAGTATTCATGCTTCACAAGGATAAATATTATGTCAAATTAGGGATCACACTAGGAACCATTATAGTAGAGTGTAAATTCAAATCCTAAAAAGAATCACGGTAGATTATTTGTGGTAGATAAATATTAACCAGATGTAGAGTCTTGTTTATGTATAGTTTGAGGTAACTTATCAATTGAATCTCCAATTATTTTAGTTTTGTTATAGTTATAATACACATTTGATTTTTTTTTCTATGAAAGGCATAGTATTTGGAATTTCAATAAGAAATTATGTTGTATGATATTAAAATCCAACCAACTCTGGGGGAGCAAGATAGTTAGGTATTAAAGTGTCCATCAAGCACTGCCATGATAGGAAACAATAAATTATCTTGGGATTTTACCATCATAGACATGTGAAAGTATTATATCCTTATGATCATGGAAGGGTGATTACATATAATGATCATATTTATTTATATGGTAAATAAGTGGAATTCTACACCCTATAGGGGAAGACTAAAATATTTATGGGTTAATAATATGTGAATACAATTTTATTTGGGCCTAAAATGATAATAATTGATAATATCACATTCTAGTTAGCAGTGATGGTATTGGGGGATAGAATTGGCTGCCATGTTAGATTTCTAGAGATATTTAATTTTTATCTAGATTTTTTTTCTAATGATTATTCATTTCTAACTCTAAAAATTATGATAGATTTTTTTGATTGATATTTTTTAAATGGATGAGTCCCATATATGTTCCATTATATTAAATATCATTAGGTAAACTAAGAATGTTGAATATTTAATTAAATGATTTTGGAAAAAATTTACTAACCTAGGTAACTCAACTTGGGTTACTCTGGTGCACTTAATGAATAAAATAGACAGTGTAACGTGATTATGTGTCGATTATAGGAAATTGAATCAATTCACTGTAAAAAAATATTCTTTCAAGAATTGATGAGATCTTTTAGTAATTAATATGTGTTACAAATTTTCTATGATCAACATGAATTTTGGATACCATCAACTCAATGTAATGAAATATAATTTACCAAACAAATTGTTTCAATATAGGTACAATGATTATGAGTATTTAGTTAATCCATTTTGATTTACTAGTGATCCATATATTTTTATGGAACTTATAAATACAATATTTAATTGACATATTGACTCATTTATCATGGTATTGACCAATTAAATACCAGTTTATTCACAATAGTTAGTTGATCATTAGTTAAAATTGAATATTATTTGAGTACATTGTAATTCCATTACCTATATAATTTTTTTTCATAGTATACATTTTTAGATTTAGGAGGTGAAATTCATCGATCACGTGATTTCATAATTTTTTTTAATTAAACCCCAAGATTATCAAAGAAGTTGTTTCATTGAAATAACTAAATAATATATTTTAAGTGAAATTGTTTAAAGGTATTTTGGCTATTATGGATAATTAATTCTTAATGTTTCATGATTTTACTCAATAGTGATTGATTTTGTGAGTAAATAAATACTCTATAAAAGTTATAAAAGGATTTTAGGACTAGGACAACAACATCATCTATTCTTATACTTCTAAAACTGGGTGATGGGTGTGTTCTTTTTTATGATTCCTCAATAACTAGTCTTGGTTGTGTTGTAATACATAGTTCTAGTTTTATTTCATATGGATAATTCCAATTAATGGTTCATAAAAATATTTACCTAATAAAAAATATCATGCTTCCGGTGGTTGTACATTCATTGAAAACATTGTGTCATTATTTGTTTTGTGAAATCATCAAAATTTACATTGATCACAAAATCTTAAAATATGTATTCTCATGAAGAGATTAAAAATTATATCAATTCCAATAGATTATGTTCTTGAAAAAATATGTTATGAACATAAAATATACAACCAGGAAAGGAAATATGGAATTTGACACCTATAAAAGAAAATTTCATGGGGAAATGTCTGAAAAGGATACAAGGAATATATACTAATGAGTTTATTTACATTAATGTGTTTTCATTTCATTTATTATAATGAATGAATTCTATTATCTAGTATTTTTTATATGAATTCCGTATAGGATAAGTTATATGAATATTGGTTTTTGGATTGGAAATGTGTGTATACGAGGGATTCTTCAAATAGTATGATGAACCTCAATAGATGTTTATAATATTTTTATTTGACATCTTATATTCAAAAGTTTTGTTTATTACTTCCTTGATGAGATAATAATTTTTAAGAGTCTTAAAATTCTAACTGTGTAGTTTAAATTAGGGCCAATAAAATGTAAAATGATATAAAATCCAAAATTTTGGTAGTTAGGTGCTATAGGAAAATATGTGTTGCATGATTTCATACTCAAATTAATACCTCATACTCACTAATATAATATTAGTGGTAGACCAACAGTCATATCTCTTATGGAAGGTTTTATTTATTTTCCTTAATTTTTTATATAATAATAAGGTATTTTAACTATATGAGGAATCTAAAATGAGGTATTTAAAAAAATACTGTGTCTAAACCCAAAAATAAATTCTTCAATTCATGCTCAGTTATACGTAATTAAGTACCTTGTTTCAAATATAATATTCAAATGAACATAAAATAACTTAATTAAAATCATTTTGGACCTTTTCATTGTTAATTTATAATCCATTAATTATCAATTTATTACTCTTTTCCATTTATAATGCAATAAAACCCTATATTACAAGAGTGAAATATCCATTAAACTCCTAATCATCCTTGTTAATTAGAACAATAAATTTTTAGAATCTTACAAATTTCACAATTTATTAAACTCTCAATTTGGATTCAAGAAATTGAATAAGAATATTCTACATCAATTGATTCTATAAATATTAGTGAAAATAAAATAATTTCTAAAATAATACATATTGATTAAAGCTAAAAAATAATATAATAAAATTTAAATGGTTAAAAATATATTTCCAGTGGAAATAAAAATAGTATTTAGTACTATTGAAAAATAGATAAAATTTCAATTAATCTAAAAGTAGAAACTAATTTTATTTATCTCAACTAATAAATTAATTGAAAACTACTTCTAATACTACATGTTAATAGGAGAGAATAAAAAATTATTATATTATCACATTATACACTACATTACTCAAGCTCGTATTCTCACTATAAAAATCCACACAACTATATACCATTGAATCCAACATTCTCTACTACAACAAGTATAAAGAAACATTAAAACGGATCATTTTTTACAATTACCTTTTAGAAATGATCATAAAAATATATCTTATAGTTGTTATTTAATAACCACTATAAAAAAAGAATGTCAATGGTTCTTTTTTGAGTTTTAAATATATTATATCAAAATTTAGTTTTCAATGCTGGTTATATTAATATCCAATTTTGAAAACCCTTTTAAAAACATAAACAATTATGGCCATACCAATTCTTCTATTTTTTTCTCTTCATCCTGCGGATAGTTTATAACATAAGAACAACTAACTCTCTTCATATAACCCTCACTACCAAGTCATATCACCATATTATACCATTAATCATCATTCACCATTATCGATCTCATTCTACATTGGTTTTGCTTCATCCACAATAGTCTCTTTCCATCCCCTGATGGTTTTCATCATTTTTGTGTGTATCATCTAAATCCATCATAGATTTCGTAGTCTTATAATTATAACTTTTTAAAAATAAAGCCTCATAATAATAACTATTTTTATATATATTATTTGAAAATTTATTTAATGTAATTATTCTTATAATACCTAATCTAGAATTGATAAAAAAAAATTAGTGATCTACCATGGATAATTTCATTCTTCTTGTTCCCTAATTTTTAAAATTATATATTTATATTTCTTATTTATGATTAACGGGATATATTTTTTTCTTAGAGAACTATATTTTAAAAAAATATAACTTCTTATTTCTATATATAATTTTCAACTCATTTATCATTTAGATTTAAAATACTTTCTTTGTGATTAAATATGATATACTATATTAACATATGTTTCAATTAATATAGATATACATATATAGTATATTATTAATATTAATAGTAATATTATTATACATATGAAAAATATATATTGATTTTATTCAAATATAGATGTATTTGTTTTTTGAATTTTTTGTATAGTATATATAGAAAATTATTTTATGTATCCATTTATAAAATATATTTGAATATAAAATTTGTATATTTCTATTTTATTACACTATGTATATATATATCAACATTTAAATAGTTTACATATAATTTAGTAAATAAATTTGAGTCGTAAATTAATGTTAATATTTTTTTGGAGAAAAATGATACCATAGGCTCTTAAACTAAAGAAAACAAAGGTTACCAGAGTCTGAAAGAAGGTATTTTACATTTGTCCTGTAGAAAAATAGGGAGAATATTACCAAGATGAGGGCTGAATTGGATACGCCCCTCTTCCATGAAAACACTATTTTCAAGACCATAAATAGGATGACTGGATTCTTAAAAGGTATAGGTGGTAATGTAGCCCATATAAGAAATTATATAAAGATATTTGTCCCATTTTTCTTTCCTATTTCATGATAGGTGAATTTTTATTATCATAGAGTCATGAACAATAGTAGTGGAGTCCCATTTTAACTAGGTGTTGTTCCAATTTCTTTGACATTCATGATCAATCACTTTAATTAGGCCCATCATTTCCACCTCGAGGGCATTGACAAGGCCATAAGGACCATGGTTGTAGTCCCCAAAATCGGCATTATGATCCCTGAAGATGGCCCCATATCCTAATCACCTTGGGCTACCTCTTGAGGCTTCATATTTTTTGTATTTTACCCAAACATAAATGGGGGCATCCAAAAATACATCTGAAGTTCAATAAACTTTAGGAAAATTACCTACAATTTTCAGCTACCTCAGGACCATGTGGTCTATCATCGAGTTGTTGCAGCTTTTAGTGTGTATTATATTTTCATTTTTCATTACCGTAATGATATCCACAATATAATTTCAATAATTTAAGCATTTCTGACTGTGGATATATTTGTTTCATATTTTCCATTTGATGTGGATCAATTTTGAATATGCTACCTATAATAAAACAGTGAGCTTCTTGGTATGATTGATACTAAGAAGAGAATCCAAGAAATAATTGACAGAATCTGTTTGAAGGGGATAAATATCGAAAATTTTGTAGACATATTTCTATAAGGATAAAGTGTTTTTTTAGAATAATAATAGGCAATCCAATTATCCTTAGTCTTGGTAGAATTTTAAAATTTTAGAGCACAAATAGATTCTTACTCATTGAATGTTAACTTCCACTAGAACTTTGTTAAGAGAAAGCCTCCAGTGTAAGGTGAACCTAGAAAGGATCATCCACTTTTTATTTAAATCACCAATCCACTTATGTTAACCTTGAATCATGCATTTGTAGAATCTACTTGAGTTCAGGATTCTATTTATAAACTTCTCCCAAATGAGAAGATCCTCCTTATTAATAAATTCATAGCTGAAAAAAGTTGGGGTTATAACATCTTGGAGTATGTATACTTTCTCCAGTTGATCCATGATCAATATTTTGTGACCAAATTCATAATATGGGAATATTATCAAATCAATTAAATAGACTCCAGTCGAATTATCCATCAAAAATCAAAGAGAATAATTCATAATAACCAACCTGTTAGAGTGCCTGAAAATTTTCTAGGAGACGGTTCTCAGTCCAGACCAAATTGATGATTCAAGGTAGATCGGTTTCCCTTTTACGTGTCTTGTGACAAATAATGATATGAGGAAATATAGGGAGTAATATTTGTTGTTAATTAAGAAATATATGTATCGGCCCTGCAATGAATGGTTGAAAAAATTCAAGTTCATTATGCCAAGACCTCCTAGTACATGAGAAATGCAACATTTATTCAATAGAGCTATGATTATTTTATTTTATAGCATGTTGCCACTCTAGACAATGTTTTTCATAATAATGTCAATTTTATTTGGTATGACCACCCACATCAAGGATGAGTGGTATGAGATAAGGGGTTTAAATCACAACTCACTTCTGTTCAAATAATGAAGTCAGTTGTTTCCTTATTTCACGTTGTTCAATAGAGGATGTGTTATAATTTGGTTAATATTACATTTTAATAATGTTAATATTAGTTTTATATTAATTTATAAGAACAATTAATTAATTGTTATAATAATTAAAAATATAATGATATATATATATATAATAAAATATAATAATTTCATGCATGTAAGCCTCTTGTAAATTTTATTATAATTATTGTTATTATCATTGTATTGATCATTATTATTAATCCTTATAAAATATATTATTTTTTATTGTTATTTATAAAAGTAAATTTGAATTTACACTTTCAAAATAATGTAACTTATATTAAATACTAAAAATATATTTTATTTTATAATGAATTGCATTCAGATTACACATGATGAACCAATGACGAAAACATGTAACTAGTTAATTGTTTCTTTTGTAATTTTTGGAAAAAAAGAAAAACAAAGACATTAATATATATCCATGTATGAAGTGATTAAATAGAAAAAGGTTGTTGAATATAGAAATAAAAAATTTTCAAATTTGTAATATTTTATTATGAGTTACAATCTTTGGGTTTGTAATAGTGAAGTTTTGTAGAATTCTAGATCTAATGATGATATATCTTTTCAAGATGATGATTTTGACCAAATCGAACAAATGTTTCATTATATTAATGTGAAATTAGTTGAGAAAACACTAATAATTGAGCACTTATATGGTGATGCATAAAATCCATTATATAAATGTTTAATGAAATTTATGGTTTTATTAATAGTGATAATATTTCTTAAATTGAAATCATGGAATGGATAGTGTGAATAAGAATTACAGAATTACTAAATCTATTTAAATACAAACTTCTTCAAGACAATTATCCTCAATATCCAAATTATAATGATAAAAAAATATTATGTCTGATCGAAATAGGGTACAAGATAATACAATCCTTCCCTAATGGTTAATTGTTATATAATATGGAATATGAAAGTCTTTCAAAGTGTCATAATTGTAGTACATCATGATATTATTTAAAATAAAAATCATATGTTGATTTATATATTATACCCAGTACTAAGACTCTTACTAAATAAAATTGGTATCTCAATATAATTATTCATTATATATATATATTTTCAAATTCAAAAGATGAAAAAAGGATTTGATGGAATGCAGATGAGTGGTAATAATATAGATAATTAAATCATCTATAATGATTTTATATAACAAAAAAATATAATGAACAGTTTTCTATATTGAAAAATAAATTTAAAAATATCATACTTGGACAAGGAATATATAAAATGAATCAATATTGAGGTCCTAATTGAAAACATAGTTCATATAATTATTTTAAAATTTATAACATAGTCCCTAAATTTTGTATAAAGGGAAAATAAACAATTTTGAGTTTAAAGATTTCTAGAAAAAAACAAACAAAAAACAATATGGATGTTTACTTATCACCATTAATTGATGATTTTAAAAACTTATGTGGATAAATTATTAAATTTTACAATTATTATAAAAAATCATATATTCAATTGAATTAAATGGTTATATTCATTATAAACTACTTCCCACCATAAATAAACATTCATAGATATAATGTTAAGGGGTATAAACATGAAAAAAATTCAAATAAGGGACTCATTGTTTCCAATTTCAACATGGGAGTAAAATAATGTACATGATTTATTGGTTTTTTTCTATATAGATCACTATTATCAGAGATTTCGAAAGTTATTAAATAGATCACGTGAATTTGATATTAATTTAAATCCTTTTTCAACCCTTTATTATTTTGAGAGGGTATAAACCACTGATGAATTATTGGTAAATACAAAAAGATATGGAAATTAAATAAATATATGGATGAAATTGTAAATATTTTATATGATATATATTGATGATTCCATGAGGTAAAACAATAAATTGATGTAATGAAAGCTAATAATAGTAATTTTGGTATATTTATTGGAATATTGTTATATATTATAGGAAATACTATGGATGGTCTAAATGCGGGATTAGACTTTCTATTAATGGGAATATGTTTGAAGTTAGCTTCCAGAACAAATGGAAACTGATGATTCTTTCCTCTATCATACAATACATTTTCAAAGAGGGTGAAGAATAGTCATTCCAGTTAATACATGTTATTAAGGGGACTCATGGTTATAAAAAAAATTTCAAAAAATTGATGTCGCTAAAAGATTTAATGTTAATAAGAATAAAACCTCATCAATATTATTTTTAAAAAAAAACACTCCATCTTTTTTAATTATGTGGAGTAATACCCATCCTTGTAACATTATCTATTTTTAAGGTGTGTTGTTTTTTCAATTTCATTTAAAATAGATTGTTGATCTGAATACGTTTAAAAAATTAGAGAATAAAGAAATTGATATAATTTATTAATGGATATTCTA
The DNA here is from genome assembly GCA_963277665.1 of Viscum album. Lineage (NCBI taxonomy): Eukaryota > Viridiplantae > Streptophyta > Magnoliopsida > Santalales > Viscaceae > Viscum > Viscum album. Next base: position 773,763,406 of record OY728131.1, on the reverse strand, counting down.
AATTCGACAATATTTATTGATATCATAGTAAATTTGATTGTTCCTTTTGTGAGATCAATAAATATTTATAGTCCATTATAGTTATGTTTGATATATACTTTTAAAATGTATATAAAGAGATTGAAGGATATTGTTATGAATCCACATAATCTAGAAGTCTCCTTTGTTGAGAAGAATATTTATGAGGAGGTGGAGGTGTTTTTTATAGACCAATTGTCTGTAGCAGGGAATGTCAATTTTCTTAAAAATTTCTATTAATTAGTTAGTTGTATGGGAAAGTAAATCCATCCAATAAAAATAATGTTTTTAATAGGTAGGCATAAAATACATAAACAATTTTATATCTTGAATAACACATATGATTTTTTTTTCATATATAAAATAAAAAATTATTTCACTAAAACTGAAATTGAATAATGAAGAAATATATATGAGTACTAAATGAGCACAAGAACACTTTATTCCCATGAATTAAAGAGATTATGTGTAGTAGACCTGATGATTTAGAAACTATGATATATCTAACAAGTGGCACAATTTTAAATATGATAACAAGGTTTATAATGGATTAAGTGGTTATACATTTTACATCAAAGATGAAGAAAATAGAAGTGCAGTTTACAATATGAGTGTAGTAGTGTTCGCTAAAGAAATTTATTTATTATGTGAAAATAACAAAACCCCAATATCCACATCAAATGTATATTAAATATTTTTTACAAGATAAATGAGTTATTGATTACATTAAATTGGGAGTTCTACTATAAAATAGTCATTGGGTTTCTAGTAATTGTAGTTTTTATCAATATGAATTCAAAATGATGACAGTATATCTAAATATATTGCAATATATGTATAACGCTTTTATTATGGAAACACATGAGATAAAAATTTATATACTCTTAATCAATCAAATGTTCAGTGGTATATTATTTTTCATAGAAAAACAGTATTTTGGTGATAAAAAATCAGATTATGATAAAGACTTAAATGAAATCCCTACTACCATGGAAATATTATCAGAGGATATTTGTAAACATAGTAAAGACATGGTAAATGATATATATAATGATCATGAATAAGGAATATGATAAAAATATCCTTTAGAAATATTCTAATATTATAGGTAATATATATTTATTTCAAGTATGAATTTTCATATTTTTCAAAGTGTAAGATATATTATTTATAATTATATTACTTATTTAAGTAAAAAAAATTTAAAAAAATTGATAAATTAATTTTTTAGTCATTAATGATGCATTACATAAAAATATTAAACAATTTATTATATTTTTATCTTTTTTAAAATTAATTAGGATTTTTTAATCTTTAGGTATTATTTCACGTCTCATAAATGTTACAAAAATTTATATATTTCACTTAAATACATTATAGAATATGATAAAATGTGTATCCAGTTTTTTTAGCAATACATTTTTCTCATTTTCATTCAATTTGATATGTAAATAGTGGTATTTAGATGATATTTAAATTATCAATTACTAATTTTATATATAAGAACCTTTAAAATCAAATAGTTGAGTCATCTCAATCATCTAGGGATGACCCTCCACCTACTCCTCTAGTGAATCATCATCCTTCCTCTTCATAGGATCCTCTTATTTCTATAAGAAAATAGAAGGATTCTTGGGTTGGTAAACATAGTAGCACATACATACAAAATTATAAATTTCTCATTTAAAGGAGGAGAGTAAATATATCATGTTTGATGGTAATTTTAATCCTACAAGTCCAAATTCAAAAAAAATCGTTTTTTGCTACATAAGGATTAGAAAAAAAAATAGCTTCAGATTTTTGAAGTGTTAACCAACCGACACTAGATCTACTATGGGAGACCATTTTTATAATCTCATTTATTATTATTTTATCATAATTATTTTTTAGTAATATAAGTCAATTTTGTATTCTCTCATTTAGATGGATATTGGTGATCTCTATTGGAAAAGGATTGACATCATGAAATAATGAAAGATGGACCCCAAAATAAGGAATCATAATTTCTCCCAACCTCATTGGATGCACCCAATGGTTTTTTAACAAATTCACCAACACACCCATCTGGACACATCCTTCTCCTCTTAGACACCCATCTTGCTACACCCAACTATTCATGAGAACCTAGCCTCCCACCCTTGTCCCTCCTACCCTAATTTCCATTGTTTATCCTATAAATATGACCCAAATAATCCTCATTTATAATATTTTCATGTTGAATTGACACTCAAATATCCCTTTTTTAGGTCTCATGTTGCCTCTCCTGTTAGAATTATTATGCCTCAAACCAAATGAAATTAAAGGGATGGATGGTTAACTAAGGCATACAAATATAAAACCTTCATGAAACACCACTTCTCCCCTAGTTATTCTAAACTATGGAAAAGGACCCCCAATTTCATGGATACTAGAGTTTTATTAACCTAAATGCGTCTATGAGAACCCCAAACTAGTAAAGTAAAGCCTTTCCAAAGTAAAAGAACTAGGGTAGTGAATTCATCCTATAATCACTAGGGAAAAACTCTTTTCCTATGCATGATTAGGGTGAAATGATTCTTTGAATCCCCAACATGGGAAAAGAAAAGTATTTCTATAAAACTTCGACATGAATCATTATGTTTGTGTCAAAGTGTAACATAACCTCAAGTGTGGATCCCCTTATACAAGAGGTTGTCAAAAAATGGTGAGGTATTAACAATAATCATGGGGAGACTATGACCTTAGTAATAAATAACCATCATATAAAATAATAAAAGTTACAAAAATAACGACAACAACAACAACAATAATAATGATGGAAATAAATAAGTTAGTAGATAAAAACATAAATAATAAGAATATCAACCCATGTTATAAAAATAGGACATGTCAATCATACAATCCAAAAAAAGTAACGGATTCCCATATGTGGTTGATCAATTTACTAAAATAGGAGAAAAATAACTAACTAACAGATGAAAAAATATCCATGACATAGAGTCTATCTCGATATCTCCTCAAACCATCCTACATCACCTACTCAAATATCCATCAAAAAACCCTTTCCTTTATCCAAACCCTAATCATAAAATCTACATTTTCACTAAGATTCCAATTTCATATGTGAGTATAAAATCTATTAGGACACTACCAATGGTCCTTAACAAAATTTCACAACATAAAAAAGTTCACTCCATAACAATAATCATTATGGAAGTTAATAAAAAGTAATCATACGTGTAAAAAAATAATTGGTCTGTAGATATCAGCTCTACATTCTCTGGATCCATACTAGAGGGAAGGTCATATGTTGTCCTAACATACATAGCTAACTAATCATTTTCTCATATCTGATCTGAAGGGATATTAACTCTTGCCTTTAAGGTAAATACACATATTGTTCTAAGTCATTGCTCTAGGGAAATACACGCATCATTCATTGACCTAATTTCATATATATAGGTAAATACAAATTTCACATGTCAACCCATTCTCATGAATCTAGATAAATCCATTGTATCATCCACACTCCACCCTTAAGGTAGTCACTAGCCCATATGGATCAACCTAGTAACTCAATTGAAAAAATATAGTGGATAAACAAGAAAAAAATGATTATATAATAATAAATACCATAACCATTACATGTCATGAAATGGTCATATAGCTAACACACATCCATATGTAAATCATATCAACTATATGTCTCATGGCGATACACACACACAGACATCTGAATCATATCAATAATTTCTCTCACATGGATACACATGTACACCATATATTAATCATATCCATAATAGGTCCCATGGGATACTCTCATACTCCAAAAAATCATACCAAAAACTCATATCTATAGGGACTATATGATATGTTCATCCCACCTCAAGTTAAATAATATTCTGAGGGTATGAATCATCACTTAATAAAATGGTCACATCAACAATCCCTAAATCAAACATGAATCCATCAAATGAGAATTATAAGATCAAGATTAAAGAAGAATACGAAACCAAAGGGTTGGAATAGATAAGATATTCCTCGGAAGAGTCAATGTCCTCAATAGTTTTTCTCCAATCAAGAATAAGATGAAAATTCTTCTGATCTGTTTACCATTCCGAAAAATTATTAAAACAATTATTATAATATCAATTGGAAATCCTTATATATGATTATAACATCGAATATATAATGTTCATCTAAAGAGAAAGGATATAATTTCATTAGAATGAATTGAACATACAGATTGAGGTTCATTGGATAGATCTGATGTTCATAAGGATAAGATTTAGAAGGGAAGAATCCAAAACCACTAGAAATATATCCCTAGGGATTCCAAAGTCAAGTGAGAATCAAAAGAGAAATGAAGGAAAATAAAAATAGGTTTTTAAAAAACCCCCATATTTCATGTCACTCATTATGACACCACTAGCCATGTGGTGTCCTTAGACAGAACTACGGTTGCAAAGAAATTCCACTAATCAGATAGGGGATTTATGTGAGGTACCTCAAAAATGGAAACTAACATCATGTGGTTGATTTATTTCTACCATCAGAATAGTGTAAAATAATGTTTTCTTTAGAACTATAATTCAACACTAGCTTATTGGTGGTTCTGCTCTAACTGACTTGTGGTCCGATTGTAGCCTTAGGGTTGTATCCTCGATCCACAAACCTTAAATTTATGAATTAAAACGTCCTGAACACCTATAACATTCTTGAATTTGATTAATTACAAATTTAAAATATACATAAAACCTTAAATTAAGTCATACCTTAAAATTGGGGATTTTAAACATTCATTTTCACCTCCACTAGGGGAAATAAGTCCCTTTCACATAACCCTCCAATAGGGTGAGACAAAACCTTCCTCTTAGCCCTCCACTAGGGTGAAATTGAACATTTATCTTATCCCTACACCAGGTAAAAGTAGATATTTAACTTCTACCAATCCCTATTAATGAAAAGTAAACCCTTAATTAGCACAACTCTATGGTGAATCTCCTTTTTCTTCTCTCATGTTAGGGTACTATGAACTCCCAAATTTCAATGGTAATGATTCCCTTCACCTGTGTATACTACCTTAGCATCCAATTATCAATGCCTCCTCTGAAGATGATATATGTATATTATAAAATAATTCACACATGTGTGAACCCATTAAATCATGTATTCCCTTGATAAAAGGATTCTTTATATTTTTTCAACTATATAGTTAGAACCTTATGTGTTATAATGAATGTGTAATCCCTTGATAATGATGGTTCCTCTCATGATGGAACCGGATCAGTATCTCCTATATTTTATAATACAATTTAGAATACATAGGCTCAATCTTGATTGGCATGGGTTTTTGGTGGATACCATTGTTAACTCAATGATTTATGAGGTTTTGGGCTTCCTCACTATGTTTAATTCTCAACTGTGTTCCCATTATGGATTTCATCTTGTTGAATCATTAATGAGTTAGGATCACATGTAACTAGATTAAAAAATATTCAGGTGTAATCCCAAATCAATATCTACCAGTTCTCAAGTAGTGTATTGGGACTGAATCTTGGTGTAATCACCAATTTGTTCTTCATAGGTATATATACCCCATTATTCTAGTTGACCTTTACTATCCAAACATCAAATGATATGATGTATAAACCCATCATGGGACTCCTCTTAGAAGTTGTAATCCCCATCTCTTTCTCCAAGGACAATATACCCTTTGAGACATCCTTCAAATGTACATATTACCCATGAAGCTCATAATTGGAAGAACATACATAATCCTCACTCAATCATCTTTTATCTATCATTTCACGACATTGATTTCCTAGTTACATGATGTGAAAATAAATGAAAACATCCAAGAAACATGACATTAAACTTCATAGTATAATCCTACCACATGACCATATTCTATGAAACTCCAACTATGTGGGATTTGATTCCTAATTTATTAGGATACATAAAATTCCCCTCAAGTTAAAAACCCATTAGAATCACTCTTCAATATATATTCACTAGGTACATATTCTTTACCAACCATTCTCTCATCTGGACATATTTATAATGAGGCGATTTCCTACTCAACGGGCCACATACCCACAATTTAAACCGAACACGTACTTAATTGGTTCGTATTCACTTTGAAATAAACCCATCCTCATTGTACGATATTCCTTTTGAGGTCAAACAAGAAGGGGTGGTTTAAGCTTCAGTTCCATACTAACCATTTTAATCCCTACATCGCTTAGAAGAATAATCATCATCACTTTAAACTACTTAGAAATAAACATAGAAGCACAATGTAACAAGGAACCGAATTTTCCTTGTAACATTACCCACAAAGGTAAGACAAGTTCCATTATATGGAACCAAATCACATGGGTTTTGATTCCACTAGTTGGGGTATGTAGGAATACCTTCCTTGGGACCGGATCCTAATAACACAACACCCACTGCCTCCTTAGATGGTGATAAATTATTGAGCACCCATATATATGGATTTAAAATGATGGTCCAATAATTAATAAAATTAGGGTCTATAACTTATGATAAATGTATTTTCTCATATAAAATTCATTCTTTTTGTCTCATCGCTATAATGCGAGTAATAATTCCAATTTATAGACATTGGAAGGATATCTAAAAGAGTGTCCAAGAATATGAAAATCTTCTCCCCCTAAATGGTGTGATGATAGTGAACTACATTCTAATCGGTGAATGCATAACCGAAGAGTCATTCTGAAAGTATCAGTTTTCACCTTCCTTTGTGAAGTAAGTCTACATTGACACAAATCAATACTTGGGAATAGTTTGTTATCAGAAACAAAATATTGAATCCAATTTAAATCTTTACACATGAAAGTGATTGATCAAACAAAATACTTCTCATGATACTGTACTGATGTGTTTTCTTTTTTTATTATCCTTTCTCACCAACAACCCTTTTCATGTTCCCCTTTTATCCAAAGTGATGGTGTCCCCATCAAGAAAATGTAATTATGTTTCAACCATTATAAAGAAAATGTCCATGATAATTGAGTAGATTTATCACTGAAATAGTGTATTCAAATGTAAGTGGTTAATTCATTTGTAAGAAAGTGAAACCACCATAATACCATCCTGACCCTAGTGGAATATTGTAAGAGATTATAATCATTTAATCCTCATAATTTACCTCACTAACCTAAGGTTGAAAAAAACCTAGTAGCACCCACAACTATCTCAAATCGCTTCTTTAAATTTCCCTTCTACTGAAATAATGCTAGAATCCAATATATTATAATAAGGTGGATGATTCATTTTGTACCTCTATGATTATTTAAGTTATTTCCAACAGGGATACTATAAATTATTTCCACCTTCAGCATCTCATACTCCTAGTTACTCAAGACATCAATATGTGTATCTCTTAGAAGGTCCTGACCCAATTCACTAATACCAAGCCCTCTAAGAGATCCCACTAGGGTTGAAATGATGAATTAACTATGGGATAAGATAATACATACATTAACATGGGAGGAAAAAGCTGAAATTTCATAAAAATTTATTATTGGTAGGATAATATCATGGTTCTCCATAATAGAGCACACCACCTAATCAAGGAGGAACCAAGGGGGCAAGACCATACTCAAGTTATATCACAATATGTCTAGTTGAATATTATTTTCTTTAAAAGAGGAAAATAATTGGATTATTCTCATATCATAACAATAGAATCCCATCAACTTAATCTGGTTGAATTAGAGAAGCAGGGGTATGTTTCTTCTCAAATTGCGTAAATTTTTCAACATAACCTGGAAAGAGTAGTGGAGCATAGTAATCAAAATATGATGAAACCTCATAAGAAAAAGGAATATATTATTCATCCTATTAGTATAGTTGATCATCATATTATACCAGAAGGTTCACATCCCCACATATGTTTAAAGTATACACTAAATCACAATTTATGAAATCTAGGAGGAGGCTCGTATCTGTAATCCTGTTCATCCTGAATAAATCTACCAGTATGCTATGGTGGTAACTAGGTTGTGAGGGTATATTCCTACCCAATTAAAATAAGTATACCAAAATATATTTATGGATACATAAGGGTTTTTTATAAGGGGTCCCACTCACATGGGTTGATGCATATAGTGCACATCCCTGACCAGGATAATGGTTCAAATCATCCAACAAGGATAACCCCAATGAAAATCTCAACCATATAAAAATAAAAATAAATAATATGAAACTGATACTAAAATGATTAATTATAGTGTCCTTGGGGCCCTATAAAATCACTTATTGGCATCCCTAGGATCTATCGAGTCCACATTAGAATAAGATGGTATCCATACCTATAAAATTATTCCCTATGGTATCACCATCCCCAACTCTAGAATGTAAATCATGAATGTTTTTTTAGAATTCCTCCCCATGTAAATATAGAAATTTATCGTAGTTAATCTTATCAGGACACACAATGTGGACATATTACTTGTTATGATATATCATCTTGATAAGAATGTACTCTCCATGTAAAAGCATCTCCAAGAATGACCTTGTATCAAGAATCACTTGAGAATATGGGTTGAGTTACACCAAGAACTTCATCACTAATCGATGATATATCATATCATTCAGAGGATAGTTTCAATCAATGACTCTTATTTTTGAATCATTTGATATCACTGGTTGGTGCATTAGATAGAATCCTAGATGACATTCCTCTTTTTGAAAAATCCATCTGAAAGAAACCCATATGCTCATACAAAGGAAAGTAACTACTCCCAGATGATGAGGAAAATAGAATATCCATGTGGAAATAACTATTCAATGGTATCCACCTACAACTATGACATTGTTTAATCATTTAAAGTGGAATAAATATCATTATTTGAACGAAATATATGGGAAAAGGTCAATAATATCTCGGAAAAATATGTATTATGGGAATTATTCTCATCACATTATATCACCAAACATACCTTTTTATCAAATTGATTCCATATCCTTTTCACTGGCTAAAATTACTAAGGAAAAAAGAAGTGTAACAATCTCTAATGAATTTTTCTTTTGAATATGAAGACTATTTTCTAGATAAATTTTGATTCTTAACTTATGTGTACAGCTGAGGATAGGGTGAATATAGATCATTACATTACACTTCACTCATCGGTCAACTTAGTGAATCATAGAGAAAGAAATCAATTTTAATCACCTAGGTTCAAGTCCAAGGCCTGATTTATGTATATTCTAGCAGGTTTATCCTAGATAAGTATAATATTTACAAGTCATGGAAATAATGAACTCATATGGAATAGACCATTGATAAACTTATACATTAGGCAGCTAAAAATTTTAAGTGGCACACATGTTTCAGAAAGTCAAATACTGGAATGTCTTAAACTTCTTAACAACCCTCAATACCAAGTGTCTCACACTTAATAAGTGATCAACATCCAATTAATACCATAACTAAAATATGTAAAATTTTCAAATGTTTTGATAGAAGTTGGGTCTGTGGAAATACAAGGGAAATACTAGCCTATATATCTGGGGAAATATTTACAAATATCACTACCCTTAGTGTCATAAATTCTATAGAAATATCAAATGGTGATGGTGGAAGAACCATTATAACCCCATACCAAAATGATTGGGGGCATTAGTACCCTCTCTTTTCCCCTAATAAAGTTAGTTTTCTCCAAATTGGGAGAGGATTCCCTATAAAAAAACACCTCCATCATTTATTATTTTGTGTGATCCTCCAACATTGTTAGATAAATACTCAATAATAATTAGTAGGGAATCTCCCCAGATCACACTCTATAGAATTTATTCAATATGGGACTAATAAATGAAAATGTATCCTCATTGGGAATGTAATATGAAATTTTCTACAAAGAGGAATAACATTGAAAAGATTCATTATTTATATCTCGGTGAGTTTTTTTATGTATATTCAATTCCACCAATACTCAAAAATATATGAGGATAGTATTCTTGCTAGATGGTACACAGTAGTGATCATCATTAGTGATATCCCTACAAATAATACAATTCATGATACTCATGAGGGGGGCGCAATGAGGAGAAATTTTCCCAAAAGGTGGACCATATTGAGACACAAGATAAAGCATGATTAACCAATATCAATGTTATAACCAAGACGTGGTGGCTCCACATGCTTATCTATAACCCACCTAGTGAGCATGGGTCATAGATAATGTTAAAGGGATGGTTATATCCCATTTTCCACATAAGAAGTTTGAAACTCCTTTATCTAATGAGATTTTATCCCAATATAAACCATATATAGAATAATGAGAATGGATAAATTTTAAATTACATAATTACATACCCATAATGAGTATATTTCCTATATAGAGGCCAATTTGTTACCTACAATAGACTTATTTTAACAAGGGAAAATTCCCAATCAGTAATGGTGGAGACCATTCATTAAAAGATATATATATTTAAAAAAAATAGTACATATAAGCCTAGTGTTTGAGAGAATTTATATTTTCATTCATTGGCATAACATATTCCACAGTTATATGTAATCAACACCATGTTGGTTTATCTGAGATTATAGAAACCAACATATGTAGGTAACTAAATTGGGATTTTTCTTTCGATCCCACATAGTCATCAACTCATGTGATAATACCACTATGATTTCTCAACTCAATCCAGTCTATTATTTCCCAAATGGAAGATATGGAAGGATGTTTCACACTATATAAACTAGAGATGAAGTTATATCTTGAATGTGTGGATTAAACTCCTCCCCATCCCAACTTTGGAGGCCATAAATTCCCAACATTTAGTGGTATAGGGGGTCGAGGAAACACTTAAAACAATTTTTTCCCTATCGTATCTGCATGATATGAACACATGATTAGTAGTAATCATATAAAATAAGAATAATTATAAAAACCTTGGAAGTACCAGTGTTTTTATATTATACAAACATTCCATCTAGGACCATTTAAAACCAGGAAGTCTTTCACCGGTAGTTCCATTATCAATTTAGATCAAAGATAAATTAGAATATGCTCTTTTATCTCTCAAAAAATTTTATTAAAATGAGAGGGTCTCATAATTCATCACAAAGTGGAATAGTTTGAAATATTCCCTAAACATGTATTTTCCCCAATAGCGATTTCTAGGGATCGGTATACAGAATATCTTAGATGAGTTACAAACATTGTTGAATCCCTTAAAGTATCCAAGTGTATTTTCAGAGTTCATTTCCATATAACAAGTCTTCTAGGATTACATTTATTGGATGAAGTCTAAATATCATCCTAATCCTTCCAAATAAGTGATAAAATAGTGTAAATTTGATACAATGAATTTTACCCTCATGTTGACCCCAAAAATAGTTCCAACACTTAAAACAATACAATTCCATAGGGTACATCCCCTTGAGGAGACAAAATAATATAGACATGCCCATTTAGAAATGGGAAAAGAGTAAAATTGTATGACTTTTTAGGGAATTAAAATTAAAATTATTCTTCCAATAAAGAATAGGTTCGAGGATACTATATAACTATATTGGAAAATAACTTACTCAAGCTCAAAAATATAAGAGGCCCAAAGAATGTGGTCTCAATGACTACGAAAACAGTTTCCCCTATCCTATAATATTGAAACATATCAATCAAGATGATTTCATCTTAAATTATATACATTATAATATTTTCAATTTAGGGAAGGGCCAATAGGGGTATTTTCTAGCATATATAACTCGCATCTATTTCACTTCTCTAGAGGAGGAGGAAGAACAATAGGAAGTCTCAGCCATGAATTTATTCATGTTTGACGAATGGATGACTAGGAAATCAATCAACCTAGATCATTCCATACATTGGAAGTATCTGAACTAACTAGTTCTTATCCTATCTCCCTTTATAATTCTGGAGTCATTATTTCCATCAAAATTCACTAAAATTACACATAACCATCATAAGAAGAAAAATTCATGGGAATAGTAATCTCACTAAAAGTAGTCCAAACCCTTTATGACGTCCTTTCCCCTTCATTGGTGGTATGTAAACCACCCCACCAAATGGAACCCTCATCATATGAAGAGTCATAAAAAGGATTGGAAAATATCATTAACTTCATACTAATTATTTGATGATTACATTTTATATAAAACTAAACTCACATACAAAAATTTAGGAATGTGACAGAGGACATAGAGGATGAGGTGGTAGGGGAAGACTCAATCTATGTGGATCTAAAAATTCTGATTACATCATCACTAAAGACATATATACAACTGAAACATTGAGGTAGGAAATTTGTTAGGCTCAATGATAACATTTATCTTCTATAAAATCTTACAATAATCATTCAGATCATATTATCATAGAGGAATGATTGGAAAAAGATATAGTTTTTATAACAACATCAAAATATGGATAAACTTTTCTAACCCAACACATATAATGATAATATTACTACAAACACAAATCATGAAGGGAAATTGTCTTCGTAAATAAGTACGACCCAAAATCCTCAAGATAATGAATATCCTTTTTTCAATAAACATAGGACCTTGGTAAATAAGTATGATATCCTGAGGAAAATAGTAATGGTCCTAACTAAATTTGAATTTTTCAAGCACTTCAACTATAGAATGGGATTAGATGTGTTCTCATTAAGTCCCCTTCATGCCCTCAACAATTTGATGTCAATGTTGATAAAAAATAAAATCTACTATGGATAAACACATCTCACTAAATTCCACATTATCATCACATTCACTACATAATATAGGAGGTTTCCTATACAGGGACACATCAAGACCCTTCAATTGTTTGGTAAGTTAGAAGAAAGTTGTGTTCATCAATCCTTAATATATAATGGGTCTATGACAAATACTATCTCATTCGATTCTCTCTAACACATGGGATAAAATGATTCCAACTTATCCCCATATAATTCTACTATTTAGGGGTATGATAATTTTGAGAAAAAAATCCTCTTACAAAAATTTATAAGAAATATTATTTTAGATACCTCATATCTGACATTTCATTCATGGTGGCTTATTAATAAATAGTATCTAATTATTTGATCATGTAGTCATGGCTCTATATCCATGTTATGATAAACTCATCATATCATCTATGTTTTAAATACTCTATCAAAGGACCACTCAATCCACTACATGGTGACCCTTTTGACTCCTATGATTCCCAATAAATAGATTCGGGTTTCTATTAGAGTGTGGGATGCAATTAATGATTGATAATGAAATCTGAATTTCTAAACCCAATACCCTAGATGTTTCTCTTGTAAATTTATTTATTAATCTCAATTAAGACTATGTATTACACGTTAACCAGATTGAGGATACAATTTAAAAATCCTAGAAGTCTCCAAGACATGTTCTCTCACATGAAAATGAGGAAAAATATCCAAATAAATGATCATGTGATAGAAGAACATATGGACCTATCATCATGATATTAGTTTTTTCAGGTGAACCCGACATACTAGATGACCTTCATGATTAATAGGGACATAGTATTACCACTCATGACAATGCCTCTAGTGATGATACCCCCATGTCATACTTTTTGTTTTAGTATTTTAGTGTATCCTCTATCATTGATGATGTAAAGGACGAGGAGGAGGTGGAGGAGAATTGTAGAGATTCCCAACCTATGTTTTAAGAGAGTGTATTGACTAGTATGATTGAACCCAAGAAGGTGAGTCTTGGTATGGATAAAGATCCATGGTCCATGTAGATCAGTACTTCCAAACCCCTAAAGAGTCAGTTGGATGTATATCCTTTATAAAGATATACCAATATGTTTTCACCTAGAACTATATTGATATTCTTGGGCCAGATCCTATGGTAGAAACTCATTTATTGATCCTACCATAGGTTCAATGTGGCTCTAAACAAGTCACACAAAGAATGAATCTTACCCCTTTAGCCAATGTTGAGGTCCAAGATGATATGTTAATCAAATCCAACTTAATAAAAGTGCTCTAATACCCAAAATGGCCATCCAATATTGTTCCAATTAAGAATTAGAATGGTTATATTAGATATTTCAATAACTTTGTGGATCTCATTTATCACATCCCAAAGGATGACTTCCCCATTCCAAACATTAAACTACTAATTGAAGTGAACATTGGAATTTGAAACATGTTCTTAATGGATAGATACTCTTGATAAGACGATATATAGATGGACCCTAAATATGAAGACCCCACTTCCTTTAGGAATACCTGAGGGGTTCACTATTATGAAGTATTTCCCTTTATCTTGATTAATGTTTGTTCCATAGAGTAACACACCACACACCACATCTTTAATTTATTCTTGTGGAAAATATTTGGGTTTATATAGATAATCTATTGGTCAAATCCCATCGATGATTTGATCATATTTTTGATTTGGAAATAGTTTTTAAAATATTTATAAAAAAATAAACCCATAGAAGTGTGCTTTTGGGGTAATTTTAGAAACATTCAGTAGCTTCGGGGTACACCACCATGGTATTAAGGTCAACATAGAATAAATAAATAAATACTTTAAATGACACCTCCAAAAAACCTTAATATGTTTATTTGAATTACAAATTGAATCAATTATAACAACCATTTCATATGAAACCCTTTTTGGTTGGTCATACCCTTTATAAACATTATAAAAGGGGTTCTACGTACTAGTGGTGTCAAAATTGGGAAGAAACTCTTCATAATCTCACAAAATATATATTTCACCCACTGGTCACAATGTCACTAGTAGAGTTGAATCCTCTCATATTGTGTGTAGAAACCCTAGAGAGGTCACATAGAACCCTCCAAACTCCACAAACTATAAAAAATAGTTCTTATTTTATCAATAGATTAATTCTCTAATTTGTGATTCAAAATTATGTAATTGAGAAGAAATTACCTATGTTGATCATCAGGATTCAGAATATAAAGAAACTACCTTTAACCTCATGAGTTTTTTTATCTCTCATGTGGATTTGAAAATAAGCATTCCCAATTACGCCATGTTCATTGGGTGTTTATAATGATCAATGATAATCCTTTAATAATTTGACAACTAGATCACATTAGAGAAATATGTTAAGGAAAATGCATTTGAGGATTTCATCATGGTACACACTACTCTGAAAAGAGTTCTAATAAATAATGGGATCTCTGATGATGATGTTTTCTCTATCAAATACACTCCCCATGCATGGGAAATGTACTTTGATGATTCTTTGAGAAGACCAATAGGAGGGAAAATGGAAGACCTATAGCCCAACTGGGTTAGTCTAACATCACAACCCCCACCCTCCAAAGATACCCCTTGTGGGATGGAAATGTAGAAAGAGAGATAATGACCCCTGAGTCCCGCCTCCAGTATGCCCTGGGGTGGTGACTAGCACCAAGAGTATAAAATCTCACAATAAATGGGAGGCAATTCCATTTTAAAAAAAATAAGATCGGTTGATAAGATGTATCAACCTCAAACAACTCCAATACATATAAAAAAAATCCAAAATCCATCCCACATGCATGTTTGAAATGAAAATAATGCAAATTAAATAATTCTCCAATGGCAGGCTAAGCAACGATATAGAAACTATCTAAAAGTCTAATCTAACAAGGTATAGCATGGTCCATGTAATCCTCCAAGAAACCTAAAAGTAGTTTTATATGAATAGGGTGATAATACATATATACTAATTAGGAAAACCAACATCTCTCATGCATAAGTGAAAACAGTCTACCAATGCTCCTAGAAGAATTCAATGGAATCAGACAACACCTAACAAGGTATACTATCCATCCCCACCTTACCATGTCATGCTCAACAAGTAATTCAAGTCAAGTAAAGTAATTTACTAAGCACATCGATGATAGGGTACCCTAAACCACTTCACACTGAGTAGCTTCTCTTGCTTATTTTCAAACATCCCCGCACTCCCACATCTTCCAGAAGTACAATATCACAACCCACCCACACACACTTGGGCCACATAAACCACATCACAACACAACCACAGACACTTGGGCCTCACAAACCACACCACTTTCCGCCCGAACACACATGAGCCTCAAAACCCATATCACATCATTCCCACAGACACCTAGGCCACAAACCACACAAAATCCTACCCATAGACACCTAGGACACAGACCACACCACAACCCACCCGAAGACACCTAGGCCTTACAAGCCATATCTCTTCTTCAAGAAACCTAGTAAGGCACAACAAGTCTCGATCCTGAAAATCGCTAGGAAAGCACCACACATCTCATCCTAACAACACCTAGGAAACACAACCCGCCGGAACATATCTAGGCCTGACATACCAAAACCATCCTGAAGAATCATGGGATATCACCACCAGGAAGAGGTATTAAAAAATAGAGGGTGTCCAGCCAACCATCCTCCCATCGAGATGTTTGGAAAAGTCACCCTCCCCAATGATGATGGGGGTGTTCAACACATAGTGCTCAAATAGGGATAGTGAGTATATAATTAACAAGGGAAATGAAACTATATACATATATAATACCAAACAATCAATTTCATCCTATGGGTTATCAAAAAAATAACCAACACCTAACATTTCCAACTTTTTTCTACCCCTAAATGCACAAGACCACACATCAAGCCAAAACCTCCTTTCAATTTCTGACCAACATAATTAACCATTACCATTATTTATTGAAAACTCATTTATTCATTCCTTTATCGAAACCAACCCAATTTAGTTCCAAACTATATTAACCAATTATTTATTCTTTTATTCCACCACTATCTAGGAAATTACCAGGTATAGCACAAAACAAGAAACACTACAACACATCACCGCACAACCTGATCATAGCCCCGCTACATAGAACATATCATCCATTCCACAGTCAATCAATCTATCAACCTAAGATTTCATTACATTGCCCAGATGACGTATTGCCTATAGGTTCATCAATGGAACTTCCCAAGCTGACCCACAACACACAACCATGATCATAGACATTCCATAGCATAAAACAGAGAAAACTAGTACATAACTACATTTCCTCCTCATGTTCATTTTTCCCACACACGCTAACATAACAATTCCAAACATCTTGTCATTGACCATGATATAAAACAATTTCATATTTATCCATGGGGTCACTTGTAGGATTGAAATAATGATGTAGATTGTCAATATAAAAGAGGAGGTAAATTGTATCCTTCAAAAATTTCTTTGGAACCTTTAAAGATAGTTATAAAACATTCTTTTTTAACCTTGAGAAAAAATATTTTTAACAAAGTTAAACAAGGTAAATTCACAAGGCCTTTTAGTTCTAAAAAATAGTTTGATTCTGAAAAGATGGTTCTGGAAATGAATCTTATGAAAAGTTTACATGGAAAAATATTATACCTTAAAGAATATAAAATCATACTAATAAGAGTATAGAAGTACAAGAATGTATAAGATAGTTATAATTTCATTATTAATCAAAATTCAGTGGAAACAAATCTTGAAACAACACACGTAACAAGTATATATTCTCTTAACCCAAAGAATAGTGTATCCATCAACCTTGGATAAAGGTCCCTTGATTTATAGTTTCATGAAAGTCTGTCTAACCCACACCAGGGTAATCCCTCGAGAGAAATATCAGAGTCTGTCTTATTATCCCTATAAGCCCTCAAACTACATAGTAGTCAACACCTCTGTCTTTTTTATCATGGAAGTCATCAAACGTTAAGGTTCTCTACACCTCTGTATTCATATCCCCAGAATCCCTCAATTGTACACAACAACAATCAGAGTGACACAAAGAAATCTGAACAAGATGTTCAGTATGCACAAAGCATGAGAGTCTCTCTCTCTAGAAATCACTTCTGCAGCATGTAATCTCTAGATTGATCAATGTGTGTTGATATCAATCAAATGAGATCCTATTTATAGGCACATATCCAGCGGTTGGATCACACCTCCAACGGTCATATTTTATCTTGAATTTCAGATGGACCTATAAATGTGTCACTCAAACAACAGTTAGTTAGAAATAGAATGCACAACATTTTTTCATAACTATAACAAGGGTAAGTAAAATATGGTTACTCAACCAAATCTATTTTTTAGAGTCTAAGGAAAAATAATGTTTAGAGTCTATATTATATGAATATTTGGATTCTCTTTTTTAAGGAATTAGGAATCAAAATTCTATAGACATCGGAGTCTAAATTATATGGAATTTAGAACATGAATTCTAAAGAATTCAGAACCTCAATTCTAAGAAATTTGGAACCTAAATTCTAAGGAATTTGAAACCTGAATTCTAAGGAATTCAGAACCTGAATTTTAGAAGAATTCAAAACCTTAATTTTAGAGAATTTAGAATCTGAATTCAGAAGAATTTGAAATCTAAATTGCATAAAATACAGAATCTAAATTTCAAAGAATTCAAAATCAGAATTCAAACTAATTCTGAATCTAAATTTATATGAATTCAAAATATGAATATGAAACCAAAAAACAGAATACTTTGTATCTACGTATTTATCGAATTCTGAGGTTTTAGAAATGAAACCAAATTTTAGACTTAGAAATAAAAAGGGTTAGATTTAGTGAAACTAAATAATGAACAATGAAAATGAATACAGGGATAAAATATCATTGGGAAGGAAAGTTTTTCTTAATAAGATAAATCTTATGGGAAATTAAATTTTCCTTGAGATAGATTGTTTTTTATTTTCAAAATATAAAGGAATGGAAAAGTTATAAGGAGACCATATTGACTCAACAATCTCCCCCTTTTTGGAAATCACAAACATCCTTAATAAAAAGAATTTAAGGACATAGAAATTTTATGGATTTTAAATTAAAAACATATCTCCCTTTACTTATTGATCGTAGGGAATATTAATAACTCCACCTTAGGCTTTGGAATCACTAAGGTTCATATTCTTGATTTCATAAATGAGATTTTTCAATTTCTTGCATTCAAAAAACATCATTGAATAGAACATTCTTCTAGATGAACTCCCCCTTTCTTAGGGAAGTATCTTCTGTACTTTGTATTATTTTTATCATTTCATTCTCTCCTTCTTTAGTGCAACACATTTTTCCATCACCATGGAAACTGAATCTGACTTTTGATTTATCATATGCTGAAGCATCTGGAATCTGTAATCTATGCTTGGGAATACAGGAATAGTTCCAACCATCTATTTCAACGATTGAACAACAAAATCAAGTCTGAGGGAAGATGATTCTGAATTATGGTGTTTGGTTTGGGACGATTCTTTTTCTAGGTCTTCATATTTCCTCTTTGATAAATCACCAATAACTTTCTTCTTCACAATAGATTTACTAGGTGTATCTACTACCACCTGCTTTACCTTGTCATCTCTTAGAATGATGTTCTGTTAGTTGGGAGATTCATGATCACAGCCAGATAGATGAACAATATTATCTTCCTCAACATCCTTTCACTCTACATCAGCCACATGATCTCCCATATGAATGAAGTCATGATTACTGCTTTAATCATTTTTTGTCTTGTTCACTTCTTCTTCACCCTTCTCATATTTTCTCGATGTATAAATTTTTGAGAATTTGGATTGGGAATTCTATATTGATAATTTTACAGAGGCGTTTTCCTTATCATGGTAATCTTCAACTTGCTTTATGAAATAATCAGTTTTATTCCCTTCTTCTTCCACCTCTTCTTCTTCTCTTATTTCCTCTTACACTTCTACTTATTCAACTATTTATTTTTCATGATGTGATTCTGGAATCACCAATTTCTTTCCTTGATTCTCTGGATATTGTTCTATCAAAAAAGATTCTGGTATGGGAATTTTCTCAGAGTCTTTTTCAGTATCCTTGAGATAAGATTAAATGATATCAGCTTCCGACAATTTCTTCGTATACTTATTTTATTTTTCTTCATTTTAAAGACTCTCACCAGCCTTTTCCTTCAATGATATTGCCTCAGTAGAGTCCAAGACAAACTTAGGCACTGTTTCCTTCCAGTTCTTCTTATCTTCTCTCTACTTAGCCAATACATTGTCAGGATATGCTTTTTACTTCATTGGCTTTCGAGGCGCTGATTGTGTTTCCTTGTCCATAAGAGTTTTTATTTTCTCTTCTGGTTCCTTATCCTTTCTTTACCTTCCACATTTCTTAGAGGTTTCATCCACTTCTATCTCCTTTATCAAATAATATACTTATTCTTCAGAAAGATCATAAAATTGTTCTAATTAAATAGAAAAATACTTTTTCATTCTCATTAGGGTGTCATCACTCAGCAACATCACATTGTAGTTTCTCAGCTTGGAATTGCATGGAATTTAAAAATAATGAAGGAAAAGAAAAATAATATTTTAAAAGATTTCTGGATACATGATAATCTGATACATCAGATTTCCATTTTTGATATTCTCAATCATTACAAAGATATACTTAAATAAGTTTATCTTTATGAGGTTCACCAAGAAATAAAATATATAGATATCACTCTTATTCAGAGTATAATTATCCCATTTCCTTGGAATTATAATGCCTTGAACACATAATTCATGAATCCACAAATTTGTAGGGAGATGAATGATCGTCGAGTTCTTCACTCCTTTCAAGATAAGACACTCTATTGCCTTTTCCTTATCAAAGGATTCAGATTCATCAGGTAGTTTCTGAGTACAAAATTCTACTTCTCCTTTATAAGAAATTCTAATAAGACATTCTACCTTTCTATAAGAAATAGAGTAAGTCTTTCTATAACTCTTGAAATAAAATTTTCCTCTTCCTACTTCATTGAAAAAACTAACTGTTTCATAGAACTCTACCATCTACTATAGATACACCGGATCTTATGTCTTCAGATTTTAAATGCAAAGGCTCTCCCTTCCATTCAACTTAACGTTCCTATAAATTATAGAATCATATTTGTCAAAGAATCATGGATAAACTAACCTCTCTAGGTATATTTTCCACACGGAAATTTCCTTAACAGTCGACATTTCTTTCTGTGGAGAGACTTCAGAAGTCATTCAGAACTGAGGAATATTTGAAGATTCCGAATGACCTTAAAATATAGAGGCATAGCTTCAACACGTAAGATATTGAAAAACCGATGTGGGACAACCATCGGAGGGGGATTTATATAAACGATTGAAGAAACGGTTCAACTTTCATGGTTGATCCAATGGTTAAAGTACTTCTGATCAAATAATGTAGTTGAGAAGATAACCAAAGAATTATTTTTATAGGTTCCAATATTTTGAGATTTTTAAAAGATAAACTTTCAGATTTAAGAAAAAGTGAATCTGAAAAAGTTGCATAAACAAGATCAAAATACCAATGAGTAAAAAATATGATTACGTAATCTTAAGAATGAAAACATACCTTCCGAATTTCTAAGTGAATTATTTGTAATGAGAAAAATTCTTCTTAGCTATGAAAAATTTTGACTACAAAAAAAATTTGACTACGGAAAAAAATAATTACGAAAATAACTTGATTATAGAAAAAAACATGATTATAAAAAAAACTTGATTATGAAAACACACTGATTACAAAAAAATAGTTTTGATTACGAAAAAACTTGATTATGAAAAAACATTATTATGAAAAAAACATTATTATGAAAAAAAAAATTTATGAAGTGAAATTGATTAATAAGAAAATGTACTCCCCCAATGAAAAATGTGTTTTTCTTACTGTATGGAGATAAGATTCAATAAGAAGTTAATATGGAAGATTACCTTATGGGTATTATCCCTAACTTCTATTTAATATATTCATATTTATTGGAGGGTAATGATTTTGTAAAAATATCATCATGTTGACCTTGTGTTCTGATCAATTGAAGAATGATATCTCTTTTTTGTGTGTGATCCCAAAGAAAGTGATGCCTAATATCTATGTGTTTTATATTAGAATGATGTGAATGGTTTTTACATAGGGAAATGGTACTAGTATTATCAAAAAACAGTTGTGTTTTAGTAAAAATCATACCATAGTCTATGAGGGTGTGTTGCATCCACAACACTTGATCACAACAACTTCCAACTGCTACATATTCAGCTTCAGCAGTGCAAAGTGCTATTGAGTGTTGCTTTTAGCACGACCAATAAACGATTGAATATCCTAATAAATGGCATTTTCTTGATGTACTTTTCATATTTATTCTACATCCACCAAAGTCAGCATCTGAATTTTTTTTAAACTAAACCATTTCCAGAAGTATAAAAGAGTCCTAGATCCATGGTTACCTTTAAGTAGGGAAAAATCATTTTCCCTGCCTTTAAATAAGATTCTTTAATATCAGATTGATATCTTGAACATAAGAATACTGAAAAAATTATATTTGGACGACTATCTATTAAGTAATGTAGACTCCCTATCATACCTCTATAAGATGTTTGATCTACTAGTTTCTCAACATCATCAAGATCAAGTGAATTTGAGGTACCAATGGAAGTAATTATACTCTTCGTGTTCTCATATCCTTACTTTTTAAGAAGATCTTTAATATACTTATGTTGGGATATATAGATTCATTCTGGTTTTTGAGAAATTTGAAAACCAAGAAAAATTGTTAACTAACCCATCATACTCATTTCAAACTCATATTTTATTATATCTGCAAAGGAATCAGTCAAATATTGCTAAGTTGAACCAAATATAATTTCATCAACATAAATTTGAACAATAAAAAAAATCTTATCTTTCTTAATAAAAAGGTTTTTATCACCATTTTCTTTATCATAATTGTTTTCTGTCAAAAACCTTGTAAGTCTATCATGCCAAGCCCTTGGAGATTGATTAAGTCCATATAAAGCTTTGGTTTGTTTGAAAACATGTTTAGGATGTTTTGTATCTTCAATACCAGGGGTTTTTCAACAAAAACTTCCTCTTTAACATAACCATTAAGGAAATCACATTTAACATTCATTTGAAAATGTTTTAAGTTAAAGAATGTTGCAATGAAAAGTGGAATATGAATATATTCAAGTCTAGATATTAAAGCATATGTTTCTTCATAGTATATTCCTTCTTGTTGATTATAGCCTTTAGCAAACAATCTAGCTTTATTTCATACTATAATTCCATTTTCATCACACTTATTTTTTAAAACCCATTTTACCCCAATAAAATAAGTTTTCCTAGGTATTTCAACCATGGTCCATACTTTTTCCTTTCGAATTCATTTATCACATCTTGCATAGCTTGTATCCAATCATCATCATATAATTCTTTATCGGTACTTTTTGGGTCTAATTGGTAAAGGAATGATAGATGTTTTACTTCATTTCTTAAAGAACTTCTAGTCATTACATGTTGATTTACATCACCAATGATACTATCAATGGGATGATTCTTAAGAAACAACTGATTTGGGTTTTGTAAAACATGTTCATCAACATATGGTTGGAAATATTCTATGGTAAATACTTCAGAAACATTTTCTTAAACATTTTTCTTATCAAAATTATCTTCAATAAACGGTTAATAATCAGTTTTTGAAAACACATCAGAAGATGTACGTTGAGTTTGTTTAAAAACAAAGGGATCAGTTTCATCAAATTTAACATGTACTATTTCTTCAATAGTACAAGTATTTTTATTGAAAACTCTATAAGCCTTAGAAGTTGTGGAGTATCCTAAGAAACATCTTTCATCATATTTTGATGTGAATTTTTGTATATTATCTTTATTATTCAGAATGAATACCTTGAAACCGCAAACTTTGAAGTAGGGATGTCTAGGTTTTCTACCATTATATAACTCAGAAAAAATTTTATTAAGAAAATATCTAATAACAACTCGATTTATAGTATAACAAGAAGTACTTATGGCTTCAATCCAAAAATGATTGGAAATATAATATTCACTCAACATGGTTCATGTTATCTCTTGAGGAATTCTGTTTCTTCTTTCAACAACACCCTTTTGTTGAAGAGTTCTTGGTGCTGAGAAGTTATCAGTAATTTCATTTCTACTACAAAAAGTTTCAAAAACAGAATTTGGAAATTCTCCTCTATGATCACTATAAATTGTTATAAATGGAAGGTTTTTATCATTTTTAACTTGGGATCTAAAAATCACGAAATAAGAAAAAGAAATAGATTTCTTTTCTATAAAATAGACCCATGTAAATCTAATGTATTCATCAACGAAGAAAAATACATAATATTTTCCTCCTGTTCTTCTAGTTTGTGTTGGAACAAAAAAAATCCATATGCACCAACTATAATGCATCATTGGTTGATACATCACTGACTAATTTAATAATTGATTTATGTTTCTTCATAAGAAGAAACTTGACTAATATATTCCTGGTTATAGAACAAAACAATGTATTGTGTAACTTGTGGTTTAGTTGATATTCCGTTTTTTATTGATTAGTAAAAGTTTTAACTTCCTTATCAAGAATCTTGTAATCTCTAGTAAGTATAATGATGTTTTCCACTACAGTATTAATAAAAAATTATTCATACGATCTCTCCAATATTTAAAATTATGTCCATAAAATATAGGTGGTCTGGTAGGATTAATATTTTCAATCAAACCAACATTCATTCCTTCCATCAAAAAGAAAATATATTTCCAAAAAAACTTGTTAATAGAGAATGTTTGTAAACAAGTATAAAAATCCTAAAGAAAATATAAAAAAATGAAAAAAATTATCAATAAAACTTATATGTGAATATAAGTATTTTAGATACCTCCTTTGATACCAATTTTTGGATCGAAATAATGATTTTGATGCTCAATATACAAGAGGGGGTGAATTGTATCCTTTAAAAAATCCTTTGGAACCTTTAATGTAAGTTATAAAACGATTGTTTTTAACCATGAGGAAAACTATGTTTAAAAAAGTTAAACAATGTAAATTCACATAACCTCATAGTTCTACAAACTTTCTAGACCAAAAGGATGGTTCCAGAGATGAAACATAAGAAAATCATATAAAGAAAAAGGATTATACATTAAAGCGTATAGAATCTTACTAATCAGAGTATACAAGTACATGAAAGTATAAGATAGTTATACATTCCTTATTAATCAAAATTCAGCGGAAAACAAACCTCAAACCACACAAGTAACAAGTATAGAATATTTTAACCCAAAGAGTAGGGTATCAAACATCCTTGGATAAAGTTCACTTGATTTATTATTTCATGAAATTCTATCTTACCCACACCAGGGTATGCCTTTGATAGGAATATCAAAGTATGTCTTGTTATCCCCATAAGCCCTCAAAATTTAACGTAGTCGGAAACTATAACTTTTTTTATCAAGGAAGTCCTCGAACTCTAAGGTAGTCGGAACCTCTGTCTTTCTATCCCCAGAATCCCTCAATTGTACACAACAATAATTGGAGTCACACGAAGAAATATGAACAAGATGTTTAGTATGCCCAAAGCATGAGAGTCTCTCTCTCTAGAAATCACTTCAGAAACATGTAATCGCTATATTGATCAATGTGTGTTGAGCTCGTTCAAATGAGATCCTATTTATATGAATATATCCAATGGTCAGCTCCCTCCTCCAATAGTCATATTTTTCCTTTAATTTTTAAGGGATATGTACATGTGTCACTCAAACAATGGTTTGTTAGAAATAGAATGCATGACATCATTTCATAACTATGACAAGGTTAAGAAAAAAATGGTTCCTCAACCAAAAATATTTTTCGGAGTCTAAGGAAAAATAATTTTCGGAGTCTATATTATATGAATATTTGGATCCTATTTTTCAAGGAATTAATAATCATAATTATATAGACTTCAGAGTCTGAATTCTAAAGAATTCAGAACCTGAATTCTAATGAATTCAGAACTTGAATTCTATGGAATTCGAAACCATAATTCTAAGGAATTCAGATCTTGAATTCTGAGAAATTCGGAACCTGAATTCTAAGGAATTTGGAACCTGAATTATAAGGAATTCTGTACCTAAATTTCAGAGAATTCAGAATCTGAAATTCAAAGAATTTGGGATCTGAATTCAGAAGATTTCGAAATTTGAATTTCAGAGAATTCAGAATCTTGAATTCAGAAGAATTCAGAATCTGAATACGAAACCTAAAAACCGAATACTTTATATCTAGGTATTTATAGGATTTTAAGGTTTTAGAAATTAATTTGAATTTTACACTTAGAAATAAAAATAGTTATATTTAGTAAAACTAATTCATGAACAATGAAAACAAAGATAAGAGAATATTTCCTTGGGAAGGAAAATTTTCCTTAATAAGATAAATCTTATGGGAAATGAAATTTTCTTTGAGATAAAGAGTTTGTGATTTTCAAAACATAATGGAATGAAAAGTCATAAAGAAACCTTATTGACTCAACAACACTTATTTAATTATAATTCATTATTTATGGTAATTATCAAACAAGCCTAGTCCTGGGGCATGCATTCCTTAGTCATATTTATGTGATTAAACAATTTTATTTTAGGTTAGTACGACAGTAACCACAAGTAAAAATGAAAAAATAATAGATGTAACCTGTGCAAAAAAATCCACCAATGTCCACCATTTTCAATGGGGAATCAAGCCCATATAATCACTTTATGACAATCATAATATCAAATCAGAAAAAACATACAAAACAGATCCTCTCGCCCCTTTCAATTTTATTTAACCTATTCTTATCTTTGATTAGACTTGAAAAACCAGTATCTATAGGTGAACACAAGAAAAAACCCCCACATGATTCACAATTAAATAAAAAAAGGGAAATCATACCTCGAAGAAGATTTTCAAATCGTTTTTAAACCATAGGGAAAAGAAGAATGCCCTCAAGAAACAACTGCACTTCTAGAAACATTGATGAACATATTCGTCATCAGAAGATTAACAAAACACTTCCCATTCATCAAAATCAATCCCAACAATATCATGGAAGAGAATCTCAAGGAAAGAACAAGAGGAAATATTTGAGAAAGATTAGAAAACTCACCACATATTGATTATGGATCTCTAATTGACAACCAATTGGATTGATAGGTCAATGAGGGAGGATTAAGGCATGAAGGACTCCCCAGGATTCCTATGGTTCATTTGGTGTGAGAGTAAAAAATAAAACCATGACTGACAAAATGAAAGCATGGATGAAAATAATTGTTAAAACAAATATTGGCCTAGGTATTACATGACATGAAATCCCCATTCACGTCGTGTATTATCAGGGGTTTGGTTATCAACAAAAAAATGCATCACCTCTTCATTTTATTTTATTTTTCTATACCTAAAATATTTTAACTCATGAAAACTTTATTCATGTTGTGTAGAATATATATATGTCGTTAAAACTCCAAGATGATTCGTGAAACTTAATTCTGCATTCTGTAATCAGGTTATAGGATGTGTAATCACCCTTCTTCCAGTATTTAGCAACCAAACCTCTCCAGACTCCTTCTAAGCCTCCTCTGGACACTCCAACACCCAAAAACTCGCAATGTAACAGACTGAGAAGGCACATACCATTACATTAGATACCACTCAAATGATTCTAACCTTCGTGGATCCAAAACCAATCCTAGAAGAAAGTGGGGTCTGAACAACAACCCCACGAGATACATCTCAAGGATCTATCAACAATTGAAACATCTATAACAACCAAACACATCAAAATTCAATGATAAGCCACCTAATTTTGATTGAATGTTGGAGTGGAAACCTCCACATCTACGAATAACTCCTACGATTTATGCTAACCTAAATGAACATGAAACACGCTACTTGAGCACAAAAATTGTGCCTTATCAAACACACAAATCATGGAATATCATCCTCTATGTCAAGATACTATCGACTATAGGCAGCACTGAATCACCTTCATGGGTTTAATTGCATCACAATTAATGCATCTTGATTAGGAATTAGGTCCTCTCATCTTTACACGTTATGGATTTATCACACATTACAAATAAAAATAACAAATCATCTCATAATAAACACGGATCAAGTAACACATTTCATGAAAAACATATAAAAAAGATAAAAACAACTCTACTTACTAAGAACACCTATGTGCTTCTTGCTCCCATGTAATGTTCTCTTATCCACCATGCCTCCACAACACATGAATCAAAGGAATTTTCTATCCCTACAGTGTAACGGCCCGAATTTTTTAACAATATATGTTTCCTAAATTTTGGTGTTATTTCATTTTAAACTCCACAAAATCTATATCCTTTAAAATAATAAAGTAATATTATTGGGTTTTAACTGTTATATAACTGTTGGTCAATATTACTGTTGTAAACTAAACTCTTAATGTTACAATTATTGTTTAAAAATACAAGTTATCTTGGATAATTAATATAGAAAGAAGAGTCGATGGCCTCATCCAGTAGACTCATCCCTTACGAAGCTCATCTATCAGAGCTTGGTAAGTAGGTAGGATATCTAGGGTTTCCTCTGGACCAAGCCCAAGCAGAGCATCAATATGTGAATCTGGAACAAGAATCACCAAAGGGAGAAGTTTAAGCTGATAGAAATCACTACTTAGGCAATGTTGTGTGAGATTCCCCAAGATTCTATCATCATAGCACAATTTACACTTAGGTCTTAAGCAAGTGTTATAAGGGGCTATGTAACGAGGCCCTAGAAATTTTTGTAACCCCATGATATAAATAAAATTGTTATTTCTTATTATGTTAAAATTTTGAATTTCAAATATCCAGATAAATGTAGGATGAAGTTCCATATTATTGATGAACTTTGGAAAAAGGGTATTTTAAAATATTTTTGTAAACCTTAAAGAATTAATAATGTGAAATGATTTTCATAAAATGGTCTTCTAAAATTGTGACCAGTAAGAAATTTAGAGTCTAATAAGATCAACTAAATTTTTAGTGAATAGTAAAGTATGAATAGTAATATAAGTATTGATATTTTTGTATGTCATAAATATTTTAACTGAAATTTTATAATTAATTTAATAATTTAAACTAAAAATTTATTTTCATAATATGTAATAATAAATTGTTACTTTATTGTCTTATGTTTATAAAATAATTTTATGGGACCATGATTACTTTTTTAAGCTGTTACAAAATATGTTATTGTTTCATGGTTTTTTTTGAATAAATCATGATTTTATTTAAAAATTAATTTAAAATTATTTTTAAAATTATTTTCATAAAATTGAGTTCATTTTTTAATTCAGATCATCGATTTTAGGTTTGGGTGAATTTTTGGGATTTTTCTAAAACAGTAGAATTTTCAGTGAATAGTAAAAATATGGATTTGAGTATCAAGTGTTTAATGATGTCATTGATGATTTAATCATGATGTAATAAATCTTGTCGACTTTTTAATAGAAATATATGTTATGAGGTGTCCCATGTGGCAAATACCATTGGGGAATACCATGGGAAAACCCATGGTTTTTCAAATACCACGTATGACGTGTCCCTTAAAAATTAATTAAATAATCCCTCACATTTCATATAAAAATCAATCCATTCAATCATTAATTTTATTCAAAATTCATCATAAATGAATCTATGGTCTTTATACCTCCCAATTAGTCCTCCCAAGTTTCCCTCAATACCCCCATGATCCCAACCTTCGAGCTTTCAAAGACACTCTTCAAGGTAAGGGAACCTTTCACCCTCCTCTGTTTAGTCATGATTTCTTTTATGTTATGTCTTCTTGTATCCATATTATTATGTGGGGTTATGTTATTATATATTATTATTAATTTCCATTTCATTTACAAATTATGATATACACTTTCCACTTTCATTAATGTTTTTCTGAATTTTTAAGCGATGTCGTTAGGCTGCCGAATGTTTCGTAAAAGAAATGGGATCTTCTTTTTTCTTTCCTGTTTCCTTTTCATGTAGTATGTCATTCAAATATCCATACTATGATATTATTATGTAACCATACTGTATTATGAATTATTTATGATTGGTTTACCCTTGTCCTCTCTCTTTTTAATGTTTTCTAAAATAATGTTATGTAGTCGTTATGCTGCATAATTTTCGTCTCAAAATCTCTCTCTTTTTGTCAAGAAATTATCTTGTATTATTTATGTGGATACCAAAATATATTTTCATTTGTAGGGTAATTCATCAATACATAAAATTGATCTATTTTATTCGGTAATTGACATACATATAACCCTCACTCCATTTCCATGGGTTATAAATGGCATAATGATTTTATTTTTATGTACTTTTTAAAAATCACGATTTTGATAGGAAACCCATTTCTCTGATTCTATTTGGGTTAGTTGTAAAATGTTTGGTTATGATCTATGTGGATCACATGAAAATAAATATATATTAAGGGTGCTCCCTAATAGCTCTCTAATTCATTGGTTAAATAATTAATCTCTAGAGATTACAAGTTACACTATACCTAGGTAAATAACATTGGTAATGTTTTTATGACAACTTGGGAATTAACCTTGATGATATTTTAATGAATATATAAATGAAATGTTGTAGACACATATTCATGTTGTGATTCATTTTTTTTATTATGATATACCTCTTTTTATGATCCTCATGTCTTGTGGTTTCCATCTAGTTCTTATTGAATCATAAGTAAAATGATTCCCTTAATATCCTTACTGGGCATTCTGCTCACCCTCTCCATTGATGTATGTCTCCAGGTTATGAGATGAGGCAATTTTACTTAGGATAAAACTATGATGAATCGTTGTAAGTTTATTATAATATGGTTTTATGTTTTTTTTCATGTTTTATGTTCCTGGTTTCCTAGAAACGAGACTTTAAAGATCCTCTATTTGTAAAATGTAATGAAAAGTTATGTAATATAAAGGTCGGATGCCATAGTTGGTATCAAAAGAAAATTTTAGATATTTATGGATATTAGTATATGAAAACTTTTTGAATCCTATATAAATGTTTAATTACAGGAAATATTCTTGGTATTTTTGTGAGTATTGAGTAAGTGGTTTATCAATAAAATACATCCCTGTCTGGATACGATCAGGTAGAGGTGGATATGAAACAGATGTACCTAGGAGTGAAAACTCCGACTAGAAGTTTCAAGATTGACCTCTGAGTATCCGGGTACACAACAACGGGCCTTTCTGCACTTTTGGTTATGAGACTCTCAGGGGATATGTTTGGTTAATCATAAGCTTTTTATGTATCATTATGGAGGATTTATAGAGAATTGTAATTGTTTAAAAAAATATGTTTTAAGACATGAAATCCTTTATGGTTAAGATATTTTTAAATTAAATAAGTTTTTAAATAAAGTTTTATTATTTTAGAAAATAGAAGGCAATAGGAGGAACCGTGCAAAAGGTGACTACAATGGACCACGCACTAATGGCCCTCTGATAGAAGCTGAAATAGAAACATTCATGGGAATGATGAAACAACTAACTAAAGTTATGGGAAACATCTTGAATCAAGCCAAGATTGTAAAGACCCAGATATTTTGTGGAAAATTTTTTCTGAAATACATGGGAATTTTACGAGTCTGCGGTTTCTGACGGCACCTGATTCCGAGGCCCTGTGTGCCTGGAATAGTTTTTCTAAAGGACTGTTCGGGTAAGTTAAGTAGACATACGAGCAGGATTTTATATCCTTTGAACTGGTGCTCGGAATTGAAATCTGAGGACACCGATGAACTCACAGCATCGGTATTCTCCTAAGGGTACATTTACCGTAGTTGCGTTTGGTCGAGAGAGGAAGTTATTTTGGGGTTACTAGTTAAAATTAAAAATTAAATAAAAATGTGTGTGAAACACATTTTTATTTGAAAGGTGGCAAAAGTCTCTAAGTATAGGTTATGGGTGGGGACCACTAGTTTAAACTCCCCTTAAACCCCCATGTAACTTATATTAAATTGTGTTGAGACTCTTTTACTTCTAACTCTCTCAATTTAATTTTGAAAACTCTCAAACTCCCACATTCTCTCATTAATTTTCCAACACTATCAAATTAATTAATTAATCTCACTCAATTAATAGATTAATTTTATTTATTTTGAATGCATGTCAAGGATAAGCATAATATCCAAAGCTATTATTTTGGGGTTGGCACATATTGTTTTGGGGAACATGGAGGAATTGGGAGGACATCACTCTCTCCAACGAAGAACATAAGGATCTTCATCTTCTTCCTTCTTCGACTGAGGCAAGAAAGTGAGGTGATTCCCACGAAGAACACCAGTCTTCCTTCCTCTTTCTCCACATCAAGGGAGAAGACACCGTCCGCAAAGAACACCGCCAAGGACTCTG
Source organism: Viscum album (assembly GCA_963277665.1). Taxonomy (NCBI): domain Eukaryota; kingdom Viridiplantae; phylum Streptophyta; class Magnoliopsida; order Santalales; family Viscaceae; genus Viscum; species Viscum album. Next base: position 773,731,176 of record OY728131.1, on the reverse strand, counting down.
TCATTCTCTCCGACATTGATGGAACATGTCCGCCTTCTGCGACACCGTCTTCCGCAACTTCATCAAAGTGATCTCTAGTTGTGAGGTAGGGGGATTTGATTACTTTAAATTATTTTCACTTTCTTCGATGCATACTTTGTTCGATGGTGTCCATTTTTTATCTTATAACACTGAGGGAGCGGTCCGAACAAACATGGCACGACGTCCCTTCAATTGGTTTATATTGTTTGATGTCAGAGGAAGAGGTGGCACAGCTCCATCGTGCTGCATGGTGTGTAGTGGGTCCGTGGTGGCATCACGCCGCGGTGGAGTTTTGGATGCAGCCGACCGAGCCGGCCGCCGTGGAGTTGGGCAGCGGGACGACCGACCGACTGGTCGGCCCGCTAGAAGACTACGGCGCCTGATGGTGCAGCGTGGAGGGGGACCACGACCCACAACATCAGGCATCTCGGCCAGAGCAGAACCGACCAACCTAATTCCGGCCAGGCTGGAGTATTATGGCACTCACAGGTGTCGCGCGATGGAGGAATCGTGGCCCCTTCCGCGGGCCGCTCAGTGGGTGAACCGGTTGGCCGCCTGCCGGCCGAGCAGAAGGTCCAAGATGCTGCTCGGCGCCATGCAGAAGAGAAACGCAGCCCATTGTGTGGGCCGCGCGTCCTGGATGAACCATCCGGTTAATGCCGGCCGGGCAGGGGAGAGGAGGTGCCACTTGGCGCCGCCAGGAGAACTGAATCGGCATGCTTGCGGGCTGGGCCAGCGGGTGGGTTGCGCCCCACCGGGCCGAGCTGACCCCCCAACAGGGTCGACCCGTTGGGCCGAGTCTGTGGGTGGACTGCGCTCCATCGGACTAGGCCGACCTCGACCCAGGTCGGACCCGCCAAACCATGTCGATCCGACCCGCCAGCCCACTTGGCTTGACGGTTCGGGCCCGTTTTCGCTTAAATGTGAATAAATCCTTGACCACGTGTCCGATCGACACACCATATGTAGCCCTAGGATTATCGCGACGAGGCTGTCCTTTTGCGATACACTAATTGAGTTTTTGAAAAAGTTGGAAAATATCTGGTTTTGGATTGAGCGTAAATCCACCCGGGCCCCTGGAATGGAAACGCCAATAACTCTCTGACAGGGCATCCGATTGATGTGTCGTCTATCTCGTTGAGTTAATTATGATGAGATAGAACTACGAGATACATCAAGTCCGGACTTCGTGATCGTTTATGTATTGACCCTAGGATTGAAGAGCGGACCTTCCAGAAATTGAGTGTGCCGTGTGCGGAAACCCTTGGGCCGGCTGCGATTGAGATGACAGGATCCTCCGTGGGTTCGACAGCAACGATATTGTACCAAGATCCTATTTGGGTTTGACTGTGAAGACTACTGTACTGGAATCCTCCATGGGTTCGATAGTGATGACATCTGTAGCGGAATCCTCCATGGGTTCGACAGTGATGACTTCTGTACCGGAATCATCTGTGGGTTCGACAGTGATGAATTCTGTACCGGAATCCTCTCTAGGTTTGACAGTACTGACTTCAATTTTTATATCCTATGTGGGTCTGAAAGAATAGCTGGTCATGTATCCTGTGTGGGTCTGACAGCTTAGTCGGTCCTGTATCCTGTGTGGGTCCGACATCTTAGATGATTCAGTGGCTATATCTGATCATCTTTATCTTTCTACATAAGTTGTATACATGTGTGAGTTGTGTCTTGACTTTCAATCATTTATCTTCAAGGTGATTGACTTTACTTCCTGTGTGTACTGGGTTTTTCTTGGGCTCAAGAGTTGGATCCAAACTGTGATTGGTAACATAGGTATATGTATGGTCATATACCTAAGTAGGGTTAGTTGATACTTCGTGATTGTATCTTTATTATTTGGTTATTCTTCATGGATTCTGGGAGACCATCGGGGGTCTCCGAGTACCTATTGAGTATGGTTATACTCTCCCCTTCACGGGCTATGTCCGCACTTTGTTGTGTTCGTTACAGATGATAGAAAACACTGATCGAGGTAGAGAGTTGTAGAGCTGGACGGTACCCGAAGGTGGACCACTTGGTGAGACATACATGGAGTGGATGGATGGACTTGGGGTGATGAGAAGGCCATCTTTACCCACCCTTCAAGTGGGAATTCTGGAGGATGACTCGGGAGTTGTTGTTTTACCTTTATACAGCTGTACTAGCATTTCAGTTGTTGTACTTTACTGTTGGACATGTATTTTCGGCCCCTTTTCTTTCAGCACATTATTTGTATACAGCTATACTTAGTGTTTACTTCCAGTTGCATACTCTATTGTTTTAGTTTTCTTATTAAAGGAAATTCCTTCCATTTTTATCAGGATTATGCCTTTTCTACCAGTCGACAGCCACGGGCCTATGGAAGGCGGGCTTGGAGTAGTCATGGCACAGGCCCCGAGGATGGGTCGTGACAAATTGGTATCAGAGGAGTCATTTCTACCATAGAAATTATAATTTTATTATTTTAACGGAAATAGTGTTATGTGTTTTGGGTGTGGTTATCAGTTTAGGGAAACCGGTGTTGCTGCGGCGGCCGACATATCCATACACTAGGAATATGACCTCTGATTTCCGACTTAGTGCACGAAAACACTGATTGCGTGTGTGTTTCCAGAGTTTCCTTTGTGATATCTTTGAGTCAGCTCACTAGATATAACTTGTTTGACCATGTCGCACCTGTTTCATTTCAGGATGGCCCCACGTAGGCAGCCATCCAGGGTTCTGGGTCTTGTACAAGATGGTAGCCCACCGAGCGATGAGGTCTCGATTCAGGGCCCCATCACAGCGGGGGTAACAGCGGTACCACTGCCCGCTAGGCCACCAATACCACTAGCTCCAGCAGCAGAGAGTGCACACCATCTGAGTGTGTTTCATGAGTTCCAGTGCCAGAGGCCACCCAGGTTTCATGGAGAGATAGACCCACAAGCAGCTGAGGATTGGTTGGAGGCTGTCGTGAGAGTTTTCAGATTGATAGGGACACCAGCCGACCTCATGGTGATCCTTGCCGTGAGTCTCCTGCATGCAGTAGCAGGAAGATTGTGGATCTTGATTCTCCAGGTGTATGATGAGGCATAATTACTCCGGACAGACTTCGAGAGCCTGTTCCGGGCGGAGTTTCTTCCAACCACCCTACGTGCGGTGCGGATTTAGGAGTTACTTCATCTGCAGCAGGGCGACATGATAGTAGCTCAGTATACCTCGATGTTCACTGACCTCTCGCGCTACATCACGAATATTATATGAGACCCATTCTTCAGGGACCAAACCTTCGAGCAGGGACATAGGAATGATATTAGGGCTTCGATGATCTCTCTCAACATTCCGACCGAGGAGGGGGTGCTGGAGTGAGCCCTTCTAGTGGAGATTTTTCTTACTAAGCAGACACCCGCAGCGAGACCCACCAGAGGGTGACACGTATGAGAGTCTTCTACAGCCGGCAGTAGACATATGCCATAGATTTCCAATCTGACAATTCCATCAGGTAGGAAACCCCAAGATACAGGTTCAGTTGTATAGGGAATACGAGACAGAGCCATCCATACGAGGAGTAGACATTATTATGCGTTTAGCGGGTAGGGTCACATGGCACATGACTGTCCGACCTGCCGTACAAATTGTCAATAGACAATTGAGGAACCAACCAGGTAGAGGCAGAGATGTGACTGTGGTGGTCTTCCAGAATAAGTTGAACGTGGCAGAGATGTTGGTCGAGAAATAGATGGACAGGAGCAGGACTAGCTCCAAGCATAGAGGCCTTTGTTCATAATACTTCTTGCTTTGTTGATGACTTTGTTTGTGGTTTCTTTGTGTCTTTATACTTTTAGCTGCAGTAATAAAATACACTCTTCCTTGTGACATTTTCTTTATTGACTTTTTGTGTCGTCTATACTGAGAGGTTCCGGTTAAAAAAACTGTTGACTTGGCCATAATGTTCGAGATTTCAATTAGAGGAGACCCAGTGACCACACCCTGATGCCAACACTGTGACTCAACCCTTGGAGGTGAGATTAACAGTTGGATCTCTTGGTACTAGCTTCAAAGCCTTACGACGTTGTCCATTGCATGAATTAGTACTGTTCATGTTAGGATTGACTGTATTAGGAAAAGGACGTGGTTCATCTAGGGGATGAGACCAGATTTCTCTTTTTTTTCAAAAGGAGAAATCTTAGAAGCTCTTGTAGGATGTATGCAAAGAAGGGTATAGTCGATTTCTTTACAATTGGGTAGTCTCACCCATAGTTCATTGAGAAAACGTTTTATGGTTTACTCTGATCACAAGAGTCTCAGGTATATCTTCTCTCCAAAGAACCTGAACCGGATACAGCGACGATGGCTCGGGTTCCTCTAGGACTATAACATTGAGATATTCTATACTCATAGGAAGGGGAACATTGTAGTATATTCTCTCAAAAGAAGATCAGGAATTCAGCTACTAGGAGAGGCGATAGAGTAGCTGGTCGCATTGCAGATATCCTTTGTAGATAGAGATGAAGCAACCTTTCTACAGTCTCTCACAGTCACTCCTCCACTTCTTCGGTGATTCAGTGAGGCACAGCATGGGGACGTTGACTATGAGAAACGACGAGCTCAGATATCATTTGGGTAGCCACCTTATGGGTTTTCTAGAGGTGGGGAGCACGTCATCCTCTACAGAGGACGTACCATGGTACCAGTTTCACTATAGGAGGAGGTGTTGAGGGATTTTCACACTTCCCCTCTAGCGTTACATCTAGGAGTGGTGAATATGTATCAGGACCTCAGACGATAGCATTGGTGGTTGGGTATGGAGAAGGCAGAAGTGGAGTTTTTCTCATGATGTCTCACTTGTTAGCAAGTTAAGGCGAAGCACCAGGTTCCCGTCAGCTTAGTTCAGCCCTTAGAGGTCCCAGAGTGGAAGTGGGATGGGATATCCATAGAATTTCTTGATTGGACTTCCACGTACATCTAGAGGACCCGACTCTGTCTAGGTGATCATTGACCGACTCACCAAGTCGGCCCACGCCCTACAAAATCAGAGAGCAGAGTTCAGTAGAGATCTTGGGGTGCCTCTACGTGTAAGAGATTGTGCATTTACACGGAGTACCTTCTTCTATTGTCTCCGACCATGACACACGCTTTACTTCCCGGCTTTGGAAGGGGTTGTAGGAGGATTTTGGGATGCATCTTTACTTGATCACCACCTTCCATCCTCAGACGGATGGCCAGACCGAGCGGACCATCTAGACACTCGAGGACATGATTCGTGCTTATGTACTCAACTTTGGTCATAGCTAAGAGGATCAGTTACCCTTGGTGGAGTTTGCGTACAACAATAGCTACCACTCCACCATTGGGATGGCACCTTACGATGAATTGTACGGCCGACCTTGCAGATCACCTATGTGCTTGACTGACCCTGGGGAGTTAGCACTTGTAGGACCAGAGATGGTTCAGGCTATGGTGGAGAAGGTGCAGATCATCCAGCAGCAGATGAAGACTGCACAGAGCAGACAGAAGTCCTATGATGATAGGAGACGGAGACCACTGGAGTTTGAGGATGGCAACCACATCTTCTTACGGGTCTCAACTTGATGAGGTCTACTAAGATTTGGCCGAGGTGGAAATTTATCTCCGCAATTCATTAGATCATTCTAGGTCCTTAGTAGAGTAGGAAAGGTAGCTTACCACCTGGCCCTTCCACCTCAATTGCTCTGGGTACACGACATCTTCCACGTATCTTAGCTGAGGAGATACGTGCATGAATCATCCCACATCATCGACCATGGGGAGTTGGACATCGATGATGGGGAGACATTCACATAGGTCCCAATGGAGATTGAGGATCAACAGGAAAGGGTCTTAAATGGACATTCGATTCCTCTGGTGCACATTTTCTAGTATCACGGAAACCTGCAGGAGAGCACATAGGAGTGGGAGGCTCAGATGCGTGCTCAATACCCCCATTTGTTCCCTTAGTGTGTGTTGTAGTTTATAGGGATATACAGCCCTAAGGTGGGGGGAATGTAAAGACCCAAAAATTTCATGGAAAAAGTTTTCTTAAATACATTGGAATTTTATGAGTGCGCAGTTTCTGACGGCACCTAATTCCGAGGCCCGGGGTGCCCAGAATATTTTTTCTGAACTTTTGTTCGGGTATGTTCAGTAGACGTACGAGTGAAATTTTTTATCTTTTGAACCGATGCTAGAATTGAAATCTGAGGACACTGATTAACTTTCAGCGCTGGTATTCGCCTAAGGGGACCTTTACCACAGTTGCGTTTGTTTGAGAGCGGAAGTTATTTTGGGGTTACTAATTAAATTTAAAAATTAAATAAAAATGTGTGTGTGACACATTTTTTTTTGAAAGGTGGTTAAAGACTCTAAGTGGATGTTAGGGGTGGGTCCCACCACACCCTAACCTCCCTTGGGAGGATATAACTAGGGGTGGGGCCCACTACTTTAAACTCCCCTAAAACACCCATGTAACTTATATTAAATTGTGGAGAGTCTTTTTAACTTATAACTCACTCAATTTAATTTTGAAAACTCTCCACCTCCCACCTTCTCTCATTAATGGGAAAACACCATAAAATTAATTAATTATGATCCCTCAAATAATTGATTAATTTTATTTATTTTGAATGCAGGTCAAGGAAAAAAATAATAGCCAAAGCTATTATTTTGGGGTTGGCACATATTGTTTTGGGGAACATTGAGGAATTTGGAGAAAATCACCCTCTCTAGAGAAGAACACAAGGAACTTCATCTTATTCCTTCTTCGACCGGGGTATGAAAGTGAGGAGACTTCCACGAAGAATGCCCATCCTCCTTCCTCTTTCTTCGCATCAAGGGAGAAGACATCATCCGCAAAGAACGCTGCCAACGACTACATCATACTCTTCGATGTTGACAGAACAATGTCCGTCTTCCACGACACGATCTTCCACGACTCCATCAAAGCGATCTCTGGTTGCGAGGTAGGTGGATTTGATTAATTTAAATTATTTCCACTCTCTTCGACACATACTTTGTTCGATGGTGGCCATTTTTTATCATATAATGCGGAGGGTGCGGGCCGAACAAACACAGCCTGACGTCTCTATGATTGGTTTATATTGTATGACATCGGAGGGGGAGGTGGCGCTTCGCCATCATGTCATGCGAAGGATAGAAGATCCACGGCGTCGTGGCTCCGTCGCGCTGCGGTGGAGGTGCAGAGGCGGCTGATCGAGCCGGCCACCGTGGAGCTGGGCAGTGGGATGACCGGCCGACTGGCTGGCCCGCAGGAGGACTGCGGTGCTAGAACGCGCCGCGTGGGGGAGGACCACGGCCCGCAACCGCAGGATTCTCGGCTGTTCGAGAATAGGCCGATCTCATGTCGGTTGGGCTGGAAGAACTGGCCGGCTATGGCCGACCGATCTGGGGTATTGCGACGCCACCAAACGCCGCACGGTGGAGGAACTGCGACCCGCTTTCACGGGCCGCCCGGTGGGTGAACCGTTCGGCCGCCTGCCTGCTGGGATGAAGGATTGTGGTGTCGCTCGGTACCACCTGGTGAACTGAACTGGCCCACAACGCGGGCTCGGTCCACGGGTGGGCCGCATTCCATTGGGTTGGACTGACCCCCAGCAGGGTCGGATCCGCCAAACCAGGTCTGGCCGACCCGCCAGCCCACTGGGCTTGACGGGCTGGGCCTGTTTTCACTTAAATGTGAATAAATCCTAGACCACGCGTCTGATCAACGCGTCGACTATGGCACTAGGATCCTCACAACGAGGCAATCTTTTTGAGATACTCTAAGTGAGTTGTGGAAAAATTTGTAAAATGGTCAGGTATAGATTGAGCGTAAATCCAACCGAGCCCCTGGAACGGAAACACCAACAACTCTCAGACTGGGCGTCTGATTAACGCGTCGTCCATCGCATTGAGTTCCTTATAATGAGAAGGAACTACAGGATACATCAACTCTGGAATTCGTGATAGTTGATGTATTGACAATTTGATCGAGGAGTGGACCCTCTCGGAATCGAGGGTTCTGTGTGTGAAAACCCTAGGGATATCTGTGACTGAGATGACATGATCCTCCATGGGTTCGACAATGATGATACTGTACCAGGATCCTATGTGGGTTCGACAGTGAAGACTATTGTACCATAATATTTCATGGGTTTGATAGTGATGACATATGTACTGGAATCCTCTGTGGGTTCGACAGTGATGACTTCTGTACCAGAATGATTCATGGGTTCGATAGCAATGACTATTGTATCTGAATCCTCCATGGGTTCGACAATACAGACTTATGTTCTTGTATCCTGTGTGGGCCTTACAAAAAAGCTGGTCCTGTATCTTATGTGGGTCTAACAGCTTAGCTGGTCTTGTATCTTATGTGGGTCCGACAACATAGATGATTTAGTGGCTATATCTGATTATCTCTATCTCTCTACATAAGTTGTATACCTGTGTGAGATGAGTCTTGACATTCAATTATTAATCTTTGAGGTGATTTACTTTACTTCCTGTGTGGACTAGGTTGTGCTTGGGCTCGGGAGTTGAAGCCGAACTATGATTGGTAACTTAGGTATATGTATGGGAATATACCAAAGTAGGGTTGGTTGATAATTTATGATTGTTTCTTTATTATTTGATTATCCTTCATGGATTCTGGGAGACCTTCACAGGTCTCGGGGTCCCTACTGAGTATCGTTATACTCACCCCTGCATGGGCTATGACCACACTTTGTTGTGTTGGTTGTAGATGATGGACAACCCTGATCGAGGTAGAGAGTTATCGAACTGGATGGTACCTGGAGGTGGACCACTTTGTGAGACGTACATGGAGCGGACGGACGAACTTGGGGTACTGAGGAGGCCATATATACTCACCCATTAGGTGGGAATTCCTGCGGAAGACTTAGTAGTTTCTTTTTTACCTTTCTATAGTTGTACTAGATTTTCAGTTTTTGTACTTTACTATTGGGCCTGCATTTCTGGCCCCTTTCATTTCAGCACATTCTTTGTATACAACTTTACTTAGTTTTTACTTCCAGCTGCGTACTCTGTTGTTTTTGATTACTTATTAAAGGAAATGCCTTCCCTTTTTATCGGTATTATGCCTTTAGTGCTAGTCGCCATCCCCTGGCCTATGGAAGGTGGGCTTGGGGTTGTCACGGCACGGGCCCCGAGGACGGGTCGTGACAAAGATACCAATCTCCCTGCAAAGGGAACAACCTTATGTTAAATCCTTTATGCGTCAACGACCACCATCCTTTAGTGGATCTACTGACCCACTAATTGTTGAACAGTGGATCAGCTCTATCGAGAAGATATTTTCTATGCTCCATTGTTTAGATCAAGAGAAGGTCCACCTGGTTGTCTATCACTTAGAGGGAAAAGCTGATCAGTGGTGAGAATGGATTAAAAACATGAGGAAAAGAGTGGAGGTTGAAGCTATGGCGTGGAAAGAGTTTGATAGGGACATTCTTCAGCAAGTATTTCCCTCGATTGATGAGACCAATAATGGAGAAGGAGTTTCTCGAGCTGAAGCATAAAGATAATGAATCTCTGGGAACCTATGAGATTAAATTCACAAGGATTTTATGTTACACCTATATCTTTGTCATGGATCCAAATGGTAGGGTTAATAGATTCTTCGGTGGACTAAGACCTCATCTGAAGATGAATCTAGCCAATCAAGATTATGATATCTTTAAGGAGATTGTGCGAAGTGTGATTAAAGTCAAACTAGAGTTTAGAGAGATGAAATGGTCTCATAAATCAAATGAAAATAATAGATTGATGGATCCAAGATTAGGTAGGAGTTTTGATCAAAGAAAAGGAGCCAAGAAAGTGCAACGTCCCACGTGTAATAAATTTGGGATGAAGCATTTGCGGAACTGCCTTCTTGGGAGAAGGAAATGCTACATGTGTGAAAGAGATTTCCATATCACATGGAACTCTCGTAGTGAGGTGAAGTCACAACTCCCCAACACTAACGAAAAAGGGAAGATAGTGCAGGCCATACCTAATGTCCAATTCTTAAAGTGAGGACAACTTGGGAACTTTTCCAATCACTTTCCAAATCCAAGGGCAGTGGAGGGGAATCACCACCATCCTTAGCATAGGACAAGGGAGCAAGGTCAGGATTTTTCTAGCACTACTGCTGAAGTTGAAGCACCAAATGAGGTGGTGGAGGGTACTCTTATTGTTCTCTCAAATCTAGCAAGAACTTTGTTTGATTCTGGTACTATGCATTCCTTTATTTCCTCCATGTTTGCAAAAAAATTAGAATCAACCCCCGATTTTATAAATCTAGAGTTATCAGTCAAGACTCCTGGTGGGATTATACAAGCATCATAGTTGTTTAGAAACTCTAGTATTTACATTGGTTAGCACAATCTTATTTCAAATCTACAAGACATTCCCATGCTAGAATTCAACATTATACTAAGGATATACTAACTCTCAAAGTATAATACTATGATCAAATGAAAAAGAAAGGAAATATCAGTAGTCTTGAATGGAAAACCTATAGTTATCTTCCAAGGAGAGATATCTCAACTTGATCTTTCTCTAGAATAACCTTCTATATTATTTTTTATGGAGTTGATCGATGAAGAAGAAGAAGGAAATGAGAGTATGAGGATATAAAATGTCCCCATTGTCTAGGAATATGTTGATGTATTTTTTGAGGAGTTACCCAGAACTCCCCTAGAAAGAGAGGTAGAGTTCTCTATTGAACTCGTACCCAATCTCATCTAATATCTAAGACCCCATATAAGATATAAAATTTGGATCTATAAGAATTAAAGAAACAAGTTCAAGTTCATTTGGAGAAGGGGTTTATCTGACTGAGTGTGTCTCCTTGGGGAGCACATGTTCTCTTTGTGAATAAAAAACATGGATTGATGCATCTATACATTGATTATAGAGAACTGAATGGGATCACCTTGAAGAACAAATACCCTCTTCTATGAATTGATGACTTATTTGACCAACTTCATGGGGATCAATATTTCTCTAAAATTTATCTTCGATCTAGTTATCTTCAATTGTGGGTGGAGAATTAATTTATTCCAAAAACTACCTTCCGATCAAAATATCGGCATTATGAGTTTGTTGTTACGCCCTTCGGAATGACTAATTCACCTTCTATTTTTATGGATTTGATGAAAAGAGTCTTTAAAGACTACCTTGATTACATTGTGGTAGTTTTTATTGATTATATTATGATAAATTCAAAAAGTCATGATGAGCATGAGGATCTTGTAAGGGGTATTTTACAAACTCTATGAAAGGAAAATATTTTTGGAGAGTTCATCAAATGTGAATTCTGGTAGCAACAAGTTTCTTTCTTGGGGAACAATGTTACCAATGAAGGAATCACATTTGAACTTGTAGAAATTTTTTTTTGAGGAGTGGACTAAAACTACAATAATATTTATGATTTGTAGTTTCATTGGTTTAGCGGGATATTATAGGAGGTTTGTGAATAAAATTTCAGGACTTTATAATACATTAACCAAGTTAACATGAAAAGGGGTAAAGTTCATCTTGAAAATGGAGTGTGTGGAATGTTTTTAAGAGCTGAAGAAGAGATTGGTCACTACACCCATGTTAAATCTTCCGTCAAGTGGATAAGGATTCATTATTTTTAGTGATGAAACTCTGAAAGGGATTGGGTTCGTCATCATTCAAAATGAAAAAGTCATTTCTTATACATCTCGACAATTGAAGACTCATGAGAAAAACTATCCTACACCTGATCTGAAGCTGGTTGCGGTCATTTTTGCTTTGAAAATATGGAGGCACTATCTTTATGGGATGAAATGTGATATATACACAAACCATCAAAGTTTGAAGTATATTTTCACACAAAAGGATTTGAACATGAGGCAGAGGATATGGTTGGAACTTCTCAAATACTATTATTGTTCAATTCATTATCATCCTAGAAGATAAAATAAAGACACTGATTCATTAAGCAGGAACGACCTAGTTGTTCTTTCCATGATGAGGATTCAAAGAGATCATTTGATCAATGACCTAGTAAATCTAGAAAAGGGAATTTCAAGATAAGGGACATCATCAAACCTAACCCAAATGACTTCTCAACCATCATTACTATAGATTATCAAAAAATACTTGAATGAATATCAATTTTTACAGAAGAAGATTGAGGCTGTGGGGGATGGGAAGTTTTCTGAGTTCTATATTAATCAATAAGGTGTACTAAGATTTCGTACAATACTATGTGTTCCATCTATTCTGGAAATAAAGAAGGAGCTGATCAATTAAGCTCATAGCTCTAAATTCCCTATACATCCTTGAAGCAGAAAAATTTATAGGGACCTTTGTGATCATTATTGGTGGTATAATATGAAAAGGGAGATTTATGACTACACTTCATGGTGCCTGTTATCTCATCAAGTAAAGGAAGTGTGACAACTTCCTAAAGTGGTATTGCAACCACTACCCATACCAGTATGGAAGTGAGAAAATATAACTATGGACTTCGTCACTGGTCTCCCGAGAACTTCCAAGGGAAACAATGTGATATGGATTATTATGGACCGTCTCACCAAGACATCCCATTTTATCTCCATTGGGGATGATTATTCTCTTGATCAACATTCTAGTATTTACGTGAAGTAAGTGGTAAGGCTAAATGGAGTACCACTTTCTATCATATATGTTCATGATCCAAGGTTCACATCAAAATTCTGGATAAGTCTTCATCATGATCTTAGAACTAAATTGAATTTCATTACGGCCTGTCACACCCAAACTGATGGCCAATCTGAAAGAACTATTCAAACACTCAAGGATATGCTGAGAACATGCTCAATGGGATTTAATGGTAGATGAGATCAAAATAATCCTTTAGTTGAGTTCTCTTACAATAAAAACTTCCACTCAATCATTCAAATGTCACCTTATGAAGCTCTATATGGTAAGTGATGTAGAACTCCAACATGTTAGCATGAAACTGGAGAGGGAAAGCTTCTTGGTCATGATCTTGTGCAAGAGATGATAGAAAAGGTCAATGCCATCCAACAACACATTAAGGCTGTTATGAGTCGGAGAAAGAGATATGTTGAAAACAGTTGAAGAGACTTGGATTTTGATGTGAGTGACAATTTACTTCTTCAAATTTTACCTTGGAAGAGGGTCATGAGATTTGTGAAAAATGGATGCTCAACCCTAGGTACATTGGCCCCTATGAAATCTTTGATCGCATAGGAGCAGAGGCCTATCGCCTTACACTTCCTCTAAATCTAGAACAGGTTCATGATGTATTTCAGGTATCCCTCTTGAGGAAATACTTACCTGACCCATCAGATATACTAAATCTGGAGGTGGTACAAAAAGAACATGACCTATAATATGAGGAATAGTTGGTGGAGATATTGGATCATAGATTCAAGGTTCTACACAACAAGATTACCAACCTTGTTAAGGTGTTGTGGAGGAACCACAAGTGTGAAGAAGCCACGTGGGAAGCAGAGGAGTCTATGAGGGAAAAGTACCCACACCTTTTCATTTCTAAGGGTATGACTTAAAATTTCAGGGATGAAATTTATTAAGGGGGGAATAAGGTAATGACCAGAACTTTTTAATAATATTTGTTTCCTATGTTTGTGTGTTATTTCATTTTATAATCCACTAAAACTATATCATTTAATTAATGAAGTGATATCGTTGGATTTCAACTGTTATATGATTGTTGGTCAATGTGACCATAGAAAACTAAACCCTTAACGTTAAAATTATTGTTTATAAATACAAGTGATATTGGGTAATTAATACAGAAAGAATAGTCGATGGCCCCATCCAGTACACTCAGGCCGTACGATGATCATTTTCCAGAACATGGGAAGGAGGTAGAATCTCTGGGATTTTCTCTAGACCAAGCCCAAGATGAGCTTCAACATGTAAACCTTGAATGTAATCGCCTAAGGGAGAAGTTCAAGCTGATAGAAATCACTACTCTGGTAATTTTGTTCGAGCTGCCCCTAGATTCTATCACCATAGAACACCTTGCACTTTGGTCATATGCCAGTGTTATTAGGGGCTACATAATTAGGCCTTAGATACTTTATGTAATCCATTAGTATAAATAAATTTTTTATTTCTAATTATGTTAAATTTTTGAATTTCAAATGTCTGGATAAATGTATTATGAAGTTCCATATTATAGATGAATTTTGGAAAAGGGGGTATTTTAAAATATTTTTGTAAACATTATATAATTAATAATGTGAAATTATATTCAAAAGATGAAATTCTATAATTGTGACCAATAGTAAATTTAGAGTCTAATAAGATCAACTTAATTCTTGGTGAATAGTAATGTATGAATAGTAATATATCCTTATGAATTGTAATGAATAGTAAATCGGCCAAGAAAATATAAAATTCCCCCAAGAATATATAAATATAATTTAAACATCTTAAAATTGAAAAATGGTCATAATATAAGTATTGGTTTTTTTATGTCATAAATATTTTAATTACAATTTTCTAATTAATTTAATAATTGAAAATAAAAAATTATATTCATAAAATGTAATCAAAAATCGTTACATTATTTTCATATGTTTATACAATAATTTTATGGGACCTAGATTACTTTGTCACGGTGTTACAAAATAAGTTATAGTTTTAGAGTTAGTTTTTTGAATATATAATGATTTTAATTAAAAATTAAATTTAAAATGTTTAGAAAATTATTTTTATAAAATGGAGTTCATTTTTGAATTTAGAGCATTTTTATTAGGTTAGGGTAATTTTTTTGCATTTTCCTTAAGCAGTTGAATTTTCAGTGAAAAGTAAAAATACAGTTTTGAGTTTTGTGTATTTAATGACATCATTAATGATGTAATAATTAAGTAATAAATCTGGTAGAATTTAGAATATTAATATATGTTATGAGGTGTCCCATTTGTTTAATACCATGGGTTAATACTGTGGGAAAGCCCATGGTTTTCAAATACCACTGATGAGGTGTCCATTGGAAATTAATTAAATATTTCCTCACATTTCATATAAATACCAATCCATTCCATAATTAATTTCATTAAAAAATCCTCCTCAATAAATATATGGACTTTATACCTCCCATGGATTCCTCCCAAGGTTCCCTAAAGCCCCACAAGGTTCCAACCTTTATGCTTTTGAATATACTTTTAAAGGTAAGGGAACTTTCCACCATCCTCCTTTTAGTCCTGATTTCTTTTATGTTATGTATTCTAGTTTCAATATTATTATGTTGGGGTATGATTTTATATATTATTATTACTGTACATTTCATGTCTAAATTATGAAAGACCCTTTCTGCTCTTATCAATTTATTTTCTGAATTTTTAAGCAATGTCGTTAGGCTGCCGAATTGTTTGTAAACAAATGACATATTCTCTTTTCTTTCATGTATCCTTTTCATGTGGTATGTAATTAAAATATCCATACCATGACCTTATTATGTACCCATACAGTATTATGAATTATTTATGAGTGGTTTACCCTTGTCCCCTCTCTTTTTAATGTTTTCAAAAATGATGTTATGTAGTCATCATGCTGCAGAATTTTCATCTCAAAATCTCTCTCTTTTTCTCAAGAAATTATCTTGTATTATTTATATTGATACGAAAATGTATTTTCATTTCTAGGGGTATTCATCAACACATAAAATTGATCTATTTTATTCTGGATTTTACATACATAGAACCCTCACTCCCTTTCCATGGGTTATAAATTACATAATGATCTTGTTTTTAAGTACTTTTTAAACGTCACGATTTTGACATGAAACTTATTTCATTGACTCTATTTGGGTTATTTATGAAATGTTTTATTATGATCTGTGTGGATCACATGAAAATAAAGACATATTAGGTGTTCACCTATATATCTCTCTAATGCATTGGGTAAATAATTAATCTCTAGAGATGACAAGTTACACAATACCATGGTGAATAACCTTGGTAATGTTTTTATTAAACCTTATGAAGGAACCTTGGTGATATGTTCATGAATGTCTAAATGAAATGTTCTTGCCACATATTTAAGTTGTGATTCATGTTCTTTTTATTATTATATGCCTTTTTCTTCATTGATCATGTTTTTTTGTTTTCATCTAGTTCTTATTGATATTATAAGTAAACTGATTCCCTTGATATTCTTATTGGGCCTTATGCACACCCTTTCATTGGATGTATGTATCCATGTTATGAGATGAAGCAATTATACTTTGGATGAACTTATGATGAATCCTTACAAGTGTATTATAAGAATTATTTTTTTCATGTTTTATGTTCCTGATTTCCAAAACACTAGACTTTAAAGATCCACTCCTTGTAAAATGTAATTAAACATTATGTAATATAAAGGCAGGATGTCATATACATCACCTCCTCCAGATTATCCTGTCTATCTACTAGTTGCTCCATTTTTAATAATTCCCCCTTGATATCTAACTCTCCCAAGTCAAGGAAATGGGATTAATCATAATGATACTTGACAATTTTGGGAGATGAGGAAGACATCATGGATCCTCTCCAACCATGGTGGCAATTCCAAATGATACGCCACCTCACCAACATGCTCCAACATCTAAAAGTGTCTAAAGAACCTAGGAGAAATATTTCTCCCTCTTCGAAACCTTCTCTTCCCAAGTCAGGGAGAAACCTTCTAGAGAACTTTGTCCCCAACCTCAAATTACAAGGGCCTCCTCCTACAATTGGCATAAGACTTATTATGGTACTGCACTACTTTCATCCACTCTCAAACAAGTTGAGCATTCTCGGTCATGCTCTACAACACATCCAGACCCAGAATAGTTGTTTCCCCATCCTTCGTCCAGCACAACATAAAATGACATTATCTCCCATAAAAATATTCAAATATATTAATGCCAATGTAAAAGTGATTGGTATTATTATAGGAAAACACCACTAAAGGCAGATGTTGTTCCTAATAACCACAAAAGTCCAAGATGCACACCCGCAATATATCCTTCAATATCTAGATAGTCATCTTGGCTTTTCCATATATCTAAGAGTGTAAAGTAGTGTTAATGTATAACTGGGTTCCAAAATCATGTTACAATCCCCTCCAGATACTTATTGTGAACCACATGTCCCGATCTAACGTAATGGACCTCATCACTCCATGAAACTATACCACCTCATCTACATACCTTTATGTCAAGGCATCCACTATTACCAACTCCTTGATCGCTAATACGTGGGTTGATTTCACCATCCAATCCACCACTACGCTGATAGAATCATAGAATACCTAATATATAGGTAACTCTATGATGAAATTGATCAATATTTCATCCCACTCCCACTTGAGAACATAAAAGTGTTATAACAAACCACCAGGAACATGGTGATCGACCAACACCTATTAGCAGTTCAAGCATCTCACCACAAACTCTGCTACTTCCCACATCCTCCTAGGCCACCAAAACTGCATTTTCAAGCCATGGTATATCTTATAATCTCATGGGTGTACCACTAATGGTGACATATAAAACTCATGAAGAACTCCCTCATGCACCACTACTAGAACGAACAACATTCCATGGAATAACATCTAGTTCTTATAATCCTACAACCATCCCTCTATAGAATCACCATGGCCAACACGATCACAAAACACCTCTTCTTTCGAGTATCCCCATTGAGACTCTTCCCCTTGTTTCATTAGATAAGACTATACTTTCATATTGAAAAACAAACCTCTATCAATATCCATTCCTACATCTAAGTTCTAGGCTACTAACTCCTCCACCACTTTCCAAGCATCCGCTAATTCTCAAATAACTTATTTTTGGGTCTTTTTCCCAAATAATCTTCCACGACATTCCCCTTTACTATGGTGTAAGAGGTCTCAAAATCTTATTCTTAAGGTAACTCCATCTACCTTCCCTATCACATTTTTTGATCTCATTGGGAATAGATATACCTCATACTCTTATGATCACTAAAGAATATAAATCACTCCCCAATGAGGTAATGTCGCCTTAACTTTAGCACAATTAAGAACAATTCTACCACCACATAATGGGTGGAATAGTTTCACTCCTAGGGACATAAATGCCTATACCCATAATAGATCACTTCCCACAGCTGCATTAAGATGCATCTCAATCCCATAAATGAATAATCACAGAATATGTCAAACATCACCCCTTAATAATGAAAATAGGGCTCTAGGGCAATAACCATCTTCCGTATTAGATAACAGAACACCACCTTACACTTTTCACTATACAAAAAAGCCAAGTCATTCTGGGTTAAAGTTATTAATGGGGATCTGACTTAGGAGAAATCAGCTACAAACCTCAATAATAGCATAAAATAACAAAAAAAATATGAACCATTACTACATTATTGGGTTCATCCCAAGAAAAAATTGATTTTACCATCAACAGGTCTACAAATATGTTGGGTTAAGACACCATATTCCCAAATAAATTGACCTCCTGTGTCAAAACATGCACTAGGAAAATATTTCGTAGAGCTGTTGGTGTCAACGATCCTACAACATGGTCCTGAGATACTCAGTATAGTCCTCCTCTGAACTTCAGAAGACAAATATTTCATTGATAAACATGATGAAGAACAGATCCAGGAACTCACAGAATACATAAATCATAAGTTCCATGAAAATAGATGGTGCATTCATAACACCGAAGGGCATTACAACAAACTCGAAGTGCCCATACCTGCATCTAAAAGTAGTCTCTAGGATATATCTCTCCTTCACCCTCAACATCTAATATATAGACCATAGATCAATCATATT
Source organism: Viscum album (assembly GCA_963277665.1). Classification (NCBI taxonomy): domain Eukaryota; kingdom Viridiplantae; phylum Streptophyta; class Magnoliopsida; order Santalales; family Viscaceae; genus Viscum; species Viscum album. Next base: position 773,712,360 of record OY728131.1, on the reverse strand, counting down.
AAATCAAGTTTACCCTTTCAACTAGTCAAAAATATTGCCTATCCTTGGGTGGGGGTTACAGTTCTTGATCATCACCTAATCCTACCTCTAGTAGTCTATGCACAGCCTTATACAACCATATTTATTTATTGTAAACAATACTAGAGCACCCCACAATGAAACACAATCTATATAAAACCATTTTACATTAGATCATTCACCTAGATCCAAAACTCCCATAACTCATAAGGATCCATTCGATAAGGATCAATCGAAATCAGGGAAGCATTGGGCTGTAGGTCTATCCAAAACATAACGTCATGTTGTGGGGGTAGTTTCACCACCTCCTTGAGAATAAAATCCAAGAAATCCCCAAAAAATATTCGAAACCCCACTATCTTGATGTCTACCGATTCGACTGATAGATCACATATGAAAGAATGAAAAGGCTCTATAAACTGACACCCTACCTGATAGCTCAACTCGCCAATGAAAACCACACGCAGACCATCCATATCTAAAAACACGACTCTCCTATGGAAGTAGCCAATAATGGATTGCATGAAGTAAAACTAGTCAATGATGATTAATTCATTTTATGGATTCATCCGTAGTAATAAAAGATCCCAATGATGCTGATGTGGTTCTATAATTGGTCTACATTCACAGCACACATCGAACAAGATATTATGGCCTCCGACTAGCATACACAACACCTGATCCATGGGAATACTTTCTATTTATAGTACCAAACCATGGTATAGATAGGGTGAAAAAAAGTAGTGTGAATCTCCTGAATCAAATATAGCACATGAAAGGGTACTAAAAAACTAATCCTACCTCTAATAATCTTTTTCCATGCTGAAATAGAAAACTATTATTCGTATAGATAACCATGCCAAGCTCCTATAATCCTCTACTGATGACTACCTCCACAACCATGGCTTGGTCGGGGCACTTGAAGAACATTTTGGTTTTAGCCTCTACCTACGTTATCTCCCCTCAGTGGATCATGATCCTATTGTCCGTACTACTAAAATGTCCTGGGTGGAAATTCCTACTAGGTCTACTGTTGAACCTTACAACCTCTATCATACAGAGCTCGAACAACCACTCCACACTAATTTTGAAGATGGCCATGGAATCGACAGATGAAACACCATGGTCTAAAATTCACGGGAAAGGCAGAGGAACCACAAGCACCAGAAGGTCGAAAAGGATTTTTTTGAAGTTGACCCCCTCCCGATCGAATCCTTGAAGGATCTGGAACTTCAAACCTTCTTTGGGAAACATTTCCTTAATAATAACCCTTATGGATCCCCTGTCATGGTAGAACTCCTCATGAGTTAATATTCTCAATCACATCCACCTTCTTCTGAACCTCCATGTATGTCAACAATGTAAAGTGAGTAACCACATACTAGATTAAACGAAAAAGATTCTCCTCTAGGTGTCTAGAATGAGACTCTTAATCCTGAAATATGATTAGTTCAAAAAAAGAGATCTTTAAACTTAATGCCTAGCTCCCATAACAAAATACTCCTCTACTATAGGTAGAGTAACTCCTGAATCTTCTCATCCTTCATGGTCGATGAAAGGATTTCTACTAGGAAATCCTTCTCAAAATTAACCCACAAAACATCAGCCTCCTTGCTCTCCCTCAAGTTCACATACACCACATATGCACAACTCTACACATCTGAGTCACTTCCAAAGAAACCTAGTACTCTGTCAAATCTCAGATCAAACTAATGATGATCTCATGTTCCTCGAGCTATCTCTCTATATCTGTGTCCAAAACATTTCCCTCACACTTTCCCAATGAATACCACTAGAAAAAACATAACATTCAATACCAATATTCATCCCCCTCTTCTAGATCAAACCTCCACTTGTCAACTGGATTGTCCTACTGAGCCTTAACTGCCCGAGCCGCATGCAGATGCTGACTGGGATTTATAGTTGAAAGGTAAACAAGGAATTCATATTCCTGAGTAGTATGGAATATTATTTATGATTCACAGCATGCTTCTTCTTTTACAATGATTAGACAATGATGTCATCGATAAATATGATGACGAACAAATCCAAGAACTCATGGAATGAATAATTCATAAGATCCAAGAACACATATGGTGAGTTCCTAATGCTGAAGGGCATGACTAGAAAATCGATGTACCCATACCTATATCAAAAATATATCCTTAGGATATCACTCTCCTTCACCCTCATCTAGTGATATCCAATCCATAAATTTATCTCATAAAACCAACATTCCTCTTTCATATGGTCTAAAAGATCATCTATCATTGGGAGGGGTAATGGTTCTTTATCATCAACTGAGTCAACCATTGGTAGTCTATGAAAAACCTCAAAACACTATTTTACTTCTTGAAAACAAGACTAGAGAACCAAAAAACAACACACTTGACCAGATAAAACCCTTTTACATTAGATCATACCCTTGTATCCACAACTCCATCAACTCAGAAGGTGTAATCTGATAAGTATCCATCAAAATTGGGGAACCGTTGTGCTGGAAGTTTATCCTAAACTCAACATAACATGGAGGGGGTAGCATCATAGCCTCCTCAAGGAAAATCCCGGAACCCCCAACCACTCTATGAACCCCCAGCATCCCAAAATCTACTGATTCCAATGACATCACAACCAACAAGGAAATAATATGCTTCATACTTTGATTGCCTACCAGAAATCTCTACTCACTAATAAAAACTATGTATCACCCATCCATATATGAAAAAAAGACTCTCCTACAGAATAATTTGATAACAATATAAATATATTGCAAATATTCGATGTTAATAATAACATAATATGACTAAATATGTGTCAGGAAAAGATCCCCATGAAAGTGATGCAGTCCCATCATCATTTTACATCCCTGGAAAACAACAAACAAGCTGGTCTGGCCTCTCACTAGCATACTCAACACTAGGGGAATGGTAATCCTTACAAAGTCTCATCCCAAAGCATGGGTTAGAGTGGGTGAAAAGGAGTTCCAAGCTCTTGAATAAAAAAAAGATAACAAAATAGGGTACTAAAAAACTGATCATACCTATAATGATCTCTGGCCCTCCTAGAACTGTTGCCTCTACTGCATGTAGCAGAACACACTTAGCTAGTCTACCCCTTATGCTGGTGAATGCCTATAAGTCCTGGCCCTGGTCGAGGTCCCTAAGAAACATCATGAGTTAAGCCTCTACCTGCTCCATCTCACCTCAGTGGATCATGATCCTACTATCCCTACTGCTGAAATGGTTAGGATGGAAACTTTTGTTGAGGACATCACTGAACCTACCCACCTCCACCATACTGAGCTATAGAGACCACTGGGAACTGATTCAGAATATGGTCATAGACTCTACAAATAAAACACCTTGGTACCTAATTCACAAGAAAGGCATAGGAACCTTTGGCACCATAAGGTCATAAATGATGGTGCTGATGTCGACTCCCCATCAACTGAAACCTTAAAGGCCCTGTCACATAAAACCTATTGCTGGAAACCTTTACTATAAAAGAATATTGTTGGATCCCCTCTCACAGTAGACCTTTTAATGGGTGCATCCTCCAAATTAGCTCCAACTTATTTTGAACCTCGATGTACATTGACAACATAAAGGTATTAACCGCGTACTAGATAGAAGGGCATAGTGCCTTCTCTAGGAATCTCGCACGAGACTCTTCATATGGAAAAATATTAGGTGAAAAACAAAATAGATTTGTGAACTTAATCCCCAACACATGTATTGGAATACTCTCTTGCCAGAGGGAGAGTAAATTTGACCTTGCTCAGCCCTCATAGACAATAAAATGAATTAAGCACAAGAATATTACTTGAAATAAACCCACAGAATGTCATCCTCCTTCTTCTACCCCAGGCCCAACATTCAACAATGACATGTAGCTCCCCACATCTGACTCCCTGATAAAGGAACCGAGTACTATGTCGAAGACCTGATCAAAATGAACGTGATCTCGAACACCTTAATATAGCTCTCCATCTCCATGCTGAAAACACATCCCTTTTACTTTTTTAGAGAATTCCACTAGAAATCATGTAACATTATATGACACTCATCATCCTCCTCTACTGGATCAACCCTCTGCCGATCAACCGGATTTGCTTGCTAAGCCTGAACTAGACATTCTGCAAATGAACGATGGCTAAGATCTATAATTGGAAGGTAAATAAGAAATCCATTTTCCTTAGTAGTAAGGAAGTTTATTTAAGATTAATTTTAGCTCATTTAACTCATTTCATCATCCATTTAAAATTTCCCAAAACACCCAATTCAAACAAGAACACAAGTCATAATGATACAGGTACCTTTCCTATTGTATCTACCCTACAAGTGCGGCAGCCTCACTTAGTCATTTGGTAAGCTTAGAGTCCTTGTATCATATCATAGGGGACCCTAAAATCTTATGTCTTAGACAGACTTCCATGGAATACATCACATACAAAGATCACCTAACACTATTTCCTTACCAACACATGAAATTCTCACTACGCCTAACTAAAAAATCCATCCTATCTCTTATCCATCACCTCTGAAACAATTATATCATTACCCCCTCCCTCTTAAGATACCCATTTTGGACAGTTAAGGAAGAAAGGAAGACAATGAACAACCGAGTCTGGCCTCTAGTAAGCCCAAGGTGGTGACCAACACCAAGGGTATGAAATATCCAAAAAAGGCAGGCATTTTTCTTTTTTTAAAGATCAGCAGATAAGATGTATCAAAATCATAAAACTCCAATACATATACAAAAGAAAGCAAAAAATCCTTCCCACATGCATGTTTAAATTAAAACAACTACAAATGAAATAAAACTCTAATGTAAGGCTACTAAATGACATATAAACTATCTCAAAGTATAAGATTATATGTCTAGCACCATCCATGTAATACTTCTACAAACCTGAACATTGTTTTATATATGTATGGTGAGCATATAAGTATACTCAGTTGGGAAACAAAAGTCTCTCATACACAAGGGAGAAGAGTATACTAATACACCTATGAGAAGAAAACAGAAACAAACTGCACGTAATAATGTATACTAGTCATCCCCACCTCACTAAGGAATTCTCACCAAGTAACAGAAGTCATGTAAAATACTTTAGTAAGTACATTGATGATAGGGCACCCCACATCACTTCTCACTAATTAGCTTCTCTCCCCAAATGGAAAATGTCCTTACACTCTCACATATTATGAAGGTTCCACATCAAAACCTTCCCACACACACTTGGGCCTCACAGACCATAACACATCCCACCAGTAGACACCCGGGACTCACAATTCACATCACATCCCACCTGCACAAACCTGGGCCAGAAAAACTACATCGCATACTGCCCGCAAACACCTAGGCCACAAACCACACTACACCCCTCCCATAGACACTATGGCCACAAACCACACTACAACCCACCTATATAAACCTAGTCCTCAAAAACCATATATCATCCCGAATACACCTATGAAATCACAACACATCTCATCTCAAAAAACCTAGGAAAGGAACACACATATCACCACAAAAACACCTAGGAAAACACAACCCGCCCACAGACATATCAAACTCACATACCACAACCTTCTAGAAGAATATTTGGCTATCAACACTTGGAAGAAGGTGCAGGGAAGATCTAGAGGCCAACCATCCATCCTCCCACCAGGATGTTTTGGAAAGACACCCTCCCCCATGATGATGGGTGTGTTCAGCATGTAATGCTCAACTATAGTGGGGTGCACATAAAAAATCACATGGGAATTACAAGTATATACATATATGATACCAAACACTCAAGACCAACCTAAGCGTTCTTAAAAAATCAACCAGCTCCCAACACTACCAACTTTCCCACTACCACTAAATGCACAATTCCACACATTAAGCCACAAACTGCTTTCAATTTCCAACCATCTTAATTGTCCATTACCTTTCATTATTCACAACACATTTATTCATTATGTTAACAATGACAACCCAATCCAATTAAAACATTATTAAATAATTATTTATTAATTTATTCCACTACTATATAGGAAACTACCAAGTACATCACACAACAAGAAACACAACACATCACCACACATCTCGGTCACAACCTTGTGGCGTAACACAGATCATCCATTCCACAATAAATAAATTTCTTAACCTGATATTCCATTACATATTTAGGTTTATGTATCATCTACATGTTCATCCATGACACCACCGAGGACAACCCACATCCCACAACCATGTTCACATTCATACTACAACACAAACCAGAGAAAAACCACACGTCACAACATAGCAACATCACATTAATTTATACTATGCATGCTGCCATAACTATTCCACACATCTCATCACAGACAAAAAAATAACACATAATTAGATTTATGAATTGGGACACTTATTTCATTCTACTTCATTTTTCTACGGCATTATCATAAAAACCAAGTCCTAGGGAACCCAATCATTAGCATAATTTACATGATTAACTAATTTTATTTAATGGTAATACCACAATACCCACAAATAAAGTAGAAAACACAAAATATGTAAACATAATAAGCAAATCCACCAAGAGCCACCATTTTTAATGGGTAATTAAGCTCGTATTATCAAAATATCACAATCATAGTATCAAAACTGTAAAATCGTAAAAAATAATCACCCTACCCCTTTTAATTATTCTTAACTGCTTTTAATCTTTGATTAGCTTGGTAAAACATGATCCATAGGTGATTAAAATTAAATACATCCCACATGATTCACAATTGAAGAGAAATAAGGGAAATCATACCTTGAACAATCTTTTCAACTCGTCTGTGCATCGCAAGGTGAATAGTTATGCCAAAAAGTGACAATCGCACCACTAGAAACACATATCTACCTATTCAGCACCATAATATTATCAAAACACTTTCCAAACATCCAAATCAATCCAACCCATAACACAGTAGAGAAACATGGGGAATTAAAAAGAGAAAACAGATGATAAAGAATAGAAAACTCACCACTTACCAATCATAGATCACCAAAAAACGACCACTGAGATTGATAGATCATGGAGGGAGGGGTAGGTATCAAAGGACTCCTTGGGGTGCCTAGGGTTCCTCTAGAACGAGAGTAAAAAATCTAACCATAGCAAAAATAATAAAATATGAACTAGAAAGAATTTTTAAAACAAAACAGGGTTAGGGTATTACACAATGTGTAATCCCCTTTCGTGTCATATAATACATGGGGTTCGGTTTTTATAGAAAAACACACTTACTCTTCAATTTAGTTTATTTTTCTAACCCCGAAATATTACACTTCATTAAACCCTTCTTCACGCTATGTAAAATATATCTACATCAAATCCAAGAAAAACAATAAAACCAAATTTCACATTGTGTAATTAGGTTACATGATGTGTACTCCCCCATCTTCCAACCTTCATCAATCTATCTTCTCAAGACTCCATCTGATCCTTCTCCAAACTCTCCAACATTAATAACCCAAACTATTATGAATAAAATTAACATTATTTTAATTAAATGTCCTATTGATATAGAAAACCAATTTTATCCTTTTTTATTATATAATATTGGATTTAAATAACTATTAAGTATCCTTAATGTAGATAATATAGTCATTGAATAGTGATCACATGACAATTATAAATATAGGTATTTAACAAATCCGTTTGATAGAGACAAAATAAGTGATGGACTCAACCAGTAGGATTGTACCCTATGAAGCCTATTTATTTTAGATTCCAAGGGAGATATAATTTCCTCGCTTTTCCCTATACTAATCCCAAGATGAGATCCAATAAATAAAGCATGACCAAAACCATTTATGAGATAAGTTCAAGCTCATCGAGATCACATCCAACACCATTTCCACCAAACTGCCCCATCAATGCCTCACTATCACACACCTTACACTTAGGGAGTATACTGGTGTAATAATGGGATATGTAACAAGACCATATCATTATGAATATGTGCATTATTTTTGTATATAATAATTAATATACTTTTCTTCTATTATTGTTACTTTGTAAATGATTTTCAAAGCACGAATAGTATTTTTTGTTAATATTCAAATTTAATTAAGAAATATATTTTGATGAATTAATGGATTTTTGAATTTATAATATTTTCATAAAATAATATTTTTAAATTATTTTTATTAAATATAAATTATGGTATAATTTTTATGAAGTCATTTTTAATTTTTAATATGCTTTGAGAAATTTTTTTATCAAAACCCATCAATTTTCAATAAATGTTAATATTTATTTTAAAATTGAAAAGTGACATATATTAAAAATTATTAAGATAAAATGAATATTATTTTTGGAATTATGACATCAAAATTTTCCAATGGTGAATTTTTCATAATTTTCTGAGACTGTTGAATTTTTGTGTAAAAATTAAATACTATATAAATATATAATGTGTTTTATGACATCATAATCACCCTATAGTTATGTAATAAAATAATATAAAGTGTATATTCTGGAAAATATAATTTTTATTTTAAAATAATATAATTTTAGGGTTATTTTCGTAATTTTATAAATCATTAGTGAATCCTCCAAGACGTATAAAATATTATAAGATTTTAAAATCATTTCCTTGAAAGTGTGACTCATCTCCAAATAAGAAAAAGAAATATTTTAATATCTTAGACCCTTATACATTTATAATAATTTATACCACTCTCATTTTATAGAAAATATTGTAAAACACTATGGGATTTTTTGTGTTTTTGAATATTTTAGTGCGTAGGGTCCAAAACCAAAATAATAAAGAATTCCCCCACCATTCCTATATAAACCAACCCAAGCACCCACTACCCTTAACTAAATCTCTTCTAAACCTGAACAACTTCTAGTCCCTTATCTCTATAGTCCTTTAAAGGCTCCCTTAATATCCCAAGAAACCCCTATTAATCCTTTGGGATCACACATTCAAGTAATGGATCCTCACATTCCACTCTTCCTTGTTATTCAAGAACATTGTTTGAAATTATTATTTTTGTTTCAATTGGTTATTTTGTTATAATTTTATAATAAATTCCATACTATCCATTTTATGTTATTTGAAAGAGGTATCATTTATCTCCCCTTGTTTTTAGCCTTACATAAGTCGTTACTAAGCCGAAATTCTTTAAGGGATCTTTCACTATCCACTATTATCAACCAATTATTTTTGATTTTCCTTTAATTTTAAATTCTAATATGTTGGGATTTGTTCATTAATAATCCCCATACATTCCATTTTATTTATAAATAATTATAACTTCCTTAAAATATCATTAATTCATTCTTGATCCTTAATATACACCCATTACCGTGCCTAAATTCTATAAGGGATTTCTCTCTCCTCATTTCCATTAAAGCACTTATTTTATTTTATACATCTTAAATTCCATTTAATATTTTGGGATATTATTTTAAATAATCCCCTTACATTCCATTTCATTTATAAATGATGATATACCCCTTTCTCTCCCATCAAGTCATTTAATGAATATTCATACGACGTCGTTATGCTGCAGAAATTGTACCGCGATTTTCCATTCCAAAATCATTATGTAGTGAATACCATACCCATTACTCTATCAAGGGTATTCACATTTATGCACATATAATTGTTGTTTGAGAAATTACATGTATTTATTCCACATCACTTAATCATGGTGTAAATTATGATGTTGAATAAATTCTTTTTACATGATCTATGTGGCACATTTATGCATGACATTGAAATGATCATGAAGGGTTTTTCTTAATAGTGCTCTAGTGAATTGGGTACTATTTAGAATCAAGATACGTCATGTTGGGACATGGGTTTAACTTATTCATTTATTGAACTTTTTTCCACCATGTTGGGATAGTGGTTTACCTGATTCTTTTATGATAGTGATGTAGTGTTTTATGTTTTTTCCAGACTACCATATTATGATAATCATGCTATATCATGCCTTTATGTTCATGTTTCTATTATTCTACATTGATATGAATATTTACCAACATGTATTTTATTCTTCAATTTATTCCTTTTTTACTCCCTTACTAGGCTTCATAGCTTTCCCAATTATAATAACTTTCTTTAGGATATCCTATGTAATGTTGAGTATGAATGAATATTGTGGTCATGTAAAATAATTTTTCAATAAATATGTTTTATTTAATTTTTATTCTTTTATTTAATTATCATAATCCAAAAAAAACACAATTCATCCTAATCTTATTAGTCTCATTATGTGCATGTTTATGTAATAAATCTTGTTTACAGGTGTAATAAAGAGTATGGTTTTTATAGTTGGTATAAGAGAATATGTTTAGTTATTTTGGGGATTTGGATTAGAAAAATATAGTGAAAGTATTATGAATAAGATTAAGTATAAGAAAATAATCCCTAAGTTTTTGTCAGTATAGAGTAAGTGGTTTATCACTCGAATACATCCCTGTCTGGTATGAACAAGTAGAGGTGGATCTGGCACAAATGTATCTATGGGTAAAAACATAAAAACACACTTTTAACTACACTCAAATGTGAATTGATGCATGAAAACGATCCTTTCTGTACTCTTGGTTTGACACTCCTAGGGGATATGATTTGGTAAAATCATAGGAATAGTATGAACCGTTATTAAGGGGCCAAAAAAATTACCCTATGAATATATTTTATGAAGTATATCTGTAGAGACCCAAAGCTAGATGTACATGGACATTACATTGCTTTTTCGGAATATATAGTACATAAAAAAACATAAACACAAGGACCATAATAGTTTAGTGTCTTTGGAAACTCGGAATATAATCTTCTAATCGTGGTGAAAGATATTAAACATATCTCATAAATATATTACCTTTCTTTCTTGCCTAAAACCTTTCTTTATATCCTACGGAAAAGAATACATAAAAGTGGTGAGCTCAAATTACCAGTAAGGGTTAACATAGAAAACATAAAACAATCCATAAATATTTGAATGCAAAAACATGAACATAAAATGTAAACATAAAAATCTTGAGCAAAGACATGAATCTTGGAAGTATGTAAGGCATATATCATAAGAAAAAATCAAGATTGATAAAATAGAATTTTAATAAAGCATGTAATTGTGGCAACCACTAAGCACATGTTTTCATTTCAATAATAGACAAGGCATTGCTGTCAAGACCATCTTAGTGGACAAAGTCCCTTTTTGAATAGAGTTCACTCCTCGTTTCAGTCATGTAACATTGAATCGGATTAACTTACCATTCCATACATTTCTTTATCGTGAGATATAAATCTTTACCCATTTCATTGGACGGAGAAATAGGTCCCACCCATATCATAATGATTCCATTCTTATGTGTGCCACAAAATCAAAAATCACACATCATTGCATAACCCATGTAATAAAATGGGATTCTTAAACATCGTGACATCATAAAAAAATTCATACAAGATAATGGAATTCATAAAAATAATTCCATCACAATATAATCAAATCAATGTAATAATAGGGATAGAAATAGAACCATATATTCTCTTAGATGGAAAATAATTTTGATTAAACACTTGAACTCCATTCTTGAGGAAAATATCCTTTCTACTTCAAAAACATTTTTCCTTTCTTAACATGTCATACTATTTTAAACTAAAAGAAGTTGATTAATAAGAAACTTGAAAACTAGGAAAGGAAGCATCTTGTAAATAATGTTTTAAAAATCCATTAATGTCGTATAAGTTAAAAAAACATTCTTCTCATACTTTTGTCGGAAAAGTCAAAAAGTACCTCGTACGAAAAAGGACAAAATATTTCTTTCATATCTTTTACTAAAAACTCACCTAAGGGTAAAATTGGATTTATAAAATTGTAGGTGGATGGAAATAATATTAAAAATTTAGGAAACATGGATGTGTATGATAAAATACACCCCAGTAAATACCAAAGTATAAACAATCTCGGATAAAAATGAGATTGTGATATTTTCCCTTACCTTAGGTCTGATATGCTTCATATGGATCCTAACCACCTGTATAATGATTTAAATAATTTAATTGACTTATTAAATAATCATATTCATTTTTATGATATCATATATGTTTCACTTATGACTTTATATTACCCGTTTTTTTTTGTAAATTCCAGGTTAAAGTAGCGTTTTGGGTAAAATCATTTCATTTATCGTATGTGTTTCGACTTGTCGTTCATGATATTATTACTTATATCCTCATTTACATAATTACATAATTGAAAACATGATTTATATATAATATATATTCATCATATACATATATATTATAGATCGAAAAAAGGAATGAAATACACCTTTCATGGAGACGGTTGGTCGTACGTACGCATGAACGTTGTTTTCATTTCCTTATTGACATGAATAAAACTAAATAGATGGAATAAATATATATATACATAAATCCAGTAGCATTATTATTTCATATATTTCATTATTATTCATTATATATACTTTATGATCATTCATGTATGGTTAACATGGAGAATGAATCTCATCGCGTCGTGGAGACGGTAGTCCCTAAGTACGCACAAGCGATGATATCGTTACCATAATTATAGAGTTGGAGTGGATGGTATAATATATCAGAATCATTATGATGTTATAATAACCATATATAGTTATTATTTACACCATTATACCGATCCATGTAAGGTGTTGGTGGAAAAACAGATTACACTACGGTGTGGAGACTGTATTCTGTACGTACGCACACGCGATGATTTCGTTTTCTGTAGAATCGATAGATGGTGAAATAGGGTTGTTTCATAATTATAATAACATATCAGTATATGAGTGATATTGATGTTATTAATTCATAATGAAATAACTAAATAAGTAGAAGTAGAAGAAGAAATAAAGTTGAAAGAATCGGTAACGGATATTAACTCTTCTTTCGACACGCCATTTGAAACCTCCTCTTAGGGAACTAATATTGGCCTTTCAAGAAGAGAAGAACCTCTAGGATGTTTTTAGGGAAGTGGAGAAGAGAAATTGGTAGTGTTTTTCCGTGCTTTAGGGGTCAAAGTGGTGTGAGGAAGAGAGGGAGGAGGTGCCCTTTTATAAGGGAGAAGAGGGGCACCTTTGGAAAAACTGAAAATATTATTTTATTATAAAGTCATATTCGGTTTTTAATAGCTCCAAACTGATTTATTTTGAAGATAAGGTGGGTATGGATCTAAATAATCTCATAAAATAGAATTTAGACAAGTTTAGTTATCTATTTTAACCTTATCAATTAGATCTTACTTTAAGTTAAATAATTTTACTTTTAGTGTGTCTTTTTGTTTCTTACACTATAAGGTTAATAAACTTACTATAACAAAACAAAAGAACCCCAAGTTTTTTATTATAAATATATATAACCTTATCTAAGTCATTTTTCAGAACATTAGAATATTATGAATAAAATTACAATTAATAATATAATATTTGTTTTAAAAACTATTTTATGTCAATTTTGACACAATTTGGTAATTGATTTTTGTGAAATTCATAATAGAATTAATAGCTCGAAAAAAGTTAATTAAATCAATAATAACATTTCATATTAACATATAAAATTATTTTAATTCATAAAAAGTCTCAAATTACATTTATTTGGTTATTTATAACAGCAATTATGTAAATATTTCATTAATAAGATAATTACTTCATCATCATTGTGTCATAAATATATTAAATTATTTAAGGTCTAAAAATTAAAAATAAAATTACATTATGTTGGAACTCTTTTTAGCTTTCTAATTAATATTTATAGTCGAATTTATCGTATGTATAACTCTATATTAAAATTGATTTAGTTATTAAACGTTGATTTTAACTATTTTAACCCTTCTTTAAATAAATTAACAATAAATTCCCTAATCTAATCCAAGTGGACCTAAATGGTCATATTTTATTCCTAAGGTTTTTTTGGTCGAATTACACTAATCCAATAGAATTAGGACATGTTTTAGGGTAATAATAATATCATTTTTACCCTTAATTGCCCTATTTACTTTTAACCGTGGTAAAAAAAAAGTAAAAAGTTAATATTCACAAAAAATTATTTTTATCTCATTGAACCAAATTTTACTTACTAACATCAACCATGTGTCTCGGATTTTCGAAATTCCATTCACAAAATCGGTAAAATTAAGTTTTATGTAAATTTGCAAATTCTCCTAGGAGGTGGGTAAAAGATGGTCAAAAGTTCAATAAAATTTTTATATATCTAAAATAATTATAAAATGACTCTAATGAATTACATTGAAATTATATAGGTATTATGTATCAATTTTTACCAAAAATAAATTTAAATAAAATAAATAATTATTTCAATAAAAAGTCGGTTTTTTAAATAGTAACCCAGTGTTTTCACTATTCATCAAAAATTGAATGTTTTCAGAAAAATCCCAAAATTTCACCCTAGGCTAATTTCAATATTCTAAATCCAAAAATGAAGTCCATTTTCAAAAAATAAAATTTATAAAATTTGAAAAAGTGGGTATTATTATTCATCACGGCTAGTTTTAATAATATTTTAATAGCATATTGTTGTTTAGCGAAACTCGGTATTGCGTACAACACACGCTATCGTGGGAGGTCGTGCTTGCGTGTAATGTAAGCCAAATCAAGGATGCGTGTTTTTCAAGCTCCTTTTGGTGTAGCATAAAACACAAGAAACTAGTTAAATTAAAAAGAATATTTTTCCTAAAATCTTGGGGTGTTACATTCTACCCCCCTTAAAATGAATTTCGCCATCGAAATTCGTCGGGGTTATAAATGTTTTACTACTCGAGAGTTTCTTTAATAGAAACCCACATTGTAAAAAGGAATAATAAAACATAATTTTAAAAACTAAAGTATGAAACGTAACGATTACCCAAAGTAACTCATCACTGGGTTTCTATATAGGAGAACATAGTTTAAAATATAGATATGGAAGAAAATCTACCCATCAAGTTCTGATAGAGAGTGGTAGAGAACATGGCTATGAAAAATCCATTAATCACAAAGCCATAAATTTGTGATGATCTAAGGTACCATCTGATTTATCAGATATAAGAGCACTAGGACAACATTTTTGGTTTTCAATATCATTTCCCTAAAGTTCAAAAATTTGAATTTGAAGAAATACTTACTTGATTTTGGTACAATCTCACTCTTATTCGTGCTTTGAACAATTTCCACTTCATCTATTAAAGAAATGAAGTTGAATTTGTTATTCGTGAAGTGTTAACAGATCATGTGATAGAATGATGGGTCATTCCATCTGTTTCAAACAAAAGGTTATCAAAAGTTATCAAATATACATAAGTCCATCTATGGTGAGGTTAATCATATAAGATTCCATAAATGAACTTATAATTCATATATCATACCTCTTAATAAAATAAAACTTGTTTCTACTAACCAGGGACTTCTTGTAGGCCATTGGTATGCGATAAAGGCCAGCCGCACTTCAGTTGTGGGTTCAATTCCCACAGCCTTGTCCGACGCGATTGGTTGTCGCCCATCCTGCAGGTTGTCCTTTTTCTAAAACTACATTACTTTAACATCCCATCAATAAAACTGAAAAAAGTTCTATCCTTAAACAATAATAACTTATGTCTAAAATAATCCATTCCAATCTTTAGGCTTATCCATAATATTGCAGTCCATTGTCATATTATAGTGAAAACAATTACCAGAGATTTCATATAACAAGCATGTTAATACCATCGTTGATCCCCATATATCATAAGATATGTCTTCTTGGTCACATTCCAATCATTCGAAGGCCTTAATCATGTATTCTCTTGAAAAATGAATACCCATTGAATCTTAGTGAAAACATGTGTGCTGTCAAAAGTTAACTCTTTTCACCTACCAAAACCCAAAAATTCTATATACTCATACCATGATATAACTATTTCCTTATATCAGTCATGAGCTCATGAATACTATCAAACATTTCATTTTCTCCTTATCCCTTCATTATGCGAATTTCATCTTCTTTCCAAAAATATCTCAATCACTTTCCATGGTTATCGGTACCATAAAATTTTTGACAACCACGATAGACCAATACACAAATATTCCAATATTCCATGATACATTATTTATGAATCTGATTAATTAAACTCTTAATCATTCCATCACATCATTGTAATATTCAACATCGCCAACAGTGATCGCATGTGACTTCCATTTGTCCTTTTCCTTAAGTGGTTGCTCATTTCGATCATCACTAACCCTTGGATTAGGGAATTTATTAGCATAATACCCCATTTCCTTTCACTTTAAGCATTGAAGTGTTACTGGTGCATTCTCTGCAGTCTTTTCTTTATTCACATCATTAGCAACCCTTTTTCCATTACTTCAACACTCGACTGCTCGATGAACTTCTTTTCCATACTTAAAACATTTTCTATTCCCTTTAAGACAATCTACACCATGCTTCTTTCCACACTTTGAGCATAAGGAAACATTCATCTTCTTTTCACCATTATTCTGAAATTTCTCCTTGAACTCCATCATTCATTTCTTGTCAAAACCATGAGATGGATAAGTAACACCAACTTCCATTTCTACCTTGATAGCACAATGCACAATTTCTTCATAGCTACTGAAGTCTTTAATAGCTAATGCCCTTAGAAGACTTGGTTTTAAGACATAGAAGAATCGATCAACTTTACTTTCAGTTTGGACAATAAATATAGATTCATACCTTGCAAGCCTTGTAAAATTCTTTTCGTATATACCAACAGATTCATCATCCTTTTGCTTTAGTTCAAGAAATTCATTCTCCATCTTTGATCGAAGAATATGAGGGAAGTACTTATTGAGAAATAAGTTCTTGAACTCATCCCATTCCATAGACTCAATTTCATCTCTTGGCCTTGTATTCTTGATATGATTCCACCATTGATCAGCTTCACCTTCCAAACGATATACTGCTAAGATGAATTTATCATGTTCAGAGCATTGAAGAACTGAAAATATCTTTTCAGTGGTACTGATCCATTGTTCAGTAATAAGTGGATCAGAAGACCCACTGAAAGAAGGTGGACGTTGCCTCATGAAGGAATCAATAAAATATTGTTCCCTTCTCTTCTCATTTGGAAGTACAGAATGATTCATAGCTTGTGTAAGTATAAAAATAAGATTTTTTACTCCATCTCCCATAACATTGGTTTGTTCAGGAGGACAACCATTTCATTTTCCATTACATTGATCAACACGGTTCCTTCGGGTTACATCCATCATCTAAAACCCAAAAAGAATATTGTGAGAGGCCAAAATCATGCTAGGAAAACAACATAATAAAGGGGGAGTACCTTCAATATCTAACATCTTAGGTTTAATTCTAAGATCATTACTGCAATTCTATAACTATAACCTATACTTATACTTATCCTTAGGGACATCCCTATACATACCTTAGAAATATCTCTAGGTATCTCACTAATGTTCTCGCATCCTAGATTCCAAAGGTTGACTAATCCGTTCCTCTAATACCAACTGTAGAGACCCAAAGCTTGACGTACATGGAAATTACATTGCTTTTTCTAAATACTTAGTACATAACAAAAATAGACACACAAGGACCATAATAGTTTAGTGTCTTTCGAAACTCGGAATATAATATTCTAATCGTTGTGAAAGATCTTCAACATATCCCATAAAGATATTCCCTTTTTTTCATACCTAAAACCTTTCTTTTTATCATGGGGAAAATAAAACATAAAAGGGGTGAGCTCAATTTCCCAGTAAGGGTAAACATAGATAACATAAAACAATCCATAAACTTTTGAATGCAAAAACTTGAACATAAAATCTAAATATCAAAATCTTGAGCAAAGACATGAATATTGGAAGTACGTAAGGCATATATCATAAGGAAAAATCAATCATGATAAAATAGCATGGGAATAAAACATGTAACTGTGGAAAACACTAAGCACATGTTATGATTTCCATAGTAGCCAAGGCATTGCTGCCGAGACCATCTTAGTGGACAAAGTCCCTTTCTGAATCGAGTTCACTCCTTGTTCTAGTCCTGTAACACTAAACCGGATTAACTTACCATTCCAACCATCTCTATATCATGAGATATAAATCTTTACCCAATGAATTGGAGGGATATATATGTCCCACCCATCTCATAATGATACAATTCTTATGTGTGCCACAAAATCAAAAATCATACATCATTGCATAACCCATGTAATAAAATGGGATTCTTAAACATCGTGACATCATAAAACAATTGATATAAGATAAAGGAATTCATTAAAAAAATTACATCACAACATAATCAAATCAATTTAATAATAGTGATATAAACATAACCCTATATTCTCTTAGATGGAAAATAATTTTGATAAAACACTTGAACTGCATTCTTGAGGAAAATATCCTTTCTACTTCAAAAACGTTTTTCCTTTCTTAACATGTCATCCTATTTTAATCTAAAAGAAGTTGATTAAAAATAAACATGGAAACTTGTAAAGGAATCTTCTTGAAAATAATTTTTTAAAATTCCATTCATGTCGTATAAGTTAAAAAAACATACTTCTCGTACTTTTCCCGGAAAAGTCAAAAAGTACCTCGTATGAAAAACGACAAAATATTCCTTTCATATCTTTTACTAAAAACTCACCGAAGGGTAAAATTGGATTTAAACAATTGTAAGTGGATGGAAATAATATTACATATTTTGGAAACATGGATGTGGATGATAAAATACACCCCAGTAAATACCAAAGTATAAACAATCTTGGATAAAAATGAGATTGTGATATTTTCCCTTACCTTAGGTCCGATATGCTTCGTATGGATCTGAACCTCTTGTATAATGATTTAAATAATGTCATTTACTTATTAAATAATCATATTCATTTTTATGATATCATATATGTTTCAATTATGACTTTATATTACCCATTCTTTTGTAAATTCCATGTTAAAGTAGCGTTTTGGGTAAAATATTTTCATTTATTGTATGTGTTTCGACTTGTCATTATTGATATTATTACTTATATCCTGATTTACATAATTACATAATGTAAAACATGATTTATATATATTATATATTTATCATATACATATTTATTATAGATCGATAAAAGGAATGAAAAACACCATTCATGGAGATGGTAGGTCGTACGTACGCATGAACGTTGTTTTCGTTTCCTTATTGAATTGAATGAAACTAAATAGATGGACTAAATATATATATACATAAATACAGTAGAATTATTATTTCTTATATTTCATTATTATTCATTATATAAACTTTATAATCATTCATGTATGGTTAACACGGAGAATGAATCTCATCACGTCGTGGCGACGGTAGTCCGTACGTACGCAGAAGCGATGATATAGTTCCCATGATAATAGAATTGGACTGGATGGTATAATATATCAGAATAATTATGATGTTATAATAACCTTATATAGTTATTATTTACACCATTATACCCATCCATGTAAGGTGTTGGTGGAAAAACAGATTACACCACTGCGTGGAGACGGTATTCCGTACGTACGCACACGCGGTGATTTCGTTTTCCATAGGATGGATAGATGATGAAATAGGGTTGTTTCATACTTATAATAACATATCATTATATTAGTGATACTGATTTTATTACTTCATAATGAAACAACTAAATAAGAATAAGTATAAGAAGAAATAAAGTTGAAAGAATCGGTAACAGATATTACCTCTTCTTTTGACACGCCTTTTGAAACCTCCTCTTAGGGCACTATGATTGGTCTATGAAGAAGACCAGAACCTCTAGGATGTTTATAGGGAAGTGGAGAAGAGAAATTGGCAGGGTTTGGGAGAGGTTTAAGGCTCAAAGTGGTGTGAGTAAGAGAGGGATGAGGTGCCCTTTTATAAGGGAGGAGAGGGGAACCTTTGGAAAAACTAAAAATATTATTTTATTTTAAAGTCATATTCGGTTTTAAATAGCTCCAAACAGATTTATTTCAAAGATAAGGTGGGGATGGGTCAAAATACTCTCATCAAATATAATTTAGACAAGTTTAGGTAACTATTTTAACCATATCATTTAGATTTTACTTTAAGTTAAATAATTTTACTTTTACTGTATCTTTTTGTTTCTTACACTATAATGTTAATAAACATACTATAACAAGACAAAAGAACCCCAAGTTGTTTATTATTAATATATATAACCTTATCTATGTCATTTGGCCGAACCTTAGATTTTTAGGAATAAAATAAAAATTAATAATATAATATTTAAAAAAAAACTATTTTATGTCAATTTTGACAGTATTTGGTAATTGATTTGTTTTGAAAATCATAACAGAATTATTAGTTCGAAAAAAGTTAATTAAATAAATACTAACATGTCATGTTAACATAGAAAATTATTTTAATTCATATAAAGTCTCAAATTAAATTTATTTGGGTATTTAAAACATCAATTATGTCAATATTTCATTAATAAGATAATTACTCCATCATCATTGTGTCATAAATAAATTAAATTATTTAATGTATAAAAATTACAAATAAAATACAATTATTTAGGAAATAGTTTTATCTTTCTAATTAATATTTATAGTAGAATTTATCTTATGTATAACTCTATATTAAAAATTATTTAGTTATTAAACATTGATTTTAACTATTTTAACCTTTCTTTAAATAAATTAATAATAAATGTCTTAATCTAATCCAAGTGGACCTAAATGGTCATATTTTATTCCTAAGGTTGTTTTGGGTCGAATTACACTTATAAAATAGAATTAGTACATGTTTTAGTGTAATAATAATATCATTTTTACCCTTAATTACCCAATTTTGCTTTTAACCGTGGTAAAAAAAGTAAAAAGATACTATTCACAAAAAAAATATTTTCATCTCATTGAACCACATTTTACTTACTGACATCAACTGTGTCTCTTGGATTTTTGAAATTCCATTCACAAATTTGTAAAATTAAGTTTTATGTAAATTTGCAAATTCTCCTAGGAGGTGGGTAAAAGACGGTCAAAAGTTCAATAATATTTTTATATATCTAAAATTATTATAAAATGACTCCAATGAATTACATTGAACTTATATAGGTATTATGTATCAATTTTTACCTAAAATAAATTTAAATAAAATAAATAATCATTTAAATAAAAAGTTGGTTTTTTAAATAGTAACCTAGTGTTTTCACTATTCATCAAAAATTGAAAGTTTTCCGAAAAATGCCAAAATTTCACCGTAGGATAATTTCGATTTTCCGAATCCAAAAATGAAGTCCATTTTCAAGAATAAATTTTTTAAAATTTCAAACAGTGTGTATTACTATTCATAACGACTAGTTTTAATAATATTTTAATAGCATATCGTTGTTTAGTGAAACTCAGTATTGCGTACAACACACACTATCGTGGGAGGTCGCGCTTGCGTGTAATGCAAGCCAAATCAGGTATCCGTGTTGTGCAAGATCTTTTTGGTGTATCGTACAACACAAGACATTACTGAAATTAAGAATCATATTTTTCATAAAATCTTTGGGTGTTGCAATATCATGGATAACATTGATCAAATATTAAAAATTCGTTAGTTAATTAGATAAATTTAATTTATAAGTTATCCCATTTTCTCTTTAGATTATACTTTAAGTGTTTTATAGTTTAACCAATTTACCCATAATTGTTCTTTTATTCTAGACAATGGCCGGTAATGTGAGGAATCAGGCTAATAATTGATGAATAGATCAATGTTATTACTGCTCTAATGGGATGTCCAATATAATGGGAGAAGGAATTGAAAACATTTTCATGATATTCTCTACTTTTACTGACGTTTTTGAATTGTAATATGGGTCAAGAGGAGCGTCCAACCCCCCCCCCCCCCCTCCGATGAAATTACAAGTAACAATCGAGAGCTTCATGAGAAAAAGGACTCCTACTTTCAATGTATCAACTAATCCCTAAATTGTCGAACAATGGATCAACTCCATTGAGAATATATTATCTATCCTTCAATGTTTTCAACAAGAGAAGGTTCTTCTGGATGCATATTTTATGGAGGGTAAATCTAACCAATTGTGTAAATTGATCAAAAATACAATGCTTCAGTAAGAGATCAAGGCTATGGGGTGGAAGGATTTTCAGAAATTGTTTTTTGATAAATATTTTCCCAGTGGAATATGTCATAAAATGGAAATATATTTCCTTTCAATGATGAAAAGGATGAAAAATATTTTGGGGTGATTGAGGAAAAAGTCACCATAATTTCATGATACACCTTTAATTTTGTCGTTACCCCCAAATGAAAGGTTGAACACTTCTTTGGTGGGATAAAAGCTAACTTAAAAAAACCCATGGCAATCCTCAAATATGATACCTATGAGGAGAATATCCTATGTCCCCTCAAATTAATGATGGAAATTAGAAAATATCAAGGGTATAATGGGGATAATGAGTAGAGATTTTGTAATAATTTTAGCTATCTGTTGGATAAATCTAATGGTGCTAAAAAAATTCTGGCACCCAGTTTGTCAAAAGTTTGGAAAGAAGCACCTTGAAAATTTTCTTAAGGGAATGAGGAAATGCATTAGGTGCGAGAAGAAAGGGAACGTAGATAGTGATTGCCATTAATAAAAACCAAATAATGTGATAGAGGAAATTAATTCTTTGTTCGATCCTCAACACATTGTTCGTTGCTACAACTACAAAGAAGAATTGAACTTTGTGAGCTAGTTCCCTATTCCAAAGGTTTTTTGTGGCAAAAAACATATTCCCATGCAGCAAGGGAGATATTTTTCCATCCCTACAGCCGAAGTGAATCCCAATATTTAAGTGGTGATAGGTACGCTGGTTATTCATTCAAGAATATATAATTTGATTTTGTGGTTATGGTTCTATTCATTATTTTATATCCTAAAAGTTTAGTAGAATAATAAAAATATCACCACAAAGAATAGAAGTAGAGATGTTGGTCAGAACAAAAAACAGAGCAATTATTGCATCCCATAAACATAACTCCTCCCCTATCACAATTTGTGTATTGAACATACCAAAAAACCACCTCATTATTACCTTGATGTAATTTTATTCAATTCTATTCATTGAATGTATTTCCCTATATAAAGCCTACAACAATTATTGTTATAGGGAAATCAATCTCTATATAAAGATTCTACCGCCAATTATATACAAGTAAAAGGAGGTGGATGACCATTCTTTAGAATCATCATATCAAGAATGGATATTACTCCCCTATGAGAATTCCTGTCTTTATCAGATTATTGATTCTAAGGAATGAACCATCTTTTAAGACATGCCTATTGTGAGGGAAATCATTGATGTGTTTCCTGAGTAATTTCCTTGTCTTCATTCTAGAATAGATGTTTATTTATCAATTGATCTTATGCCTCATGTTTTTCTAATATCCAAGAATCTATATAGAATGGTTGTTGTGAGGTTGAGGAGCTATAGAAACAACTACAGTAGAATCTGGATAAAGGGTTTATATGTGTAAGTGCTTCACTGTGAGGTGCACTAGTCCTCCTAATCATGAATAAGATATTCCAATGGGCCTTTTAATTGATTATTGTGAGCACAAAAAAAATCATGACAAAGAAAAAGTATCATTTTTCAAAAATTGATGACTTTTTCTATCAGTTACCTGGAGGAAAATACTTCTCCAAGGTTGATCTATGGTCAGAATATTACCAATTATGGGTGAAGAAAGAGGATATCCCCAAGACATATTTTTGTATAGGGTACATGCACTATGAATTCATAGTTATGACTTTAAAACACAATAATTCTCTAAAAATCTATATGTAATTGATGAATAGAGTCTTTAGAGATTACCTCAACAAATATGTGTTAGTCTTTATAGACGATATTCTAATATACTCTAAAACCAAGGAGGAGAATAAATAACATCTGAGCACTGTTCTAGAGACCATGCGAAATGATAAGCTCTATGAAAAGTAAATCAAGTGTGAGTTTTGGTTAAAGGAATTCTCCTTCTTGGGGAATATCATAACAAGTAATGGAATATTTGTGTACCCCTCCTAAACAAAATCAATTGAGGTATGGTTGAGTACAACATCTGTGGGGGATATCCATAGCTTCTTAGGGGTAACTAGATATTATCATTGTTTTGTGAGAAATTTCTCATGATTGTCAAACTCATTTACCAATATAACATGGAAGGGAGTCAAGTTTTATTGTAATGAAGAATGTGAAGAAAGCATCATGGAGTTGAAGAAGAGGCTTATCAGTGCCCTTTTTCTCATAGTAACTATAAGTGGGGAGAATTTCATAATCTTCAGTGATAATTCGAAGAATGGAATGGTTTGTCCGTTGATTATTAATTCCAAAGTCATTTATTATGCCTCTAGGTAGTTGAATATTCATGACCAAAACAATCCCATGCATGATCTGGAGTTTGCAGCAATTATCTTTGTATTGAAAATCTGGTGACATTATCTCCTTGAGTAGAAGTGTGAATATATATAGATCACAAAAGTATCAAATATATATTCACACAGAAAGAGATTAATATTCTCTAATGTAGATGGTTAGAGCCCATCAAGGATTAAAACTGCTCAATCCATTACCAACCTGGGAAAGCCAACAAGGTGGAAGTTACTCTAAATAGAAATGACCAAGCAATTCTATCATTGATGACAATTGAAAAGGATCCAATATTATTAGATTTGATTAATATGGACATGAGATTCGTAATGAAGGAAACATCATAAATCCTTTCATAAATGATTCCTCAATAATCTATTTTGGAATTTTTAAAGGATGCACAAAAATATAAAGTGGCAATTAAGAAGAAAGAGGAGAATATCAGAAAAGAGATATCCTTGGAGTTAAATGCCAATAAAGAAGGAATTATGAGATTTTGTTCAAGAAAATGTGCCCCATCAAATATAGAGTTACGGAAATAACTTTCAGAGTATGTAAATAAATCTAATTTCTCCATTCAACAAGGAAATATGAATATGTATCGACATCTCCATGAGTATTATTGGTGGGATAACATGAAAAAGTAGGTCACTAAATATACATCAAATTTCTTGGTATGTCAATAAGTGAAGGCTAAGAGGAAAAAGTCTAAGGGGATAATGCAACCATTAACAATACTAACATGGTAATAGGAAAACATCACCCTGGACATTGTCATCGTACATTCAAAGACAACCAAAAGAAACAATTATATTCATGTTATTTGGGATCTTCATTCAAAGATTTCACACTTCATTGAAATTTGAGAGTATTTTTTATTGGATCAACTGGAATAGATATATATCAGATAATTGGTAAGGCTACATGGAGTACCACTATTGATTGTGTCTGATCGAGATCCAGGATTCACATTTTTGTTATGGAAGAGTCTTTAATATGTTAGGAACATTGATTTGAAATTCATCATCACTTATAAGCCTCAAACTGATGGCCAATCTGAGCGATCTATCCCAACACATGGTGATATATTGAGAGCATGATCAATGGACTTCAAAGGCTGATGGGACCAAAATCTTCCTTTGGTAGAGTTATCTTACAACAATATTTTGTACTCAAGCATCCAAATGGATCCTTATGAATCTCTTTATGGGAAGAGGTGCAGAACACTGACATGTTGGGATGAAGTTGGTGAATTAAAGCTTCTATAGTCAGAAATGGTCAAAAAATGGTAGAGAAGGTTATAACCATCCAGCAGAACATCAAAGATACTCAGAGTCGAAAAAAGATCGATTTTGAAAATTGTCGATGAGGCCTAGAGTTTGATGTTGGGGGCATGTTATTCCTATGTATATATCCATGAAAAAGATTTATGATATTTAAAATAAGGGAAATCTTAGTCCAAGGTACATCGACCCTTTTTAAATCCTTGATCACATCGGGGCAGTGGCCAATAAACATGAACTCCCATCAAACCTATCTCACATACATGATTTATTATATGTATAACTCTTTAAGAAGTACATACCTGACCCATCACATGTACTCAATCTAGAGGTGGTACCATTATAGAATTACCTATCTTAAGAGGAGAATCCAATAGTGATCTGAGATCATATATAAACAGTTCTACGAAATAATACAAT
The DNA here is from genome assembly GCA_963277665.1 of Viscum album. NCBI lineage: Eukaryota > Viridiplantae > Streptophyta > Magnoliopsida > Santalales > Viscaceae > Viscum > Viscum album. Next base: position 773,686,245 of record OY728131.1, on the reverse strand, counting down.
TCCCCTAGTCAAAGTGTTATGGAGAAACCACAAGTTTGAAGAAGTGATGTGGGAACCGGAGGAAGTGATGAATTAGTGTTACCCTCATCTGTTTTGGATTTTGAAAAGGAAAATTTGAGGTTGAAATTTCCTAATGGGGAAGCTAGTAATGACCCTAACTATTATGAATAACATTTCTGTTATTTTAATTAAATGTCTTATGGGTATAGAAAGCACATGCACTCATTTTGTTTGTCTTATATATAATTACATTTAAATGACAGTTAAGTATCCTTACCATTGATAATATATTATTTGAATTGTGATCACATGACTAGTATAAAGATAAATATTTAACTAATCCGTTTGTCAGAGACAAAGTACGTGGTGGCCACAGCCAGTAGGATTTAACCCTATAAAGCTTTTTTACTACAACTTCTGAGGGAGATAGAATTTTTGGGATTTTCCCTAGACCAAGATCAAGATGATATCCAATAACTTAAGCATGATTGAAAACGTTTATGGGATAATATCAATCTCATCAAGATCACGGTCCAAACCATGTTCACCAAATTGCCCCATGAAATCCACCCCATCACATACCTTACTCTTTGGGTGTATACTGGTGTAATAAACGGATATGTAACAAGACCATATAATTATTATTATGTTCATTATTTTTGTATAGAATAATGAATATACTTTCATTCTATTATTTTTACTTAGTGAATGATTATTAAGGGATAAACGGTATTTTGGTTAATATTAAAATTTAATTAAGAAATTTATTTTTAAAAATTAATGGAATATTGAATTAAATATTATTTTAATAAAATATTATTATAAAATTAATTTTATTATATATAAATGATCATATACTTTTTATGAAGTCAATTATAATTTTTATTAATGTTTGAAAATGATTTTTATCAAAACCTGTCAATTTTAGACAAATGTCGGTTTTGTAAGGGAAAATTCACAAACATTGAAAATTATTTAGGTGAAATTAATATTATTTTTGGAATCAGGATGTTGAAATTATCCAATGGTAAATTTTTCATAATTTTCTAAGATAGTAGAATTTTTGGGTAAAAATTAAATAATGAATAAATATATAATGTGTTTTATGACATCATAATGACCCAATGGTGATGTAATAAAATTCTATAGAGGGTATCTTAGTCTAAATATATATATATTTTTAAAATAATATAATTTTATGATTATTTTATTTATTTTATAAATCCTTACTTAATCATTCAAGACATATATAATATTATAAGAATTTAAATTCATTTCCTTGAAAGTATGATTCACCTACATATAAGCAAGGGCAGTATTTTAATATATTAGGCCCTTATAATTTTTAAAATAATATATACTAGTACCGTTTTCTATAAATCATGTGTATGAACAATGGGATGGTTTGTGTTTTTGAATATTTTAGTCTGTAGGGTCCAAAACCCAAATAGTAAAGAATTCCCACACCTTTCCTGTATAAACACACCCATGAATCCATTTCTCATCACTCAATATCTATTAAGATCAAAAAAACTATTCCACTTACTCCCTATTTTCCTCCAAATTCATCCCTAATCTTCCCTGAACCCTTTCCCAAGACATTTTTATCACACGTCTATGTAAGGGATCCTCACCTTTCTCTCTTCCTTCCAATTCAAGAACATTGTTTGAAATTAGTCTTTTTATTTTCAATTGGTTATGTTTTAATCCTTTTATAATAAATTTCAAACTATATATTTGATGTTATTTGAATAGGGTATCATTTATTCCCCCTCATTTGGAACCTTACCTAATATGTTACTATGCCAAAATTCTGTATGTGATCTTTCACTTTCCTCTTTTACCATGAACTCCTTATATGATATGCCTTTTAATTTCAATTTTCATATATTGGGATATGTTTATAAAAAAAACCCTTACTATCCATTTTATTTATAAATAATTATAACATCCTTTTACTCTCATTAACTCATTCATGTGCCTTTATATACACCCATTACCACGATGAAAATCTGTAAGTGATTTCTCTCTCCATATTTCCATTAATGCACTTTTTTTATTTTATGAATATTAAATTCCATTTAATATATTGGGATATTATGTTACATGTTCCCCTGGTTATACATTTCATGTTAAAATTATGATAGACCGCTTTCTCTCTCATCAAACCATTTTATTAATTTCCATACGACATCATTATGCTATTGAAATTGCACCATGATTTTCCATGCCAAACTCTTCAGGTAGTGAATATCATACCCATTCCTCTATCAAGGGTATTCACCTTTATGAATGTATAATTTTTTATTGAGGAAATAAATATATTTATTACACATTCCATGATCATTTAATAAATGATTATGTTTAATAAATCCATGTTATATGATCTATGTGTCACACTTAAGAATTATACTGAAATGATTAGGAAGGGTGCACCCAAATTGCACTCCAATGAATTGGGTTATGTTTAGTATGGTTATACATTATGTTGGGATATGGTTTTAGCTGATTCCTTTATAGTACTTTTTTCCTCCATGTTTGGATATGTTTTTACATGATTCTTTTATGTTAATGATGTGGTGTTTTAAGTTGTTATCACATTTCCATGTTATGATAATCATGCTTTATCATGGATTTATGTTCATATTTCTATTATACTCCATTGATATTAATATTTACTAACTTGTATTTTATTATTAATTCTATTAATTGTTTACTCTCTTACTATGTTTTATAACTCACCCCGTTCTTGTGTCATTCCTTAGGATGTCTCATGCAGTGTTAAGTACGATGGAATGTTGTGGTCATGTAAAAGAAGTTTTCAATAAAGATGTTGTATTTAATGTTGTTTATTGTTATGTAAGGTTTCTAAACCCCAAAGAAACTAGACCTCTGGATCTTCTGAGTTGTGTTAATTACATGTTTATGTAATACATATTATTTAAATTAGCAATAAACATAATTATTGTTATAACAATAATTAATAACATGAAAAAGTAACAGACCAGGAAGGAAAGGTCTGTTAAATCATAGGGTAACATTTATCTCTCAATATAATTTATTTTTTCTACACAACTTCCTATTATAAAAAAGTTTCACTAAAAATTATATGGAATAACATGCCCTCATCGCAGTCTTAGAGTGGGACAAATAGATACCATTGGAAATCCAAAACTTCCAGGGTGACTCAATGTTGGTAATTAATAAAATTATTGGATAATAAACAATGAAAAAAAGAGAAATCTCATTCCAATTAGTGATTTGGAATGAGGATTGATATTGAGGTTCCCCTTTGATCTAATGTTAACCCATGTTCATAATTCCTAGAATTCACATGTCGTTTCTTTGGTTAATATGGCCATCGCTATCGGTGACCCTATTCAAGATGGAACAATCATATATATTATTCATCATTAGGTGATATTACCATTTTCCAGCAATATTATGAAGGAGATAAAAAAATCATCATTATCCTAGAAAAAAAATATACCCTCATAATATGATACTGAATTTAAAAGGATGAATATTATAATATACTACCTCCTAGATAATATTATTTTAGTAGAAGTAACCAAGAAAAAATAGGCCCATCCCTAGGAAGTGAACATAATCCTATATAATGGACCCAACTCTCCAAAATTACTCTATAAATAAGGCTTCTACAGAAACCATCATGGATTTATTGAAGGAGGAAACACTATTACTATTATATAAGATGTCCATTACGGAAATTATAGAGCTCTTCAATCAAGAAATAAACCTTCCCATTAGACTAGTATACTTAGGTATTTCCATAAATTGAAGATGCGGAATTATGTAGGGTTTATTGAGAAGTTTTGTGCTTTCCTAATACATTCCACTTTAATCCATGATCTCCCAAAATTATTAAATACTCATATGGGGAATTCATTTCATAGGGTTATACCTCCCATCCATGGTCAGGTAGTTCATGTACATCATTACTTCTACGGAATTCTTCACCATGTCGATCATGTTTATAGCCCACATAGAAGTCATAGCGAATATAATCATCAATTTTTAAAGATTAATATTGTTTAGATATTTGGTATCACTTACACAATGTTAATGAATAACAACCCGAATATCAATTTTTGTGTTCAAAATTTATTTTCACCAATTAAACTTCTAGACCAACCATTCATCCAACTTCCATGTAGTGGTAAACATATAAATAATGTCTTTTAAAATAACTCTATAGAATATATATCTAAATATGGATGAAAAGGACTACAATTCACAACCAAAAAATAATTATACATTCCTTGTGGTCTTATCTTCCCAAAAAAATTAATGATATATATGAAACCCCATATTCAATTTATATATGTAGGAAACCTACAAATTTGAAACTATATATTGGTTAATTATTATCTTCAAAAGATGCATACCAATTCTTATGTCACTTATATTTTTTCTAACTATATGTCTCCATCATTCTCCATATTGTTTATATTTACTAGAGATTCATGCCCATGTAAGAGTCTATGAACTATGGTTTTTTCATGATTTATCATTTTACACAAAGAAAAACATTCCCCCAAATGTTAATAAATGCTTTCCACATAATTCATATTTTTTAGGATAAATAGTTATGTTTGGATCTTCTTTCTAGAGCTCAGTCACAAATTCCACTACTATGGAACCCCTACTAGGATATTATCCATCCTACATAACATTACACTACTTAGAGTGGGATATTTTTTGGGCCTAGTTTCCCTTAAGTATGAACCTAATCTACATAGGAAACACTAATATATGATTCTTGATCTGTATACTTATTCTAAACAATGAAATCTCTTATCCTACATAAGATTCATTTTGTATAAAATCCTTAATATTTTATCAAAATGTTCATTAACCATTATACTAGGATAAAAAATGAACTCATAGAATCAAAAATAAATGTGGATTGATTCATGCCCACACTGGATATTTAGTGATTATTTTTTCTATATTTCTGGACAATTCTTGAATTCCATTCACATGCATAAGATTTCTCTTTTAATGTATTCATGCATAATATACATCATGTTTTTTCTTTCTCTTGCAATGTAATTAGTATCACATATCTTTTCCCAAGAACTTTGAGAATAAACAATTTAAAACATATTTTTAGATGGTCTATACTAGAATTATACCATTGGTTTTCTTTGAATTTTTTTACACATTATTTTGAATATATCACTATTTTTCGTAAATGATATATTACCTTAAACCTCAATAAAACTTTTTTCAATGTTTTGATACCTTAAATCCAAGTAATATTTTAGTCAATTCTATTTGACCTTAAATACCAAAAATAATTTGGTAAAATAATTATGTGACCTTAATCCTTATTTAGATTTACGGTATAATTTTTGCATCTATTATTCTAATAAAAAATAATATCATGACCTTTCCTTCAACCTCATATCATTACTCATCAATAAGAGAATATGTTTAGTAAACAATGATGTATCCTTTATTGTGTTTAATCCCACCTTATGTATAACTTATACTTACAAACTATTGTGTTCCTTGAGTGTTTGAATGTTCATATATCTCTCATATCTATTAGTGACAATCAACCTCTACTAAAAAAGAAACCTCTACTTGGTGATGCTTTGGAACGTTATACATAGCCCTTCCGAACAGAGGCATCCCCCATCCTATGAAAAATATAGTAACAACCATATATTTGGTGAATTTTTCTAAATAAATCTAATCTTCTTAATATTTTTCTTTACACACAACACTGTGTGTAGCTTGTGTGAAACACAAAATTTATGGTAGCTTGCATTAAACACAACACCAAGTTTAAACAAAATGTTACATAATGCTAAAATATTATTTTTCAATATTAAAATTATCACCTAGACATCGTAATGATGGGTATGAATAGTTTTAACTAAATTATGAAAATATATGTCTGTAAAATATGTATAAATTTAATTCTTTGGTGAATAATTAATTATAAATGAAAATAAAAACTATTTGAAAATAAATAAAATCTTTTTCTGAAAACTTCTTTTATGAAAACAAATACACATTACTTCAATAAATTAAACGACAAACTTTTAGTGAATTATTTTCATGCAATGAATATATTATATATTAAATCATATATTTTACATTTTTATTATTTTCTTCTTATAAAAAAGATAATAACAAATCTATTTATATTATTAATACTATATTTTTCTAAAAAATAGTTTATTCGCCTTCTACATACTTATTTAAAAAAATTTATACACCTAGATTTTTTTATAAATAAATACGCTTAAATTTTTAAAAAATAATTTTAGAATTATCATTGAGTGATTTTTTTTAATATTTTCTTAAAAGATATATTTTTTGATGATAATTTAAAAAATACTAGTTTTGTTAAAAATTGTCATTTATTTTAAAACATTTAATAACATCATTTTTTAATATGGTTTTAAAAGTATAATAACTTAAATTATATATCTATTAATACAATTTAGTCATTTTAATCAATGTGATATCGAAATTTTGAATGAAAATATTTTTAATCATTTGAACATTTTCTTTTTGGAAAACCACTTTCTCATCACGTCTGCAAGAATAATTTTAAATTAAAATATTCAAATTCTGTGAATATAATTCGGAAAAAATGGAATAAATATTTTTAAATAAATGAATTTGTATTATCCAATAATTTCAACTTAATTTTTATTATAATTAATAGTAAAAACATTAAAAATTAATTACCAAAATAAAGGTAAAACTGTGTTTATGGAGGAGTTAAACTAAAAATAAAGGGTTTAAAAATGACACAAAAAATAGATGAACACCCATTTTGGAGACTTATATTTACCTTATGTACTATAAGTTACTTAATGTACAATTTTTTATCTTTCTTTCTAGTGAAAAACGTGGGTACACCTTTTTTTTAAGAAATTAAAATTATTGCAACTCACCTCACTTATAAAAGGCCAGCCCCTCTCCTCTCCTCGTCACAATTCAGAAACACATTTGTTCAACCAATAAAAACCCAATTAAATTAATTTATCCCATAATCACATCTGATAATCATTATTTTCGATTGAAATCCAACCCATGTAGGCATGTTGCGAAAGCCAAAAGTAACTATCTGAATAAGAGGTAACTACTTTGATTGAGTGTTTTATTTTATTTATTCCTACACCACATTAAATTATTATTAAAACATTATGATATAATAAAAATATTATCATAAATATACTTATATTTTATTATGTTAATATCATTACATATATCCATATTCTCTTCCATCATGTGGGTTACGGAATTGTCATTCATTTGTATGATAGACTACCACCTTGTGAACCGATATTATTCGTTTTCCATCCCCACATATCATGGATTGATATAATGATGGATTTATTATTTATATAGGATATTTATGATATTATTATTCTTTTGGAATAATTATATCACATATTCATACTTACTTTCAATTCACTAGAAATTCGATATCTTCCCTCATGTGTATGGTGGACTACCTCCTCATGAAGTGATGTAATTCATTCTTCACATATGAATTAAATTGAATGTAATTAGGATAGGTTTAAATAAAATATGTGTTGTATATGAAATAAAAAATATTAAATAAAGGTAATATATTAATTACCTTTATTTTATTATATCCTTTAATAAATTGGAAACAATGTTCATGCATACGTATGGTCTACCGTATCCATAAATAGTGTATTTAAATTTCTATCTCCAAATTTTATGGATTAAAATAAATGAATATATATGTGGAATATATATTAAATTTAAATCATGGATAACATTCTCTCTAAAATTTAACTATGATCAAATTAATTGGAAATGAAATTCTATACAAAAACATTCATGAAAAATCAATTAGTTATTACACAAATTTTAATTCCAACATGGAATTGTTAATAAATAGCTAATAAAATGTTATCTGTAAATCATATATGATATGATATATATAATTATGGTTCTAAAATTTTTTATAATAAACATATATTTATTATAGAAGATTGTTTAATGTGATTGAAAGATGTCGGGACTGAAAGGGATTTCTATCTAAATTTTATTATATGTGAGAGACATTCCATATTAACCTCATGTTTCTTTTATGTGGTTCATATACTTCCCATGTATATATATTGATATTATTGCTCTAAAAATTATGGTTACTTACATATCAATTGTTTTATCTCTCCTTCATGGGGTTTACGGCTCAAAAATTTACCATAGCGATAAGAGATTTTTTCTCTCAATTTACCATCTTTGAGACATATGTTATTTTATGAACCTACATTATTTTAATATCCATATATATAGACCTTTTGACTTTTAATATCATGAATTTATTTAATCACATGATATTATAAGATTCATTTAACATTATTCTTTCATGGGTCTTATAATTCCATGTTACCAAAGTGCTAAGGTTTCTATGATACAATATCATCTTTTATCAGTATTCTTCAGGATTATAAATCCAATGATAAATTATTATAATAAATATATCCAATAAACTTATTTAATTCCTTAAAATCGGATTATTTCATTAAAATTCATTTTTTCTTAAATTTTCTATCTCTATGTACCCAATAGATCAAAATAATGTGTTTAAGAAAACCAATCTTTATTTATCTCTTGGGTAAAAAACTAATTTTTCTTCTATGATAATTTAATCTAATATTTTTTCAATAAAATGTTAACAAAATATTTCAAATGACTCAATAAAGAAATTTTTACCCATGTTTTAATTTTTGAGAAAAATTAAAAGAAATCTTTAAGTTTCCTTAAAAAACAAGTAACTTCTTATTTTTACAGAAAATATGAAATGAATAATTATTTATAAATGTATGTAATAAATGGATTTTTTCACCATAATTACCTATTTATTTTTTAATGATTCTTTTATAAGTTACAAATTTATTTTCAAATAAAAGTATTTTGAAAATTCTTTCTATTTCAATAAGTTATTTTCAATTATGGGTTATGTTCCTCAAGAAAGGTTTTAAATTATTTTTTATTATTCCTTTTTAATTTTCAAAAATAATATTTAAACAAAATTATATTGAGTATTTTAATTTTTAAAAATGTTTTTTTCAAATGGGAAAGGTTATTTTCCCATATAAATGTTCCAGGTGATATTTCAAAATAATTTTATATCTTTTATAACATCCTTTTATGTTAGATGTGCTTTACATGGGTCATTATATAAGGATACCATTGTTATTATTTATATGGATGGTTTTTATGTTTGATGATATATGTTTATGAAACTATTTTCCCTCCAATGGGTTATATCATGATAAAATGATTATAAAACCCAATTATTTTCCACAAGAAATGCTTTGATGAAATGGTTATGAATGTTGTTTCTATTACACGGATTATATTTTTGAAAAAATGGTTATGAAACCCATTTCATTTATTGTTTTACGATATGATGAATGTTTTATGATCTTGTGGAACAAATATGTATGATTTTTATTTTATGAAAAATTTTAAATTATAACAAAGGAAGGTTTTTATGTTATAATCAATGATGGTGGCTATGTTATAACCACGATCGGTGGGACTTATATCTTCCTCTAATGCATTAGGTAAATATTTATATCTCATGATATAGATAGGGTTTTAATGGGGAGTGAACCTAGTTTAGTAAAGGAGTTTTTTTACTATGATGGTCTTTTGTGGAAACCATGACTACTATGGTGGTTTAGGTTTTTAAATCATTCCAAAATAATAACCTTGTAAATGATCCTTGACTACTATGGAATGATTTTATATGTCTATGTGTATGACACAATTCCTTGTATTATTATTATATCATTATCTCATGGAATATGGCATGTGATTTGTTTAAGATTAATTTCATATGAACATCCAAGATATATTCCATGTCTCAATATTATGATATTAGATATTAAGGGTATGTTTTTCAAATGTTAAGATCATATTCTTTTACCCTTATTCTAATGATATGGGAATATATCCCATGTTTACCCTTCCTGAGAATATCGCCTCACCCTTTCTTATGTTTACTTTTCCTAGGTTATGATGAATGATATTATGTATGATATTTGAAATGATAATTATAGTTATGAAGAACATAGTGGGAGATGATGTATCTCACTTATATAATAGTTATTTATATTTCCTAATTTTCAAAAGAAATATACCTTTATGATCCTCAAGAAATTTTTTATGTATTGTAATAAAAATTCATCTAAATTTTTTTGATATCTATGTATAATAATTTTTTGTTTCTAGAGTTATTATCTAAGAAAATTATTAGTTAAAATTTGGAAAATAGGATAAGAAAACATTAGTTATATCATTAGGAATATGTATAAGGATATTTTTTAGGATATATCTAAGGATAAGCCTAAGTATGATTCAATGTATAGTATGTTGACCTAGAATTTTTCTAAAGGATAAAGAGATTAGTTTTTAAGAAATTACTTTACTTTCTATAAACTATAAATAGATGTGGATCTAGTACATAGGTACCTAGGAGTAATAACTCTAGAAATGAAACACTGAGATTAAATATATCATTAGATGGAATATAAAAATTGGCCTTTATAAACACCTACTTTGACACTCTAGGGTGATATGGTATGAAAATTATTGAACTAATTAAAAAACATCATGAAGGATTTAAATAATGATCATTAATGACCTAGGTGAAGATTAATTTGTACTATATTTAAAATATGGGGTCATGATTTAGAAATCATATAAGTTATCTTTTATGATCATGTGGTTTCCCACTATGATTATTATTTCTCAAACTATGCTTTTTGGTTTTGATTATTGGTGTGAATCAAGAGTAAATGGATCAATAATTAATGTGATAGAAAATATGTTAATAGGATACCAAATATAATGATAAATAGATTAAAGTATATTTTGATTATTTCTATTCATTTTTCATGATATATATTTATCAAAATTACAACTTAACCAACTCTTAGACTCACCAAAAAGGGAATGATGGGGTTTTTTGAGAGTTTGGGTGGGGGATACCATAGATGAATGATTATTCAGTTTCCTAAATGTCAATAATGTTGGAATAATCACTCCAAGGATTGCCTCAAAAGAATGAGAAGACGTTTTTACTATGGAAAATAATTATAAAAAAGAAATTAATTTTATATGACAAATAAAAAAGTTTATTTTACACAATGGATGAGAATAATAGACTCTTTAAGATATCATTAATGATTTAATGTTTAAAATATAGAAAGTATGGGCCTTATATAAATCTATGTCTTAAAAGGATTTCTCATGAAAAGAATCAGAAAGGATTTATGAGAAATAGTTATATTGTTGATGATGAAGGGAGTACAAATGACATATGAAAGGAAGGAAGTGTTTGGGAACAAGAGGATGAATCTATTTTACTTGAGTTTTAAGGAAGTGGGTTATTAATTTGTTTATGTAGTAGGATTAAAATAAATATATTTTTATCAGTTCTATTCTGGTTATAAGAATCTTGAATCATCGATGGATTGTTCCACACTAGTTTTATAATAAAGAGTTTCAAGAATATGAAAAATAATACGGATGGCCTAGAAATGTGTGTTAATGGAAATGTGATATTTTTGTTAAGTTGAGAAAACCCTTAATATGTTTTAGATGTGTATAAAATGGTGTTTAGTTTCAATTAATAGATGATTGTTATGAATAAAGTACCTTGGATAGAATTAATGACCTTAGAACAAATTAATGATTTCTTGGACAGAGAGTTTTTTTATCATAGATGGTGTTTTTAGAATTATTTTATTTATAGAATATATTGAATAATATGTTGTTTTATTTAAGTAATGTGGATGATGGTATGTTTTTATTGGGTTTTTATGGTAATTATGGTTGTTACAATGGTTCATGAAAATATATGACCAAGGTATTCACATATTTTTTATGTGACCACTAAGAGATACATATTTATATTTGGGGGATAAATTTTAATTTTTTTAGGAAATTTAGTCAACATAATTATAAATATTTATTTTTTAAGGGTCAAAAGGATAACCATTTATGGAATGGTTTATTTTTTTATTTTTATGAGGTTTTGTAGATTAAATTATAACTTCACGGGATGAATATTTATGTATATTGGATAAATTTTTGTAACTATTTTGTTATGGTGATTACTAGAGATAAAATGAATGACTTATAATTCTATTATGGATATTTTGACCCATTACTTTCTCAGTTATAACAATAACATCATTATTTTTTATAGTAAGTGATGAAGTGGAAAGTTTTCAAGGAACAACTAAAGGATGATATTGGGATTATGAAATGGAATGAAATCATGTAATTATACCCTCTTGTGAAAATTATTCAACTTATGGAAAAGATTCATGAAATAAAATTTTATCCCATTAAAATTATTTCAGATGAATCAATGATCTTTTTCACACCACTTTTGTTTATGGTTTTTTGGTTTTTTCTTTTCACATAATAATTCACTTTCTTATGATTAATTATCTTTGTCACTCATCATCATTATTTTGACATTACACTTTTCTTCCATGTATAAATTTTCACTTCCGACTTCTGTTATTCTATTTACAGACCTATTATGTGCTATTCTAGACGACCCCCACATGTAACATTACCTCTTTTCAATAGTAAATTGTATTAACCCCTTTTAATATGTGTAACTCCCATAAAGGTATTTTTAAATTTTATGCACTTGTTTACTGAGTAGAAGTTCAAATTTCACAGATGTGATTTATTTAAGGAGGTAGAATGTAACACCCCAGGATTTCATGAAATATTTTATTCAAATAAATTTATATATTTTTGATATTTTTTATTACACACATCACTAAGTTTATTTTGTGTCACAGGAAACCCTGATTTTATATTGAATTATACTCACCACCAATTTTTAACAAAATATAACAAAATATTAAAATATTATTATTTAATATGATATCTATCACCCAACTATTTTAATTGAAGATATGAATATGATAAAATAAATTATTATAATATATGGTGTACACATTTATATATAATGATTTTTTTGTGACCAAATAATTAGAAATGAAAATATAAACGATTTGAAAATAAATGAAATATTTTTCTAAAAAAACTATTTCTATAAAAAAACACATTTTATCTCAATATATTAAAAAAAATTAGGAATTATTTTAATGAAATTTATAAATTTTATATTCTAGAAAACTTTTAACATTCACCTCATGACTTTTCTATAAAATAGATAAGAAATAAATTAATTTTATACTTATAACTGTATTTTTCATAAAATATGTTCTTTCAACATTTTGTGCACTTAATTATAAATTATTTTTTCAATCATTTAGAAAATTAATTTGAAAAAACTTCATTTTTTGAAATAATTATTTCAAAAATATCTTGGAGTTATGTTGTTATAATTTTCATAAAAAAATATTTTTTCAATGAATTGTGAAAAATAATTGTTTTTATTAAGAAATTACATTTATTTTAAAACATTTAAAAACATAAAAAATTTATTGATAATGTTTTAAAAGTAAATTTAGTTAATTTATATATATATTAATCTAATTTATGTCATTTAATCAATTTTAAATTGAATTCTTATATTATTTTTTTGAAACTATTGAACATTCTCTCTTTAGAAAACTGCTCTCTCATCAAATCTTTTGGCTTATTTTTAAATTTAAATTTTCAACTTATGTGAATTTAATATATAAAAATTGATTAACTATTCGTAATCATAGTAATCAATATTATCTAATATGGGTTTTTACCATAATGAGTATTAAAAATAGTAAAAATTAATCACAACAGTTCAGGTAAAATTGGTTTATCATGGGTTAAGATAAATAGGTAATGATTAAAATGACATAATAATTGTAATAAACTTCTTTTATTGAAATATTCTAACCATATATATTACAGTTTTTATAATGGAACATTTTTTCCTTTTTTATATGTATAATGTGGGCACACCTTTTTCATTTAAAAAACAAGTGTGTCAATCACCGCACATATAAAAGGTTAACCCCTCCCCACTCCTATTAAAACTGTAAAAACCCATTGGTTCATAAAATACCAACCTAAATAACATTAATGATTCTCAAATATAATCCTATAATTATTATTATTTACATAAATGTAGCCAATAAATTATTTTGGTGAAAACTAAAATAAGTTGTCTGAATAAGAGGTAACGTCCCTAACTGAGCATTTTATTTTATTTTTTCATCCACCTCCTTCAATTCATATTAAACATTGATGATATAATAAACTCGGTATCTTAATGTTACTAATATATTTTTATTTTAAGGTAATAACATATATTCATTTTCACTTCCATAAAATTGGTTATGAAATAATCATTCGTGTATATGGCGGAGTACCGCATTCCATACTGTTGTTATTTTTTTTTCAAACCCCATCATTCAAGACTATATATAACGATTTATTTATTGATTATATATATGATATTTATGATATTTATGATATTTATAATATTATTTGATCAGTGTATCATATATAACTTCTAACTTTCCATTCATTGGGAACACGATAATGTTGCTCATGTGAATGGGGGAGTACCACCTCGTGAAGCGATGTGATTCATTCTTCACACACACATTAAATAAAAGGTAATAAGAATATGTTAAAATAAAAAAAATATTATATATATGACATAAAAATGATTCTGGTATGATAAAATCTTATTTAACATTCATTCATTTCATCCGTCGAGAAAATAGAAACATCATTCACGCTTATTTACACCCAACCATCACCTAGATCATTTTATTTTATTTTCTATATCTATGATTTATTGATTACAATATATATATATATATGGTATATATATGATACTTATATCATGTTTAAAACTATGAATATTATGAAGCCACGATCAAAGTAACATAAATAAAAATTTTAAACCAAAATATACATGAAAAACAAAGTTGTTATTAGAAAAAATTTAATCTTAAAAACAAATTGTGAATAAAACGGTAATAAAATTTCATAAGTAAATTATATATTTAATTTTATAAATATTTTTTTCTTTCAATTTATTTTTAATAAATTTATATTTATTATATAGTAGTTTCAAATGTTTACGAAGGAATTCGTAACATAAAGTAAGGGATTTCCATTCAACTTTTATTTTATTTGATACATATTCCATATTCACCATATATTTATTTTATATGGTATATATAATTCCCATGGATTTATTTTATGATTAATAACCTAAATATTATATATAATTACATATACATTTGAGTTTACCTCTTTCATGGGGTTTTCGATTCATATGTTATCAAAGCGGTGAGTGATTTTTGTCTCAATTTTCTTTTTAAGACAAGTGTTATGTTATGAAAATATAGTATTTAGTGAGGTATATATAAATCGCATTTGAAATGTAATATATAGAATTAATTAATTCTAAGTATTTTTGTTTAATTTCATTTTATTATATCACGGTGATTACATATTCAAATTTTCAAAAGTGGTACGGGTTTTATGATACAATCTCATCATTTTTCTGGATTGATCAAAATTATGTTTCCAATAATGAAATTTTATAACCTAGATATCAAATAATGCAATGAATTTTCTTCTCCTAGTGTTAAATTAATGGTTTTAAGAAAACTCATCTTTATTTCTCTCCACAGTCCAAACCCCTTTTTCCAAATCCATTTTTTCGAAAAATGTAGTCAAAAAAAGTTTTCAAAATATCCCAAATTATTTATTAAATACATTTTTCCCATGTTTTACTTTTTATAAATTTTTTAAATGGAATATTCATGTAGTCTTTAAAAACAATTCATATTTTTCTTTTAGTAATGTTTTGAAAGGGATATTTTTTTAAAACATGTACAACATCAATAAGATTTTCCTCCATCATGAAAAATAAATTTTTTATTTCTTATCATATAAGATTCAAATTTATTATTCAAAAAACTATTTAGAAAAATTATTTTTATTTTTATTTTTTGTTTTTAATTAAATTTTTTTCTTCAAGAGTTTTTTTAAATGATTTATAAAGGTTACTTTGTATGTTTCCAAGTTATTTTTATATAAAACTATTTTGATAATATTTTCTATTTTAAAACATTTTTTTCAAATGGTGAAGGCTATTTTCCACAATAAATGTTCCAAGTGATCTTTCAAAATGATTTTACATCTATGATGACCTCTTTTGATTTTACTTATGTCATACTAGGGATATGATCAAAGGAAAAAATTATTATTATTTTTCAAGATGTATTATATTTATATTGAAAATATTTTTATGAAATTAGTTTCACTTCCATGAGTTATACAATGATTTTATTATTATGAAAACCAAATATTTTACATGGGTTATTATTTAGTGAAATGATTATTGAACTTATTAATTTTCCACATTTTATGTTATAAAGAAATGTTTGTAAAATAATTTACTTTCATGGTATCCATATGATGAATTTTGTATGATGTTATCACACACATATGTATGATTTTCATTATGTGAAGTGGTTATGTTATACCCAACGACGGTGGTTACATTCTAACCAAGGATGGTGGTTACATTATAACCATGATGTGTGGGACATATATCTTCCCCCCCCCCCCACAATGTATTGGGTAATGATTTATATATCTTGAAATAGTTAGGGCCAGAATGGGGATTGAACCTAGTTTATTAAGGGAGATATTCCACTATGATGGTCGTGGGATTAAACCTTTACTGTTATGATAGTTTTGGGATGGAACACATTCTACTATGATATCTTTGGAAATGAGCCTATACTACTATGGAAATGATATTCTATGTTAATTTGTATGCCATAATTCTATGCCTTATGCCCATTTTAAGATCTCATGGTATATATAATATGATTATTTATGATTCATGTATTATGAACTACCAAGAATTATGTCAGGTATCATGATTACATTATTTGATTTACAAGGTATGGTATTAAAATGATAAACTCATATTCTTAAACCCTTATGCTTCTGATATGTTCATTTCTCCATTTTTACCCTTATCGAGTATCTATGATAATCCTTTATTATGTTTCCTTTCCATTTGTTATGATTAATAATATTATGTATTAAATTTATAAGAAGGGTGATAGTTATAATGAAAATTTCCGGAGATGATGTATCTCACTTATAGACTAGTTTTTTATGTGTCTATGTTCCCAAAGACAGTTTACCTTTATGATCCTTATGTGTGTGTTTGTGTAATGTAATGAATATTTATAAAACCATATGTAATATCGTTGTATGATAATTTTGGGTTTCTAAAAATTCCCTTAAATCATCATATGAGTTAGTGACATCATAGCTGAACCCTCTAATAAAATCTGATCATTGTTCAACCACGATATCTTTTATACAATCATTCTTCGATTCAGGTAATTCATGTTGTAATTTACACATTCAATGATAGTGATATTCAAATTGATTTAAATTCATAATAAGAACAATGTATCCAATAACAATTATCTTATGGTTATATTTATATATTTGTACAAAATAAAAGATATCTTATCTCATGTTATTGAATAGTTTGGTAGTTTTATGAGACTATGTATGTACATAATTCTCACATTACATTCAAAAACAATAAACAAAAAATAAATTTATAATGATAAAATAATTATTTATTTTAGTATATCACCAAAATCATTCAAATATCACTTATTGGTAGTCTGGACAAAGGAAAACGGAATAAGGCTGAGATAAAATACGCATTTGAAGAAAACATATAGCACAATACATCACAGAATAAGTAAAACATAAATGATATCTCATAGATAAACAATAAAAAATATTCCATATAACTAACATCATGAAAGGGAAATATATCTATGTATAAAATAATAACAGAAATAATCACATGGATCACAATAAAAGGATTTATAATTATTTAATATATAATTTCGGACATTGTAATTTTACCATCAAGGCCACATGCTAAGACATCATATATAAATTAGTAAGGTATATATCAAATACACAAACTACTTTGCCTCACAATACCCAATGATGTATTGAGGGGATATCTAATATCCAGAAAAACACATTAACTTAATGAATCCAATAAATTCATCATATCAATATAATTAATAACAATTCAATAGATAATCAATTAAAGCATTCATATTGAAAAACTAACATACTGGATGTCAACATTTTCCTAAATTATTAAATATAATAATATGATTATAAGTAATCTAGAAAAATAATTTTGATGTTATAACAAGATTATATTACTAATGTATTGTAATAATAATCAATGGACATTAACATATATGAAAAATAGATATTTAAAGACATTAGAACGTGTCTTTGAGAAATATAAGAAATATGTAATTCTTTTGAAAAAACAATTAATACTAAAAATTCCATGAATATTGGAAATTGTTTATTATTTTATAAACATGGGAACTTATAGTGTATAATTGTCAAAAAATAATGGAAATTATAGTGGGTAAAGGTTCTGATAAAATAAACATTAAAGAAACATTTTATTTTCACTTTTGTAAAAAGGTCAAAATGACTTTTATAGAAAATGATAAGAACATTTTTAAAAAATATTTGTAAATAAATTTAATAATGGTATAAAAATTATTTTATCAATAATTTTAATTTTTATAATGTTTTCTATGATATTAAATGAAAACAAGGACATGAAGTTAAACAATTCCCAACCCAACCAAAAATAGAAATAAGGATGACATTTCTTAAAAAATTCTTAATCCTTTTGAATACCAAAGATAATAAAAGGAAAAGAAGACAATATAAACCATTAAATAAAAATATTAGATGAAAATAATTAGTTTTTAATAGATAAATACAAAATATTTTCTTCAATCGAAACTTAATCATAGTCAATCAAAGATAAAAATTATATTATAAAATAAACCCTTAATTCAGACTTCTTCTTGGAAATTTAGACTTATTATACATCAATTTTAGAATGATATTTGGATTTTTACTACATTATAATATTTATTAAAATTTAAATCTTACCATTTTACTAATAATTTTTTTTCAAACAAATATTATAGTGTTAACAATTCTATTTTCCATACATGTTTCAATTGGGCAGTTTCAGTCCTTGAACACGTTTAATGATTTTCTTCATTTATAGAATCATAAAAAATTTATATTTATCTTGTTAATAGATTGAATTTAATTTTATAACCATCCATTAAAAATTTCATGAAAAATTTAATTCAATGTTTAATGGATACTGTAGTTTGTACATATGTATGAGAAGCATTTCTATTTTTCTAATAGATAAAAAGAAAATATAGATGATCGAGGTTTAATATCATAAAATCCATATCATAATATTAATATAATATTTTTTCATGTAATCCATAATTATTACAATTAATGTGTGGATGAAATAAAAATTAATCACATATCTTCATGCTGGTGGTATTCTACGTGTATTCAAGAGTGATGTTATCATATTTCGATGAATAGAAGTGCAAGAAAGTAAAAAATATCTTATCATTAAATAATAATATCAATTTTATAAACATATTTAATATTCACAAATTAAGTCTCCATAACTAGTCATGTAATGTGGTTATTGATAATGAAATGCATCTCTTCATGGAGATGGTAGTCTACACGTACGCATGAGCGATGTTTTCATTTCCCATAAGATAGAAAAGGATATGAAAAATAGTTATAACATAAATATTATAAAATTTAATTATATAATGATACATTATTTATTATATCATTAATTTTTTGATTAATTTTAAGAATCATGAATAAAAAATAAACTTGAAAGAAATTAATTAATAGTTATACATTTTCTTTTGAAAACATCATTTTTCTTACACCTTATCCCTTATTAGGTTGGTCTTATAATAAAGCCAATATCCTTAGGAAATGGGTAATATGTTTTCAGATGTATTTAAATATATATTTTATTATCTAAGTCTCTAATGTGGTGTGTATAAGTGAAAATTGGATGTTCTCTTTTATAAGGGAGGGGAGTGGCATACTTGTAATAACTCTCAAATTTTAGACATTATAAGTGTTTTTCTTAAGGAAAAGTGGAACAGAAATTTTTTTATTTACAATATAAGGATATAATTTTTTAAATACCATTAAAAAATAAGAATTAATATGAGATTTTTTGACGTTATGAAAACTTTTTATCCTTAGTTAAACCACATTACCCCTTTACTGAGGGAACCACATTTTTTTCAAGGATACTATTCATATTAACCAAAAATAAAATTGATATCATTACTAATTAATACCTCCAAATAAAAAATATGAGATCCATTTTCAAAGAATATTTTTTTATAATTTTAGAAATTTATTTTAATATAAGTGCCCAAAACACAATGAAAAATAGTTTTTTTAATTATGTTTTAAAGCCTGAAAATGAACTTGTACCAAAATATTATAACATTAATTCCTATTGAATTAATTATGTTATGATTATTTAATCATATATTATTTTAATTTAAAATAAATAAAAAATAATACTTTTATTTTTAAATTACTTAATTTAAAGTAAGGAAACAGTATTTTGGAAAAAAACCTCATTTTTACTATTCATAAAAAATCAAATATTTCTGAAAATTCCAAAAAAATAAACTTAATCTAATTTTGATATGAAGATACAAAATTTGATGTTAATTTATTAAAATTATAATTTTAAAATATATAAAATTACTTCCAAATAAATTTATATAATTCATAAAGAAAAAACTTACTTAAAATAAAATATATTTCTCTTGATATGAGTGATTAAATATATACTTATTATTATCTATTATTTATTATATGATTTGAAATTATTTTTTTAATAATAAATATGTTTTTTTAATTATTATTATATTTAAGTGGAATTTAACTTTCAAATTACAAATTCATGAAAACAGATTTAATGTAATAAGTTTTGTATGTTATGATTCAAATTATATAACAAGATCCATTTTAATTTTAAAGACTATGTTATCAAAACTTTATAAAAATTTTGTAATAGAGATACACTATACATAAAATTAACAACAATCTCTGGTAATTTACATTTACTATTATTATTTTATTATAAAACATGTTACTTGAAGTTTTAAAAATTATTTTTTTGACAAAATTAATATTTACATCGAATAGGATGATAACTATTTAAAAATTAAATGAGAAATAGTGTAATTAAAATTTAATAATAAATAATTATTTTATTATAAATTTTATAATTAACCTTTAATCAAATGTTTCACATATAATGTAATATGACATTATTTTCAATAGGGCACAACATTTTGACTTTGAGAATATGTACCATGCTATGTTAATAATTAGATTATAATAAATTAATTATTTTGATGATATGGAGATAAATTAAAACGTAATTTTAGTTATCAAATAACACTATATATGTATAAAAGTATTATTAATTTATTAAATAACTATATAGATTGTTTGGAAGATAGAATCTGGATAACACATGGGACAATAGTATGCATTTTACCCTAATCACCCTTTGATCTTGAGTTTGATCCCCATGGACTTATTCAACATAATGAGATGTTTCCCAATATTTGGGATACGATTTTGGAAATAAAACATTTTAATAAGTAAATATCTTTATACTATAATAATAAATAAGCAAACAACTATGGTGATAAAGAGGTGTATGTATAAAATATAATAAACTCATTTATAACATTAAATAAAAATGATATTTATGAAAATGTTTATTAGAAATTTAGGATATTACATTATACCCCCTTACATAAATTGTTTCCTAGAATTTTCAACAATCAATTTCTAAGGATGTTATCTAATGGAATCTATTAGAAATATATAAATCAATATATACTTTATACTAATATGTAAATATCATTCTTTTAGGTGAGAATTACAATCTTATCATGAATATTTCTTAAACCATATATATGTATCTTTATACAACATTTAATTGTAAATTATTTTCCAAATTTTCTCAATTGATTTATGTTTTAAAAATATTATATTTATCTTTTTATTCAACTTGATAAATGTGATAAAAAAACATACATTATTTCCTTAATCTTTAAATATGAAAATTTTCTCTTTTATTGGGTGTTTTAGTCAGTTTATACTTATAATTTTAATGATTATCCACTAATAGTGATTAATTTATGCCTAAACCCTGAAAATAAACATTAATAAATCATAATATCGATAAAATAAAAGAATTTTATAACAATTTTCTTAAACCAAAATGAAATATATCAAGATAAGGCAATATTCAATTTGAATAAAAGAGTATGTGATGAAGTAAAAAAATCAATGATAACACCCAAGGAAATTTTATAATACATTATCATTTAAATAATTATAAACAATTCAAAAAATATTATTTATGATTTATGTACTAATCTCAAAATACTAAAAACTAATTAAACCCAAAATATAATTATTGTGTAAAATTAATTCATAGATATAACAACTATTTATATAAATTCTTAATATATGTGATTTTTGTTAGATATCACCCATTATATTCTCATTATAACCAAATTACCACTAAGTGTCATGATTAGAAACTCCTACCTCTAAGTGTTAAGGGATTATTCTATATTATTAGAAGATATAATGGAGTTTATTGATCTTGAATAAAATAAATAATTTTGTAACTTTTAGTTTATGACCAATGTACATGTTATTAGGAAACTTGGGTCTTCAACCTCGATCGTAGAGATTACATAAACATATAATTAATCCCTCATACTTTTATTAGGTAGATTCCATTGATGATATGGGAATTAATATGAGTAGTTTACTATCATCTTAGAGTAGATGAATTGAAACTTTCTTTGTAATTCATGATCTTGATGGATATTATATTTACACATATAATAGACTCACTTTCCTTTTATGAAAAACCCTTGGTGCTTCATTGAATAATAATTACATATTAGAAATTTGAATCTTCCATTTTCCCTTTTATTCACATTTCAATTTACATAGGAATTAGTGATTCTCTTTTTCTCATATTTTTAATTAAAAATATAATACATAGATATTTTCTTCTCCCCCTTGAGAGAAGAAGATACCATATCATCATATTAAAAATGTTTGAGATATTTACAGCCTTTTATATATTGGATTTATCCCATATGAGAAACAATAAATTTTAAATTCTGGATTATGTATATAGTCTACGGAATGCATTGTTAATCTTTTAATGTTTTATTCATAGTTAGAAACATTTTTCAATACCATTTTATAACATTAAAAATTCCATTTCCAAATAAATTCTTTATTCCTTAGAAATTAATATTTCAAATAACATATCCTTAAATTTCACTCATTTCATACAATTTATTTCATTAACATCAATCTTATTCAAAATCAATGATAACCATTTATTAGAATCTCTCTTTAAACCATACACTTGTAGAATATCTGCTTCCATTTAAATAATTCCCAAAGAACAAAATATATACTCTGGGGATTTGATATAATACTATATTTTTATAAGATTAGTAGTTACATGAAAGGATGGACATTTATACTACATTAAGTTTACCGACATCATAGTATCATGTTGTGACGAAATAGGTTGCTCAGTATAGCTAGTATTACTAGCCATAACTAGCCCTGGCATTGTAATAATTCACTTAGATCCTAATATAGTTTTATATACTTTTAAATGACATAAATCTATAAATAAAGTAGATATGATCAAAAAAATTTCATTCCTTCAACTAGGTTCCATCTCCAAACAATTTAATACACTGTTTTAGCTTATAAAATTGTGAATTTTTAATTATTGTGTATAATTCAAAAAATTTGCATCAAATTACATAAATTGAAAATTTATATACAAATAATCCCAAAATAATATTTTTAGTGCCTTTGGTAAATTTTCCAAATCATAATAATATTTGAACTCCTTCAAAATTGTTCTTAACGGGAATGTGAATCGAACACAAAATATCTCTTGGGAGTGTCAATCTAAGTGTAAAAATAGTCCCATTTGACATGTATCATGTGAATATCATGTTGGTACCCAAGAAAAACATTTCATGGTATTTACCCATATGTGCGTAGCCTACATCAAATTATATATATATATATATATATATATATACACAGGGGTTTTATCTCTTGGAAACCCCATACTCTATACTTTCCCAAAATTTTAAGATGTTTTTCTATACCTAAACATATACCTATAGTTTTTTATAGGGATATATTATATAATCCCTTTTTTCATACACCTACATCTCAAGGGTCATTTAGAACATTATCTAATAGAAACTATAACAACCCATATTTATTGGTTACATTACTGCATTGGTAAAAAAATGTTGCATCCCATATGATTAAATTTTTTAGTATTCTTGGGATTAGAGATACGTATATGATTCTCACATTTCATTTGAAAAAATGATTTAAAAAATAAAATTACAATGAGAAAATAATTATTTATTCTATTTTATCCCTAAAATAATTCAATTATCACTTCTTAGTACCCTAGTGTAAGGATAACATAATAATGGGAAACCTAATATGCTTAGTATGGAAATGTGAATAGAATAATTAATAAGAGAATAAGTAACACAAGAATAATATAGAAGAGATTAATAATTATAAAATATGAAATGTAAATAATGTCCTGAAATGGGAATGAATCAATTGATGAAATAGTTACACAAATTATCTCATGGATAATAATAAATATTATCATATTGATTGAAAGTATACTATTTGACATCATAATTTTTCTTCCAATGCCTCATGCCAACATATTATATATGAATCTATATGTTATATACCAAATCCCCAAGATAGTTTATCTTATGATACCTACCAATTCATCAAGGGGACATATAATAGAGTGCCCCACCTATTAAATTACTAATTAAAATGTATTAATCATATAAATTAATGAATAAGAAAACCATACATATTTACCATAAACATTCATATTGAAAAAATGGTGTATGAGATATTAATATTTTCTCTAATAAATACATTGAAATACATAATCATTATTTATCCAAATAAATAAGGGGGATAATATCATCTGATTTTATCTCAATTAAATTAAAATTATATTTAATGAATATTGATATAGATGAAAAACACTGTTAAAAATACAAAATAAAAATATCCATTTCTTTTGAATTTTTTTTAAAACAATGAATTAAAAAAATGGGAAAATAATTATCATTAAAAAAACCATGGAAACTTATACATGAATATTGATAATAAATAATGGC
The DNA here is from genome assembly GCA_963277665.1 of Viscum album. Taxonomy (NCBI): domain Eukaryota; kingdom Viridiplantae; phylum Streptophyta; class Magnoliopsida; order Santalales; family Viscaceae; genus Viscum; species Viscum album. Next base: position 773,661,001 of record OY728131.1, on the reverse strand, counting down.
TCTTATGGCAGAAAAAATAAATCATGTTGTATAAATTAAATTTTTTTTCCTAACTCACATAAAAAAATCATCAACAAATTTTATGTTAAATCTTAAGAATATGATTTTAAATTTTTAGTAAAAATATAAATTATATTACAAAAATACCTTTATCAAAATTTTAAAATTTCATAGTAACTTGTATAAAATAATTATAAGAACATGGATATAGTAGAGAATGTTTTTCAACCCAAAAGAAGAAGAAATAAGGTCGTCTTTTATATAAAACATTTTCTTTGTCATTTTCAATAAAAAATAATGGAAAATGAAATTAAACAGGAAAACCACATAAATTACTAGATTATAATAAAAAAATATTTGGGTCTTAATAAAAAAATATTATATAATTTCTCTAATGGATTCTTAAACATAAAAAATCTTGGATAAGAATGATATTGTAAAATAAACCCTTACCTCAGACTTTTTCTTTGTCATACATGCATGAAATATCCTATAAAATACATTTATATTTATTATACATCTATATTAAGGCCATTTTTTGATTTATTTTACTATATAATGTTCATTAATAATTTCTTCTTACTCATTTATTAATTATTTTTTGTTAAAATCAATATTTTAGTTTTAATAGTTTTGTTTTCCATACATGTTTTAGTTTGATGGTTTTGGTCCTTGAAACATGGTCATATTTTAATCATATCAAGAAAATTAAGCTTTTAACAATAATTATTTTTATACATAAAATATAATTTTATAACCATCCCTTAAAAATGGTCACGTGAAATTAAATAGGTTGCTTCATGGAGACGACAATTTGTATATACGTGTGAGAGATATTATCATTTTTTCTAATAGGGGAGTAGAAAATAAAGAATATAAGGTTTTAATTTAAAAGATTAAAAACAATAATAATTATATTTATTTATTAAACCAATCATTATGTCCTTTTATATATAACAGAAATGAGGAATGAACCCCATCACTTGCACATGAGCCTCAGCCTAGTTGGTGAGATATCCTTAAGTACATCCACGAGTCCCAAGTTCAAAAACAGGTAGAGGCATATCTCTAGGGGTACTATAGCAGAACTATACACTGTGTGTACTGTAGCAGGACTATACACTATGTGGGCACTATAGCAGGTTCTGTAGCATGTACTATTTGGTACTATAATAGTTGGAACTATTCACCTTGGGCCACCAGTTTGGGCTTCTAGTCATTAAGGCTTTTGGGCCACCCGGGCCTATGGGTTATTAGGGATTTTGGGCCACCTTTAAGGCCTTTGGTAATCCTCAAGGCCTTGGGGCCACATGTTATTGCCCTAGACAGACTCAACAAAAAAGGAGCAGCCCTAGAAGAGGATTCAGAGACATTTCACTCACTAGAGAAGAGCCAAATGGAATTTTCAAATTGAAAGCGTATGGGTAGCCCATCAAGACGAGCTTCTACTTGCACAGGAATCCTATCGAGATGAACATGCAAAGGTAGAGAGCTACTACCAGGATACATATGTTAGGGAGGGACAGTTCCTTGTAAATATTCCGGTTGAATTCTCAAAGACCTTTGGGTCATGTAATCTCCTATGCCTATGGGCCATGTAATCTCTGAGCCTACGAGCCTTGTAATGGTTCCCCCTCACCCCTTTAAAGGGAGTTATCAAAAATAAATAAAAAATGATGGCCTTTAGGCCGTTCGAGCAATCACATCGCTTCATAGAGGTGGAAATTCACAAGTACGCATGAGTGATGTTATTATTTTTCAATGGATGGAAGGTTAAAATGGTAGATAATATCATATCTTTAAAAAAAATTATTTCATTAAAATATTATATAATCAATAATTGCTTCATTATAACCATCTGTGTGGGGGTGATGATAAACATAATAAACACCCTTCGTGGAGGTGGTAGTCCACACGTACGCACGAGCGATGTTTTCATTTCCTATATGAAGGAAAAAGAGATGAAAGGGGTTGTAACTTATAAAAAATAAAAAATATTTATATTATATATATATATTATTATCATGATTATTAGATGTTTCATTTATATATAATAAGAAAAAAACAGGATGAAATTTGATTAAGATCTATATATCTTCTTTGGAAAACCTCCTTCAGCTAACTCCGTAAGTATTCATAGGTTTGTATTTTGGTGACAAAAATTCTTATTGAATTTTTATGAATATTGGAGAGGTATTTTGGAAGGTATTTTTCGATATAGAGTGCTTTAGTGGTGGGTATAATTTATGATAGGATGTTACCTTTTATAAGTGTGGGGAGTGGAACACTTTTAATAATTATTAACTTTTAAATATTATAAGTGACTTAATCATGGTCAAGTGCCACTAAAAAATAATTTAGAAGAAAAGGTTATATGACTAAAATAGCATCATAAAATAATAACTAATATTATATTTTTTTAACTTATAATAATATTTTACTCTTAATTAACTTGCATTCCCTTTTACTATGGTGACAGCATTCTTACCTAGGTTATTATTCATATTGACCAAAAATGAAATTGAAGTCATTAATAAATTTTAATTCCATGATTCATAATATGAAATTAATTTTTCAATATTCAGTTTTTATAAGTGGAAAAACTTTATTTTAATATAAGTGCGCAGAACACCATGAGAAAGACCTTTTCTTGAAAAATGTGTTCTTAAGCCTAAAATAAAACATTTGACAAAATAAAATCTAATATTGATTCATATAGAATTAATTTTATTATTTACCATAAAATATATATTATGTTGCTTTAAAACAAAATCTAAAACATAATGGGACATTAAAATTAGTTTATTTGATAAAAAGAAATTTCAGTTTTTAAAAAATCATCAATTTTTCATATTCACCCAAAACGATACTATTTATGAAAAATACATAAAAATTGAACCAAATATAATTTTAATATTTTGATAACAAAAATTATGTTCTTCTAAACAGAAAAAATTCTAAAATTTATAAATGTATGTTTTAAATAAATCCATATAATTCAGAAAAATATTTTTAGAATAAAAAACTATTTTTTATGTTACGAGTGATTACTCTAATAATTCTTATTATATATTATAAATAATAGGATTAGTAATTATTTGTAATTATAAAAAATATAAATTAAAAAATTCATTCTTTTAGTTAATTTGAATTTACCGTTTAATTACATAATCTAGAAATTAGTTTTAATGTTTCAAATTTTATATGTTATGGTCAAAATTATATATCAATGAAAATTTTTCATTCAATATATATATTATAAAATATTTATACAAGATTTTGTTATAATAATACTCTATAAATTAGTTGAATTTCATTATAAAAAAAATTAATATTTCAAAATTTTATTTTTTGACAGATTGAGTATCCCGAATTTGTAAAAAGATATTTTTTATTAGTAAAATATGTATAAAGGATATGATAACAACTATTTATAATTTGAATGATCTATAGTGTAATTCAAATTTCGTGATAAAGTTTAATTTTTCCATAAAAATGATATTCAAAAATTCATCATATGTTTCACATATAATTTTATGTGGCATTATATTTAATATTTTTTATCTTTTTGATTTTCAAAAAATGTATAATATTATGTTAACCATTAGATTATAATTACATAATTACTATTATGATTTCAATATAAAACTAAAAGGTAATTTATCTATAATAAACTAGATGTGTTATTTTTTTATGAATATTTTAAAATAATATATATAAATAATGGAAGATGGAATCAAAACAAAAAATGGAATAGTCGTAGGTATTGCACCCCTATCACCCTTCATATGTTAGTCTGAGCCCTATGGCCTTTCTTGATATAACAGGATATATCCTAACATACAGTTTTCCCTTTTTTTAATAAAAACAATTAATCAATATGTTCTTGTATAGTTTAAAAATATATAATCCAATAACTAATTTGATAAATATGTGTATTCATGTTTGGTTTATATTATTAAAAAAATCATTTAGAATTTCATTAAGAATGAAAATTTAAAAAAATATTCATTTGAAATCTCGGATGTTTCATGCCCTTAATATTACAAACTTGTGTATTTCACCGGACTCAAAATAACAATTATGATGTATCAATTCCTAGTCACATGAATTTAATGTTATCAATATTTTTTTTCATATAATTACCTAAAATTACTAATTAGTTATTCCTTTATATGACCTAGACAAAGATATCCCTCTATTAGAACTATATGTGTCTTTATTCCCATACCACCATATATGTAGTGATTCCCAGATAACATGTCTTCGGTTTAGTCATCACATTAACTATATTATCTTCTATATCTGGGTTATTGAGATTCTTCATTTACTCAAGTTTCCTCAATGACCCACTATTAGGATATATCCATCCTCATTTTCCCCCAACACATGAGCATAATTAATGTAGAGCTATTGATAAAAGAACTATATTTTTCTAGATTCATGTTACTATAAGATACTTAGTGACGGTTGGATCACATATCCCAAGCTCAATATTAAATTTATATCCAATTAATTGGTTCAATAATCATCTCTATAACCTAAATTCTGTTTCCTTAAAGAAATCTATATCTGTATATAGCTTTTACCCAATCTAGGTTTTCCTCTCCCCATTGACTACATATTTTTATGGAAGTTGTAAGACATCAAAATCGAGCTACATTTGGTCAGAGTTATATGAAATTAAAATCTAGTTACTCAATATTTATCAAAATTTCAAGACCATATGTTGTAAATAAAAGACTCAAAAAAAACTTCTCATGTCAAAAAATCATAAAGGTAAACCTGATAAAAAGTCATCTCTCCACTTGATAAGAAACTCTATGTCATGGATTTTGAAAAATTAGAGATCAAAAGAAAATAAAATATAATAAATCATGTAGGGACCACTATTGTTTCTTGGAAAAGGTTATTCTATTATAACTATACCAAATAGTCTTGGAAAAAGTTAGATAAGATCCTCATTTTCCCAATTTGTGTGCTTAAGTTGTGATGTACTCCCATTTTCATTCATGGTGAGACCACCTCTTCATAAGGATTGGATGAACCATTTAAGTTATTTTTTACTCGGAGATTTCATATTATATCCCTATATCTTAATAAAGTGTTTGATAAATGATCATGTATCCTTTATGGTTCCCAATCCCTTCTTGAATATCTAGTTCTCTTTGAACCCACTTTATATCTTTTATGTTTAAACCGTCAATAACCCAATTTTCTTTGCTGAGATACTCCTATTAGAATTACCTAACGTTCATTCAATTATTCCTCTCAGTTCAAAACATCATAGAAATATTGGAAATAAGGTTATTGAATAATCTAAATATACCACTCATAGAATGTTAAACAACAATATATATACCGATTAAACCTTTTAGAATGTTTTGGCCTTCAAGGAAAGGTCCCACTTAACACCATGTTATATTTCCTAGTGTTTCCACAGTCATTTTCCTAGTACTAAGAGTTAACCTAATCCCACGAGTCTCTATTTTCCATTGAATAAAAAATTATTATTTTATGATTTACCATTCTTATAACCAAACTATTCAAGTGGATTCCAATACCTCCAATGTTACACACTCAAGCATCGTACTGACTTTCAAATAATTATTAGGACATCCTATTATTGTGACTATTTGTATCTGGATGAAACTATACTATAAAGTCCCAAAATATTTTATTTTAAATTCTCTAATTATTAAATCCAAATTGTAATATAGTCTATTTCTCATTTATTTAAAAATCATGACCTGATGTCTTGAGTGATATGACCTTGAAATATCTGAACCTCTTCATGACACAGCCTATATAGACAATGGTATCTCTAATTCACATCAATTTTTTCATTAACCACTTCATATAAAATGTATCACCTCTTAGTAAAAGTGTAATATACTTAAACCTTATTTATACTAGATCAATTCTGATAGACATTATACCCCAACCAAACTTGGTCAAAGCTGCTTAACCTTTAACATAACAAATGTGTTCCAATCACCAAGACATTGTACTACATGTACCTTACCCTAAGGTTTTCTATATTAATTCCACTAGTCTCTTCATTTACATTGGGTTTTCATTTCTTGTGCTTTTATGTAGACTAGCACACCTTTTGGTATATGTTTTCTACTATAAATTCCATCTATATTGGTCTGAATCACAGGACTATAAACAATATAAGGAAAAATACATCACACTCTCCAGGATGAAACCCCATAAAGGGAGGCCTGGGAAAAAGTTGAGTCTTATCTTTCGAGACGCTTATCACTTATGGTCTAGATAAAATTTAGTGATAGAAATACATAAGCATTAACCATTTCATGATGAAACCCATAAAGGGATACATGATCAAAATCTGATATCCAACTACCTACGATTCCCTTATTTGAGACATAAGTAAAAATTAGGGAGGATGAAAAGACACAAATATTATGGGGTTTATTATTTTATATCTAAAAAATTAAATCCATTATTTTTTATATCCATATAAATATACTATAAATTAACTCATAATTATATTTTTATAAATGATTAGTTCATGTGATTCAAGAAAATGTAAAAAGATGAAATTTTTTAGTACCTTGTCGCTCTTAAACAGTGGAATCAACTATACCAATATCCTCCCTTCATGACCCTAATCACATTGATTCATTCATCATCTATATCTGAATAGACTAAATCTAGTTTATGGTGATAGTACAAATGCATATACCTATCTGTGAACACACCCCTATGAGAAACAATATTCTACATATATATTGACCAACTCTAGTGTCATGATGATGCTATTCATGCATATACTCATTCACGAGAACACATCTAGAATGAAATATCTCTAACTAATGTGTTTGGGAAACATTACTTATTTAATCTATTTCTTTTCAAAAAAATTGAGGATTCATGTTATCTCAATATTTCCCTTTGAGGGTTTTGAAAGACACTATGAAGTAATGGTTAAAATGAAATAGTGTATAAAATATTGATAGATTATGAGAAAAACAATCATTTTTAAAATTAATTGTAGAAGTATCTATAAGTTGGGGTATCTTTTCATGGTAGTGATATATTACAAAATTCCATCTACAAATTCTTAAAATTTATAAAATAATTTTTTGGATTTATAAACACTTTGATGAAACTAATATAACTCTATAGATTTAGATTATATATAAGGATAAAGTCACTATGTCTCTACAGACACCTTTTTCTTCTTGTTTGTTTTATTATTAAGGATCTTTTGGTATCTCAAAAGTCTTCTCTATGAAGTATTTATAGCCTAATGAATATGGATTAGATGAGTAGAATCCACATTAGTCAAACATCATTGCTCTAATTCCACCCCTTTATAATGGGATTCATATTGAAGCCACATATATTAAACTCTAGAAGATAATGTGGCTAATTATTCCTTAGAAATGAATTCCTTTGATGTTTTTATTTCTCATGGTCCAAGATAATGACCATTATTGGAACATGGATAACTTGATAGTTCAATCCCCCAATTACTAGAAACATGAACTTATGGTGAAGTCAATGTATCTTCAAACCATGATCATCTATTTAAGTCTAAAATATTAGCTTATTTATGCTCTTCTATATATTTTTTTAAGTAATTAAGGGGAATCCTAGAGACTTCAAGTCAATATCACTATCACTCTCGAAAATCCTGAAGTATTATGGGGCTATTACGTCCCTCAGGGAAAAATATATGGTCACTCCTTTAATGACCCATAGGTGTTGGGAAAAACCCAGCCTACATGTTCTATAGATAATGGATCACGGTTATAGGTTCATCTATGGTTATATATCCCAATTATGTTTAATCATAGGATAATTGGAAGGAAATATGGTTTCTCACCCCCTCCCCTATAATAATTCTCTAGTCCCTACTATTTTGTCACTTCCATTAGTGAAGCCACATGAGAATTTCCTCTAGTAGGTTTCTTTTCACTTGTAGTGCCAGGATCATTAACCATTTACATGTTCCCTTTTCTAGGTATGTAAAACATATCACGTTAAACTATAGCCTAGTCACCCATCAATTATTGACTGCCTCTAATGAAAACTACCTCATAAATATGTTGGTTAGATATGTATGAGTGAGGTAGATCACCAAAATTGCACTCATATTCTACCTCAATAATTGTTTTTGGTATTCAACCACAAATGGTTAGGCCTCTTGAAATTTTATGTATAGGATGAAGTTTGAATGAAAAAATTTGTGTGTGGAGAGTGATTGAATAAAGTAGGATAACTTAGGACAATAAAGATATTTATTAACCTCTCTAAACTAGGATATAGATTCAAAGGAATCTATTGACTACATGATATCTTCCATCAAGTGTGTGGCCTAAAAAGAAAAACATTCCGTATTAATAGGTAGGGGTCATGTAGTGTTTCATAATTCCATAGTAATAATTTATTAGTATTCTGGAACCACCACCTCCTCCACTAATGTGGGAGGGTGGAACATTCACTAATATTATTCTTTCCATCATGGATGTCGTGCACCTTGAAATAGACATATCATATTCACCTTGGTTCTCTCTTTCATTATCCTCATCCCAGACCTTTTAGAGGAGAAAACTCCTACGATCAATAATACTGAATATTATCACATGGGTTTGTATGAATATATATAAAAAAATAAATAAAGGATAGAATAAGATACAAAACACCCTCATTCAGAATAATCTACTTGGCCATTCAGTTAGGACTTTATTGATTCTTGAATTCTGACTATGAAGGATTAGGCCTTATTATCCCATAGATTGGAATTGGAGATAGGTATCCACCAATTTCTCTTTCTCACATTATCCACTACTTAAAAAATAGACCATCCTCATAAAGTGAAATATTATCCTTGATTTCTTTTCTTATATAGAAACCCTTATTACGTACTTTGGGAGAATTATTTATCATAGTAGCCACTACAACATATTGAAAATATAACCAAATCTATAAGTTAAAGTATGTTTTCATTGAATAAATAAACTATAAAATGAAGTTAAACTTCAATTTTTAGGATAAAAAATGGATCTCATTACTCATCTAAGAACTCAATGAGTTCTACTTTGAGAATTCCCTAGTCTCTCAGGTCTTACACCCACTTTATCATAGGGACCCTCTCATATGTATCCATGATCATCTTTCTCCATTCACTGATATACTTAACCAACTCTAAGGAGTTAGTGTTGAGATTAATGTCATGGGGTGCCTTCATATTTCCATGTTTAGGAATATGAATTCCACCTTGGAGGACCCCCCCCCCCCTCACATGTCTCAAATATCTAAAGTGGAGGGCCCATTTTTACAAAAAAAATATAATAGCGTCACGGTTTATATCCTCTAAAGATATATTGGTTGCATTCACATTTTACCTTGAAGATGAATTGAGATCATTAAACTTTAACTTATTCTAACGCCTCTAATGTTCTATGAAAGGATTAATACAGTGCATTCGTCCCGATAATCATACTTGTGAATTTTGGTGTGGTGATTCCTTTAAATATGATCAGTGGGATGCATCTAACTATGATTCATTATATCGTCTAGGGGATTCATTAGTGACTCATATATTATGGATCTTCATTGTGGACCTTCTTCCACTATCCTGTACTTAATCCAATATATCGCTAGTTAACCTAGTATCTATTAAACTATTTTATTAATATGATACTCAAAATTATGTATATCTAGATACTAATATGATAAACACATCCATTGAAGGTAGTTTCAATATAACTCATGTATCATGTTGTTCTGTCATTACCTAAATTTTTTTGTCCACATTTTGTTTTTCATCAAATCTTGCATTTATCCGTGGCCCCACTATCCAAATCTTCACATATATGAATATATTAGAAAATATGTATAGTGTGTAATGCTTATAAAAAATATCATATCTGATACATGGAATCCATATGTAGTCCTGCAAAACTATTTTATATAAACAAGAATCGTATCCACAATAGTCACCATTCATTATTATTCTTGTGGGAGGATCATAATAGGGAGTGAATTTTTATTCCAAATTTAAACATTGAAACTTTTGGGCCCTACCACACTATTAGATTATGAATTATTATTGAAGAAAAATTGAATAAATGATATGAATCTATATTCAGGGATATATATATATTCTCAGAGTTTGTACACATTTAAGTGTGTTACTATCCATACCTATATCATATGGAGTGGCTAGATGATATGAAACTAAGACTTTCAATTATTTATATAAAATAAACACTAGTCAATTCTCACCAACATCAACATTGATATCCCTAAAGGGTTCCCTTCTAAAGTTTGGGCTGTTATAGAAAAATGCACTAGGTTTGAACCTGATATGTTCATTTTGAACTAGGATCATACATCTTCTAAGACAAATATAAATAAACCCATCCAATCAAGATAATGGAGGAATTTCTAGTTTGTCATTTTACTCCCATACCCTATATTTTCCACTCTCTAATGTGTTCTAGTATGTTTTGGGGACTCCAATATTCTGAATTAACGGATATCTTATTGGGAACATTCATGAGGGTTGGTTGCCATAGGAGAGAAAAAAATATGTTCTTGAAGACATTAAAGTGAATATATACCCAATAGTTTTATTCCATCAAGATGGATTTTTAACCACTTTTATTTGTTTATGAACTAATATAGGTTTCTAGTGAGGGTCCTCCCATATTAAATTGTCGGAAATCTACTCATATATCACTCTAAAGATTGGATCCTAAAGATCATGAAACAATTACACAAATTGTTATATAATTCTATATAGACTAGATGAAACAAATTAGTTTATGGAATCTAGTATCTGGAAAACTCATGAATGAGGTTGAAATTTATTTAATTTCTAAGTTCAAGACCATGATGTGTTTCACTCCAATTTGTAGTTACTCATTGAATTTTATGAATGTTTCATGGACCGAATACGTCCAAATCCATTTATGCTTCATTACACAACAATAAAGTAAGTCCCAATATTCTATAAATCCCATTCATAGATTAGTCTTAAACTAAAGAATAAAATGAATAATTACAATGTTTTTTAGCTCATATGTATAGGCTTGATTATTTGTGGAAGCCATGAAATGATGCACTATAAATGCAAGGGTAACTCCCCCTTCTTGACATATACAACCATTAGTGATATATTGGAAGCTCTAAAATGGTTATATAAACTAAACAATGAGACTTATAAGTTAGTTTCAAGCCTTGGAAAATCCATGCATATCAACATACCATGAAAATATAGTTGGAGAAAATATGAGTCCATGTACTCTGGATGATGCTTCTGTATTACCTTCACTATATAATAGATGAATATTTCATAGAAATCATCATACATGTGTTACACATATTGGTTTGGGGGTCCTATTGAAGAAACATCATCATAATTTGAGACAGTGGAGAAGTTGGGTGCTATTTGGTTTCTATAAGAAGACAAATGATGATATTTGTAGAATAGTTAATGGGGGTAGAGGAGTTGAGAATTTCAATAAGTGAAAATCATATAAGATAATTAAGCATTAAGGATCATGGAATATAAATATAAAATCAAATAAAGGTCATTAAAAACATATATTAAAATAATATAACAAAAATCAAAAAATAGGAAATCATAACTTAATAAAGAGGAATATCTTTAGAACATAAAACATCATAAAAATTTGGAATATCTTGGAAATAAAGAATACATTAGATAATTTAAATGAACATAATCATTGGAAAACACTATGAATAAACTCAATCAATCTCAACCTTTTGGATGTAAAAAATCAAAGTATAACCACCCATTAAATTACAAACAAATGAAATTATGTCGGCCCTTTAGATTGTGAATGACTAAAAATATGTTCATAATTTATTATATCATGGGATATAAATCATTAACGATTGAATTGGATGGTTATATCAGAATTCAAACACCATTATTCATATATACAAGTGCTACTTAAAATAAAATCATTCTTATTATAATAAATAATCCATGGTAAAAAACGTGTTTCATAATTTTTCCAAATGATATCACATAATATTATTTAAAAAAACATGATCAATTGATAAAAAACAAAAATTGCTCTAATTGATTATTTAAAATGATAAAATATAGAATGATTTTTTAACAATTACACAATTGGATATGAATGCTTTGAAAATTGAATAGAAGTCGTAAAAATTGTTTTCTTATAAATCATTTCTTAATATCTTCTTAAAAAGACATGAATTTCAATATTCATTACTAAATAAGTTTTTTAAAAGAATATACAACTTCTTAATACATTATATTAAAAAATAAAATAAATAAACCTTGAAAAAAATATATGTCAAAATTATTAATTCATTGATAATAATATAATATCATAGAAAGGTAAGACTTTTAAATATTTTAAATTTTCATTATTGAAACCCAACACCACTAAATGTATAATGAAAATTTTGTTTCAAAGTAAATAAAATAATATATAACAATTATATGAGATAAATTTAATTTGATATTCCACTCATTAATGGAGAAATTTATCAGGAATTAAAAAAATTATTTTGAAGAAAAATCTAAGAAATTGGATTTATTATGAGAAGAAGAAAATTTTAATGAAATAATAGATTTATCAAAGAAATATGACTTCAATGTGAAATATTAATTTAAAATAAAATAATTTTTAAATTCATCATAACATAATAATAGTGTATTATAAATCAATCTTGAAATATTATAGTCAAAGAGGAGTGATTATGACTGAAGGAAAACATTTGAGTCATGAAAACCTCTTACTTTAATTCATGACTTTTGAAAAAGTTATTAAATCTATTTTATAATAGAAAATAAGTTACTAATTTATTTACGAACAATACTCATTAATATGATATTTTATAACCATAATTTATAGTCAATTATTATAAATATATTACTCAGTAATTGTTTCTTTTCATCATCGAATGTTTTTAACATTGATATCTTTTTTATAACTTGTTTAATAGTATCATTGTCAATTTTTTATAGAATATTATTTAATCATTAAAAAAAATAATAAGTTTTTTAATATAATTTTCATGATATAATTTGATTTATTATTTCATTATATGATAGTTTTAGTTAAGTATTTTTTATATGAAATTACTGACAAGTACGTTCTAGTGTTTTTTTAATAAACAAATATCGGTATATTATTTATTGAGTATAATATTAATGTTACAATTTTGGAACCAAAATAAAAATATTATTTAATTATTTATGTCAAATATTATCAGTAATTAATTTCCTATAGTGATCAATGATAATATTTTGCAGTATTTTTCTGGTAAGTAATTAGACCGACCAAAACATGAACATATAATAATTAATGGACGATTATAGAGTGATTTAGTTATAATATGACTACTATTGAGAAAAATGATAATTTTAATGTATTATTAAATTCATATATCATAATTTGATACAAATTTATTAATTACTAATGGATAAAATCATTTTCATAGTATGAATATATTTTTTTAGTATGCTAGTTTCAGATAGTTGAAATTTCAATGACCGTTTGTTGCTCATATCATTAATAGGACTTCCAATTTGTTTCACCATATTTTTAAAAAAAATTCGAAATAAAATTTCTTTCCATTAAACTATTCTCTTGTCCATCTATGAAGGGAATTAATGAAAAATGAAATAACCCATTATATGGAAGTGGTAGCCCAAACTTATGCATGCATGATGATTTCATTTTCCATATAAAGGGAGAAATTTATAATATAGTTTATCATTTAGAATATAAAACAAGTTTAAAATTTCATAATTATTTATTAAATTCCTTATTAGTATAACTAATATATGGTGGTGAAGTAAAATGAAACTTGACTCTTCATGGAGAAGGTAGTTTGCACACATGAAAAAATATCATTTTTCTCTTCCTTATGGGAAAGGGGAAATATGGATAATAGTTATTCCGTTAGAATAATAATATTAATTATACAAAAAATAATTATTTAATTATATATTAATTAGAAAATTATTTTTATAAAAATGATAATTAAAGTAAAAATGGTTAGTAGAATATTAGTACCCATGTTGAGGTCTTTGACTTTCCCTTTGGAAACTATTCGTAAATGTAGAAGTCACACTAAATTATTATAATAAAAAGATAAATGAATTTAAATATGACTACAGGGTAATTATAAATTTAATATTTTAAATATGAAAGCAAAATTTATAGTGGAAAAGAATTGGTGGTGAGTGGCTGCTTTTATAAGTTGTGAGAATGGAACTCTTTTAAATATTTCATCTTAATATAAAGAGAGTGATTTTTTCAATGTCATGAAGAAAAAAAATATAAAATAATGGATAAGAGTTAATTTTCAATCAATACACACCTCAAGAACTAAATGATAAACATTTTTATAACAAGTTAGACCTTTTAACCCTTTGGTTAACCCATTTTTACCCTTTGATATTAAATATAGTAGCTATATTTTCCCTATATAATTCATTTATTTGTGATTAAAAATAAAATTTTAATTATTATATAATTTATGAAATTATAATTAAAATTATTTAATAAATTTTATTTGATTCATTTTCTAAAAGTTGAAACGTAATAATAATTTTAAGATAGTAAATGTATAATGTATAAAAACAGTTTCAAAGAAAGTTATTGCTTAAGTTATAAAACGTAAAATATAAGTTTTTATATTGAAAATAATATTTTAAAATTTATAATTAGTTTTATAAAGTACTTATTTTTTAATAAAAATATTTCAAAAATTTCTATGTTATGATTATATCTTTATTATTTCATAAAATTCATGGTTTTTATAAATACGTTACTTTTCACTATTCGTCTAAAATTAATCATTTTAAAAAAATGTCAGAAAATAATAGTCTGAAATTTTTTTTATCATTATTATATAAATTTTGTCCATATTTTTTAATTCAAGATCAAAAATTTAGGAATTTAACCTTTAAATAAAATCATAAAATATAATGAAAACAATTTTTTTAGGATAATAAATTTTAAAAATAATATTTATTCTTATTATTAATTTGTATAAAACACTTTTAAATATAGAATTAATCCACCAATGGTATTTTTTATTAAAATAATAATTTAAAAATAATATACTTTGTTTTATTAAATAAAATGTGTAGTGCATAAAAATAAATTTTGTTAAAATATATTTTTAAGCAAAAAACAAACATAAGTAACTTTATATAAAATGACCATTATATTTTCTTATGTATATATTTCCTGATTTTTTTTACACCTATTCATACCTAATAATTTTCTAGACAAGTTTTAATGGTTATATTTTTTTCTGAATAAAACATCTCATGGTATAAAATTAGTTTAGTGTTTCAAGTAATACACATTATCCAATGTTGTATTTATTTATGGAAAATCTATAGTAAAATATCATGTCATCAAATATTCCTAAAAAAAATTTCCCAGATAATTTTAATAATTATTTACTAATAAAAATTTTTAACTGTATCTAAAATATAAACATAAATCCAAATATAATTTCAAATGTGGTGCCTAGATTAATATCTTAGGTGTAACTATGGAACACATCTTTTACCTTTATCATGTTAACCAATTGATTTATCAATCCTTGAAACCTTCTTTATCTATTCCCTTATTTACCAAATATTAGAAATATTATAGTTCCTTTGAGACATTCCCATGGGTTCCTCTTCCCATGATTATTATATGAATGAAATATAATATTCTTTCCTTCATCATCTTAATCACCTAAATTTCCATGAGACTTCAACCTTCTCTTCTTTGGTCTATTTTGTATTTAAAATATATTCACATTCTTAATCATGATTGAGGATAACTTGTTTGGAATAATCAAAGGTTTTTACACTCTAATTATTATCCCATTTATTTACTAGTTGAGACAATATCCATATTGTCCATAGAACCACTTTTTTACTTGATTATTTTAAGAATAAACCATTACTAAAACCCAAGGGAGTTAACTTGAGTGTGGAAAAATTAACCCAATAATAGAACTGTTATAAAATTATTATGTGAAAATGTATTACTATTTGAAATTATCACATTATATCTCATTTTAACATAAATAACTCTAGGTTAAATATAATTTTCTTTAGTTTTGTTTATCTCAAATTTGTTAACATAATTTTTACGATAACAAATTAGTTTTCTTTAAAAAGGTATAGTGCATAAAAATATATGTTTTAGCAAAATATAATTTAAATCATAAAATAAACTATATAAATTTGTATAAGTCACATTATATATATATATATATATATCATAATTTTGTTATTACTATTCAAACCTGAAAAATTTATTGATAGGTTTTAACAATCATACACCTATGTGCTCAACTTCCAATTCTCAACTCCACTTTTTTTACCAGTTTATAATGCCCAATTCTGTTTGCATACCTATCCTACAACGATCTACCCTATCATAGATAAGTGTATATATTTTCCTATAAATAGGGCTCAAGGAGTCCTCATTTCATACCTTTAATAAAAGAAGACACACTTAGATACCCCTTTACTCTGGTCTCTTTTTCCATATCGAGGAAGCATTTTTTCCTAAAACATAAGGGATTTAAACAAAATGAAGGCTATTTGAGTCATCCAAAGATAGAAACATCATAAAATTCCACAACAATCATGACCAAGTCCACCAATGCCTATGTGAATAGCAAAAAGTTGATTGTAACACCAGAATATTGCCTCCAATAGGATAAGGTTTGATGACCAACAATGATTAGTCATATCACTCACATGAGAGGCCTTAACCTAAGGTACCTATACACATGCACACATCAATAATACACCAACACCATGATGATAGATAAAATGAAATCTATACCAAAATTCATTCATAAATCTATATCCCACAATAAGAGTACAAAAAGTGTAATGGAAAGCATGAATGTGCCAAATACAAGCCTATCAAAAACAAAAAATAATCCAACCTAATAAGAAATAAGGGGACTGCTATCGAATTAAACACCTAGTACGAACCACGGTTTTTCTAACTCACTATATCGAACCTAATAATAGTCATAATAAGACTCCATCAAATGTTTTTTCTTATTTAGAATCCACAATGTGTGTGGAAAGATACCATGAAGGGGTGATTATAATAATACATAATATAACACCTCAAAATAACCAAACCTAAAGCATCAAGAGTGTAGTGTTCTCTTCATCATTAATAAAATGTCTATCAGGATATGAGACATAAACATATGAGGAATAAAAATAACATATATATACTAAAAATAAATTCCAAGTCTCAAATATGCCTCAAACATACTACCATCCATTGGATTATTCTTGATGCTTCAAGGTAATGCTCATTTGGGAGAACTCACTCCCTTAGCATGATAACACTAATATCACTCATCCAATAATTCATTCCCATCAGGCCTTTTCATAAAGAATTACTTATTGGAATAATGAATATCAAAATAAAGAATAAGGAATATCACCTAGGGACTCTAGGGTATACCGTATCCTTCCAGGAACAACCCACTAAGTAGGGGATTTTATGCCCGTGTATATTACTCAAAAAAATTTATCACCACCAAGAGAAGAAGAAATAATTTTATAGTACCACTCATTATTTCACATGGAGGAATTGATAAATAGTATCCAACACTAATAACATATATTGTATCAGATACTATGCTTTGGATGTAATACTGAATTTTAACCTCATGAGGATAATCTAAGGGAACACACCCTAGAGATATTGGTCCCCACTAAAGAGAATGAAGGAATTTAACTTCCTATAGGAACGTATATAGTTTTCAATATGAGTATATGGTGTGTATTTTTTCCATAGGTATTCATGTGTTCCTGGGAAATTTCCCATGTACTTTGGTCCATGACCATTTCCTAAGGATATTTCTATGTACCTGGATATTTCTATGTAATCTGGTCATGTTGGAGTACTGGGTCATTCTATTGTACTATGGTGGTTCCTATGTTTCTAGTCGTGTTTGTGCCTATATATCCCTAGGGTATAGTCCAAGCCCCAATAAATGTGTCACACAAAATGTGGTGGGTCACATAGGGATGTGATATTTTTCTACATGTGTAAACATGAGCCTCTGAATCCAGGGTCCACAAGTTGTGTGTTCATTGGAATACACACTGTGTAATATTAGATTTTTTATAAATCTAGAAACATTACATATATACCACTAATTCCTCTACTACTACTAAATTCACCAAAAATTTATATACAGAAGATGGATCAGAGTTGTCTAAAAATTTATGATTGGTTATTTTTATATTTCGGGAACACCCATTATTTTGGAATCATCCTCCATCATGCCATAACTTTAGAATTCCAAAACCCAAAAATGTGCATCTTTGGATCCAATCCCAAACATCTGTCATTGTCACACACCACAATCATGTCATTGATCTCGATCTCAATCCTCCAGTTTCAATCATTTATGTTAAATAACAGTGATGAAACAATCGATTACCTTGAATTTTTGAAACCACCATCTAAAAGAATTATTGGCAATGAGCATGTAAATAATATTGAAAGAAATGATCAAAACAGAACATGAAGAATAAAACTCCTCCATTGTTTAGTTTGGGATCTATAATATTCAATTATAATTACATATTAATAACATATTATCAAAAAATATCAATTCCAAAATCTTAGGAAGGTAAATATTCACCCACAAAACATGAATAACCTGTGAAAAAATATATTAGTAAAATTGATTCATGTTTATAATTGGATACAAAATAGAGGATAGACCAATGAAAATAAACACCCTTCTTTTTGTTTGTATTGATCGCTTATGAATAATGGTTGGCATTATTGTTGTTAAGAATCATGAACTTCGTTGGGGTAGGCAATCATCCCAAAATTAGTCTTTGATCTCAGATTCCATTATCATCTTCCAAGGAATTATTTTTTGATCTCTCTCTCTCAAACCCTTAGATCTAGGTAGAAAAACCTCTGGTTTTGAAATAATAATGTTTATATAGAGGGTAATTAGGTTCCCGATTTAATAAAAAATATTTATTTATTTATTTTTAATTAATTATTATTTCCCTAATGATTGAACTTAAAATAACCACTCATTACAAAAACAAATATGTCACACCTAGGGTAAACACCCCATTACTGATTTAATAGTTTTTTCAAATTTACAAATCAAGACTTCGTTTTGGATTTATTCCATTATTTCATAAGAATAGTGGGTGCGAGATATAATATAGTTATTATTTTTATTATATCAATACAGATTTTTATTAGTCCCCAAAATCCCACCCTATTTCATCACCTATCATTTAAAATATTCTTTAAAATATTTCAAATACATACAAGGGAAATACAGAATTGTTATATCCTACCCACCTTAGATATTTTATTCATGAAAAGAAAAACACCTACACAAAAAGATGTGGGTACTTGAATCAAAATTAGTTCTACCACTCCTAGGTTCTCTTATGAAGATTCTCTTGTTACCATTAAACATGAACCAAGGAAAATGTTCAACCACAAATATTCTTCTCCAATGGATCCTCAATATCCTCTGAGTGCACTAAAAAGGTATCTACATCCTAGATGTTCAACTCACCCCAGTTGATAACTTGTGATGGATCATGAATATAACTCCAAACCTATGATATATGAAATAAATTTTGTACCTATTTGAGCTATGGGAGTACGGTTAAGCATTGTGATACCTCAATAACCCTATGTAGTATCAGGAAAGACCTGATGAACCTCAGAGATAACTTTCCACCCTATAAGAATATCAAAAAAAATCACTGAGGTGTGACCTTAAGAATTGAGTGGCCTCCCCCATCAAACACTAATGGTCTCTATCATCGGTCCACAAAAGACTTCTAATGTATTTTATTTGTCTTCATATGCACCTAGATGATATGAACCTTCTCTAGTTTCACTTTCACCAACTCTGAGCCAATGAATGTTTACTTCCATAGATCAGTCTAGTGTAGTTGTGGTCTATAAGGTCTCCCATAAAATGCCTCAATTTGTGTCATATCGATGGTGTAACAGTAGTTATTATTGTATGAAAGCTCTACAAAGGGTTAATGATCCTCCAAACTATAGTCAAAGTATAACATTTAATCCTGAAGCATATCCTATAGAACCTAAATGGTCTGCTTGATCAAAACATCATTCTAGGGGTAAATCACTATGCTCAAAAGAAACTATGTCCCAAATTCATACTAAAATCATTAATATAATTGTGATGTGAAGTGATCATTATGGTATGAAACTATTTTCAAGGTAATTTTGTGAATAAATACTATCACTTGTACAAAAAAGAAACTCTAAGCTATCGGCTAAACTCTACACTCAGATAGCTAGGAAATGGGATCACATGTTAATCTAGTATAAGATCACCTAGATGAAATCTTTTCCTCTTGAAAATCATGGGTGTCCAATCACAAAATCTGTAGATACACTATTCCACTTCAACTTTGGAACCTCAAGGGGTTGATCCAAACCCACTAGAACTTGATTCTCCACCTTAAACTGTTAATAAGGAAGGTATCCATATACAAACATATCTACAAACTTCATTATCCAAGGACACCATAACTGACACTAAAGGTACTTATACATCCTCTCCAAGCCTGCATGTACCGCCAATGTGGATGTATGAAACTCCGTCAAAACCTCCTCTCGCAATATCACAGGTTCCATCATCCACCCTCTAAAATTGATGGTATTCTCTCCTCCTTCATTAAATCTATTTGGAAAATATCTTGTGGATATCGAAATATTCTAGGTCTCATAGTTGATATCTCTAAATAGATCCTCCCAAAAATGATTTAGAAGAGGTGGGGTAACAACCACTGACATGAGGTATGTTTCCCAATTATCATCAACAAGTGAAAACTCCAATAAAGAAAATGGGTCGGATTCTTTACTCAATAACAGAAAACTATATCTTCTAATGATATAATATTCCACTATATTCCCCTTCCTGGGGGTATAGACTATCTCAACATGATAATACTAGATTAACTCGTTCCATATACTCAATCTCTAGTTATTTTTTTTATATGAAAAGATATACTTGGGAGGTTTGGTTAGAATAAATGATGAATCACTCACCAATAAGGTAGTGTAACAACATATTTAGGAACAATACCATTTCTCCTAGCTCTAGATCATAGGTTGTGTAGTTTTTAACCTGAGGTATCAGTTTTTGGGACCTAAAATAAATCACTACCTACCTCTGCATGAAAGACATACATGTCCGATCCTAGAGGTATCAGAGAAAACAAAATACTAAACACCTTCCTTTATTAGCCTCAAAATGGCGGGGGGGTGCTCATCAACATTTACCAAAAATCTGCTAATTACTATTGGAACCAATCCATACAAATAATAGGATATCCCTTCTGAATAAAAGAAGTCAAGGGTGATGATATCTTGAATAAATAAGACACAAATATCTTATAGTATCCATCAAACCAAAGGAATATTTGTACCTCAGTCACATTCATGGGTGGTTACCAATATATCACTACCTCAACCTTCACTGAGTCTACTACTACTCCCTCTTCTATGATGACATGTCCCACGAAGTATACCTATTTAATCTAGAATTGATACGTAGAGAGATTTTAATAAATCTAGTACTCTCGAAGTATATCTAGGACTAACCTCAAGCGTCTCACATGTTCCTCCTCTGATTCTAGGTAAATTAAGATATCTTCAATAAATACATACAAAACCGAACTAAGAATGGATGAAATATCTAGTTCATGAGTCCCATAAACTCCATAAGTGAATTAAGTATGCTGAAACACATCACCATGTACTTATAATGAATCTTGCGACATAAAAATGTTGTCTTCCCTATTTCCTCATCCAAAACTCAGAGCTCTTAATAGCATAATCTAAGGTCCATCATTGATTACTGTATCTTCCCAATCATCTAGTCAAAGATATTTTTGATCCAATATAGTGGATACTAATTATTAACTATTACAAGGTTTAAGAGATGATAATATGAATAGACATTCAATAACTCATCTTCCTTCTTGGTGAAAAAAATCAGGTCTTCCCAAGGTGACACATTGGGTAAGACAATTCCTTCCCTTTTCAAATCCTATATATGCAACTTCATCTCATGAACCCCTATAGTAGAAATCCAATATGCTAGTGCAGATATCGAGGAAGTACCTATGTTAATGTATATGAAAAATTCTATCAATCAATGGGGAGGTAAGCTTGGTACATCCTCAAAGAATATGTCTTCATACTCTACCACCACTATAGTAGGAGGATAGCCCATAACATATATTTGTTGAGGTTCATACTAAAAAACTAGTGATTAATCCATTATATCCTCATGAATATAAGACCTTGGTCTTCTAGAGTTTCATTCTCACCCATAAAGGAATACCTCATTCCATCTAATGGATGCACCACATCTTTCTCCTAAAATAGTTACTCAATGCATGAACCACATATAGCTAGTCCATACCTAAGATGAAGTTATAACGCCTCATTATATCTATATAAATATGCCATAATAATATATACCCTCCAAGAGATAGATCACACCATCGATATAAATGTTTGATTACTAAATCCCCTTCGGTGGGAGTTTTTGACTAGAAAGACTGAGCCAATGGCTCCCCTAAAATATCTAGATCTATAACATGGTATGTTGAAAGAAAATAGTGGCACATGACTATGTTTACAAGTACTACATCTAAAGTAGATATAAATATATATTATGTATAATCATACACAACTCCTCCAGGTCATAAGCCTCCACTTCTTGTAACTATCCGCATCTCTGGCTACTAGCTCCATTAGCCTTACATGGACCACCTAAGGGTGGTGGTGGAATTAGGTCAAAATATTTTCCACCTTTTACTGATATTCCCAATAATATTTTATATCTTACACCTTATGGATATCTCTTCCTTTTCCATTATCTCTATCTTGGTGGTTCATTGGCCATATCTATATTAGCTACATTGTGGGTAAGACAATCCCACATGAGATGTCCCTGGCAATCACAAAACAAACATCACCTCTCCCTCAACTAACTTTTTGTTTCCTAAGAGACCTAAATTGTAGACCCTTATCCTAAGACCATATCTTAATCAAATAAAATTATTAGACACCTATTTCTATCACCATCTACCGAATTCTTAAGTCTAAACTCCAATGTTCCCACTGCCTACAACAACTATGGAATCATCTCGGGTCAAAAATATCTCCACCACTAAATCTCACCCTAGTACCCCAACATTGGAATGAATATAAAGAGATATCACACTAACCATGATATCTTGATATAGGCCCAAATTATGGGTATGTTCATAGAATAACAGATCATGAACCATATCTAGAGAGTGTTGCGAGAGTTTAGTGAACCTTTATGAATACTATATCGCAGTCATGTCGCCCTACTGAATCTTTTGAATATCCTTGATGTGAATTACTCACAGCATGGATGGATAGATGTACTCCTTAAAGAGACATCCAAACACTATCCAAGAGAGGCTTATCTCATCATATGTCTATGTCCCAAGACATCACCATCTCCTAGTATAAACATGAATAAAAATAACCCCTAATATCAACATTTTATCTAGAGGTGTATTCATAAGGTGGAAAACTCACGTAACAACCTAAATCTAGTTCTTAGTTGCTTCGAGATATTACTTTCTTCAATAATCGAGGTTTCAATACCTATAAAATTCATAAATAATTATCATTTTATAAACATCCTAACCTGGTACATTCGGAAAAACTTTTTTCTAAACAAGTGGCTGTAAGAATTCAAAACCACCCAGAGGTACCACCTCTTGCACATATCCCTATAGTAAGGCCTTGTCCTTAGGAAGATCATCATAATTAACCCATTGTTGAATCCTGAATAATGTTCATCATAGAGGAATCATGAAATAACCCAGATATACTATGATTATAGAGTATATCTACTGAGTTGAATCAATAAGATCATGGAAAACATAAGCCATTTATATATTATCCATGCACCAACATTTTCCCTAGAACAAATGCATACTTTTACTAAGTCAACCAGAATGTTATCAATGTCCTTATGAAAGGATACTTTATATGTTTCACTAAAAATAGATCTCCTAGACTGAGAGACAAAGTTGAAACACTTTAAAATCATTTCCCTAGTTCCCAAACCAAAATTCACAACTTGGAAATCTCAAAAATCTAGTCCAAGATTGAAAAAACCTCTGATACCACTCCATCATGAACTATCCAATCAATCTCTTCCTAGTGGATGATAATGTAATTATAATACTCCAATACCACCTCTTATATTCCATGGGATGGAGAAAGTCACTAAGTAGGCATATCACTTTCATGGGATGCCTTAGCTTAAAGTTCATATACACACAAACATATCTAAAATACACCAACACCATGTATATAGATAAAATACAATTGATACCAAAATTAATGTAAACATCTATACCCCAAAATCAGAGTAAAAAAATGGGAAGCAAAAATTATCTAAATAAATCCCACCAAAAAGTAAAAGATTCAAACCTACGATGAAATGAGGGGAACGTTGTCAAATTAAAATCCTATTATGAACAATGGTATATCTAGCTCACTATTACCTACCTACTCTTTGTCCTCCTAAGACACTGTTTAAATTTCTTTAATTTTCTAAGACTTGAAATGTTTGGGTAGAGAACTTAAAAGGATGAGTATAACAATAACCAGTAAGACACCCTAAAATCCCTAAACATAAAGCATCAAGGGAGTATTCATATCATCATTATTGAGAGAATTCAATCTGTATATGAGAAATAACAATAGAAGAAATAATAAAAATAGAAATATGGTCAAAAAAGATGCTAATGAAAAAATAAGTCTCAAAAATAATATGAATAATAGAATTTTTCATGAGGTTTCATGGTAATGTGAATTTGATAAAAATCACTCCACAAGTCGGTAAATCTAATGGCTCTCAACCAATAAGTCTTTCTCATTGGGCCTCTCCATGAAAAAGTACTTCCTAAAACATAGAACATCTCAATGAAAAGATAGGTTACCTCCTCTAGGGCCTCTAGGGTATATTGTTACCTACATGTAATAACCCACTATGTTGGGGATCATATGCCTATGTATGTTATTGATTTATATTCGTCAAAACCCACTTAGGAAAACATATGGAATGATAGATTATCACACCTTAGGTTGCATTGAGAGATTATTAAACTCTATCCAAGACTAATCTCTTAGAGGGGATCAAAACACATTATTAGGATGTAATTTATCATTATAATATCCTAGGGATGGACTAAGGGAATTCACCCTATAGATATTGGACCATGGAGTAGATAATGAGAGACTCTAACTACCTTAAAGAAAGTACACGACATGTACATAAAGTATATGGTGTTTCTTTTCTTCCAAGGGTCTTCCCATGGGCCCTATCCCATGACAATGTACTTTGGATCGTCCTTATTTTCCTAGGTCATGTCTATGTACTAGGTTGTTTCAATATACTCTAGTCATAATCGTGTGTCTAGCCATGTCTATGTTTGTGTACCCCTATGGTATGTTAAAAAATGCCTGAACAAAATCACAAGGTATGTTGTGGGTACCATAAACATTGTGATATTTTTCTTCATGTGTAAAAACTATCTTTCATAGCCAGCATCCACACAGGGTGTGATCTTTGGACTAAACATCATGTAACATGAGATTTTGTAGAAATATAAAAACATCATGCATCTTCTGCTCGCAACTTCACCATTTTTTAATAAACTACCAAACCCATCATAGAATCCATATTATATTTTACCAAACATTGTTCTTTTTTGATTTATGGATTCCAACCATATCCACTTCTTGGGAATTGCATGTAATCGTACCTCCCAACCGGAGTGCCAAAACACAAGAACGTGTGTCTCCCAATATGATCCCAAACATACATCATCGTTCTGAACCACAATAATTAAATTTATCTTGAATGGGAACCCATGGTATCAATTAATTTTTTCAAATAATAAACGCAAAATTATTTATTATCAGTAATTTTTTAAACCATCATCCATGAAAATAGAATATATTGACGTGAGAATAATGGGAGAAGAAATACACAAAACATAAAAATAGGAATGAAACTAGACTATTATAGGAGTTGACATCAATGTATTGCTATTATAATGATGCAATAATAAAAAATTATCAAATAATATCAATTACCAAATCCTAGGAAGATAAATTTATACCCACAAAAGATGATTGATCAGTGAATCAATCTATTAGCGGAATTGATTTGTGTTCATCATGGGATAAACTAAAATGGATTAAACTAATGAAAAATATCCTTACCTCAGGTTTGGATTGATCATTAACAAAGAATGTCTGGAATTATCTTTGGAGAGATCAATGAAATCTATTGGAGTATACGACCTTTGGAAAATAGGTCTTTGATCCTTGATCCCCATGTTATCCACCATGGATTTATTCCATGATCTATCTTTCAAATACCATGGTTCATACAACTAACCATAGTGTTTTGGAATAATCATGTTTTTATATATTGGTTTTAGGATTAGGATTTATCAAAAAATTAATAAATTCATATAGTTATTTTATTATTATTTCACTGATGACTAACTTAAACGAAACATCAGGCATTGATAAATATTATGTCTCGCCTAGGGTAAAGACCGCATTCCAAATTTAATGGTGATCTTAGATTTTTGATCTATGACTCTATTTAAATGTTATTCCATAAATTTATAAAAAAACAATTCATGTGACATAATATATTTAATAACTAATATAATATAAATATTGAGCCTCCCTGGGCCCTAGAATCTTGTGCCAATTCAGTTTCTGGATTTGAAAATATTATTTAAAATATTCAAAATAATTACAAGGAAAAAATAGAGTCATTGTATCTTCAACACTATTTATCATAGACTATGCTGATGGACTACCGTGGTTACAAATAAAATAAATCCATTCACTTAAATTCTTTCATGGAAACCCAAAATTAGTAGGGAGAAGCCTCCCCCAAGACCCTTCACTTGGGTGACCACATCACCCTAGAATCACTAGGGTGTAACACTTTACCAAACCTCAACCAAGGAAAAAAACATAACCCATCCTCAACTAGGGAATAATATACCACTTTTATTGTCCTTCTATTGGGTCTAATCAAACCCTTTTTATTAACCCTATACTAGGGAAAATTAAACCTTTTCTCTTCTCCCCCCACTATAGTGAAGTAGGCCTTTCACTTCATCCAACCACCATTAGGGTGAAGAAAACCCTTCACATATCCCTTTACAAGGGAAAATATACTTCCTCTTCTATCATATTATGTACTATGAAAACCCTAATTTCAATTTAAAATCATCCCTTTACCTAGATCTTTAACGTGAGAATCCAATTATCTAGGCCCCATCAGAAGCTGATAGATATACATGATCAAGGCATGAAACCCAATGTGCTCCCCTTAGATCATGTATGGTCGTGATAAAACAAGGTTCCCAAATTGTCCATACATATAGTTTAAAGCCTCCAGGTGATCATGATTTTGTATTCCCTTGATAATGAGAGTCCCTATCATGAATGAACTGAAGAAACCCCTCATAGATCATTCATATCAATTTAGTTGACTCGAGTCTAAGCCTAAACAAACTTGGTGCTTAGTGGATTCCCTCGTCCACTCAATAACCCATGAGGTACTTGTATTTCTCACTATCTGTAAGAACCATTGATATTCCCATTGATGATTCAACCACCTTAAATCATCAATGATCGATGAACACACATACTTAGGCCACACATATTCATCTGTATTTGCCACTCATGATATCCTAGTTCTTCAGTGGTATTATGGGACTCCTTGTTGGTTTAAGCACCAATATATTCTTCATAGGTCCATATCCCCCATGAGTCTAGTTTACCATCATGGTACAACTATTAAACTGTCAAAAGTAGATTCCCATCATGTGGAAATCCCAAAATCCTTCTCAATGATCCTTATTCAGAGTGATATTTCATTAAAAGGTATGTATTATCTATGAAACATATAATAGGAATCCCATGAATTAGACTCTATTAATATTTTATTATATCCCTGTTTATGACATAGACCTCATAGTCACATGAGATCAAAATACTTGACAACATCCTTGGTACATTATTTTAAACTGCATGATGCAACCCTACCACATGACCATAAATTATGCACCTAGAACTATGTGGAATTTGATTCTTAATTTATTATGATACATAGGACTCATCCTTGAGTTTCAAAACCAACATCACTACTCTTTCATATATCATTTCTAATTCCAAATTTACTATGATCCGTCTTATCATCGATCAATATTGCTGATGAGAAAATATCCTAATCAGTAGACCATATCCCCATAATTTAGAAAAATTAAATATCGTATGGGGCTATATTGCTTGTGAAACCAACCAATCATTATTGAACCATTTTACATTTAAAGTATACTAGAAACTGCCTCTTAGAGAATCTATCCCACACTAAAAATCCCCCTACCTATAATTCCAATACACATGGTTTTAAACTAATTTTAAGTTTGTATGGTAGTGAAACCATATAAGGAACCACATAGTCTTTGTCACATATCCTTAAATGGTACAATGTGTCCTATTAAGTGAAACATAACTATGTGGGTCTTAATTTTTTACATAGGTAAATGTGATAATCCCTTTTCAGTTTCCATAACACGATCCCACAATACCTACTACCTCCCTGTAAAGTAATAAATTTTAGAGTTCTCATAAATGTTGTTGTCACGACCCAACCAACCAGGGCCCACGTGAATGGAATTAAGTCGTGGGTGACACCCCAATCATGCCTCAAATAGTTCAAGGGATTGTGACTACCTCAACGTTTTTGTATCAGACACATAGGATGTCTAATACTTCAGTAAGTATAAACATGGAGACATCTCCCGACACCATAATAATGTAGAAAGGATAAAAAACAATTTCAAATCTGAATTCTCAAAACTAATCCCACATTTGAACATGAAAAAATTGTATAGAATAGAAGATGGATAAATGAATTCCCAATATAATAGAAAAATAGTTCATCCAGCTAATAAAAGAAGATTTTTATCATGATTAAACTTCTATAAACTTCCTTAGTCTATCAAGAACAACTAAACTCCCCCTGTTCCTAATCCTTCTATGACTCCATGTAAATTCACATCATATTCATAATACACAACATATGTTTCATGATTCCATGAAATATTTAGTATAATAACATGTAGTAGGACACCCAAAAATAAAAAATAAACAAATAATCAATATATATATATATAGATAGAGATATTCAACTCAATAACATATGGGTGAGACAAATAGAAGGAAATGCAATAAAGAACAAGATATGATCAAAAATAGGCACCAAATATCAAAGTAAGTTCACATCCATAGTGATATCCTAGGATCTGGACTATGGTTCATTGGTTGTGTTTTTTTTGATGAAACACCACCTGAGTCTCATAGATACATATGGTTTTCATTTGAGTGGTTGCACTCATCTCTCCTTCCCATTCCCGGTAAGAATTGGTACTCACAAGGTATCAATACACAAGTAGAAGATCACACCCATGACCTATGGGGGATGTTTAAATCTATCAATAAAACCTCCATATGAAGGGTATCATATCACCTTGATATGGGAAATGGGATGTTTTACCCATCCTAGGGATAAATGTAAGTCAATAACACCATAGTCCACCCTAAGAGATACTAGACTTTATCCAGAACTAAGCTGTAGAGGGGATCACCTGTTCTATACTTGGGATGGATTGCCGCATTGTCCCCTATTATTAATACACTAAGGGAATGCATCCATTCAGATAACGATACTTTACTGAGGGGGTCAAGAACTCTAACCTTCTTATGTAGGGGTACACTGTGTTTATAAGCAATAAATGGAATGTATCATTAAGTTATTTTTCCATGTTTAAACCTGTGTAAACCATCTCATGTCCATGTACTATGGTTTTTTCTATGAACACTAGTAATTTCAATGTATGTGTACCCTTGGGGTAAAAACTAGGTCTCCATCGTCAAGTGACATGGAATGTGAATAGCTCATATGGTGTGTGATATTTATCCTCATGTGTAAACCCTAGAAATTATGAAAGGATGTACATGAGGTGTACTTTCTTCTAAAATACATTTCATTTCTGTCTATATTTTTTATAAATATATATTTATCACACATACACACCCATGTCTTTATCTCCATTTATTTAACCACTATATTATCTATAGATTCCTAATCTAGGTTTACTATGCCTCCAATGTCACCAGTAGAAAGATTCTGGTCACCCGTTGGCTGAATATCACCCATCATCATAGACCTAAAGCACCTACCTGATCCAGATCACAAAAACTCTATCACCCCCTACATATTTGAACCACTTTCATCACCATCACACTTAAAACACACCTTCAATCCCAATTCTTAACATGTGTAAATGATATTTTTCACTAATGGTTGATTTCACAATCACAAGTTCTCACGTATAGTCTAACCATCAGTCAAAAAAATGATAATGACGAATATTCGAAGATATATGGGAGAAAATTATGAATCAAAAGAGTGAGGAATAAATATTTTCCATTTTTTGGATTAAATTCATCCATTGATGAATAAATCGATGACTGGGGTAGATAATCAAGTATTAACGATTGATAAAATTCAACCAAATTCGAAAAATGATCCGTGAATACATTTTTTAAATAATTAATTCACATTCATTGAAGAGAAATTTATAATTTTTATTAATAAAAAATTAAATTATGTACCTCAATATTGGATAAATCACTTCCAAATAATTATTTTACATTTTTTTTATTGGAAAAACCCAAAACAATTGTTGGAAATGTTTTTATTTTCATCAACATCTCTTCCAATTTCCATGATCATACCTAGTGGTTCTCCTTGTGGTGGATTTCATCCATTTAACTAGGGTTATGATTTTAACCATATATATTTTTTATAATAGGGTTTTAATAGAGTTATTTTCTATGATGAACATTTAATTATGTAATAAATAAATTGTTTAATATATTTCATTTGTTATTTTCTAAATCCATTTAGAAACTACACACTACTAAAGCACCCGATGAACATTAAAGTTGTATCATTTTTAGTGTAAACCCACATTACAAATTTAATGATGTTCTTGGTTTTTCATCTAGAGAATACTATTTCGATTTATTTCATTATTTCCAAAAAATATACATTAGTGACAATTTATTTGAAAATGTTTTTAATATATGTAGACCAAAGCACATCAGGGCTCACAATTCCAAGACAAATATTTTCCTAAATCCAAAACTCTTTATTTAAATATTATAAAGTGTTTCATGTAGAAACTAAAGTTGTTATATTTGACCCAATTAATTATTTTAATCCCAAAAAAGTGAAAACCTACTCAAACAAGTGACAGTACTGAGTTCACATT
The DNA here is from genome assembly GCA_963277665.1 of Viscum album. Classification (NCBI taxonomy): domain Eukaryota; kingdom Viridiplantae; phylum Streptophyta; class Magnoliopsida; order Santalales; family Viscaceae; genus Viscum; species Viscum album. The sequence continues at coordinate 773,629,491 of OY728131.1, read as the reverse complement.
TGGTTCTCTTGTTCCCAGGTGCTCTCCTAAAGATTCTCATGCTACCAATGAATACACATCAATAGAATCATTCACCAATGAATTATCTTATCCTTATGATCCATGATGGTCACCGGGTTATATAATAAGGTATCTGAATCATTAATGTCCATATCACCCCAATTGATAACATGTTATTGGTCATGAACATATCTCCTCAACTGTGACATGTGGAATACATCATGCACCCAGTCTAATAGTGTTGGTTAGGATAAATGGAATCCACCTAGCATACCATACGAAACATATATAAATGGATAATGAATTTCATCTATATCTTATCACCTCAAATAAATATCCATAGTTCTAGTTGAGGTGATACCATCAGGAATACAATGTCTCACTCATCAGAAACAAAAGGATTCAATGATTGGTATGTGTATGATTTCTAATATCTCTAGGAAATCATCATCTACTCTTAGATGATATTCAGCTTATATTTCATTACTCACACCACTGAGGGCCAATAATAACACTCTCCCATGGAACCATCTAGTATAGTGGTGACCTACAGGTTCTCCCATGAAAAGTCTCAAATTCATAATCCAATATAAACTCAATCCATATCTTATGCCGTAGGTTAAGATCAATCTATGAAAAAATATTCCTATGAATTTTATGGTCCAAATAGATGATAAACCACTCTCCAAAAAGATAGTACCACAAATATTATTGGGAAAACACTACTACTTCCATATATAATTCATGGGTCACATTTGTTTTATCATGTGGTATCTATATTCAAGACCCATAAGTAATTCAAGTCCATATTTTCATTAGAATTCTTCTAAGATGAGGTATAGAGGCTTCAAAGAACCCCACATACTCAAAACACTCCTTTGGAAATCTCAAGATGGTGGGTGATCTTCAACCTATACCAAAAATCTGAAAAAGTATATTAAAAATTATCTATAAACATGATAGGATACCCATTTCAAATAAATGAAGTTATATGTTCTATGATTTAGTAGAAATTAGCCAGGAATCTCAAATAATATCCTTCTAATACAAGGAATCTCTACACCTTAGTCACACTCTTGGGTGGCTCCCAAGCTAGAAGTACATCAATTTTAGTGGGGTCTACTATTACTCCCTCCTCTAAGATGGAATTTCCCAGGAAGTGGACCTATTGAATCCATAACTAATACATCAAGAGATTAAAATAAATTTTGTGCTCTAGGGTAATTTCTAAAACCAATCCTCAAAAGTCTATATTGATACTTGTTTAATGTTGAGTACATTATCATGTCATCGATGAATACTACCATGAACCGATCTAATAATGGATGAAATATTTGGTTCATGAGTCCCATTAACACTTTTAGGGAATTCATCACACTAAAGGGAATCACCAAGTACTCATAGTTACTATAGTGGAGGTAAAATTACATCTTCATTATGTCCTATTCTCAAACCCAATGTTGGTGATAAACTAACCTGATTCCAATCTTTGAGAACCACCTCACCCCTTTCAGCAGGTCGAAGAGGTCATCAATTATTAGAGGTGGATACCAATTTATAAGGGTCATATGGTTTAGGAAAGGTTAATCTACATGCAACCTCAATCTTTTATGCACCTTCCTGGAAAATAACATCTAGGATGGCCTGGGGGACACATTGGGTCTAGAAAATCCATCCATCTACATATCCTTTACCTGCACCATTAGCTTTTGAATATCTATGGGGACCATCCGATATGGGGGCATAGATATCAGGATGATCCCTGAGTTTAGTTCTATTCATATATTAATCTCTCAATGGGGAGGGGATCTTGAAAAATAATAGGGAACATGTCCTCAATGTCATCTACTACCACCTAAATATGGAATCTCGTAGTATCTAATGATCCAAGGGTCATAAAATCCAACTAATGATTAATCAGTCGTATCCTCACACACATGATATGTAGGGACCCTATATTGTAAATTAATTAATCAAATATTTTTAAGATAATTCAATTTATTTTATTTCAAGGGTCATTTTAGGTTTATGGTTTTATATAATTAGTCCATCACCCTTAAATAAATAAATATTACATTACAAAGTAAAAACTTCTTCTTAGTATCCAATTTTCCTACAAAACAAAACTTTTATAATATAAAAAGTTTTCGTTTGATGAATTATCTTCATAATTTTAATCTTAACTTCATATTTTTCCATAATCATCTTTAAAACCCTTAGAAAAACTTTAAAATGAATATAATGAGAATAAAAAGTGCATTAACATACCTAAAATAAATAAATAAACCCATTAAATCATCAATACTTATAAAAATGTTCCTTTCTATAAAATAAAATTTGGGATCAAAATAAACTTTTTATTAATTAAGAAATCATATTTTCTACCCAATTATTTTAAAAAAACATTTCATAAGAACTATTAAAGGATGAAATGAAACTCATAATGTTTCCTTTGAAATCATAAAAAACATATGAAAACTATTTCAAAAAAATTATAAATTTTACCCTTATGATGTACCATATAATTTTTTTTAATAATAAGCTCATTATCTTACCTTGTTAAATAATAATATTTTCAAAGAAACATAGGGAGAATAAATAAATCATGTCGGTAACATGTGAAATAATTTTCATATCTATCATAAAAATCGAATTAAAAAATGGAAAATATCCATCTTGATCATTAACAAATGTATTGAATGGATATAATGGACCTATCTATCCTTGGTTTATAACATTACCAACCATCATTGGTTTATAATGGAACCATGCATCTGTGTCTTATAATATAACCACTCATCCTTGGATTATATTGGAACCACCCATCCATGGTTTATAAGTAAAAAGCCTTCAAAATAAACAATTCCCAAGAACTATAAAATAATAATAACACATGAAATCTTGAATACTTATTGAAAAGTTCCATACGCCCATAAAAAAAATATTTCAAGATATTGAAATGTCTATTCTATTTAAAATACTTTTTTAAAATACTTGGAAAAAAGGGTAGAAGGTTTCATCTTGAAATAAAACATGAAATATTAGGATGTAATAAAAACATCACAAAAAGAATATAGTGGAAAGAAAACCAATTTACTCCATATATTTTAAAATAGAATTTTTTTGGTAAAGAATGTCAAAATGTTTCGTAAAAAGCACATAAACAATTCGTTTTTAAAAAAAATTAAAGAATTTTTAAAAAAAAAAAACATTGAATTTACTTTAAAATTCATTTTTCATTATAAATAAATCTATAAAATAATTTTAATAATATATACATGGATGAGATATATTTAAATAAATAAATCTTTAAAACATTTTAAACAGTGGTTTTAAAGAAATGTGTCTCTTTCCAAGAGTCTGAATCATTAAATAATTTCATCATCCTCTTGAATAATAAATTTATTTTATTTGTTTACATTTTCAAGAACCCTTTTCTATTTAATTATTCCTTTTATTGTATTATCTTGTTATATTTAGGTATTCAATCATTTAAGTCCATGTTGGATGATTTAATTCTATTCATCTCATATGTCAAAATGACATCGATAGGTTGACTATAGTTATTGATATAATTATTCCATTATATACAAAATAATAATAATCATTACATTATAATTTTAAAAATATCAATTGTACTTTTAAAATCAACTATAAATATGAATATAAAAAATTAAATGTGTCACAATCATGAACATTGTAAGTCATTCGTATGGATGAGTTATGTTTCCATTTTTCAAACATTATGATGGAAAGAAGGCAAGTTTTAATTTATCTTTCTATAATTATTATGATATCATAAATGTAAGATTAATATTTTAAATAATCATATATATAAGAGTCATGTAGTTTGTGTATGAAAAACGAATCACATAGTTTCATGGTGGTGGTAATCCACAAACACACATGAACGATGTTATTTTTCATTGGATGAAAAGGTATGAAATTATATGAGATGTTATCTTTCCAGAATAACAACTTTTTCATGAATATCATGTTTATACATTAAATAAAAAAATATAGCTATCCATAAGAGATGTTTATGGAAAACAATTTACATTCGTTCATAAGGCGGTAGTCCTCTATACACATGTTCATTTCTCGTTTGATGGAAGACAGTATGGATATAGGTTAATAAATGTATATAAAAATATATCCGTATATTTAAGATTTATTTATTTAATAATGATTGAAAAAGATTTTAATGAGGTATAAGAATAAATAATACTAAAAAATCAATAAAATGATATGTCTTCTTCGAACAACCTCCTTTGCTCGACACGTTAAGCCATTTAAGGTTATAATTATTTCCAAACTAAGACCAATAAAATATGGGAAGGGTTTTTAGAATGGTACTTGGGTAGTTACTAGATTAAAAAAATTGTTCATTATATGTGTAGAGAAGAGGATATGGAGTTCTCTTTTATAATGAGGGGAGGGGCATTATTTAAATTTATTAAATAACCAAATTAATATAAATTAATTTTCATATTTAAATGAGTCTAAATTAATTCTATTTCAAGGTAATATTTCTATGAGTCTAACTCATCTCGTTCAATACATATTATACAATATTAAGTGATTTTCTACCCTAATCTTTTTAACCATATATTAACCCCTTTGACGATTACAATAATAACAAGTTTTTTACACATTATGGGTCAAGATACTTACTATAAAGAGAAAATTAGACTTTAAATAGACCCTAGATAATATTTTCAACCATATCATAATAAATTAATTGAATATATAATTTTTGGGAATTTTAAGTTATTTAATAAAATATTTTGGTTATAAAACATTATTTTTTTCATTTCTTAAATTACATGAAATATTGTAATATAATATGTGTGTAACTCAAGTAAAATTATTCTAAAATAAAACGAATTCAAAGATAAGTAATATATGTATTAATATATCATCCAATAATATTTCTCCCATAATTTATATCATTTTAAAACTATTCTTTTGGATTATCCAATTAGTTAACATATCTTAACCTTCACCGTGGTAATGACTTTTTCAATATTAAAGGGTTATAGATTTAATTATATAGTGTAAATTGGAACATAAAATTCCAATTGAGAAATTTTAGACTGATTATCACACTAAATATCCTTTTCCAATATCATTATAAATTTTAAATAATTTAATAAAATTTTACTTAACATAAAATATCATTATATTCATTTTTAAAACTATTTATTTAATTTAACTTTGAAAACTACATAAAATAAAATGAATTATAATTTAATCATTTCACACATCAATAACATGTTATGTTTATCAAAAAAACATGGAAAATAAAAATTAATTGAAATTATATTACTTTTATTAATTATAACATTAATAATATTATTTTTCTATTAATTGATTAAATATTGTATTCACATTGCATAAGTATTTAAAGTAATTATATCATGACTAAAATTTTTAAATAAATTACCATGATGAAAATAATTTATAATTTAATTAACTCTTTTAGTACTAATGATAGCCTCTTTTTATCCCTCTGTATAAAAATTTTATAGAAAATGGAACAAATAGAATAAACCTTTTGACTTTTTATCACCTAAAATAATATAAACATCAAAATCAAAGAAATATGGAACCAAGTTACCTTATTTTAGAAACATGGATGAAATGTATGAACAATAATCATCCAATTGGATAAATTCAAGTTTTACAGTCATTTTTTTAGTCCTTATCAAATTTTTTTTACCATAATTAACTGATCTACCCTTACCATGGTGATAATTATTTAATATGGGAACTATTCATACTGAAAAAAATAAAAGAGAAATATTTACCAAATATATAAATACTAATTCCAAATATGAAATCCATTTTTTATGATTCACTTTCTATAAGTGAGAGAAATTAATTTAAGACTAAACTTCAAATAAAAAATCTTTTTCAGAAAAATCCATTTTTATGTATACAAGTGTTGTTATACCAAATTCATGCTTGAAATTCACTAAAAGTAATATAATTCAAATATTTTAACTAAAAAGTAACTAATTTAAATTTTAAAAAAATAAAATATTGAATTTTAATTTTAAAACACTTTAAATTAAAATATAAATTTCAATAAAAATCTTTATTTTTCACTATTCATTGAAAAATAAAACTTTTCAAAAAAATCTCAAAATTTCACCATAAGATAATTTTAATATTACCATTTTAATAATGATATCCTTTTATCAAGTAAAATTTCTAAAGGTTTCAGAAATTATTTATAATATTTTCTCTTAAAAATCAGTGATACTTATTTTTGAAGAAAACATATTTTTGAAGAATATGATGACTTTACTATAAAATGTGTGAATATTTACTATATAGTTAACAGTAATATTATATAAATTATGAAAATTATATATATTTAATAATGTTGTAAAACATATTGATACCTACCAATTTGATGGTTAGGTTATAATGGTCATATTCAAATAATAATATTTCAATGTCCACTTAGTATTTTTTCCTGTTTTATATGCTATTGAAGATAGTTTTATTTTTAAAATTACAGGGTGTTACATTCTACCTCATTAAGTAAATTTCAACCACACAAGATGAAATTTATATTGGTAATATAGGTTTTTATATATGAAAATACCAATTTTGAAATCCCACATCCTAAAAGGTGTTAATAAAACATCCTCTTGGAAAGAGGAAAAAGAAAATATGAAGGTAATGTATAATAACACCAGACTAGGTTTAAAAATATGATAACATTTTTGGGAAGTTAAAATATGAACTCGATAAGAAATTTAATGTCCCAATAATTATAGATATTTTTATTAATCATTTATAAAAAAAAGTGAATCACTAAGGGAAAGTTAATGACTATAAATTAATGGGGTGTGAAAAAGGACAACTGATTCATAAAAAATTAAGGTAATAGGATAAAATATTTGTTTCAAAATCCTTTTCCTAGATTTGAGGAATTCTTTTATCATATATAATTAAAAATTAAAAAATATACTTACTTAAAAATTTTAATTTCATCCTTTCATCATTTTGCACTAAAACATCATATTTTATCCCAAATGATCAGTATTCAAGATTAATTTTTCAATCTTGAGGAAAAAATCAACTTTTAAAGTATCACATAGTCCAAAAAAGGATAAAAAGTTATTCCACCACTACTTAAACATTAACTAAAACCCAAAAATTTATAATAATATAATATAATTCTCTAAGATAATGATCCTTCATATGAATAAATAATACATTGGTGCCTAAAGACACTATAATAACACCTAATGTTTAACATAGATCATTTTATTAATTACTTACCTCAAAATTCTTCAAAATATTCACCATCAAGTTTAATACCCTAAAACTAGAAGGCATTTATCATATATTCTTTTGAGATTAATTTTATAATTATCTCCAATCAATATTAGTTACTCCTAATTCTGTAAACCCAAAATAAATATTCCATAATCATATCATATTTGAAATATGATAAACATTTCCATTAATAAATTTTATCACTATAAATTCATATTAAAATCATATATTCTACCAAAATATAATTCAAACTTTATTACTCAAAAATTATAATAATATTTTTTTCCTTAATCATATAAAGTTCCCAAAATAGTTAACTTGTTATGAAATATAATTAATCACTTATTCGGAAAATAAATATTCAATATCATGGTTATCTATATGATAAAAATATAGTAATAATAAATAAATCATATAGGTAACTTGGGAAATAATTTTCATATCACTCTTACATGTGGAATAACAAATCTGTTCAACGTCCATTAAGATCATTACCTAATGTATTAGAGGTATATAATGGACTCATCCATCCTGGGGTTATAATTTAACCATCATTCCTTTTTTATAATATAACCATTGATCAATGGTTTAAAATGGAACAACCATTCTTTGGTTTATAAGATAAACACACATCATTGTTTTATAACAAAATGACCCATCAACATAAAAATTTTAAATAACCATAACATAATCATAACTCATTAAATCTTCCATGCTTATGAAAATATTCCTTAGAACTATAAGAAAAACATTTCCAGATATTGAAAGGTTCAGTACTTTTAAACCCAATTTTAAAAATAATTCGGAAAAAAAGAGAAAGTGGTTTTCTTTCATTAAATAATATATATAATCTTATAAATTTATCTGAACATTAAATCAAATTTTTGGTTGTGGTAAAAAAAATTTATGGTATATACATTAAAAAAGAACATCGTTTTGGTCTTTTGTAAAGAAAGTAAAACATTCCTTATAAAATACATAAAATGATTCATTTTTAATACTTTTAATGATATTCAAAAGAAACATAGAATTTAATTTATAAATTATTTTTGTCCATATATAAAAATATATAATATAATTATAATAATATGTCCATGGAAGAAAAATATTTATAAAAGTTATCATTGAAACATCTAAAATGACGTTTTTAAATTAAGTTTCCTCTTAGCTCAAGTATGAATATTGACATATGTTCTTTATAATCTAGAATAATGCACTTATTTTAATTATTTAATTTCATAATAACATTTTTAAATTTTATTATTCCTCTAATTTTATTACAAAGTTGTATTTATTTTCTAAATAATTTAAGTTCTTTTCAAATACTTCGACGATATTCAACTCATATGTAAAAATTACATCAATAGGGTAAAAATGTAAAAAAAAAATCATTACCCCATAATTTTCATAATAATATTCATAAAATAAATTATATTTTATATAGAAATTTCATATTGTAAAGCAACTATAAATATGGTTATGAAAAATTATATACATTACCATCGTGGAGATGGTGGGTCATACGTACACAAGAGTAACATTTCCATTATTCAATGATTATGATGGAAACATGATAAGTGTTATTTTATATTTACATAATAATTATTATTATATCATAAATATGAAATATTTTCTATAAATATCATAAAATATAGTTTCTATATGATTTGGTTATGAAAAATGATTCATTTTGCTTCATAGAGATGGTAATCCACATGTATGCATGAATGAAATTGTTTTCTAATTGATGATATGTTACAAAATTAAATGATATATTATATTAAAATAATGATAATTGTTTCATTAATATAATATATAAACATTAATTCCATCATTATAACAATACATTAAGGGCGGTGATGTAAAAAAATTAATTTGGTTTACAAATCGGTAGTCCACTGTTTACATGAACATCAGTTTCGTTTACCATTTGACAGAAGAAGAGATAGATATAGGGTACTTAATTAATGTAAAAAAATATCAGAATATGGAATATATAAATTTTATTATTTCAACATGCTTTAAGAATATTTTTTTGATTTTTTTGAAGATATATTACTAAAATAGTCGGTAGAAATATTTTTTTTCCTCTTTGGAAAACCTCCTTTGATTGAATCGTAAATCCAACAAAAGTAAGAATTATTGAAAAAAGTCATTATGAATTTCAAATAAATGTTAGGATGACATTTAGGTATGTATTTTCTAAACCAAATGGTTCTTGAGGTATGTATATATAGAGACTTGGGTGTTTTTGTAATACATTGGAATATTTCTAAGAATGTTTATGAAGTCAGATGTTGAGTTGGTGTTGGATTCCTGTACTCGAAAATCCTCAATAAATTCATGTGAAAAATATTAAATATATTTTAACATGAACATTTTTTTATATGTTAAATTTGTAATAACATCTATGTGGAGTCTCAGATTAGAAATTGAGGGTCGTGGATGAGTTTAGAACATAGCGGTTACCCAAGGTGTAACTTAACGTCGGTTGGAATTTGGTGTCTGGTCGAAGGTGAATGTTGGTAGGGTATTGAGTGGACTTTTATTAATTTAATAAAATATTAGATAAATAGAACCCCATACATGTTTTTCTTTCAGACACATCGTAAGGGATATGAGTGTTTCCTCCCATGATGATGGACAACCAACGCAATGAGGTGACGCCATATCCCATTTTCAACACCAATCATCAGAAGATTGATGATTAACATATTATAAGTGATCCATTTGACTTGATGCTTTGGTGTTTCACCACGAGGTTGGACATTTTATGTGATTTATGTCCCAATCCACCATTTATTTCATTTTTTAGGATTTATATCACTTATATGAATGTTTGGGATCCCGTGGGGGCCGATTTGTGTTTTTTATGTGAAAATCAAGGATTTCGGGTGGCTAGGAGGAAATTTCCAACTATAATTTCAAATCACATAGTGTGTAGTAAGGGTTACATTCCATGTGTTATTTCCTTTGAGGTAAGATGGTATTCTTTTACTATACACCATGTATGAGTGTTTCACTCTGTTTAGTGAGCCAGGTCATGTGGACAAGGGTCATGGATAGTCTTTCCATATAAAAGGACTTTGTAATGTGAACGTACAAAGTAAATCACAAGTTAATGGGTTGAGTTACCTGGGAATTTCCAAAGGACATATGATTGGGATGGTCTAGAAGAAAACTTTATGTACCAGGGGTGAATGACATGTGGTGTTACATGGTCAGCTAGTCATGTATGGATGAGGACACGCCTAGGGGTTTGGAAGAGGTCACACACTATGTGATGTTGTTTACACACCATGTATAAAATTATATACAAGCTGAGTTACATCACGGGACTTTTCTGGTCGTCAGTTTTGAAAGACACTCCATGTAAGTTTTCTATATGTTCTGTGCTTACCATGGAGGCATTTTTCCCCCATGTATCTCCTTCTTATGGACTCATATAGAGCCCTAGGAATATCCTATCCTTAGTAGTATTCCATATGGTACATACTAGTGTCCATTTTTTGGGCCTTATAAGTGTTATGTGAGGTGAACTTGTGGGTCACCTTAGTTATCGACCTTTAGAAAAGTTGTGGTGGAGTGAGTTCCTTTTTTTATCTCTATTAGGGTTTTTGGTATTATGTCTTCATCATATGATTGTGAACCCTCTTTGGATGCCTGAATCATGTACATTGTGAGTGTAGTTTGAATTTTTGTATTGATTTCTCTCCATCCTCTTTGAAAAATGAATCAATGAATTGGAGAATGTATCCTTCTGAGAGGATTGGAGTGATCATCAAGTCCCTTCATGTTACCTTGATATGTATTTTTTAATCGTCATGATCAATATTTACCCAGACTTTGATTCTCTACCTAGGAGGATGATGACAATAGTGGATAGAGAACTCAGTGAGACCTGGGCGTAGAACCACTATCTGTGTATCAAGATATGATGTTTTTGATGCTGTTGTAGTTTTATGGAGTGTGAATCTTAGATTTATCACCTATGTTTACTTTGAAGATCTACAATTATTTTTTATTAGGTGGGGTTTGTGGAATTAGTGTGACCAACTCTATAAGTGAATTGATTCTCTACTATGAAAGTTGTTCCAATTTAGGTTTTTTCCACGATACCCTTTCCTTAGTGTTGTGTTCTTGATATGGTTTACAGTGTCCCTTATTTTTATTAGGAAGGATCACCAACCTAAGTCATGGATATCTTCTAGGTCACAGGGTTACTTTTAATATGGCACTATACATTGAAAATTACCTCACGAATATGTACCATCTAGGATAAAAGTTTTATGCCATTAGTTCAGTGTTCCTCAATAGAGTGACATATCTTAGTTGAGTGCCATATGGGATGTTGAAATAGTGAAATAGGCTTCGAGATATCTGATCTGTGACACCTATCATTTCTGTGATATCAGGGATAGATAGGATCATGTAATGAGTGCTCCAATATTATTGTTCTGTTGGGACCTTGATTTAGTTGTTGTGGACTGTTGGTTGGTTGTGGACCTTAAGACTTGGGGGTTTTTTGCAAGTATATCTTGGATCGTTTTAAGAGACCTTGTGGTATGTTTTTTCTTTCTTGATATACTATAGGGTATTGAGATGACTGGTTTTGGGTAGTCAAGGAATGGTTGTGTTGGAGTTTCTATCTCTCGTAGGTTTTCTTCTATGGAATTTTCGTATAAAGAACGGATGCCTATCAGTTACTCCCATTTGGTTTCTGGATTTTCGGACACCTACATGGTATTTTTATACTAACCCTTACATGGGATTTTCTAGATCATGTTGTGTCTTGTAAAAATTATAGGTTTTATGGAACTTTCTCAGTTGGACTGAGAGTTGGTGGAGAATAGATCTGGTCTTGAAAGGCTAAGGCATGTGTTGGTCATGCTTCAAGAAATAGTATCCTTCTTCTGAGTAGGACAGACTCTTATAAATTATTTCTTTTAGTGGGCCTATATTTTTTCCATTTTATTGATTTCTAATTTTATTGTACTCTATTTTTGGGATATAGAAATATGCATACATTTTTATTAGTTTTTCTTTTATCTCTACACTTTTTCATGGAGATGTTTGTGGGCTCATGTGTACATGTACTATTGGAAAATTCTTCCAACGTGTGTGATATTCCTACTAACTGATATTCTCCAGCCCTAGTCATGTTGAATGTGTTATTGGGGTTATAATGGAATGTTCTTCCACGGTTCAGGTTTACCCTGATGGGTCTGGACATGACAAAGTGCTATCAAATGAGGTTCCACCTTTGGGACCACAGAGTATAATTTTATAGCTGTGATCTTGGTCTGGGTTGTGTGGATATATTTTTAAGGTGTTCCGATTTGTATTTCAGGAAAAGGACTCTAATTTTTTTGTCGGGGATAATGTAGCCATTCAATATGACTCTGATAATATACTTGTTAACTCAGAATATTTGGGCACTCATTGTATTGGAAAATTTTTGTACATTCATCGTATAGGACTTGGTTGTGGTTTTTATAGTCCTTCTTGAGTCTGCTGCCTGGATGTACACTTTGATTATGTCATGTCTTTTCTTCTTTTAAGCTATTTGTATAATGATATCTATTAGGGTTTCAATATCTAGGTCATGGGTATGATCTAATAAGTGAAATGGTCTCCTTGTAGGGACCTATTCAAGATCCAAGTCTTCGTCCAAGTGGAAAACTCGTAGAACTCCCACTCATTCAGTTTCCCATTGATCAACCTATGAGAGTTTAGGTGGGTGAGTCTTGTTAAGATGAGATATGGGTGGATATATTGGTGATGTAGTATGATGTGCCTAGGTAGAGCATATATCACGAGCTTTAAAGGAAGGGTTCGCCTAAGGTATGGGTTGAGTAGGACCCACATAATATATGTGCACGAATCAAGAGGCATTTTCATTCATGGAGGCCTCAGGAGCATCCCAATAATTTAGAGTCACGGAATTTCTATGACCATGGGGGTATGTATATCTCATGTGGGAGTGTCCTGCTTATTGAGTTGTTGAAATAGGTATGGTCATTCGACCACCGTTGAAATGGCGGATATTTCAGTAGTGTCCAGAGGGTGGCATATTTGGAATAATAGTAGTTGAGGGTGGTTTGATAATTCTGTCTTTGACAACACCACAACCGCCAGGTGATCCATTCTATGCTTAGGGAACTGGTGGAAGGGGATATAGGTTGTTTCAAGCACTAGATTTTTTTCACCTAGAGGCCCAATGAGAGGTTTTAGGTACACACTGAATCATATCTAATTTTAAAGAAGTTTGGTTAAATACAAATGTGAACATAATTCTTCCCTTTCCATGTATTTCTTGAGAATTTTTTAGGTCACATATGGTGTAGGTGAAGCCGTGTTTTGGTGTGGCTTGACATATATTTGGATGAACAAGGATGGAGGATTCTTCCACAGTAAATATATGTTTTTAAGATGCGACTAAAACCATGAATAATGTCATTACCACACAAATCAGATAGTATCGAGGTGTGGTGGATGAGTCCCTTGTAAATGTGTGTTTAGAGTAGTGTTGTGTGTTTTCAATTTTTCAATGGATGTCCAGGTATGACCTAGTGTGTGAACTTGGGATGCCCTATGTTTTTCATTAGTACCCTCATTTTCTTGGCATCAGCTATGTTTGGGAGATGCTTAAGAAGGTTAGGGTTCATTTTTATGTAGCTTCAGACTCACAATAATTAGGGATGCTTACCCCCACTAAGACGTGTTCTTTAGATGATTTACAAAACCATGTGGGTGAGTTAGTGACAACAAAAGTGAATAGTGTTGGCGTATTGTAAGGATTTTCTTTGACTTGTGTGTCCAAAGTATATTTGTTTGTTATTCAGTCAGATTAGGCCCTGATTTTAAATGAAAGGTAGGCTAATAAGGGATGAGATTCAAGTGTAAGGGGCTTCTGGATGGAGAGATCCAGCATGGTTTGGGGTGTGACATGTGACTACAATCCTCGGTTGTAGATTTCCAAGAGTAATGATCCAATTTTACAAAATATTAGCCCATATCCAAGGCATAGGGAAACTAGGGGAACCCTTTTCAATTGACCATTGAATCGTAGGGTTTCTCGGGGGTTTATTGAGTTATATACGATTTTTAAGGGCTCTTACGACCCAGTGTCTTCACTTGGGAAGTCATGTTTTTTTCACCAGCTGAAAGATGCATTTTTATGGATTGGAGATTTCATTTGTGAGGTCTCTCATGACTGAATATCCATAATACAATATCATGATGGATTTTATGAAGGTGGGGAGTACGTCACCCTTTCGAGGTTTGATGATGAAACTAGTCATGTGGTGAGATGTATTGTTGAGGATGTATCTTTACCGATATGGTTTAACCAAGATAGGGGTGGTTTCAACATATTATTTTATCATTATGATTATGAAAACATGCTTTAGTTTTTCATATTGGTGTAGTATTGGTTTTGGTTGTGAAGGGAAAAGATTGTTCAGGGTAGGATGAGGTCAGATGGGCCTCGTTTGTGGTAGTCATAGACCGATGACAGTGGCCCTTGGAAGTTGAAGATAAGGCCTCATGTCCAATGGGATCTCACCTCATTGAGGGTTCGTAGATTTTTCCAAGGTGGTAGGATTTCTCTAGGGTTTTTGAACCATTCCTTAAATTTATATGTTGGCTAGTGGGGTTTCATTCCAAGATACCATTTGGCGACTGTTTAGCAGTTTCATGGGGTCTTCGAACTGTTGCAGATGAGGTGACATGTCCTCACATTTTATCAGGATGTTATATTGTTTTGAGATGGATATTGGGTTCTGTTTGGAGTTGGTGGTTCCCCTAACAGTGTGCTTATATGCGGCGCGGGAGCCCCTTGGCGAGATTGTTGGCATGGGAGTCCCAATAAAGAGTTCAATTTATCTCCTTCTTTCAAGATTTATTATTTTTTGGGCATTAAAATACATATTAACGGGAGGATTTAATGAATCTTGTTTTTCTATAACACATTTTAATATTTCTAGGAACATTTTTGAATCCAAACATAGAGTGGGTGAGGGGTTTCGGGGCCAGGAGAGCCTTAGTGCAGTCGTGTGAAAAATCGTAAATTTATTTTAACATGAGTAAGTAGGTCTATGGTAAATGTGGAATAACACCTAAGTAGAGTCTTGGAGAAAAACTCTGGGGCTGCAGTTGAGTTTAGAACATGGAGGTTACACTAGGCGTAATATATTGTTTTTCGACATTATGTCCCCAGTCAGAGGCGGATGTTGGTGGGGTATTGGCGGAGGTTTATTAATTTAATAAACTATTTAATGAATAAAACATAATAACCTTATTTTTTCCATTAATAGTTTAAGGTATATAAGTTACTCCTCCCATGAAAATGGATGAACAAGTAATGTTTATTCCATCAGATCCAATTTTTGATGTCGATCATCACTAGATTAAGGATCAACGAATTCTAGTCATTTCGTTGGACCCAAATCTTTAGTGTTTCACCACAAGGTATGAGTTTTTCTGAAAGTTATGCTTGAATCCCATTTTTATGTTTTTTCAATGTTTTAGGGCCTTGAAAAGATCACTAAGGACCCTGTGGGGTCTATCTGTGTTTTTCAGGTGAAAATCAGGGGTTTCAGGTGGCTCGAAGAAAATTATTGATTGGAATATTTGATCACGAAATTTTTAGTGAGGGCCACATTTCATGTCTTCATCCCATTTAGACAATATGAGCTTCTGGGAATACACACCATGTATAAGGGTTGAATTTTATGTAGTTATCCAGGTTGTGTGTCCAAGTGTCATAGAAAATCTTATTGTGTGAAAGGACTCGGTCATGTGGAAGTACATGGTCAAGAACACAATCATAGATTAAGTTACAGAGGAACAACCAAAGGACGCATGATTAGTCTTGGTTAATAAGAATTTTTCATGTAATAAGGGTTCATGTCTGGTGGTGTTAAATAGCTATATAGCCATGTATGGGTGAGGACACACCTAGGGGTTCAACTGAGGTCACACACCATTTGAAATGGTGTACATGTCATGTATAGACTTATATAAAATCTATGTACCATCAAGCGACAAATTTAGGGGTTGGTGTTGAGTGACTCATCATATAAGAATGTTTCATTCCATTTCTTTTACTTTTAGTATTTTTTCACTCATGCATGTCTATCTTCTGGACTCATACAAAGCCCCCGAGTATCTTTTCCAGAGTATTTTCTCACATAAGAAACGATCGTGGAAACGATTTGTGCCTTTGATGTGCGATGTGAGGTTTCATTATGGGTCAATTATGTTTTCTTTTTTTATATGATTAGTGGTTCAAAGAGTTATGTTGGTCTATATCTATGAGTATTTTTGTCTTCATGTCCTCATTATAAGATTACGTACACTATTTGACTTCCACGAACATGTGAAGTGTGGGTGTGATCTCATTCTATGGAGTGAGTTGTCTCTTCCTGATTTGACAATAGACTCAGTGGCTTATTTCATGTATCCATCTTAGTGGCCTAGATCGATACCACTATTATTTCATGCTCCCCTTCTAGGGTTTTTGGAATAAATGCGACTAATATTTACATGGGATTTGATACTCAACCCCGGGGGATTTCATTAGTAGGGAATAAAGCCCCTAATGATTCTTGGGCACATACCTACTATAGTTGTATCAAGTTATGATCATTTTTATGGAGTTGTAGTTTGATGGAGTGTGTATCTTGGATCCACCCCCTTAGTTTCTTTGGATTAAATGATAATTATATCTTAGGTGGTGTTTTTGAATTAGTATGGTCAAATCTACTTGGGCGCCGATCCTTTTCATAGTGAGTTGTTCCAATTTTAGGTTGTTTCATGATACCATTTCATGAGTTTAGTGTTTCAGTTAGGGTTCTTAGTGTCCCCCAGTAGTTACTGGTATAGATCTCCAAATAGATTTTTGGTGATCATTTAGGTCATTAGGTGACTTCCTCTATGGTTTTTCCCATTGAGTGTGCACTCATGGGTAGGTACCACTATGGATGGATGGGTTTTTTGATTAGTTAAGTGTTTCTAGAGAGTGTGAAATCTCTCAGTAGAGTTCCATTTGGATTGGTAAGGTTGTGAAATAAGCTTTGAGATACCCAATGTGTGATTCCTCTCAGTTTCATTCCATATGGGATGGCTAGGGTTGTGGAGTGAGTGCTCCTAGACTAGCGTTCTTTTGGGACCTCAAGTTGGTTTCTATGTAAAGTTATATGGCTATGGACCTTTATACATGTGAATATTTGTTGAGTATATCTAGGATAATTTTGGGATACCTTATTTTATGTGTTATCTTTCTTGAAAAAATAGGGTGTTTGAGATGACTAGTTTTATAAATCCGATGAATGGTTGAGATAGAGTTTCTCTCTCACTTGTGGTTTCTCTAATATCTTTTGGGTTGAGAGAACTGATTCATATCAGTTACTCCCTTTTTGATTTTGGGATTTGGGAGCACCTTATGGGTACTTTTATACAAACCCCTACATATTCTTTTTCCATACATGATGTGTCTTGTGAAAAAATATTGGTTGTATAGTACTTTCCATGGGGTACATGGAATGTTTGGAGTGTAGACCTGGTCTATACATACTAAGGAGTGCACCGATCATACTGTTGGAAACAATCCCCTCCTTCTGAGTAGGTTGGATTCTTTTTTATACTTTCTTTTTGTGGGCCTCTATTTTGTTCATTTTTATTACTTTCCTATTTTGTCAGAATCTTTTTTTGTGATGTATTTTTATGAAAGAATTTTAATTATTTGTACTTTTATCTATTCACTTTCTCATAGATATATTTATGGTTTTGTGAGTATAGGTACCTTATTAAAATGCCTCCCATGTGTGTGATATACCTATTGGGTTCTAGTCACCATCCCCTCACCTAAAAGAGGGAGGATTGGGGTTGTAGCGGCCCAGCCTTCAACCAACCAGTCAGGCCCCAGGGAATAGGGTTGTGACATTAGAGAATAGGATATGGGGTTCCATTTTAACCACTTGTTAACCTTTTTGATTATTATAGTGATAACAAAGTTCTTAATCATTAGGGGTCAAGATAATTTCAATAAAAGGAAAATTAGCCCATAAATGAACTATGCTTAATTTTTTTAACCATATCCCAAAACAATTGATTAGTATAGATTATTATGAATTTTAAATCATTTAATAAAATACTTGTTATCATAATATATCATTTAGGTAATTTTTGGAAATACATGAAATATTATAATATAATATGTATCGAACTCTTGTAAAATGGTTCAAAAATGACATGGATTCAAATATAAATAATATATGGTTTTAATAGAATCATTGAAAAAAAAATATAGGTTTTGATAGCATTATAAACCATATATTTTGGATAAACCCCTAGGATAACCAATTTTAACATTAACCATGGTAATAAATTTTTTGATATTAAAGGGTTTTAATTTTACTTATAATTTTCAAATTGCATAAATAATGTTTGAGGGGTTATATCGTAAAGAATTTATATTTAAAACTATCCTTTTTCAATCTTTTTATGAATTTTAAATAATTTAATAACATATTATTTAACATAAGATATCACTAATGTCATTTTTTGACACAATTTATTTAATTTGTCTTTTAAAAAACATGACTGAAAAAAAAGAATATAATCCTTCACACTTCACTAACATGTTATATTTTTTAAAAAAATATATGTAACATAATAATTTATCCCAAATATGTTAATTTAATTTTTTTAAAATCTGTTATTTTATTTTTATATTTATTGATTAAATATTGTGGTGATATTTCCCAAGTATTTATGATATTTATTTCATTTCTAAAAAATTTAAATAAAATTACCTTGATAAAAAATTATTTATATTTAATATAACCCTTTTAGAACCAAACATAGCCTCTAGTTATCCATATTTCAAAAATAATTAAATAATAAGACAAAGAGAATGATATTTGTGATATATCTTTATATAAAATAATATAATGGTCAAAATCAAAGAAATATAGAACCAAGTTTCCATATTTTCAAAACATGGATGGAAATGACCAAAAACCACTCATAAAATTGTAAAAATTAATGTATTATAGTAATTTTTTAGTCCCTATAATATTATTTTTAACCTTAATTTTCTGATTTACCCTTACCATGGTGATAATTATTTACATGATTACTATTTATAATGACAAAAAATAAATGGGTACAATTTTGAACATTTCAAACTCATGATTCCAAATATGGTATTATTTTTTAGGAATATTTTTTTAGAATTGAAATTAATTAATTTTATATTAAAACAATAAATACAAAGAAATATAGTTTTTTTAAAAATGATGTTTAAGATTTTTTATACCAGACTCTTGTATAATTTTTTTTCACTAACTATAATTGGAATAATTTTAATAAAATGAAATACTAAAAATTTAAAACAAATCCAAAATATAATTTTAATTCATAAATATATTAAAAAAAATATAGTTTTATAATAGAAATAAGTATTGTTAAATATTCATTTAAAAATCAAATTTTTTAGAAAAATCGCAAAATTTTCAGCATAAACTAATTTAGATACGATGGATTAAAAAATGATTTCATTTTTATAAATTAAATTTTATAAATGATAAAAAAATAATTATAATTTTTTCTTATAAAAATCAATAAAGGAAATTCATGAAGAAAACATTTATTTAAAGAATAAAATGACTTTACTAAAAAATTATGTGATTATTTTGAAACAACTTATCCATTCAATTATATTTAATATGAAATATATATATATACATCATACGTGAGTTAATCTTATTAATACCTGCCAATTTTATTGCTAGGATATAATGGTCATATTTATATAATATCATTTCATGGTTCATTTAGTCTCGGTGTTGTGTGTGGTATATTCTATCAAAACAAGTTTTATTTTTAAAATCTTGTGCTACTGAATGATATTTTCCTACAATATCTAGAATTAATTATCACTAATTAAATAAACTACCAACCCCTGAACTCAAACGCACAACATCCTCTGCCTAAAATATTCAATCTACACATGATCTGTAGAGATCTACTCAATACTAAAAATTACCCCATTCTGCCTCATCACAATTATAAGAAGCTCTCATTTGAACTCGATATTATTTCCACTAAAACTAAAACTACCGTATAAAATACATTTATCATTCCATAAATCATACCTAGATCCTTAAGGTTATAGGACTCCACTACCTACGACTATATGTAATCCTGAACACTAGTTCCTTGTGCCTAACATAGTCCACCTAGA
The DNA here is from genome assembly GCA_963277665.1 of Viscum album. Classification (NCBI taxonomy): domain Eukaryota; kingdom Viridiplantae; phylum Streptophyta; class Magnoliopsida; order Santalales; family Viscaceae; genus Viscum; species Viscum album. Next base: position 773,608,943 of record OY728131.1, on the reverse strand, counting down.
GGTAGTAGTGGTGGTAAAAGATCATAACATCAACGATCATCTGCAACCCTCCTAGCTCTTCTATTATGTCTTCCTCCATGAAAACCTCCATTCACATGTTTTTACCTCTATCTGGGAGGTCTATAAACTATTTATCTTTCTATATCTTGGTGGGTTTGGAAATCTTATGTTATATGACCTTACACATAAAAAGAGTAACAGTGTCTCTCCCTCAGTTGACTAGAACCTCCCTATGTTAATTGAGTAGTTAGAATGTTATTCTTTGTATACCTTTAATATAAGGCCCCATCCTTAAACCTTACTTAATCTCGAGTTATTACAAGATTACACATTGAGGATCTTTTCGGGATTAGATTTTTAGAGAATTAAATCATAAAACTTGAATTACATTCCACATATAAACAAAGTGGTTACATAAATATAGTATTCTTCTTTCCCATCAATGGAAACATATTTAGAATAAAACATGGATTCCTTCTTGACACTTCCTTGACACTATCATCATATCATTTACCTTTCCCTTGACCTGTGAAAAACATTTCAAAAAAACATGGGATGAGCATAAAAAGCTCAGTAAGGGATATAAAAATATGGAAAGGAAACATGGGAACATATATAAATAAGAATGAAATCATACTTTACCCATAAAACATAAGAACTTTAACCTACCTCATCAAATCATGAATAAATCATAGAAATCATAAGACATAAAGGTAAATTGAGGCATTCATAACATTCTTATGTAGGGAGTAACCCTCTTGGTTACGTTTGGAATACCCATCACAGTATATTCCCTAAATCGCTTCGGAGAAACCTTAACGTTTCACTCCTTCGCGTTACCCAATGCATTGGAGAGATATATCGGGCTCACCTGCCCTTAGTTTATCACGGAACCACCCATCTTCATAATAATGCCCAAGAACCTCAACATAATCGTATCACATAAAACATGCATAAAGGAAACATAACATTTCCACCTTTCAATCACAAGATATCAATACAACACATTGATATAAAAACATTATGAAAACCATTTTCAATACCAAAATAAAAGAAAATTAAAACATGGTATTTATTTTTCTTTTAAAAAGAAAGTATGTCTTGTAGAGGAAGCCGAAACTCAAATAATGGTCACGGCGGTGGAGAAGTCGTTGTCGCCGCATACGTACGACAAAAACATTCCCTTTTGTCATTTAGTAAACGCTTCGTATAAAAAATATTCTCTTTTTAATAAACGTAAAAGTCAACGGGGTATATACACTGTATAAAAGAAGGTTGCGTATAAAACAAAATATGCCTCAATGAAAGGAGATTGAGACGAAGTCTCATACCTCGGGTCCGACTTGACTCGGTCGTTCTTTAATCTCCTGAATAATAAACTTGAGTTAATTTCTACTTGTTTAAGAACCTTTTTCAATTTCATTATTCCTTTTATATCACTTATTTCCATGTCATGAACACTATGTAATTATTTAAGTTAATAACGGCCGTTTTAACCATCATTGGTACTTGAGTAAAAAATAAACCCTTTATAATTACAAGTTGTTCTTGTATCCATTATATCCAGAATTATAATAATGATGTATATATCATATATATTCAGTATATACATGTTTTTATAATATTACATAATCATTTAGAGGTAAGAAATGAAATGCACCGTTCATGGAGACGGTAAGCCGTTCGTACGCATGAACGCTACTTTCATTTCTATTTCGTATTTTATAGAATGGAATCATAATGATATAAAGGTATATTATAATTCCAGTATAATATCATATATAATATCATAGTTCCATCCTTTATACGTCCCACATATGGTATTTAACGAATCAAATCACTTTGAGGGGACGGTAGTCCGCACTTCCTTAAATGAAGATATCGCATTTACCCATAATGGAAACCATAAAGGTATGCCCAAAATGAAAAATACAGAAGTTTAAGGAAAACATAAACATATTTTATATCATATATAAATATAGTGACATCTTAATGTCAACCTTTGAAGGTGTTCAAAGAATTTTGAACAATCATCGTTTCGGGAGGCATAAATTCACCATCCACGGAAACAGTATGTACATTAACCATTAGATGTAGGTTTGTGTAAGTGTAGCTCGAATCCTTCTTATAACAACATACTAGTATATTTAGGATATTGTATCTGTTATAAAAGAAAATAATAAAAAGAGTTTAGGGGGTTGGAGAAGCAAAATAAAACAAAAGGACTCAAGTGAAGACATTACCTTAAAATTGGGTAACTCCCTTTGGTTTGAGCTCAATGGATTCCTTGGGAAGACTTCTTCCCAAAGTTAGACTTCAAGGAGTAAGAGAGGGAAGTGGAGAGACAAAATGGTCAGGGGTTGGCCGAGGCAAAGGCTTTGGGAGTGTGGGTAAGGAGGTAGAGGTGGGGGTCTTTTATAAGAGGAGAGGAGGGGCACTCTTGGAAGGTAAAGAAAAGTCACTTTATTTAAAAATGGTATTCAGATTTAAGAGGTCCCACATTGATGTTTTTCGAGGATAAGGTGATAAGGGTTATAAATCCACCCATCCAATAGGTTTTTGACATTTTTAGTTCTTAGAGTTTACATTATCATTCCATTTTATTTAAATCGTTAAATAATGAGGTCATCGGTGCATCATCATGATGTCATGAATAATTTAATTTATTTAAAGTCTAAAAATTATAAAAAAATACTATGATGTAGGAAATCCTTTTATCTTTCCAATGACTATTTATAATAAAAAATAGGATCTTTATAACCCCATTTAAAAATTGTTTTAGTAAAACATCTCATGTTTGTGTCATTTTTACTTTTACATTAAATAAAAAAGTTATTTATGTCATTGCCCAACCAAAGTGGATCCATGGGGTCCCCAAGTTGACCCATGGATTGTCTTGGTCGTCCATGACACATCCAATGATGGTAGGACATGTTTCAAGCTCATCTCATTTTATTAAAGCATTATTTTTACCTTAAACTACACTAATTACCTCTAATCGCGATTAAGAACTTAAGAGTTACTATTCACTAAAAAATTATTTTAATCTCATTGAACCACATTTTACTTCTTAATGACAACCATGTATGTCAGATTTTTGAAATTGAAAACACATAAGTGGTAAAATTTTATTTAAATGAAAAATCAGTTTTTATAAGTACCACTTTGTGGTTTCACTATTCATCAACAATTGAAGTTTTTTAGAAAAATACCAAAAATTCACCCTAAGCTATATTTGATATTCCGAATTAAAAAATGAAGTCTATTTTACAAAATTCAAAACATATAAGTCAAATTAATTAATTTAATAATTAATTCCCGTTTTCATGACAAATAGCGTGTTTTTATGAAACAATTAGTATCAAAAGATTAACACCAGTTTAAGTCCAATTTCAAAGTGAAATTGATTCCAATGACCACCATTGGATTAAATGGTAAAAATATATTTTAATTTCACTTCGAAACCAATTCAAAATATAATCTAATCATATAAATAAATTAGATTAAAAAGTAGTCTTGATGTAAAATGCAGTATTTTTCACTATTCATTAAAAAAATGAACATTGTCTGAAAAATACCAAAAATTCACACAAAGTAAATTTTGATGTCCCAATCATAAAGAATAAGTTTATTTTGAAAAAAATAGATTATAAAATTGTAAAAAGATAGATTTAAAAATGGTTTTCCATCAAAAGGCAGTAAAACAATCTTTTAAGAATATTAGTGTATTCCATGCATAAGATTGTCTTTATTTTCATTTTAAGCCTCTAAAACACTATCTTAATAATTAATAGACATAGATAAAATATCTATTATTCATTACTTACTTGGGATGTTACATCCTTCCCCCCTTTTGAAAATCATGTCCCTGCAATTTATTTACTTATCGAATAAATGGGGGTACTTATCGCTCATTGCATTTTTAGATTCCCATGTTGCCTCTTCCATCATGTGGTTTTTCCACAAAACCTTTACATGATTAATCACCTTATTCCGTAACACTTGCTCCCTGTGGTCAAGAATCTGGACTGGTTGTTCCTCATAAGATAGGTTCTCCTCCAGCTGAACTACCTCTGGACTCAAAACATGAGATGGATCTGGTATATACTTTCTCAACATCGAAACGTGAAAAACATTGTGTACCTGAGATAAACATGAGGGTAAAGCCACCTGGTATGCAACTGATTCAACTGTCTCCAGAATTTCATATGGTCCAATAAACTTTGGACTCAGCTTTCCTTTCTTACCAAATCTCATCACACTTTTCCAAGGAGAAACCTTGATAAAAACATGATCACCTACCTAGAAAGATAGATCCTTCTTCCGGTTATCCGCATAACTCTTTTGCCTGCTCTAAGCTGTTCTCATGTGCTTCTGAATCAGCTGTACTTTTTTTGCCATCTCTTCTACCAATTCTGGTCTCATCAACTTCCTTTCACCCACTTCATCCCAGAAAGCTGGAGTTTGACACCGCTTCCCATATAACGCCTCAAATGATACCATCTGTATACTGGAATGAAAACTGTTATTATATGAAAATTCAACCAAAGAAAGATGTTGGTCCCAACTTCCCTGATAATCCATCGATCAAGAACGTAGCATATCCTCCAATGTCTGAATTGTTCGTTCTGACTTCCCATCTGATTGAGGATGAAAAGCTGTACTAAAATTTAATTCAGTACCCAACGACTTCTGAAGGCCTTTCCAAAAGTTAGAAGTGAACCTGGGATCACGATCAGATACAATAGAGAGGGGAACTCCATGTAACCCGACTATCTCTTTACGATACAAATGGGAAAGTTGATCTAGGGAAAAAGTATCTCGTATATCAAGGAAATGAGCAGATTTAGTCAAGCGATCAACAATAAACAATATTTCATTATTACCTCGAGATGTCCTTGGTAATCCCAAAACAAAGTCCATGGATATATTCTCCCATTTCCACTCTGGCACTAGTAAAGGCTGAAGCATCCCTATCGGTAATTTCCTCTCTTCTTTAACCTGTTGACATGTCAAACACTTCACAATAAAATCATCAATATATCTTTTCATTCCATCCCACCAGTAATACTCCCGCAGATCTCTGTATATCTTAGTACTTCCAGGATGAACTGAAAATGGAGAACTATGATCTTCACATAACAACTCTCTCTTCAACTATGAATCACAAGGCACACACAATCTCTTCCCAAATCTCAAAACGCAATCATTATCAATGTTGAATTCAGGCAACTTACCTTTTTGAACCAGCTCTACCTTTTTCTACAACCCACTGTCTTGCTTCTGTGCTTGCTTGATTCTGTATGATAGAGATGACCTCACTGATACCTGAAACAAAACAGAAGAACTTCTTGTACCAACAACTTCTATGCCAATGTTCATCAAATCCTTAACCAAAGGATCATGTTCCAAACGCAACATTGCTAATGAAGCATTACTTTTTCGACTCAAAGAATCTGCCACTTTATTTGCTTTTCCCGGATGGTAATGAATTGTAAAATCATAATCCTTGATTAATTCCAGCCATCTCCTCTGTCTCATGTTTAACTCTTTCTGAGTGAATATGTACATCAAACTTTTGTGATCAGTATATATTTCACACTTTACTCCATACAAATGATTCCTCCAAATTTTTAAAGCGAAAACAACAACAGCTAATTCCAAATCATGTGTAGGGTAATTTACCTCATGAGTTTTCAACTGTCGTGAAGCATAAGAAATTACCTGATCATTCTACATTAGGACGCAACCAAGTCCTTTCAATGAAGCATCACTATATATAACAAACTCACCATTCCTGGAAGGTAGTGCCAAAACTGGAGCATTCACCAATCTTCTTTTCAATTCTTGAAAACAATCATCACATTCTTTTGTCCTGATAAACTTAACACCCATCCGAGTTAGCTAAGTCATTGAACTAGAAAACCATGAAAAATTTATAACAAACCTTCGGTAATAGCCAGTCAAACCAAGGAATCTACGAATCTCAGTTACATTTGTGGGTCTTGGTCATTCTTCAACAACCTTTGTTTCTGCAGGATCAACAGTTATCCCATCTTTAGAAACAATGTGACCAAGGAAAGAACTTTGTTGCAACCAAAACTCACACTTGATGAATTTTACATACAGTTTATTTTCTTTTAAGGTTTGCAATATAACCCTTAAATATCTTTCATGCTTCTCTTTACTTTTAGAAAACACAAAAATATCATCAATGAAAACCACCACAAACTTATCCAAGAACTCATGGAAAATTTTATTCATTATGTCCATGAATATAGCAGGTGCATTGGATATCCCAAAAGGAATTACTACAAATTAATAATGGCCATATCTTGTACGAAACGCAGTCTTTGGAACATCTGCTTCCTTTACCTTCAGTTGATGGTACCCCGATCTCAAGTCAATCTTTGAAAAATACTGAGCTCCCTGGAGCTGATCAAACAAATCATCGATATGAGTCAAAGGATATTTGTTCTTAACAGTGATGTTATTCAAGGCTCTATAATCAATGCAAAGTCTCATTGAACCATCTTTCTTTTTAACAAATAAAACAGGAGAACCCCATGGTGATTTGCTAGGTCGAATGAAAACTTTCTCTAATAAATCTTGCAATTTCTCCTTCAACTCTAAAAGTTCAATTTGAGCCATTCGATAAGGGGGTTTTGAAATTGGCTTAGCATCAGGAACTAAGTCAACAGTAAACTTAACTTCCCGATCTGGTCTTATTCTAGGCAACTCATCAGGAAAAACATCAGGATACTCATTTACCACTGGCACATCATTAATCTGAATAGTTCCTTTATTTTCAATGATGTGTGCAAGGTAACATTCATTTCCATCTTTTACAAGTTTCCTGGCCTCTTGATAAGTTATCAACAGTAATGGTTCATTCTTGTACACAAACTGAAATCCTTTCTGAAAAGAAACTTCTTTAACTCTACAGTCAATCTTAGCATGTTAAATAGAGAGCCAATCCATACCCAGGATAACATCAAACTCTACTAGAGGTAGAACAATAAGGTTTTCAAGTAGGTTCTTTCCACAGATAAGGATAGGAAGATTCTTATAAATTCTTTTTGCCTCAACATTTCCCCCAGGTGTTTTTACCAAAAGTTCAGGAGTCATTTCCTGAGATGGTATTCCCATTTTACTAGAAAAGGTTTCAGAGATGAAACAATGTGTAGACCCCGAATCAAACAACACACTGGCATAATCTGAAAAAACAAACAAAGTACCTCATACAACTTCATTTGATGGCCCGACATCTGCTGAAGTAGTTGCAAAGGATTTCACCACCCCTTTCTGCGTGTAGTCCAACTGCTTCCCATCACCCAAGCTCTTTGTCGGACACTCTTTTTCATAGTGACCCATCTCATTGCACTTATAACATTTCACTAACTGTAAATCAAATTTGGTCTTACCATCACCCTGATCTTTTCCAGTGCAATCAAGAGCCTTATGTCCCATCTTACCACATCGGTAGCACTTTCTAGAATTCAGAAGACATTCCCCAACATGCCTTTTTCCAAATTTATCACAAACTGGAAACTTAGTTTTTTTACCGTCAGACTTTTTTGAAGAATTCTTACCTTTCTCCTGCCACCTAGGTCTCTTATTCTGTTGGTTGTTATAGAACACTTGATCATCGGAAAACACCATTTCCACATTCTCAACACATCGAACAAGCTTTTCATAACTTTTAAACTCACGGGAAGCTAATGCCCTTCAATATTTTGGCTTTAATCTTGAGTAAAAATGATTGATTTTACTATCAAAGTCTCAGATAAAATTTGGAGCATACCTTCCCAATCGAGTGAACCTTTCTTCATAGGCAGCCACTGAGTCTTCCTCTTGCCTCAATTCCATGAATTTCTTTTCCATCCTAAGTCAAACAGCCTTAGGAAAATACTTCTCAAGAAACATACCTTTGAATTCATCCCAGTCGAGAGCATCAATCTCATCAGCGTCCCTGATATTTTTAACCATCGACCACCACTGATCTGCTTCACCCTCTAAACGATAAATAGCAAGACTAACATTTTGATTGTCTGAAAACCCCATGACATCACAAATCTTCTCTAGTGCTTTAATCCACCCTTCAGCTATCACAGGTTCAGATGATCCTCTGAATGATGGGGGATGTTGCCTCATGAAATGTTCCACTACTGACATGTTCCTCTACAGTTGATCTGGCTGATCTCGTGTATGGATACCACCTCCATTTATCTCTTGAGTCAACTGCGCCATTACTGCAACAAACTGTTCTATTCCAATTCCGACCATCTCAGGATGCTGATTTGGAAGGTTATTTCCTTCTGCATGCCTTCCTAGCACTTCTTCCCTGTTTCCTCTGTGGAAAACCATTCTGAATAAACATGTCTTAGATAAAGCAACATGGTAATATTCAAATACTATATCACTTCAATTTGACCATAAAAAATATTTTTGGATAATCATTTAATAGAATTATAACTCCTAAATTTATCTAAACCGACCTCTGATACCAACTATAAGGCCCCAGCCTTAAACCTTACTTAATCTTGAGTTATTACAAGATTACACATTGAGGATCTTTTCGGGTTTAGAGTTTTAGAGAATTAGATCATAAAACTTGCATTACATTCCACATATAAACAAAGTGGATACATAAAGATAGTATTCTTCTTTCCCATCAATGGAAACATGTTTAGAATAAAACATGGATTATTTCTTAACACTTCCTTGACACTATCATCATATCATGTATCTTTCCCTTGACCTGTGAAAACAATTTCCAAAAAACTTGGGATGAGCATAAAAAGCTCAGTAAGGGATATAAAAATATGGAAAGGAAACATGGGTACATATATACATAAGAATGAAATCATACTTTACCCATAAAACATAAGAACTTTAACATACCTCATCAAATCATGATTAAATCATAAAAATTATAAGACATAAAGGTAACTTGAGGCATTCATAACATTCTTACCTAGGGAGTAACCCTCTTGGTTACGTTTGGAATACCCATCACAGTATATTCCCTAAATCTCTTCGAATAAACCTTAACATTTCACTCTATTGCGTTACCCAATGCATTGGAGAGCTATATCGGGCTCACCCGCCCTTAGTTTATCACGGAACCACCCGTCTTCATAATAATGCCCAAGAACCTCAACATAATCGTATCACATAAAACATGTATAAAGGAAACATAACATTTCCACCATTCAATCACAAGATATCAATAAAACACATTGATATAAAAACATTATGAAAACCATTTTCAATACCAAAATAAAATAAAAGTAAAACGTGGTATTTGTTTTTCTTTTAAAAAGAAGGTATGGCTTGTAGAGGATGCCGAAACTCAAATAATGGTCACGACGGCAGAAAAGTCGTTGTCGCCGCATATGTACGACAAAAACATTCCCTTTTGTCGTTTAGTAAACGCTTCGTATAAAAAAGTTTATTTTTTTAATAAACGTAAAAGTCAACGGGGTTTATACACTGTATAAAAGAAGGTTGTGTATAAAACAAAATATGCCTCAATGAAAGGAGATTGAGACGAAGTCCCATACCTCGGGTACGACTTGACTCGGTCATTCTTTAATCTCCTGAATAATAAACTTGATTTAATTTCTACTTGTTTAAGAACCTTTTTCAAGTTCATTATTCCTTTTATATCACTTATTGCCATGTCATGAACACTATGTAATTATTTAAGTTAATAACGGTCGTTTTAACGATCATTGGTACTTGAGTCAAAAATAAACCCTTTATAATTACAAGTTGTTCATGTATCCATTATATCCAGAAATATAATAATGATGTATATATCATATATATCCAGTATATACATGCCTTTATAATATTACATAATCATTTAGAGGTATGAAATGAAATGCACCATTCATGGAGACGGTAATCTGTACGTACGCATGAACGCTACTTTCATTTCTATTTCGTATTTTATAGAATCTAATAATAATGATATAAAGGTGTATTATAATTCCAGTATAATATCATATATAATATCATAGTTCCATCTTTTATATGTGCCACATATGGTATTTAATGAATCAAATCACTTTGAGTGGGCGGTAGTCCGCACTTCCTTAAATGAAGATATCGCGTTTACCCATAATGGAAACCATAAAGGTATGACCAAAATGAAAAATACATAAGCTTAAGGAAGACATAAACATATTTTATATCATATATAAATATTGTGACATCTTAATGTCCACCTTTGAAGGTGTTAAAATAATGTTGAACAATCATCGTTTCGGGAGGCATAAATTCACCATCAACGGAAACAGTATGTACTTTAACCATTAGATATAGGTGTGTGAAAGTGTAGCTAGAATAATTCTTATAAAAACATCCTAGTATATTTAGGATATTGGATTTGTTACAAAATAAAAGAATAAAAAGAGTTTAGGGGGTTGGAGAAGCAAAATAAAACAAAAGGACTCAAGTGAAGACATTACCTTAAAATCGGGTAACTCCCTTTGGTTTGAGCTCAAAGGATTACTTGGGAAGACTTATGCCGAAAGTGAGGCTTCAAAGAGTAATAGAGGGAAGTGGAGAGACAAAATGGGCAGGGGTTGGCCGATCCAAAGGCTTTGGGAGTGTGGGTAAGGAGGTAGAGGTGGGGGCCTTTTATAAGAGGAGAGGAGGGGCACTCTTGGAAGGTAAAGAAAAGTCACTTTATTTTAAAATGTTATTCAGATTTAAGAGGTCCCTCATTGATTTGTTTCTAGGATAAGGTGATAAGGGTTCTAAATCCACCCATACAATAGGTTTTGGACATGTTTAGGTCTTATATTTTACATTATCATTCCATTTTATTTAAATCGTTAAATAATGAGGTCATCACTACATCATCATGATGTCATAAATAATTTAATTTATTTAAAGTATAAAAATTATAAAAAAAGTACTATGATGTAGTAAATCGTTTTATCTTTCCAATGACTATTTATAATCAAAAATATGATATTTATAACTCCATTTAAAAATTGTTTTAGTAAAACATCTCATGTTTGTGTCATTTTTACTTTTACATTAAATAAAAAGTTATTTATGTCATTTCCAAAACAAAGTGGCTCCATGGGGTCCCCAAGTTGGCCCATGGATTGTCTTGGTCTTCCATGACACATACAATGAGGGTAGGACATGTGTCAATCTCATCTCATTTTATTAAAGCATTATTTTTACCTTAAACTACACTAATTACCTCTAATCGCGATTCGGAACTTAAGAGTTACTATTCACCAAAAAATTATTTTAATCTCATTGAACCACATTTTACTTCTTAATGAAAACCGTGTATGTCATATTTTTGAAATTCAAAACACATAAGTGGTAAAATTTTATTTAAACGAAAAATCAGTTTTTATAAGTACCACTTAGTGGTTTCACTATTCATCAAAAATTGAAGTTTTTCAGAAAAATACCAAAAATTCACCCTAAGCTATATTTGATATTATGAATTCGAAAATGAAGTCTATTTTACAAAATTCAAAACATATAAGTTACATTAATTAATTTAATAATTAATTCCCGTTGTCATGAAAAATAGCGTGTTTTTATGAAACAATAAGTATTAAAAGATTGACACCAGTTTAAGTCCAATTTCAAAGTGAAATTGATTCCAATGACCACCATTGGATTAAATGGTAAATATATATTCTAATTTAACTTCAAAACCAACTAAAAAGATAATCTAATCATATAAATAAATTAGATTAAAAAGCAGTTTTGATGTAAAATGCAGTATTTTTCACTATTAATTAAAACATGAACATTGTCTGAAAAATACCAAAAATTCACACAAAGTAAATTTTGATGTCCCAATCATAAAGAATAAGTTTATTTTTACAAACATAGCTTATAAAATTGTCAAAATACAGATTTCAAAATGGTTTTCCATCAAAAGGCAGTAAAACAATCTTTTAAGAATATTAGTGTATTCCATGCATAAGATTGTATTTATTTTCATTTTAAGCCTCTAAAACACTATCTTAATCATTAATATACATAGATAAAAATATCTATTATTCATTACTTTCTTGGGATGTAACATTTAAAGCCTCATGATGTTACTATATCTCTATGTTTGACATTGACCACCAACTTTTGTGGTCTCAACTATAAGGCTCCCACAAACAAAACCAACTGTTAGTATCTTCTTAGCTGGATATCTCTCTAAGACTAGGGAATACTCCATCACTACAACATGGTAAGGGATAAAAATAGATACCAATTCAACCCATATATATCATTGTAGCTCACACATAAAGGTATATTCTTGAAAGTAACCATAATAATCCATATCCATGGGGTACTGTGAGAGATTAGTAAACATTGATGTGTACTCCAAAATTGACATGCTTACCTTTTAGAGCTTCAGAAGCTCCTGTATTAGAATCACCAATATGTTTCCTAAATAAAACCCCTATATGAATATTTTATCAAAAAATATACAAGTCATATTTTCCTCAGTATACCTCTATATTACCAAGATTAACCATCCTTAATCCGACCCCTAAAAAAGTATCACTACTAAGACCACCACCAGATCTGGAGGGGGCTTATAAGGTGAAAAACTCATTGAACTACATTGAGATAATCCTCCATTTTCTAGGGTTTGGATCACCATAAAATCTATGTTTTATTTTTATTCATAATTCAGGAACTATTCTCATCTTGTCCATGTTATCTTCTAGTACCTCTAGACTAATAAGTTTTTTAAAGGGTTTAGGTAAGATCGACAAACCACATGGAGGAACTGCCTACTGTACAGGTCCCTGAAATGAACCTTCATCAATGTGAAGCTCATCATCATGATATTGGTTCAAAAAATAATCTCTATTTCTACATGGAAGAATCTTATAGTATACAAGACGTACCATTGTCAAAAGATCATATTTGGAAAGCTTACACCAGAATGGCATGGAAATCATAGTTCATTCTTATATGATGCATGTACCAATATTTTCCTTGAAACCAGTGCCTATATATACTGAGTCAATAATATTTTTATCATATCCCTCATGATTTCATTTGTTGTTTGTCACCCCACCTTGGATTTGCTAGCCTAAGTTCCAAACGTTTTTTTAATATTATCACCCCAGTTCCCAAAAAATCTTCATAGCTAAACTATCTAAAAACATAGGTCTTAAGATATTCTATCCTCCTATATCACTCTATCATGAACCAACATATAAAGGGCCCACCTAGATGATATTTAGGTTTTAGTGACCCCCAAATCTTCTCTATAATAGTCTAGCGGCTGGTGACTAGCACTGAATATGTAAATCACACACATAGTAGCCCTTATCTTATAGTACTTGTACACATGTACACATATTGGTACACATGTAAAATTAAGTAATAGTAAAAAAACAAATAACAATGATACATTTAGACCAAAAATCTCACATCATAATATGATAAATAATATATAAAGGAAAAGGGTCAAATATTATCGGCCATATCAGTAATAGAGTCCAACCTTATAATAAAAGGGCATTGTTTTGAAGATGATACTCTTGGAAATATCTATAGTTCTTCTAAAAATGAACCCATTCCTTATCTTGGTCCTCCAATGTCTTTATAAGAAGGAATTTCATCTATATAATCAGAACATGTGAAGGTAGATCACATGCATGTATTAGTATAAACATACCTTGTAGGACACCCAAAAATCACCAAACACAAATAATCCTGATATATATATATATATATGGATATTTATATTAATAAAAATAGTTTGATTCAACTAGAAAGAAAGATAATATTGACCTAGATAAGCTCAAACATAGATACCAAATCTCTATGGGGGTTCATGCCCTCCTTTTCTGCCTAGGATCCTTCCCAAGGCTCATAGGTCACCCTTGTTTGATGGAATACTTATAAAGTATCACTAATACTAATGGATATCGTCTAAGAGGTCACATTAATTCGGAATTATCATTATTGATAAGTATTAGAACTCATAAGATATGGATACATAAATATAGGATGACACCCAGGATCTATGGGAGATACATAACTCGGTCTTTAATAGCCCATTATAAATGGGTCACATGACATAAATGTTAGAAATGGGATTCCTAAACAAACCTAGGTTTGAATTATATAGGATCAAACCCAAGTAAACAATGAGGGATACCTAAATCTATCCAGAACTAGCCCATATAGGGGACCACTAATAATATAAACATAATGGGTTACCTCACAGTACCCTCTTAGGGATGGACCAAGGTAACACACACACACTGATAGTGACACTATAATGAGTGAATAAAGGGATCAATCTACCCATGAATGAGAAAATGGTTTCTATATGTGATAAACGGTGTGTCCCACTAACTTCAGCTCTGCCTGTGTCTAATCCCATGTACACTAGCCTGTTCCCATATACTCACGTTTTTCCCATGTGCACTGGTCATGTTTGTGTATGAATACCCTAGGGTTACACAACAAGTCATACACTTTAGGTCACATGACATATGAATAGGTCACATGATGATTGATATTAATCTTCCCACATAAACCCTAGCAACTAAGAAAGGGAATCTATACAATGTGTGTTATTATAAAATTCACATCATGAATATAATGATTTTCTACAATACCATATTTATCAAATATCCTCACTTATGCCTCTTTATTCTATTATTATTCCATGATAAATAGCATAGAACATAGATATGGGTTTATCAAGCATAAAAAATCAACGGTTTCAAGATTTTAGTCACCTAGTGGCTAGAAACCACATGTTGTCATAAACCAGAAGCACCCACATGGGCAAGGTCACAAAAACATCATAAATCACTCCAATATTAAACCTCTTTCATGATCAAAATTCCTAAAACTCACCTTCAATTTTGAAACCAAACCCTTAGTAATGATATGTTTTACAAAATTTTGATTGTGAAATGATCAATTCATAGGTATAACTGAACCAATGGTAAAGAAAAATACCAGTGATGAACGTTTCAAGAATTATGGTGAAAAAATGAAAAATAAGAGAGGGAAATGAATTTTGGACATTTTTTGGGTTGAAATTCAATATTTTATTGGTAAATTTAATATAATAGTGGATAATCCAGGATTAAAAATTGAGATAATTCAACCACAATCATTAAAATATACATGAATAAATTTTATAAAGAATTAATTCATGTTCTCTATGGAAATATCTAGAAAGGGATGTAATCCAAAAAATACAACCTTGATATCAAATCGATGACTAATGAAGAAAAATTCTTAATTTTTTTTATTGGAAATATCTAAAATCTATTCTTTTGAATATGTTCCATTCATCTTCGTGTATTCTAATTTCCTTGATCACACCTGAAGTTTCTCCCCACTGTGGAATTCCTCTAATTCTATAGTGTTATACAGAAAACCCTATATATTTTTCATATTTGGGTAACAATTGATTTATTTTCAAGGTAAAACATTTAATTAGATAATAAATAAATAAATTTCATTAATTAATTTATTTTTTAAAATTTCCTCTAGAAAATGCACCGTACAGAAACAGCCAATGTGTGTAAAAGTTATGTCATGCCTTGGGTAAACCCCACACTCTAGATTTAATGGTGGTCTCAGTTTTTCTATCTGATAATGATTTCTAGAGTTATTACATTGTTAGTGAAATAATTTATATGTGTGATATATTATATTAAATATTTTTAATATATCCATAATGAGGCTTCATGAGGCTGAAAATTCTATACTGACTCCAAACCTAAATCAAAAAATATTCTTAAAAATATTACAAAGTGTTACATGAAAAAAGAAGAGTCGTTTTAGTGAATTTAAGCTATACTTTGACTAATAAATAATTAAAGGATGGAAAATCTCAAATACATATATATGTTCACATCAAACACAGGGTTTCTATTGAATCACTAGAACGGGGGTAACCAACCCTATATAGGTATATTTCAAGGATTAATAAATACATTTTAAATTTATATTAGACGACCATAGTAGGAAATAATTCACCAAAAAGATTGTGATGAGTTTAACCTTCCATCCACTTGTCCAATTTTCAATCCAAGTATCTTTGGTAAAGCTCTTGTGACCACCTACCATTGGAAAGTAGGTTTGTGTCAACTCCAAAAAATGTGGGCATGTTTTTTCATTATAAACAATGGAATATAATTTAATTGACACTAAATAATGTAGGGGAAGATTATTATCTCTTACTATAATAATATTAAGGGATTTAAATTCAAAACTAACTTCATATTTAAAATTTGGAGAAATACATAACAAAAAACAATATAAACTCTACGATTTCTAAGATAATGATACATGTAAGGACTTTGTTGAATGTGGAAGGTGATAATAATTATTTTTTATTTCAATGTTGAATATTTAATGTTCTTTTTTTCATAATCACAAACAAATAATATTAATTATTTTTTTTCTTATTAATTGGTACTCAGAATATCTCATTCGGATATCTTGGAAAATAATGTATACCCTCATAATTTAACATGTAGAGAATATTCTTTACTCAAAGAACAAATTATGGCCAATAATATTGAAAAGTTGATATTTGAGTCCTCAATATACATAGGTATTTACACTCCACCCCCAAGATTAACATGAAAAATTCAAAAGGTCCAAAATGATAAAAAAAATATATTACAGAATACTTGAATGTTATAAAATTTAATTACATAAATATATTTTTCAAATAATGTTTAACAGAATATATAAAAGAGGAGAGAACATAGTGGACCTACATTACATAGGGTGGAAGTTTTTTTAATTACATAGGAATAGAATAAAACTTTGGTAACATATGAGTATATTATCCATGTGTATCTATTAAAAATAGATTTATCATCCTAGTAATTCTTTGAAGAAGGAAGTATATAGAAGTAAAATATACTATTTAAGAGGTAAAGTTCACGAAATGGATGAGATTATGGTGGATAAGATTAGATCATCAGTATTATTGATATTTTTGGATATGTAGAGATAATTTCATCCTAAATATCCAAACCTTTTACCTCATCCCCTATTGTTTCCCATATATTGTGAGTTATATGTTAAGGGTATCCAATATCATATTGTTACATATAGGATTATACATTATATTGGGGATACCATACATCATCAATAGATTATGATAGATTATTTTAGGGTAACATTACAAGATATTATAGATACATCAGTTTGAGTATTGTTTCATTTTAATAAGATTTCTATTGTTGGATAGAATATCTAACATTTTGTAATTTATCAATATAAACTTTTATAAAAACATACCACAGAGGTATTCATAGATTTAATCCTTTATTTAATATTATTTCTAAATTTATTTTAATATTTCAATATATATGTATACTTTCTTAGAATACCATAATTGTAAAGACGTTATATTTATAAATAAATAACATGTTGAGGCCCCTTTGACTTTTTATACTACATGTTCTTAAGGACTTTATAAATTATCTTCAAATAATTTTTTTGGATGTTTGTGATTTTCTAATGACTATTGATGCTTATAGGCACAATTAACTTATGGTGATCTGTAAGAATGATATCTTTGTTCTTGTAGTGACGTATATAGTAGACCTCTTAGTGATTTAAGTCTTTTCAAGGAAATTAAATTTCCATATTTATTTAAATTAAATCAATTTAATGTAACTTACTACCTATGTTTTTTAATCAATTATCATCATATAATTTAAATTCAATATCGTACGGTGTCAGATTATGGATTCATCGAACCATGGTTTATTTCTCTAATAATTAAGACAATACATGATAATGAAATAACTGAAAAGGTTTCTAAAAGAT
The DNA here is from genome assembly GCA_963277665.1 of Viscum album. NCBI lineage: Eukaryota > Viridiplantae > Streptophyta > Magnoliopsida > Santalales > Viscaceae > Viscum > Viscum album. Next base: position 773,591,117 of record OY728131.1, on the reverse strand, counting down.
TTCAAAATTAAGAAATTATTTATTGTATGTTTCATTATATTGATATTTTTAAAACATTTATTTCAATATAGTATTCAGTTAATATTAATTAAATAACAACTCATGACACACCTGCATGTAGGGTGGTGAAAAATCTACAATTTATTAACTTGTGTAGTATAATGGCTAACCAAGGCCGTCACACTTAAAGAGACTCTAGGTAAATAAAATAAAATTCCTAATTTACTTTTAATATTTTTGTTATTTTATTATTTTGTTAAAATGGTGTTTTTGGAAAATCAATATAAATTTCAAAAAGAAAAAATTAAAATTAATCAAAATAAATGCAATTTAAAATGTCTTGGTCCAATGATTAGTTACTTATGTTCCTTCATTATTTATTATTTTTATTTAAATTCAATTTGACAACCCATCCCATCAAACATGGATTTCTATCCCCTACCATGAGGGTGATTTTTATAATTCCTAATAAATCTATTTGGAACAAAAAATTTCACCTCTTCTAATATCCAAGGTAAGATAAACACCTTGATCATGAATGTAATACCTTCAAAAAACTGACTCCATCATACATCTTTTTAACCCATGAGTAATCCTAAACTCTATCATACGAATAATATTACCATAAAAAGGGAGGGAATGATGATTTGGTAGAAAATATGGATGAGATTAAAGATCGTTTCATAGTGGGTGATCTCCGCACACATACACTTCCCTCTAATAAACACAAAAAATAAATTAAAAAAATTGTGTACTTAAAGAACAATAATATTGGAATGTCATGAATTCTTTTCCAAGGAAGAGCCTCAGGTCAATCACTTACCATTGTAATCATAAGAGATCATGGCGGAAAGAGGGAATGAATAAAGAGAGATGAAATTGGATGAATAAAAAATGTGAATTAAAAATATTAATATTTTATTACATTGAATCCCACATTAAAACAAAAAAAAAGATAAAGAAAAAAAAAGCATCAACAGCTCTTTTCCTTAGTCCTATAACTAATTCCAATTATTTTTTAATTATTTTAAAATCCCTATAGCCATATATTTATAAGATTATATTATTCTAGATCTATCTTAAATATAAAAATAAATAGTTAAATTCATCTCCTGTCACAATGGGGGAGAAAAAGTGAATTTGGGAATTAATTATGTCAAACCGGATGATTCTAGGTCCAGTTAGATTGTTTCATGATGTGAATTGTGATTTCACATTGTGAATTAATTGGGGTTGATCACTTAGTTGATTTTCTTATGGATTTTTTTTATTCTAAATCCCCTCAATGTTCATATCATGAATATACCATTCAAAACATGACTGATGGATATCTAGTAGATTCATCAGTACTTCAGTATGCCTCCAAAAATTCGAGATCTTTACATCAGCCAGGACTTCCGGTATGTCACAAGACATATTTTTTTGTGTTGAATTCAATAATTTTTTATGAAATCCAATTTTTCATATACTACCATAAATTTAAAAAAAAATTAAATATCAGAAAAATTAATCTATTAATTTGTACAAAAATGTAGTTTATATTCTAATAAGCGTGAAATATAGGTATTTGTTCATCTAACATTATATTAGGAGTGACCATTGAATGTTGGGAGTTACTTACCATAAGATAACACTGATTATTGGTTATTCTCTATACATGGTGAAGTATGAGATAAAATTATAGTGGTATTGCATAAATAATTTCGACTTCTTTAATTCTTGTATTTTATAATAACATTATATTTTATTTTAAACTTCTTATCATTTTAAAAAATGAAATACAATCACTATCACCATTCAAGAATAAGAAGGGTAGTAAGTATATTTTATGTGTGATAAATGGATACTTATTTTATAAGTACTAAAATCTAATAGATGCTTAAAATGTTATATTCCATTGATAATTTATTTTGAATTATAATTTTTATCATCAACAAGAAGTAGTCCATTATGGGTATTATGTGCTGAAATTTTTGTATAAAATAATTAAAATTAAATAAAATATAGATTTTTACTATGTTAGGTTTTATTGTCACTTTTCCATTTATTTACCATATCATTATACTAATAATAAAAAATGAATAGTTTTTTAAAAAATTTATCTTTTTTATGATCCCCACCCATATGATGGCAAAACTCTAAATCATTTATAGAGAGTATGTGATGATTATTTCATAAATTTTATTTTGTTTTAGAACATCACTTTATATTGTTAATGTATGTTCTAAATGTTAGCTATTAAATTTAAAATTGTTTTCGTTGTAATCAAGTTGTGGTATAAAAATCATAAAATAGTTATAATTCATGGTTGACTATTGAAATTTTCTACTATGTTTCTAAAATTTTATGGTATTACATATTTTAGTTAGTGGTTTAATTAAAAATATTTTAAAATATACATATTATTTTTATATTGGTTATAGAAAACCGATGTTAAAATTATCTTCAAAAAAGTTAAAAAAGTAGACATGGAAAGTGTCTGTATTTTTTTTATTAATGGGGTTTTAACATAAATTAAAATAATAACTAGTGTGTAAGGTGGTTTTTTATGTTAGTGAAAATAAAAAAATGGAAAAAACGTATTTATATCATTTCCTACATTGATATTTTTTTATAACTATTCTTAAAAATAATATTATGATGCTAAATACGATTTTATTTACTAGTGTACACTTCAGTATGCCTAAAATTCTTAAGCTCCTCCTTACATTAGAGAATGTGGCCACCACCAACCTTCAATTTTTCACTCAATATCATGGTCTCACTCAACTCAAATTCTCTAATAATATTCTTCTTACAAATAATTTCTTTGATCAACCACCAGTTTACATAGTTGTTAATCACAACCTGTATTCATCATCAGGTCATTTTAGATAACAAATTGATGATTAATCATCTTCCACGGATTAAGTTATCTTTCTTAATCTCCCTAAATGATATTATTTTTTATCACCCTAACTAAATCCAAAATAATTTAGTTAGAATATTTATTTTTTATTTTATTTTTTAATATTAAATAACTATTTTTTATTTAATTAAAATTCAGTATTGTATCTCATGCTAGATTCAACCTTCTATGCAAGTTTTTATTGAATATTTTATAGATCAGATTTTATTCTGAGATGGATCTGATTTAAACTTATATGATTTTTTCTCATGATTTTCAAATATTGCATGAGGTATAAATTACCTATTTAGTATAACATAAGAAACCCTAAACTACTTTTTTCTTATCTGATAAGAATATTGTCCAGTTCTATTTTCACATGACTATATCTACTTCTAATTTATTCTCTTATGAAAAAATTTATATTATATTTTATTCTTATATATCTCTCTCTTCAAAAAAACAATAACTTAAATCTACAATTATATAAATTTTAACTAAAATTAAAAATAGTTATGTGTGATTAAATTATAGATTATACACAATATAAAAATTATATAATATTAAGCTATAACTATAAAGACCAAGGTAAAACTAACTTTGAACTAATTATATTTTATAAATTATATTACACACATAAGAATAAAGAAAATAATTAATAAAAAATAGAAACTAATTTAAACATTATTAATAAATTAATATTTTTAATATTTAAAAATAAAATACTAAGTAATAATTAGTAATAAATTCATAATATTATACATAATAATAATACCCAGAATTAAAAAAATATGAAAACATAATTATAAACATTTAAATATCTATTTCACTAATAATTATATTTAAAATATAAAAAATAATTTAAAAATAAGTAATAAAAATATCATAAAATGGGAATTATCGAATCCCCCACACTTAATATTGAATATGTCTTCATTCTCATCTTGAGTAATAAAATAAATAATATAAAACAAAGTAACTAATAAAATTAATTAAACATTCACAAAATCACTTATGTTATGAACAAACCTGAATTTAAAATTATCACCTTTTAAAAATATGAATTTTCAAAATCATTCTGTTATTATATCATTGAATCAAGTTTACTCTATCCTAGTTATATTAAAATTTTATTAATATACATCATAGTCCAGATCCATCACTCTAATATTAAATTGAATATAATGTTGAAATTAAATTTGGGTTTCCCTCATCCATTCATTAGGCGCATCATGCCATAGGTTTGTAAGGGTCATATGATATCCTTGACTTAGAAAAAGATTATTTATTCAAAAAGACTTTTCTAGGTTTATCTATAGAATTATTTGGTGGTAAATGAAAAATAGAAATAAAAAAATAGCAAATAATAGGATACTCTAATGAAACACATAATTTTATAAATAAATGAAAAATAAAATAAAATAATTTACAGGATAAAAATAATGAATAAAAAGGAAAGGAAATAAAAAAACTGATTAAATGGAAGAAATAAACAAAGTAAATGGAGTTGAATGTCTTGATATGAAATGAAATGAAATATTTTTTTATATTTGTTCTGAAAAAATAGTATCTTGGATATTTTTGATTATTTTTAAGGATATATTAAATTGTAATTTATTATTTTAAAATTATTTTAGTTATATAAAAAAACATAAAAATATAGTATTATATTTTCATATACTCCATAATTTAATTTTAGTGGTAGGTAATAAAAATTTCTAAATATAATTTTCTACCGACATTAGTAAAATTCTAATTTCCCAAGAAATGTTTATTATTTAAATAAACTAATGAATTGAGGGAATTTTGTAAAGGGGAATGAAATAATGATATATGAATTGAGGTTATGAAAGTAAAGATAAAATAATAAAACTCAATTAAATTATTTAGTAGGGAATGAATAAATAAATTAAACCATCCCACTCAATAAAATTAATTTTACCCTCTCCTCCATACTTAAGGTTTACTTTTTCACAAGAAATAGAATCTCAATGAGAAAAAAACTCCAACGCTCTATGGTTTTTTTAATAAGAAAAAAAGTGTAAAAATGGTAGATTAGTTTTTTTATATAATAAAATATGATTTGAAATTTGATAATGTTTCTTCATGGATCTTTGGTGATTAAGTAATATTAAAATTTTAGTACAAGGGTATATTTGGATAAAATTTTAAAAAAAATTATTACAATAAAATTCTTATATCGTTTATACATAACAATTTTAGTACTACTTTGAATAATAATTTAATAATTTTCATGTTTGAAATCAAAAAACTAATGACCATTCACTCGAAAATAAAACTTATTGTCTAATCGTACCATATGTGGTATTAAGGTTCAAATATCATAGGTAATGGAAAAATTAAAATGTATATCAATTATACTAAAAATAAACTTGGATTTTTCGAAATCAACTCTCAAATAATTAAAGACTATTGAATTGATTGTTTAAATATGGAAACAGTTTAAATTTAATTTTCAAATGTATTTTGGAATAAAAAACTATCTAAAAATTTAAATTAAAAAATGGTTGATAAAACTATAACAAATAATATTATAACTATTTATAAATATAATCCAAATTAATTTCATACCTAATAATTATAATATAATCAATAATAAATATTAATTAAAAAATAATACTATAATTTATGCGTAAGGATATGTATTTCAATTAAAGGAGGTATCATATTAGTTTGTTGGGTAGAGAAAGATGAGTAATTTTTTATATGAAAAAGAGTGATATTGAAATAGGAATGATTTATTTCTATTGAGTCAGAAGTGGTCTAGCTTTTGGTCTTATCTGAAAGGATTAATCACACTGAAAGAAATAAATAACACCCTTGAAATCATACTAATAATCAAATAATTCACAAATACTGAAGTAATATAAATCATTTCTTTAAGTTTCATTAGTGACTAATAATTTCAATTCTCATAGATACAAATAAACATAAAACTAATTAGTTAAATTAAGCATAAAATTAAATAATTATTATTTAAGTCATTAATTAATCAGAGAATGTGAAATTAATATAAAATTCTTTATCGGATAAGCTCTTCATACAAAAATTACATCAGCTTATTGGGATATTTCTTAATGAAATATTTTCACCATTTATCTATTCACTTCAAAAAAAGATGATGATTAACAGTCTTTTATTTCTATATAATTCAATGGGAAAACTATTAATATGTTTATGGTATATCCCATTTGGTATTTTACTTACCAAGAAACAATATAAATCTTAAATTACAGAGTAATTTTCCATATCTATCATTATATAACCTTTAAATAATGTTTTTATCATGAAATTGGTGGACATTTTTCTTAAAAAATAAATTATTGTGATATGAGTAATGTCTCAATTCCTATAACTCTTCAAACTGTAGTTTTCTTTCAAACCCATCATATTCATGTTCATAATTACATGTTTTAACTATCTTGAATGACCTATATTGAACCTCTATAAGTACATGAAATGATTTTCCAAATAGAATCTTAAAGTGTGACATATCCTCTTGTGTTTTATATGTTTTCTTATATTACAAAAGAGATTCACTAATATTTTTAGACCAACATCACATACTATGTTTAATAATACTCTCAAGAATATTTTTTAATTCCGAGTTTGAAACATCAACTAACCTATTTTTTCTAGTTGATTGGTAGTGGATGTTTTATTGGTAACATTATATTTCTTCAATATATTACTATGGTTTTTATTAAAAAAATGAGTTCTTAAATCACTAATTAAATCTTAGTTTACTCCAAGTTGACCAAATATGTTGGATTTTAAAATTAAAAAAAAAATAAAGAATCGTATTTATAAATACATTAGGATTCCATCCACCTTGATACATAATTATTTGAAAAATAATAAACAAATAATCATTAAAAGGTGGAAATGACCACTAAATTCAATCCCCAAACATCAAAAACCATACAAAAAATATTTACTGGGGAATTTCATTTATTTTTATAGTAGCACCTAATATTTGAATCTTTGAACAAGATTTAAAAAAACATAAGTATCTTCAAATAAATAATGATAAATGGATCCAAACTCTATAACTTTTCTAAAGGTTCATTTTGGAAAAATTCATCCACTATTTGGTGAAGATGAAAAAAGGTCAAAATTAGAGATTATTATTCATTAGTAACATGATTTCTCATAATTAAATTGAAATTTTTTTCAATAAAATAGTATCATCCAAAAAGTAATATTTTGAAAAAAAAACTTTAATTTTAATTTCTACTTAATTTTTTACTTACATGGAAAATTTCCAATAGTTAAATAATTAAAAATATGAGAATATCATGGTAATTTATCATTCAAAGAAAGAATATTTTTTGTTAGAAAATTTTTTAAAAATATTTTTGTAGCCTCATTATTATAAATCCTACTGTAATTATTAACCATGGAGTTTTATTTTCAAACATTATCTTTGATCACTAAATTAAACTCCCAATGTATCATAATTCTTCCCAAAATTTGTGTATTTGAGTCAAGTTTATTTATTAAGTATCATACAGCTTAGTTTTTACTATGAATAATAAATTTAGCACATAAGTAATATTTTAACTTCTATCAATAAAAACAATAGATAAAATATTGTTTTCAATCATTGTATAATTATTTTGGGTTCTATTAATTACCATGGATTCTTAAAAAAATAACATTGTAGATTTTACCCCTTTTGGGAAAAAAAATCTCCAATCTCTATGTCAGAAGAATCACACATTAACTCAAATATTAATGAGAAATTAAGTGATTCAATAATAGGATTGAAAATAAGACCATTCTTTATTATAGAGAATAAATCCAGACATGTCTATTTAGAAAAATAAATTACATCATTTTATAACAATTTTGTTAATAGTTAACAAATGGAGCTATAGTCCTTAATAAATACTTTATAAAAATATAATGTCTTAGGAATAATCATAAATATTTTATTTGTTTTATTTATATTAAATATTCAATAACACTAACTTTATTTGGTTCAATATAAACTATTTTCTAACAAATGATATGATCATGAACTATTAAACTAGTTAACATAAAATGGAATTTATTTTAATTAAAATATAAGTTATGTTGAACAAATTTATTCAATATATTAGAAAAATAATACAAATTAGAATCAAATGAATTACCATAAATAGTTAGTTCATTAATAAAAACATCAGTACAATCCTTGATGAATTCATAGGACACACTCATTATAAACGTTTAGAATGTGGAAGGGGTATTAAAAAGACCAAAAGGAATCCTCAAATAGGAGAAAGTGACCAATAGAAAAGTAAATGTTTCTATATCTTGTCCCAAGAGTGAAATGTGTATTTGAAATTTAATAGTGTACCCATCAAGGATGCATAAATATAGATTTATAGCTAGACTTTCAAGCATTTGAACAAGAAATAAAAAAGGGTAGTGATATTTCCTTGTGGAGTCATTGAGTCTCCTATAATTGATATAGACCCACCACATATTTTTAACATTAGTGGGTGTCTACTCTCCATTATCATTGGTTAACTATTATTCTAATATTTTTAAGGACTATTTGAATAAAAAACAACAACATTATTTTATAAATAGGAAAAATTATTCGAGTTATCAATAATATAGTGACTTCTTCTTTAAGAGCCTCTAATATAAGAGGATTCAACAACTTTAGAGGATATTAAATAGGAATATAGTGTTATTATTAGTGTGTTTTATACATGATAATGGATATATTGATTTAAAAAATATAAAATAAAATCCATGCAACTGATTTAATCATTTATTCTTGAACCTTAATTAGTTTCTTCTCATGTTCAATTGTTAAATTAGAATAAATAATCATAGAATAAATGTTATTTACATCTAAAAACACATATTTATGATTATTGGGGAGTTATAAAGTTTCTAAGAGTAAATATTCTAGTTCAAATTCATATTCTTTTTTATTTAATTTAGTTTCTTCAACATTTAAATTAAAATCATAGGTTTTAAACATAGTATTTTAAATGTTCTTAGAGAATATTTCACTTCTACAGGGTCAAAATAACATTTATAATATGTGAAAACACTATGTTTTTATCATTTTCCTGGACCTAAAGATCCTAAATCAACTAAATAACCCTCAAATTTACAATTCCCCATTTGTAAAGACAAATTAAATTTATCATGTTTTTTTACAATCAATAGGTATTGAACAATGAGATAAATTCAAGAAAAATATAAACTTTATCTAGTCGGTTCAAGATTCCATTAAAAAATAAACATATATAGAAATTTGTTTAATAGGTTCAATAAATAATATTTCTATCGCAAAATTCGTAAAATTTAAATAAACTCATATTGATGTTCAAAAAGGTTTTTTAAAATTATTTAAATATTGAAGAAAAATAATGTTTTTGGGATGGAATAGAGGTTATGAAAGAAACAAGTTTAGGATATTAAAAACATGAATTAGAAAAATATGTTTTACAGAAATTATCCATTTTTATACTCAAAACAATATGGTATTCAAAAGTTTTGACAACAGTTTGTTAAAAAACAATGGGATTTTTAGGCTAATCGATAAATTTGTCATCATTCAAAGCATATTTTTCAATGAAACGTTGAAATATTTATTCATGGTCATCAAATTTCAAACAATCAATTCAGTTCTTTTCATTGAAGTCATTTTTAAAAAAAATTGACTTGAAATATTTATTTTCAAAACCTAAGTTCAATTTCATTTATACAAACATTTTTATTCAAAAGTTTTTTTGAAGGATATTTTCCATTAATTTTATTCATTAATTTATTGAATTAACTTGATTGTAAATTAATTTTACTTAATTAATTTTTTTTATTTATATCACTTTCTAGATTTATATTAAATGAATTTTGGTTCTTAATAATGTTTCCATAATAATTTCTAAATGATTATGCTCTATTAGAATTTTTAAACATTCCTTGGTTAAATTTTCATGTTTTTTGGTTTTTTGTGGTTAATATTTATTTCAATTATTTTTTTGGGTGGAGGTTTGTTAAGATATGTTGTTATATGTTGGATTGATATTTAAATTGTGGGTTTCAAGAAAATTTATTTCAATTTGGTTGATTATTTTGATTATTTTTTGTCTATATATAATGTTTTTATTTTGATTAAGGTTTCCAAAGATTTTATTATTAGAACAATTGGAAACTATTCTATCATTGGTTCTGCTGAAGGTATTGATTGGTATTATTGAGTCAGTTATTTCTAAACCTAGATTAATAGATACGGTGTTTAGTAAATTTTATGGTAATAGGTTAGTTAAAGTTTTTTAAAGGTTGGTTAGAAAGAATTTGAATTTCAAAATATTTTTTTCTTTAAAAAAAGAAATAATCTCTTTGTTTTTAAATAATTAAGTAGGAATATTTTTTAAATAATTATAAGAACTAATAAGGTATCCATTTTATATCAATGATCACAAATATTATGAGAAATGGGTGGCTAGAATGAAGGCTATAAATATTATAATGGGGGTTATTTAGGATGTGAAGGTTATAATTGAGGTTATAATGGGTGAAATAGTGGTTGCAATTCCACATGTGATGTAGAATAGGATGGATGGATAGATAAAATTGAAATAGTTTAAGGAATGAAACCAAATATAGTGAGTAACTATGTGATGGACATGAAACTAAACTATCATCATATGAAGATAATGATTACATTGAAATTTCTCTCATCATATTATTTATTTCACTCTTCTATTATTTATCAAATTAATTAGTCTAATCATTTCTGTTTTAGCTTATAACATTTACATGTTGTGATCTACCTCCAAAAAAATTTTACTAGTTTTTAGAAAATATATTGATTACAACTCTATAAGTAGTCATATTTTTCCCTATAATTTCTCTACTACTTTACATATAAATGTTTTATATCTTCCATAAATAAAAATATCCTATAAAAGTATTAAAAGATATGTTTTTCCATAATTTTATGATGTGTTAATGAGGTTACCTATTTTTTCAATCATTCTTAAATCCCATAAGTAGTTTCATCAGGATATTTCTAAATTCTAAAAATTAATTCCCTGGAAGCGGTAGTAATAAAATCAAGAAATTATTTCGAAAGAAATTTTTTATTCAATTAATCCTAACATGTGATATTGAAATGTATAATATAATAGATACATGATTTTATGTAATTATTAAGTAGTAATGGACTGTTTATAAGCTTGACTTGGCCTTCGTCCACCCCATAATGTTTTATAGTGGAACAAATGGCATGGAATTATTTAATGTGCATGTGATTATTCTCTTTAATTAACCCATTAAATATTTGAATCATTAAAATAATTATGAAATTTTAATTAAAATTTTCTATTAAAATTGGAAATTTTAGTTGAAAGAAGTTAGTCATAGAAATTATGAGAATACAAATCCTTAAGGGTTTTTTCAATACTGCTATTATCCATTTTAATGTTTTGAAGTTGTTTTTATGTTTCTCCTTTTCTTTATTTACTATTTTCCATGGATTGGTTAGTGTCTTTAAATTTCAAGATCAACAATTTTATCTTTTAAATAAATTAACTAACACACTCTAACATCTCTAACAATTTTAGAGACATAAGTTCTATCTCAATGATTTAGAAAAAAATAGGTTTCCCAACCATGGACAATAGAAATAATAATAGTTTTGAATAATTATTTTCTAAAATAACAAGAAATTCCAAGAGTCTTTAACACATACAACAAATATTATAAATACATAATAATAGATATTAGTTTAAAATAGTTAAAATGAAATAAAATTATAACCAAAAAATTTATATTTCTATATTAGATTGTAGTTTTTAAGAAGAAACTAGTAGATAGTTATAGTAAATTTTAAGACAAAAAAATCAAAATTTTTGTATATAATATTTTCAATATTTGTTTTTTTGTTTTTTGGACATCTATACAAACTATATCATTTTTTATGTTTTAAATTTCTAATTTTTTTTAAAAAAATTAAAAAAAATTATCATTTTTTTATTTCTAGTCGTCTTTATTTTGTGTTATTTGTTTACTAATTTTTTTATTTCCTTTATATTTTTCCTATAATTTTCTTTTTATAATTTTAATACTTTTTTAACTATATTTTTAAGAGACTATTTACATTCACTAGAAATGATTCAAAATTTTGGTGTGATAAAATATGTTTCCCTCTATTTTAATCCCACAAAAGGTTCAATTTCTCTTTGTATTCTGATGTGATAAACTATAAACTTATTTCTACTTATATGACAAGGGGTTCCCCAAGTATTATTTTAAAATGATCATGACTAATTCTAAGTTATTTTTACATAAGAGAAAAACAATTAATAAAAATACCCTAAAATGGGAATTAAACTTGAGTATAATTAAATATATTATAAATTATATTAAAAAATCACATACAATTCAGTGGATAAGATGAATCATAAGAGTTCAACAAGAATGTTTCCACCATTTTCGATTCCATTTTTGATGTGGGATCAGATATTAATTAGTTTTGGGATCTAATTATAAAATATTATGACGAATAAAGATTCCATTTGGTTATTCATGGATATACTAACCAAATAAACTAATTTTATACTCATTCTAGAGTTAAATATGATATAAGAGTTCATGTATATATACACATTATAAGTGGTTAAGATCCACATCATCCCAACATTGATTATTCTCGATTAGGATATTTGGTTTAATTCCTAATTTTTGAAATCATTATAAAAACTAATGGATACAAAATTAAATTTTTTATATCAATTATCATCCTTGAAAGGAAGTATAGTCAGAGTAGACAATAAAGATGATGGAAGTCGTGACTTTAGAATTTAGTATGCATTTTGGTGATTCATAAGAAGTTCATCTCTCTTTATTGGAGTTATCACAAGAATTAATATTGAGATGGTTCCTTTTGTAAAACTATAGAGAATAAAATTTCATTATCATTAACATGTGGTAAAATTTTGATAATACTATTTAGTGGATCCAAGTATGGTTTATAAGATGAATGAAAAGATTCAATTTATTTGAATATTAATGGATATGAATCAGAGTAGGTAAACTCCATATGTTGACAGTCAAATATAAAATTTATAGTTTATTCTAGATGACCATATATTTCTAAAGGAGTCTCTAGTATTATAGAAAACAAGGCATGTGAATACAGGGGTGTTAACTCATAGAAATGTTAAGTTTTTCTAGGTTATTGATCATATTGAGTTTGTGGAATGCTAATTAAAAATACATCCTCAATGTAGTAATACACATATTTGTTTAGTATGTTACAATTATGGTAATAAGTATCAAAAACATTAAACATTATTAGTTAGTATCAAGTATAGTTATGACTATATGTGAGTTATTTATAGTATCATATTCATATTATTTATTGATGAGAGAAATTATTACATGTTTGGGTTATTTTCATCGTATGTATGCTTTGGAAACATAGATCCTTGAATGAGGAGACATGGGAGTGGAAGATATTGATGAATCAGTAATGGTTTGACATTTTTTCCATCACATATACACTTTAACATCTCAATAATTGTAATTGAAATAATGGGGAGTATTTTTGGGCCTTTATAGGTATATAATATCTAATTTCGGGTATTTTTTGATTATATAGGGGTTTTGGGTTGAAATATAATGGGTTTTTGGAGGGTGCATGGGTGATGTATTATATTTCAGAATGTTTATAATTATATAAAAACTATGAATCATATTATATGGTAGGTAGGTAGGGTTTCATGTGTTGATATCCTCACATTATTAATTTTTAATCATCATAAACACTCTTTAAAGAATCTACTGACTTCATTTGATTTGTTGGTAGATGTATGGATCTTGGTTATTGTTAGATCATAATGAAATCTTCTTTAGATCATCAAAAATATTTGAGGAATCAATATTGAAGTCACTTTTCATGTGATGAAATCGTGAAAGGATGTTCAAATATCTAATCAAATACATGCAAGGATTCTAGAGAGACACGGTGATGATTAGATAGCATCATATAGCACCAGATCACATATGCAAATCTGCCTTGAGCTTGTGATGTGGAAAATGGCCTCTCAACCTCTATGAGTACACTAGCCATCTAGTGTAGGATCACTAACCAGCTGATGGAAGCTGGAAGATCCATTGAATCCCTAATAGTCTCACTAGATTGCCAATGGGCTCATTTGGCTAGCTGGTGGTTTTGTTTTAGAAAATTCTGATGATATTTAAATGATTTTCAGAATGAATAATCTTGACTCATTAATCACTTAAATCATCCCAATACTTCTACATCACCTAGGAAGGAAATAAATAAACCCTTTAGGGTGATTGGAAACTAATATTCTCAAAAACATGACAACATTAAACTACTATGATCACCGAATTTATCACTTTCAATAATGTGATTTCGATTCTAATCTTGTGCATACTTTTTAACTCTTATCATCTCACCTAAATATTTTTCATTAACTCATAGTTTGTCATTTTATGTATTTAAGATAATTGATACCTTGGCTAAAAGATATAACTTCTAAAAAATTTCTTCATTCTATATTTCTTCTATTTCGATGTTCCCAACCTTTTATAGTGAGTCAATTGAGTTTCTTCAAAAAAGAACTAAAAGAAAAGGTATTACTTCTCTTTGGGATTTCTTGCAACTACCATTAAAAATAGAGGGTTTATTTTATTCCAGTTTTTTCTATATAACCTTTTAAAAAACAAGGTAATTTTGGTTTCATATATACTATCAAATCAAATGAACTAATACAATAAACCCTAAAAAAATTGGGTTAGGATAAGTAGAGGTTCATCAAAGAACATTATCCAAAATCCATTATCAAATCATGTACTTTATTTTATGATTTATTTTATTGTATTTTTATTAATTTTGAACTTATAATTTCAAACATAAATATTCTTTATAATTAATTTTAAGAATTATCTTTTTTATATATGTTTCTTCTTTCATAAAAATATATAATTATTTCACTATACATTCAATTCTGTTTTAGTTGTTTTGGTTATTCTTTTTAAAGTCATTTAAGATATTTAACTATCTTAAATAATTCAAGAAAATCATTTATTATTTAATAATTTAACTATTTACTTTATTTTTAAATAGATTTCATACCCCAGCCCCTTGTCTATTTTACCCTGCTGTGACTGAAATTTACTCTCAATGGTATCTTCATTTTTTAAAAATGGTGTTTGATTTTTTTTTATATTATTTAAATTATTAATTATTTTTTCAAATATTTAAATATTTTTTTCTTGAAACATTCTTTTTCTATGTAGATTTTCACACCCCTAGTACTCCAAAAATACACTCCATGGGTCATTCTCCATTTTGTATGCTTAAATTATAGTTATTGGAAGAAATTTATGACTAAATTTATTATAACTATTGGTTATCCTGTATATAATATATTTATATATATTTATACTCCTAATAATAAAAAATAAGAAAAATATAAAACCAAAAATATTTATTCTTTTGAACTAGATAGTAATGTAATGAACGAATTGCAATGTAGTTTAGAATAAAATAAAGTTAATCACATTCTTACATGAAAATACTTCATGATATATGGAACATGTTATAATTAACTTGAAAAAGAAATATAAAAAGTCAATTATACTTGATTAGATATGTTTAAAAAATATCTGGAATGTTTTTCTATGTATCCTAATGAATTAATTACTAAAATGTTTACACAATTCACTAACATTTTTAGTGGTATAATGTATCTTATTTATATTATTCCTATATATACTTTCTTCCTGAAAATACTTTGGGTTTTACATAGAAACTAGGAAACTAATGTGACAATTATCAAAGAATATTAATACATAAATAATATATCATTTGATGAGCTCATCAAATCTCTCATGACATATGAAATAAATATGAAAAGACAAAATGAAAATGTGACAAATCAGGTCAAAGAAAAAAAATATTTCAAGTGAAATAAAAAGATTGAATGGATCCAATCTAGGTCAACGAAATTAAGAAAATAATTTATATCTCAAGTAAAATAATGACCAGAAATCCTGAAGTGAAAATGAGACGACTCATTGTTCTAATAATATGAAAAAGTATATAAAAATATAAAATATCTTTTTACCACATAAAAAGGTAAAATAATGAAATTGAATATACATTCTTTGGTTTCAAAAATAACGGAAACATCATTTCAGATTATCCCAAGAATAATAAAAATTCTGAAGATAGCAATATATGTAATAAATATCTAATAATTTCAACATGGAATTCTAATGAGGATTCACTGTCATTATCTAAATAAATATTTGAAAGTAATAAGACCACCTAGACAATATTGTGGTATGTAATGAAGTAAATTATATATGTAAATTTATTTATATTTTTCTTATTCAACTATTCTTTCTGTTATAAAGATCTTATTCATGATATATATAAATTCCTCAACGTGGTTCTCCATCACGTGAGCAAGACAGGTCATCACATGACCCTAGGTGCACCACTATATATGCTAGAGGATAATAAATATTATTGAGGGTATATAAGTAGAGTGGGGAACCTATAAAATATTTTATATATTAAAAAACCATATTGGAAACATTGATAAATAAATCAACCATATCATCACTAACAGATAAACAGGAAAATTTCAAATAATGAAAATATAGAATGTTATGTAATTTCATGATGAAATTATAAAAATTTGTCCCCAAAACCAAAATTAGACCAAAAATAAAACTCATGAAGTGACACCAAATATTCCTATGTAAAACCCTAATCCTAACTCCCATGTTCTTTCCCTAATAACCCAAATCAACGGTCAATATTCAGTTCCTTTTCCCAATCCAGACCAACATCTATAAACTGTGAATAGGTACCCAATGGTGGCATGTGCAGGGTGTGGGTAAAACTCTGTAGGTCACCATTAATGGTGTCAAAAGAACGGTCAATATGATTAATATTTCATAAATATATGGAAAATATTTAAGGAAAATATATTAAATAAATTGAACATTTTTAGGGAGATACTAGAACTAAATGTTTCAAACTTGGGTCCCAAGGGGAAAAAATGGGTCAGTCACACCTGCTTCGGCCAGTTTCAGATGTATATATCATTAAATAAAATAGAAAATTTCAAGAAAAGAACACAATTTTATACCCCCAATATCACAATAAGTTATAGAGTATAACCATTTATCTCACCCTCACCTATAAAGAACAATTCTTCTCAACCTCAAGCTTCAAGTAATTATGCACCTCACCCTCAAGCATCATAATTTCATTAACCTCACAACTAGGAATATGGTAACCATGAATATCTCCCTCATGCATCAAGTAACAATTTATCTCACTCTTTTTAATTGAGTAACTATGCACTCCACCCTCAGTCATTTTTGAATGATGTATTTGTCCCTCAAACATCATGTAATAACACACATCACCCTCATACAACATGTAAACATGAATCTCATATAAATAATTAACATTAATAGGTAACTCATTAACACATAAATCCATTATTTATCTAAAATATCCATTTTCCCCTTATAAAATCAATCATTGTGGTTAATAAAAAACTGAAATCAATTTTCCAAGAAGCACCAAACCTCTGATGACAATGTTATTCTAATAATCTATACACCATTTGGAGACCTAATATCCAAGTTGATATCATCACTAGATCTTGAGGGACCCGTAAAAAACCTAGGAATGAAAAATTAGTCCCAAAGGATAATCTCAAGATAAAATGGTTTCATGTTCATGACAAACTAATGAAGTCTTGGAGCATTCTTAAACTATATGATAAGTCAATACTCTAAGAAATATTGAAACCCACTTAACTCTAGAGAATATGAATAGAACATATCAATCAACTATTTAATACATCCACAATAACATATTTCATAATTTAAATGATATAAAAATATCATCAAATCTATAATATTAAGAATATAGAAAAATAATAATACAATTTCATCAAATCTGGGTAAAAGGTATCAAAATTGGGCCTCTATATCAAACAAAAAATCATGGGATAGAAGGAAGTCAATAAAGAATTCAAGGAAGCCCTATATATCAATTCATGATTGTTAATTGGGAATTAGGGTTGAGAGGAAGGTATTATATGTTAATAAATTTATATAGGAGGAAATTATATATCCTCCCTCGCATAAAAAACTGAGAAGACCCCATCAACTACCTGGTATGACCCCATTGGCTAGTTGGGGTTTCTTATATCCCAATAGTGTTGCTACCTAGTCAACCAATGATCAATTGGACCCCCATAAGCTAACTGGTGGCACATCATTAGTTCCCCTTCTTTATTCCACTGCTATCTCTTAATAGTGGGGCTCCCTCAAGACCCATAAACATCTATGAAACACCTTTTGGACTAGAAATGATGCTGAGATATAGAATTTGAAAATGTTGAACCAAATATTCAAAGAGATAATTACCTTGATAAGGACGGGATGTTACATCATATCTACTATATTACATCTTGTCCTTGAGATGTTCTCCCATGCATCCCTGAGATCTATCAGAAAAAGTTGTGGTCCACTATGCTCGCATATCAAATTTCCTCACTCAGTACTCTACTAAAACACATATATGTTTCGACTATATTCAAACCAAATTAATATTCTTACCATAGATAATATTCTCAATATGGTGTAAGATATGAGTCAGATTCTCCATAAATGATTCATCGAAATCAAAAATGATATTACCAACATCAATAAATTGAGAAAATCACGGTGATATATCTGAAATTGTGATATATGAAAGATACCATACATGATACTATAGCATTATGAAAGATTATATCAATAATCAACTAGTCTGAACCGCTCCACAATCTTGAATAGAATAACATATATGGTCACTAACATTCTCTACATCTGAATATGATGTTGGTCTTGTCTCATTGAAACTAATAGGAATACATCATCACCCACCATGAATTCTATAGGTCTCTACCTGTGATTTGTATAGGATTTCATCCTCCTCTATGAAGTTATCAACTAATTCCATATCAACTAAACCTATTTAGAAATATAATTCACCGAAATAAATCAAATGAGTGTTTCTTCATCCACCTCTGAAAAGTAAAAGGGAGAAATAAATAAACAACCATATAATGCTTAAAAAGAATCCATCTGGATTAATTACTACTAACTATTATTATAGGGTAACTCCATAAGATCCAGGTGTTTCTACCAATAAATACCAAAGTCTAGTGCATCAATTCTCAATATAAAATTTATGATATGAATGGTCCACTCATATTTCCCATCATTCTGAGGGTGGTAGGATATACTTAGAAATGCCTATGAACACAGTGCCTTCTATATCCCCTTCTAGAAGTGTAAAGAAAAATTGGGGCCCAATTTCAGACTATTATCTGTATAACACCGTGAAGCTATATTATCTACCACATATATAGTTTACCTTAGTCATCAGTAGGGAAATTCACCTAGATAATAAAGAAATGTGTTAATTTCCTTAGTTTATCCATGATCACCCACATTGTATCATTCTTTCAGGGTGTCATATGTAAGCCTGTGGTAAAGTCTGTAGTGACATTTTCCCATTTCCTCTTGAGAGTGGGTAAAGTCTATATTAAATATGAATGAAAATAATTCTTGGTCTTCACCTAATAATAGTTGATACATTAGGAAACAATATCAGTTATCATCATAATCCTACATGGCCATAAATATATCCTATAGATATCTCAGTATATCTTTTTTATACCAGGATTTATCGACCACCTAGAATAATGAAACTCTCTAATCAAATCCTCGCACATGTTATTGAATACAAAAACAAAACCATGAATTTTAAGAACATAATCCACATTAACAGTCTAATGAAATAGTTTCTCCAATCCATTTATATTATCCATAAGAGGAAGACATTCTAGATCCACCAGTTGAATCCTCTTAATAATGTTTCAAATATTAGTAGAAATAGAGGTGGAGGTCATAGTCACTCAACCTTAATACTCCAAGTATCCAAATTATGCTCATAAAATAGTATCATTTACTTCTATTCATTGATGGGATCTTACACCTCCTATGTATTATCTTTCCTTCTCAAGGTGTCAACTACAAATTTTCCCTACCTAGGTGTGTATGCCAACTCAAAATCAAAATTTTACAACTACTCTAACCACATCCTTTTTCGAAGTCTTGGAACCCTCTATATAAAATATAATCATCATTCTCTTTTTATTTCTATAAAATATCAACCTCTCTCCCATCAGGTCATGTATCCATAATATTAGAGCATGAACTACATTGGATAACATAAAATAATTGGTGGGATAATTCCACTCATGTGGTCTCAAATGCAGTGATACATAGGTAACTACACATCCATCCTAAATAAGAACTACTCCTTTCTCAATTATAGAGGTTTCATAGTACACAGTGTACTCGTTACCAAGTTCTGGTAAGGATAGGATCAATTTTGACATAACCCTTTTCTTTAAATTCTAGAAATATTTCTCATAACCGTCATCTTTTCAAACATTACTCCTCACTTGGTCAAACTGGCCATCGGTGCCTCTAATTTTGTATAAATTATAAATAAATCCCCAAGAATATATATTTAGATATAGAAATATTTGAATCTCAAAATCATACGTGAGATACTCCCAATAAACTTGGGTATACATCTTATTTGTAAACACATATATTTCCACCAATTATATAATATGGCATGTAAAGTGGACTTTATCAGTCTAGAAGGAACACTTTATGGGTTTGGTATAAATCTAACGATCTCTCATTGTAATCATAACAACCTCTAGAATTCATGAATGATCCACCATAAATTTTAAGTATATCAATATTTAAACAACAAATACAACTATGAATTGGTCCAGGTATATGTAGAAAATGGGACTCACTAAAGACATGAACAGTTTCAACACATTCATAAATTTTAATGTCATCACCACAAATTTGTACACATCATAACTTCTTCATAAAGAAGTATAAGGTATGTCATATATCATCACTCTAAGATGATGGTACTCTAATCGCAAATCAATATTGTAGAATACACGAGCACCACTCAATTAGTCGAAGATATCATCTATGTGCGGAATAAGATATTTTTTCTTGAATTTCATCTAGTTTTTCTTTCGATAATCAACCCATGGTCACTTCATCCAGTATGATTTCTTTCCAAAATGCTTTGAAAACCCCCAATGTGATGTTCTAGGAAAGATAAAAACTCATCTATAATGACCTAATTTTTTAATGCATTGATATTAAATATTTTTAGATTAATATTCATTTCATTATAAAAATACCCTATTTAGGATTGTAATGGCCTAGCACCTTTGTAAACATAGAAACATAAAGAACTGGTTCATATAAAATTTACATCATTTCCCACTTGTTTCATTATAATTAGATCCCTTTTATCATATCACACTTAACACCTATCTTTATATCCTAGGAAAAGAAAAAAATAAGAAAAGGGGGATCTTAGAAGGTCAGTAATGGTAAACATTTAAGATATATATTTTATATCTTATGAAATAATGATATAAAAAAATATGGGCATGTGGTCGTGATCATAACATACAAAGTTCATAGTCAACCTATCCAGGATCATAAACATGAATTATGGAATAAAAATTAACATGAATTGTAAGAATAAAACATCATTATGACTCATTATTAAACCATATGTTCAAGTAATAAATTTGTTTTGAGTCATCATAAGTATATAAAATAATTTCATATGTCAAGGCTAACTACCAGGAATCACGGATCAGGCCATATAATTTTTTCCCTTAATGAATCAAGTACATTGACTTGTTTCCCTTTACTTTCTCATGAGATATAATTAATTACCCAGTGCATTGAATGTAGATATAAATCCCACCCATCACGTAATAAAAACCAAACATATTATTTTAATAGGACCATAAATATTTTATCACATCATAACCTATGTAAGGAAATTAGTTTCCTAAACAATTCATCACAACATAAGTTAGGAAAAAGAAATAGGTTTCATTGGTATCATTTCATCATAAACATAAATCATTCATAAAAAATAATAATATTTGTATCCTTGGTTAATATCCCTAGTAAATCATAAGTAACTTCAGATAATGTCATATTAGATGAAAAATAATTTTTGAAATATTACTTGAAATAATTCTTGAGGAAAATATCTTTTCCTTTTTGAATTCATGTTTTTTTAATGAGTCGTGTAATTTTAAAGGAAAATCATTTACTTGAAAACAAAAATATAATAATATTTTGAGGGAATATTCAATGAATTAGGAATTTATGATAGTGGAGAAATATTTTCAATCCATAAAACTTTAAAAACATTCCTTTCAAATGTTTCAGAAAAAAGCCACAAAGTAACTCATTTGAAAAATGACAAAAAAGAATAAACTCAAAGAATTTAGTAAAAAGTTAAACACTAGTAAAAATAACATTTTGTATTCATAGAATAATTTTAAAAACTCTTTAAATTTTTTATAAAACATGTATGTGCAAGATAAATATTCCATAATTGAGATTTAAAAGAAAACAATCATGAATATTGATGAGATTATGAAATAAACACTTACAAATTTATAATCAGTATAATTGTATGGCTCGTGAATGAGAGAAGATTATATGGATATGAAAATTCAATAATATTCTGAGTAATTCCGATAAAATAAATCTAGGAGAATTAAATACACCATAAATAAGAAATAATAAGTGTATAAGGCATGTGTCCCACAAAAAAAAGTGAGGCAAAAATCCATTACCCCAAGTCCCGCCATTCGTTGTTACATTTAAGAACTAAATTATAAAAAAATATGGAATTATTATGAATTTTTCTATAAACATATATCAATCATATCATGAATTTTCTTTATAACTTCTTTTCATCAGTTTATTAATAATTAATGTCACTATTTTAGGTGATATATACATTGTTTCCAAGAAATTTTTTGTTCCACAGTCCTTGCCCATATTTTTGGAATATGGTGCCATCATTTTCAGAATCATTATTATGTTATATATATCATATATATTCATAAAATTCATCCTTTTTACCACCCATGTGAAATAAATTTGAAAAATTAATCACATTGTATCGTAGAGATGGTAAGCCATATGTATGCAAGAACGACGTTATCATTTCCCAGAATATTAGGTGGTAAAAATGTAGATGTGATATTATTATTAATTAATTATAATTATTTAAAAAATATAATTTATAAATATTTAAAATATCATAATAATGAATCATAAAATATGGTGATGAAAAATTAATTTTATCACAACGTGGAGAAGGTAAGTCGTACGTATGCACGAGCGATGCTTCCACTTCTTGTTCGATGGGAAGGGGTTTGCTAATTGTGTGTTAATAATCATAAAAATTTATAAGAATATTTATTATGCTGAATTAATTATTTTATGACATATATCATAAAATATAGAAGGTATAGAATAGTATAAAAAGAGTGTGATCTGTTAGAGTGACTACCTATTATTTGATATGGCTCTTTTAGACCACCTCTAAAGAACTCAAGAGTTGAAAATTCGGGAATACCATCACACATAGAATGTGTATATGTAATTTTATAATAGTATTTTTCATATTTTGGTTGATATAGAAGACTAAAATTGATGAAATGATATGAGTGAGTAGGTGTCCTTTTATAATGAATGTGAGGGGCACTTGGAGAAATTTCGCAATATATTAAATTATAATAAATAAAATCTCATTAACAATACCTCCAAATAGAAATTTATTTGAATTTAATACGGGTTAGGGTGTAAATAAAATAAAAAAATATATTTTATACATGTTTTTATGTTATTTTAAACCTCATATTTTTTATTAACCCTTAGTTACCCTATTTTAATTTTAACTTGGGTAACAACATTTTCAATGTTAAAAGGTAGATATTATTACTTATAATGTGTATGTTGAACAATAAATAGTATATTTATAATATTTTAGAACATAATTTATCGATTTTGTATTTATTTATGTTTTTTGTGATTTGTAATTAATTTAATAAAATATTATTTTCATAAAATATCATTAGTGTCAATTTTGACACTATTCATTACATTGAAATTAATAAAATCGATATAAAAATATAAAGTCAAAAAATTAATTTAATACACCAATAATATATAATATTCAACTATAAAATTCATGTAGTACCTTATGTAATTATAAATGTTGTTATTTTAATAATTTAAATATTACTTAATTGAGTTTTTCATTAATTGAATAATTATCACATCATCATTGTGTTGTTATTTATGATAATTATTTATTCCTTTAATATTAAAAATTAATTTTATTTATTCTTATAAATATTTTATACTTAATAATAATATATTTATTCTAAGATATCTTCTATTTATCCCCATATTAAAAATATTATACTTATTAAAATTTAGAGTGTGACATTTTGTCACTTTCTTTGATTTTAATAATATCAAAGCCATTTTCATGGAATATTGTCCATTAAATTATTAAATTTCAAAAAATATCTTTTAAGGGTATAATTAATGTCATAAAATAACATTTAATAATTTTTTAGGGTAGTTTTCAATTATTTATAAAATTAATTTTAGCTTTAATTAATCGATTTACCCTTAACCTTGGTAATAAAAAAATAATATATTTATTATTCATATTATCCCAAAATAAAAGGGACATATTTTCTAAATTTTAACCTTATAATTAAAAATCTGAAATATATTTGTAAAAATTAAAAACATGGAATTTTATAAAATTAATTTAAAATTATCCTCATTGAAAGAATGAGAAAACATGTTTTTTAAAGTGAAATGCTCAAAACATTATAATGAATATATATCCAAATTTAATGTAAAATTGACTAAAATGACTTAAAAAGGATGTAATGATAAAATTTTAATATAATTTTTAATTTAAAATCAATAAAAAAATTAAAACTATAAATTATTTTGATGAAAAAATTATTTTTAAAAAAAATTCAATATTTTTCTCTTTTCCTCAAAACATGAAACTTATCAGAAAGATACCAAAAAATAAACCAAAGTAAATTTTATATCACACTTTAAAATAAGAATTTTATTTTGTGAAATATAATTTATAAAACTTTCAAAATTTATTTTTAAAATATGTGATCCATCATAAGGTGGAGAAACTGTCTTTTTAGAAAAAATATAGTTTTTAAGTTTCAAACTAGATTTAATTTTAAATCTTGTCTTGAAAAAATGTAGGATAAATGACAAAAATTAGATTGAATATTATATATATATATATCATTAATATTATCCAAAAGGTTTATTTTTTTATTTTATTTGTATAAAACACACTTGTGTGCATTAAAAATATTTCCTTTTAATTTCAAATGGGTTTTACACATGTAAACCATACATTCCTAATTCTGTTAATCCTATTCATAACCATCAATCAAACAGCTAGGTTATAATCTTATTATTCAAATAAATATAATAATAAAATCATATTTATTCTACACTCAGTGTTGCATGAAATATAAGCAAAGCCTATGTTGTGTGTAGCACAAGCTTAAATTGGTGTAGCATAAAACACAAGACATAAAATAAATTTAATTTTTTAGAAACAAATTCTATAAAAACTAGGGGTGTTGAATTCTACACCCCTTAAAATGAAATTATCTCTATAAATCTATCTCTAGGATTAAAACATATAAGGAAACATCTTCCTCATCACATCCTAAGTTTCCCATGTATCTTTCCCAAATTGGTTGTTTCATCCCAAAACATTAACTAGTTGGGTGGTCTTGATTTTTGAAAATTTGTCTATATAATCCAAAATATTTACTAGTTTTCCATCATAATAAATATCTTGTTCTAGTGGTACTAAATTTGAGTTTATTACATGTGATGGACTAGTTATGTACTTCCTCAGGAGAGATAAATAGTGAAAATCAGGAACTTGAGATAGGTTTGGTCTAAGACCTAATCTATAAGATACTATCTGAATATGATTAAGAATTTCTAAAAAAATATATACATAGGAATTATCTTTTCCTTATTTCTAAATCTCATTACTCTCTTCTTGAGAGATATTCTTATAAATACCTTGTTTCCCACCTCAAACTCCAAAACTTTTTGGCAATGGTTAGTATAACTTTTTACCAAATCTATGCTGATCTTATGTGTTACTAAATGGATATAAAATTTTCATCAGTTTTCTTATCTTGATTAGGTCCCAAAATCTTTCTTTTCCTGACATTTTTCTAGCATGTTGGGATTCTGCGCTTCTCATCATAGAGGGATTAATAAATAGCCATCTGAATTTTAGAGTGGAAACTATTTTAATAAGAAAATTATATGAAATAAAGGTGTTGATCCCAAACACATTCCAAATCAATTCATAAATCTCTCAACATATCTTATAGAGTTTGAATTTTACTATAATATTTACCATAAATCTGAGGTTGATATGTAGTGCTAAATCAGAGATATATTTTTAGAGCCTACTGAAGACTTTTCCTGAACATTGAGGTAAACCTCGAATCCTGATCAGATATAATGGAATTTAGTACTCCATGAAATTTTACCACTTCTTTAATATATATTCTATCATTCATATCAAGAGATAATTATTCTCTAATATTAGTGAAGTGTGCGAACATTGTAAGGTGAGCAAATATAACAAATATAGAATTATATACATTAGATGTTTTGAAATGTTTGACAAAAAACCATTGTGATGTTGCACATTTCCATTCAGTTATGTTTAATGTTTCTAATATCCCCTTATATTTATCTCTATCATCCTTCACTTTCAGATGATCCAAGCACTGAGAAACATACCCTGCAATATCTCTCTTCATTCCAACCCACTAGAAATATTCTTTCATGCCTCTATACATCTTTATACTTTAAGGATGAATAGAGAATGATTAACTTTAAGCCTCATCCAATATTTCCTTCTTTAAAATAGGGTATATAATGAACACATACATGGTTCTAAAACCTTATTATTCCATCACTATAATGGTTGAAACTCAGGAACATTTTTAACATTCTTTTATAGCTCCATATCTTCTTTTTGTGCCTCTTTAATTTTACTTGTATAGATGGGTGAACATTCATTTAGGATAAATAAGATTTATCCCTTTCCTTTTTGATTTCCAGATATGTCCTTTCTAAATATAAAAATATTGATTCTTTTTTTATCCTCAAGATAGATAAGTTGGCATGGTCCTTTCGACTCAATGCATCAGTCGCCTTGTTCACTTTCCCATGGTGGTAATGTATTATGAAATCATAATCTTTAATAAGTTCTAACCATCCCCTTTGGTTAATATTCAATGCATTTTACATAAATATATACTTTAATCTCTATTATGAATATAAATACCACACTTTTACCCATAAATATAATGTATCCATTCCTTTAATACAAACATTAATGCAACTAAATCGAAATCATGAATTATATAATTATCTCATAAACCTTCAATTGTTGTGAGGTGTAATATTTAACCATGAAATTTTATACAAGAATACATCCTGATCCATTATTAGATGTGTCAACATAAATTTCATACCCTTATACACTATAGGGTAATGTAAGAATAGGGGTAATGACTAATATTTTCTTTAGTTCCATAAAATTTTCTTCACATTAATTCATCCTGAGGAACTTAGAATCCTTTTGAGTTAACTTGGTGAGTGGATTAGATAGTCAATACAAATTCTCTAAAAAGTGGCATTAATATCCATCCAAACAAATAAAACTACAGATTTTAGTTATCCTGGTTGGTCTAGGACATTTCTTAGTGATTTCTATCTTTTAAGGATATATTTATACACCCCACTTGAAAATATATATCCTATAACTAAAACATTTTTAATCCAAAATACTCACTTGGTGAATTTTTCATAAAGCTTTTCCTTTATCAAGGTATTTAGAAAAATCCTCAAGTGATCTTCATGTTATTCCATAATCTTTGAATATATAATAATATAATCTATAAATACTACAAAAAAATGATCAAGATAGTCCCTAAAGAATCTATTCATCATGTTCATGATGATTGTGAAGGGAATTTGAAAGACCAAAAGGAATCATTGGAAATTTATAGTGTTCATACTTTTTTTGGAATACCGTTTTGGGTATATCCTCCTTTATGACCTCCAATGTAAAATATCCAGAAAAAAGTTCAATTTTATAAATGTATTGAGCACTGTCTAGTTCATCAAATAAATCATTGATATAGGGAAAATCATACTTGTTCATGATTATAATTTTTTTATTCTCACGATAATCAATGAAAATATGTATTGATATATTTTTCTTCATAAAAAATATAACAGGTGAACCCCAAGGTGATGAAATAGGTTATATTAACCCCTTATAAAGTTTCTCAGGGAGTTGACTCTTTAATTCCCACAACTCATTAGGGTCTATTCTATTAGGATTATTAGAAATTGGCATAACACCAGGTATGAGTTCTATTGGAAACTCAACATTATAATTCAGTTAAAGACCTAGAAACCCTTCTCAAAAAACATAAACAAAATCCCATACTATATGCTTATACTTAATGTTGGGTTTCTTTCCAACCTGTTGAGATAGATAACCTTCATGTATGATAATTAAGACCCACATGATGGAAGCGATTTCTATTGAAATTTAATATTAATCCTTGCATCGATAAATGATTATAGTTTCATTTGGAAAAGATTATGTGTGTTACCTTCCTTCATAATTAAATTTATCTCTATATAGAGAATGAAAATCCATGATAATAATCAAATCAAATTCAACTATAAGTAGAAACATGATATTCACATGAAGTAATTTCCGAAAAAATTCAATTGGAGAAGAACTATAACCAAGAGATGTGACTATCGTGACATTAAGAGTATTCACAGCTAAATAGACACCTAATTGTTGAGGTGATACTATAATACCCTTAAAAAATTCATTAAATTAAAAATCATGTGTGGATATATAATCAAATAATACATTAGCTATTTTAGATTGGATGATATTTATACCTTTAACCATGTCATTCTCGTAACCCACTTCAGTATTCATGATATCAATATACTTTTCTTTGTGTTTTTAATTTATAGGTTGGAGTCATTGGTCATAAAAAACCTTCAAATTCACATAATAATTATCATAATGTCCATATTCCATTCATTTATAGAATTGAATTATAGATGGTTCATCAGTTGGCATCTTCTTTTCCACCATTACATTAACCATAATGTTCATTTCCATTTGATATTTGTGGGTTTTTTAACCTGCATTTCCATATTTAAAACACATCCCATGTCCATTTAAGAACTTACCTTGATGTTTTTCCCACATTTTTGGCATCTATATGGCTAGAATTTCTTTCCCCTATGTGATTTATTCGAGTTTTCATGATACTCGATCATTATTTTCTTATCAAATCCATGGGAAAGGGGGGTATTTGAAATTTATATTCCCACCATAAGATTACAATGATCAATTTATTTGTTTTTATTCAGTTCTCTTTTATTTAACACCCTTTGGATACTTGGTTTTAATACAATAAAGAATTGGACAATCTTACATTCAGGTTGGATAATAATACTAGAAGTGTACCTCACTAATATTGTAAACTTTTCTTCTTATGTACAAATATATTAACTATAATTTTGATTTAGTTTAAAGAAACTATTTTCCATCTTTTTATAAAAAATATGAAGAAAGTACTTATTGAACAATATGTTCTTGAACATGTCCTAGTCCATGGATTCAATTTCTTCTCTTTGCCTCATATTTATGAAAATATTCCACCATTGATCTGCATCACTTTCCAGATGATGAAGAGCTTGAAAAAAAATTCATGTTCTGAGAATTGACGTATATCATATATTTTCTCAATGTTATTGATCCATCTCTCAGCCGCTAATATTTTAAATGAACCACTAAAAGAAGGTGTATGTTGTCTCATGAAAGATTCAACAATACATAGTTTCCTTCTTTTACTATTTTGAAAATTATTATGATTCATTTCCTGAGAAAGTTGTATCAGCATGGAAGTAAGGTTTTATATTATAGGTCTATTAAAAATTGGTTTCTTAGGTGGAAATTAATTGCATTATCCATCACATTCAACATTAGTATGATTTCTTTGGGTTCCAACCAATAACTAAAACCAAAAATTATATTTTCATAAATGAAAACCATATTGAGGAATCATGAAAAAAGAATTTAGAAAATATATTAAATCATGAATCTATATATGAAACATTATGTTTTAACCTACGTCATTAATAATCATCATAAAAAATATATGATTTTATATTATATATAGACTTACCCATGGGGTTCTTACTATGGTTTAATCATCCTATGTTTTCAAAGATTAACTAAACCCTTACCTTGACACACACAAAAACAACCCTATATTTTCATACATAGATATTACATATTTTTAGATAAATATTCATTTCATTATACTCATACATGTTTTAGGATTTTAAAGGTATATGGACTTTGTAAAATCACAAACAAAAAAACTAGTTGATAATATGACAAAATCATTTCCCACTTATATCTTCATAATTATATCCCTTTTAGCATAACACACTTAACACCATTCTTAATTACAGTAGAAAATAAACATGTGAAAAGGGTGATATCAGACACTCAGTAACTATAATCATGGAAGATATTAATTTATTGTCTTATCAAATTATATGATAAGAAATATGGGTACGTGGTCAATATTATAACATACAAAGATCCTACCCAACTTCTCCTGGTTTATAAACATGAGTTATGGAATAAAACATTAACATGAACTCTAAGAATAAAATATCATCATAACCCTATATTAAACCATATGTTCAAGTCATAAATGTATTTGGATTCATCAAAAATATAGAAAACTATTTCATCCATCAAGGTTAACTACCAAAACTCTCGAATCATTCCTTATCACATGTTTTCTGTAAAAGATTAAGCACATTAAGGTGTTTCCCTTAACTATCTCATGAGATATAAATCATTACCCAATGTATTGGAGGGGGATATAGGTTCCATAAATCACATAATGAAAATCATATATACTTGTTCCATATGACCATAAATCATTCATTACATCAGAGCCCATGTAACAAAATGAGTTTCATAAACACTTCATCGTAACATAACTCAGGGAAAAGAATCATTCCATATAAATAATAAACCATTAAAATAATGAATAATTATTTTATCCTTGGTTAATATCCCTTGTAATGCATAAGTAACATGAAATAATGTCTTCTTAGATAGAAAATTATTTTTGAAATATTACTTTAAATAATTTTTGGGGAAAATATCTTTTACTTTATTAGATATTTTTTTCAGATCCAATAAAATTTAAAGGAGAAACTCTTCCTTGAAAATAACCGTATAATAATGTAAGGTAATATTAAAGTAATTAATGTTTCATGACAATGGTGAAATTAGTTCTTGTTGTATAAGTTAAAAATCACTTTTTTCTTATTTTTTTCTGAAAATTCACAAAATACCTCATTTGGAAAATAAAAAATATATATTCCTTTCAAAAAATATATTAAATAGTAAAACATGGTTAAAAATAAAAATTTAATATTATTATGATAATATTAAAAACCTTATTGAAAATAAATTTAAGAAACATGAATTTTGAAGATAATTATTCCCCAATGGATATTCAAAATGAACCAATCTTTAATGTTGATGAGATTGTTAAATAAACCCTAAAACATTATAATAAGTAAGATAATATGACCCATGAAAAAAAATTATTTGGATATTAAAATACCATAATAATTAAAATAATAATCATAAAATTAATTCAGTGAAATTATATACACCATGTAGAAAAAGTAGTTTATAAGGCATGTGACCCACAAAAATTAAAGTGACACAAAACTCCCTTACCTCAAGTCTCAAATTTCCTTATTGGATTTAAACCTCCTATAAAATAAATATGAATTTATTATATATTTATTTTTTAAATATATATCAGTCATACCATTTATTATTTTTTAATAACATCTTATCATCCATTTATTAAAAATTATAATTTTT
Source organism: Viscum album (assembly GCA_963277665.1). Lineage (NCBI taxonomy): Eukaryota > Viridiplantae > Streptophyta > Magnoliopsida > Santalales > Viscaceae > Viscum > Viscum album. Next base: position 773,559,141 of record OY728131.1, on the reverse strand, counting down.
TGTTTATGGTGATATCGGCTTTGTTTTCCAATCATGTTTCAATTTGGAAGTCCCATTACATATACATTGATCATTGTAACATCATTTATTGAATAATTATTATGTTTTATATATCATATATAATCATTAAATTAATCTTTATTACTTCCCATGTAAAATATATATGGAAAATTAATCACATTCGATCATGGAGATGGTAAGCCGTATGTATTCCCAAACAACATTATCATTTCCCAAAATATTAGGTTGTAATAAGTTATATGTGATATTACTATTCCAAAATTAGAATAATGTCATAAATATAATTTATAAATATTAAAAATATCATAATTATGACTCATGAAATATGGTGATGAATAATGAATTGTATTTCTACGTGGAGACGATTGGTCATACCTACACACGAGCAATACTTTTACTTCTTGTTCAATGGGAATGGGGGTGTATAATGGTGTATTAATAATAATAATAATAAAACTAAAGAGTATTTATTATTATGAATTTCTTATTTTATGATAGATACAATATATTTGTAGGAGTTATAGAATAGTATAGAAAGAGAGTAATTAGTTAGATCGATTACCTCTTCTTAGAAATAGATCCATTAGGTATCCTCTAAAGGACTCTAGAGTTAGTCCTTTGGGAAGACCGTCACATATATAATGTGTAATGGATGTTTAGAAGAGTTTTTTTAAGATTTTTTTTGATATATAAGACTCAACATTTTGGGATGATATGAGGGAGGAGGTGTCCTTTTATAATGAAGGTGAGGGGAACTTTTAGAATTTCTAAAAATATTAAATTATAATAAACTAAATCTCACTACAAATACATTAAAATAGAAATTTATTACAATATAATATGAGTTATAGTGGTAATAACATAAACCAATATTTTTTATATAAGTTTTATGTAATTTTAAACCCTATCTTTCATATTATCTTTAGTTAACCTGTTTTAATTTCAACTAGGGTAACAAAATTTTCAATATTAAAAGGTACATATTTTAACGTATTTGGTGTAAAAAAAATCCTAAATTTTCCATTAATGATATTTTATACCATAATTTATCCCGTTTATCATTAGTTATTATTTTTAAGTTATTTAATAAAATATTATTTTCAAAAAATATCATCAGTGCCGATTCTGACATTATTCATTACATTGACATTGATAAAATCAATACAAAAATATAACATAAAAAATGATAATTTAATACACCAATTATATGTCATATGCTCTTAGAAAATTCGTGGATAATAAAAATTAATTCAAATATAATTTATTTAAATATTTCAAATGACACTTAATTGAGTTGTTCATTGATTGAATAATTATTTAATCATCATGGTGTAATTATATATGATAATTATTCATTAACAATAAATTAAAAATAGTTCTCCATGATGTAGAAAAAACTTTTATATTTAATAATAATATATATAGTCAATAATATCTTATATTTATCCAAATATTAAAAATGTTATATTTATTAAAAGTAAGAGTGTAACATTTTTTCACTCTCTTTGATTTTAATAATAATTAATTAATTTTCGTATAAGTGTCAATTAAATTATTAAATTTTGAACCTCATGTGTTAAGGGTCAAATTAAATACATCCAATAAAATTTTGGTAACTGTTAAGGTAGTTTTCTAATTTTTATTGTTTTATTTTTACCCTTAATTACTTGATTTACCCTTAATAATGGTAATAAAAATTAATAAAGTTATTATTCATATTGTCCAAAAAATGAGACCTATTGACTAAATTTATATGTTATGATTAAAAATGAATAATATATTTTTCAGAATTAAATATTAGGAATTTTATAAAATTAATTGTAATTAATATCAATGACAGAATGAGAAAACGAGTTTTTTTAATGTAAATACGTTCAAAATATTAAAATGTTTTTATATCCAAATTCATTATGAAATTTATTCCAATGGCCAAAAAGAGAATAAATGATTAAAATTTTAATCTAATTATACTTTAAAATAAGTCAAAAATATAATTTAACACTATAAATTTTTTTTATGAAAAATATGTCTTTGATTAAAAATCAGTATTTTTCACTTCTCACCAAATCTTGAAAATTACCAAAAATACCAAAAATTAAAACAAAATTAAATTTTTAAATCCCTATTTTATATAAGAAGGTTATTTTTCAAATATAATTTATAAAATTTTCAAATTTTAGTTTTAAAATTAGTACACCATCAAAAGGTGAAAAAACTATCTTTTTAAAAAAATACAATTTTTAAGCATAAAACAAGTGTTATTTTTATAAATTGTCTAGAAAAAACATATGATAAATGTTAAAAATTATATTGAATATTTTCTATATATAATTTATTAATATAATCCAACAAGATTGATTTGTTTATTTTATTGTAATAAAACACACTTGTGCACATAAAAAGAATTATTTATAATTTTAAATGGTTTTACATGTGTAAAAAATATTCAGAATTTAGATAAACGTTTTTATACCTGCCATTATAAATTATAGGTTATAATTTTATTTTTTAAATAATTATAATAATAAATTTATATTTCTTATAAACTCAATATTGCGTCTAACACAAGTTAAGCCGGTGTTGCATGTTGCACAAGCTTAACTTGGTGTAGAATATAACACAAGACATCAAAAAAAATTAATCTATTTAAAGAAATAATGTTCATAAAAAACATAGCATGTTACAGTATCTCTCTAAATCCTCCAATTACACTTTTAACACTAGAACCTTCATTGGTTCCATCTTTTAGGGAAGAATAAAAATGGGATCAGCTCCTAGCACAAACTCGATAGTAAAATAAATCAATCATGATGATGGTGATCTCTATAATTCCATAGAAAAAACATCATGATACTGGTATACTACTATAGTAAAGAGATTATAATATATTCCTCCATCATCTTACATGAGTCTAGAATGATGATATGTAAACCCATCAATTAAAATTTTAACTAGTCCTTCCTGACGAGCCTAAATATCAAATTCACCGTGGTGGATATAGTTTCCACCCATGGGTGGTGAAAAGGAAATGTACATATGGTAGCAATTAATACAACACTAATTCGGTAATATCTATTCCATCCATAATATCTCGTCAAATCCCACTATCTTAAGAGAAAAAATATCCCAGAGGAAACATTTTCCACCAATCATGATTGAACGCCCTTTAAAGCATCAAACACCCACAAAACATATTCTTATAGTGTTTTAATATAAATAACTTTAGATATATACTCTACCACTAAACCAATTCCAAGAAAAAAATTATGCAGACATTAAACAATGTGATCCCCTTATATCAAATAAGACACATGAATGGGTAGATGATATTAAAATTGTACCTCAAGTAATATAAGGTCTCTCATTGAGCCGATAGGTGCATACTGGATCTCATGTATCAAGATTATACCTCTACCTTGACCTTCTGACTAGGATCACTATGGTACGCCACCCTATTGGTATTTTCTTCACTATTATGGGGTACCCTATACTCTACCACATACTATACAAATAGTGGTATCCCAACTAGTCATCTGCAACTGAATTGTATACTCTTTTGAAAACTCTAGATTCTATCTCACTCCCCCGTCATTGGTTTCCTACTGAGTGTTACTATATAACCTCTATATTTTTCTCATACTTCCACATGCATGGCACTCCATTGGTAGTTAAGGGCACTAATCTCACTTGTGTATGGGCATACGACACTAAAAATCACACTAGGTCACCACCTTGAAAGGATGACCCACTACTTTGACTGATAATCCCACTATTTTTTTAATGGTATAGATTGAAATGACTCTTATTGGTTTCAAATTAAATACTAACCAACCATATAGCTAAAACCATATTACCTCCACTCAAGAAATCCTTCATGATCTCTTTGGAAATGAGAGGTAGATTCATAATGAATGAGAATTCAGTCAGATGAAATACATTTACTTAAGACCTTATCTCATATCAAATACCCTCCATAAAATGATTCATCCTAACTTCCTCATCACCAACCAATTCTATAGAAAAACATTGTAATTCAATATTGTTTACAATAAAATAAATCCTTTTCATGTTCACTTTCATCAAATGAATAAAATCCCAATCTCTCTCCTCCCTCAAAATATCTGAGTAGAAATTATCCCAGAAAAAAGTTTGGATGTTCTCATAAGTAAGCTCCCCATGATGATTGTCATGAATCAGAATGTCCTAAAAACTCTTGGATTTTCCCTGCAGCATGTACGTCACAAAATTTAGCCTCCACTTCTGGGGTGTCTCGCAATGATTTAAGATCATCTAGGTAGACTCAAGCTAAAATTGTACTTCCTGGGGGCCTCCCTCCCCTATGAATATTAGGAGGTTATATATTTGTAACTCCCTCATGAGTTTTGATATGGCCAGTTCTACTTATGGAATATCCCTCTCCATATATTGTATCACCCACAAGTAATTATCCTAGATTTAATGGTTCATAATATTCCTCTCTTATTCTGGAAGTTCTTAATGTGCTATGTGTGGTGTGTACTCATTAACACCCTCATCATGCTCTATGAGAAAACAATGAAGAGGTATATTTCTAAAAACGTTAATGCACACCTTAGGCCATATGATAAGAAAAAATGAAAAGATGTAAATAATCATCTTTCAATACTATTAGAAAAACATAACTAATGATCAAATATGCCAACATAATCTGGGACAATACTAACTAGTTCACAAACTATTCCATATAACAAGTTAAAATTCAAATTATAGAATTATATCAAATATTGAATTAACCAATTACTTCACATTCTATAAAAGTATACTATTATTATTAATTAACTAGATATCACTATAAATAATTTTCAACAAGAATTAACTAAATTGAAAGATTTATATATATATGTGAAAGAGTTATTAGCAAGAAAGTGGAAATAAAAAATTGATCTTATGTGTCTATCATAATGCATGAATATCCCCTTATTGGGAAATTCCAAACCATGAAAAATATATAACAATAATAACACTCAAAGAGCATGTTCTGCACTCAATGTGAAATCAAATCAACAATAATAACAAAATTGCATGAACAACAATCCTTACCCCTGGTAACTTATGTTTCACCTTATATGTTAGTAAGATACATTTAGACATGAGATCATTACAAAGACTTAACACCTAAAAATTATTTTATCTACCTTTTCCAAATAGTAAAAAAATACATCATTTTATGACAATTTGTAATGTATTCAGCCTAGTTATCCCTTGCATGATCGATACGAGTTTCCACACAACCTCAAGCATGATTCCCCATGTTCTAGAAGATTCCTAAAATTATATAGGGTTTATAAGTATAGTGGGGAGACTAATCCATCTAGTACTGATAAAAAAATCACAATGGAAACAATGATAAACAAATCAACCATCTCATCAAGATCTATTAAACATGAAAATTCTAAATAACACAAAAAATCCATGTAATTTCATACTAAAAGTATAACATTAGTTCCCCAAAACCCAAATTAAGACCCAGAATAAAAATCATCCACTGAAAACAACTAGTACAATAGAAAGGGTCAATTATAACCCACATTCTCCTACCATTATAAAAAAAATCAACTATCAGTCAGCGGTCTCATTCTCATGTCCTAACCTGCATCCATGAAATTTACATGGGTACCCAATGGTGGACCATGTATGTGTTAGTACAACTTAGTAGCCAACACCAATGGTTTATAAATCAATTATTTCCTAAGTAATAATACATGAAAAGTTGTATAATAATTATAGTAAATAAAGTGGAAAATTTCAAATAAATACAATATATAAAAGTTTTTACATTGGATCATAATGGGGATTCCCATGTCAACTTTACCTACTTTATCCATTTTGGGATTTATTTTATCCTTGAATCATAGTTAAAATAACATGTAATGAATTCCATACCCTACCCCCAATCTATCCCTCAATAATCTAGTAAAACCATGCATATAATGACCCATAATTTTTATACATAGATATTTCATATTTTTATATGAAGTATAATTTCATAACATAAATATCCACACTACAATCATATAGGTATAGTTTCTTTTGAAACTATGAAACATAAACCATTAGATCATAAAATATCTACATCATCTTACACTATTTTCATTATAACTCTCAACCTTCTTAGACATATAATACTTAGTAACATTTTTCATAACCTTGGGAATGGAAACATAACAAAAGGTGAGCTCAGATACTCAATTATGGAAAATAAAGGAGATATCAATGATCACAGTGTCATAAAAATATATATGTTTTATAAAAATTGAATAACATTCAAAAATCATACCCTATATATCAAATATCATAATCATGATTCACGTAAAAAATATTGGCAGTTCATAAGAACTGAACGATAATGGAATCAAACAACCTAATCCATTTGAGCATAACATTGGAATAAGACATGGAATTGTGGAAAATAAATAATTATATAAAATAGTTTATTAACTAGTAAGGGAACTTTCCAAGATTGTCATAGCGGATTGGTTTCAATCTTCAAACCATCATAATAGTCAATGTTCACCCCAAGAATATCATAGTGGAATGAGTCCCTAACTGAACTAGGTTCACTCACACTGTGAGTACAATTCTTCTCAGGAGATATCATTCTTTACCCAATTAATTATTGGGATATATAGGTATCACCCATCGCAAAATTAAAATAAAATAGATTTTTTCCGAAATATCATAAATATTGATCGTATCAGAAGCCATGAAAGTAAATGAGTTTCATAAATATTTCATCATATTATAACCCATGGAAAAGAAACGGGTTTCATAAACCCTATTAAATTTTAAATATAAACCTTCTGGATAAAGAATAATGATAATATCCTTGGATAATATTTCCAATATTTCATAAGCAACATTAATTTTTTTTATCATTGTGGAATGAAAATTTCATAAAGAGATCATTACAACATTCCTAAGGAAAATGACCTTTCCATTTAAAAATCACTAATTTAAAAAAGAAACTATACAAGATATAGAATAAAAACATATTATTCTAAAATAACCATTTAAAAATTGAATTTAATAATCAAATAAAACATTATTCATGACAACAGTAAAATACATTCATGTTGTATAAGGTAAGAAACATTCATTTTTCACTATTGAAAAAAAGTTAAAAAGTACCTCATTTAGAAAATGAGAAGAATATTCCTTTCAAGAAATTATATAAAGAGTATAAAATTGTTAATAATTACATTTAAATAATGGTATAATATTAGCAGCTTTATTTTATAATTTTTTTAAAAAATATGGATGTTTAAGAAAATGATATTTCGACAAAAGATATAAATGAAGTCAGTTTTTCTTAAAAACACATTTTCAATATCTTGAGTACATAAGGTGAGTAAAATTAAAGCAAAAAATTTATTTTCTAGAAATAATAATTGGATGATAAATTTAATGATATAGATAATAATAATAAATAATTGGTAACTTAAACCTTAGTAATCCTTATAAACAACGAGATTGTAATATATAACTGTCAACATGAGTTCTTCTTGCATAAAAATCACTCTAATGTCATATAAAATAAATTTAAATTTATTATAATTATAGAAAATATTAATTTTAATGGTTATAATGTCATATATTATCCCTTTATAACAATTCAGAATCCCTCTTTTATCAATAATTCCATAAAACTGTCACTTACATCTATTTTTGTTTTGTTTATCATGAGTATTTTAATTCAGTAACTTCATTCCATACACTTTGATCATATTTAAATTATCTTAATGATTTTAGTAATGAAATAAATATCATATATATTCATTATACAAAAATTTATAGTCATTCATAAGAGTTTGAGATAGAAAAATGAATTTCATCATTTATGGTGATGGTAGGTCGTACGTACGCATGAATATTATGTTCACAATTCGATGGATGTAATGAAAGATAGATAAATAATAATTAAAATTTATGAAATTATTATCATTTTAAATATATTATATCTATTAATTATATCTATCCTTGTCACAATTAATTTAAAATTTAAATTAATAATGCATCACATCTCTTCGTGGAAGTGGTAATCCACATGTCTGCACGAGCGACATTATCGTTTTCCAACAGATTGGATGGTGAGAAGAAATTTTTTATATTATGATTATATAAGTATAATTATGTCATAAATATTATATATATAAACATTAAAAACATCATAATATTCATCCATAAAATATGGTGATGAAAAATGAATAGTATCGTTATGTGGAGACGGTAAGACATGCATACCCATGAGTGATACTTTCACTTACCTTTTGATATGAAAGAGGGTGACTAATGGAAGATAAATAATAATAACAAATAGAGTATATTTGGTTTTCTTAGTTTATTATTTTATGGTAAATATCATAGATATATAAGAGGTAATGAAGAAGTAGAACAAAAGTGATCAATTTAGGCAATTACCTTTTCTTTGAAAGAACTTATTTAAATATTCTCATAAAGACCCTTGAGATTGTATTTTGGGAAGAAAATAAACTCTTTAATTTTTTACGAAATTTTTTAATGGATTTGGGTACTATATGGTCAATATATAAGGCTCAATGTGGTGTAATGATGTGAGGGAGGAGGTTCCCTTTTATAAGTGAGGTGTGAGGCACTTTTGGAATTTCTCAAATGATTAAATTATAATAAAAATAATTCTGATCCGAAATTCCTTGAAATTGATGGGGATAAAAATATAATATAATGTAGGGTTTTAATCCCATAAAACAATATAATTTTGATATGTTTTTGTTTCATTTTAAACCTTATCTTATTTATTGATCCTTGGTTAACGAATTCTAATTTTAATTATGGTAACTAAATTTTCAATATTTAAGGGTTGAAATTTTTAATTATATTGTGATAATTGGCCCAAAAATTTATATTTTATGAGATTTTATACCACATAACATACACCCTGTATTATTTCAATATTTTTATTTCTTTTAAAAAATTAATAATATATTATTTTGATAAAACATATTTATTTCCAATTTTAACACTATTAATTTAATTTGATTTAAATGACATAAATAAAAAGTTTTCATTTGAATATAATATTTTTTAAAAACAATAATTTGTCATATTAACCTATAATATTCCCGTAACACTATAAAACACTCAAAATATATAACTTTATATTTTTAATATCATCTATTTTATTTTTTTCATTAATTAAATTATTGTTATTTTAGCGTTGTGTAAGCATTTAAGGTAATTATATAATACATAATAATTAGAAATAAATTACCATAATGATTATAATTTTATTATGCACGAAAATACTATTATTATTCAATCATTACTAGTATTTTCCCTATATTAACACATAATGGATATTTAAAACTAAAAGAGTTACATTTTGTATCCTTCATTTATGTAAGTAATATATATGTCATTTTCATGGATAAGTGTACATTATAAAACTCATTTTAGAGAATAAAGTGATAATATTTGAATTAAATTCATCCAATATGATTAATTATGAAAACAATTATGGCCTTATCACTCAGTTTTAACCTACATTAACATGGTTTACCCTTTATCAAGCGGATAAATCTTATCATGGTTACTATCCATATTGACGAAAAATAAAAGGGGACTATTTAAAAAATTTGAACCTCATAATTACAAATATATAATTATTTTTTTCAAATTAAATGACTATAACTTAAAGAAATTAATTTTAAAATAATGTTGCAATACAAGATGAAAACTACTTTTAGAAAAATACAATTTAAGCATAAGACCATATTTATTTTAATCTCATGCCAAAAATAATATTAAAAAAAAGGTTAAAAAAATTGAGTGAGTATATAATATATAAATTTTATTAAAATAATAATACATAAATTTAATTAAAATAATTCACAAATGGTGACCAATTTAATAAATTAAGATAAAGACAAATTATCCGTATAAATATAGTTTTCAAAAAAATAACATTTTAGCTATAAAATTTTTTTTATACTAAATTTAAAAATAAAATCAATTTTTATTGATTTAATTTGATTATTTACATAATAAAAATATGTTTAGATTGAAATCATTTTTTTAATGGAACTTTGTACATACGGTTTTTAAAAAAATCATCATTTTTTATATTCACTAGAAAATCAATCTTTTCAAAAAAACATCAAAATTAATACTAAGATAAATTTAATATTTTAATTTCAAAAAAATATATTAATTTTATGAAATCATATTTAAAGAATTTATATAAATTAATCGTAATATTTTTCATAAAAATTAATAAAATCTTTTTTGAAGAAAATATATTTTTGGAAAATAAAAAGACTTTGCTAAAAATTTATTGATTTTTTAAAAAGAGTTTATAAATACATTTATATTGAGACATAAATTTATATATATATATCATAAATTATTTAATCATATTCATACCATCAAATTGAACTACTAGCTTATGAATTTCACAAATAATATTATTTTAAAAGGTTATTGTTATTGGTGTAAACATGGTGTTGCGTGTAATGAAAGTTATCAAAGAAATTAAAATATTTAATGAGAAATAATTTCTATAATCTCAATGTGTTACATCATAGAATGTTTCAATAAAAATCCCTATAAAAATAGGGAATGGAAAGTATGAAAGTCATCATATATCTTGGTTTCTAAATTGGATAACATTAGTGTGAAATAAACAATATGGACATAGATGATAAAATTAACTCCAAAAGACTAATAGGGGAGATGAAGAATATTAAAAGGATAATGTTAACATCCACAAAACCATGATTTAGTGTGGGGTTAAAAGACCTTCAATTCATCAAAATTTGAGTGTTATAGGAAAAACTTTTGTCTTAAGAACCCCTTCCCGGAGTTAAGGCATTCCCTACCATATAGACTAAGAACATAAGTAATTATACATTCTTGAAAAGTATAATTTTATAATTTAATCAATTCCCACCAAATCTAATTTTTTTCCCTAAAAGATGAGTATTCAATGGGAATTGGATTATGCTGGAGGCACTAAAATAATGTTCTCACATATCAAAAAAGTATATTAAGATATTCCTACTATATTTAGGCATTAACCAAAATTAATAATTTTTTTCACAAGATAATTCTTAAAATCAATAAACATCCATGTGAAGAAATAAATTATTAATCTCTAAAACATTAATTACTTAAATAACCTCAACATTAAATAATGGTTTGATCTTAAAGGATATATCATACGCTCCTGGTGACAACTTCAAAAAAAATTAATTTAATTATTCCCAAGTATTCTTTCATGTTAAATTACTTATTAAACCTAAGGGTTACATATACATAAACCCAATTAAACATCAGCAAAATATCACTATTCACTTTGATAAATTTATATATTATCTTATAACACATTGAACATCACCAAAAATATCAGGAATCAAATTTAGATACTAACATAAAAGGCAATATTTAACATGATCATAAATATCTCTGAGAATATAAACTTTTCAATGAGTCACTTTTCAACCATAAAGATCATATTTATCCCATTATCCATTAGCCCATAATTAAATTATCATAAAATAATATATCAACCCAAAAAGGAATTTAAACCTTAATAGAGTATCAAAATACCATCACAGAAAACATTAAAAAGGGGTGTTGATGCCTTTTAACTTAAAATTAACATTAAATATATATACCCATGATGGTAGCAATGAAATTTAAGATAAACTAACCTGAAAATAGATATTCTTCTAAAATTAACATAACCATTATTTCTTAATTAAGTTAAAAACCGTTGAATATTATCTATAAGCCTACAAATGAAATAATAATCATCAAATATCATCCGGTTCACTTTTTTTGAAATCAAAAACCAATTTCAATGTCACTAATTCTATCAATTTTTCTCATATCTTTATTCAGACTAAACATTATTAACTCGACATCATGTGAATATTAATTTTTATCTTTTCCCTAAATCGTATGTTCTCTAAAAATATGACCTTACCACTAAATCAATTTTCTAGGTTATTAGTACCATTCAAGATATGTTTTCAAACCCTTAAAAAACTATTGTGTAATAATTATTATATATTTCTATATATTTATAACAAAGAATATTATTTTTATAACACTTATATAATATAATTTATTATTTCAAATACATAAACAATTAAATCATCCCACTACCTTATTAAACCATTAACTAGGCTTCATCATCTTATCCCCTAGTACTTATTTTCTGAAATATGAAATATTAATCTTTTCTTTGGATTCATCAACATAAATTTATTCATGCATCTAATTTCTAACATAATAAATGTTGTTAAAACATCCCATAAATTTCATACGACATTCATAGTGTCTTCATCTTCATTGGTATAACTATCACTCATACAATATTACTCATTATTTTATCTAAATTTACCCCAAGGACCACAATTTTCAAAACTCATATAAAATCTACATTTAAAATATTTCACCATTGAGGATACCATAGGGATTCGATTATTCTCATCCATTACCTTAATTAAACTATTCATTTTTCCTAAAAAATTACTTTCTTTGTGTCCTTTACCACACTCAAAACATCTTTCTATTCCTTTGAGACATTAAATAGAGTGATTCTTCCCTTGTTCTATGCATATTGGAAGCCGGATCTTCTTTCTTACATAGTATTTAGGAAATTCCATCTTTCTATTATAAAGTGTCTAAAGAAACTCACCAATATTGATATTTTTTATCATATAACGAAGTTTCTAATTAGGGATAGTTACAATGTTTTCATTCCATATCTTATTTCACATGGATGATCATGAGGACAATCATTCTATGGAACGTCACATTTAACATTATTCCTTAAAGTTCTATCCATTGACTAAAACCAAAAAAACATACTATGAGAAGTAAAAAATATGAGTGGGAAACTAAATAATCATGAAAAATCATTTAAAATATTTCTATATCATGTAACCTTTTAATGTGACACCATAGGTTTGACCTATTTTATTAATGATAGTTACCAAAACATTAAGAATTTATGTGATACTTATACGTATCCTCAGGGTTCTCACTAAAATTTTCCAATCCCAGTTTCCAAAGTTTTACTAAACCTTTATTTAATACCAAATATAATGACTTGTACTTTTCATAAATAGATATTTCATCTTTTTAGATTAATTTTCATTACAAAATATAACCATATACACTAGAATATTATATGTTTAGTGCCTTTGGAAACTTTGACACATAAAAAATAGTTCATTGAAGATCTACATCATATCCCACTATGTTCTTCATAACTAGAACCCTTCTTATTCAAATCATACTTAGTTCCTTTCTTCATAACATTGGGAATCGAAAAAAATAAATGCTATGCTCAGATGCTTATTAAGTTAAACAAGGGAGATATCGATGATCAAATCATAATAACATCAACATAAGGTTATGATAACATGAGAATAACATTTTAAAATCATAAATTTTATACCATAGATCAAAATCGTTAGCCATGTACAAAATCATGGTATTTTATAAGTCATCAATCTTAAAGGAATCAAATAACATGATCCATAGAAGTATAACATTGTCATAAGACGTGGAATTGTAGAGTATACATAATTATTGAATGTATTTTCCTTATTAGTAATGGTTTATTTTGAATACTATCATAGTGGATTGGGTTTACTCCCCAACCCATTGTAATAGTCAAGGTTCACTCCCAAGACAGTCATAAAATACAATGTGCCTTACTGGACTAGTTTCACTCCCCATTCTAGACCTATTTATCTCATGAGATATCAATATATACCTAATTAATTATAGGGAGATATTTTTATCACCCATAAAAAATGAAAATCATATATATGTGTGCCATAAGATCATATATTATTGATCATATCAGAACCCATAAAAAGAAATGGGTTTTGTAAAAATTTCATCATAGAATAACCCATGGAGAAAAATAGATTTTATAGACATAATTCCATCATAAACATAAACCTTAATGAAAAATAAAAATCATGGTATCCATGGACCATATTTCCAGTAAATAATTAAAAACATAATCGATCCTAATAAAATGATATAGTAACATAAAACTCTTACCTCAAGTTCACCCTGATCTGGAAGCTCTCTAATCTCAAGTATAATTTATTAAAATTTATTATAATTCAATACCAAAGTCATTTATATACATAGAATATCATATAGTATCCCTTTATAACATTTTAACACCCAATTATTATAAATAATTTCATAAAATTATCATTTTTAGGTGTTAACTATTTCATTCATCATGAGTATTTCAATTTTATTTTTCTAGTCCATGTACTTTTATAATAGTTCCATAATAAATAAGATTCTAATTACTATATAAATATCATATAAATTTATTATATTCATTTTGGTAAAAAATCCCTCAAGTTTTCCTCTCAGTATGTTTTGGATGTTATTGTGTTTTTCTACAAAGCCGGATGATCACAAATGATAATGGTTGGTGTTTGCCGAAGAAAGGTTTTTGAGGTGTTGTAGTTTCCCAGTATTTCCTAAATTTTGGGGTCTGAAAATTTAGAATTTGTTTCAAGAATGTTGAATGAAGTCAACAGTGGAAGGTAAATGAGGATCCTGAGACATGGATCCCGTACCATGTTTGGGAAGATTATGAGGCCGCGTACCAAGCAGCGGGAACAGTACACGGGTGTGGTTGGAAAAACTGAAAATGATTTGCAGTGGAATTTGATGTAGTATATGGATAGCTTGATGACAGTGGAGGAGGTCGGCCACATAGGATCAAAGGTTGCATGTGGACAACTTATAAAAAATGGTTCGTGGGTGGCTTGTGGTTCGCGACGGCAGTTTGGTGGAAGGCTAGCTATTCGCAGGGGAAGGAGGATCGGTAGGCGTTAGAGGCTGGATCAAAGATTTGGAAAATCTTGGGTTAGTATATTTTTTGGATATCATTTACTATATAAGAATCTCTAATACCACCAATTACCGATGAGATTGAATATCATTAGAGAACATATTTTTCTTCTGGGATTTCAGCAAAGAACGAAGGAAGCTTGCGAAGGGAGGTTCGCAAAGGGTGAAATAGTTCGCACAGAAGTAATTTTATAACGGTGTTTGCAGATTTTTTGAACCCACAAAATAATTCTTGTATGCAGAGGACAAATTATTGTATGCAAAAAAGATTTTTCTCTGTATGTGGAGGAGGAATATCTAATACGTGAGAGGAAGAGTTCTGAAAGTGGTATGTGGAGGGGGAGCTCCGGTACACATAAGAGAATGCAGTCCAAGAATAAAGAACTGTTCACGGATGGAGGGATGTTCGTAGAGATGGGGATAAGGTAGTGGTACATGGAGCTGATAGTGGTTAACAGATGAGGCATCTATGCGCGCAGTGGGTGATCCGTATACCTTTCTTGGTATATAGTACATAGATGAGGAAGGTGGTTCACAAAACAAACTAGGGAGATTGAAAAGATTACAATCAGTTTATGAAAGTATTTTTCCAGTATCTAATAATATCTGGGAAGTTGGAATACATCTTATGGTAAAAAAGGAACTTCAAAAGAGCATCTACCTATATTTGAGGATGTAGGAATTCATACGAATGAAGGGACCTACATGTCCATAAATTGTGTTTGACCTACAAGTCGATAAACTATGTGTGGATTACATTCCAATAGTAGTGAGAAAATGAAGAGGAAGATAGTGACCCTTTCCATTGGTAGCGAGTGAGATAAGGAGTCATAGGGTGTGACCCTTGGGAATGTATTGATCAGAACATAAACCTTGTAAAGTCAGTGAGCCTAGGCATAGAAGATCTAGCCTGATTGTTGCACTCATTATTGGTTGTGAGCCTTAGTGAATTTGGTACATCGGAACAATTCCATTGTATGCTCCTAAGACGTATCCCAATGAGGGTGAACTATGTAAAAATCTTTGTTTCCTATGCATGATTTCATATATTTCTATGGGGGGAAGATAGAATTGAGTTTTGTCTTATAATGAAACAAGATCTGAATGGGAGAAAGTTTTAATCTATTATACCCTGATTCATCCCCCTCTTAGTTTCTTCTACCTAGTGTACCTACAATTGGTATCAGAGAGAATGTTTTAAAGTCAATGTTTCTCTCTTATAAGAAGAAATGAAGATGGTCAATCATAAAGTAATTCTGATCTTTGATGGAAATAATTTTCAACTATGGAATAATCAGATGTAGCACTACTTTCGATCAGTAGGGATAGATGTATTCACAGCAGCTATTCATGGAATATCAGCTGACATTAATAGTGGAACATTATCAGAAGCTGAAAGAAGATAATTTTATGTCGATTCTAAAGGGATCATTTCCTTATAGGGATCCCTATCAAATTCAATTTATATGAAGGTGGTGTCCTGTAAAACATCACATGCAATGTAGGAAATGTTCTTGAACATTTATGAGGGTGAAAAAAAAGTATGTGATGCAAAGATGATGGTTCTATGGAACAAATTTGAGGATCTCAGAATGAATCCCAATTATTTTGTCGATGCATTATTTAATAGGATAATTATTATTAAGGAAGACATGTTGGGTCTTGAATAATTCATTTAAGATATAAAGATCGTGAAATTCATCTTGAGGAAACATCCACCATGATTCAATCCAAAGCTTAATGTATTGGAAGATAAATACCCAAAAGACCTGACACTAGATAACCTATATAGTACCCTTATAGTATATGAAATGAAAAACGATGATAACGATGCAGTAGAAAAGGGGAATTATAAGGAAGTGGAATTCAAGTCCATGAAGAATCTCTCTGTTAAAGATAGACCTAAGGAGGATAATATGGACGATTTCATGTCATATCTCTCCTCCAATATTCAAAGGGGAAAGGTAAGTTCAAAGGTAAACTCCCATTTTCATGATTTTAATGCGGAAATATTGGGAATTTTGTAGAAAAGTGTCCTATGATGTTTGATTATGAAAATGAATAAAATTATAAAATTCCCCAAAAGAAGTATTCATCAAATGAGAAAGGGAGGATAAATACATGGTGAATGTTATTGAAAAAATGAATCCTCTATCAAAATAGGATTATAGTTCATAAGAATTTGAGGTATAAGAGTTATAGGACTACAATGATCATAAAATAGATCCTTTAGTGGAAGTTTTTTAAAATTAATTAATAATATAAGAGAGTGACAATGAAGAATGAGAAATTGAATGAAGAGTTGATCTTCAGGCTGGATTAGATGTTGCCCTAAAAGAGGTAGATATTTTGAGATCCAAAACTAATAAATCTAACAATGTTGTTCATGATTCCAAACATTTTATGCAGTATCAAAAATAAGAGAATTCTGAGTTGAATGAAAAAAATGAAAAATTGAGGTCTTCAATTCTAGAAAACCATGAAAGGGTGGTTGATAAAAAATTCCAAATTGAAGAACAAAAAATTGAAATTTATAGTTTGACTAAAGCATTAAAAATACCAAATCAAACATATCGAAAAACTAAAAGAAGAATTCTTCAGTCTATGATGAATAATTGATGATCAGGAGAAACTACTAGGAAAGGAGATCATACATGCCATAGAGAAGATGAGATTTGAGTACAGTGGTCCATCAGAACAGAAGCACAAATCCACTCTGAATGATAAGGCTGGTATGTGGATTGATCTAAACCATAAAGTAGTTATTATTCATGTTAGACCACAAGAACCCATTTCAAGATTAATGATTGATTTGGGAAAGTAGCATAATCAGATGATTCAGATAACCCAATTCACAACTAGTGGAACTTCATTTCCACATAGAAATGTACCTCACATAATATTATATTGTTTTGGTAAGATGGGACACTCTAAAAAATTTATGTTCAATAAAAAAGAGGTACCAAAGGGAACCTAACCAACAAAAGTGGTCGTACAGAGCTAAAAATTATAGATCATCATCTAATGGTCATTGTTTTAGGTGTAAAGGACTCAGAAATATGGGAAGATATTTCACATCAACAATGCATAGGTATGTTATTAGGAATACTGAATTTGTTCATAAGAAGTATCCAAAAGGATCTTCAAGTGAGCTGAAAATTCAAAATTGATTTCATGCTCTGCAGTTTGAAGATGACATGTCATATTCTCAGAAAGAACAATAGTATCATTCTGTGTTGGGTATGAATTAAAAGGATTGGGTCAAAAATAAAAGGGGCAAGAAGGCCGTGGTTGTAGAAATTTCATTCAAGGGATCAGATCACACGGGGATATGGATAATTGACAGTTGATGTACTTCTCATATGATGGTAAATAAGAATCTAGTGACCCGAATTAAATATGATAAATAAATTATTGTAAGATTCGGTAATGATGAGGGCCTGAAAATTATTTGTTCAGGAAAAGACAGGTTTGGAGAAAAAGACACGAGTCGAGCTGATGTCTTAGTTATTGAGGTGATTAGTCACAAATTTCATTATGTTAATCAATTGTGTGACTCAGGACATGCCATAATTTTTTGCAACAAATTATAAATCATCAAGGTAAATGATGGTGTTGTTGTGTTGCAAGGAAATCATACAAAAAGGAATCTCTACCTCATGATTGGAGAAGAAGATATGTGATTTCTATCCAATGATGAAGAAAACAAGTTGTGGCATAAGCATCTTGGCCACATAAGACAACATTCCTTGGAATATCTGGTGAAATATAATGCAACTTGAAGTCTCCCTAGATTATCATGTGATCATAATCATACATGCAATGCATGCCAATAGTGGTAGATCATTCAAAATACATATAAGCATAAGGATAAAAGGTCAATGAGACTACTTTGAGATGGTACATATTGATGTGTGTGGACCAATTTCACTAAGGTCTATTGATGGGATAATATGTTATGTCCTCTTCATTGATGATTATAGAATATTGGAATGGGTTTCAATAATCACCCAAAAATATAAAGTATTCAATTGCATTACATGATATTGACAAGAATGTGAAAAGATGCTTGATCAGAAAATCCAGATGATTCAAAAAGATAATGGTACATAGCTCACAAATAGCCGAGTTTATTATTATCTCAAGAATCATAGAATAAGGCATCATGTTTCATCAATAATAACTCCACCAAATAATGGAGTTATTGATAGAAAGAATTGAATTGTCAGAAACATGTCTATAACAATGCTCATTAATAAAGACCTTCTAGAGAAATCTTGGAAAGAAGCAGTAATGACTGCAGTACACAGTTCAATTAGATATTTACTTTCTCCAAAAGAGGATAAGACTTCATACGAGTTATGGTATAGAAACATTTTTTCATTAAAGTACTTTCGAATATTTTCAAGTAAATGATTCATTCTCAACAATGAGAAACATAGGAAATTTGAATACTATGGGGATGAAGGGATATTTCTTGGGTACTCAAAGAAAATAAAATCATATAAATGCTTTAATAAGTGGTTGAAAAAGATAGTTGAAAGACATGATGTGACTATAGTATAAAATGAATAGAATATTCCACAAATACATGATCAGACTCAAGAGGATAGCGATGATGAGACGAGCATATTAGGAGATTCTCTATCTCTAGATATTGATTCAGAAGAATACTCAGATGATGTGAATAAAATAGTTTCTTCCTAGATACCACCAGCAAGAAGAGTTGAAATTTATAAGGAGAATATAATTGGGGATAAAAGAGTGCACGTGAAGACAAGAAGGATGAAGTCTCTATAGAAACCATCATATTTATCACAAGTATAGCCTAAATTATTTGATGAAGTAGCTGAAGATGAGAATTCAGTTCAAGCAATCAATGAAGTGCTTGACCAAATTGAGAAGAATCAGATGTGGGAA
Organism: Viscum album; assembly: GCA_963277665.1. NCBI lineage: Eukaryota > Viridiplantae > Streptophyta > Magnoliopsida > Santalales > Viscaceae > Viscum > Viscum album. The sequence continues at coordinate 773,539,284 of OY728131.1, read as the reverse complement.
ATTTTTTCAAGACCAGAAGAAAAGAATTTCATAGGAAAAAATGGGTCTTTCACAACAAAATGAATGAAGCTGGTGTTGTGATTCAAAACAAATCCTGACTTTTATAAAAAGGGTACTCCCAGATAGAGGGTTTTGATGTGGATGAGACATTTTCACCCATCGCAACATTAGAGAAAATTAGATTATTTAGGGTAATAACTATGCAATGAAAGTTTAATGTTTTTTATGTGTATATCAAGTCAGTATTTATGAAAGGAGTTCTAAAATAAGAAAAATACATTGAGAAACTTTATTTTCTTTTTCTCATTCATGAATATGAGAGAAGAGTTTGTTGGATGAAGAAGGATTTATATGGCTTGAAGCAAGTACTAAGAGCATGGTATTCAATGCTTGATCAGTTTCTAAAGAAGCTTGGTTTCCAACATGGTGGAGTTTATTACAATCTGTATTTCAACAATTGAAATAGTCAAAGGATGATGGTTCTGGTTTATGTTTATGACATAATCTTTGGTGGATCAAATGAAGCACAATACAGACAGCTTTTCTAATTCCTGGTAAGCAAGTTCTAAATGTCGATGATTGGGGAGAAGATATTTTTCCTTGGCTTACAAGTGACGCAAGGAAGTAATGGAACATTTATTTCTCAATATAAATATGCCATGTATGTTTTGTGAAGATTTGGATTGGATATTTCCAATGAGATGAAGACTCTGGTTGCTACTCAGCTGAAACTATCAGGGGATGATGAGGGCAAAGTAGTTAATATAATGGAATATAGGTAAATCATTGGAATTCAGTTGTACTTGATATTGATAAGGCCTGATATTGTATTTGTCACATGCAAAGTAGCAATGTATCAAAGAAATATTAAGGAGAGCCACATGATTGTAGTAAAAAGAATTATTTAGTATATCAAGGGAACAATGAATTTGGCCGAATGTATAATAAAAAATCTTAATCAGAGTTATTGGGATATACAGATGTGGATTGGGCTGGTTTAGTAGATGATAAGAAATCAACATCAGGAGGTGACTTTTATCATGGAGGGTTTTTGATTTCTTAGTTAAGAAAGAAAAACGATTGAATTTCATTGAGCACCACAGAATCTAAATAAATTACGACTACTAAATCTTGCACACAACTATTGTGGATGAAACAATAACTTGAAGATATGGGAATTGAAGTGAAATCTCCGATCAGAATCCATTTTTATAATTCAAGTGCTATAAATCTGAGAAAAAACTCAGTCCATCACTCAAGGAAAAAGCACATTGAAATAAAATATCATTTTATCAAGGAGAAAGTAAACCAAGGTCTTGTGAATTTGGATAATTTTCTTACAGAATAAAAAGTTGAAGATATTCTTTTGAAGGCCATACCAAAAGTGGTGTTTGAATGGCATCAACTGGCTTTGGGAGTCCATTAAAATATTTACACTTGAAAAAAATGTGGATGTGGGTCCACATCTTGCTAAGGTATGATGTTTCTTTCCCTACTGTACTGATATGTGTTCTTTACCATCTTGTAAACAACCTTTAAGTGCCCTTCGGGTTCATTGACAAAGGGGGAGAAAGTGGGACAATTCAGGGGGAGAAAAGACACGAGAGAAGCTATTAAGTGGGGCAGCATGATAGGGGGAGTTGAATCTAATCTGAATATGGATAGAGGAGCTATAATATAGGAGGATTATTAAATCTGACAATGGTTTAAGTGATTTATCAATGATTATATTTCACAACAGCTTAGGTTCGTGATGAAATCAGTTTATTGGTATCCACATATTAGTATGGTATCAGCAATAGGTGAATAGAAATAATGTGGTTAATTAATGAACTATTCATTATAATATTGTTTCTCACAATGATCATGGATATTGTAGGCTTAGAGAATGTGTTGAGTAAATCCTTGATCTTTATCTTAATCGCATAAATAGAATAGTGTCTGAAGATGGAAAGAGTTTTAATGAGGTTTCAAAATGTGCAGCATTATTATGAGAAGAGTTGTCAACAAACCCAAAGGGGGAGATTGTTGATAAAAAATCCCTCAATGTGTTCTCTTAGTATGTTTTGTGTGTGATTATGTTTTTTGACAAATTCAGATGGTCGCAAATGAGAATGGTTGGCATTTTCCGAAAACATGTTTTTGAGGTGGTGTAGTTTCCTAGTGATTGCCAAATTTTGGGTCCTCCAAATCAGTAATTTGTGAGAGGAATAGTGAACGAAGTCGAAAAAGGAAGAGAAATGAGGAGACCATTACATAGATCGTGTACCTTGTCTAGGAAGAGTACACAACCACATACTAGGTAGCAGGAATGGTACGTGGGTCCGGTTGGCGAAACTGATAATGGTTCGAGGTGGAAGGTGATGCGGTATGCGGATGGACTGATGGCGGCAGAGAAGGTCGACCACATGGAAGAAAAGGTCGTACACAAACCACATATAAAAAACGCTTTGCGGGTGTATTTCGGTTCGCAACAGAAGCTCACAAGAAGGCTTTCAGTTCGCAGCAGCTGGAGGATCGGTATGCGGTAGAGGCTAGATCGATGATTTGGAAAATATTGGGTTAGAGGATTTTGCATATATCTTTTCCTATATAATAATCACTAATCCCCCCAATTACTAGTGAGATATAATATAATTAGAGAATGTATTTTTTATCTGGGATTTTGGAAAAGAAAAAAGGAAGTTCGTGAAGGGTGGTTCGTGAAGGCTGAAGTGGTTCGTGAAGAAGTAATTCGGCCGAAGGTGTTTTCGGAGTTTCTAAACCCAAAAAGGAAGTCATGTATGTAGAGGAGTAAGTACGGTGCATGGAAGGAGTTGTATTGTTACGCGGAGGAGAAATATCTAGTATGTGAGAGGGATATTTACACAAGTTGTATATAGAGGGCAAGATTCAGTACGTGGAAGCGAAGTCAATCCGTGAACAGAGGAGAGTTTGCAAATAGAGGGCAGTACGCAAGGTCGGGATGAAGGTAGTGGTACATGGAGGCAATAGCTATTCATAGAAGAGGTAGTTGTATGAGGAGTGGGTGATCTAGGTACCTTTCCTAGAACACAGTATGAAGATGAGATAGGTGGTTCACAAAAACACTAGGGAGCTTGAAAAATCTTACAATCAATTTTCTAGAATATATTTCTGGTATCTCATAATATCGAGAAGGGTGGAATTTCTCTATTGGTGAAAAACGAACTTCAATAGAGCATCTACCTATAATTTAGGATGCAGGACTTCATGAAAATGAAGTGACCTACATGTTCATAAACTGTGTTTGACCTACAAGTCGATATTCTATGTTTATATTCCTTTCCAAGAACAGTGAGTAAAGAAAGAGGAAGTTGGCTACCCATTCCACCGATAGTGATCTTGAGAAAGTGGCATAGGGAGTGACCCTTAGGAATGCAGTGAGCTAACCCTAAACATTACAAAGGCAGTGAGCCTAGGCATAGATGATCTAGCCCAAATATTATACTCATTATTGGCTGTGAGCCGTGGTGAATTGGGTACATTATCACATTTCTGTTATATGCTCCTTGGATGTATCCCAGTGAGGGTGAACTAAGTAAAAATAATTGGTTCATGTGCATTATTTCATATCTATTAATATATTTCTTCTGGAAGAAGAGAGAATTGAGTTTTTTCTAACAATGAAACAAGATCCAAACATAAGCATCTTTTAGTCTGTTATACCCTAATTCACCCCCCTCTCATGGTATTCGACCTAGTGGACCTAACAATTCGTATTTAGAGTCATCTATTAAATATAGAGATATAAAAATTAATTACATTACTCAGGGAGATAGTAGGATTTATGTACGCATGAATGTTGTTTTCACGTTTTTATATATATAATGAAAAAATGTAAATAATAATTCATATTTTAAAAAATCATTATCATTTTATATATACCTTATATTTTAATTAAATATATCATTATTTCCTTCTGTGTCATATGTAAATGAAAAACTAATCACCTGGCTTTGTGGGGGTGGTAATCCGCAAAAACGCACAAGCGACATTATCTTCTTTCAATGGATTGTAAGGTAAGAAGGTAGATGTGATATTATGATTCTATAATTTTAATTATTTCATAAATATAATATATAAACAATAACCCATAATAATACTCATCAATAAAATATGGTGATGAAAAGTGAATAGTGTCTTTATGTGGAGATGGTAAGTCGTACATACGCACGAGTGATACTTTCAGTTACAAGTTGATGAGAAAGAGAGTGAATAATGGTGATTTTATAATAATAATAATAATAATAATTGAGTATATTTAGTATACCTCATTTATTATTTTATAAAAAATACAACATATTTAGTGGATTCAAATAATAATTTGAAAATAACGTGATCTCGTAAGGTGATTAGCTATTCTTTGAAAGAACTAATTTTGATCTACTCTTAAAGACTCTATAGTTGGTCTTTTGGGAATAATAGAAACTCTATACTCTATATAGGTAATTTTATAAGGTATTTTTGTAAGGTATTATTGATCTATAATGATAAAATTTGTTTAAAAAAGTGATGGAGGAGGTCCCATTCTATAATTAAGGTTAGGGTCACATTTAGAATTTCATAAAATATAAAATTATAACTAATTCATTCTCAATAAAAAATCCCTCAAAATTGATAAGTATTAAAATATAATATTTGATATAGTTTTAATCCCAAAAACACGAAATTTATACAAATTTTGTTTCATTTTAAACCTTATATTTTTTATTAACCCTAGGTTAACCAATTTTATTTTTAACTACTCTAACAAAATTTTGAATATTAAGGGGTTATAATTTTCTATTATATGGTACAAATTGGAACATAAATCACCAATTTATGAAAATTTTGACCATAATATATCCACGTTTTATTATTTCATGTTTTGAATTATTTTAAAATAATTTATTAAAATATTGATTTTATAAAATATATTTATTTTTAATTTTGATACTATTCATTTAATTTGAATTCAAAGACATAATGGAAAAATTCTAATTCAAATATAATATTTTAAAATAACCCCAATATTTCATATTCAATTTTTAAAATCATTTAAAACTATAAATTACTCAAAATATATCACTTGCAATATTTTTAATATTATTTATATTATTTTTCAATTAATTGAATAAATATCATTTTAGTGTTGTGTAAGCATTTAAGGTAATTATATAATACCTAAAAATTATTAATAAATTACCATCATGAATATAATTTCATTATTAAAAAAATAAATATTAATATGTATTCATGACTAGTTTTTTCCCTATGTGAACACATAATGGATATTTAAAACTAAGAGTGTTACATTTTGTAACTTTCATTGATTTAAATAATATATAAGTCATTTTCATAAGACATGTGTCCATTAAGAAACTAATTTTATATCAAAATGTGATATGTGTCTAATTACATTTATTAAATAAGAATTAGGATGAAACGATTATGGTCGTTTCACTTAGTGTTAAGAGAGATTAACCTAATTTACCCTTTATAGAGGTGATAAATTTTACCACGATTATTATTCATATTGATTGAAAGTAAAAGGGGAATGTTTAACAAATCATGACCTAATTATTTTAAATATGGAATCTATTTTTTCAAGTTCAATGACTATAATTGTAAGAAATTAATTTTAAAATAATTTGTCAAAATGTGATGAAGATTGCCTTCAGAAAAATAATGTTTTTAAGAATCAAGTCATATTTATTATTATCTCATTTCTTGAGAACTAGTATATAAATGTTCAAAAAAATTATTGATCATATAATATTAATATTTCATTAAAATAATAATATATTATCTTTATTAAAATAATTAACCTATATTGAAAATTTTAATTTATTTATTTAAAAATGCATTGCATGCATAAAAACAATTTTTAAAGATAATTATTTTTTACCAATAAAAATGTTTTCATACTAAATTAAAACATTAATTTGTTTCTAATAAAACTAATTGGATTATTTATATAATAAAACTATTTTTTAACACCATTTTAAAAAAATTGAACTTTTTATAGACAATTATCTATAAAATCATCATTTTTACTATTCACTGAAAAAAAAATATTTTCAGAAAATTATGAGAAATTATTCCTAAGATAATTTTAATATACTTATTTAAAAAAATTTAATTTTTATAAAATAAAATTCCTAAAATTTCTAGAAATTTATAATAATATTCTTTGACAAAAAACACTAAAAAACATTTTTGAAGAAAGTGTATTTTTTTAAAATAAAATGACTACAAAAATTGGGTGATTGTTTACTAATAATTTATCAATATATTTTTATTGCTTATAAAATATATATATATTTCATAAAGTAGTTAATCATTTTCATCAATTCCAATTTAATGAAAATGTTATAATTTTCATAAACAATAATATTCTAATGATATATTCATTTAAACATGGTATTTCATGTAACACAAGCTATCGATGAAATTAAATTCTTTAATTAGAAATATTTTATAAAATCATAGGATGTTATAATGCATCACACCCCCAGGTATCAAGGAACCATGTATCTCCCCCAATGGCATCATGTAACCACGCACCTCACCCATATGAATCAAGAAACCATAAACCTCGCCCTCAGGCCTCAAGTAACCATGTATCTCACCCTCAGGAATCAAGTAACCATGAATCTTAGCCTCAAGAATAAATTACCCACGAATCTCACCATCATCCATAAAGTAACCATGAACCCTTACCACAAGCATCAGGAAACCATGTGTATTTCCCACGGGTATCAAACAATCATACACCTTTCCCTCATATGTCAAGCAATTAAACTTCTAGTATACAGATTTCACTTTAAAAAGTAACTCATAAACCAATTAAAACCATTGTTAACTAACATATTCATTATCCCTTTATAATCCAAATAATTTTGGATAATAAAGAAACCATAATATATTTCTCTAGAAGCATAAAACTAAGGGTTGTGATACAATTCTAATAATCTTTACACTATTAAAGAGGCTTAAGGTCTAAGTTCAAATCACCATAGGATCCAATGAGACCACAAATATACCAATAAATCAATATAAGGATTTAAAGAGATTCTCAAGAAAATATGGGGTCATGTACATGGAATATTAGTGTAATCATATATCATTCATACACAAGAATAAAAGTCAAGACTCTGGGAGATGTTAAATGACCACCTGACACATGTGAAAATGAATAAAACACCAGAAACAAGTATTCAAACCACATTAAATAGTAACATCTCAAAGGAAAATTTTACAAACATCTTGTCAAGTATAGAATATGAATAATCGTGAATAAAATGAGAGGATTTCATCAAATTGTGGAAAAGACTACCAAAACTAGACCTCTATATCAAAAATCAGAATAAGGGATCAGAGGAAGTTGTTTGAGAAATCAAGGAAGCCATAGAAAACCCTTAAATATATTTAATTATTAATTAGGGTTGAAATTATGGGATTGTAGCTTTTAAAATCAGCATAAGAGGAAATTATGGGGTTTTCCTCACTTAAAAATATTACCATACCACACCGGCTAGCCGAAGTGATCCCATCAGCTCACTAATGGCCCACCAACTCGTCAGTGCTACATTTTCAGCCTAACATTGGACCCTAGCTAGATGGTGTAATTTTAGTATTTACCCAACTAAATGACTGTTCTATCTTTTTTAGTTTAAATCCTCTGAGTTCCCAAGAATCTATGAAACACTTTTTAAACCTAAAATTATTCTCAGTTACAAAATTTAAAACGGTTCAACAAAAAACTAGAAGGGTGGTGTACCTGCATATGGATGGGGTCTTACACTAGAGATTAACTGTGTAATGGTTTTTATGTAATTTCTTCAAATTTTGAATATCCTAAAATTAATTACAGTCTATTTTTTTAAAATAAATAAATTTTTAAATGAAATGGATTATTTGGTTTTAAGAATAGAATAATAACCTAATGTTGACAATTTGGAAACTAAAATTAGTGATCCTGAAAATAATATTTCTGAATTCACCAATCTCTATCAGCATATAAATATTATATTGGGTTCAAATTTTATTGTTTAATGGAATTAAAGTATTGGTTTTTCAAAAAAAAAATTGTTTTCCCAAAGATTATAAAAAGGATTATTTTTTAATGGGAAATTCCCAAAATAATTGATTTAATTATTATAATGAATTTTGGATTATTTTCTATTAATGAAATTTAATAAAAATCTATATAGGTTTTTCAAGAAACAATTTATCTCTCATATCACATTTCTAATGAAAAAAGGTTTTCTAAAAAATCAGATTCCAAATACTTCAATAGATAACTTTAGTGGACCCAATATATGGGTACCAAAAATATTTTTCGAATAATATTTTATAGAATAAGGGTCTTAAAAGAAAAATCATGAAGCTATTGGGTTTTTTAATATTTAGTACCTGTGAAACATGTTTGAGGATCCTTCTGAATTCAATCGTCTCAAAGTATTTGACAGGGGACATGTCACATTTGGGGATGATTCATATATTAAAATAATAGGTAATTATATGATCAGCTTCTCAAACTATAATTTAATTGAATAAGTTTTGGTTTTTGATTTCCTAAAGTATAATTTACTATATGTCCTTAAAATATGTGATAGTGACTTTAAAATATCATTTGAAAATGATTTTTAATGTTTTTTATTCAAAAAGAAAACATTTATTTACCACATATCATCTTAAAAAAATATATTATAGACTTAAAATATCATTCAAAACAAAATGATAAGTTTTGAAGTGGAAAATAAAATGAATATTGTCCTTGGAATTGGTTTATGGGTCATTTTAACATTCACTCTCTTATAATGCTCAACCATAACCAACTAGTATGCGATTTACTAGAATTATGTCTGAGAAATAACTCAGGTTTTGAACCATTCCAAATTTTCTAGTAACACAAATATTTCTTAAAATAAAAATAAGAATATCCTCTTATAAATCTTTATAACTAGTTCACCTTTATCTTTTTGGACCAACTCAAGTTTTTAGTATCATATGTAAATATTAAACAATTGTAATTATTTATTATTATACTAAATTTATATGGCACATCTTCTTATCTCAAAAAAATGAGGCTTTTAAAATATTTATCAACTTTTCTATGGTAATAAAAAATGGAAAATTCTATAATTTATTGTCCCTTAGTAGTTACTATAATGGATAATTTGATAACAAATACTTTGATGAGTTTTTTACTTCTCAAGGAAATCATATTTCTCAATATACGCCTAAGAAACCTCAAAAATGGGGTTTCAGAAAGAAGGAATAGTACCCTCCAAGATGTTTCTTGGACCCTTGAGAATGATTTTAAGCATTCCCAACTCTTTTGGTCTCAGTTGGTCAATACATATTTCTATATCCTTAACCATTTTCGAATAAAAACCATATTTAAAAAAACCACCATAGGAACTTTGGAAAGGCATAATTCCTAAATTTATATTCTTTAAAAAATTTAATTGTAAATAATTTTTCATTGATATCAAGGATAATCAAGGAAGTTTTGACACAAAATATAATGAACCTATCTTTTATAAGTAATCAAACTTATATAAATCCTACAAATTCTTCAATAAGTGGAACATAACCTTATAAGATTCAATTTATGTCAAATTTGAGGATAATATTCAGAACCCTCATCCTCAAATTGAAGAATATGTTGACCAAGATAGTTTTAACTTTCCTAAACCAAAATCTTCTATTGAAATTGAGGATATTTAAAAAACCCCTTATGAACCTTTACCCAAATCATGGGTTCTATCCAAATATCATCCCTCTGATAATTTTGTCAATGAATTGCAATCTATAAATTTTACTAGGTGGATGATCATAAATTTGGTTGAACGTTAGGATTTTCTCACTCACCTTGAACCAAATTATGTTGATGGTGATATTAATGATGATAATTATATATATTCTATTCATGATGAGTTGAGCCAATTTCAAAGAAACAATTTTGGTACTCTCATGGAATGACCTAATAATGATCCAATTGTTATAACCATGTGTGTTTTTCAAAAAAAAACTATAAACAAGTAAATATCAACTATAATAAGTCTCGATTTTTGGATAAAAGATATAATCAAGAATGATGTATTAATTATGGTGAAATAGCTTCACCGGTTTAAAAACTATAATCCATTATAAATTTTATTTAATTTACCACTCATTTTAATTTTAATATTTTATAAATTGATGTTAAAAGTGATTTTCTAAATGGTATTATTTAAGAAATTGTTTTTGTGGATCAACTAACCAGTTTTGAAACTCCTGAATTAATATTTCATGTTTTCAAATTATCCAAAACTCTTTATGGTTTAAAACATGAACATAAAAGTTGGTATGAAAGGTTAACTAAATTATTTTTATCAAATGATTTTAAAATGGTAAAATTCAATTCCACACTTTTTATAAAAAAAATCAAATATTTTATTAAATATTCAATTTTATGTTTGTGATGTTATTTTAAACTCAACTAAAGAATTTATTTGTAATGAATTTTCTGATTTAATGAATAATGAGTTTTAAATGATTTTTATGAGAGAAATCAAATTCTTACTTATTTTTATAATTTTCTAAAATTTTGATGGATCTTTTCTAAAAAAAATTAAATAAACTGATTATATTTTATTGAAGTTTTGAATGGATCATGTAAAGTAACTTAGATCACCCATTAGCATAACATCTAATCTAATGTTAGGTGAATCTGGAAACCCCATTGACAATAATCTTATGAGAAGTATGATTGGAAGTATACTTTACCTTAATGTGATGTGACCAAATATCATGTTTAGTGTATTCCTTTATTCTTATTTTCAATCAAATAAAAAGGAATATATTTTTAAATCTCTAAAAAGAATTTTTAGATACATAAATGATACTAAAAAATATATTATTTTAACCAAAGGAAATTTCTTCTGAACAAATTTTTTTTACTGATGCTAATTTTAAAGTATGTATACTAGAAAGGAAATGTATTAGTGAAACGTTCCACCTACAAGAAAAATCCCTTATCTCATGGAGTAGAAAGATGAAAAAATATATTTCTACTTCTATAGAGAAATTAAAATACATAGCTACTAACAGTCATTCGACCCAAATTTACTAAATGAAACGTACTCTCCTAGACTATGTGACAATATATGATCATGTCCCTATCAAGTGTAAAAACACTAATGTGATTAGTGTCTCTAAAAATATTATCTAGCATTCTCACACTAAGAATAGTTATCTAATACAATATTTTCTTCTATATCACTTCAAAAAAGGTGATATCATTCTTGAATTTTTTTCACTAACCTCAACTTGAAAATATCATAAATAAACCCTTTTATATTGGTCATTTTGAATTTATAATGGCTATTTAGGTATGACTATATTAAAATACTTATTTAATAACTTTTAAAATCATGTTCATTTTTTCTAAAAAATGATTTCTTGTCCAAAAAATCAAATGATACAAAACTAAATTAAAAAAATTCAAAACTCAAAAACCAAATTTTTATAACTATTTTTTAAACTAAAAAATGTTTCCAAACTTTTCGGAATTTCAGTTAATTAAAGTGATTGTGATACTCTAATAAAAAATCTTATCTATATATAAAAAAGTGGATGTGGGTCTAACACAGATGCAGCTAGAGGTTATTACATCGAAAATAGTTGGTTGGATTTTTTACTCTAATATTAAACCTTGGAATGAGTATTGGGTTATTTCGGTAGATAGGGTTCAACACTCCCAAGGAGTTTTTTGTGGTTTATTAGCATAACATTTTCAAAAACATAATGATGGAAAGGTTTTTAATTGTAAAAAATAATATTTTTATGTTATTTTTTATTTATAAAAATATTTCTTTTTATAGTTATTTTAATGTATCATTATATTTTTTTAATTCATTATTTCAGAGGGAGATAATCATTTTGAAACTTTAATAGTCCCAGAAGTGACAACCTTTTTAAAAATTGGTTTTAAAATTTTTATTTAACTTTTGATTTTTTCCAAAATCTATTTTTTCAAAATTTTATTTATATCATGATCTATATTTTAAAAAATAGTTTTTTATTCTTTTATCTATAGATTTAATAAAAAAATATCTTTCTAAACGTTTTGTTTTTCAAATTTCCAAAAATTTTCTTTTATCTCTATAGAAAGGTCATTAATGATGATAAATGTAGTTTAAAATTATATTTTTTTCTATAAATCCATCTCTGAATTATTTTTATAATCTCAAAGTGTAAGAAATATCCAGTATTATGAGAAATAAAGTATAATTAGCTCTGTAAATATATAGTATTATATGGGTAATTGTATTTTATGAGGAATAATTCATATGAAAAATCAATTTATAAATCTTATCTTGGTATACTTGTTTTATTCATATTATATTCTCTCTTTATTCAAGGGTTTTGTGGTAATAAATATGGGTAATATTTTTATGATTATAACCTTCTTAAGTTTCAATTATCACAAATTCATTTTAAAGTATCTAATGATATCATTTAAGTTATATTAAAGTGAAGTGATCTTGGTTATTAAAAGATCACAATGAAATCTATTTAGAATGTTTAAAGTGATTTAATGAATCATTTTTAAATACACTTCTCATGTGAAAAAATCATAAAACGAATTTGTAAGATCAAATTTAAGACATTAGAGGAAGTAAATGGGCAAGGTAATGTTTTGATAGAAGGTAGAAGCACCAGATAGCCAATGTGAACCCACCATCCAGCCAATGGTGTGGATAGTAGCCCCTGAACCTAAAAGAGTCCTCCATCTAGTTGATGGATGTAGGGAGAGATATTGAATCCTTATGAGTCTCATCAGCGATCTGGTGGGATTTTCAATCTAGTCAATTTCTTCATTATAGAACCTTTTTAGAAACATTAAATTATGGTAAAAAATAATCAAATCGTCTCATAAAATTCTCATCTCTACTCAATACTATTTTTCACCTATTAAGGTTATAAATAGAACCTTTTTTAGGCATGTAAACTTATATTTTCAACCAATTTAAAGCACTTGAGTGCTATGAACATCAAATTTCTCTCATTCTCCAAAGTGAACTCAATTCCAATTTTATTCTTACATTGTAAATATTTTCAAACCTATTATTTATATTTTTAATTATCTCCTATTTTTTCTTCTTATATATTTGATATAATTGAGGTTGTTCAAAAATAATATTTCTTTTAACAGTCCTATCTTCCATCTATCTTTATTATATTTTAATTCTCACCACCTTTTAAATTGATGTAAATGAGTTTCATTCAAAAATTTCTAAAAGGAAATGGATTACTTCTCTTTGATATTTATAGCTAGAAAAATTAAAACATAAGAATTGATTGTATTATATTATATTATTATAAAATATTAAAAATAAAGAGTTTTTGTTATCTTGTATATCATTAAATCAAAAGGATTAATTTAAAAACCCACAAGCAACCAGGGAAGGTGATATAGCTTTTCATAAAATAACATTAACTAAAATTATTTATAAAATACCATGATTTATTTTATGTTTTATTTATTTATATTTTTATTAATTTTGTTCTCATATTTTTATACATTGAAATTATTAATTCTTTATTTTATTCAGTCTCTTATTATTATATGCATATGCTTCCATAAAAATATACGGTTATTCTATTGTGATTTCGCTTTTGTTTTAATTGCATAAATTTTTTTAATTCATAAAATGGTTTTAATTATCATCAAAAATTTATAATGAGGATTTTAATCTTTAAGAATTTAATTACTTATTTGTTTTGCAATGGTAAATCCCCCTCTCTTCCCATTTTACGCAACTTAAATCTACATCATTGTAAAATAAAAATCACTAGGACCATGCATGTTAACTATGAATTCCTAAAATAATTGGCTAAATATATTTTTCTATCCATTGAATAGTCTCTCGGATAGTGTCCTTGGACAATTAATGCACATAAAAACCCTCTTCAATTCTTCTTATTTACCTGATTTTAGGGATTTTCTCCCATTATATTCCTCTTTTATGGATCTTTTTAATTAATGTGTTCTTAGAGTTAACTCTTTGTGATTATCATCTTTACAATTTATTACCCTTTTATCCTTGGGTGGTTAGAGTCTAGATCTATGGTAATTTCACTCTAAATATATTCTTATGTCCTTGTTTTGGTTTTTATTATGGTTAAAACATAACCAAGTAGGTTTGGGAAAAAATAAAGTGTTGTGTTCTGAATAAATTTAGGGCTTTTGGTTATTTGGATTATAGGAGGGTAAGGGGATCTAGACATCATGTATAGAAGTATGATTTCACATTTTAGCTAGGTTGAGTTATGTGTTTTCTTATATACCTTGTTTTTAAGAAAGAAGTTGATCTTGGATATGTTTTTTTCATTAAATAATTTTAAATATAGAGGATTAATTAATTTTGAAAATGTGTTGTTTTAATAAAATGGTTTTTCTGTGATTTTTTTTTGGAATCATAAATGGAGTCATTTTAGTGAATTGATTTTTTAAACATGTTGTGAAATGATGGATTTTTTGTTGAAATTATTTCATTGATGAGTTTTTTCATTTATTAGATTATAATTAAATATTTTGATTAATATAAATGGAAGGGATAGGTGAGGTCTCATATGGAGGTTATAAATTCCTACTTTAGTGTGGCTCAGTGTCAGGGTTGGAAAGGGTTTAATTTTCACTTAAGTATGTTTTTTTCATTAGGTTTTATGGGGATGTTGGAAAATGGTTCAAAAACGGATCACTCATGAATAGGTGATACCCATAGAGATTATTAGTGTATGACCATATTATCTAAGTTTCCTTGGGTATTTTTTTGAACTTTGGGATATGTATAATTTTCATTTGAGAAATAGATAATTTGGACATTTTTAAAAAACAATTTGTACATTTTCTCCATTAATAATTTTGAAATGATTAATTTTGGTTTTATAAAATATCATGGGTGGGGAATGATTTATAAATATCGTTTATAGATTGGTTGATTTTTACATAAATGGGGAACATGTGGAAGTATTAGGTAAATCTCATTGGGTCTTGTACTCACTCCCTACTTTCCCACTTTGTAGATGGGTAAATTTTATTCCATGTGGCACAAGTAAGGTTAAGACTTCCCACATCACCAATGGTGGTTCATAGTCAAGTAGTGGATCAATGATGATGGGGGATTCCACCTGATAGGATGTCTCATTGTATTATTTAGAGTAATTTAGGCATCCTTTGGGATCTATTTTAGGTAGTCTTATTTTGTGGTCATGTCAGCCATAATTTTTGAGTTTTATACACTTATGTACTTGTTGTTTTTTTCTAAAATATTTTTATTATTTTTCAAAAAAAATTATCATAAATCATATATGATCCTTTCTAGTTTTCATTCCACTTTTTTGTTGTTGTTTTATCTATAATATTTCAATATTCAATATATTGATACGTGAAGTTGGAATTTTGAAATAACATCAATATGAGAAGTGAGATTTATGAAAGGTTAAAACATTCCCCATCAGTATTTTATTAATCCTTAGTATTTATTACTAGAATTTGGTGATTATGGGGATTCACCTAAGACCTTGTAGTTAACATACATTACTCGAGTGAGGTTGAGGTGTGACAAGTCATGTCGGGATGTTACACCACATTACATATTTGGTTATAGCCTAATATCATGGAGCATAACTCACATCCATATACACTTATCCTTGAAAACATATTTTTTATGAACCCAAACATGATCTTAAGGTATAATCTACATATTTAAATTGATATCTTCAACTTCTATCTCGTCATTTATTATTATTCTACTTAGAATTCCTTTTTCATGTTGTATATCCCTACACAACTTTCTCATCTTTCAAACTTATGTGGATATATCATGAAATAGTATTCTCTAACTATGATATAATATTTCTCTCACCAGACAAAAAAAATATTCAAATACAGAATAAAATAACCCCAATGTTTTAATAATTATAATAATATGATTTTATATTGCTTTACCAAATAATCTTCCAAGAACCACCAAATACCTCAAAACTTCTTCCAACATACATCACAGAAATAATTTACCCAATAAAAAAATTGAAAACACATACAACTAATATTTATTATATTCTATCATTATCCATTCTAGATCAACCTATTTCTCATCACATATCCTCAAATCAAGTCTTGTACCACCATAGTAATTAATATGACTTTTACAATAGACATTTTGGTTAGGCATAAATGCAACTTTAATGACAATATCAAAATATTCTATCTTGAGTCTTCCATTACCATAAAAAAAATAAAAAAAGGTCTTCAAATCTATTTTTTAAAAACATTAAACCAAAATAATAGACTAAAAATACAGACAGAGGTCACATAACCTCAAGAACACATCCCGGTATTCAAAAGGTTATATAATTGCAAATAGAATTTGATATCTATAATAGGGATATAATTACCCCGATATCATGACCATTAATAATAAAATAATAATTATTATAGAGATAATATAACAATGTATGAAAGGAAAAACAATCACATAAATCATATCGAGAGTTGCTAAATATACAAAATGATGTTATATAGCTATATAAAAGGCATACAAAAGGAAATTATACATATAATTATATGTCCATTAATATATACATCTATCCCAAAACGAAACACAAGGAACAAAAAACTTGAGGTTCATTTCTTATGAAGCAACCAATCTCCATCTCCTATTTTTCCCTTCAAAATCCACCATCACCAGTCAGGTTTTCCTTTCCTATACCTATATCATAAACCATAAAATTTTAAAGTATACATGAAGTGTGTATCAATGGTTTGATTATAAATACCTACTAGGATATCATTGGTATACCTCTATCACACCACAAAATATATTTTCCATGCATGTAAAATCATACCATAAATCAAGCTCAAAATAAAAAATGGTTTATCATGTGATAACTCAACTACCATAAACATATGACTCTTCATGCTTTGACTAATTATAGTGTAACTTTCATATCTATAAATACCAATGTTTTATGGTTATATTTTTTATTATTATGATTTTCAATGTAATAAATAAAAATAATATAAGTATTTAGTGAAGGATTGAAGTGTCCACCAACTAAATAAGATAAGTTCTTTCCTATATATTGGAAAAAGTGACAAGTGGATTTGGATTCTTGTAATGCCTATATAAAAATATTCCAAGATTACTAAACATGAGATGATTAAAATATCTAATCTTAATTTCTATGATAATTCCATAATGTGAAGAATTCATTCCATCAATAGGTTGAATGGATGTGTTTTGAGCTTTTGAACTAATAGCTATAGAGAATGTACGGTTGTAGAGAACTCATATAAATCATATTAAATGAATTGAGGAGTTATAGATGAAATAGGATATCTCATCTGAGGATATCCAAGTAATTTGGTTGATTAAATCGGTTTTTTCACACTCCTAGAATAAGGTTTGAGTGAAGATATAGAGATCAGGATTGATTAAACATGACCAACACTAGAGATGGAAGTTGTATTCAAGGGAATAATCTACTTTGATTATTTTCATATGAGTTAACACCTTTTAAATTCATTAGAATGAGTTTTTAATAATTTTAATAAATCCAAAAATCATTTAATTAAGTTCTGATATAACTTGAAGATATTTATGAATGGTTGATATTGGATGTAGTTGTAGTATAAAGGGCCTAGTCTGAAATAGAATAAAATCTGAAAAATCTCTAGGTCTATATTCCATTTACATTAATTCTAGTGTATGTAAATTCATGTATAGATGAATCTAAATAGCCAAAGTCACTATAAATTCAAATAGTTTCTTACCAAAATATTTTTGTACATGAATAAAGTAACAAAGCTAAATGTCCCATGTATTCCAATCTATATAAAGAAAGTTAGATAGGTTTTTGAATTCAAGAACTACATATGTGAATGAAGATCAAAAAAGGTAAATTAAATTACATAGCTTAATGCCTAACATAATGTAATTTTGTGGTGTATTAAAACATTATGTAGTTAAATGTTGTTGTGTATCAAAATTAAGATCTGCATATACTAATTAATACTCATGTAGTCTAATTGGAACAGGAGCACCATGTATCTAAATTATGAAACGCGAAGCAACACATATCTGGATTCCTCATGTAAATTAATTTGGGTAACTGAAGTGGAAATTCATGTAGATGAATTTACCTTGTGTACTAGGTAAAAATATATTGAATTAAATAATTTTTAATTATAATTAATAAGTCATTTGGGATAATTATTGAATTCATATTTCATGGTTTAAAAATAACAAACACCATAAATTGAATGTGATCCAATCATGAGAATAATGATTATATGATCTATATATACTTATTCAAGAAACAAATGATTGAATTGTATTTTCATGAATAATATAGATAAAGAATCTTTTAAGCTTATTGATTCATCATGTGGAAATCTTTGGATGAATCTAGACGTTACATTAAACCAGAATCCATTATTGTTCAAATATTGTATCAGTTTAATCCATGGTTGTTTGATTATTCTTGAGTGACTGAGAAAGAAGGCTGGGAATCCACCCAAACCTACATATGGATTCTATTCTGCATCTTTTAGTTTTGTCTTTTACACAATTTTTGAAATTTTATTTCCATATTTTAACTATGATGTTTTGATTAAGATAAAGTCAAGACTCCTGTAGAGATTTTGCGAATATATTTTTGGGTCTTATTTCAGAATGAGAATAAATAAATAAGGGTATTCTAGGAATACCTTCTTGAGTTTTAATGTATCTCATGAGAATACATAGAAACCCAAAAGGGGTATTCTATTATTGTGATTTTAAGATGGTCATTCCATTGTCCCCTAAACATACCATTTATGGTAATTTGAATTTCAAGAAGTATTTATTATATTTCCAATTCACATGAGATGGTATGAATATTTGGTAGGATGAAATATAGAATGAATATGCAGTGGATGTTTCTTTTTTGTTTCATCAATTAGAATCTAAGAGAACATAAGACCTATAAAAGATGAAGAGAGCAATAATTCTCTAAAAGGTGTAGTAAAAAAGAAAAATAACACAACTCATCCATTATTCTAAGATCAAATATAAGTGTTCCTTGTTATTTTGAAAAATAATATCTTGTGACATTATTTAATGAAAAATATTTTTTAGAGCTATTGGGTTTTCATGTCATAGGTTCTCATTGAGTGAGAAATCCATTTGAAAAGATTTAGAAGTTCTAGGAATTTATGTTATAAGAAGAGACCTAGAATCCTGGTATTCTAAAATACCTACTATAATTCATAGATTATTCTTTTGATAAAAATAAGATCATTCTTATTTATGTAGAGACATAATTTGTGGATCTTATAATCAACTTCCAAGGATGAACATGAAAGAAGAACTTATATATAAATTGTGGGACACTGTGGAACCAGTTTGACTCAGGGTATGAAAGGATAACATTGCGTGACTTGATGAATATATTGGGAATTTATTGAATAAGTCCAGTGGGAAGTTATAAAGATAATTATTGTGAGCCACTGGCAAGTGGTGGTGTGACTCAAGGTGAGATAAGATTAGAGAGACTCTGATTTTGTTATGTTTTTTGAATCACCTGCCACTTATAATTTTGATATTTGATTATGGTGGAGAATCCTTTATTAGGGTGCATAACCAATTAAGGGAAGAATTATATCTTAGTATCGAACCTTGTAAATCCTTATGTTCTTTTCCAACATTTAATGCATAGTCTTGGTAAGTCTGTTTGACACAAACAATAGTGGATAGATGCTGAATAAGTCTAGGAGGATGAATTTTAAAAATAAGAAAATTCATAAAAAATTAAATTGACCAATAATTCACCCCTCCCCTCTCAGGGGTCCATCATTCCCCAATGCATTTCAAGTGGTATCATAGTACAAGATCCCCACAAAATATCTAGATAAAATGTGGAGTTGTGTTGATAAAATAATATCCTTAGATCATTAATTATGCCTATTCATCTATTAAAACAAATATAGAAGTATCATCTAATACAATTAAAATTATGGAGATGAAATGGTTAAGGAACCTAAAAGATGTCTCAAAGAAGAAATAGTAAATAAAATAATCTAAAGTTAATAATAATGTTAATGTTGTGGTTATTAAATCTGTGTATTTCTATTCATTTACTGATTCGAGTTTGAGCTATAAAGTGTTTGAGAAAAATGGAGACATTATAACAACTAAATATTTCTACTTTCACGTTAGAATAAATCAAAATAAGGTTCCATCTGAGGTTTTACCTAAATTATAAAATTCATCAAGGAGAAATTTGATGAAAATTTATAGCTTTATGAAGAGTGTAAGTTAATAGAAAATGCATTGGATAATTATGTTTAGAGATTTAACTCTCTGAAAAATCATTTAAAAAGCTAAATAAGAATCTCCTGCACTTGAAATCAAAGAGTTTATTTAATTTATGAATAATTATAAAGAGATATTTATAAGAAATATATTATTAATAAATATTGGTATATATGTACTAGATTATTGGAGGATGAAAAATACACTTTCAACATTAAGTTCCTTGTGTTGTAAGTCAAGTTCAATAATATGGAAGAGGAAAAAATTGTGACTTCCCAACAAGATGATTTGAAACATATTTCAATACGAACTTTGGATGTCATTACTACATAAAAATAGGCTTAAAATTTTGTCTTACATATATTGAAATCATATTAAGAATCCTCAACCTCTATCTAAAATACAAAATACCACCCATAGTGTAGATAAATTTTCTTCCACTAGATCTATAATTTTATCAGTATTGAATAAATGATAAAATATATAAAACCATGGAAGGAGGAAAATAGTTATACTTCATAAAACATGTTAATAAAAGAAGTGGATATGTTATAGAGGAACTGTTCCCCAAAATTATCCTAAACTATTATGTTTATAACACAAAAATTTCATGATTTCTATGATGGAAATCCCATAACTAAAATGAGAACAACATGATTGATTAGAAGGTGTTGGTTATTCTATATATTTTGGGACATTAATTTTTGTAACAATATCCCAGTGGTTACAATTTATATAATTCAATAAAAAAAACGTGAAAAATAAATAAAAAATAAACAACCCACTTCTAGTTAGAATTAGACTTTTAGAAAGGTGACAATCTTCTTATTGAAGATTAAATCTCAAATATTGACTAAATTTAAGTTTTTATACCTAATTAGTAGTCAAAAATATGATGGATATTGGTACAATATTTCTACGTAATATATGTTTATTGAAGATAATATAAAACCACCATAGTCTTAGAATATGGTGAATCATCCTTAGGAGAAAAATCTATGATTAGATAATATGTATCATTTAGTCATAATAAGAAATAAAATATAGATGAGATGGAGTTCAAACCTATGGATATAGATGATTATACTATTCCAAGAAAGTACACACCATGGACCAATGTAATATATTCAGGAATTACAAGAAAATCATATGCAAGTTGAAGATAAGATAATAATCCATCCAAGTGAGGGATTCCGGGATTGGATTTTTGGTTGACACTCTTAGTGAATATGTGAAGAAAATACACAAGAAGGGTAATGTTAAAAACTATTAAAGTGGTGTCTGGAAGGTGAAATAAGGTAGACCAGAGTGTTGTCAGATGTATGACACAGTTACCTCAATAAGAAAAGTTATTGATGAATAGGGGGAAATAACCAGTGAGATTCAGTTAAAAAATTGTTGGTTTAAAAATGGTATCTACACTAAATAATAAAAGTTAAGCTGGAAAGAAGATCGTTCCGAAAAAAGGTAAATAGACCTTGAAATCCAAAGGTTTATGCATGAAAAAATCTAGACTTCAATTTGATGGGTTAGGAAATCCGAATCACCCCTCTTTCTCATATCAAGGATATGTTATGTGATCCACCCACATCCAATATTTGGTTGATGGTCTTTCAATGAAGAGAAGGTGATGAAATCTGGAGAGTATTTCCATAATGGGGAGTTCTAATGATGAATTAAGTTACTAAAAGTTTTCTATTTTCATGAATTTATAAATCTCTCTATCCCAATCAAATCTGAAGGATGAGGTATGATTTCATTCTCTCTATTTTGTTTTACTAGGTATATATTATTTCTATCAATGGGTAATGTTTATCTAAACAGTGGGTAATATCAGTCACTTGAAATCTTTTGATGTATCTATTCAAGTGTTCACAGTTTCTAGATTTTTTTTTGAAAATCAGTATGTGATTCCCCAAAAAAGGGAGAAAGACAAAACTAGTATCACATTTGAAAATTTGGATATCAATATTGTCTAAACATTTTTCTTTTATTTTATACAAAGGTTTTTCCCACATAAACATAGATCTAGTTTATTGATAGCACATTTCTATAAGAAATTTTATTTCAAGTCTAATTCAAACAATGATTTTCTACTCTTCGGTTCACCAAATCACTTTAAATGAAAAATAGTGATTCCTGTTTAATTAATTCTCTCATTGAATTGATATTAATTTAAGTGATATAAGGAGAGTAATCTCAAGTAGAATATCAAGTGCTGTCAAAGATTTTCAACATAAAGAGAAATTATTTTGATGATGTCCTCTCGGATGACAAACATATATAGGGATATGAATTTTAATATTGTCCTCCCCATTAGTTTCAATAAGTGGTGTCCATTGAAATCACAACTAGTATTTTAATTGGTATATAATTTCAATTAGTATTATCTCTTTTGTGGTAAAATACATTATTTTGGGAGAATAATTGAAAATTTAGGAAGTCCTCTTATATCCATGTCATGATATTTTGGGGTAGAGTAAGGTGTCCATTAAATTTTGGGAGAGAATAATTTTCATCCCTTTCCATATATTTTCAATTAGAGGGAGATAAATTACATTCAATAATAAAGATTATTTGAAACTAATTTTAATTAAAAAAGATAAAGGGGGTATTGAAGTTCCCAAAGGTGTTTAGATGAATTTTTTTCCAATTAGGATATCAATGTATTAAATGAAAAAAAAAGATGTTTTTTGGGTGACAGATATAATTATCCACCAAAAAAATAACTGAATTTTTTATCCCAATAATGGGAAAAAATAAAAGAGGGGTTTGATACTTGGAATGCCTAGATGGACATATTCCTAGTAGCAGAAACATCATATGATTTAAAGATTTTTTCTTTATGTATATTTTATTTTTAGAAGGTGAAGAAGCCTTGTCTTCAATAGGTTTGAATGAAGAGTTTCCGGATACTGAACCTATGGATGGATATAATATATGGCATTATGGACATGCATAAATCATGTTCAAAGAGGTTTGTAGATCTAGTTAGAAGAGGAAATGTCATTCGATTAGCACCATATAAGTTTACTACTGCTATCAGTGTTTACAAATTCTGGGATGATTTTTGAAGTAAATAAATATAGATCATGACTGATTAAATGTGATATGCACCTAAGTGAGTAAGGGTATTCAAGGAAATACATTTCTCTGAGTACTTTTATATGCTACACCACCATAAAAATATTATAAATAGTTTTATATTATTCTAAAAATTCAAAAAATAGTTTTAGGAAATTTCTAGATGATGCAAAATTATTTATTAATGGATGTGATCGGTTAGAGTTGAAGTGAAGGAGTCTTCATGTGAAATGGAGAAAATTTTGAAAACTATCTAAGTCTAAATTCCCTTCATGTGATTTCCATCATGGGTTAATTCTTATGTAGTTGAATCCATATATTTGAAGTCAACATGTTCGAAAATTGTTTATTATATAAAGATTCATGTACATGAATAAAGGGAAGTAGCTTAATTACCTGTGTATGAAAATTTGTGTATCCAAAGATAACATCAAATATGAATTCAAGAACTACATATGAAAATAAAGCTCCACATATCTAAATGAAGTAGCATATATGAATTCAAAATCTAAGTTATTTTTATATCATATAAGAATATCACATGGCCAAATGTTGTTGTGTATATGAATTCAGATCCATGTTGAAAAATTTAGACTCACATAGGATAATTGGAATAAGAGCACAATATATCAAAAATTATGATACGTGAATTTCTATGTAAGGGAATTCTGCAAATAGATGAATCTTCATAAGTGAAATGGAAATTAATGAAGAAAAATTTCCCTTATGTAGTGGGTGAAAATTATAGAATTATAGAATTGATAATTTTGGTGAAGAAATCATTTGGGATGATTCTTAAACTATTATTTCATGATTTATACATCACAAACACTATGAAGTGTTTGTGATCCAAGAATAAAAAGAAGTAAGAGCCAATTAACATGTCCTTTTCAAAAAAAATATTGAATCTGGTTTTCAAGATTAAAGTGGATGAATAAATTTTGAATCATACGGATTCATAAAGTTAAAATCTAATAAGAATGTTTTAAGATTCATCAAACCTTGAGTTCTTGTTCATAAAATCCAAAACTAGTTTGATATATGGTTGTTTGAGTATTCGTGAGTGGATAAGAAGGAGTTCTAGGAATCCAACCATGATTGAAGATGAGTTAAAAACCATATCAGATTTTTTATGTATTTTTATTCACCTATTGAAATTTGATGTATGTATTTTTAGAGTATATATCTTGAAGAATATGAATTCAAGCCTACAGTAGATATTTCTTGAAGGTATTATGGGATGTGTTTCAAAATGAGAAAATAATAAATTAGGGTATTCTTGTAATACATTTTTAGTTTAAAATATAGCACATGAGGATACATGGAAACATAAAATCAGTATTAACATATAGTGATTTTACGATTGTTTGTGCTTGGCCCTCTCAATATACCATTTATTAGAATTGATAATTAAAGATGAATTTAATATAGCTTCCCATTCACATGAGAATATGTAAATATTGAGGATGAAAAAATAGAAAAATAATATACATCCACTATTGTAGGGTTTAAATTATTGAGTGTCTGATAGATTATAAGACTGATCATAGAAGAAAGGAATAAGAATAGGATTCATGTTATAATGAAGAAGAAGAAGAAGTTAAGTTGACCATCATTATGATATAAAATTTAAGTGTTTAAATTTTTTCATAAGAATAATATCCTATGAAATTATTCGTTATAAAAGAATCTAAAGAGTTATTGGTTTTGAATATCATAACAGCTCATTGAGTGATACATATAGGGGAACATATTCCAAAAAATTGTGATATTGATTTGTTTTTCCTGAACGGGTCATCATGTATTCCTAAATAGCTATAGTAATTTAATAATTTTCTTGTGATAAGAATGAGATAAGTGTTATTGATATAGATAAGTTTAGTAAAGAGCTACTAATACACTTGGAAATAGGAACTTGAAGGAAGCACTTTCACATACATGGTGGGAAACTGTGAAACATATGTGTCTTAAGGTACACAAGTATAACACCATGTGAATTGATGAA
Organism: Viscum album; assembly: GCA_963277665.1. Taxonomy (NCBI): domain Eukaryota; kingdom Viridiplantae; phylum Streptophyta; class Magnoliopsida; order Santalales; family Viscaceae; genus Viscum; species Viscum album. Next base: position 773,513,838 of record OY728131.1, on the reverse strand, counting down.
TATAGTGGGAATGTATTTAATAATTCTAGTGGTAATCTAAAAAAATAAGTCATATTAGAAATAGTATTGTGGTTTGTGTGAATCTAGTGAACATGATATAACTGAGACTCTGATCTGTTTATGGTGTGTGAAGCACCTTTCACTAGTAATTTTGATATTTAATTATAGTGAATAATCCTCACTTGGGGATCATAACCAATCATGTAAATGAGTACACATTAGTACATAACCATGTAAATCTTTGTGTTCTTCAATGTTTATTTACTGAATTATCTTGTTAAGGCTTGGTAACAAAAAATTGGTGGATCAAGACTAAATAAGTCTAAGAAGTTTAATTTAAAATGAAATAAATTCTACAAAAAATTAAATTATGATTGATTCATCCCTCCCCTCTATGTGGTCTATTAGTCTCGGGTTCATTTAAATATCCATCCCTTGATATTATAATAGTTGAATTTGACCCAAATGGACAACCATATACTAAATCTAATGGTTCATGACAAGAATAAACCCCAATAGCCCATCATGTATCTAAAACCAAGGATCTAGAAATAATGAACCCATTGTTCACATCACTAGCCTCAATGGTCATGTGTTTATCCTCAATAACCTATCAATAAGCCAAATAGACTCACACAAACCCCAATGTTATGACACTAGCACTAACAATATCACACATTCCCTAATGTTCTTATACCGTTCCAAATGTTCTTCAAACAAAAAACCCAATAGTTTATCTCATCCATGGACTCAATGTCTATACATGATACGCTAGATACATATCTAAATGATTCAATATCTTGTATTAACTGAGTCACAAAAACATATTACCACCTATTAAACTGAGATAAACTCACAATATTACACTTCTAGCGAGGCATATCCATAATTGATAATTTAGTTTCTATCATTGAACCATACTATTTTACATGTAACGTATCTTCCATTTCATTTCATAGATTCTAGGGAACATAAAATATTTATTCAATTATAGTTAGTCCTTCCCTTGGTAGAATGCATTCTTAGTCTTTACAGGCTATACCAATTTACTTATTTGTTTATGAACACTCAGTATTACTTTCTCAAACTCTTGATTCAAGTTCCCAATCCTCCCACATGTATATACACATGAATCATATAATAAATTACTATGTATGTTAGATTTCACCTACCATATTCTCAATGGATGATTCTCTCGTGAAATAACTAACTGAAAGATATTTGATTGGATGAGTGAAAGAAAACATATAAAAATGACTTTAAACACCATTTATTATGATCAATTACCAAATAGTAAAACAAATACACAAGAATATGGTGTTTTACATAAACCTCACTACTATATACTCTGAACTTATAATGACCTAAACCCAACAACCACAAGGATGGAGGTGCTCTTCCTAGTCACCAGAGTCTAGGGTAAACACTAAGGGAAAAAATATAGTAAAATGGGAAGTTATTTTCTCTCTTTGGTATTTAATTAAAACATAAGTTGATCTTACAAAAAAAATTAGATTATTCCATGAAGACATTAAACATTTTGAAAATAAGATAAGCCTTTTCCACCTAATATCATGTACATTTATATAAAATGGTAATTATCTTGCCTATATAATAATATTAACTAGATTTTTGGTATGTAGACTCTAAAAAACTATAGTATCATGAATAAAAACTATCTATTAAGAAAAACCAAATGATAACCCCTGAGAATATACATGATCCAAAATAAAAATAAGCCAGCTGTAAACACAAGTGATAGACAACCCAAGTCATAACTTCAAAATAAGTGAATAAAATATCATAATACCATCTCTATGAAAGATGATCATCATATGCCCCAAAACATCAATATTTTTATCTCATGCATCCATCATTCCTCATGTATAGGTGAATTTATCTTACCTGGATCAGGAACATAAAATCATACATGCATTCTAAAGGAACACATGTAGTGTATGAGTACACCCTACCCAATAAGAGGTCACCACCTAACCCATATGTGTCTTTGATAACATCAATTTTATATAATAACTGATAGAGATGTGTCTTAAAACCTTTATACATATGATACATGTTGGTGATATCTTCTATGTTGATATAGGGGTATCTTATTGTATGATATCCATGTTATAAATAGAATATCATATTCCTTGAGGTTATATCAATGGATATAATATTTAAATTTGTATCACTACTTACTTTGAAAATTCTATTTATACATCATGTTAATATCATAATGAATTGATATCCATGAATCGTATTTTAAAATTATCAAAGGTAGTACAACATTAAAAATTAATGAATGGATCTTTTTCCCCATAATACTATTATTATTACTAAAGTTAAATATGATAGAATGTTTTAGAGATTTGTATTGGCCAATATATTAGAAAGAGTTTTAACCATATTTCTTTTTCTTATATAGTATGAATGTATGAGTAAAGGATTATGAAGACATAGGAATGTCTTGAGGCCTACATAAAGGAAGTAGTATCCATGAGAACGGTGCGTGATCCATACCCAATATCTCACAATCAAATAATCATGTAGCTGTTTTCCTTCTCATTCCATATCTTTTTAGAGATATTAATATATCATGGTTCTGAGGAGGATCTCATACAATAATAGGGTGATTTAATCGATCCATGGATACACCTAATAGAGAAGATTTATTTAGTTATTCCTATGTTATCTTCATTAACCACTATGATTGATGATCAATAGTTATGTCTATAAATGGTGAAAGGTACATCTTATTCATTTAGATTTGTCAGGGTTTCTATTTTTCATAGCAAAGGGATCATGGATTTTTGGAACATTAAATAATTATTATTCGATCCTTAGAAACTCATCAATGGTATTAGAGTCATACCATGATACAATATTTTTGAAATAATTTCTAAAATAAAGAAAATATATGTCATTTTGTATATTATAATGCATATCATAATTAATGATTAAATTTTTGTTCTGTGGTTTACCCAGTGATATATGATTTTATAAACTATTATATAGAAATTCCTTACAATATAAGATATAAATGAAAAAAACTACTTAAAATCATTCAGTTCTATATATATCATAATGTATGATATAGCCTTCATGATAAATGATAGCGACGATCTATATTTGAAAAGAAAAGTATCATGCCATCAATACCATAGAGCATATATTATATTATATAACTTCCCATACACTAATGGTTATATTATAGTTGAGGATTATCAATTGTAAAATATGATAAATAAAATACCATTTCATATCGTAAGATATTTATTATATCAATAAATATGATTGAAATAAAAAATTTATTTTTCTAAATATCAATTCTAAATTGAATTTTATAATTAATAAAAAATTTATAAATTATAGAAAAATATTTTTTTGGGAGATTTATGTAATTTATAAATGTTTCTATAAAATAATTAAATATAATGTGTTTATAGTTTATTTTAGATTATAAGATATAATTTGATATAAATGATTTATATAGAAATTATAATGTGATTTTTAAAATTTTAATAAATTAAAAAAGAAGGCATTATATAAAGGATTTTATATTATATTTTGAATAGTTTATAATGAGTTTTTTGAAATTTTCAAACTAATGGACTTATTTAAAAAGTCATTTAAACTATATAATAATGAGTTTTGATAATTGATGTGATTGAGGATTAAAGAACATTAAATATGATATATTTGGATTATGTAAATTTTTTACATAATAAACATGAAATATATAATTTTTATATTTCATTTAGTAGAATATATTTAAAATAAACGGCTTATAAAAATATGAAAGAATTAATATTAAAATAGATATAGTGTTTTTTTATTTAATTACATTATTTTATAATGCATATCTAAATGAAAATAAAGTGTATATAATTTTTTTGTGAATCATTTATAAATATATATCTCAATTTTAAATTTGAGGTTTGTTAATTTATATTGTTTAATTAAAATTTATATTAGTGAATATAAATTTTTTATATTATAAGGGGGTTTATAACTTAGTATAAAAGAGTTAAAATACTTCTATAAATTATTATACATGCATGTAAGGAATTATATATTGTTTATGATAATTAATTTAGATTCTTTCTACCATAAATTTGACTTATTAATAATTTGTATAAAGAGTTACACATAATTATGGTTTGAGATTATTGATTTGGTGTATTTAAAAGTTTTTCCAAACTAAATCATTTGAATAATAAATGAATTTAAAGGTAATAACATGCGATTGGGGGTGAGATTAAATTAACTTTAAAAATTTTAAGTGTTAGATTCCTTTTAAAGAAACACATTTCAAGACCTAGATCATCCAAATGAGTAGGTCAAGATGAAGATGGGTTCCATTGAATTATATTTTATGAGGAAATAAAGTAATGGGTGACCTTAAAGGGGTTGTGTTCCTCTTTTTTGAATTTTCATTATGTTAAACATAGTTAAGAAGCCCTGATAGGATTAGGATAATAGTGTAATAGTATTGATTTTATCCAAATTATGGATTGGACAAGGATTTATCTACTCAACTGTCCAATATTCATATATGATATGATTAAAATAATTCTCTACCTAAATAGATATGTTATCAGAGAAATAATAAAGTTACCTAAATATTATTTAAATATATATTATGACCCACTTATAGATATGATGAAAATTTGAAAAGGGGGTAATCATTTTAGTGGGAGAAAGTTTTATTAATTTCCCTATTAAATAAATATAAAATGTGATAATCACATTACAGAAGATTATGTTGCAGATGTAATGGAATCATCCTTATAAAGTAAAATTCTAAGATCAATCATTAAAAATGAGATTTTTTATGATAGAAACTTCTTACATTATTTAGAAACTATATAACCATTATCAAGTTGGAAAAAAAATTCTATATGTTAGAGAAACTAATTCTCAAGTAAAATGTGTTGAATAAACTATTAAACAGGAGAATAGTATTAATTATATGCATAATAGAAAATATATTTACATATATACACTAATCCATTTCACTAATGAGCCTAAAATCCTGAAGAAACATATAACCATGGATAATTTTGGGATGATTGAAAATCTAAAAAGATTATATCCGGATAAAACAAGACATGAAAGATACGTGGATTATAAACCAATATTTCTATGTAATATGATATAAATATGATCAATATCTACTCTTGTAATCAATTTCATTGGGTATATAAATGACTGGGAGAGACTAGATTCATCACTATATCATGATATTGATATTAACAAAATTCTTCAATTTTTTTGGAAAAGGTTATAATACAAAATTTTGAATAAAAATATATATGAATTCAAGAAACATATACCCAAGATATTCATTATATTGAGGATTGCTGAGAAAGACATCAAACATCTAGGAGTTAGTGTTGTATTGATAAGGTACGATCCATATATTGAGATCAAAACTATCATAACTAGTGTTAAAAGTATGTTTTATATTTTTTTTGTAAATGGTAACTCAAAAATATATTGTCCATTACATACTCTAAGATATTTTCCTATCTAGATTTTTGATTACTAGGAAAGGTTAATTACAATATATCAGAGTTTTACACAATTTAAAAATAAAATGTCTATTGGAATTCTTCTATACCAGATCCTTAAATGAAATAAAATTTCTTTGGTGATTTTAATGATCCTATAAAAAAAAATTAGGGTGATCAAAAAACTAACCAGTAAGTAGTTTTAAAACCTGGGGTAAAATACATTTCTACATAAAATTTAAAACACATTGAAATTAATTTTCTATAATATCTAGTATAAATAATTTTATATAATTAATATTTTTTCCGAAATAATAATATTGTGATTTCATTAAAATCCATAGAAAAACACATTTCAAAAAAAACTAAAAGATATAACATTTTGAAAACCCATTTAACTTAAAAATAAGTTATGTTTAAAACAAACTTATATTTTTAAGTTAAAAGATTTTTAACATAAAAAATTCTATTAATTACAATGATACTTAGAAACCCTTATAAAATCGATGAGGTCACTAGTAATATCACCATTAAGACGATTTCCTCTTAAGGTCATGGGTTCACCCCCCATTCCTCATCATTTCATTTGATATTCAAGTGCTAGGTTTTATATTATGAAAAAAAATTATGGCATATCTTTCACATTTCCAATCAACTAAAAACTATTCAAAAAAAACATTATATAAATGTAATTAAATTAAAAATTGAGAATAAAAAAGATTTATCCAATATTTCATTAATATAGAATGCATATAAATAATTCTAAACATTACTAGGTAGAATTTATTAACACTTTTTGAAAATTTATCATGATCAAATGCTTCATTAATCATATATGTAATTTTGATGGAAACTATAGTAAATTTCCATTAATATAATCATGGATAACACCCATAAATTTTTAAATAACATCTTTTAAATGAAATTATAACCTTCAAACCCACTTGGAATTTATAAATAGAATTATTTAAATAATCACTTTTACAAAAAGGGATTTCCAAAAAAATAAATACTCCCATAATTAGGGTTTTTTAGATAAAATATAATGAATGGATATTTTAATCATCAAATTATAATTTTTAAATAATATTCCCTTAAAGTAGGATTTTAAAAGAAATAGATTTTGTATAATAATCTAAAAATGTAATTTCCTTTAAATATATTATAGGTTTTATAAAAAATCATAAATTATTTTTCTACAAAAAATAATCCCTTACATAGAATAATAGATTTGTGATAAAACAAAAAATCATAGTATGCTTTGAAAATAATCCCCATATATAATTTTTTTGAAACAAGGTCCTAATATACCTAAAATTACATCCTCTAATTAAAATATATAAGTTCTTAAAAATAATTCACTTATATGAAATCATTTTATAAAAATAATTAATGATTTTCTTGAAAAATAGAGTTTTTAATAAAAATAATCCCCTTATCTTAAGGACACATAGTTTAAACTAAATTTATCAATGATGTTTTTCGTTCCAAAAATTTGGAAATACAAGAGTGGAATGAGAAAATAAACAAGAATGTAGTGATAGAGATATATGTATCTTGGATTTGGGGGGTTTTCTATGGATCATAGAAAATTAAGTAAAATAAATTGTAATTGGCTTTAGTAATTATTTGGAAATTAGTGGAATAAATTTATAAAATATAATATGAAGTTTGTATGGTTTTGGTGTAAGAATAAAATATATATATATATATATATCCAAATTACATGGATTTATTAGCATATAAATCAAACGGTGTGTAATGTGTGTTTGTGTGTGTAAAGTTGTACATCATGTGATTAGAATGTCTAGTAGAAACTATCAAGGAAATTTTGGGATGTTTTTCTTTCCAGAGAATATATATATAATTCATAATTTCTTCATGTGTATGATTACGAGTATAAAATTACAATCCTGGAAGATCTTTATAAAATGTATATAATATTGGATTTAAATGTGATTGTTATATATATATATATATATATATATATCTTCCATTTTGATTTGGCTCTATAGAGGCTTCCTCAAAACTCTTCCTCGATCAAAACAAGGTTTGCTAGAATATTTTACTTTATAAACATCAAACAAATGTTGGTTTTGATAGGGTGATCTCATCGTCATTATTGTGAGTATTTCATTTTCATAGACTGAAGGAACAAGGACAAATGGGATTTTAATGGATAGTATAGGCCAAGAGATTTGTGTGTGAAGTGAAACTTCATTATTTCGTTTTTTGATGGATCATCAGCTTATCATTGAAGAAGGATGATAATTTAAGATGATCATGATGTCGAGTTGGGTCATTCATAGTTGAATATGAAACCATCATTAAAAGAATATAGAAAGGATGAATAAAACTGTGGCACTGAGGGTTTTAAAATTTGTGTGAGGTTGAAGATAACCCATGAAGAGATCAACCAGATTGGATTAAACAGATCAAATAGTTAAGATATAAACAAATTTATTTTAACATGGGTTAATAGTACCCAATTTCGCGTGATCCCACATAATAATTTCCATTGTTTTAGTAATACCTTATATATCAAATCCTTTCAGTGTCACATCGTTTCATGGAACTAAGGTGTCCAGACCCAAATACATGCTCACACACACCCACACGGTCCATTCCATGTGGTCCACCAATTACCCTACTGGAACTTTGTCAAGCTCTCTTATTGGATTATAAATTCCCAATTCTATTCACTTTTCATAGAACTCTTGTACATCAACTATGAACTTTCCCTATCACTATGAGACCTTTCAAGGCTGACCTCTCTCCCATACAATTGACCCTTGGTCCTATGTGGTTGAGGTACGTCCTTAGTGGCTCATATTTAGGCAAATTTTTTATATAAGAAGGTTTTAAAACATTTAATAATAACAATAGATATATCTAATTATACATGAACCCACTTATTTTTTATTTTTACTTACATTATATTAACATTAGTATTAGTATTTTAGTAACAAAAAACCATTATATAAGTTTTACATAAACCAATTTTCTTACAAAAATAAAATTAAATAACAACAACTTATTAATACAGTTTATATATAACTATAATTGTGTATAAAATTTTTAAAATAACTTGTTTAGATATTTAACCAAGTAATTATATTAACATTAAAATAAAATTAATTATTTTCAATAGTATTAAAGCATATAACTATAATTTTTCATATAAAGTTACTTTTAAATATACTTCTGTTAATAAAAGATTTGAATATATGAATTAATTAATTAATTTTTTAAGTAATATATATTTAGAATAATATATTCTTTAAATAATAAATGGAAAAATAAGTTATAATTTTTATTTCTAACATTTACTGAAAAATTATTACATTTTCATTGAGAAAATAAGATACTACTTATTTAAAATTTAAAATAATCCAATATTATTTTGATTATATAATATCATTAACTACACAAAATATTTTCTTATTAAAACATAAAAAATTATTTAAATAAAAAAAAAATTAAATTAACATTTATTAAAAATCAATATATGCTTAAAATTTATAGGATGTTACATTCCTCCCTTAAAATAATTTTGCCCTCCAAATTCATTTAACATACATAAACAAATTGTGAATTCACATATTTATAATTACAAAAACTAGAATTGATGAAACCATTATACACTTTAATGGTCTCTTAATTACTTATATCATCAAATGAAAACCTCTAAATCCTAAATTATTCTCAAATGAAAACATCATAATATCCAAAGATGTCTAAATTTTTACTCTGATACCAAGAGTTACATATTGAGACCCACACTCTTGGATATGAAGCTAAAAGAATTATATATATTTTTTATAAAAGGTTACTAAAAAATATAAAATAATTTACATAACTAGGTATCCTTCCGAGTCTAGGTTTTTTAGGATTAGGAAACTTTTCTTACAATATATCAAAGATTTACACAATTTAAAAATAAAAGTTTTTTTTCATAACTTTCACTAAATCATTAAATGAAATCAAATTATTTTGGAAGTTATGAAGATATTTTGAAAAACATTTTAAAATGTAGGGTGAGAATAAAATTATCATGTAAGGAATTTTAAAACCTAGGGTATAATTTTTTATAAATACAATTTTAAACTTTAGAAAATCATTTTATATTGTATCATGTATAAATCAATTTATATAATAAATATTTTTCCCCAAATAATAATATAGGTTTTTCAGTAAAAAAAATATGAAAATAATTTTTAGAAAAAGTTAAATGATATTAGATTTTTAAAACTTATATAATTTAAAAATAAGTAACCTTTGAAACAAACATGGATTTATTCTTTAAAATATTTTGAAATTAATAACTTTTTATGGATTAGAATGATACTCTAAAATATTTATGAAATCGATGAGGTCACTAGAAGTAACACCTTTAAGAGAAAATCCTCTTAAGTTTATGGGTTCACTCCTCATTCCTCTTCATCTCATTTGATACGTAAGTTCAATTTTTTATTTGAAGAAAATATTTTTTCTAATCCTGCCTTTCTAATTTATAATTCAATAAATATATTACAAAAAAATTACTTATATGAATTTAATTTCAATATATAGAATAAATAATATTTATCATAAATTACCTTATGGGAGAACACCATTAAATAATTCCATACATTCATAGGAAAAAATTATAACATCTTATTCAAAATTTAACATAAAAATGATTCAATAATCATACCAGAAATGTTAATGAATAATATATTGAATGGCCATTTCTATAAGCATGCATAACACCCATAAAATTTTAAAGAACAAATTATGCATGAAATGATTACCATATAACCCAAATATAATTTATAAATAAAATTCTATAAATAACTACTTTTAGAAAAATGGATTTTTAAATAAACAAATCTTCCCATAATTATGGTTTTATAGAAAAAATATAAAAAATGGTTTTTTAATCATAAAATAGGAATTTTAAAATAAAATTCACTTATAGTAGAATTTATAAAAAAATAGATTTGGAATTAGAATTTGAAAACATAATTTTCACTAAACAGATTAAGAGTTTTATAAAACATAAAATCATAAATTATTTTTCAACAAAAATAATCCCTTGTAATGAATAAGGTATTTTGTAATAAAACATAAAATCATAGCATGTTTTCAAAATAACCCCCTTTTATAAAATGTTTCAAAAAAGGTCATATTATACATGATATTATAAGATTTATTAAAAATATAGAAGTTTGAAAAAAAAACTTCCTTACATAAAAAAATAGTATTAATAAAATTAATTATTTTCTTGAAAATTATAGTTTTTAAGAAAAATAAATCCATTGCTTTAAGAGATTCTGACTTCATATAAATTTAGTAATGATGTTTTACAATCCAAAAATTTGAAAATACAAGAGCGTAATAAGAGAAAATGTTGGAGATAAGTGTGAGAGGGAGAGAGATATATAGAGAGAGAGGTTAGAAATGTGTGGTTTTCTAAGAAAAAAAGTGATTACCTTTGAATAAAAAAATGAAGACATCACACTAGAAGTGGATTTAGATATTAATTGTAAATTAAATGAATAGATTTATAAAATATAGTATAATTTTTGTCTAGTTTGGTGTTATATATTTATATATATATATACACACGCACACACATATATATTCAAATTTCCCAAGATACATAATATCTAAATCAATTCATGAATAATATATATATATATATATATATATATGATGGTGTGTGTGTGTGTGTGTAAACTTGTATATAATTTGATCTAAATGTTCCATAGGAACCACCAATGTGATTTGGGAAGGTTCTTCTTATTATATAATATATATATATATATAGTTTATTGTTTCATTTGGTGTATGATTTAAAGGATATACTGATGATCCTGGAAGATCTTTAAAAAGTTTATATAATATGTGTTTTCAATATGTTTCTTTATTATTTTTATATATATCTATATATTATTTTTTGATCAGGTTCTATAGTGGATTCTTCGTGAAGCTTTATTTAACAAGATAAGGTCAACCAGCATTTTTTTACTTTGAAAACATCAAACCAATTTTGGGTTTGATTGTGTTTTCTCATCATGATTATTGTGCAAACTTCATTGTTGTATGTTAAAGGAACGATAATTAAATGGATGTCAATGAACAATGTTTTCTAAGATATCTATGTGTGAAGTGAAAAATCGTTGTTTTTTTGTTCAAAGGATCACTAGCTTGTCATTAAAGAAGGACAAAAGTGGAGGATGATTGTGATATAATGATCAGACGTTTTTGGTTGACGATAAAACTAGTGTTTGGAAAATATAAAAAGGAATAAAAAAATATTGGAATCAAGGGTTTTAAAATTGTTCAAGGTTGAAGATAACCCATGAAGATATCAAACGGATTGGATTAAACAGATTAAATGATTATGATACAAACGTACCTTCTTAATACAAGAAAGCAGTTCCGACTTCCATGTGATCCCAAATTTTTTCCATTGTTTGTGTACTCTTTTATATATAAAAATCTCTAATAACAACACAATTCCATGGAACTGGTGGATTGGAACCTGGATACACACTCATACACACCCACACAGGCTACACCACGTAGTCCACCAAGCACCTTGTGGTTTTTATCCCCAACACTCTTAAAGGGTAAAAACACGGCCCATGCCATGAACTCACCAAAGCACTACTTTGTAGAAAATATGTTCCTTCCGTACCACTATATGGCCTTAATAGGTCAACCTATCTCCCACATGGTTGAAACTGGGTCCCATGTGGTTGAGGTAGGTCCTTAGTGGCTCAAGGTTGGACTAATTTTTAATATAAGTAGGTTTTATAAATCTAATAATAATATAAGATATATTTAAATATACATGTACACATTTATTTAATATTTTTACATACATTATATTACCATTAGAATTAATATTTTAGTAACTAAAAAACTTTTTATTATATTTAAATAAAACAATTTTGTTTAAAATGTTATTAAATAAAAATATTATTAATACTACTTACTTATAATTTTAATTTAATAAAAAATTCAAAATATAGCTTTTATAGGCCCTTAAGGAAATTCATATTTTCACATTAATAAAGAATTTATTATTTTCAATAGTATTAAAACATAAAACTATAAATTTTCATAAAGATGTACTTTTAAATAATCATTTTCATTTTAAATATACAAGTATTAAAAACTTATTATAAATTATAAAATAATTAATTAATTTTATAAATAATGTATATATATAGAGTTGTATTTTTTAATTATTAACTGGAAACATAATTTAGCAAGTTTATTTCTAACATTTACTAAAAAAAATTTATATTTACATTGAAAAAATAAAATGAATTTTTTATGAATAAAAGTAATCAAAAAAAATTTGATTATAGAAAATAATTTAGTTCCATATAATAATTTTTTCAATAAATTATAACTTAGTTAATTGAAATAATAAAACAAACCAATAAATTAACATTATTAAAGGAATATCCTTAAAATTAATTTGTTGTTACAATAAGGAATAAAAGTTCAAACCAGATGAAAGAAATATATATTGGAAGTTCTAATAGTGGATCTTCAAATTATTGATCAAAAGGTAGAGTTAATATGGAATAAAAATGTTCCCATTATATAAATACCATCTACTAGAAAAGTAACCATGCATAGTACTTGAGGGTCAAAAAGAACCTCTAGGAGTTTACACATCATTTATGAATTTATAAAAATAAATTATTATATTTTAAAATGGTATATGATACCAAATTTATGTTTAATTGGTGTTAAAAATTTACAGAAGTTTAAAATTTAAGAAGGATTAATGGAAGGGGATTTATGTGTGAATTCAGGGAATATATAAAGAAGTTTCTATGTTGAGAACTTGTATGTGTGGAATTAATTCATAGATAATAATAATTTGGAATAAAAGATGTGTATTTTGAATATATATATTTAACATATATGATAAAATATGCTCATAAATCATAGTTTTTTTATGAATAAATGAGGTGAAAAGTTATTATATGAATAATTTATGATTCATCATATTCAATAACATTTTTGAAAAAAAGATAAAGATAAAAGATATTTATTTCAAATAAATATTTTATTGGAGATATTTGTTCAAATATGAAGTAAAGAGATCCCACCTCCAATAGTGGTATACTATAATTTATAAAGTCTTATTTTCAAAATAATTCTCCAAACATATATTATATTTTATATGGATATAATATTTTATTTTTAAAATATTCTCACTGGTGGAAATAACTATTATTAATTGGACATAAAAATATTTTTACATATTATCCTGATAGTATATAGTAAATATTGTTACTAATAGGCTAGTGGTAATATGTTTAGCTTTATAGATATTAAAATATTATCAAATAAAATATTATACTAGTCAAATAAAATGTATACATTTTTAAATATGGGAAAAGTGATTAGTATATTTCTATAAATAGAAATGTAAAGTGATACATTTGTTATCCTAATGAATTAAATGTTTATTTATATCTTGGATGAGTTTAAGATGTGTTGGTAATAGAATAATGTAAAGAATAACATTAGTTACCAAAATATTTCAAAGAAATATTTGGATGTAAATGGTTCTTATAATGATTATGATGATGAAATTATAAAAAAAATATAAATAGACAATAGATTTTATCATCATCATGACAGTATATGTGGTGGTGTTTATAGATTTTGAATACAATATTCAAGGAGTTAAGTATTAGGAATATAATTCTTAAGTCTCACCACTATTCTATTAGAATTTTGTTATAGATGTTACTTACTAAAGGAATTTAGTGGGATAATTTTATCAAATGGTAACTAATACGCCGAAATCTTATCAATGCATTTGGTTCCACTTTAAATTTTAATTCCTAAGGTGCACCCTAGTGGGCCAACCATGTGTTTCTTATAGAGAAGTTGAACTAGCCGCTCACTATCCTAACCATTAATGTATATTTTTTGGTATTTTTAATTTTATAGTAAAATAAGCGGGAAATATGGCATGTTGGTTTGGTTTGTTACTATAAAACATTAAATGAAATCAATCATATAAAAAACATATAAAGGGAAGGAGATGAATCCTAGGTTAAACTTATAATTTCCATTATTGTTTATATATGTTGTCATCTTTTAATTTATGAGGAAGTTAATATTAGTAATTCCTTACTAAACTATTTTAAAATTATAAAATACTCTTAAATTTATAAAATATTCTAGATATATAGAATCTTACCTCTTTCATAACAGCAAATGATGAACATAACATGTCCAGTGCTTGTAACCAACTCTATCCAACCCCATTATTCATTGTTCATTCATAAATCCCCTTCGACCCATTTTATATTAATAGAACCAAGAAAGTGGAGGAAAATGAGTTATTATAGGTTTGAATGAAATAATGAGTATGTTACGGAAGGTGTATAATATGCACACCAATCTAACACACCCCCACGGACCCATTATAATTGAATAAAAATATTAATAAATTACAATGGGGATTTGGGAAACCGTAAACCTCCCTCTAATAATCATACCATCGAGTTAGTTTATCGACATCGTCTAAATTAATAGACAACAAGTAAAAAATGTAAAAAAGAGGGAGGGAAAAACAAAAACATGAATGGATTATCAAAACAAAACTATGTAAAAATAGAAATAATATTCTATATCCTAGTGGGGAACCCAGTACATAGAGTAATCCCCATTTATTTATATAAAATATTCCCTCTTTCTTGAATAAAATAAAATCCATATGTTTTAATATAATTTTTGTGAATAATATAATTCATACCCTAGAATTATTCTGTGATTCTAATTTCTCTCCATGTGGATATCACTTGATTTCCCTATATTCTGTTATAATAGATTCAGTGATAAATAGGAACCTCAATCAATTAAACTTTACAAATCATCCATCATTTCTTATCAACTTTATGTTGTAGTGTAAATATTTGTGTAAAGGTGTTTTGATATATTATTCTTAATGAATTAATGTATATAATAATGGTTTCTTAGGAGTTGGTTCAGGATCTTCATGGAAGGGATGTGAGATGCTTCAAATAGAATTTGAAATTTGATTTATAGTTTATCACTAATTTATTAGGAAATATTAAATTTTAATATTTTATGGACATCATCATTCATAGTTATATTTGACATGGAAATTGTTCTGGATAAAGTATTATTATGTGAGGAAAAGTGGGATTCCTTTAGGATTTAATCTTATAAATCATGTGGATTATGTGTTTAAATAAAAAATGGTCTATTTTAAATCCTCAACTCTAGTAACCTAGAGTAAGTAATTATATTGCAACATTAGAAAAATATACAAGATATTTCATCCTAAATAATATAATAGTTTTCCAATATTGAGAGACTAGATACATACATGATTTTTATATTAAATTTAAAAACATGAAATTCAACATAAAATTCTAAGAACAACGTTGTTTTTTATTCTAGTATATCTCTGAAATCATTCATAGATCCCTTCTTGGTATCATAAGGAAAGGAAGACATAACAAATAATGAGTTTATATTCTCATTAAGGGAAATCATACAACAGAATATATTTTAGAATAAATAAAGCACAAATAATATAGAAGTGGTAAATAATAATCCAATATGTCAAATGAAAATATCATAAAAGGGGAATATCTATAAGGATTATATAACAACATAGATTTTAATATGGTTTTTAATAACTAGTTTAATAATGATCAAAATGCATATTTTGGGTATCATAGTCTTACCATTAAGGCTTAGTTCCAAGACACCACACATAAATAGGGATGATATGCACCAAATAAACAATTTATTTTTTCTTGTGAGCCTTACCAATGTATCAAGGGACTACAAAAAGCCTCTCTCTTAACATAATAAGTCCAATTAGTTCATCATATTATGTAAATTAATAATAATTTAATACATAACTAACCTAAACATTTGTACTTAAATAATAGAATATTAAATGTTAATAATTTCTCAAGTCAAACACTAGAGAAAATTGATCATAATATATTGAGAGAAATATTTTGGACAATATAATCCTATTTTATACCCCATTAAATTATAATATTCATTAAAAATGTTGAAATAGTGGAAAATAATCTTAAAAGATATCTGGAACATTTCTTGAGGAAAACACCCTCTTTATTTTGAAATAACTTATTTAAAATATAAAAAACTAAAAATTATTATTAAATAAATTTTATTTTAAATGAACCATGGGAACTTATAAAGTAATATTCAATTCAAAGAATGATCATGATAGTATGAAAAATTATTTGTGGAGTAAGTGTTAAAAAAACATCTCATTTATACATTTGATAAAAAGTTCCTCATTCGGAAAATGAAAAAAAAATATTTCTTTTAAACCATTTTATAGATATTAAAACATGGGTAAAACAATTATTCAATCATTCGATAGTATTAAAAAAATTTGAGTAATTTTAAAATAAATATGCACATGTAAGAAAAAATTCATGACTGAATAGAAAAAACAAAGTCGATTTTAATTAAAACATTCTCTCATACTTTTTAGTATTATGATAAAGTAAAATAAAATTAAAACATTAAATTTAAATAAATAACTAAATTATTATAAAATAAAAGGGGTTTAAAAAATTTAGATCAAATAATTCCACCAATGAAATCTTAACCATAAATAATCCTCAATGAGGATGAGATTGTGAAATCAACTCACCGCTTTGGTAACATTTATATCATAATCCCTATGAATTAAATAACGTAATGAAACATTAAAAAAATTAATATAAATATATTCATGATATAAAATATCAAATTTGGTATTATATACACCATATTAAATAAATAATTGTTTAATGTTACATATGTCTCAGATAAACAAAAGTGATATAACAAACCCTTACAAATATTGTAACCTTAATGTGAGAATTGTTCAATATATTTATTATAAGTATCAAATTTAAATCCACATTAAAAAAATTTAAATAATCTATAAAATAATCAATGGTAATTACAAATATAATCTTGTAATTTCATAGTAAATAAAGTATTGATAAAACCAATTAAATGAAAATTGAGTTAAGAAACCTCAAACCTCAAGTATCAAATGCCTTGTAAGCTCATTTAACCTTCTTCATAATACATTTAACTTTATTATAATTCTTTTATAGAACCATATTCATACATATAATATCATATATGATCCAATTGTAACATCCTATTATTCATTTATTAATAATTATTTACTAAAATCACTATTCTGGATGATAACTGTTTTGTTTTTCATGCATGTTTCAGTAAAGAAATTATGGTCCATGATATTTTATCATGGTTACATCATCTAAATAATTTTAATAATTTCATTTATAAATTATTATTACATAATATTAGTTGTATTCTATATTAATTAATTGTTCATGTCATAAAAATTATAGCATCACTCAAGTAGGTAGTAAAAATTGCCAAAACAAGAGCGTGTTATATGGAATGAATGTGTAATAACATGACAAGGTATAATATTAATGTAATTTTAAAATAAGACTATTAATTTAATAATTATTATATAAATAATAATAATATCAAATTTTATGACTTTCTATAAAAGGTTTACTTTGAAAATGAAAAATATATCACTCCTAGAGATGGTGGTATATATGTTCACATGAATGATGATTCCATTTTCAAATGATAAAAGGGAAATAAATTATTATACCATAAAAAAATATATTAATTATTTCCATTCGTATAAAAATCCATTTAAATGGTGATAAAAATAATTACACCACTACGCAGAGATGGTAGGTCGTACCTATGCATGAGCAATGTATTCATTTTCCATAGGGTGGAATAGAGGTGTAAAATGACAATACCAAATTCATAACAATATTTTACTATATTTATGACACTAGATTAATTATTTAAGGGCTCGTGCATAAAATTTAGAGGAATTATAATAATAAAAAACTTTTAAAATGTCGGTAAAGATGATCACTTCTTCTTTCAGCGATCTCCCTTGAATTCTTGCTTAATATTTCATATGATGGTTTTAGAAGAAGAAAATATGATAAAGAATAAGGTCATATAAGATTTAAAGGAATTAGAATTGTTCTTGGCTGATCTAGAGTAATAAATATCTATGAATAACGTTTTATAAGATGTTTCCTTTTATAAGTGATAGAAAAGACACACTTGGAATTATTTAAAATATTTAAATATAATATATAACATACTCATGAAACGTGTAAAAAGATGGTCATAATTTATAAGGTAAAAAATATTAGGGTTAAATACTTTAAACAAATAAAATTTATATGTGTTTAATTTTTATTTTAATCCTTATCATTTTGTTTACCCCCTTTTTAACCCTTTTTAACTTTAACCGTGGTTACATGTTTATTAGCCTTCAGGGTTCAAAAAATTTACTTCTAAGGTGAAAATAGACACAAAAATGGTCCTTGGGTGACATTTTATATAAATTACCATCTCAATTTTCATATTCTATTTTTTTAATTTTAAATCATTTAAAATATAGTTTTTATTATAATATATCATTATAGTCATTTTTTATACAATTGATTTAATTTGACTTCAAAGAGGTCAAGAAAATAATATTATTTGAATATAAAAACATTTAAAATTAATAAAACATTATAATTAACAATTAAATTCTTGTAATAGTACAATTGATCCAAAACATATTAACTAAATTTCATTTAAAATCATTTACCGTGATGTTTCTACAACTTTCACAGGAATTGTGTCAGCGTTACGTAGGATTTTAAGGTAATCATAGCACTACTAAAAAATTAAAAATAAATTAATATAATAAAATTAATGTCTCTATATTATAAATAACCATTTATAACCAATAATAACTTATTTTTATTCTAATTAAAATATATTACTTTTATTAAAAGAAATATAGTTCCATTTATGTAATTACCCTTTACATAAAATAATATAAAGGTCAGTGTCATGTAAAAATGCACAAAGCCTCTATATTTTATAATATTGGATGACTATGGTATAAATAAACTCAAAAAATATAATAATTATAGTTTTATATAGTTTTTTAAAACCATGTCACAATATTTCTGACCTTAATTACTTGATTTACCCTTTATTATGGTGAACAATATTTATCGTAGATACTATTGATATTGAACAAAATTAAATTGGCCTTGTGTAAAAATTTTAGCATGAAAATTATCAATAATAAATCCATTTTTTAATATTTTACTTTCAGAAATGAATGATATTTTTTTAATATGAGTTCAAATAATGCAAATGAAAAACAGTTTTTAGAAAAAATGTGTTTTGAGTATAAAAAAACTTATTCCCAAATAAATTATAATAATGATTTATAAATAATTAATTACATTATTTTTAGTATAATTAATATTTTTTACCTTAAATAAAAATCCAAAACATACTAATACTTTTAAATTACTTTCTTTAATGAAAAGAAATGATAGTTTTACAAAACTCAGTATTCTCCGCTATTAACATAAAAATTGATACTTTCTAAAAAATACTAGAAATTAACCATAATAATATTATGACCTAATAATTTCAAAAAATATATCCCATTTTTTAAAAAAAATCCTAAAAGTTAAAAAAATAATTATTATATTTGTACACAAAATAAAATAAAACCCATTTTGAAGAAAATTTGTTTTGAAGCATAAAATGAATTTACTGAAAATTTAGTAAATATTTATTTTCATTAAACAATTATTTTTCATTATATAAAACATTTATAAATATTATTCATGATTCATTTTTATCATATTCATACCTAAATCTTAATAGTTAGGTTATAATGGTAACTTTTAAATAATAATATTTTTTGTACTATATCATAATTTGTTTAAATCTTAGTGTTGCGTATTGAGTAAGATATCAAGTTTATTATTATTTTCATCTATTTTTTTGGTTTGTTTCATCTAATTTTTATTGAAACGTGATTTTGGGTTATTTGAGTTTATTCTTATGTGAGGGGTTGGGGTTTTGATTAAATATTACATGATCCCCAATCATGGGCTAGATATTCACATGTAAGCAGCATATCTATTCTAAAAAAAGTCCCCATATATTATCCTTTGAACTTTGTATTTTTTATTGAATCTTCTATAGATTATATTTTGGAACTTATTTTTAGAAACATTTTTTTATATTATTCATCTTTTTTATTTGTACATTATCACAAACTCCCCCTAAGTAATTTTACTCTAGTGGATCCAAACATTACTTGTATCTGAACATTCGATCTTTTGAAATTCTATTCTAGAAGATAATCTAACATGAATATCATTTTATATTCATTGAATAAAAGAAAAATATCTTATATATTATTCATATCTCATATACATCAAAGTAATCTTCTATACATATCACTTGTGTATATGGGTTAATTCTTACATATCATGCACAATTCTCCTAGGAATCTTATGTATCCCTTCTGAACCCACATGTAAGGTTTATCCCCTAACCTAGAAAATCAATAAAAACAAAATATAAAATGTATTTTAATTTATAAAAAAACATAATATTAATAAAATTAAATAAAATCATAATTTTATTCCATATTTAAACTAAGATTTAAAATTATCATAAAAATAAAAAATGTATTAAATTCACATAAAATAAGATTTTTTTGGGGGAATATTATAAATAATAACAAACACAAAATACTGCAATTTCACACTCAATAACTCCCCCACTCTTATTTATTTACACTCTCCTAAAAATGACATATACCAAGATATAATAAAACTTTTCAAAACCTGAATGGAAAAACATTTCAATTTTTAAATCCTTAAACATATTTTGTTTACTATATTAATTTCAACTCCATAATTCATAACTATTCCTAAAAAATGATTCAAAATCCTACTAATATTCATGGACATTTTTATATACCTTTTTAAAAATGTATCACTCTTTACATGAGTCATTTGAAAATGGTTTTTCACATTCTCAAGTGATTTAATGATTTAAATATGTATGATTCTTTTCTAGTTTCTCATAATAATAGAGTCATAAAAGTGTATCAATCATGAATGGTCTAATAGGTGTTATTTTATGTGATAAGGTGGTCAGTTCAAATATGAAAAATAAATTCTAAAAGTAGTGGTTTGACTCTTTAATGTATAATACATGATTTAAACATTTTTGAACCTCAAATAATGGTTCCACAATAATTCCTCTTCATGTGATTATATCATAAAATATTCCCGTAAAAATAGAGGTTCCAAAAGTAAAAAACTATAATGAATTACTCTTCATATCCTCTCGATTATCTTTATTTTTTTACATATATTTTTTATGTAAATATTTTTTTAACTATTAAATTTTTATAGAGACAAAAAGATAAAAAGTATCATAATGAGTGTTGTGAACTATCTTCTTCAACACATTATGGCACCCCCAAACATCTTTTTAATAATGATAATTCCTTCCCTTGAATCTCTTGAAACAACCCTTTACTACATTTGTTTTTATAATGAAATAATGCATAATATTAAAGTGTAGCATAGGTATGGATTTTAATCTTATAATTCATATACCAAAAATAAAATTCATGGATTTTAGGGGTTTAAATATAAATTTCAAATGTTAGTTCTGGCTCAAAATAGATTAATATTTCAGAAAGTATTTTAAATGTAGTGCCTCAACCATTTTTAACACAACTCATAATCTATAATAGTTATGAAAAAGATTATAATAGAAAGTTATATATCATTGGCAATACATAAGACTCTAAAAAAGAGAAATGTAATAATTTTTTAAATATTTTTAGAAACTTACTAGGTTAGTGATTTTGAAATTGGGAGACACTTGTTCACATGGGTTTACATTTAATCAACTTTAATTAAATGCTTATTTTTGGACTAGGGAAGAAAATAAAATTTGGAAATCATTTAAATCATTTGATTCTCAAATCAAGTATTATTTATAAAAATTCCATGATAATATTAATTTCTTAATGTATTTATTAAAATCTCAAAGGTCTCTAAAAAAAATAAATTGAAAAACAAAAATAAATCAAGAAAATTTAAAGAAATAAGGTAAAATTCCCCCAAACTTATCTATTTACTAACCATATTTTAAGTTTAAAAATGATTTTGAGATTACTAACACATAATTTAAGTAGGGAAGTAACAAAATAATAGAAAAATAATGATACAACCTAATGGTTATTTTGGATGGGTAGCCTTTAATTATTCTCTTGTGTTCCTTGTGTTTATTCCCTCCAATAAAAACATACAGTGGAAAAAAATGATAAATTTCAGTAAATTGAAAAAAAAATGAAATATTAATGGGATTAAAAGTCTTGGTTAGGACCCCCCCCCCCCCCCCCCCACCAACTAGGTACTAGGTTTTCACTACCCCATGTTGGGAAGCACCCATGGACACCCAAAATATAATATAGGATAATTTTTGTTTGATTTGAACCAACACATCCAATTCCATCTAGTGTTATTTTTTGTTTACTTCATGTAAAGGTTCTCTTTTATAGTGTAATGTATTTTTATCCCAATAATAATGACATACAACATACATGGTGTGGGTGGTAGTAAATAGTGGTCCTTTTCACTTATTCAATATAAGGAGTGGTGTCCACTATTGGGGGTATCTTTACTCCAGAATATTTCTTATCTTATAGTTTGATTTCAATATATATATTGTCAATTGTATGAAACATTTCACCATCGTATTTATATACACTAGTGTATAACTTGTCTAGATATTCTATTATTCCATCAAAACAATCAATATCTCCTTTGGTAATACCTCTATATTTCAGAGCATAATCCCATATTAGTGGGTCATAACAAACAGAACAAGGAGTATGAATTCTCAACATTATTTTATAAAATAGTAAATATGATAGAATAAAAAAATTTATCATCTTCATTTAGTGGTTTATCATTAATCTTTGGGTGATCCATGAGTTCCCTAGTTATGTAGTCGAGATGGATGGGTAGTGGGTAATGTTTAAGTATGGAATCAACCTATTTTCTCTTTTCCTTAGTAATGGTAGGGGAAGAAAGTGGATCTACAGGTTCTCCTACCGTACTTAGGAATTATATAAAGAAGTCTGAATGTTCAATAATATCTATATCTATAAATTCAATGTAACGTGTTTCGATGTATTATTTTATATTTTTAATAAACTCTCATAATAACATGTCCCAATTAGCGTTTCTTAGAAATCCCCTTATATTTGTTTGAATAATGTTCCGTGGTATATATAAAATTTAAAGGGTGAGTTCAAAATAGATTATATTTTTTTGTTAAAAACAAAATTAAATTTATATAAGTAAAATAATAAAGGGTGACTATCTAGGAACCCTAAAAATGACCCAAGATAGTGATGCACTAAAATATTTTTGAATGATTTTTTCCACTTTAATTTTTAATTCTTAAAGTACAGGCTAGTGGGGTGACCACATTTTACCTCTTGAGGAGCTGAAATGGTAACTCACTATACAAACCATTTATGTATATATTTGTTGGTATTTTTTTATAATAAAATAGAAGAAATATATGGGGATTTCATAGTGGTGTGTGAACATGAAAAATTCAATGAATGAAATAATACATAAAGTTATCCATGAAAGTGCATGAATCCTTTGTTGGGATAGTATTGGTTTACTTTATCTATTTATGTTGTTTTCATCAAATTGATAATATATTCAATATCATTAAGCTGTTATAATCCTCCATATAAATTTCAAATTCTTGTGATATTAAATAAATCTCATACACACAAAATCTTACCACCTTCATAATAGAGAATGATGAACATACCATGGATTGAGCTTCTCATAAACTCTATCAAACTCCAGTGTTCATTATTCATGTCTTAATCCAATTTATCTCACCATAAACAAAGATAAATGAAACAATTAAGGTTGAAAGTGTTTTTTTATATTGGAATTAAATTACAATGTATGCGGGAGAAGTTGGAGAATCATCATATTAATCCAAAATACCCCTTCATCCCAATCTTAATTGAATAAAAACATTAAAAATTTAGATGGGGATCTAGGAAACCATGAAAGTACCCTTAGGAATCACACTCTTGGTTCATTTTCCAAATATAATGGGAATTAAAATGTAATTGTTATGAAAATGGAAAGTATAGTGATGATTAAAAAATAACACATATAAACACATAATGCAGTTATAACTACTCTAACAAAACTAATTATAAAATAAAAACATTAATTAATCCCAATTGGGGAACCCATTGCGTAGAGGGATATTATTTTATTTATACACAATTTCCCTAATCGCTTAAAAAAATTAATTCCATATATTCATCAAGAATTTCATAGAAAAATAAAATTGACATCCTATAATTATTCCCAACATCGAATTTATATCCACCAGGATTGACCTTGATTTCCTTTTATTAGGTTCCAAAATATTTATTGATCAATGTCGAAATACCTCAATCTGACATTGTATTTCTTTGATAAATTCTTCTTTACTTATCGTTTTTTGGAAATATTTGTGCAAAGGGGCTTCGATATATTATTCTTGTTGAATTGATGGAGTTGATTTAATTTTCTTATTCTATTTATTAGGATCTTATTATAAAGGATTTGATATTATTAGGTAGAACGTGGAATTTTATTTGTGGTTTATCCCCAATTTATTTTGTAAATATTCATTTTAATCTTCTATGGGCATCAAAATTTTGAGGTAAATTTGACATGGTATATGTTTTGGAATATTTATTATTATATGAGGTTATGTTGGATTACATTGGATTTAATCTTATACAGAGTGTGGTTCTGGGGTTTTAATTTGATGTGAACTGATTTCTGTTCTTACATGAGTTATCTATAGTACAATTTATTCTTATATGAGTGTATAATATGGATGTTTAGTCTTATATAAGAAAAAATCATGTCCAACTTAATCACATGAAAGAAACATGTATACACTACTAGAAATAAAAGAATTTGTTACATGTCATTTGTGATAGGATCTCGTTGTAAATACACTTTTTGATGATGGTCCATCACAAATAGTTTGTCTAGGTTTTTAAAAAACTCTTTCACGAAAATATTCACACCCTTTCAAAAAACATAAATAAATAATAATGTTAATAAAATTTAATGAAATACTTATAATAATAGTAAAATAAAAACTAATAACAAATAAAATTAATAAAAATATTATTAAAATAATAAACACACCAATAAAAACTAATAAATATAAATAAAAAACAAAATTTTCACAACAATATATAAAAATAATTGTAATAAGAAAATAATTATATTATTATATTATTATTATTAAAATAATAAAACAATAATAATAATAAAATAATATGTAGAATATAAATAAATATAAATAAATAAATAAATCATAAAATCATAAAATATACAAAAATAATAAATAATAAAAAACCCAATATTCGCAACAATATAAAAAGCGCAGTATTTAGAAATGTAAATATATGGATTAATAAAAATATTACAAAAAAATTACATTCAAATGTGTAACGTAAAAAGTATATAAATCACTGAAGGGGGTCATGTGGAGGATCTTGAGGAGATTGTGGAGGAAACTTCATTGCTACGTGATGATTCAGGCATCACATATACTGCATAATTTGTTCATGCTACTAGTACTATCATTTATGCATCTCTTACTCCTAGTGTTGTTATTGTTGGTGGATCTCTTTCTACTCCCCATATGTGGTCTATATATGCTCTTCCTAAGCTCACAGTTGCTCCTTATGCTATGTAACAGATGATGATGATGATGAATATCAATGATCTCCACTCAAGCTGCATGACAACATCATAGTGGTATCATAATAACTCTGAAGCATTAATTGAGAGCCGATAGAAACAACTCGGCCTTTCTTGAAGGCATACTTTGTTGCATGCATCAATGTTGTATTATAAAATCCTGCTACACTAAAGGTATGATCCTCAGTCTTGGCCTGACTCTCAACCTATTCTTGAGATGTCGTAGCCTCATATGACTCATTCAATTACAATTTAAAATTGAAATACTAACAATATTTTATTAGTTAATTTTAAAACAATAAAATATATACTGACAACAATATAACTTTGGTGATCACCTCTAATATCTCTAGTGACGTGATCGTTTCATATCCTCCTATAAAAATCAAAATCTATAATATTGGGTTGTTCGAATACCTATATGACTATAAAATAAACAGTTTGCATTTAAATTTATATAAATTATTAAAAAAAGTACATATCAAATGTCGTTGATGCATACTGAATGTACGACTACCAACTCGATGTATCACCACCATCCATCTCCGATTCGGTTGACCTAATGATGTTATCCTATGAAAATTAACTCTCACACAATATTAATATAATCTATCCCAAACACGATATGAGATGTAATCTAGTTGGTGAGTGTAGGAAAACTGATCAAATTCTCTGACTCCCACTTTTTTACATTATTATCCTCCTCATATTGTGATGAAACAAATGTAGATTCTCATGAATATAGATCCACCATGCCTCCCAAAAAGAGTCTTTCACTTTATCATTGATGAGATACCATAAACCCTCTAAATATTTAATAATATCATGTAATTAGGTAAATAAATTTCAGAATAACTATTATTTATTTACATACCATTAAATACTCAAACATACAACGTTGAAAATGAATTGGAATCTAATCCCATGTCAGGCATTCTCTAGAAAAATAATTCCACAATATATCACTCCCCTATCTAATATCTATATGTAGAAAGTTCTGAAAAAATATAACAAATAATCAGAAAATAATTATGTAAATAAATTAATTATAATTAATGAAAACAAAATAAAATTCACAAGTAAACATACCTCAACATGAGTGGATCGAATTAAAGATGTAAACATCGCTTGGGGATAGTGTTAAGAATCATCAGTCTCACAAGACCATGACCCCTTCGAGTCATCAATGAACCACCAGCACTCTGAGAGTCAGATGATCCAACATCATTCTGATCACCAGGTAGATCAACCCCCTTCAACTCACAAATAGATCTAATTCCATATGAAACATAAAATTAATATTCCTAGAAAATATTTGAAAAAAATTATTATATATAGATATATATTGTATATGATAATAATCAGTATTTAATTTTGTCAATCTTTATCTCTATCCTCATCTTTGTATATGATGGTGTTAATATCTTCATATTCCTTCTTAGTATCATAAATTTTTATAGCAGTTTCATTTTCATCATCTCTTACCATTTCAATTTCATTTGTTACATCAGTAAATTCATTTTCACCATCAACCCTCAGTTGTGGGGTGTCATCATCGATATTTGCAACTCTTCATGGAAAAGATATATTTTGATAAGTCTCTTGAAAATTTTCAATTCCTTCAACTTCAGTAGGACCATATTCACATTGAATACTCTGATTTTTCTTGAGATTTCATTTTAATTATACACCACAAATCACTTAACTCTTTTGAAGTATAACAATAACTTTTATATTAAATTTTATATACTTGAGGATCCATTAATTTTTTTTTCATTTACTAGAAGAATGATTTTATATTTAATGTCAATAATTTCATGTCATGGATGAACATGCAAGCCTCTCTTAGTATCTGACCACTAAAATTTAAACATCATTATATAATTCTGTCACATATAACAAAGTTCAATTATTTCATCCACTATGAAGTAAAAGACAAATTCACTTTCTATCTGTTTATATCCTCTAAATAAAATAGTATTATTCATTTTATTATTCCCTATATGAACTTGAATGAAATTGAAAACGATTCACCCCATATGCAATATAATATTTAACCATTTTGGACAGTAGGTTACTCAATACACACAATATATTATCAATTTTATCATCATGTTTAAATACCTAAAATATTTTAGTATAATTATCATTATAACAAGTAATAAATTTATTTTATATGTCAACCCATAAAAAATATTTTACTTATTTTTGAACCCATTGGGAAAAATTATTTTGTCGACATTCTTCAAGGGTAATTTGTGGAAAATATTTCTTGATATGATTATAATAAAATATAAAATAATTATTAATTTATTGAAATAAATATAATTGAATAATTGATAGTATCACTCACAAATAAAGTGTCATTTCTTCACACATGAGACGAAAATATTTATGATCCCTATGATTTTCATCATGATAAATCCACTGTTCATAAACTCCACCATAGCTAAGTTCTGTATCATTAAAAATAGTGAATTTATTTCTTATTTTATCATAAACATTTCTATAATCATGGAACATATGTTTATAGCTTGAGGTATATTCATATTGAAAATAATGAGAGCACAAAAATAAAATTTCATCTTATAAATATTCTTATGAAATTGATGCTTCAAACGATGCTTTATTACATACCTTTTTATTTAATTTATGCATTCATATCTTGAATGGTTATATCCATAAAAACTATAACATACCTCTACATTATTATTGATGTGGAAAATTTGATATCAAATATTCCATTTAATCAAAGAAATCTGGCTTGAAGATTTTTTCTTATTTTCATAAAATTAAAACAACATATTCTTTCAGTCTACTTAGTGAATCGTAGTCCATTGTCGCCACCAAAATTTCATGGAAGAAATACGATATTCACTTTATCACATCCCATATCATAGAATTCAACAAACATATAAATCCAATTGGTAGACATCATTCCATTATAACATGATAGTCCTGACTTTTTAATCCGTTAATTTGACCATTACTGAAAAATCTTGCCAAAGAGGAAACATATCCATATGAAAGCCTCAATCCTGTAATCCACTTGCAAAATAATAAATCATTTTCTTTTTAAATAGTATAATATACTTTTGGATTCATTAATATATGTGATCAGTCATTTTTAAACAGTTCATGTTCTAATCAACTGAAAATTTGGGCAAGATCTAATTGTGACTTTATATTATCATTGGTCTTACCTGATGTATCCAAAAATTTATAAAATATATTATCAAAACAATTCTTTTCAATATGCATGGAATCCAACATGTGAGGACCCAAACAAATCAAACTAATATGGAAGATCCCAAAAAAAGTCTCTGTTTTATCCAATTGTGTTCATTCCCAAAGCTTCCAATTTTCTATTTGTTTATTGTCGGTCCAAATGTAATCGAATGTAATGAATATATAAAGGAATGTAAATCAATATATATTATCATTATAGGAGTTACAATGTCATTCAATTGTTCCTTTTTTGTAATGATATATTTTCCTCATAAAAGGATGATCATTATGAATAAATATTCTATGAAAGTCGAAGAAACAAAGTTTTCATCCATTAACGAGCATAAATGCTTTAATGTCTCTCATATATTAAGGACGTGATTTTGGACCATGTTTACACCGACCAGATAACATTCCATATTCTAGGAAGTCACTAATTTTCCACATTAGTGAATATTTTAGTAGGAAATTCTATTTCTCAACAACATCATATATACTAACACCATTACTCCATAATAAATTTAACTCATCAATTAATGGCTTTAAATAAATACTGAGATTATATTTCGGATGTCTTGGAAATAATAAGATCAGATATATGGATCATTCATCAACATTCAAGTAGGTAAATTATACAGAGTTATAATGATGTCCAACAAGAATATTGACTACCATTAGAATCAAAGGGACATAAACTGTCAGTAGAAAGACCCAATCTCACATTTCGAGAATCTATAGAAAAATATGCATGTACTTAGTCAAAAGTTTTCCATGAATCTTCATTAGTAATATTGTTTAAGCCTTCACAAGTTAAAATATTTTCTTTGTGCCATGAAATAAAAAACATTTTGTTTTGAGAAATAAATAAATGCTACAATTTAGGTGAAATATAAAAATACCACAATTATTTTACATAAATTATTTTAAACTTCTCTAGTTGATCCACTTTGTACCTAGATTTTCCACATGTAGGAAAACTAACGAATGTCTCATTTTCAGAATAATATAAGATTTAATCATTTGAACATGCATTAATCTTCTGATAACCAAGACCCAAATTACAAACAAGAATCATTCCCTCATAGAAATTTGTTGGCAACACATTTCATTCAGGTAACAGTGCTTTAACCAAATAGGATATCTGATCAAAATAGCTATTTGAAATTATATTATCCTAATTAATAACAATAAATTTTTTAACTGCTTAAAATTTTCTTATCTTGTATCCAGGATATTAGTTTTCCTCATCAGACTTCAACAAATCATAAAATTGGATTGGTTCTAACCATATATTTGAATCAATATCATCTTATGTTTTAGTTTGTTGAAAAGATGGTCCAGCCACATCATGTACTAAATTTTGATACTATTATGGATCTTAAACCAAATTATTTATATCATCTCTGAAACTGTGTTCACCATGTTGATACCAAAAATCATAATTGTTTCAAAAACAAATTCACAGTAGATGACCTCCAACGTGGTCAAATGTATCAAACATCCTCGGAACACATTTTTTGAATGGACACTTAATTTCTCCTTCTCAAACAACTTCTAGTTTTTTATGATTCAAATGATAAAAAGGATTCAACACCCTCAATATTTATAGGCTTTATACTAGAACTATTTGGATTTTTGCAATCATTTATCCTATCGTGATCATGAAATAACGACTCTTTTCGATGTCCTTGCTCCATATTAGGTTAAGAAATATAAAATAACTAAATTTATCATGATTAATTTGATATGATAAAAAGATAATTTTTTAACTAATTTTCATTAGTTACCACTATTTACTACTAATTACCAATTTTTATTTCTAATTTTTATTATTTTATAACATTTTTTTACTAATTACTTCTAATTTTTACTAATTACCACAAATTACAGCTAATTACTACTAATTACCACATATTATTAATAATTTTTATTTTATTATAACAATTTTTTCTAATTAGAAAATTTTTCTAATTATTGTTAATTTCACTAAATACTGCTAATTTATAGTAATTACTACTAATTACCACTAATTAATACTAATTATTGATCATTACCACTTATTATTACAAATTTTTATTAGTTTATAACAATTTTCTACTAATTACCAAAAATGTTTACTAATTGCCTCTAATTATTACTAATTTCTACTAATTACCGTCAATTATAACTTATTATTACTAATTTTTATTAGTTTATAACAATATTTTACTAATTGAAACTAATTTTTACTAATTACTGGTAATTTTTACTAATTACTGCTAACTTTTACTAATTACCTCTAATTATTACTAATTACCACTAATTGATACTATTACATAGTATTTGTTATTATTTGTTAGAATTTGTTAGAATTTGTCACTATTTATTACTGATTATTACTAATTATTACTATTTCTTACTATTTATTATTGTTTATTTCTATTTAATACTATTTATTACTAATTATTACTATTTCTTACTATTTATTACTAGTTATTACTAATTATTTCAAATTATTACTATTTATTAGTAATTATTACTATTTATTACTAATAACTACTATTTATTACTTTCTTTTCCTATTTATTTCTAATTGTTTCTTTTTTTATTAAATATTAGTTTTTATTACAATTTATTACTATTTATATAGACACCCAAATCTTTACGTATATAGGCATTAATTACTTTTGTGGAATACTTAATACATAACAAAAATAGACTCCCAAAGACCATATTAGCATAGTGTCTTGGGAAACTCGGTACAAAATCTTCTAATCGTAGTGAAAGATCTTCAACATCTCCTATAAATATCTTCCCCTTTTTTTTTCTTACCTAAAACCTTTCTTTATATCCTAGGGAAAAGAAAACATAAAAGGGTGACCTCAAATGCTCAGTAAGGGTAAACATAGAGAACAAAAAACAACCCAAAAACATTTGAACGTAAAAACATAAACATAAAACATCAAAATCATGAGTAATGACATAAATCTTGGAAGTACATAAGGCATAGATCATAAAGGAACATTAATCATGATAAAATATAATGGAAATAAAATATCTAATTTTGGAAAACCATTAAGAACAGGATATGATTTCCATAGTAGCCAAGGCATTGCTGCCAAGACCATCATAGTAGACAAAGTCCATTACTGAACCTGGTTTAGTTGTCATTCCAGCCCTGTAATATAGAACCAGATTTACTTTATGATTATCAATTTCTATCTCATGAGATATAAATATTTACCCAATTCATTGGAGGGAGATATAGGTCAAACCCATCTCATAATGAAATCATTCTTTCATGTCCCACAAAATAAACATAAATCATTCATCATAACCCAATGAATAAAATGGTTTTCATATACATCATCCCATCATAACACAATCCATATAAAACAATGGATATAATTTTATCATAAAAAAAATGAAACCATGTAAATAATAGTGACTTTATATATGTAACATATCCATATTAAAGAATTTCATATTAGATGGAAAATAGTTTTGATAAAACACTTGAAATGAATTCTTGAGAAAAATATCTTTCTTCTACAAAATCATTTTATTTTCTCAAAATGTTGTGCAATTTTAAAAGAAAACAATTTTGTTGAAAATAATCATGAAATATTGTAGAGTAATCTTCATGGAAATAAGGCATTATGAAAATGTAAAAATCCATTCATGATGTATAAGTTAAAAAAACGTTCTCCTTGTACTTTTTCAGGAAAACTCAAAAAGTACCTCGTATGGTAAACAATAGAAAGATTCCTTCTATACCATGTGGTAAAAGTCAAAAAAGGGTAAAAATGACTTTAAACATATATGGAGGAATAGTAAACATTTTATGAAACCAATTTTAAAATACATGGACATGGATGATAAATATAACCCCAGTAAATGCTTACGAATAAACAATCTCGGATTGAAACGAGATTGGCAAAGTTACCCCTTAACTTAGGTCCAATTTCATCCATATGTGTCTGAAACACCTATGTTGGGGGGTGAAAAAATATTACAAACTTTTAAAATAAACATAATAATATTTATGATATCATATATGATTCACTAATGACTTTATATTTCTCGTTCATTTGTCAATTCCATGTTAAAGCAGCGTTTTGGGTAAAATCGTTTCATTTATCACACTTGTTTTGACTTGTAATTTTTCATATAATTAATTTTATCATGATTAACTACTTCTAGAATATAAAACATGATTTATATATCACATATATTCAATATATAAATATATATAATCGATCGATAAATGGATTGAAATACACAGTTCATGGATACGGTAGGTCGTACGTACGCATGAACGTTGTTTTCGTTTCCCTATTAAATTAAATGGAAGTAAATGATATATATACACACACAAATAAATCCAGAAGCATTATTATGTCATATATTTTTTGATTATTTATTATATATACATTATAATCATTATTGAATGGTTAACATGGAGAATGAATCTCATCGCCTCGTGGAGATGGTAAGTTGTACGTACGCACGAGCAAAAATATCATTCCCATGATTGTGAAATTTTATTGAACTATATGGTGTATAATATTTTTGAATAAATATCACTTTAAAAGAATTATATATAGTTATTTCTTCCATTTTTATACCCATCCAAGTAGGTTGGTTATTAAAATCATATTACACCACGGTGTGGAGACAATATGTCATACGTACGAACACGTGATGATTTCATTATTCATAGGATGGATAAAAGATGTAATATGGTTTTTTCATATTCATAATAACATATAAGTATAAAATTGATACTGTATTTTTTACTTAATAAAGAAACAACTCATATAGAGGAAGTATAAGAAGAAATAAGTTTGAAAGAATCATTAAATGATATTACATCTTCTTCGATGTGCCTCTTCTAAACCTCATCTTAGGGCAGTAAGGTTGGTATTTTAAGAAGTTCAGGACCTCTAGTATGTCTCTATGGAAGTTTTTAAGATAAATTGGTAGGGTTTGGACGATTTTGAGAGCTCAAATGGTGTGAAGAGGAGAGGGAGAAGGTGCCCTTTTATAAGAGAGGAGAGGGGCACTTTAGGAAACTCTCAAAAATATTAATTTGTAATAAAATCAAAACCTACATAAAAACCTTTGAAATGACTCAACATTGAATATGAGATGATATAGGGTGGTAATATCATCAACCAATAAAATTTAGATATTTTTGGAATTTATTTTAAAACTTATCATTTTGATTCATCCTTATTTAATCTATTTGATTTTATTTGTGGTAATAATATTATAAATTTTAACTTGTTATAAATACTTAATTATGTGTTTTTAATTGTCCATAATTAGATAAATTATGAAATTTTCGATGATATAATTTTCAATTTGTAAATTATAAATATTTTTGTGATTTTTAAACAATTTAATAATATGTAATTTTTATAAAATACCATTAGTGTCAATTTTGACACTATTCGATTATTAGAATTTAAATAAAATTCACACATAATATATGTTCATAAAATGTTTAATACATTTCTAACATGTTATATTTATCTATAAAATTTGTTTAGAACATTAATTAATTAATATAATATTTATTTTAATATTTTTGAAACCATTTATTTTATATTTTTCTTAATAAAATAATTACTACAACATATTTGTATAATTATTTAATATACTTATTTGTGGCATAAAAAATAAAAAAAATGTATAATTAATATAAATATAATATCTTTCATAAGAACACTTTTAGTTGAATTTATCTTCTAAAACAACCTACTTTTAAAATTTTATATTTATAAAATTATGAAGACAACAACTTTGACATCATTTAAAATAATATAATATAAATGTCATAATCTATTTTATAAGACTCCAAATGGTCCACAAGTTGACCCTTGGATTCTTATGGTTTAGATATACTTGTCCAATAATGTTGTGTCAGGTTTTTGGTCCTTTTTAGTGGTATTATTATTTTAATAAAGACTGTATTATTGATTTTTTACTAAATAAATAATTTTTGCATCATTAATCTATAAGCTATTGAGGTAATTATATATTTTTTATAAACTAAAAATAAATTACCATGATGAATAAAAACATTTTATCTTTTAAATTATTTATTTATAATAAAATTTATATCATGTATAACCTTATATTAAAAATATTTTAATTAGTAAAGATTGAGTGAGACATATTTCACTTTCCTTTAAATAAAATAAATTAAAGGTCTTAATCTCATCCAAGTGGGTTCCAATAGATTCCATTTCGACCCAAGTATGTTTTATAGAGATATATAATCAACCAATGATATCAAGACAAGTGTTAGTTTAATTTTATAATATTATTTTTACCCTTAATTACCTGATTTATCTTTAACTGTGGTAAATAAAAATTACTGTAATTTCAATTCATAATGCCTAAAAATAAAAGTTATCTATTTACACAATTTGAACCTCCTAATTCAAAATATGGAATCCATTTTTAAAAATTCAAAACAAATAATATGCAGTAATTAAATTTAAAATTAATCCCGTTGAAGAAAAAATTGGTTTTTATTTAAAACATTGCAAAAGATTAAAAATATTTTTACCTATGAATTCAATGTAAAATTAATGATATTGAAAAAAATTATATTAAATTGTAAAAATATATTCTATTTATACTTTAAAACCATTCAATATTATAATTTAACCATATAAATTATCTTGATGATAAAAGTTGATTTTAATTAAAATTTAGCGTATTTTTACTATTCATCAAAATATGAATGTTTACAAAAAAAATATTAAAAAAATATCCCAAGTAAATTTTTAAATCCTTATTGCAATGAATAAGTTTATTTTTACAAATTGATCTTATAAACATCTCAAAAACTTAGTTTAAATTGGGTGTTCCATCAAATGGTGGTAAAACTGCATTTTCTAAAAAATAATTATTTTACCCAAAAATTTTATTTTGTTCTCATAACATGTTCTAGAATATGTTTAAGATGAATGATAATGATACAAAATTCAAAATGTGGTTAATAATATTCATAATGGCTAGTTCATAATATTATTATAACAATATATTATTGTTTAGTGAACCTCGGTATTGCGTACATTACACGTTATTGAGGAAGGTCGCTCTTGCATGCCACACGAGCCAAGAATAGTGTTGCGTATACTAGAAGATAATACATTTTTTCATATAGAACAAGATAATATTGGTGTAGCATACAACACAAGACATCAAAGAAATTAAAAATAATATTTCTCATAAAATCTCGGGATGTTACATTCTACCCCCCTTAAAATAAATTTTTCCCTCGAAATTCGTCGGGGTTATAAATTGTTTAATACTTGAAAGTTTCTTTCATAGAAACCCACATCATAAAAATGAATACTAAATCGTAATTTTAAAAATTAATGTTAGAAACATAATGGTAACCCAAAGTAACTCAGCACTGGATTTCCACATGGGAGAATATGGATAAAAATATGGATATGGAAGAGAAATCAAACCATCAAGTTTTGATTAAGAATGGTAGAGAACATGGCTATGAAAAATCCAATAAACACAAATCCATAAATTTGTGATGATCTAAGGTACCATCTAATTCATCATATACGAGGGTACAAAGACAAAAATTTTGGTTTTCGAGATCATTTACCTAAAGATGGTTAATTTTTGCATAAGGAGAAATACTTACTTGATTTCAGTGTAATATCATCATTGGTCATTCCATGAAAAATTTCTACTTCATCTCTCATTTAAAGAAATGAAGTTGAATTTTTCATTCTTGAATTGTTAGAATATGATGTGATAGAATGATAGGTCATTCCATCTGTCTTTATCACAAAAATTTTAGCACAAATTATTAAATATACATAAGTCTATCTATGGTGAGATTAACTGTATGTGATTCTAAAAATGGACTTATAATTGCTATATCATACCACTTAATAAAATAAAACAAATTTATACTAACCAGGGACTTCCCGAAGGCCAGTGGTAGGAGATAAAGGCATGTCACTCTTCGGTTGTGGGTTTAATTCCCGCAACCTTTTCCGACGTGATGGGTTGTCGCCCATCCTGCAGGTTGTCCTTTTTCTAAACATATACTATTATGACATTCTAGAAAAACGTTTTAGCCTTAAACAATACTATCTCATGTCAAACTAAATACATTCCAACCTTTGGGATTATCAAAAATACTTCTGTCAAATCTCATAGTATAAAGAAAAAGATTACTAGAAGGGTCATCTAATGAGCATGTGAATACCATCATTTATACCCCATATATTTTAAGATATATCTTTTTTGTCACATTCCAAACAAGTGAATTCCTTATTCATGTATTCTCTGGAAACATGAATTACCATTGAACTTTAATGAAAACATGAATACTTTCAAAAGTTAACTCTTTCCACGTACCAAAATCCGAAAATTTCTATATACTCAAACCATGATATCACATTGCCCTTATATCAGTCATGAGATCATCAATACTATCAAAAATATTATTTCTCCTTATCCCTTCATTATGCGCATATCATATTCTTTCCAAAAATATTTCCATCACTTTTCATGGTTACCTATACCATACAATTATTGAAAACAAATACATAGATTTTCCAATATTCCATGATACTATAAATGAGATTCCACAACACTATTTTGGAATTCTGTTACATTAACACTTAATAATTCCACCACTTCGTTGTCATATTCAACATCACTAATCATGATCGCATGTGACATTAAGCTATCCTTTTCCTTAAGAGGTTTTCTATTTCGATCATCATTAACCCTTGAATTTGGGCATTGGTTAGAATACTGACCCATTTCCTTGCACTTGTAGTATTGAATTGTTGGTGGTGCGTTTTCTGTAGTCTTTTCTCTATTCACATCATTAGCTACCTTTTTCCCATTACATCAACAATCAACTACTCGATGACCTTCTTTTCCACACTTAAAACATATTCTATAACCCTTTAAGAAAATCTCTACTATGCTTCTTTCCACACTTTGAGCATAACGAAATATTCGTTTTCTATTCACCATTGTTTTGAGATTTTTCCTTGAACTCCATCTTTAATTTCTTGTCAAAAACATGAGATGGATATGTTACACCAACTTTGAGTTCTGTCTTGATATCACAATGCACAATTTCTTCATAACTACTGAAGTATCTTATAGTTACTTCCCATTGAAGACTTGTTTTTAAGCCACTGAAGAATCGATCAACTTTACTTTCAGGTTGGATGATAAATCCAGATGCATACCTTGTAAGCCTTGTAAAATTCACCTCGTATATACCAACATATTCATCATCCTTTTTCTTAAGCTTATGGAAATCCTCTTCCATCTTCGTTCGAAGAATACATGGGAAGTACTTATTGAAAAACTAGTTCTTGATCTCATCCCATTATATGGATTCAATTTCATCTTGGAACCTTATATTCTTTATTAGAGTCCACCACTAGTCTTCTTCACCTTTTAAACACAAAATAGCCAAAATGAATTTTTAATGTTCTGAACAGCGAAGTATGGGAAATAACTTTTCAATGGTACTGATCCATTGTTCAAGAATAAGTGGATCAGAAGACCCATTGAAAGAACGTGGACGTTGCCTCATGAAGGACTCAATAGAATATTATTCCCTTCTCTGCTCATTTGGAAGTCCAGAATAATTCATATCTTGTGTGAGTATAGTAAAAATATTTTTCACTCCATCTCCCATAACATTTGTTTGTTCAGGAGGAAAATCATTGCATTGTCCATTACATTGATCAAAATGGTTCATTTGGGTTCCATCCACCATCTAAAACCCAAAAAGAATAGTGTGAGAGGCCAATATCATGCTTGGAAAACAACATAATAAAGGGGGAGTACCTTCAAGATCTAACATCTTAGGTTTAATTCTATGATCATTACCATAATTCTAGGACTATAACCTATACTTATACTTAACCTTAGGGACATCCCTATATATACCTTAGAAATATCTCTAGGTATCTCACTGAATTTTTCACATCCTAGTTTCTAAAGCTTAACTAAACCTTTTCTCTGATGCCATCTGTAGAGACCCAATTCATTACCTACATATACAATACATTAATTTTGTAAAATACTCAATACATAACAAAAACAGAATCCCAAAGATCGTATTAGTTTAGGGTATTTGGAAACTCGGTACAAAATCTTTAATCATGGTGAAAGATCTTCAACATCTCCCATTAAGATCATCCCTTTTTTTCTTACCTAAAACCTTTATTTATATCCTAGGGAAAAGAAAACATAAAAAGGTTGAGCTCAAATGCTCATTATGGGTAAACATGGAGAACATAAAACAACCCATTTACATTTGAACGTAATAACATGAACATAAACCATAAAAATCATGAGTAATGGCATAAATCTTGGTGGTACATAAGGAATCGACCATAAAGGAACATTAATCATGATAAAATATCATAGAAATAAAACATGTAATTGTGGAAAAACATTATACATAAGATATTGTTTCCATAGTATCCAAGGAATTGCTGCCAAGACCATCACAGTGGACAAAGTCCATTACTGAACCGGTTTTACATATCATTCCAGCCCTGTAATACTGAACCAGATTTAATTTCTATTCCATCCATTTCTATCTCATGAGATATAAATCTTTACCCAATGAATTGGAGGAAGATATAGGTCCCACACATCTCATAATGAAATCATTCTTGTAACAGCCCGAGATTTTATGAAAAATATTCTTTTTTATTTCACTAATGTCTTGTGTTGTACGCTACACCAAAAGGAGCTTGCACAACACACATCCTTGACTTGCCTTGCATTACACGCAATCGCAACCTTCCTCGATAGCGTGTGTAGTACGCAATACCGAGTTTCACTAAACAACGATATGCTATTAAAATATTATTATAACTAGCCGTTATGAATAGTAATAACCACCTTTTAAAATTTTAGAAATTTTAGCTCTCAAAATAAACTTCATTTTTGGATTCGGAGTATCTAATTTAGCCTAAGGTGAAATTTTGGTACTTTTCGGATAACTTTCATGTTCTGATAAATAGTGAAAATTACTAAATTATAATTAAAAACAAATTTTTTAATCAAAATAATTAATAGTGATAAATTATTAATTTGAGTTGTTTTAAAGTATATTTAGAATATATTTTTACAATTCAATACAATGTTGTCATTTTATGTAATTTCACATTTACACCAGACATAAACAAGTGTTAATCTTTTGATAGTTATTATCTCTTAAAAACACGCTCGTGCGTACGTACGGAATACCGTCTCCACAACGCGATGAGATTCATTCTCAATGATTAACCATTCATGAATGATTATAAAGTATATATAATAAGTAATAATGAAATATATGACATAATAATGATACTGGAATTATTTATATGTATGTCATCTACTTAATTCCAATCAATTCAATAAGGAAACGAAAACAGTGTTCATGCATACGTACGGACTACCGTCTCCATGAACGGTGTATTTCTTTCCATTTACTGATTTATTATATATGTATATTCTGAATATATATTTATAAATCAAGTTTTATATTCTGTAATTAAGTAATCATGATCTAAGTAATCATATGAATAATTACAAGTTAAAAACACGAACGACAAATGAGACAATTTTACCCAAAACGCTACTTTAACATGAATTTACAAAAGAACGGGTAATATAATGTCATAAGTGAACCATATATGATATAATAACAATGAATATGATTCTGGAATAAGTCAATAACATGATTTAAATCATTATACAAGAGGTTCGGACACTTACAAAGCAAGTCGGACCTAAGGTAAGGAAAATACCACAATCTTATTTTTATCCGAGGTTGTTTATTCGTAAGTATTTACTGGGGTGTATTTTATCATACACATCCATGTTCCCTCAATATTTAATATTTTTTCCATCCACTTACAATAGTTTAAATCCAATTTTACCCTTCGGTGAGTTTTTAGTAAAGAATATGAAAGGAATCTTTTGTCGTTTTTTTTCGTACGAGGTACTTTTTGACTTTTCTGACAAAGGTACGAAGAATGTTTTTTTAACTTATACGGCATGTATGGATTTTTAAAACATTATTTCCAAGAAGATTTCTTTACAAGTTTTAAAGATTATTTTTAATCAACTTCTTTTATTTTAAAGTCGTATGACATGTTATGAAAGGAAAAATGTTTTTTGAAGAAGAAAGGATATTTTCCTCAAGAATGGAGTTCAAGTGTTTTATCAAAATTATTTTCAATCTAAGATAATAAAGGGTTCTGTTTTTATCCCTATTATTACATTGATTTGATCATGTTGTTA
Source organism: Viscum album (assembly GCA_963277665.1). Taxonomy (NCBI): domain Eukaryota; kingdom Viridiplantae; phylum Streptophyta; class Magnoliopsida; order Santalales; family Viscaceae; genus Viscum; species Viscum album. Next base: position 773,472,032 of record OY728131.1, on the reverse strand, counting down.
TTGAATTATTTTTGTGAATTCCTTTATCTTGTATGAATTGTTTTATGATGTCATGATGTTTAAGATTCCAATTTGTATTACATGGGTTATGAAATGATGTATGATTTATGATTATGTGGCACACATAAGAAAGGATTCATTATAAGATGGGTGGGACCTATATCTCCTTCCAATGCATTGGGTAAAGATTTTATATCTCATGAGATAGACAGGGCTGGAACAGTAGGTTATACCGGTTCAGTGAAACAGGACTGAAACGAGGGTTACTCGATTCAGAAAGGGACTTTGTCCACTAAGATAGTCTTGGCAATGAGTCTTGACTAACAAGAAATGATTCTCTATGATTATGTGTGAATTCCACAAAGTTTCATGTTTTAAGTTATGATTATTGTGATTACATTTCACTACCATGATTTATCCCATGTTATGAAATTATGCTCTCTTTTGCAGGTTATGATTTCCAAAATGTTATGTTCTTATGAATACGATGTGATTGATATTTCTTTTGTTTAACCTTAATGAGCATTTGAGCTCACCCTTTTATGTTTTGTTTTACCCAGGATATAAAGAAAGGTTTTAGGTAAAAAAAAATAAGATCTTTCTGGGAGATGTTGAAGATCTTTCACCACGATTAGAAGATTTTATTCCGAGTTTCCAAAGACATTAAACTATTATGATCCTTGTGTGTGTGTGTTTTTGTTATGTACTAAGTATTCTGCAAAAGTAATGTAAAGTCTATGTACGTCAGGCTTCGGGTCTCTACAGTTGGTATCAGACTAAAGGTTTAGTCAGCCTTTGGAAACTAGGATGTGAAAATGTTAGTGAGATCCCTAGAGATATTTCTGAGGTATGTCTAGGGATGTCCCTAAGGTTAAGTATACGTATAGGTTATAGTCCTAGAATTGCACTAACGATCTTAGAATTAAACCTAAGATGTTAGATATTGAAGGTACTCCCCCATTATTATGTTGTTTTCCCTAGCATGATTTTTGCCTCTCATACTATTCTTTTTGGGTTTTAGTCAATGGCTGGAACCCGAAAGAACCGTGTTGATCAATGCAATGGACAATGCAATGATTGTCCTCCTGAACAAACAAATGTTATGGGAGATGGAGTGAAAAATCTTATTTCTATAATTACACAAGCTATGAATCATTCTGGACTTCCAAATGAGCAAAGAAGGGAACAATATTCTATTGAGTCCTTCATGAGGCAACACCCACCTTCTTTCAATGGGACATCTGATCCACTTGTTGCTGAACAATGGATCAGTACCACTGAAAAGATATTTTCAATTCTTCAGTGTTCTGAACATGATAAAGTCATCTTAGCAGTATATCGTTTGGAAGGTGAAGCTGATCAATGGTGGAATCTTATCAAGAATACAAGGCAAAGAGATGAAATTGAGTCCATGGAATGGGACGTGTTCAAGAACTTATTTTTCAATAAGTACTTCCCTCGTATTCTTCGAACAAAGATGGAGAAGGAGTTTCTTGAACTAAAGCAAAAGGATGATGAATCTGTTGGTATATACGAAGCGAATTTTACAAGACTTTCAAGGTACACTTCTGGTATTATCATCCAACCTGAAAGTAAAGTTGATCGATTTTTTAGTGTCTTAAAACCAATTCTTCGAAGGGCATTAGCTATAAGAGACTTCAGTAGCTATGAAGAAATTGTGCATTGTGCTATTAAGGTAGAAATGGAAGTTGGTGTTACATATCCATCTCATGGTTTTTACAAGAAACGAAAGATGGAGTTCAAGGAGAAATCTCAGAATAATGGTGAAAAGAAGATGAATGTTTCCTTATGCACAAAGTGTGGAAAGAAGCATGGTGGAGATTGTCTTAAAGGGACTAGAAAATGTTTTAAGTGTGGAAAAGAAGGTCATCGAGCAGCTGAGTGTCGAAGTAATGGAAAAAGGGTTTCTAATGATGTGAATAAAGCAAACACTGCAGAGAACGCACCACCAACACTTCAATGCTTCAAGTGCAAGGAAATGGGGCATTATGCTAATAAATGCCCTAATCCATGGGTTAGTGATGATCAACATGAGCAACCACTGAAGGCAAATGACAAAGGGAAGTCACATGCGATCACTATTGGCAATGTTGAATATGAAAATGATGTGGTGGAATGATTAAGTGTTTATGTAATGGGATTCCAAAATAATGTTGTATCATTGAGTATTGCAATATTTATTGATGTGGTATTCAAAGTGATTGAGATATTTTTTTTGGAAATAAGAGGATATGCGCATAATGAAGGGAAAATGAGAAAATGAAATGTTTAATAGTATTCATGAGATCATGATTGATATAAGGACTAAGTGATATCATGGTTTGAGTATATAGAATTTTGAGGATTTTGGTATGTGGAAAGTGTTAACATTTAACTGCATTCATGTTTTCACTAAGGTATTCAAGAGAACACATGATTAAGGACTTTTAATGTTTGGAATGTGACCAACAAAACATATCTTATGATATATGGGGATCAACGATGGTATTAAATCTCTGGTAATCGTTTTCACTATGTTATGAGAGTGGACTGCAGTATTATGGATAATCCTAAAGATTGAAATGGATTATGTTGGACATAAGTGAGTATTTTTTAAGGATAGAAGTTTTTTTTTCGATATTATTGATGGGATGTTATAGTAATGTAGTTTTAGAAAAAGGACAACCTGCAGGACGGGCGACAGCCCATCGCTTCGGACAAGGCTGTGGGAATCGAACCCACAACCGAAGTGCGACTGGCCTTTATCGCCTACCACTGGCCTACAGGAAGTCCCTGTTTAGTAGAAACTAGTTTTATTATATTAAGCAGTATGATATATGAAGTATAAGTCCATTTTAGGAACCATATATGATTAATCTCACTATAGATCGACTTATGTATATAATTTTTGCTAACCTTTTGTTTGAGACAGATGGAATGACCCGTCATTCTATCACATGATCTGCTAACACTTCACGAATAACAAATTCAACTTCATTTATTTAAGAGATGAAGTGGAAATTGTTCAAGGCATGAACAATGGTGCGACTGTACCAAAATAAAGTAAGTATTTATTCTAATTCAAATTTTTCAACTTTAGGGAAATGATCTTGAAAACCAAAAATGTTGTCCTAGTGATCTTATACCTGATGAATCAGATGGTACCTTAGATCGTCACAAATTTATGGATTTGTGATTACTGGATTTTCCATAGCCATGTTCTCTACCACTCTCCATCAGAACATGATGGTTAGATTTCTCTTCCATATCCATATTTTCAACTATGTGGAAACCCAGTGATTAGTATATTTGGGTAATCGTTACATTTCATACTTTAGTTTTTAAAGTCAAGTTTTGGTATTCCTTTTTACGATGTGGGTTTCTATTAAAGAAACTTTAGAATAGTAAACCATTTATAACCCCGACGAGTTTCGAGGGGGAAATTCATTTTAAGGGGGGTAGAATGTAACAGCCCGAGATTTTATGAAAAATATTCTTTTTTATTTCACTAATGTCTTGTGTTGTACGCTACACCAAAAGGAGCTTGCACAACACGCATCCTTGACTTGCCTTGCATTACATGCAATCGCAACCTTCCTCGATAGCGTGTGTAGTACGCAATACCAAGTTTCACTAAACAACGATATGCTATTAAAATATTATTATAACTAGCCGTTATGAATAGTAATAACCACCTTTTAAAATTTTAGAAATTTTAGCTCTCAAAATAGACTTCATTTTTGGATTCGGAGTATCGAATTTAGCCTAAGGTGAAATTTTGATAATTTTCGGATAACTTTCATGTTCTGATGAATAGTGAAAATTACTAAATTATAATTAAAAACAACTTTTTTAATAAAAATAATTAATAGTGATAAATTATTAATTTGAGTTGTTTTAAAGTATATTTAGAATATATTTTTACAATTCAATACAATGTTGGTCATTGTATGTAATTTCACATTTACACCAGACATAAACAAGTGTTAATCTTTTGATAGTTATTATCTCTTAAAAACACGCTATTTGTTGTGACAGCGGAAATTAATTATAAAATTAATTAATGCAACTTATATGTTGGGAATTTCGTAAAATAGAAATCATTTTTGAATTCTGAATATCAATTATAGCCTAGGGTGAAATTTTAGTACTTTTCTGAAAACTTTCAATTTTTGATGAATAGTGAAACCACTAAGTGGTAGGTTAAAAACTGAATTTTGCATAAAACTTAATTTTACCGCTTCTGTGAATGGAATTTCAAAAATCCGAGAGACACGGTTGATGTCACTAAGTAAAATGTGGTTCAATGAGATGAAAATAATTTTTGGTGAATAGTAACTTTTTACTTTTTTTTACCACAGTTTATAGTAAATAGGGTAACTAAGGGTAAATATGATATTACTATTACCCTAACACATGTCCTAATTCTATTGGATAAGTGTAATTCAACCAAAAACAACCTTATGAATATAATATGACCATTTAGGTCCACTTGGATTAGATTATGACATTTAATATTATTTTATTTAATGAATAGTTAAAATTGTTAAAATCAAAGTTTAATAACTAAAACATTTTTAATATGGGGTTATACATAAGATAAATTAGACTATAAATATTAATTATAAAGATAAAAATATTTCCTACATAATGATAATTTATTTATAATTTTTAGAATTTAAATAAATTAATTTATTTATGACACAACGATGATGCAGTAATTACCCTTTTAAGGAAATATTGACATAATTGATGTTATAAACACCAAAATAAATGTAATTTGAGACTTTTTATGAATTAAACAAATTTTCTAGGTTACTATGATATATTAGTGTTGATTTAATCAATTTGGTTCGAACATATAATTCTGTTATGACTTTCAAAAAAATCATATATCAAATAGTGTCAAAATTGACACAAAATAGTTTGTAAATCAAATATTATATTACTAATTGTTATTTTATTCCTAAAAATATAATGTTCTGCCAAATGACTTAGATAAGGATATATATATTAATAATAAACAATTTGGGGTTCGTTTGGCATGTTATAGTAAGTGTATTGACCATATAGTGAAAGAAAACAAAAAGACATGGTAAAAGTTAAATTATTTAACTTAGAGTTAAATCTAATTGATAAGGTTAAAATAATACCCTAAACATGTCTAAATCCTATTGGATGATAGGATTTCGACCCATCCCCCACTTTAGATTCGAAATAAGACCCTTTGGAACCATTATAAACCGATTTTGACATTAATATAAAATAATATTTTGAGGTATTCCTAAGGTTCCCCTCTCCTCCCTTATAAAAGGACACCTCCTCCCCCTCCTCCTCACACCAAATTGAGCACTAAAGCTCGGCAAAACCCTGCCATTTTCTCCTCTCCACTTCCCTAGAAACATCCTAGAGGTTCTTTTCTTCCTCAAAGACCAATTTTAGTGCCCTAAGAGGAGGTCTCAAAGAGGCGCTTCAAAGAAGAGGTAATTACCGTTACCAATTCTTTCATCTTTATTTCTTCTTCCACTTCTTCTTATTAGGTTGTTTCATTATGAAGTAATAACATCAGTATCAATCATATACTGATATGTTATTATAAGTATTAAACAACCCTATTTCACCATCTATCCATCCTACGGAAAAAGAAATCACCGCACGTGCGTACGTACGGAATACCGTCTCCACGCCGTGGTGTAATCTATTTTCCGCCACCACCTTAATTGGATGGGTATAAAGGTGTAATGAGTAACTATATATGATTATTATGAAGTTATATTGATACTTAAATAGTATATATACACTTCAACACAATTCCACGACCATGGGAACGATATCATCGCTCGTGCGTACGTACGGAATACCGTCTCCACGACGCGATGAGATTCATTCTCAATGATTAACCATTCATGAATGATTACAAAGTATATATAATAAGTAATAATGAAATATATGACATAATAATGATACTGTAATTATTTATATGTATTTTATCTACTTAATTCCATTCAATTCAATAAGGAAACGAAAACAGCGTTCATGCGTACGTACGGACTACCGTCTCCATGAACGGTGTATTTCTTTCCATTTACTGATTTATTATATATGTATATTCTGAATATATATATATAAATCATGTTTTATATTCTTTAATTAAGTAATAATGATCTAATTAATCATATGAATAATTACAAGTTAAAAACACGAACGACAAATGAGACAATTTTACCCAAAACGCTACTTTAACATGAATTTACAAATGAACGGGTAATATAAAGTCATAAGTGGACCATATATGATATAATAACAATGAATATGATTCTGGAATAAGTCAATAACATGATTTAAATCATTATACAGGAGGTTCGGACACTTACAAAGCAAGTCGGACCTAAGGTAAGGAAAATACCACAATCTCATTTTTATCCGAGGTTGTTTATTCGTAAGTATTTACTAGGGTGTATTTTATCATCCACATCCATGTTCCCTCAATATGTAATATTGTTTCCATCCACTTACAATAGTTTAAATCCAATTTTACCCTTCAGTGAGTTTTTAGTAAAGAATATGAAAGGAATCTTTTGTCGTTTTTTTTCGTACGAGGTACTTTTTGACTTTTCTGAAAAAGGTACGAAGAATGTTTTTTTAACTTATACGGCATGTATGGATTTTTAAAACATTATTTCCAAGAAGATTCCTTTACAAGTTTTCAAGTTTATTTTTAATCAACTTATTTTATTTTAAAGTCGTATGACATGTTATGAAAGGAAAAATGTTTTTTGAAGAAGAAATGATATTTTCCTCAAGAATGGAGTTCAAGTGTTTTATCAAAATTATTTTCCATCTAAGATAATAAAGGGTTCTGTTTTTATCCCTATTATTACATTGATTTGATCATGTTGTGATTGAATTATTTTTATGAATTCCTTTATCTTGTATGAATTTTTTTATGATGTCATGATGTTTAAGATTCCAATTTGTATTACATGGGTTATGCAATGATGTATGATTTATGATTATGTGGAACACATAAGAAAGGATTCATTATAAGATGGGTGGGACCTATATCTCCCTCCAATGCATTGGGTAAAGATTTTATATCTCATGAGATAGACAGGGCTGGAACGGTAGGTTATACTGGTTCAGTGAAACAGGACTGAAACGAGGGTTACTCGATTCAGAAAGGGACTTTGTCCACTAAGATAATATTGGCAATGAGTCTAGACTAACAAGAAATGATTCTCTATGATTATGTGTGAATGCCACAAAGTTTCATGTTTTAAGTTATGATTATTGTGATTACATTTCACTACCATGATTTATCCCATGTTATGAAATTATGCTCTCTTTTGCAGGTTATGATTTCCAAAATTTTATGTTCTTATGAATACGATGTGATTGATATTTCTTTTGTTTACCCTTACTGAGCATTTGAACTCACCCTTTTATGTTTTCTTTTCCCCAGGATATAAAGAATGGTTTTAGGTAAAAAAAAAGAAGATCTTTATGGGAGATGTTGAAGATCTTTCACCACGATTAGAAGATTTTTTTCCGAGTTTCCAAAGACATTAAACTATTACGATCCTTGTGTGTGTGTTTTTTTGTTATGTACTAAGTATTCCGAAAAAGTAATGTAAAGTCTATGTACGTCAGGCTTCGGGTCTCTACAATTCTTTTGTGTGCCACAAAATAAACATAAATCATTAATCATAACCCAATGAATAAAATGGGTTTCATATACATCATCCCATCATAACATAATCCATATAAAAATGGATATAATTTCATCATAAAAAAAATAAAACCATGTAAATAATAGGGACATTATACATGAAACATATCCATATTAAATAATGTCATATTAGATGGAAAATATTTTTGATAAAACACTTGAAATTAATTCTTGAGGAAAATATCCTTTCTTATACAAAATAATTTTCTTTTCTCAAAATGTTGTACAATTTAAAAATAAGGATTTTAGATTAAAATAATCATGAAATATTTTAGAGGAATATTCAAGGAAATATGACATTATGAAAAGGTAAAAATATGTTCATGCCGTATAATTTAAAAAAACATTTTCCGCATACTTTTTCCAGGAAAGTCAAAAAGTACCTAGTATGGTAAACAAAAGAAAGATTCATTCCATACCATGTGGTAAAATTCCACAAAGGCTAAAAATGACTTTAAATAGACATGGAAGAATAGTAAACATTTTATGAATTTTTTTTAGAATACATGGACATGGACGATAAATATAACCCTAGTAAATACTTACGAATAAACAATCTTGGATAGATTCGAGATTGGAAAAGTTACCCCTTACCTTCGGTCCAATTTCATTTGTATGTGTCTAAAACTCCTGTATAGTGAGGTTAAAATATATTATAAACTTGTAACATAACCATAATAATATTTATTATATCATATATGATTCACTAACAACTTTATATTTCCCATACATTTGTCAATTCCATGTTAAAGCAGCGTTTTGGGTAAAACCGTTTCATTTATCATACTTGTTTTGACTTTTAATTTTTCATATGATTACTTAGATAATGATTAATTACTTCTATAATGTAAACCATGATTTATATATCACATTTATTCAATATATAAATTTATATAATCAATCGATAAATGGATTGAAATACACAGTTCATGGAGACAGTCGGCCATACGTACGCATGAACATTGTTTTCGTTTCATTATTAAATTAAATGGAAGTAAGTGAAATATTTATATACATAAATACAGTAGCATTATTATGTCATATATTTCATGATTATTTATTATATATACTTTATAATCATTTTTGAATGGTTAACATGGATAATGAATCTGATCGCATCATGGAGACGGTAAGCTGTACGTACGCACGAGCGACAATATCATTCATATGATTGTGGAATTGTATTGAAGTGTATGGTGTATAATATTTCAGAATAAATATCACTTTACAATAATAATATATAGTTATTTCGTCCATTATTATACCCATCCAAGTATGATGGTTATGAAAAACATATTACACCCCGGTGTGGAGACGGTAGGTCATACGTACGCACGCGTGGTGATTTCATTTTTCATAGGTTGGAATATGGTTGTTTCATATTCATAATAACATATCAGTATACAAGTGATACTGTAGTTATTACCTAATAATGAAACAACTCATATAGAGGATGTAGAAGACAAAATAAGTTTGAAAGAATCTGTAAAGGATATTACCTATTCTTCGACGTGCCTCTTCTAAACCTCATATTAGGGCACTAAGGTTGGTATATGTAGAAGTACAAGACCTCTAGTATGTCCCTAGGAAAGTTTATAAGGGAAATGGTTAGGGTTTGGTTGAGTTTGAAAGGTAAAAATGGTGTAAAGAGAAACATTTTACCTTTTAAATTAGTGTCTGTAATCTAATTTATATTCTGTATAACCTTATATATAAAATAATTTAATAAATAAAGTTTGAGTGAGACCTATTTCACTTTCCTTTAAATAAAATAAATTAATGGTCTTAATATCATCCAAGTGGGTTCCAATAGATTCCATTTAGACCCAAGTATGTTTTATAGAGAAATATAATCAAACAATAATATCAAGACAAGTGTAAGTGTAATTTTATAATATTATTTTTATCCTTAATTACGTGATTTACCTATAAATGTGGTAAATAAAATTTACCCTAGTTACTATTCATAATGCCTAAAAATAAAAGATATCTATTTACCCAATTTGAACCTCCTAATTAAAAATATGGAATCCATTTTTACAAATTCAAAACATAGATAATGTAGTAATTAATATTAAATTAATCCCCTTTTCGAAAAAAAGATTTTTTATTTAAAACACTGCAAAAGATTGAAGTGTTTTTACATATGAATTCAATGTAAAATTAATGATAACGAAATACATTATATTAAATGGTAAAAATATATTATATTTATACTTTAAACCATTGAATATTATAATTTAACCATATAAATTATCTTGATGATAAAAGTTGTTTTTAATTAAGATTTAGCGTATTTTTACTAATCATCAAAATATGAAAGTTAGCAAAAAAATATTAAAACATTATCCCAAGTAAATTTTTATATCCTTATTGAAATGAATAAGTTTTTTTTGCCTAATTTAACTTATAAACATGTCAAATAATATATTTATATTTGGTGTTCCATTAAATGGTGGCAAAACTGCATTTTTTAAAAAATACTTATTTTACCTGAAAAAAATTATTTTGTTCTCATACCATGTTTTAGAATATGTGTAAGATGAATGATAATGTTATAAAATTAAATATTTGCTTAATACTATTCATAACAGCTAGTTTATAATAATATTATAACAATATATCGTTGTTTAGTGAAACTTGGTATTGCATACAACACACTCTATTGAGGTAGGTTTCTCTTACATGTAACAGAAGCCTAGAATAGTGTTATGTATACTACAAGCTAATACAGTTTTGCGTATAGAGAAAACTAATCTTGGTGTATCGTATAACATAATATATCAAAGAAATTCAAAATAATATTTCTCTTAAATCTCAGGGTGTTACATTCTACCCCCTTAATATGAATTTCTCCCTCGAAATTCATCGGGGTTATAAATCGTCTACTAATTAAAAGTTTATTTAATAGAATCCCACATTTTGAAAAGGAATACTAAAACTAAATTTTAAAAAGGAAAGTTAGAAAAATAATGGTCACCTAAGGAAACTCAGCATTGGGTTTCCACGTAAAAGAATATATGTGAAAATACAGATATGGAAGAGAAATATAACCATCAAGTTCTGATTAAAAATGCTAGAGAATAGGGCTATGATAAATCCAACAATCACAAAGCCATAAATTTTTGGTGATCTAAGGTACCATCTGATTCATCAGATATTAGAGTACTAGGACAAAATTTTTGGTTTTCAGGATCAGTTCCCTAAAGTTGATTAATTTTTTCATAAGGAGAAATACTTACTTGATTTCAGTGTAATATCATTGTCGATCATTCCATGAATAATTTCCAATTTATATATTATTTAAATAAATGAAGTTTAATTTTTCATTCATGAATTTTTAGCAGATCATGTGATAGAATGATGGTTCATTCCATTTGTCTTTATCACAAAAAGGTTAGCACAAATTATTAAATATACATAAGTCCATCTATGGTGAGATTAACCGTATATGATTCCAAAAATAGACTTATACTTCATCAATCAAAACACTTAATAAAATAAAACAAATTTCTACTAACCAGAGACTTCCTATAGTCCAGTGGTTCCCACTTCGGTTGTGGGTTCGATTCTCGCATCCTTAACTGACGAGACGGGTTGTCGCCCATCCTGTAGGTTGTCCTTTTTATAAAACTATACAATTATAACCTTCTTGAAAATTGTTTTATCCTTAAACAATACTATATGATGTCTAAATTTATCCATTCCAACCATTAGTCTTATCGAAAATACATATGTCCAATCTCATAGTATAAAAAACAATTACTAGAAAGTTCATATACCGAACATGTGAATAACATCATTTATTTACCATATATTATAAGATATATTTTGTTCGTCACCTTCCAAACATGTGAATAAATTAATCATGTATTCTCTTGAAACATGAATTACTATTGAACCTTAGTGAAAACAGGAATACTGTCAAAAGTTTACCCTTTACCCATACCCAAATCCCAAAATTTCTCTATACCCAAACCATGATATCACTTTGTCCTTATATCAGTCATGAGGTCATTAATACTATCAAACATATTATTTTCTCCCTATCCCTTCATTATGTGCATATCATCTACTTTCCAAAAAAAATCAATCACTTTTCATGGTTACTGATACCATAAAATTATTGAAAACCAATACATAGATATTCCAATATTCCATGATACAATAAATGAGATTCTACAACACTATTTTGGAATCCTGTTACATAAACATGTAATCATTCCACCACTTCTTCTTTATATTCAACATAACCAATAGTGATTGCATGTGAATTCCCTCTATCATTTACCTTAATAGTTTGTTGATGTTGATCATCATTAACCCTTGGATTAGGGCATTGGTTATCATAATTCCCCATTTCCTTTCACTTGTTGCATTGAAGTGTTAGTGGTGCATTCTCTATAGTCTGTTCTCTATTCACATCATTACCTACCTATTTTCCCTTACTTCGACACTCAGCTTCTCGATGACCGTATTTTCCACACTTAAAACATTTTATAGTCCCTTTAAGATAATATTTACTATGCTTCTTTCCACACTTTGAGCATAAATAAACATTCATCTTCTTTTCACCATTTTTTGAGATTTTTCTTTGAACTCCATCTTTTGTTTCTTATCAAAACCATGAGATAAATATATAACACAAAATTTTAGTTCTACTTTGATAGCACAATGCAAAATTTCTTCATAACTATTGAAATCTCTCATAGCTAATTCCCTTCCAAGACTTGGTTATAAGCCACTGAAGAATCAATCAACTTTACTTTTAGGTTGGTTGATTATGCCATATGTATACCTTGAAAGCCTTGTAAAATTCACCTCGTATATACCAACAAATTCATCATCATTTTTCTTAATCTCTAGGAGCTCCTTTTCCATATTTTTTATAATAATACAAGGGAAGTACATATTGAAAAACAGGTTCTTGTATGCGTCCCAATCCATTGATTCAATTTCATCTTGGGGCCTTTTATTCTTAATTAGAGTCCAACATTGGTATTCTTTACCTTATAAATGGCAAACATCCAAAATTAATTTTTCATGTTCTGAACAGTGAACTATGGAAAATATCTTTTCAATGGTACTGATCTATTATTCAGCAATAAGTGGATAAGAAGTCCCATTGAAAGAAGGTGGACATTGCCTCATGAAGGACTCAAAAAAATATTGTTCCCTTTTCTGCTCATTTAGAAGTCCAAAATGATTCATATCTTGTGTAAATATAGCAATAATATTTTTCACTCCATCTCCCATAACATTGGATTGTTCAGGTGGAAAATCATTACATTGTCCATTACATTGATAAACACGGTTCCTTCGGGTTCTATCCATCATCTAAAACCCAAAAATAATAGCCTGAGAAGAAAAAATCATGCTAGGAAAACAACATAATAAAGGGAGAGTACCTTTAATATCTAAAATCTTCGGTTTAATTCTAATATTTTTACTGTAATTTTAGGACTATAACCTATACTTTTACATAACCTTAGGAACATCCCTAGACATACCTTAGAAATATCTCTACGGATTTCACTAATCTTTTCGCGTCCTAGTTTCGAAAGGTTAACTAAACATTGGCTCTGATACCAACTAGAGATACCCAAATAATTACGTACATAGACATTACATAACATTTTCAGAATACTTAATACTTAACAAAAACTGACTCCCAAATACCGTATTATTTTAGTTTCTTTGGAAACTCGGTACAAAATCTTCTAATCATGGTGATAGATCTTCAACATCTCCCATAAATATCTTCCCCTTTTGTTTTCTTACCTAAAACATTTCTTTATATAATGGGGAAAATAAAAAATAAAAAGGGTGAGATAAAATGCTCAGTAAGGGTAAACATTGAGAATATAAAACAACCAATAAACATTTGAACGTAAAAACATGAACATAAAAAATCAAAATCATGAGTAATGTCATAAATCATTGCAGTACATAAGGAATAGATCATAAAATAACATTAATCATGATAAAATAGCATTGGAATAAAACATGTAATTTTGGAAAACCATTAATCACATGATATGATTTCCATAGTATCCAAGGCATTGCTGCCAAAACCATCATAGTGGACAAAGTCAATTACTGAACCGGGTTTATATGACATTCCAGACCTATAATACTGAACTAGATTTACATTCTGTTCCATCCATGTCTATCTCATGAGATATAAATCACTACCTATTGCATTGGAGGGTGATATAGGTCCCACCCATCTCATAATGAAATCATTATTTCATGTGCCAAAAAATAAAAATAAATCATTCATCATAACCCAATGAATAAATTGGGTATCATATACATCATCCCATCATAACGTAATCCATGTAAAAAAATTGATATAATTTCCTCATAAACAAAATAAAATCATGTAAATAATAGGGCCCTTATACATGAAACATATCCATATTAAGGAATGTCATCTTATAAGGAAAATAGTTTTGATATAACACTGGAAATGAATTCTTTAGGAAAATATACTTTCTTCTTCAAAATCATTTGATTTTCTCAAAATGTTGTGCAACTTTAAAAGAAAAGAATTTTGTTGAAAATAATCATGAAATATTGTAGAGGAATATTTATGTAAATAAGGCGTTATAAAACAGTAAAAATCCATTCATGCCGTATAATTTAAAAAAACTTTTTCCTCATACTTTTGCTGGAAAAGTCACAAAGTACCTCATATGGTAAACAAAAGAAAGATTCCTTCCATAACATGTGGTAAAATTAAACTAAGGGTAAAAATGAATTTAAACATACATGGAAGAATATTAAACATTTTATGAAAATAGTTTTAGAGGATATGGTCTTGGATGATAAATATAACCCTACTAAATACTTACGAATAAACAATCTCAGATAGAAACGAGATTGGAAAAGTTACCCCTTACCTTAGGTCAAATTTCTTTCATATGTGTCCAAAACTACTGTATAGTGGGGTTAAAAATATTATAAACTTGTAATAGAACCATAATAATATTTATGATATCATATATGATTCACTAACGACTTTATATTTTCCATTCATTTGTCAATTCCATGTTAAAGCATCATTTTGGGTAAAACTGTTTCATTTATCGTACTTGTTTTGACTTGTAATTTTTCATATGATTACTTAGATAATGATTAAATACTTCCAAAATGTAAAACACGATTTATATATCACATATATTCAATATATAAATATTTATAATCGATCGATAAATGGATTGAAATACACTGTTCATGGAAACGGTAGGTCGTACGTATGCATGAATGTTGTTATTATTTCCTTATTAAATTAAATCAAAGTAAATGAAATATATATATATATATACATAAATACAGTAGCATTATTATGTCATATATATCATTGTTATTTATTATATATACTTTATAATCATTTTTTAATGGTTAACATGGAGAATGAATCTCATCGCGTCGTGGAGATGGTAAGCCATACGTACGCACGATCGACAACATCATTCCCATGATTGTAGAGTTGTATTGAAGTGTATTGTGTATAATATTTCAGAATAAATATAACTTTAAAATAATCATATGTAGTTATTTATTCCATTATTATACCCATACAAGTAGGTTGGTTATGAAAAAATAGATTACACCACGGCGTGGAGACGGTGGGTCGTACATACACACGCGTGGTGATTTCATTTTTCATAGGATGGATATAATATGGAATATGGTTGTTTCATATTCATGATAACATATCAGTATACAAGTGATAATGGAGTTATTACCTATTAATGAAACAACTCATATAGAGGAAGTAGAAGAAGAAATAAGTTAGAAAGAATCGGTAAAGAATGTTACCTATTCTTCAACATGCCTCTTCTAAATCTTCGTATTAGGGCTCTATGGTTTGTATTTGAAGAAGTAAAAGACCTCTAGTATGTCTCTAGGGAAGTTTATACGATAAATGGGAAGGGTTTGGATGAGTTTGGAAACTCAAAATGGTGTTAAGAGGAGAGGGAGGATGTTCCCTTTTAAAAAAGAGGAGAGGGGAACTTTATGAAACTCTCAAAAATATTAATTTATAATAAAATAAAACACCACATAAAAACCTCCAAAATGACTCAAAATTGAAAATAATATTCCATAGGGTGGTAATATCATCAGATAATAAAATTTATACATGTTTGGGATTTATATTAAACATTATCATTTTAATTTATCATTATTTTTGATATTTGTTTTGGGTAATAATATTGTAATTTTTAAATTATTATAAATAATTAAATATGTGTTGTGAATTTTCCATAATTAGACACATTATGAAATTTTAAACCATATAATTTTTAATTTGTAATTTCTAAATATTTTTGTGATTTTTAAACAATTTAATAATATGTTATTTTTATAAAATACCAATAGTGCCAATTTGAACACTAATCAATTATTTGAATTTAAATAAAATCCACAAAGAGTATATGTTCAAAAAAAATATTTAATAGATTTCTAACATGTCATATGTATCTATAAAATTAGTGGAGACATTAATTTGTTCATGTAATATTTATTTTGATATTTTTAAAACCATTTATTTGATATTTCTCTTAATAAAATAATTACAACAACATATTTGTATAATTATTTAATATACTTATTTGTTGTATAAAAATTTAAAAAAAATACTATGATTAAGTTAAATCTAATATATTTCATAAGAACACTTTTAGTTGAATTTATCTTCTAAACCAAAAAACTTTTAAAATGTTATCTCTATTAAATTATGAAGGTGACAACTTTGACATCATTTAAAATAAACTAATATAAATGTCATAATCTATTTTATAAGGATACAAAGGGTCCACAAGTATACCCTTGGATTATTATAGTTTATATATACTCGAAAAATATGTTTTGATCAAGTTTTTGGTCCTTTTTATGGGTATTATTAATTAAATAAAAACTATATTATTGATTTTTCACTAAATAAATAATTTCTGCATCATTAATGTATAAGCTATTAAGGTAATTATATATTTATTATAAATTACAAATAAATTAACATGATTAAGAAAATAATTTTATATTTCAAATGAGTATTATAATCTAATTTATATTCTGTATAACCTTTTATTAAAAAAAGTAATTAATAAAGTTTGAGTGAGATATATTTCACTTTCCTTTAAATAAAATAAATTAAAGGTCTTAATCTCATCCAAGTGGGTTCCTAGAGATTCCATTTCTACCAAAGTATGTTTTATAGACAAATATAATCAACCAATGATATCAAGACAAGTGTTATTGTAATTTTATAATATTATTTTTACCCTTAATTACCTGATTTACCTTTAACTGTGGTAAATAAAATTTACCGTAGTTACTATTCATAATGCCTAAAAATAAAAGTTATCTATTTAAACAATTTGAACCAAATAATTCAAAATATGGAATCCATTTTTAGAAATTAAAAACATAGAATATGCAGTAATTAATTTAAAATTAATTCAGTTGTCGAAAAAATGGGTTTTTATTTAAAATATTGCAAAAGATTGAAATGTTTTTACCTAGGAATTCAATGTAAAAGTAATGATAATAAAATTCATTATATTAAATGTTAAAAATATGTATTCTGTTTATACTTTAAAACCATTCAATATTATTATTTTACCAGATAAATTATCTTGATGATAAAAGTTGTTTTTAATTAAAATTTAGCGTATTTTTACTATTCATCAAAATATGAAAGTTAACATAATAATATTAAAAAAATATCCCAAGTAAATTTTTATATCCTTATTGAAATTAATAAGTTTTTTGTCAAATTGAACTTATAAATGTGTCAAAAATTAGATTTAATGTAGGAGTACCATCAAAAGGCGACAAAACTGTATTTTTTGTAAAATACTTATTTTACCCAACAAAATTATTTTGTTTTCTTACCATATTCTAGAATATGTGTCAGATGAATTATAATGTTATAAAATTTAAAATGTTGTTAATACCATTCATAATGTCAAGTTCATAATAATATTAAAACAATATATCATTGTTTATTGAAACTCGGTATTGAGTACAACACATGCTGTTGAGAAAGGTTGCTCTTGCGTACAACACAAGCTAAGAATATTGTTGTCTATACTACCTGATAATACGGTGTTGCCTATAGCGCAATCTAATCTTGGTGTAGCATAAAACAAAAGACATCAATGAAATTAAAAATAATATTTCTCATAAAATCTCAGGGTGTTACATTCTACCCCCATTAAAATAAATTTCATCCTCGAAATTCGTCGGGGTAATAAATCATTTACTACTAATATGTTTCTTTCATAGAAACCCACATCATAAAAAGGAATACTAAAACTTAATTTTAAAAAGGAATGTAAGAAACATACTGGTCACCCAATGTAAATCAGCACTGGGTTTCTACATAGGGGAATATAGGTGAAAATATGGACATGGAAGAGAAATATAACCATCAAGTTCTGATGAAGAATGGTAGAGAACATGGTTATAAAAAATCCAAAAAATGACAAATCCATAAATTTTTTACGATCTTTGGTACCATCTGATTCATCAGATATGAGGGTGCTAGGACAACATTTTTAGTTTTTTAGGATCATTTCCCTAAAGTTGATTAATTTTTGCATAAGGAGAAATACTAACATGATTTCAGTGTAATATCATTATTGGTCATTCCATGAACAATTTCCAATTCATCTCTTATTTAAAGAAATGAAGTTGAATTTTACATTTTTGATGTTTTAGTAGATCATGCGACAGAATGATAGTTCATTCCGTATGTCTTTTTCACAAAAAGTTAGCACAAATTATTAAATATACATAAGTCCATCTATGGTGAGATTAACCATATATGATTCCAAAAATGAACTTATTCTTCATCTATAATGCCGCTTAAAAAATATAACTAATTTCTACTAACTAGAGACTTTCTCTAGGCCAGTGGTAGGAAATAAAGGACTATCTCACTTCGGTTATGAGTTCGATTCCCACAACCTTGTGCGACATGACGGGTTGTCGCCTGTCTTGTAGGTTGTCCTTTTTCTAAAACTATTCTATTTTAACATTCTAGAAAAAAGGTTTAGCCTTAAACAATACAATCTAATGAATAAATTAATCCATTCCAACCTTTAATCTTATCGAAAATACTTATTTCCAATCTCATAGTATAATGAAAATTATTACTAGAAGGGTCATCTATCAAGCATGTGAATACCATCATTTGTCCCCCCATATATTACAAGATATATCTTGTTGGTCACATTCCAAACATGTTAATACCATAATCATGTATTCTCTTGAAACACGAATTACCATAGATCCTTAGTGAAAACATGAATACAGTCAAAAGTTAACTCTTTCCAAATACCAAAATCCCAAAATTTATATATACTCAAACCATGATATAACTTTGTCCTTATATCAGTCATGAGATCATTAATACTATCAAACATATTTGTTTCCCTCTATCCCTTCATTATGCACATATCATCTGCTTTCTAAAAACATTTCAATAAATTTTTATGGTTACCGGTACCATACAATTATTGAAAAGCAATACATAGATATTCCAATATTCCATGATACTATAAATGAGATTCCACAACACTATTTTGGAATCTCGTTACATAAACACTTAATAATTTCACCACTTCATTGTCATATTCAACATCACCAATAGTGATCACATGTGACTTCCCTCTATCCTTTTCCCTAAGAGGTTGTTTATGTCGATCATAATTAACCCTTGGATTAGGTAATTTGTTATCATAATGCCCCATTTCCTTGCACTTGTAGCATTGAAGTGTTAGCAGTTTTTTCTCTGTAGCCTTTTCTCTATTCACATCATTAGCTTCCTTTTTCCCATTACTTCGACACTGAAATACTGGATGACCATATTTACACACATAAAACATTCTCTAGTCCCTTTAAGACAATATCTATTATTCTTCTTTCCACACTTTGATCATAACAAAACATTCGTCTTCTTTTCACCATTGTTTTGAGATTTTTGCTTGAACTCCATCTTTCATTTCTCATCAAAACCATGAGATGGATATGTAACACCAACATCTAGTTATACCATGATAGCACAACTCACAATTTCTTTATAACTACTGAATTCTCTTATAGATAAATCCCTTCAAATACTTGGTTTTAAGCCACTGAAGAATCGATCACCTTTACTTTCAGGTTGGATGATAAAGCCAAATTCATACATTCCTAGCCTTGTAAAATTATCCTCGTATATACCAAAAGATTCATCATCCTTTTCCTTAAGCTCAAGTAAATCCATTTCCATATTTTATCAAAGAATAAAAGGGAAGTACTTAATGAAAAATAAGTTCTTGAACTCGTCCCATTCCAGGGATTCAATTTCATCTTAGGGCCTTGTATTATTAATTAGAGTCCACCACTAGTCTACTTCACCTTTTAAATGGTAAACAGCCAAAATGAATTTTTCATGTTCCGAATAGCGAAGTATGGAAAATATCGTTGCAATGGTACTAATCCAGTGTTCATCAATAAGTGGATTAGAAGACCCATTAAAAGAAGGTGGGTGTTTCCTCGTGAAGGAATCAATAGAATATAGTTCCCCTCTCTCTTCATTTGGAAGTACAGAATGAATCATATCTTGTGTAAGTATAGCAATAAGATTTTTCAATCCATCTCCAATAACATTGGTTTGTTCAGGAGGAAAATCATTGCATTTTCCATTACATTGATCATCATGGTTCCTTCGAGTTCCAACCATCAACTAAAACCTAAAAAGAATAGTGTGAGAGGTAAAAATCATGATAAGAAAGCAACATAATAAAGGGGAATTACCTTAAAGATCTAACATATTATATTTAATTCTACGATTGTTACCGTATTTCTAGGACTATAACCTATACTTATACTTAGCCTTAGTGACATCCCCAGACATACCTTAGAATTATATCTAGGGATATCACTATAGTTTTCACATCCTAGTTTCCAAAGGTTAACTAAACCTTCACTCTGATACCAACTGTAGAGACCCAAATCTTTATGTACATAGACATTACATTAATTTTTCAAAATACTTAATACATAACAAAAACATAATCACAACGACTGTATTTAATTAGTGTCTTTTGAAACTCATTATAAAATCTTCTAATCATGGTGAAAGATCTTCAAAATCTCCCATAATGATCTTCCACTTTTGTTTTCTTACCTAAAAGCTTTATTTATATCATGTGGAAAAGAAAACATAAAATGGGTGAGCTCAATTTCTCAGTACGGGTAAACATGGAGAACATAAAACAACCCATAAACATTTGAACCTAAAAACATGAACATAAAACATCAAAATCATGAGTAATGGCATAAATCGTAGCAGTGCATAAGGCATAGATCATAAAGGAACATTAATCATGATAAAATATCATGGGAATAAAACATGTAATTGTTTCAAACCATTAATCACATGAAATGACTTCCATAGTAGCCAATGAATTGATTCCAAGACCATCATAGTGGACAAAGTCCATTACTAAAATGGGTTTACTTGCCATTCTAGCCTTGTAATACTGAACTAGATTTAATTTTCATTCCTTACATGTCTATATCATGAGATATAAATATTCACCAAATGCATTAGAGGGAGATATAGGTCCCTCTTATCTCATAAGGAAATAATTCTTTTATGGTTCGCAAAATAAACATAAATCACTCATCATAACCCGATGAATAAAATGGGTTTTATATACATCATGCCATCATAACATAATCCCTATAAAACAATGTATATAATTTCATTATAAACAAAATAAAACCATAAAAATAATAGGGACATTATAAATGAAACATATCCATATTAAATAATGTCATCTTAGATGGAAAATAGTTTTGATAAAACACTTGAAATGAATTCTTGAGGAAAATATCCTTTCTTCTTCAAAATCATTTTCTTTTCTCAGAATGTTGAGCAATTTTAAAAGAAAAAAATTTTGTTGTAAATAATCATGAAATATTCTAGATTAATATTCAGGGAGATAAGGCATTATAAATCTGTAGAAATCCATTCATGTCGTATAAGTTAAAAAAATGTTTTCCTCATACTTTTTCTGAAAAAGTCAAAAAAGTACCTCGAATGGTAAACAAAAGAAAGATTCATTCCATACAATGTGTTAAAAGTTAACAAAGGGTAAAAATGACTTTAAACATGCATGGAAGAATATTAAACATTTTATTAAAATATTTTTAGAATAAATGGACATGGATGATAAATATAACCCCATTAAATACTTACGAATAAACAATCTTGGATAGAAATGAGATTGGCAAAGTTACCCCTTACCTTAGGTATGATTTTTTTCATACGTGTCCGAAACTCATGTATAGTGGGGTTAAAAAATATTATAAACTTGTAATATAACCATAATAATATTTATAATATTATATATGCTTCACTAACAACTTTATATTTCCCGTTCATTTGTTAATTACATGATAAGACATCATTTTTGGTAAAACCGTTTCATTTATTGTACTTGTTTTGACTTGTAATTTTTCATATGATTATTTATATAATGATTAATTACTTCCAAAATGTAAAAAATGATTTATATATCACATATATTTAATATATAAATATATATAATCGATCGATAAATGGATTGAAATACACCGTTCATGGAGACGGTAGGTCGTACGTACGCATGAGTGTTGTTTTTGTTACCTTATTAAATTAAATGAAAGTAAATGATATATATATATATATACAGTAGAATTATTATGTCATATATTTCATGATTATTTATTATATATACTTTATAATAATTCTTGAATGGTTAGCATGGGGAATTAATCTCATCGCGTCATGGAGACGGTAAGTCGTACGTACGCACGAGCGATAATATCATTCCCATGATTGTAGACATTTATTTAATGATTTGGTGTATAATATTTCATAATAAATATTATTTTACAACAATCATATGTAGTTATTTCTTCCATTATTATACCAATCCATGTAGGTTGGTTATGAAAAATAGATTACACCATGGCGTGGAGATGGTAGGTTGTATATATGCACGCGTGGTGATTTCATTTTTCCTAGGATGGATTGAATATGTAATATGGTTGTTTCATATTTATAACAACATATCAGCATACAATTGATACTGGAGTTATTACCTAATAATGAAACAACTCATATAGAGGAAGTAGAAGAAGAAATAAGTTTGAAAGAATCAGTAAAGTATATTACCTCTTCTTCGACGTGCCTCTTCTAAACCTAATCTTATGGAACTAAGATTGATATTTTAAGAAGTCCATAACCTATAGTATGTATCTATGGAAGTTTATAAGAGAAATGGGAAGGGTTTGGCCGATTTTGAATGCTAAAAATGGTGTGAAGAGGAGAGGGAGGAAGTTCCCTTTTATAAGAGAGGAGAGGGGCTCTTTACGAAACTCTCAAGACTATTAATTTATAATAAAATAAAACCCCTCATAAAATCCTCCTAAATGACTCAAATTCAAATATGAGATGATATAGGGTGGTAATAACATCAGTAAATAAAATTTAGACATTTTTGGAATTTATTTTAAACCTTATCATTTTGATTTATCGTTATTTAAGCTATTTGATTTTATTTGTGGTAATAATATTATAAATTTTAAATAGTAATAAATACTTAATTATGTGTTGTTAATTTTCCATAATTAGATACATTATAATATTTTCTACCATATAGTTTTCAATTTTTAATTTTTAAATATTTTTGTGATTTTTAAACAATTTAATAAAATGTTATTTTTATAAAATACCAATAGTGTCAATTTTGACACTATTAAATTATTTGAATTTAAATAAAATCCACACAAGATATATGTTCAAAACAAAATATTTAATATATTTATAACATGTCATATTTTTCTATAAAATTCATGGAGTACATTAATTAGATCATTTAATATTTCTTTTAATATTTTGAAAACCATTTATTTGATATTGTTCTTAATAAAATTATTACTATAAAATTTTTGTATAATTATTTAATATACTAATTTTTTTAAAAAAAAATACTCTGATTAAGATAAATATAATATATTTTGTAAGAACACTTTTAGTCAAATTTATCTTCTATAAAAACCAACTTTTAAAATGTTATCTTTATTAAATTATGACGGCGACAGCCTTGACATTATTTAAAATAATATAATATAAATGTCATAATCTATTTTATAAGACTCCAAATGGTCCACAAGTCGACCCTCAGGTGACTATACTTTAGATATACTCGACCAATAAGGTTTGGTCAATTGTTTGGTCTTTTTAATGGGTATTATTCTTTTAATAAAAACTCTATTATTGATTTTTACTAAATAAATAATTTCTCCATCATTAATGTATAAGATATTATATTAATTATATATTTCTTATAAATTAAAAATAAATTTCCATGATGAATAAAAACATTTTATATTTAAAATGAGTATTTATAATCGAATTTATATTCTGTATAACCTTATATTAAAAATATTTTAATTAATAAAGTTTGAGTGAGACATATTTCACATTCCTTTAAATAAATTAACATAAAGGTCTTAATCTCATCCAAGTGGGTTCCAATAGATTTCATTTCGACCCAAGTATGTTTTAGAGAGAAATATAATAAACCGGTGATATCAAGACAAGTGTTAGTGTAATTGTATAATATTATTTTTCCCTTTAATTACCTGATTTACCTTCAACTATGGTAAATAAAATTTACCGTAGTTACTATTCATAATGCCTAAAAATAAAAGTTATCTATTTACACAATTAGAACCTTCTTATTACAAATATGGAATCCATTTTTACAAATTCAAAACATAGAAGATGCAGTAATTATTTTAAAATTAATCTTGTTGTGGAAAAATGGGTTTTTATTTAAAACATTGTAAAAGATTGAAATGTTTTTACCTATGAATTCAATGTAAAATTAATGATAATGACATAAATTATATTAAATTGTAAAACTATTTTCTATTTATTTTTTAAAACCATTCAATATTTTATTTTAACCATATAAATTATCTTGATGATACTTTTTTTTAATTAAAATTTCGCATATTTTTACTATTCATCAAAATATGAAAGTTAACAAAAAAATATTAAAAAATTATACCAGTAAATTTTTATATCCTTATTATAATGAATATGTTTATTTTGTCAAATTTAACTTATAAACGAGTCAAAAAATAGATTTAAAGTGGATGTGCCATCAAAAGGTGGCAAAACTGCCTTCTTTTTAAAATATTTATTTTACCCAAAACATTTATTTTGTTCTCATACCATGTTTTAGAATATGTTTAAGATAAATGATAATGTTATAAAATTCAAAATGTGGTTAATACTATTCATAATATCTAGTTCATAATAATATTATAACAATATATCTTCGTTTAGTGAAACCCGGTATTGCGTACAACACACGCTATTGAGGAAGGTAGATCTTGCATGAAACGCAAGCCAAGAATAGTGTTGCATATACTACAATATAATACGATGTTGTATATAGCGCAATATAATCTTGGTGTAGCGTACAACACAAGACATCAAATAAATTAAAAAGAATATTTCTCATTAAATCTCGGGGTGTAATAATTTATTACTATTTTTTAATAATTATTCCAAATTATTACTTATTATTACTATTTATTATTAATTATTACCAATTATTACTAATTATTACAAATTATTACTATTCATTTCCATTTATTACTATATATTACTATTTTTTACTGTTTTGTTACTATTTATTGCTATTTTTTGCTATTTATTACTACTTATTAATAGTTATTTCTATTTATCACTGATTACTACTAATTATGGCTATATTACAGCTAATTTCCAGTAATTACTTCTAATTATTCCTAATTTTTACTAATTACCGCTACTTGCTACTATTTATTTCAATTTATTACTAATAATTACTAATTTTTCCTAATTATTATAATTTATTACTATTTTTTACTATTTTTTACTAATTTGTTCCGATTATTACTAATTATTACTATTTATTAATAATTATTACTACTTATTATTATTTACAACTATTTACTACTAATTACTGCTATTTACTACTAATTATTACTAATGTTTCCTAAAAACCAATAATTATTCCTAATTATTGCAAATTACCACTATTTATTCATATTTATTACTAATTATTACTAATTATTACTATTTATTAATATTTATTACTACTTATTAATATTTATTACTATTTATTACTATTTATTACTATTTATTTCTATTCATTACTAATTATTCATTTATATTACTAATTGTTCTAGTTTATTCCTAATTATTACTAATAAATCCTAATTATACCTCATTATTTATAATTATTCCTAATTATTCTTAGTCATTACTAATTATTCGAAGTCATTACTAATCATTCTCAATCGTTACTAACAATTCATAATTATTCCTAATTATTAGTAACTATTCCAAATTATTACAGTTTATTACTACTTATTACTTATTATTAATAATTAACTCTAATTATTAATAATTTTTATTAATTATCACTGATTTTTATTAATTATTACTAATTATTATTAACAATTATTAGTTATTATTAACTATTTATAATTTTTTATTATTAGTAATTTTATTAATTATTACTGATTTTAATTATTTACTACTAATTCTTATTAATTATTATTAATTACCAATAATTATTACAAATTACCACTAATTATTACTAATTGTCATTAAGTATTTCTTATTACGACTAATTATTACTAATTACCACTGATTTTTACAAATTTTTACTAATTGTTGCTAATTATTATTAATTATTACTATTTTCATTAATTATTATAAATTTTTATTGATTATTATTCATTATTATTAATTATTATTAATTATTAATAATTTTTATCAATTTTTACTAATTTTTATTAATTGTTTCAAATTTTTATTAATTATTAATAATTTTTATTAATTATAACAAATTAACACTAAATATTACTAATTACTATTAATTATTGCTAATTACTATTAATTGTTTCTGATTACCACTAATTATTAATAGTTTTTACTAATTATTACTAATTATCACTAATTAACATTAATTTTTATTAATGTATAACAATTTATTTCTGATTTATATAATATATTACCAATTATTAATAATTACCACTAATTATTACTAGTTACCACTAATTATGAAAAATTACCACCAATTATTACTAATTATCACTAATTATTAAAAAATACTAATTACAACTAATTATTACTAATTATAGAAAATTGAAATAAATTATTTCAAATTAGACTAATTAATTTTAATTAAAAACATTCATTCAAACTCAAACTAAATATTTTTAAAAATATTAATACAAAAAAACTAATTAATTTTAATTAAATCTAATTACTACTATTACAAAAATATTATTAATAATATTAAATAAAAAATAATAATAAGTACCTTGAAATTGATTCTTTCAGTGGATATAATACTTGAATATTGATCACTTGTAACGTTTGAAACTTTAAAAAAAATATACTAAAAAATATCAGAGTGGAGAGGGTGGAGAAGTTGAGAGAAGTTGTGAATGGAAAAAATTTTGATGGGGTATATATAAGTTATATTTTTTGTGACGGATTCCATCGCAAATAGTAAGATGATTATTAATTGAGGTGGTAGTAAAAAAATTGTATTTGTGATGGAACTCGTCATAAATACTATCATGTCGACACATTATTTGCGATAGGGGTGGTTCCTTGTCGCAAATAATAGAAAATAGGAAAGATTATTTGCGATAGGGGTTTAGCCCCTTCGTAAATAATCTTCCCGCACTTTGGTGTGAATGACGCGCTAAAGGTATTTGCGATGGGCCGTTGCAAATACCTATTTTTTATTGACTATTTGTGATGGGTCAAAATTCCAGTCACAAATAGTGTATCTCAACGGAATATTTGTGATGGGTCATATTCTCGTCGCAAATAGCCCGTTGCAAAAAGTCGAAATTCATGTAATGATATTCTAATGCAGTCCCTCAGTTTTTCTCAAGAAACAATTATATATTTTTATAGAAACTTCTTCAATTTAAATTTCAAAACTTGTCTACAACCACATTTTGTTATTCTCTTCTTCTTATCTATCATCTAGAATCACAAACTCCTCCTGGGTTATTTTTTGTAAGTGGATATAAACTTTTCCTGTATTTAGATATTTGGTCTTTTGAGACACCATTTCAGAAGTTAATTTAACATGACATTAAATTATTATTTCTAAGAACAAAGGTCACTCTCTTACTTATGCCGCACAATAGCTCTGGTAAAGGAATTTTCCTTACCCATCACATTTATATTTGGCGTAATTCTTACATATAATGCAGAGTTCTCCTGTGACTCTTACATATCCATTCTAACCCAATTTGTCAGGTTTTTCTCTTTAGATATAATATCATCAAAAACCTAAATTAAGAAGTATGGTCATTTCTAATAAATTCATAATATTAATAAAATTAATTAAAAATATAATTCTAGGATATATTTATAATATTTTTCAATATTATCCATAAAAACAAAAAAAAATTCAATTCTCATTAAATATCAATTTGGTAGGAATATTATCAAATAATAAGAGGCAAAAAATAACGAATTTTCATACTCAATCGCACCCCCTTACATATTTTTTTGCACTCTAGGTCAAATATAATATAGCTAGGTCTAATCAAACATCGCAAGACATCAGTGGAAACAAATTTTAGTTGCCAAATTTTTAATTGTACCATGATTTCTATATGAATTTCAAAACCTTGATTCCTTAGTATTCATAATAATATATTCAACATACTATTGGTACCCATGAAAATTTTATGTCTACCTTCTTAAAAATGTATCACTCTTCACTCAATTCATTTGAAAAAGGATTTTTTGATTCTCAATTGAAATCGTGATTTCTATAGTATTTTTTATATTTTAATTTTTCTACAAAATAGAGTCATCAAATTGTATCATTCATTAGGGATTTCACATGGGTTATTCTGTACTTTTAGGTGGGTGGTTAAAATGTGCCAAAAAAAGATAAAAATAGGCGGTGTGACTCTATAAAAAATGTATGATTGAAATAAGCCTCAGACTAAAAAATGGTCCCTAATAATTCCTTATCAAATGATTCTACAGTCCCATCATTCCTACTTTATAATGGAGGTTCACATAGTACAAAACTAATGTGAATGGTTCTTCCTCTTCTCTCTATTTTTTCATATTTTTACATTAATATTTTTATGAATAATTTTTTTTCTATTCATTTTTTATGATGAAATGAGGAAAAAGGTATCACAATGAATGTTATGAACTCTCTAATCCAAATAATTATGTCACCCCCAAAAATATTAAAAAAATGAAACTATATGCCATTTAATCTCATTAAAAATCTCTTTCTTACACTTGTTTCTCATGAAATCAAGCATAATAATCCAGATTAGGTTAGGCAAGGATATTAATCATATAATATGGCTTCCAAAAAGGTGTTTCATGGATTCAATGGGAATCAATATAAATATTACATATATGTTTAGTCTCAAAATATATTAACATTTCAAGATGCATTTTAAATTCAGTTCCTCAATCATTTTGTACATAACTCATGATCTCCAACTATTATGAAAAGAGTACAATATAAATTTCTATATTTCATTAAGTGACTTAAGACTTTCATTAAAAATATAACTATAATAATTTTTCAAAATGGTTTAGAAATATTTTCGGTTTGTGAGTTTGAACTTAGAAAACATTGATGTATAAGGGTTTCACATTTTATCAATGTTCATTAATAGTTCAGATTGATTCAAGGGTGGAAAATCTTTTCTAGCAATGATTTAAATACTTGTATTCCTCAATCAAGTAGTTTCACCAAAAAGTCATGATAATATAAATTTCTAAAGGTATTCAATTAGGGCTCAATAGACTCTAAAAACCCTCCAAAATAAAAAACTAAAACAAAGTAAGAGATCATACAACAAGATGATACCCCCACCCACACATATTTATTTACTATCTCTCTTTTTAGTTCAAAAATTATTTTATCATTGTTCACAAAAAATGTTTATTGGGAAGTAAAAAAATAAAGGGAAATTTAATTATACAACATGACTATTATTTTGGAAGGACAATATTCAGTTGATCCTTATATTCTTAGTGATGTTACCCTCCATTAAAATATACAAATAAACAAAACATGAGAAATTTTATTGAAAGAAAAAATAAATGGAAAGGAAAGAAAATGCTTGGTTCGGACCCTCCCCCTAACTAAGTAGGTAATATAATTTTACTATACCTAGTTAGGAAGTACCAATACTCACCCTAAATCTAATAGAGAACGTAGGTTTTTTTTATTTTAATTAAAATATCATATTTCTTTTGGTGTTATTATATGTGCACTTCATATGAAGAATATAAAATCCCAGGTTTTCATACAAGTTAGAAATCCAAATAATTTTAGCTTAAATTCTTATTTACAATATAATTTGAGTTCCCAATGTAATCATTGTAGTTTTAGGTATGTCTAAGGCTTCTTCAAATCTAAGAACCCAACACTTTGGAAAAATGGGGCAGGCCACACCGTTAGTAAAAACTATGTGGGACATGCCACACAGTAACTCTAACTGTGAAAGACCTATGTATAGGGATGAAGGATCCTGAAGAATTTTTCAAACCATGAAGATGGAGGAAAATACCCCTATGAGAGCCTCTATGGTTTTTTATAGTGGTATGAGACACATTTTTCAAACGGTAAGTAAAATTGTACACACTAACCATGTGGGGTTCCCCTCTATGTAGTAAAGGGAACATGGTTTGTCCAACCATGTGGCCTAGTGTTTTTGAGTGAAATTAAAAAAAATCATTAAAATTATTTAAAAACTTCACCTATTTCAATTTCTTCTTTTGTTGGATAGTAGCACACACTTTGGAGATCCTTTAATGTCTAAATCATAGCCTTTTCTCCCATTTTTTCATCTGATCTTGGAATTAAGAGTAATTGATCTCATTGGATTAATGCCAATGAGTTACTCTTCCCTTTTGTGTTGTTATTCATTTAAATTTTTATTGAATGAGTTAGTTATGTGAAAGATAATATGCCCTATTTCTAGGTTCTTCATTCGCTCTTCTTTTTACTTATAATCTGGATCGAATAAAATGATGATACAAGATGATAACTCTTCTATGGACCTATGGTAGGTGATCTATGCCTTTCCCTCATTCATTAATTCTTTATTTAGACAGTTTTATTTTTTACACATGCCTTATTTTTTTCATTTCCATAAAAATGAATTGAATAATTTAAATGAGAAAATTATAACCTGTTAGGGATTACCACTAGTTCCACTAAGATTTTTGGAGGTTGTTTTCCAAACCTAGGCCACCTATGGTGTGTGCACTTTCAATTGAAAAGTATTTTACTACCCATGTGGTGTCTTTTAGCATGCCTAGTTAGAGGAATCCTGGTTATAAATGAACTGAATTGAATTGATTGATTATGATATAGATTTCTTCCTTTTATTTGTGATACATGATGTAAATTGATTTTACAATTTAAATGAATATGGTTTTCTATGTTATAAGAACTCATGGATCGTGATTGTTGAGAAATTATATTCAAATTGAATGATGAATGGGTACATAGGATTCCATGGGTGTGCATCACCATGGGTAATGATAGTGGGAGTGGATTCCTTATATGAGATTTCTCCTTAGGTCTTCATTTAATGGGAATCATTGGGCTTTGATGCCCCTTGGATCCCACTTTCTTAGGATCGTACAGGATATGGTCTGTTGACATGCTCCTTGGACCACATTACATGTTTAACCATGTTTGCATCAAGATTCTCAAGGGACTTGATGAGGATTCCATGGTCCATTATACCTTCGATCTGCCCTCATGGGGCCTAAAAATTCTGATTATATGTCTTTCTCATGGAAATTATGAAACTTTTGATTATACGTCTTAGTTGTGGTTGATATGATAAGTATGGTTATATGATATCATCGTGGTTGATATGTTATAGAGGTTATATGGAATGGTCGGGGATGGTATGAGATATTGTGTATATTCCATGGTCGTGGTGTTTATTTCATTTTTCTTTACAGCCACCTTGTTATAGGAGCATGGCCCATGTTTTGTAGGGAGAATTGTTCGACTAGACCTTTCACTTTACCTGTATCATATATACCATCAGAACTTTTTTACTTATTTTCAATAATGTTTCACCTTATATATATATATATATATATATATATATATATATCACTATTCTTATCTTGTATTTCATAATCTGTACATGTTATAGACACTATTGGTGGTGGCCTACTGGGATTTTTTCTCACACCCTATTTTGACCATCGTTGGGTATCTGAAGTAACTTTCTATATTCATGTAGGGATCGGGGAAAAGCCCACATTTCAATGTTTTATTAGTTCCATGATTAGTATTGGGAAATAATAGGACTAAGATAAGGGTTGTGATGCTAGATAGGATATTTTTTGGTCTTTTAGTTATTTTGATACATGTATTGTACTAATTCCGGCATAAATATGTTGTATACTTTTGTAGAGATGTGACACATCATTCTGGTTTATGAGGGCATTGTCTTCCCACAGACTCCCCCCAGGCCCTCGCACTAGTCAGCAACCTCTAGCATTTGAGGAAATGCACTTGAGGCTATGTGAGACAATGGATCAGAGCACCAGATAGTGACATACAGGATGGGATATTACATGGTGGTATCTGAGCTATGTTTAGGATTAGCTGACCCACGTGCATGAGAAAATCCCAATTTCCATGAATGAAAATTTCTTTTTCTGGATTTTTCCTATTACAGTTTATTTGATTCCACCATTGGGTAGTGTATTTGAATTGTGATTTTACTCTTGATTTTATTGATTATATTCTTTATTATTACCTAATGATATGTGGGTATTAATATCATGCATCATTTATACACTTTTTATAATTCACATACAATGTATTTTGTCATTCCATATAGGGTGAATTTCTTGACTACAAGACTCTATGATTTTTACTTGGGTGATATATATATTGTTGTGATATAATTTTTGTAGTGGATGGAGAAAATGGTTGGTACATAGTGTGTATTCTATAACCTAAATAGTGATTTCCAGATTAGGCTGCAATAGACATCCTAAGTGGTCAATTATGGCATGTTGACTCATGGACCATTGGTCACATGGACTAGAACGTGTTATGGTGTGGATTTAGTGGATTCTAAATATTGGTTCATGAGGTGTATGGGTCCTCGTGGATCAAAATTGGTGACCTATTTGGTTTAACCGTAAAAATAAAAATTGTGAGATAAATGTGAATTAAATGAAATGGAACTTTTTGGAAATAGAGAACATAATCTAGACCCATCATTTGATTGAGAAAAATTCAGTTTCTCTAGTGAATCTTATGGATGTTTCATTTCAGTGAGAATCGTAGCTTGTCTGGTCTATGGAAGATATGTAGTGTGTGATCTAGTAGTATACTCCTCCCGTGTTTTTTAGGGATGCGGGTCCACATGATGTTGAGATGTGTCTTGATATTACATTATTGATATTTGAGTTTCTGGATACACATATTGAGAGGACACTAAAAATCTGACTTATATGCTTTGGGGAGAAGCAAAGCACTAGTGGGATATTTTGAACTAGGATTACATGCTATGAGATATGGTTTGAGGCCATTTAAAAAGATGGTTCTATAAGTAATTTAACCCCAGGTCGTTGATAGTAGATCTAGCCCGTGAGTTATTGAATTTATTGTAGGGTTCCGTGAAAATTATATAGTATTTAGCATGATATAGATAGATTTAGTTTTTTTCACTGATATACCTTTCTAATGAGGAATCAAGGGTGACAAAAATTGAGGAAGGCCTCATACATTTCTTTTTATCTCATGTTAGTGTGTTCAGGTCTATGGCTATTACTGCGATTGTGAATCATCTTTTAATTACATAGTAGATTCCGAGGGAAGATAGGGGAGCAGAGAAGATTAGTGTAGTATCTTTGACCAATGGTTTGACTTCCAGTGGTAGGAAGTGACGTTTTGAGGCTTCCTATGAGATGAGTACCCTTGAGTCTGTTAGAGATGTTGGTGTAGTTCTTGATCATCAATGTGAAAAATGGGGTCACGTGAAGAATCAAAGTGATTGAGACACATTCAAGTTCCCAGCTTGCGGTAGGATTGTCCACGTGAAGCACTTCTGTATGAAATTATCTCTAGCAGTTAGTGGAATTGGATCATATATGACTTGGGTTCAAGAGTGGGTTTTATAGATCTAATTTAGGATAGGAACTAGAGTAGTACCGGTCATTCAGGTCATGGTGGTGGTCGTGGTTGAGGAATCCCTACACTAGTTATACCTAGACAGTGAAGTGGGTTTGCTTCGGTAGCATTTTTTATCACATGGTTGTGGTTTAGGAAATATATATTATGTATATCCAACACTTGAGGAGAATAGGACCAGTATATCTATAGTTTGTGGTACAATCTTTGTTTCCCATTCTTTTGTATATGATCTTTTTGATACTGGTGTATCGCATAGTTTTATATTTGTATCTATGGTGGAAATCCTCAGCATGACTGTTTGATTTTATGAGGGAATCAGGAAAATTTATACTTCATTGGGAATCAAAACGTAGAGTGTACACAGGTTCAGGGAGTTCCCCCTTGAGGTTGGTGAGGTTCATTTTGTATGGAATCTTTTTATCCCTGATATGATTGAGTTAGATGTTATACTCGGGATGTACTGGATTGTGGATTATCGATCCCATGTTGATTTCTATCACTGAAGGGTGAATTTTACATAATTATAGGGAGGAGTGTTTATTTATAAATATGAATAGGATGTTCAGGAAAATCGAGATAGACCACAACATCTTAGGCTCGGCAGGGTGACAGCCCAGATTGCTAGTTTATATTTAGATGACCAGGAAGTGTATTAGAAAGACTTTCCTCCAATGGTTGGTCATTTCTGGGAAGTTTTCATTGAAAAAAATTCTGGTTTACCTCTTCATAGAGAGGTATAATTCTCTATCAATCTAGTTCCATGAGGTGCACCTGTATACATTCCTCTTTACAATATGTCTATGATAGAGTTGCAGGAGCTCAAGAGGCAGTAAGAGGATTTTGATGAAATGGGGTTTATATGACACAGTACTTCTCAGTGGGGTTTTCCAAACCATTTTTGTGAAAAAGGTATATGTAACCCTTAGGAAATATGTGGATTACTAGAAATTGAACCAGTTTATGGTTAAGAACAAGTATCACTTTCCATGGACATATGACCTTTTTGATTAGCTCTAAGGAGATCGGGTGTTCTCAAAAATTAATTTGAGATATGGATATCATCGAGTCCATTTTTGACCTACATACATACCTTAGGTAGAATTTCATAGTAGTTATAGTATATATGATTATTTGATTATGTAGTTTGGTCCCATAAATGATCTAGTGGTTTTCATGGGGCTAATGAACCATGTTTTCCATCCTTATCTAGATTCATTTGTAGTGTTTTTCATAGATGATATCTTGGTGTATTCTCACAGTCAACATGACCATGACAAACATCTTGAGATAATTTTGGATACATTGTGATAGCATCAGTTATATGCTTAGCTCACAATGTTCCAATTTTGGATGGAAAAGATTCATTTCATGGGTTATATTATCTCAAAGATAGGAATATCATTTGACCTAGAGAAGGTTGGAGTTTTGGTTTACTAGGATAATCCCAAGAGCGCCTTCGACAGATGAAGTTTCTTAGGGATATCTAGATATTACAGTAAATTCATATAGTACTTCTAATGCCTATTAGTACCTTTAAAAATCATGACTAAGAATGGTGTGATGTTTTTATAGTCATGTATTAATGAGACAACCCTTGAGGAATTGAAAGGGAGACAGAAATCATTGCAAGTCCTCATTCTACCATATTTTGGAAGGATCTACACTGTGTATTATAATGAATTATGTATAGATATATGACCATTTCTAATGATGGGGTATAGAGTCTTGCCATACGGGTCTTGAAAACTGAGTCCACATGAGAGGAACTACCCAATGGACAACATCGAGTTAGCTACATTTGTTCAATCATTGCGTTGTAGGGGACATTACTTTCTGGTAGAGATTTTTTAATTATAGAAGGACCATAATATCCTCAAGTATATATTTTCACATCATGATATGAATCTAAGACAGTGAAGGTGGGTTGATAACCTACAATATTTTGAATTTAATCTTTCATATATGCCTATAAAGATAAATGTAGTGGTTGATGCGCTGATCAGGTGGAATTAGACACATGAATTTTAGGATGCCAATGGAAAGTGTAATCTCATGACCTTGTTCTATGTGATTCACTTAGATGTGAAGCATGGTTAGGGGAAAAATTTTCATTCATAATTAGTTGTAGACTCTATTATACTGAATATAGTGGGGATGAGGCAGTTATCAGCTTTTTAGGGCCTAGTCCAATGGGAGTGTGTGGCATGTGAGGACCCACTTCTTTGTTGGACCATAGGTAATGATGAAATTATACATATCCACGATCATGTTTGGGTTTTATGGAATGTATGTAGGGAGAATATATGAGAGTTTCAATCCTCGTTTTGGAAATTACACCCCAGTTTCACCAAGATGTATAGTGACTTACATCATCTGTGCTGGTGGTCGGGTATAAAAAATGAGGTTGTTAGTTTTTATATGAGGCGTTACAACTATCAAATGGTGATGGAAAAACATTAGTGACCAGCTCGGATTTTAAAATAGTTACCCATTCCCATGATAAAATGTGATTATGTCATGATGGATTTCATAATCGGTTTTCTGAGGTTACTTTGAGGTAGTGATTTCATTTGGGTTGTTGTGGATAGGCTCATAAATTTCCTCATTTTCTACTGGTTAAGAAGAACTTCTTAGTTGATGATCTTGGGAGATTATATATTTGTGTGATAGTATGACTTCATAGTGTCTCTCACACTATTGTTCCAAATATGTACATCCAGTTTAAATATCATTTCTAGAAGAGTTTACTGAGGGAATTGGGTACATAGGTGCTCTTGAGCATAGCATACCGCCTTCAGACTGATGGCTAGTCATAAAATACCATTCATGTTCTAGAGAACATGCTTTGAGGATGCGTATCGGATTTTGGGGGGTCTTTGTAGAGGAATATACCCCTTGTTTATTCCTCCTAGAATAGTAGATATCAGGAGAAGATACATATTTCTATTTATTAGGATTTGTACGGTAGGACATGTTGATCACCCATGTGTTGGCTTGAGGCAGGTGAGGCATCTTTACTGGGATTGTGTTTCATGCAGGAGACTATCAAGTAGGTTTATTTGATCATACAACATATGGATACTTAACAGTATCGACAAAAATCCTACAATAATCAACACAGATGACCTCTAGAGATTGAGGTCAGTGATAGGGTCTTTTTACATATTTCACTGAGGTTGGGACACAGACGGATTTGGAGATATGGTAATATTTCACAATGATATGTTGAGATATTTGAGATTCTTGTGAGATTTGATCTGGTATCCTACCAGTTGTAATTACCTCAGAGGTATCAGGCCATGCATGACATCTTCTATGTATTCCAGCTACACAGTTATCACTCCTAATCATCCCACACTCTGTAGTTGGATGAGGTGGAGTTATGGGTAGATGTGTCCATTGAGGAGAACCATATTAATATTATTTATAGAATTACGAAGGTTCTACAATTATGCTCACTTCATATAGTATGGGTGTTATGGTTTTACGGTCATTTAAAGGAAAATACTTGGGAGTAGGAGGCTGAAGTACATGATCGGTGGCTAGGGTTATTCTTGGGGTATTATTAACTACCCTTGGAAAGAAAATTGGGGAAGAATTTCATTAAGGGGGTATTTTTAGATCTCAGGTTTTCCTACGAGTTATAAATCAATTTAATGTCAATATAAATAATATTTATGGCCGAATGTGAGTTCTCAATGTGATCATGGGAGTTTTGGGGTGTCTGGGGCTTTTTTGGAGCCCAAAACCTAGATCTTTAGAAAAATTGGTCAGGTCACACTGTTAGTAGAAACCATGAAAGACATGCCACATGGTTACTCTAATTGTGAATGACCTGGGTAGAGGGATAAAGGATCCCACACTATTTATCAAAAAGTTTGGAAGTATGTGAATTCTTATGTGAGGGCCTCTATAGTTTTTACAGTGATATGATACATGGTTTTCACATGGTTATGTAAACTATGAACACTAATAATGTGGGGTTCCCCTTTATGAATTGAAGGGTACATGGTTGTCGCACATTTTCGCAAACCATGCAGTCAAACTATGTGTATTATTATTTTTTGATGAAATTATAATTTTACCATTAAAAATATTTAAAAACTAAACCTATTTCTATTTTTTCCTCTGTTGTACAATATAGCAACATTAGTATCACCTTTGAAGGAAAAATCCTTTCCTTTATCCCATTTTCAACTATGTTTATAATCGAGAGTCATTTGTTTCTTTGGATTTGCATCGGTGAGTTCTTATTTTTTTTATTTTACTTCATATCAATATATTTATTTAGGTGCAATAGAATTTCCTTTATTTTCATGTTCTTCATTTTTCTACATTTTTCTTCTGATATAGATTGAATCAAAATCCAATATTAGACAAGGAATCTTATACACACCTACGGTAGGTGGTATATAACTTTCCCTTATGGTTTGGTTCTTTATTAAGCTAGTTTCCATTGTTCCACAATCCTAATTTGTTTGTGTTGCCCCAAAAATGAATTGAATAATTTAATTGATTGAATTAGAACCAGTTAGTGATTCCCACAAGTTCTACTATGATTTTTAGTGGTTGTTTACCCAACCTAGTCCACTCATGGGGTGTTACCTTTCATTTACCTATTGTTGTACCACCCATAGTGTGTGTTTGATATTCCCTACTTAGATGAATCCTTGTTGCAACTTTACTGAATTGAATTTATTTGTTATGAGATGGATTTTCTCATTATCCATTTGATAAACGATGTAAATTGAGTTGGAAGAACTTTTTAATTTTGATTTTTGTGAAATGAAATTTGAATTAAATGATGAATGAGTACATATGATGC
Organism: Viscum album; assembly: GCA_963277665.1. NCBI lineage: Eukaryota > Viridiplantae > Streptophyta > Magnoliopsida > Santalales > Viscaceae > Viscum > Viscum album. Next base: position 773,433,169 of record OY728131.1, on the reverse strand, counting down.
AATGGGTGTGCTTCCCCAAGGTTCATGATAGGAGGAGTAGACGCATTGGATGATATGAATCCTTCGGTCTCGATTTTACAGGATTCCTTGGGCCTTAATACCCCTTGGATATGGATTTCTTATACTCACAGATAACATGGTATATTGGAAGGCCCCTTGTACCTCATTCTATGTCTAATTGAGTTTCCATCGAGATGCTCCTGGGACTCAATGAGGATTAATTGGTTCACTATTCCTTGGATCCAGCCCCGTGGGGTCTGATAGTTTTGATTATATGGCTTGTCGATGGTAATTCGGACACTTTTGATTATACTTCTTATCCATGGTTGACATGAAAATTTTGGTTATATAGCATGGTCATGGTTGATATATTATTTATGTTATATGATGTGTCCATAGATGGTATGGGATACTGTGTATAAAACATGGTTGTGGTGTTTATTTTTGTTTTCTTTTTTAGATTCCTTGTTATAGGATCATGAACCATGTTTGATAGAGAGCCTTATTTGGATAGACTATTAACATTACTTGTATTATATATTCCATGGTCACTTTTTTACTTACATTCTATATTTTTGGCACCTGATATATATATTTCACTTTTATTAACTAATATTAAATAACCTAGACTTATTATAGATACTATTGGTGGTGGCCTATTTGGGTTTTAACTCACCCTATTCGATCTACCATTGGGTACCTGAACAAACTATATGAATGAAGGTAGGGATCGTGTCAATAACCCACAGTTCAATGCTTGATTTGTTCTATGCTTAGGAGTGGGGAAGCATAAGAACGAGTTGAGGATCCTGATGGTAGTTGGGGATAACACTTTTTGGCCTTTTTAGTATTTTGATACATATATTCTACTAATGCTTGTATACCTATTTTGGAAGATTTTTATAAAAATGAAACATCATTCTCGTATATGATATTACTTTTGTAATTGTGATATATTCTTGTCTTGGAGTTCTATATTTTCTTTTCTCTAGGGCAGTTTACTGGTCCACATATTATAGTGTATATACATTTTTTTATTCATCTTTTTTTATTCCACTACATACCTATTATTATATATATATATATATATATATATTCATTATGATACACTCTTATAATGAGGGAGTTTTCTTACCACAGACACACTCTAGGCCCTCATTGCTATTCGGCAACCTCTAGCATTCAAGGAGATGTGCTTGAGGCCATGTGACCCACTGGCTCAAGGCACCATATAGTGGCATCTGAGTTTAGAAATTACATAGGACCTCTAAGAGATTATAATGTGTATAAATCCCCATAATAATGAGATATAGCTTACATTATGGTGTGGAAGTGAGTTTTGGTCCTTTACCACTTCATCAATACAAAGAGCGATTTCAACTGGTGGTGGTATCTTTACTCTAATATGTGGGATGTCTTCTAGTTTGAGTTAAACATCTGAATCTTCAATGGAATAAAACTTTGTTCCATAATCCTCATATTAATCAGGATGCATCTTTACTAGATACTCCATTCTATCTTCACAATCTAAAATCTCTCCTTTAGACTCACTTTCTTCTACCTGGGAATACTCTAGGATTATTGAGTCATAAGAAGAAATATAGGTATTATGATTTCTCAAATAATTTTGTTTTAAAAAAGTAAATATAAGATAGTACAATTTTTTTAATCTCCCATGAGTAGCTAATCTTGAATATATTGTTGCTCCATGAGTTCCCTAGTTAGGTACTCAAGAAGATTGGGTAGTGGGTAATCATAAATTTTGGCCTAAACCTATTGGAACTATTATTCATCAAAGATATGGGAATAAATTGGATTTATTGGTTCTACAATTATATATCAGAATTATAGTAAGCACTCTAAAATTTTAATAAATAATTTTTCCATGGATTATAAGTATTATGGTTCATGTTATTCTTTGATCTTTTCAAGAAACACCTAAAGCACCTCCTCTATACTAGGGTTTCTATAAACTCACTTTATTTTTTGGACAATCAATTCCACTGTAAAGTTGAAATTATAGAGTGATTTTAAAACTCCATTTATTTTATTTTTGTTTCAAAAATATAATTGTATTTATAGAACTGAAAGAATAATGTCTGACAATTTGAACAATATTGAAAGGGGATGAACAAAAATATTATCAAATGTTTTTTGGAAAGTTTAAATTTTAATTCTTAAGGTAAAACTTATTGGGCTAACCATAAGTTATTTGTTGAGAAGATAAACTAGCCACTCACTTTCCAAACCACTTATGTATATTTTCTTAGTATTTTTAGTTTTAAAATGAAATAGTTGATATTTTTTGGGGTTATATAATGGTATGTAATTGTGGAAAAAAAATGGAATTATAAATAAATAAAGATACTAGGGAAAGGATTGAATCTTTGGTCTGTTCAATATTATCCTCCATTATCCATTCCTCTTTTATCATCAAATTGATAATGAAAGCTATATCATTTGTGCATTACCATACTTTTTTAAAATTTTAAAATCCTATAAACTTTTATAAATATCTTAGATACACAGAATCTCACCTCACCAATAATAGAGAATGATGAACATACCCTATCTAGGGAATTTAAAACCCCATTATTTTTCATTCATGCCTCAATCTCATTTATCCCATAATAAATGAAGATGATTTTTTCAAATTCTGGAGAAAAACTTAGTAGAGGTTTGGAATAAAAGTGGGAGTATTCTAGGGAAGATGGATGATCTTCATATAAATACAAAAACAACTCCCACTAACACATCATAATTGATTAAAAATATTAAAAAATCTGAATGCGGATTTAAGAAAACATGAACCTCCACCAGGGAATCCCACCCTCGAGTCAGCTTCCCAATATCATGGGAATTAAGAGATAACTTATTTGAAAATAGAAAATATTGGTAGGAAGAAATGAAAATACAAATTAAGACATAATGTGGTTAGAATTAATATAACAAAACTAAGTATAAAATGGAAATCCTAAGATACTCCTTAGTGCATAACCCTTTGAACAAATGAATACACCTATATTTATAAAAAATTTCTTTTCTCCCTATAAAATAAGTAAATACCCAAAGTAGTCTAGAATTAAGAGTAGAACAAAATTCAAATCCTATAATTAATCTCATCTTTTGAATTCTATTCACATGGAATTCCATTAAATTTCATTCATTTGGGTTTAATATATTCAACAAGAAATGAGAACCTCAATAAATAAAAATCTATAATTCTTCAAAAATTTTGTCTCTACATCACATTATAGTATAAATATTTTTATAATGTGGTTTGGATGTGTTGGGCTCAGTGAATTGATGGAGCAGATCGTGTGTTATTATGTATTGAGTCAAGATCTTCTTGGAAGTGATTTGATATTCTTAGGTGGAATTTTTAATTTGATTCATGTTCATTGCCCATTTCTTAGAACTATTCAATTTTAATCTTCCATTGGAATTAGAAATTGGTTGTGCATAATGTTCTGGCTAAACTATTATTATATGAGGTTGTATGGGATTACCTTGGATTTAATCCCACTCATCATTTACAGAAATTTTTTTATTCTGATGTGGTCCACTTTATAATCTAATATGAGTTTCATGAAATCTATTTTATTCTTAAATTATGTATTAGTTTACCAGTTTAACTTTAGGTGATCCCAGTAATGTTCTATTTAATCACACATGAGTGGGGTTTTTATTTTTATATGGGCCGCCAGTTATTATCAAACAAAATTTATTTTATTTTATTTATTATCCAAGAGTTTATATTATAGAACTATATCTTCCATAACATTTTTCTTCTACTTTTCATATTCATTTGTCATCTAAAATCAAAACTCCCCCTAAGTCATTTCTTAGAAGTGGATCCAAACCTTTCCTTTATTTAAACATTTAATATTCCAAGGCACATTTCCAAGAGTTAATATAATTCAAATATTTCTTTTTCTTTCGAGTGGTGAAGGCCAATATATTATGTATGAAGTATATATTATCTATGAAAATGGATTTTCCTTAAGTATCACTTTTGTGACATCCCAACTAGGATGACACATCCCGTTGCCCTGAGATGGTTGGTTACATGACCTTAGGCACACCTCCCTATATGCCAGAGGTTGCTAACTAGCAGTGAGGGTTTAATATGTGATGTATGGACACTATACCCTCTTTATCAAATCATCACAACAATAAAATAAATAGACAATAACCAAATGATAAAAAATAATATCCTGGATAGTTCCATACTCAATAGAGACTGACAACACAAAATAATTCCAAAACATAAATAAATGACCATAAACCAAATAAGTAAATATCTCATGCCGTATATGTGTCAAGAGTATAATCAAAACAAAAAATAAAGTCACAGTAACACCTCCCAAGAGAGTCCTAACATCATGTCTAGTTCCATAATCCATGCTTCATCTTATATCACAACTCAACCATTCAACATATCGATCATTCCCTTATCCTATACTATAAACATGAAGTCTATTCAGGTACTAATTAGGCATCCCAAGTAGGGTTTGATTACATCTTAGTAGGCCACCATGAACAACATATAAAAAATATACATTTTATAATATTGTATGTAGTTTGATAAATAATAATATGAAAAAGATAAATTAGACAGTGCTAACAATTAAATTATTCTATAATTAACCACATAATCCTCAGGTTCATGGTGACACCCATACCAATAATACCTATTTTACTTGTTCCATAATCAAAACAATCCACCAAAGGGATATCACATTTCATTCATTCATGGTCTTCCATTAATCATCTAAATTAAAATTTCAAAATAAAAAAATGTGGTCCTAGAACAGCAGTCTGGAATCCCATGGGTATTTGGTGTAGAATTCTCTATCCCAAAACTCAGTGATCACATTAAATAAATTTATATATAACGGGGGCCTATATGAGTAGTCTAGAACCCCATGGGTATTTGGAGAAGCATTCCATATTCCACATCCTAGTGATCACATGCAATAAATATATATATCAAGGGGTCTTAGAGTGGCAGTCTACCACCCCTTAGGTATTTGGAGCAGCAGCCCCTATCCCACAACTCGGTCATCATAAATAACACATCATGTGGTTCCACAGTCACGACCCATTCATCAACTATTACCATGTATCATTAATCAACTAATTTAATAAATTCATTTTTCAACCATTCATAATTTATAAATCACCATGTCGATAATATTGGCACACCCCATAGGTTTCCCTTAATTTCATAATCCCATCAATCAATCAATTTCATTATCCCATTATTCAAACAATTTCATAATCTCATTAACCAACCAATTAATTAATTAAATTAAATTTAGAATGAAATTTATTGAAATGTAAATTGAAATTTTATGACTACATAAACCCAAATAAAATAAATACTACATGAATTGAAAATTAGATAACCCAACCTCAAGATAATTTAATGATTCTCACCAAATTTAAATCCCCAATTTTGATGTTGAGTGGTAAATTTCACAATGATGGAAGAGATTGAAGATCAAAAACTAGTTCTAGGATTCAGTGAAACGGAAACATAAAAACCTATACTTAAACAATATCCAAAGAAGGAAAAATCATCCCTCTTCCTTAGGAAATAGAGACAAGAGAGATAGAGAGAGAGTAAATCAAACGGGGAATAGATTACATACAGTATTGGAGAAGATCCATCAATTAGATCCTTGATTCATAAATAAATTTTTCTAGGGATCCTTAGATTTCTCCTGAGATATTTCAAAATTGAAGGAATTTGTTTAGGTCTTTTCTAGGTTGATTTTTGGTTAATAACTGAGGGATTTGGGAATTTTAATAAAATTTTGGGGGAAATAAATCTTTCTTACATGTTTTTCTAGGATGAGATGCATGGTTTTCCAATTTTTTCACCGCTATCTAGTGGGTGTATGGTTTATTCTAATTGTTTAATAGTTTTAAAAAAAATTTACCAACTATTAAAATACCATTTATTTGAGGGTGCACTATTTGGAGAGGGAGGTCATATGGATTTTCCAAACTGTACGCCATCAATGCACAACTCCATTAGCTTTTAAATATTTCTAATTTCCCCCAAACTCCACCCCAATAAAAATATAATTAATGTATAACCCAAAAGAGGGAAAAATATTACCTAAAAACATTCATGAGACATATCCAAAAAGGTCTGGATCTTACAACTTAAATCTATGGGATAATTTTTATGTATCATGGACTATTCTCCCATGAATATTACAAACCCCTTCTGACCCCATATATAAGGATTATCTATTTAAATTTAAAATCAAGAAAAACACAAAATAAAATGTATTTTAATTTTCAATAAATTAATAATGTTAATATAAACAATTTAGATCATGATTTTAGGCCTTATTTACAATAAGGTAAAAAAATTCCAAAATACAAATAATATAGTAAATACCCATAAAAAATGGTAACATTATCAAAGCATAAACAAAATAAAAATGTTATACCATCAAAAATTGGTCCATAATCACCCATATAATATCAGTATTCTAAGGATTCCTTGGAAGACCAACCTTAAAGTCCATGGTAAAATCACCCCACTTATACTCTAAAATGGGAAACGACTGTAGCAAACCACTAGGATATTGATGCTTTCACCTGCTAGTAAGTGTAGCATCATGTAACAACACCAGCAATCTCATTTTTCATACTCGACCACAAATACCTTCAACATAGGTCTATGTAAGTTTTGGTAAAACCTAGATGTACCGCCTACTTCAAGGCATGGAACTCATGCATCATCTCTTTGTGAATACATGTAGGAACAACAACATGGTTCCGAACATAAATGAACTTATCCTCATCTATTTTCCAATCAGGAATTTCATCCCCACCTTCAAGGCCTTCCATAAAGAAATAACACTCTAAATCCTCATACTACATCTCCCATATTCGTCCTAAATGTGTAGACTCAACAGATAAGGATATAAGGGTCATATTCTCTTGGCCTTACTGAACCTCAATATGCATCTCAGCCAGAAAGTTTGTCATCTTCCACTCAAAAATGGACTCCTGAACTACTTGAGTCTTTTTCATCCTGATCAAAGCATCAAAAACACTATTCTTTGTCATGGGCTTATATTTCAGCTCAAAATAAAATGACTTCATATACTCAACCCATCTCTGCTTCCGGATATTCAAATATCATTGCGAAAAGATGTACCTTAATCTCTTTTGATTGATATACATAGTAATTTTTTCCCAAAAGGTAATTCCTCCAAAAAAAATTATATCATAAACCATTACTTATAACTTGATATTTTTCATTGGATAATATCGTTCATGTGGACTCAACTGCCATGAAACATACATCACAACTCAATCTCCTTGCATCAACACTACTCCATGTATGAATCGACACATATCAAAAAAATGGTATACTCCTCACCTAGATTTTGTAGGATCAAGATTAGTGCAGTATTCAGATTCTTTTTTAACTCTTATAAATCATTATCACATCCTCCATACCAGTCAAACTTGATACCCTTCATGGTGAAGCCTACAAGTGGAGCTGCAAATTGGGAAAATTCTTGGATGAACCTCTGATAATAACCTGAAATACCCATAAATCTACAAATACCAAATATGTTCTTGGGATTCTCCCAATAAACCACTATTTTTACTTTTATGGGTCCACTAAAACACCTTCCTCTGAGATTATGTGACTCAATAAATAAACCTTGTTGATCCAGAATTTACACTTAGATGGCTTGGTGTATAGCCAATGCTCTCTCAGTGTACTCGAGTTGATTTCAATATATTGGGAATATCCTTCATGTGTCATGGATTACACCAATATGTTATCCACAAAACAACCAAAAACTATTCTAGGTATGAGTGGAATGTCTGGTCATTATGTCAATAAACATAGAAGGAGTGTTCATCAGCCCAGAAGGCATCATGACGAACATGTATATTCCATACCTGCTTTTGAAATCATTCCATGGTATATTAGATGGTCTAACTCTAAACCAATGATACCATGATCTCATGTTAATATTGGAGACAACAAAATATCCTCTCAATGGGATAAAGAGATCATCGATACAAAGAATAGGATACTAATTCTTCACTGTCATCTGGTTCAGCATACCATAATCAACACATTAGTGTAATGTCTCATCGTCCTTATTTATAAAGAAACTGGAGAAGCCCAAGGTGACATTCTCAAATGGATAAATCCAATATCCATCAATTATTCTTATGGAGTCTTATGTTCTTAAATCTATATTGGTTCCATCTAGTAAGGTGGTATAGAAATTGGTTCTGCTCCAGGAGTATTGTCAATTATATACTCAATATCCCTCTCAGGTCGAGTCCTAGATATGTCCGTAGGAAACACGTCCTAAACCCAGTTTACTAGGAGTGTAAAATCATAAGGTTTCAACCCCCTCCCCCCCCCATCATCTTGAAAACGACTTTAAAACTAGGATGCGAGCTCCCCTAGTTGATTATGAACTAAACCTACTCATCCTTTCTAGATATACCATTCCCCATGATGAACATAATTATCACCCTCAGGATATGTAAAGGTCTCTCTCATGTGGTAAAACATTATATGTTCTCAGGGTGATACTAAAAAATACATACCCAAATTTATGTTAAAACCTAACATGTCATGGATATTAAGTTCTTAAATAAAATTATACTAACAAACCATCAGAAAACATCCCTTGCAAAAATATATTCCCCTTGACCGCATTATCAACTATGTGTTGATCATCATAACACCACTCAAAAACTATACCTATCAAATAAGGAACATGAAATAATATAAGCTAAAAGAGTAATACCTTTGACTATTGATGGCCCGAACTCATTATCCACATGTAACAAATGAACTACATGTAATTATCCTTCTCATATTCCCTAGGTTGTAGTCTGAATCCCTTGAGATGCACCACTCTGCTAATACGGGTGCTCTGTCACTGAAGTACCGCATTCCCTACTTTGATTACCATGGCCTGTATAACTCCAACTGCCAGAATTCCATGGGGTAAAATACCCCCTTATCATAATTAGATTTGAACTAGATCACCCATAACTAGCCATATATCTGGGGCCACTACAGAACCGTTCTAAATGTCCCATCCTTATACAATCTCTGCAGTTTACCATTTTTTGGGCAACTGGTTATTAAACGTGACCTGACCAGCCACACTGGTGGTATTATACTTAGTTATTTCTCATAGTAACTGATCCTTCTCCCTGGTTGCTCTATTTTCCATTACCTAGGTGGACATTCTTATAGTGATGATTCCCACTATCGGAAGATGTACCTGATGGTCGTCTAGAAAAATCCACCTATAATTCACTTGAAGACTCCTTCAAGGTCCCCTAAAAATGAGATCTCGGTTCACCACCCCATAAAAAATATTTATCCAAAAGATATTAACTCAAGATATGATCTCACATTAAGGCCTATCTTGGAAGAATTTCTACATAGTTGCCTCATATTTTTCTAATGTTGGGGAAAGAATATAAAAGTCATTGAAGCAACCTACATAGTCCATCATAGACATAATCCCTTGGTTTGGCCTCATAAACTCATCCACCCTCTTATTCTTCAGTGTATCAGGATAAAAGATTTCCAATAAATTCTCCTAAAAAAATTTAGACTATATTCTTCATCTACTCATCCTGAGTCTAGATGTCCCACCAAATCATTGCTTGACCATGTAACATATAATCCGCTAACTTGAACCTCTTCTTAGCCAGAGTCTCTAAATGGCATTGGATCATCTGGATAGACTCAATCAGGAACTCAAATACCTCAGGTCCACCATCTACGGTGATGGTAAGATGGTGCTAGAATTGAAACTCATGTGTTTGGTCATACATATTTTTCACAATGTGCCCTGGGTCTCCTTACATGAACTATATAATTTGAGAAAATTTCTCTTCAAATAGCTCTCTTGAAAATTCCCCTGTAACTATCGATGCCTCAGGTTCCACTGCAAGAGGAACATCTCTTGACGTGTCCTCTTGTCATCCTATCAGAAAGTTTTATCATGTGGGAATATCTCTACAATGAAAAACATACATCTTATGAAAAAACACATTAATATACTTACATAATATGGATTCATGTAACTCAATCACAAGTCATCCCTTGTATTTTTTCACGTGTACAAAACTAGGGCATTATCACTACCCTCAACCATCCCTCACCTGGTTCATAGCTAGCATAGGGGAAAACACTTCTATAACATGTGTTTTAAATTAGTCACACATTTTTTCATTTTAAATAAATTATAAATTTCTTATTAAGATATATTTAATTTTTAAAATACTCAATTAATGAAAATAATTATTTTTTCAATAACTCATCTAAATCATGTTTTCTATGTGTGACTAAAATAATTCACATCACATGAAATCTGGAGTTCCTAGAATTATGCATGTATATATAACTCCCATGTCACTCTCATCCATAATTAAAATCTTAGAAAACAATAACATCACATAGTAAGTGCATCACCCAAGGTGAAATAATATCCAATTGTAACACGAAACATCAAGAACATCAATCCCTCCTTGGGTACTTGGGGATTCTCTCAAATGCATGGGTTAGTTACTCCCATGCACGAGCACATGAACAAGTCCCGACACAACCTAATCTCTTATCTAAAATTCCAAAATAGTAAGATAAAATAAAAAAAATAGAACTTGCCTTTGATGCCACTTTGTCACATCCCAGCCTGGATTCCACATCCTAGTGCCACGACACCATTGGTTATGTGACCTCAGGTATTCCTCCCTGTACACCAGAGGCTTTTGACATGCAGTGAGGGTCTAATATTTTATGTGGGGAGACTATCACCTCTTTATCAATGAATAATAAAATTCTAATATATATAAAATAGCCAAATTATTAAAAATTAGGATAGTACCATAATCAACAGATACCAACTTTGCAAAATAATTCCAAAATATTGGTAAATAGACATAAATTAAAGTAACAAATTTTTCATTCCATATATGTGTTAAGTGTCTAATGCAACCCCAAAATAAAGACACACTAACACATCCTAATCAGGCTTCGATATCATGTATATTTCCCTCATCCATGATCCATCTCATGTCCCAAATCATCCACCAAATTTATGGGTTTTCCCTTATCTGGTCCTACAAACAAGAATTCTACTTGGGTACCAATCATGCATCATGCATAGGGTGTGCGTAAAATTCAGTAGGCCACCAAGAATGGAATCTAAAATAATATCCACTCTATATCAGTGAATGTGCTTGTATAAAAAATAAAATAAAAAAGTAACAGTAGACAATTATAATATTTAAATTATTCTTTAATTAACCACATTTTTCCCAAGTTCACAGTAACACCCAAACAAATAATATCTTCTCTGGATCATGATGGAGTATGAAATATTCACCAAATGGATATCGTATTTCATTAAATAATGGGATTTCATTAATCATTTAATTTCTAATTTCACCATCAAACAATGGGGGCCTGTAGTGGTGGTCTAGAACCTCGTGGGTATTTGGAGTAGCAATCCCTATTCCAAAACTCAGTGCTCACATGCAATAAATATATATATAATGGGGCCCTAGAACAGAATTCTAGAACCTTGTGGGTATTTAGAGAAGAAATCATTATCCCAAGACTCAATTATCACATTAAATATATATATATATCATGGGGTCTTAGATCGGTAGTTTAGAACCCTGTGGGGATTTAGAGTAATGGTTCCTATCCGAAAACTAAGTCATCTAACATAACACATCACATGGTTCCACTTTCACAACCAATTTATCATCCACTGCTATATATCATTAATCAACCTATTTCATAAATTCATTTTTCAACAATCCATAATTTAAAAATATTCATCTCAATCATATCGGAAAACCCCATGGTTTTCCACTTATTTCATAATCCCATTAATCAATCAATTTCTTAATCCCATTATTACATAATTTCATAATCCATTTAATCAACAAATTCAACAATTCAATTCAATTTTGAATACAATTTCCCAATGTTGAAGTTGGAATTTCACTATTACAAACACTCAAATAAAAATAACAGTATGATAATTGACAATTAGACTACCTACCTTAAGATCATTTAAATATTATATCCAAATAAAAATCCCCAATTTTGATATTGAGCGGTCAATTGCACAATAAAAGAAGAGATCTAGGATAAAAACATAAGAATAGGCTCCAAAAAACACAACCATAAATACCTAGATCTAAACCATCACTAATAAAAGAAAAAATCATCCCTCTTCATGAGAAAAGGGAAATGGGAGAGTGAACTGAAATATAATGGGGGATAGATTACATACCGTAGAGGAGATGATCCTTAAATTGGATCATTGATTCATTTGGAAATGGGTTATAGGATCCTTGGAATCATCTTGGGATATTCCAAAATAAAATTAATTTGTTTAGTATTGAGTCGGGATGATTTGGGTTATTAGTTGGGGGGTTCGGGAATTTTAATAAAAATTTTGGTGGAAATAAATATCATGCTCATGGTTTTTTGGGCTGAGGTACACATTTTTCCAAGATGTGCACATATAATTAGGTGGTTCATGGTTTCTCTTAAGTGAAACAGGTTTTTACTAATGCTTCACCAAAAATTAAGATCCCCTTTGTTTGAGGGTTCATGATTTGGAGGGGAAGGCCACACGGTTTGTCCAAACTGTGTGCCAACCATGCACAACCCCATTATCTTTTAAATCTCTCCAATTTCACCTAAAACACCCCTTGTCAAAACCCAGCCTAGGTATAACTGAAATAAGGGTAACCAAGTACCTTAAAATGTTCAATAGTCATATCCATAATGTTTTGAATCTTACAACTTGTTTTCACGGGGTAATACTTATGTATCATACACCTTTCTCCCATGAATCTTATAAACCCCTTCTAACCACATATGTAGGGTTTATCTATTTTCTAATAAAATCATGAAAAAACAAAATAATATATATTTTAATTGTTAAAAAAATAATGATATTAATATAATTAATTAAAATCATGATTTTAGGCTATATTTACAAATAGATCAAAAACATTCCTAAAAACTAAAAAAGTTGTAAATACCCATAAAATAAAAAAAATCAGAGAATATAAAATATAAAATAATTAATTTTCATAATAAATCAGTCCTATAGAGATTTATTAGGATTTACATAGATATTTAAAAAGAATAAAAAAATAAAATCGCAACAAATATAAGGTTGATCTGATAGTATTTTATATATGATATGATTATATAGGAACATGTGTATGGTTTTTTTAATATTTTTAATTATTTGAAGAATATAAAATATATCATGTTATATTAGCTGTATCCTTTACATTATCATTATTTCACATTGGATGCATGTATTATTTGAAGTGGAGTGATAATTGACCCCTCAAAGTATGACATTGAGTGTGCCCTAAGTGATGTTCGTCATGGATTATTATAGGTTATGATTAGATGTTAAAGTTAACATGGGTGGGATTTCATATAGAGATATTAAATATGTTCATGAGGCACAAAATGAGAATTTTCATACTAAATAACACCCCAAGTATGCCACATAGTTTTTCATACACTATGTCGTTGGTGTAATATGTATATATATTTCATATATTTATTTTAATGTACCTAAGTTATGAAATATACCTGGAATATAAACCTATATACATTGATTCCATTCTTATATAAGCCTTTATCATTTTCTAATTATAGGGTCATTGGGTATTTTGTTGATCATCTCGTCAATTGAGACATAAAAATATGGGATTTATCATTCCTTATGATGAGTATGACACATGGTCCATTGATTGAAATAGACTAAAGGAGTGTATGTTTGTAACTATATAAGACATGTGATGTGTTTAAATATTTGGATGACGGAAAATAAATGTACTCTTCTACTTAGATGAAGAACATGTAATATATTCACTGAACTTTTCAATATATACTTATAGAATTGAGAATATATTAGTATTTATAATGGATTGACATACTATATGTCCTATGGTTACTCAATGTCTTATAAAAATTAATCATATGCATGCTTATATATGATATAGCTAGAGGACATAGTTATAGATGCAAATGTTTTTTATAGATATCATGTCAGATTCCAATGTAGCTTCAATGGAACTTATGTTTTGATAGATACTTATCTTTACTTACAATTATGAATTCAAGAATTCAATATTTTTTCCAACACTACAAAGGCTAGTGGGATCACACATTTCACTCTCTATTCTAGGTTCCCTCACATCTCGATTGGCAGCGTTGTTTTATTGGTGTTTTAACAAAATATAGTGCTTCCTATGATTTTATCACAAGATATATCCTGTCTAAACCCAATATTTGTTTTATATGATGGTGATATTGAAGTTTAGGATTGTTTTTTGGTGGTATTTGGTGGCATCTTCCATCGGTTTTCTTGTGGGTTTTGGGGCCTCGAACACTGCATTCACTACTCTTATCACCCAACCGATGGTTTTAAAACCCCATACTGGTTTTTTCTAATGGTGATTTGGTGATTTGGTGGTTTGGGGTTGTGTCTATGGTGGAGTTTGGAAGTCCATTCCTCATGTCCTCTTCTACATATATTTAACTTTTGATTTAATTATTTTGTTCCTAGTTTATAGGTCTTTTCTCTAGGAGGTGTGTTAAACTTTTGATGGTTCAACTGATGATGGTTTGTCCTGAAATTTGTGTATTTTTGTTGATTTCTCTCAAGAATGAACATTGTGTATGTTCTCTGGTCCTGTTCTTGGTCTGGTAGTGGGGTTTAGTTTCTCTTTCTAGTGATGTTGCTAATGTTTCTTCCGAAATGAAGAGAATAATGGTTTTTTTGGTTGTTTGATGGAATTTGGTTGATGGTACATTCCTAGATCAAGGTATGTTTCAGTCTAGTTATCTAGGGATGGTTCAATGATGTTGTTTCTGATTGGTTGATGTGTTGTTCTTCTGATGGACCTATATTTGAAGTAATGGTGGAAAAACAGGTAGCCTGGCGATTTGGCATCTCAATGAGGGCATTGATAGAAGCAGTTTGAAGTTATTATTTTGAAATTTGAATATGAATACAATTTATTCGTTGTATTTGGTTTATTGTTCATTGTGTTGTGTTCTTCCCACTTAACCCTATCAAAGTGGTTTTTTGTAAAATATCAAAAATATTAAATTGGGAAATTTATTGATATGCATGAATTTTATTTGATGATTATCAAAGGTATTATAACATTAAACATTAATTTTTAAGTCATATACCTTATAAGAATATCATTACTACTATCAATTCATATGATGGAATGTTTGGGATCTTTCTTTTTTTCAAGAGGTTACAAAGAGTTTTAACTGTAATCCATTTACTTATACATTATAAACATAAGATTAAATATATGAAAAGGATTAGGAATATCATGTGGACTATATAAAAGAGTTAGTGTCCATGAGAATGGTGTGTGATCCTTTCTTAAGATCTCAATATTTAATTATATCATAGATCACTTCCTTCTCCATATAATTCATGAGATACTAGCATATCATGGTTTCATAGAGAACCCCACCCAAGCATTGGATGATTCAGTTGAACCATGGATATGGTAACATCCTAGCCCAGTACACCCTATAATAACTAGATCGATTTTCTATATTACCTTAAGTGAACCTCCCTGTATTCTGGAGGCTACCGACTAGAAGCCAAGGTTTAAGATGATACCATAGTGAGACTATAACATTATATTAGAGATATAGAAACAATGGAAATATCATGTACTTAATCATCACAATATATATAAGAATAAATAAATAACATAGTCTAATCCACCAAAAATAAATAATAAATCCATATTATATCAAAATAAACTACATAAATGTCACATGAGATAGTAATACATTAATGAGACCCCCCATGGGTATACCATATACATCCAAAAATAAATAATATCTTGGAAAAGTAACCACCAACAAGTCCTAAATCCTACACTAAATTACATATCCTAACTCTGTACAAGATATCTAGCTTAAAAATTCAATACTATGACTCTTCCCTACCTTTACCTATGATCATGAATTCTTATCAGATACCTATGTGTCAGAGCTGCTCAAGCACGGTTTGAGTATAACTTAGTAGGCCACCACTAATAGTTCCTTTAACATAACTAGCATAAATAGTGTATGAATAATGTGATATGATTAGGATAAACCAATAATATATGTAATAATAGAAAAATAATTATCATAGATCCTTGGTTTCTTATGTGACACTTGAGGTTGGCCATACTCACTTTGGATGGTGTCAGATGTCTGTTGGAAAGCCACATAACCATACCAAGGGTCAAGAAAACGTCTTCCCATAATAAGATCATATATTATAAAGTGGAATAGTTACCACCTTGGAATCAAATATCATATAAAATCTCGTATCACTTAGGGGATATAATCCACTCTAGAATCATGTATTATATACCAACATAGAGAATAACATCCACTATAGAATCACATATCTTGTCATCATAGGAAATTTCCCCCTCCTTGAAAACATATATCATGTAATCATGTGGTAATAACTACACTAAATAGAAGCATATATTATATCATCATGGGGGAATATATCCCCTACCTAGAAACATATAGAATATCATCATGGGGAATAACACCTCTCTTTAAAAATATATATTATATCATTAGGGAGAATAATTCCCTTCCCTGGAATCATTTTATATCACCCACACATGGGTTTTACACTTTAAAAAACACAAATAACCTTACTTATGTTATAAAATCAAGAATATAACATATTCCCATTTATAAATTCATACTATACTACATCCATGCTAGTTCATATGTGATAATACTCCTCAGAGTCAATACTAAACTAGGGTAACCACTATAGTCTCCTAGTTCACATGAAGTTCTGTGCACCCCACATGGGTTTCATTATTTCATTAAAAACTGTATGTTCAAATACCATTACTCAAATTGAATTACATACCACAACATATCCATTCTCATGTCATGGTCTAATTTTCCTCACAGGAAATATAATATATCTGTCATGAAAAATGATGGTATAATGCTCGTCCCACTTCCAAAGTCATGTCATATGTTTCCTCTAACCATGACTTCTCTTTATCTTTTCTATTGTATCCATAACTATATCCATACCTGTAAAAATGGATTATAAACACTAAACTCATACATAAGTAATGTAGATAATAGGATCTGGGTTATCTACATCTTTCGCATGGCCAACTCCATGGCCAACTATACCCAATCCATAACTCTCCCTGACTGGAGACACTAAGCCACTTATCCCAAGCTTTATCATGCTCTATTTACATTATTGATACCACTCTAATGTTTTCTACACCATAACACAGTATTATATTTTTACCCTCATCCTTCATATGGAAAGATATCGAACTAGTGTGAAAGGGTACATCAAAGCCAAAAACACTTTCATTATAGTCATGATATTTTAAAAAATGTAATTATAATTAAAGGTAAATCATATTCAAGGGGGATACCAAATATCCCATGATATAAAGCAAAATTCATAAACTTTGGGGAGATTCTCAAGGAACACCAACCTCATTTGAAGTTATTCCATTTCTAAGAAATCTTGGCTGTTATTTCCTAGGCTTATCCAAGCCTAGATTTCTATCTAAAATCAGAATGAGGCCTTATCCAAACCCACTTCAAAAAATAAATTATTTTAACAATTTATAATCAATTATTTCATTAAATTTAATTAGTTAATTGTAATAAATTATAATAAATTATACAATTAAATCAAATATTAATTTTATAATTAATTCATTATGAATATTCAATGAATTAATCATTGATGATATCTTAGAAATTAATCCAAAATAAAATGGTTATAAACCACCCTTAACATTATTCAGGGCTAGTAACATATAAAAACCCAATTTTTTATTTTTATTTCTCAAAAAAAATTCACTTAAATTGATGGAAATCTAAAAATAAATATGATAACAACATGCCCCATTGAATCTACAAAAAATCTATTGTGATTTTACCCATAAGACCTTTTTCTTCAAACCTTAAAAAATTATTTTCATACCATACTGATTCTACCATATTTTGATTGAATTTGTATAAATCACTTGTTCGATTCAATGTAAATCATTAATGAAGTATGTGAAGAAACCGAAGAGGATTGATAGATTTAGCTCTGGATATCACATGAAATATATAAAATTAATATCCAATAAAAATTGGTAAATATCACTCATGGAGTTGAAGATATGAATGAATGGGTGTCCTCATGAGTTTACTACCTTCAAAATATCATGAAATCCCCTATTAATTTTATTTAATCATTTCATTGGTATTTTATAAAAATCTATAAAAATGTGAAATATTAAATTATTCCCAAAGGATTTTATTCCTACATAGGGGGTACCCCTATATAAGATTAACCCTGTTTACATTACTCATATCCCCTAGTAACCCTTACATATCTCAATGGTTTTCCAACACTTTTAAATTTTTTTTAAGGAAAATACCCTTACATATCGAGAGAAAATTAGTATGTGTCAGGAAAATACCCTTATGTATTATTCCTTTGCTACAAAAAGACCCTTACACGTACATGAATGAAGTTATCAGGGAATGTAGTGGAAGCCTGTGGTCCAAGAATCTAAAATATTTCCCAGATGATTGATATAACTTCTCTATATCCGGTGAAGCAAAACCTCAATAAAACATGAAGATCCTATGTGATGAATTTTAATCAAGAACTATAACATAAACAATACCTCGTTTGATCTGAATATGTGCTCAATATTTTCTCATAATTGTTGATCATTTCTTGAAGGACCCAAATTTTAACCCTCTCTAGATTATCGACATGCTAATTGAATGTCTTCGGTAGTGTTTTTCTAGCAAATATGAGGTGCTAGAAATGAGATCTGATTATGCCTTCGACATCCCCCTGATCATTTCATCAATGTTCCTTTTATCCATGAAGGTGATCTCAGTCGAGTTTCTGGGATTGCGATCTTCTCTATCTAATAAGGTAGAGAGGATAGATGAACCATCAATTCTTATATAGTTAATATTCACCATGAAAGATCCTCTCTCCCCTATATATAGTGAGTTACAAAAATTACTAGCAAAGGGTCCCTGACCCTCAAATATTTATTCCTCTCTATATAAACTAAAATCGATATATTATTATTGAGTTACTAAATCATAAATATCATTTATATATTTATCAATTTATTGTAAAATAATAAATACATTATGTGAAAAAACTGATCCATTAACTCAACTCACCGTTCCTCAAAATATTGAATAAATCTTAAATATTAAAATAATATTCATTTTTGTTAAATATTTTCCATATATTTACTTTAATACATGAAAATAAATTTAATAAGTAAATTCAATAACAATTAATATAAACTCTAATAATGTGAATTTATTTATTCCTTAGCAATCGTACATTCCTAAACAAATCTCAGACCCTATCATGGGGCCCTCCATGGTCTAAACTCTTATTCATCATAATAGGGAAGACTTCCAAATACTCTATTGTGTGTGACTCTTTAGGACCTTATATTTATTATTGTAAATAATTATTCATAGACTAGGTGGTTAGTCTAGGAACCCATAAATGCCCCTAAAGAGATAAGGATTTGTCATATCAGTGAAAAACTTCCTACAAACACTCATCGTGTAATATAATCTCTTTATCTTGAGGTATATTATAAAGCAGGATGTACACTACTTTTATCATACTTTATTTTTTTATTATTCATTCACATTATTATAATTACTTTCCTTATTCCACTAATTCTATAGATTTTGTGAAGGTACTACTATCCCGATCTATAGAACCCTAAAAATCTAAATTAGGAACACTATATTTTAAAGCATGTATAACACACAACACCAAGCATGTAAGGGAATATAATATCTTGATAATTTAAAATATATTTACTATTTTAAATAAATTAAATATATTTTATAGCTTATAATTCATGAGACACTGAGTTTGTGTATGTCACATTCTACAATGAGTTTCTTCAGTGGCCTGCATTACATGCAAGGCTGAGTTTTACAGAACAATAATATATTATGTTATTTTCTAAAAAATAAGATATGAAATTGCCTTTAAATTGGTATTAATTAATATTATTAACTAAATAATAAAAATTTATGGTTTACACATATATAAAATGAATCCATTGGTTACAAGATAATTAGAAATTAATATGGAAATTGATTAAACAAAAAGGAAATGTTATTATGTTTAGGCTCACAAAGGTCTTCTACCTAAATAAATTAAATTCATTAAAATTAGTGAGTGATATTAATGTGATATATATATAATATATTAAATAAAATATTTTTGATATTATTTCAATAGGTTTTATATTCTTATGGTATATAAAATTAGTTATATATATATAATACTATATTTTTATAAAGGTATTTTTACCACCATTTAATGGAGTAGCTATTTAAAATCTAATTTTTTGAACTGTTATGGATTATATATGTCAAAATAAACTTATAATTTAAAATTTAAATATAAGAAATTTTTTAGGGTAATTTTTTTCTATTTTTATGTGATGTTTCATATTTTAATGAATAGTGAAAAATACTGAATTTTAGTTCAAAATTGGGTTTTCATATAATTTATTTATAAGGATAGATAAAATTTAAAATTGAATTTAATGTTTAATTAGATAATATTTTTATCAATTAATCCAATTTATTTAATTAGAATAGATTTCATTTTGAAATTAACTATTAAAATATAGAAAACCTTTGGATGTTTTTACCTTAAAAACCTTCATTGTAATCCCATCTGTGAGATTAAATTTAAATTAATTTCTTCGAAATCAATTATTATAATTTAGAAAAATCGATTCCATATTTAGAATAATAATAATTTATAATGTCTAATAATTTTAAATCTTCTTTTAACCAATAATATTAGTGTAAGTAATTAAAATAAATTGTAATTATTAAGGTAAAATTAAGCTTAAAAGGAACAAAATCACATTCTTAAGAGCCCAAATGACTTATAAATTTGTCCAAAATCAATTTTTTGTAAATATTTAGTGCCTATAATCCCTTTTATCTAATTTATTCCATTACTGGATCCACTTTAGACATGGAAAATTTTGGGATAATTTTTTTTAGAAATATTACAAGCGTGCCACTCCTCATCCACTATAAAACGCCTTTATTTCTCCCCATTACTCACACCTCTCAAACCACTTAGGGTAAGAAAATATAAACCTAAACAGATACTCAACATCCCTACCCTCAACCCTGAATCCTCATGTTGGTAAAAAATCATTTCAAGGAATCACTTCGGTATAAACCAAAAGGAGTTACCCGGTTTTAAGGGAATGCTTACCAATGATCTATTTTATTTCATTTACTTCTACACTATCTATAAACTTATAATTCCCTGATTATATAAATAATTAGTATAATAAATATAGTAGGATGTTCTTAATTAAAATTTTCAACCTAAACTTACACACCTTTTCATCTAATGGGTACCAAACATACTGTTTCTTTGTACGAAGAACTAGCACCTCACGAAACGATGATTGTTCATTTTTCCATTACCACCACTCATGGTGGAAATTATGATGTAAAATATATTTATATATGATATATATTATATTTATAATGTATTTATTCATTTGTAATTTTTATTTGGAACATACGTTTATTCATTCTATCTTATGTAAATATGACAATTTTGTTTGAAGAAGTGTGGACTACCCCCACCCCCCCCCCCCCCTCAAAGCGATGTGACTCATTCATGCCATACATGGAATGTATAAAATATGGTTTTAATAAACCTATGTAAAATATATATCACCGATATCATAAGATAATTATAATATAAATATATAACTTAATTTTAATTATTTTAATACAATAATGAAATGAATGTAGTGTTTATTTGTACATACGACCTACCATCTCCATGAATAGGGCATTTTATTTCTTATCTCCAAACTTTATAGATATTTATAAATGAATATGTGATGTGTATTTAAGATAATTAAGTAATTTTTTACATTATTTATATTATTAAATTATGATCTCAGTAATAGGATTATCAAATAAAATGTCAAAACATATACGAGAATACTAGGTAATTAACACCCAAAATAGTGAAAATAATGAATTATTATTCACAAACGGGTAATAAGACATTATAAAAAGATGATATATAATATTATAAACATTATTATGGTTCTATTATAAGTTATAAATTTATTTTAAACCACTATATATTAGGATAAATACCAAACAACAAAAAGAAGGTTATGGTAAGGAAATTTCATCTCAATTTACTATCTATTGGGACTTATTTGTTAATATGAGCCAATTCACTTTTATTTGTTTAATACACTCCATTTTTCATGATATGTCATGAATAACCATATTTCAATGATATTATAAGTTTCATTTAATGTCATTCGTTTTTGGATATTATGATTCAAATGTTTCAAAGTGGTATGGGATGCATTGGAATGTTTAAAGATAATCCTCTTAAAGAATGTTCTTAATTATTATATTTGAAATGTCACTTCCTTTTTTATTGTTAGATTTTTATTTAGAAAAGAACTATATTTTAATCATTTTTCATTGGAATTAAACTTGATTACCCCTATTCTAATATAATTTATATTATTATTTCATAAACCGTATATAATTTCCCAAACGATGTTCACTTTAACAAATAGTTCATTAACTGGGGAATTATTGATAAAACTATACTATTTATTCAATATAGAAATTTCATCATGAATATTATTTATTTTATTATTATTTATGATTAATTATCTGGACTGATAATCATGTGTTGATCTTGAACTTCATATATCCCCTAGATGCATCGATAAGTTCTCATAAGACAAATAAGTTGGCCAAAATAAATGGGTTTTTGTCTATAGTTTTAAACTGTCTTGTGAAAGGTCTTGATGGTATAGGTTTTCAATTTTCTTAGAGAAGAAATAAATTAAGAAATTATTTCACACATTTAGTTTTGGTTATTATTAATATTTGATATTTTTCATCGACATATCTATGGATATGTTTAACTTTTAGTTCATTGATTAAATGAAATGTGTTTCAGTTTATTACCTTTACATATTGAATTAACCATGTATAGTTATTTAAATGGAATTTTTTATCATTTATTTACCTTTCCATGTTGATTTATTCTAATGGATTCATTATTTATTCCTCTTTACTTACCCATACTAATAATTTGAGCTCACCCTTATTATGTTTACTTTCTCAATGTTATGAATAGGAAATATTGGAATAATCATTCAAGGATATATTTTATTTAATTTTATTATGTGTCATGTTTTTATTTTATACTTACTAATTTATTATGGGTATCATGTATTTAATCTGGATTTCTAATACAGTTAAATTAATCGGTCCTTCAGTATTTTATTACTTGTAATCATGATAATGTAACAAAATAATACACTAGATTCAGGCTTATAGGGTCAAGGTGTTAAAGTTGGTATCAAAGAAGGATTAGTATCAACCTTAGAAACTAGATTTAGAAAAAATATATTAATGATTATAACCATGTACAGATATTGAGGATAAGTATAGAATAACATCCTAAAATTTTGGTAGGGAATAGATTATGTGGGTATTCTTAAAAATAAATCCTTATCTGGATACAAAAAGTTGACATGGTTCTAGAATAGATGTACATAGTAGTAACAACTCTGACAAGGTGTGTTGGTCCTGACTCGGTGTTACCTGGTACATGACAACAAGAATTACTGCACACCTAGTTTGACACAACTAGAGGATACGCTTAAGATAATTCACTTTTTATTTGCATACCATTATGAAGGACTTTAATGTAAAGATACCCTCCAAGACACCATGTCTACACTTATGAGATAAGCGATGCATAATTTTTTTTCAATTTCTGTTAAGTGTTCCAATAGTTTTGGGATAATAAATTATTTTATAATTTAATCTAGTCTATTCCATTTTTAATAAATTACTCCTAGTATAAAGAATTTGAACACAACCAATACATATGATCCAAATAGTAATAAGAATCATATCGTTCATGGTTTTCAGCCAACATTTTTATGGGAAATGTTATCCCATGTATTCTCATCACATGAGGAAATAGTATCACATCTAATCAGATAGGTAAATAATCATCCAAGTCCTATAGAATTGAAGGGATGAAAGAGATGAAGAGAATAGTAGAGAAAAATATAGATGAAGGGAACAAGGGAAGGAAGTACTTTTACACATGTGATAATTGTGGAAACAACCACCTTGGTACTTTCTAAAAATGATTTGATGTTTTCTACAAGTGTGGAAATAAAGGCCACAATACTTGTGATTGCAAGGGTATGAAAAATATTTCCAATGTAGAATGATTCAACTACAAAGAGATGCGACAGTATGGAAATAAAAGTCTCATACATCTAAGGGATATACACTAGATAATGCTATTAGATAATGATCATGTTATGCTACTGCATCATATGAATAGGAATTATTAATATTCCTATACGTGAATTATGTCATTTGAATATTTTATTCGCAAATGTACTAGTTATAAGAATTATGGAATATATGAGTATTTTACTACATTAATTTTTTTAAGGATTTGAGATTATATTATGAATGGTAATAGGAAACATTATTCAGTACAAAGTTAATCTTTTCATAGAACACATGATTTATAGAAGGAAAACCGTTAATATTTTTCTGATGTGGGGATAATGATGAAGAAATGATTGATTTGGACAAGTTCTGACTACCTTGGAACTGATTAATGACTTTTATAAAAGTGTTCTATAATAAACTTTTGTATTTATGTAATATATTCAAAAACATGTGTCTTACATAAGTAATAAGGAATAATGCATATTTCTTACACTTTTTTATGGTGATTTGAGTTATTGCCATATTTTAAGAGGACACATGATGATGTTATCCACATGTTTGGAATGTGAAAATTTAGAGCTGCTTCATATTGATTAAAGGCTAATTATAAGTTCAATTTGGAAATCTAGTGACCTTCCTTCAGAAGTATTGGATCATAATATTTTAGTAAAGTTAACCATTTAAAAAATGGTTTAAGTTAATCGTTGGATGAGATTTTATAATTTAATTTATTACTTCTCTATATGAAGAATCATGAGCAAAGATATGAAGTGTAAATATTTAAAGGCACAACCAAATTATAAGATTGTGTTTATGAGATATAATCATATTTTTACATATATTCATATAGTGTAAATTAATTCCTTAACTCTAGGGAAAAGGGTTTTGAAACAAAAATTTTGTCCTAGTACATTCAGTTCTGATAATTCAAATAACCCCTTTAATCATTGTGGATTTATAGCCTTGTGATAGTTAAATTTCTCTTAAATGTGTTTTCTAGAACTCTCCATCATAAATTTATTGATAAATTTTTATTTCATATCCATGTTTTCATTTCTAATCTATGTTCTCCTACTAGGGAACCTAATTACGTGACCATTGTAATTTCCATTATTATTAAGAAGTTTTGTCATTAAATATATTCAAGATGTGGTTTTTTCAATAATAGTTTATTTTAAAATATTAATCCATTTATTATTGATTTAAAGTTTATATTTTTATGATGAAATTTAATTAAGTGGGGGTAAATTTAACACCTTTAAAATCTAAAGTAGGAACACTGTATTAAATAGCGTATATAACACACAATACCAATCATGTAAAGAATATAATATCCTAATGATTTATAATATATTTAATTTTTAAAATTAATTCAATATATTTTATATCTTAAAATTCATGTGACACCGAGTTGGCATACACCCCATGCAACAATTAGTTTCTTTAATGGCTTTTGTTACACGCAAGACTGTGTTTTACTAAATAATATTATATTATGTTATTATCTAATATAATAAGATATAAACTAGAAGTTAAATTAGTATTTATAAATAGTATTAACTAACTTATGAAAATTTATGGTTTTCACATATATAAAATGAATCCATTGGTTTCAGGTTACTTATAAATAAATATGGAAACTGATTGAATAAAAAGGAAAATATTATTATTTTTATGCTCACAGAATTGTTTTACCCTAATAAATTAAATAATTAAAATTATGGAGTTATAATAATGTGATATATATATATATATTATATTAAATCAGATATTTTTTATATTCATCCAATATATTGGATATTCTTAAGATAAAACAGACCTAATTTTATGCATTCAATACTATGATTTTATTAGGGCATTTTTACTGCCTTTTAATGGATAACCTATTAAAAATATAATTTTTTGAATTTAATGGATTTTATATGTTAAAATAAAATTTATATTTGAAATAGAAACATAAAATTTCCGTTAGGGTAAATTTTTTGTATTTTCTGTGAATTTTCATTTGTTGATGAATAGTAAAAAATACAGAATTTTGGTTCAAAAATTCTTTTTCATATCATTTATTTATCAAGATAAATTACATTTTAAATTGGTTTTAAAGTTTATTTATGTAATATATTTATCAATTAATTAAATTTATGTTATTAGAATCAATTCACTTTGAAATTTACTATTAAAACCTAACAAACATTAGGACGTTTGTACTTTAAAACCTGTATTATCATCCCATCTGCAAGATTAAATTTAAATTAAATTTGGAATCTTTTGTGATTGGAATTTCGAATAATTTATTACATATTTTAAATCAACCTAATTTATAATTTCCAATAAGGTAAAATTTGTTTTTGACCAAAAATATTAGTGAATGTACCTAAAATTAATTACAATTATTGAGGTAAAATTATGCTTAAAAGGGAATAAACCTCATTCTTAATAGACTAAATGAATAAGACACTTTTCCAAAAATAATTCTAGAAAAATTTAGACTCTATAATCAATTTTATATAACTTTTTCTATTATTATATCTACTTTCAACCTAAAAAATATGGGGTTAATTACTTTGTCAAAATATTACACGAGTGTCATCCCTCCTCCACTATAAAAGGTCACCAATTATCCCCATTACTCACACAACTAAAACCTCATATGTTTTGTAAACTTATATAAAAATAGATTTCCAATATCCCTCCCTTATACCTTGAATCCTTTTATTGTGAATAAATCCTTCAAAGGATGACCTTTGGTATAAACCAAAAGGAGTTACCCGATTGTAAGGTAACATTTTCCAACGATCACTTTTCATTCATCTACTTCTACACTCCCTATACTTTTTTTATTCCATGATTATATAAAAAAATATTATCTTAAATATACTAGTATTTTTATATGTAATGGTTTATACCTTCACTTACACACACTTCAATCTAATGGGTAATGAACATATTATATCTATCGATGGTGAACTACTGCCTCACGAGACAATGATTGATCATTTTTCTTTTACCACCTCTCATGGTGACCATTATGATGGAAACTATATTTATATATGATATATATGATATTTATAATGTTTTTATTCTTCTATATTTTTTATTTATAACATACCTTTATCCTTTTCATCTTGTGTAAATACGATAATTTCGTTTGAGGAAGTCTGGACTACCGCCCCCACAAAGCGATGAGACTCATTCATGCCATAAATAGAATGTATAAAGGACGGTATTAATAATCCTATTTAATATTTATATAATAGATATTATAATATAATTATAATAAAAATATATTATTTACTTTTAATTATTTTAATACATTAATGAAATGAAAGTAATGTCCATGTGTGCATATGACCTACCGTCTCTATGAATGGTGCATTTCATTTCATATCTCCAAAAATTGTATATTATTATAAATAAATATGTACTAAGTATATAAGATAATTAACTTTTGTTTTAAATTCTAGATATGATTAAATAATTATCTAAGTAATAGGATAATAAAAAAATACTTCAAAACATTCTTGAGAAAACTAAGCAATTAACTCCCAAAATAGTGAAAATAAGAAAAGATTAATAACAAAAAAGTAATAATATGTTTTAATAAGATGATATATATTATTTTTAACATGAGTATGTTTCTGATATAAGTTATTAAAATATTTTAAACCACTATATTTAATGATAAATATCACACAACAAAGGGACGGTTAAGGTAAGGTGATTACATCTCAATTTATATTTTATAGAGACTTATTTGTTTTTATGCACTAATTCACTAGTATTTGGTGTATATACTACCATTTTCATGTTGTGTCATGAATCCCAATATTCTCATGATACTATAAGTTTCATTTAATTTCATAAAGTTATGTATATTATGATTCAAATGTTTCAAAGTGGTTTGAGATGCATTAGAATGTCTAAATATTATTATCCAAAATAATGTTCTTAATTATTATTTTTCAATCAAACATTATTTTATGATTGTTAACTTTTTCTTAAAATAATCACTTTATTTTAATAATTTTTCTTTGTATGAATACATGAATATACATATAATCATATAGTGGATATTACTATTTTCTAAACCATATATCATTTTACATACAGTGTTCACTTTGACCGACATTTGATTAACTAAGGAATTATTTATAAACATGTATTCTTTATTCAGGAAAAATAATTGGTAATACGTATTATTATTTTTATTATATAGTATGAGGAATTATTTGGACTAGTAATTATGGGTGGGGTTTAGACTCTATATATCACGTCGATGCATCGATAGGTTCTCATGAGAAAAATAAGTTAGAAAAATTAAATGGGTTTATATCTGTAGTTTTAAACCTTCTTATAAAAGATCCTGATGGTATAGGTTTTCATGTACCTTAGATAGGATTCCCATTAAGAAATAATTTCCCTTATTTAGTTTCATTTATTATTTATCTATGATATTTTTCATCGATATATCAATGGATACATTTAATATTCAATTCATTGATTAAATGGCATGTATTTTAGTTTATTACCATGACATATTGAATTTTCCATATATAGTTATTTGAATGGAATGTGGGGTCATTTATTTAAATTTACATGTCAGTTTATTCTCATTGATTTATTATTTCTTCCACTTTACGTACCCTTACTGGGCATTTGATCCCACCCTTATTATATTTTCTTTCCCCAGGTTATGAAGAATAAATCATTGAATAAGAATTTAAGGATTTAGTTTATTTCATTTTATTAGGTATCATGTTCATATTTTATATTTCCCAACGTATTATAGGTATCACATATGTAATCTGGATTTCTAATACTTCTAAACAGATCGATCCATTGGGATTTGATTCCTTGTAATCATGCCAATGTAATAAAATAATGCACCGACTCTGAGCTTCTTAAGTTGGTGCATTACATGATCCACTTGTCTTTAGATATCTCTTACTATCATAATAAAAAATTATATCTTGATAATTCAACCAATTTCATACTAAAAATTATGAACCCAACATATGATACCTTTTCATTACTTCAATTTCATGGATTCTCCCTTACATAAAAGTTCATGATAAAAATGCACACATTGATAATGATCATATGTTAGGAGACCAATACATATGATCATAGATAGTAATAACCAATGACACTCGAAACATATAGTGTTACTATTTGTGGGTCAGTATTCATAATAACATCTAATATAGATCACCATGTGTGAACTTCATGATAAGAAGTCTCAATTCATATGATCCCCCATCACCTGATTGCCATATATCATCTATGTCTAATCAAAATGATTTATCTAGACCATTTATTTAAGATTTAAGTCATAGTATCTCAAGGATCCCATTATATCCTGATAACGTCTATAACATTTTGATTTGAAAATTAATATAAAAATATTATAATATATTAGTAGATGTAGAAATATAATCACCATTATGGTAAGAATATATCATATATAACTCATTTTACACATGATATGATAATAAAAAAGTATTATTTATTTGGGTCTAGGGAACCAAATATTAAAACACTCCCACTTTCACTAGATCTAACTTGATATCTAACCATGTTTGATATCACATGATAAGATCTTGTTTCTATTAAGTTATGTATTCATACATGGGCAAACTATATCTTGGAAAAACGGATATTATGTTATATGTGACTTTACCTCATTGTGTAATACTTATCAAGTTATGATATACTAAGTATACAACTTATTTCCAATGAAAAAAATGACATATGTTCTAGTACTAGTAGTTTAATTATCATAATTTATACTATGAAAAAACTTTTACTTAGTAGGTGTGATTCCAAGAACTGTAAAAAAATAATTGTGTAATTTATAATACTTCTTTAGCTACATCTAAATCCACAAAATACTTAGTATTTGTAGATATGGATACTACAGGGTTTATTGATATTTTATTTATCATTACCTCAACTTGACTATGATATTATATCATATTGATCAATGGGAAGACTAGTTAGTGTCCACTTCTAAATGTGTTTCCCTTTCTCTCCACATTCCAAGTATATATCCCTAATACTTTCTAATGTATAATTTGATTGTTCGAATTAATACCCATTCATTTCTCTTAGATATAACTAATATTTTCCTACCATGAATTATATGTTCCCAATATCATATATCTTATATAACATGGAATTTGGGATAAATCCATTGTTGGTTCTTATATAATTCTATTAACCACTTTAGTCTCCTCTTATACCCCATTTGCGTCTTCTTGTAGAGATTTCTGCCAGGTTCTATTGGTAAAAATTTTCTCTTGATTAGTTTTGACATTAATTTTTCAATACATTTTCAGTATATGTACAGTTGAATTTTTCTATGAAAACATTAAATCTACCTCAGTAAATCTCATTCCCTAGAACATAGGTTTATACATCAAGTTAATATCTAGAGTGTTACTTTTATTTTGTTCTAATTAAATGTCCATTAGATGTTTTCCATATGTTATGAAACATATCTTACTTATAAAACTATGGAAATCCCACTAACTTTTTGTATACAAATAAAACAATTCATTCCTAATGAATATTATTTTATCTTATTACATAAATCAATCAAAAACTGGATTTTAGTAACTTGCGCCTCTTATTGGTACTTTATGGTGGTGCCAACCCTTTCTAGTTGTGCCATATAAATTCCATCCATTATTAGTGGTCATGAAATACAATTACAATAACATGGTCATAAAATTTATTTATTAAAAGTAAAATTATAATGGACTTATGCATGATGAAATGGTAATACCAATCATTCCTTATTAGTACCATACTGGTGCTACCCATGTATAGCCTTACATGAATACCCACAACAATATTCATGATAATAAGCTCCTGTACATTGATACATGGAATCCAATACTGAATTTTAATTAATCTTGTCAATCTTAGATAATTTCCATTTACTTCTTACTTGTAAAATTAATTATTCTAAATGAATATTGTATCACTAGTCATGGTGAATATTGAACCACCATTATGGTTTCATCCTTACTACACAATATGTTTCTCTAGAACATTATTTTTCCATATGCTCTTATGGAATTTGTTCCTATACCAACTATTTTTGCATCTCTAGCATTAACTAAATCTAATTCAATCTTTATCCTATTATATAAAATATATATTCCCATCCCCTTTTAAATAAATACATTCTATCACTTGACTATAATGTTTTTTCTCAAGTATTTCTAAAATATCCTTAGAAACCTTTAGAATAATACTATAGATTCACATTGTGTTTTTCTTAATAAAATTTTGTTTATATACATGACAAACAATTTTTATATAAAATCAGGTTATTATGTTATGTTGAGTTTATATCATATTATAACTCATTTGATATCCATTAATCATTATAGTTGTCATACGGTTAGGGGATAATGTGTCTATTTTGAAAAAAATGGATGTTTATGCAATGAACATTTGATTAAACATTGATACTCCATTTACTTACATTATCACTATGATTTGTTAGGAAATCTTCGTTTAGGAATTGGTCTATGATAATTTTTTATCAATGTTAACATGTAAGACTTAAATGAAATCCTCCTTGCTAACATCATAACTCTGATGTCAAAAATGATATGTGTGTTCCAGAATTACTTTATGCTATATTTTAAGGATTTATTAATGCTTGGTCAATATATTTTTTGGAACATGGGAAAAAAGTAACTCATATCTTCTAACCATGATTATTATGTGCGTAACATTTATATTACTCAAAAAAATAATGAAATATTATGAATTATAGTTGCCACTAGTTTACCCTTTGAATAGTTCATTCTCTGGAGCTAAACTAATTCCAAAATATTTTTGGTTCACCATTATTTCTAATGGTTTTTTATCCAAACTAAATAAGTACATGTGTTGAAAATACCTAAGGACTTTAACTCCAAATATTCTAAAACCAAACTAGGTATATCCTTGAAAAAATTTAGGATTATATTAAAATAGAATTATATTTCCACATATGGGTATTAGAGTCTTACATTTTATATTCATTGTATGCTTCCAATGATTGAATCATTAATGAACTATTAGTTGTTTATTAAACACTACAAAAAATTCATTCCAAAACTAGAATAATGTCTCTATGTCCAATGAACACATGAGATAAATTGTTTGGTTATTCTTAATAAAATATCAACTAGAACCATTTACATTGAAATTAGATGTTGTTTTATTCCCACCTTTGACTTTGGAACCACTCGTTCTCATCCACTTGGAGAGCACACCTTACATATAATAATGTTATTTTCTTACTTGGTTAATCTATTTATATACACATGTTTTATTGGAATATTTTATTTAATAACCCATAAGTATAATAGAAACATTTCTATAATTTATGAATATACCTTAAGAAGAAGCTACTACATTCTTCTTTAACTTAGGTCATTAAATTTAGACTTCAACTATCTTATATAATGGAAAGCGAAGAAACTATCCCCCTTGTATAACGTCTTTCCTCTTTTATATTAAGTATTTTTTAATGTTTCATTTGGCTTCACACTTTCTTCTAGACTTTCCACCTTTTCTTTGAACTTCTTCACTATAATAACTAAATATTAATCTTTCCTAAAGTTCTTATCTATGTGTAGAACCTTATCTAAAAGGCAATGAAGCATTGTCTTCTTTAAAATTACTTTTTTAAATATTGAATAAAATCAGAGTAATTGTGTGAAAGTGATATCAGAAATGGATATATTGAAAGATCATGATCCATATTTCTATTTACATGTATGTAGTGTAAACATCTTATTATTCATATCTCGCTTCAATTTTCACCTTGAAAACTTCTTAGATATGAGATAACATGTGATATCATCCACATCCTAACACTGTATCCACAACTAAAATTGAACATTCATGGTAGAATGATAATGTGGCCATAAAGTTTTCTTATATGAGTCTCTTTAAATAATCTTTACACCCTTTATTTTTTATAGTGGTTCAACATGTAGTAGAGACTCCAGAATCATGAATTTCTTGTGTCATAGTAATTTGTGCAAGCGTCTGTACTCCTGTTTGGAAACTCATGCCAGTTAGGAAATATTCTTTTTATAATATTAATAAAAGAATGATTTTGGTATTACACACCATTTTCTAAAAAAACTAAAATATTATTACTTCTATCTTGATTAATGATTATACATTACTGATTAATTTAATTATCAAATGTCTGCCAAAATTGTATCAAAATATAGTTACCCACAGTACTAGACTAAGAATACTTTGACACTTGAGTAATATAGTTGAATATATTATTCAAAACCTCTCCTCATAGTCTAAAATACTTTTCTACGCCACTACTTTGAGAGTTACAAGATAGGTGTTTGACTGGATAACCATATTAACTTGCGGATCCTTGAACTACTGAGTGAATTCCCATCTTCTAGAAGTTATAATCTTGATTTAGTCAATTTTTACCTCTAAATTCATAATAAGATATACTTAGATATCTATTTGATACTAAATTTATTTAAATCAATCCACACATCTCATAAGAACTCACTATTAGTATGAGGTACACATACTAGAGCTGGTGATAACCTCGTACACTCGGTTGTGTTCAAATTTAAACAATAGAAGTTGTTTGTGATTAATATTTAAATTAGGTTTTTTAATTATATATCAAATAATGAAATCATTTTCTATTAGGAAATCCCATACTATGTGATTTTACTCATAATTTACTATGAAATAAATATAAAATTGTCATCTTGTCATAAATTTATTAAATATATACATTTTGGTTTATTATTCTATGTGATATCACTAGCTTTAAAAGGAAAAAATTTTAATAAAAAATAAATTAAATAAACTACATAACTGAACATGAGAATCTACTATTTCTTGATCCATTTAAACTCAATGAAACAACCATAATCTAGTGGTATAATACCAAAGTTGTCTCTAACTCGTATCACAGCTCGCACCACGGTCCAATGAAATAACATATCATCTATAATATCTCCTCATCTTGGCATGGTTTTCATTTTATACCATACTCATCATAATACAAAAATACTTGTATATTGGTAAGGGAGTCTTGGTAGTTTAGAATATAGATAAAACACTTTTATCTAAGCACACAGACACATATACATATTTAATGAGAAAAACAAACAATATGTGTACCATCGTATTAAAATAATTAATTACAAAAATCACAATCAATTAAAATAATTAATTTAATAAATAAAAACCTAACATGAATTATATATTTTAATAAGAAACATGCAACCTGAAAACCTCTGTAATGGGTATCCAATCCTCATTAGGACCCAAGATGGATCGGGCAGGTTAGGAAGGTCCTAAACTGATAATTCTCGAGTCAGGAAGAGGGAAATTAGCAAGGAAGAGAGGCCACCATAGTGTTTTTTTACTTCAAGGTGAAGTAGTTGTGTGAAATTATTGAAATGAGGCCGCATTAGTGCTCTCTAGTGACTTTTGTAGGCTCAAAAGTGAGGGAGGATGGATCTAAGGTGACCAAGGGCAGTGGATATTTTCGGTGGATGAGTCTTGATTTCAGGAGGCCTTGTGAGATAGAACTATGTGGTAGAGGTATCCAAATAGTGGGACACACAGAGATATGGTGGTCTATGGTGGAGGAGTTGGTCAGTGAGGTCTAGGCATAGTCGATCGATGAGGAAGAGTCACAGCCAGTGGGGATCCCGAAATAAAGTCAGTGGGGCGGGTTGTTATGCATGGAAGAGTGTGGGTAGAGGGTGGATATAAGACTTATAACAAAGGGGGCACCAAAGATCTGTCCATTAAGGATGCCCACTGGGAGATGAGATATGGTAGGTCGAGCCCACGAGAGGCAAGATATAAGTGGTGACCAATTGTCACAAAACTCTTTTTTATAAAAAAAATATTTTTGGATTTCGGTGCTGAAACCTAAATGGGTTTTAATTTCTTTGTGCTATTTTTTCATCCACCCACCCCATAATCCTTTTGAAAATTTATTTTAAAACTTTTTATCAGCCCTACTACCTGTCCCTATCTACATCCCACCCAAAAAAATTTATTTTATTTTATCAAAAGGCCCATAAATTGGCCATGGAAAAAAAGAAAAACAATTAAATTTATTTTTTATTTATATTAATATTCCACATACCTGTGGAATTGTGAAGAACCCACTAGATACTTTTATGG
Organism: Viscum album; assembly: GCA_963277665.1. Classification (NCBI taxonomy): domain Eukaryota; kingdom Viridiplantae; phylum Streptophyta; class Magnoliopsida; order Santalales; family Viscaceae; genus Viscum; species Viscum album. The sequence continues at coordinate 773,397,501 of OY728131.1, read as the reverse complement.
ATTGTAAAAATTCTTGTGACTGATAGTCTAACTAGTGTTCAGGTTTAATAGAAATCATTTCCACAAATGGTTTTGAGTAAAACCATCACACACACACACATATTTTATTTGTAATTAATTCCAAAACCATTTAATTTTATCAGTATTAAAAGATTTTTATAGACAAAACATGGCCATTCGATATCAGATTGACAAACCACATTTGGCATTGGGACTATAGTGAGTCCCTCTACATTAATTTATTTTAAAGTTAATTTTTTATAAAATTAAAACATCACATGATTTCTCTGATACTAATTAAAGGCATTGAGATGCACAGTGGACACCCATGAGTCAAGGATTTAAATTTTTCAACTCCAATCAATGTAACTTCATCATCACCTTTGAATTTTATCCCTAATAAAAGACTGAGGATCTCGTGTGATAAATTTTAAGCATGAGATACAAAATGAATAATACCTCATTTGATCATAATCAACAAACGATATTTTCTCATCTCTGCTGATCATTGCATGAATGATCCAAATTCAAACAACTATAGATCATCCGAACACAATTCAATAGTCCATGGGAGTTATGGTCATTGAATTCTAGATGCTATCATAAATATCGTTTGATGCCTTCGACATCCCGCCAATCACTGCATCGATGTTCCTTTAATTTGTTTAGGAGATATTGGTCTGATTTCTTAGATCATGATCTTCTCTCTCCCATAAGAAAGAGAGGAGGTAGAGGCTCTCATTTCATACACTGTGAGTAGTCACCATGTTAGGGCATCTTTCCTCCTATATATAGTGAGTTACAAAAATTAGACAGAATGGGTCCCCAACCCAAAAATATTTATTACTCATTGTATTAACTATAAATGATATATTATGAATAAATGACCAAGTCATAATATGAAATACATATTTATAATTTTATTATAATATAATAGATATATTATGTGATAAAACTGAGCCATTAAATTGACTGATAATTCCAAAAAATATTAAATGAACCTTGAATATTAAAATAATATTCATTTGTTAAATATTTTTCATGTATTTACTTTAATACTTAAAAATACATTTTATAAAAAAAATCAATACCAATTATTCTAAAATTAAATAATATGAATTTATTTATTCCTTGGTTGTAACGCCCCGACCCCAGTTACCCAGAGTCAGTGCATTATTACATAACATTGTCATGATCACAAGAAAGATCGAGTCTCGAAAGACCGATTAGTTTAGTAGCCTTGGAAACACTAGATATATTCATAAGTCTTAAATTAAATCATAAAAATTAAAACTACAACAACATATTTTCTTCATAGTCCACACTCTTATCCCCACATACTATCCCTGAAGTTCATTCATAAATTACTTCTTCACATCCTGGGAAAAAAAACCTTGAAAGGGGTGAGATCAAATGCCCAGTAAGGATAACAATATAGTGAAAACTTTCATAAATAAGAATAAACATTTAAGGCAATGTAAATCTAAAACAAAAGCCTTTTAAACTTGAACTTCAACATAGTATGGAAAAAATAAAATGAAATAATGACATTTACTTATTCACATGGATATTATACTAATTGAATAATCACATGCAATATCAATAACCAGTTTCATAATGATGGAATTCATAATTCCAGACTATCATAACCACATAGCCAAGGCCTCGTGCCAAGTCTACAAATAATATTTTGTCAAGGCCTTATGTAGAGACACTAGTTTGACTCATGAGACCTACCGATGCATCGAGGAGATATAGCGGGCTCCACCCATCACATATTAAGTCCAATGCATTCCCATATGAAAAGGTTTAAACATAACATAAACATTCGTATTAAAACTAGCATACGAAATGTAAATACTTCATCCATAAACCATGAATGGTATAAAAATATCACATCCACAGTAAAACATACCAAAAAACCTTCAATACAATATATAAGTTTTGTATCATAATAAATCAACTTCAAATAAGCGTAAAATCCATCAAAGGATGTTGACATAGATGACATCAAAACTATTTTTAGACTAATATATCTTTTTATTTTGAAATCATTTAAGAGTTATATATTTATAAAATATAACAGTTTCTTTGAAAATATTCTTATAAGCTTGTAATTGAAGCTTTGAAAATTTTATAACGGTGGAAAATAGTCGCACCTGCCATATAAGTTATAAAAACATTCTTACCTTAATTCTTTCGAAAAGGTTAAAAAAACACCTTGTTTGGAAAACGACAGAAAGATTACTTTATAAACCTCTTATAAAAAGTCAAAAAAGAGTATAAATTACTTTAACCCATATTCTTTTAAATAGTGAAAATGTTTTGAAATACATTTTTAAGAAACATGGATGTGATGATAATGAAATCCCAGTAGATTATTACATATAAACAACCTAGGATAATGAAGAGATTGCGAAATAAACCCTTACCTTGTAATTTTCCTTGGTTAGGGGTAGGTTAAACTCCTATATAATGGATAAATAATTGTTATTAAATTATACAAGAATTATATACATTAATATGATATCATATATGATCTTTTAACATTGATTTGTTAATAATATCTTAGTATTATCGTTGTTTTGGGTGTTAACTTACTCATTTTGTTTTCTATGTTCTGTTACATAAGTCATGTTTGTCATGGATAGTTTGCATCTTGTTCATATACAGAATGATATCAATTCCATAAAAATTATTTTTAAATCATCAAATGATAATTATACATGAATGGATATGATGGAGAATGAATCTCATCGCGTTCGTGGAGATGGTAGTCCGTACGTACGCACGAGTGACAATTTAATTATTTTGATATTAAAATAATATATCATTGGATGATATATCATATATGAAAAATCATTATCATGTTATATTTATTATTTACATGAATTATAAATCATTATTATACCCATCCAAATAATAATATATTGAATAAAAATTACACCACGACGTGGAGACGGTAAGCCGTACGTACGCACGTATGGTGACATGTTATTCAAAGGGTGGATAGAATACTGAATATGGTTGTACCATATTTATAATAAAATCACAGTATATATAAGATACTGGAGTTATTATTTTATAATGGTAGTAACAAAGGAAGATGAATTGGAAGAAGAAAGGAACTTGAAAAGGGGTGGTGAAATCATTGCCTCTTCTTCATGTTCTTTATTTTGATTTGATCAAAAGGACTCCTTAAGTTGGCTTTATGATCAAACTACGGCCTCTAGGTTGTAGTAATGGACGTTTAGAGAGTATTTGGGAAGGGGTTTTCCAAACCAAAAGGCTTTGAATGTGTGAATTAGTGAGAAGGGGGAGTGCCCTTTTATAAGAGGGGTGAGGGGCACCTTTGGAAAAGCTAGAAATATTATTTTATACTTAATTCATATTCGGTTTCTAATGGCTCAAAAGTGGATTATTTAAATTTTAAGGTGGGTATAGGTCTAAAACCACTCAACCAATAAGATTTAGACAGGTTTGGGTTACTATATTAACCTTATCTTTAAGTATTAACTCTTAGTTAAATAGTTTCACTTTTACAATGTCTCTTTGGATTTTTATATTATATGGTTAATAAACATACTATATACATCTAAGAGACCCCAAAGTGGTCCATTAATGATAAAACTATCATGATATAAGTCTCTTGGCTGAACCTAATATTTTTAGGAATTTAATATCAATTAATAATATAATATTTGTTTCAAAAACTCTTTTATGTCAATTTTGACACTATTCAATAACTGGTTTTTATAAAAATCATAAAAGAATTATTACTTCAAAAAAAGTTGATTAAATTATTTCTAACATGTCATATGAATATAGAAAATTAGTTTCATTCATTAAAAGTCTAAAATTATATTTATTTGGGTATTTATAATATCAATTATTTTAATTTTTCACTATTATGGTAATTACTGCATCATCATTATGTCATGACTAAATTAAATTATTTAATGTCTAAAAATTATAAATAAAATATAATTATGTAGGAAATCTTTTTATATTTCTAATTAATATTTATAGTTGAAACTCCAACATATATAACCCTATGTAAAGATTGTTTTTCTAAAAGATATATGCTTTTGTCATTTTTGTATTCATTTTAACTTAATTAAAATAAAATGTCCCTATCACTTACAAGTGGCTCCATGGGGTGCCAAAATAGACCCAAAGATTCCCATGGTCGGACAGGTATCAACCAATAAGGTTAGGACACATTTTAGGGTAATTTTCTATTATTATAATATTATTTTTAACCCTTATTTACCGGATTTACCCTTTAACCATGGTAAATAAAATATTTACCGAAGTAATTGTTCAAAATGTCTAAAAATAAAAGTTACCTATTTACACAATATGAACATCCTGATTCCAAATATGGAATCAATTTTTTCAAATTCAAAACACAGAAGTGGCAGAAATTAGTTTAAAATTAATTCCTGTTGTTAAAACAAAAAACGTGTTTTTAAGAGATAATAACTATCAAAAGATTGGAACTTGTTTATGTCCGGTTTAATTGTAAAATTATGTACAATGACCAAAATTGTATTAAATATAAAAAATGTATTCTAAATATACTTTAAAACCACTCAAATTAATAATTTATCACGACAAATTATTTTGATTAAAATAGTTGTTTTTAGTTAAAATTTAGTAATTTTCACTATTCATCAAAATATAAACGTTATCCGAAAAGTCCCAAAAATTTTACCCTAGGATAAATTTGATATTCCGAATTCAAAAATGAAGTCCATTTTTAGAGATAAAATTTATAAAATTTCAAAAATTAGGTATTACTATTTATAACGGTTAGTTTGATTGGTTGTGGTGTGTGTTAGAACTCGAAGTTGCGCACAACACATGCTACTGTATTATTCAATGGAAAGCGTACCGTGGAAGCTTGGGATGTTTCATTGTAAATTTTTGATGTCCCAATTTAGTCAAATTGAATATATATAAAAGTTTAAAATATTGGATTTAAAAAGGGTTCACTATTTAATGTTTTTAAAAGTGCAATATTGAAAATGAATTTGTTCTTACATTATGTCTAAGAAACTCATAATATGGATTCTAAAATTATAAGGATTATATAAAGTTTAAAATTTAGTTTATACTATTCATAACCCCTTTTTAATGGCTTCTTTGGTAAGTCCTGATGCACTTTAACTCAGTGTTGCATGTAGTGCAAGTTATTGAATTATTTTGAAAAATAACACACTATGAAATCATGGGGTGTTACATTCTCCCCTCCTTCAATAAATTGCGTCCTCGCAATTTGAAATTGTTCTTAGAAAATAAAAGGTTGAATATAGAAAATATCTTTGTGGGAAAACCCACATCGGAAATTTGGTTAATAAAATTTAGTCTTAATAAGGGGAAAAGATAAATGAAAGGGTCACCACCAAATTATGATCTCTATTCGGAGAACATTGTTGGAAATTAGAGACATATCATTGGAGGAAAACGTAAATATTTATAGGTAGTGATTAAGGTCGTCAATCACAAACAAGTGTAAAATTGAGGGCCTTAAATTCATCAATCTATGATGATTTAAAATACCATCGGTTCAGCAAAACATATGGTATTAGGATAACACATTTTTTTTGTTTTAAGATCCCTTCACTAAAGTATGAGAATTAATTTCTTCATTGAATAAGAGAAGAAGAAAAATATATACATGACAAGTAGAGTCTCATCCTTTAACTAAGTTCTACCACAAACTCATCTTTCACTCTAAAAGATAATAGAACATAAAAATAATATTCTATTTATCCTATTCTTATAGGGTTAAAATGAATTTATAATTCATCTAGTAGAACCATTAAAAAAGACATTATTCAATCCAGGACATCACGTGGGTCAGTGTTAGGTGATACACCCTTGTCACCCTTTGGTTGTGGGTTCAAGTCTCACAGCCTTACCGGACGTGACGGGTTGTCGCCCGACCTCTGTGTTGTCCTTTTATGGCAATCCAAAATAATCCAAACTAGAACTATCCAAAATACTTTAGTCCAAAATTTATAAGGAAGGTACACACAATGAAGATCCTTTTTCCCACGTTATAACATGTGAACACCTTCATCATGTATTCATTTAAAACATTGCAACATCTTGAATTACCATAAAACCTTATTGATTACATTCATGATCCCTTATTCCTTAAAGAATAATAGATATACGTCTTCAATCCAAAAATGTTTTAAACCCCAACAATGATGGAATATACAAATAATTAATCAGTTTCAAGGTAGTCAAGAATACCCAATATAATTTATCAAAATCAATCATGTATTATTCTAAAATCACAACCTCGGTATCAGAACCATATTATGGTTTATCATTCTCTCAACCATATATTTTCCAAAAATTTAACCTGCTATTGAGTCACTTTTCTTTGTTCCACACAATCTCAAGTCCTTAATGAAATAGTACTACAGTACAATCCCTATATACTCCATAATTATAACAAGAAGTACATTGTTGATACAACACTCAATTGACATAATCAACATAAGAACTCTAATCATTCCTCTTCATCTGTGGTAGTATCATAACTTGATTATTATCCAATAGCGTCATTTTTGGCATAGTCTGACGACTGGGATATAGGTTTTCGTAGTGTCCAAACTCCTTGCAACTGATGCATTGTAAATTTGAAACCATTTTCTTACCCTTGGAGTCACGTACTTTGTGCCCTTTTCCTCCACACTTATAACAAACTTCCATTCCTTTCAGGAAAGTTCCAGGGTGTTTCTTCCCACAGTTATAACATATGGGAAAATTCTTCTTTTCCCTCTTCCCTTTATCCATCTTTCTCTCTTCCATCCTTTTATTCTCTTGCTTCCCTTCAAAGCCATAGGACTCAGTAAACTCTTTACTTATCTTATCAAAACATGATATTATTTCTTCATATGATGATAATACATTGGAGACTATTTCTCTTATAAATTCTGGCTTAAGACCATAAAAGATATGATCCTTCTTTCTCATTGGATCATGTGCACTACTGGAATTCTCATTCCTTCTACTGGGCGCCATTTCTAAGCAATGTCATACACTAGATTAGTTTATGAATAACAATACCTAATCCCAAACTTGTAAAACACATAACATAAATTAAATAGTTTATGGATATAATCCATAATCATAAAAATGTCTCATTTGAGGAATTATATACTCATAAACCCTTCATAATGGTTTGTAAATAAAATGAGAATTATCCTAAGCATATCCCCCGGGAGTGTCGTAACTAAGAGTGCAGCAAGGCCCGTTGTCGTGCACTAGTTCCCATTTGAGTCCAGCTCAAAGCGGTGTTTTCGGGTTTTAACCCTAGGTACATCTGTGCCAGAGCCGACTCTACCTGCTCGTATCCAGATAGGGATGTATTGCTTGGAAAACTCACAAAATCTCTACAATACCAAAATTCTATAAATTTCTTCTATACGAATCCTCAAATTCCATCTTAAATCTTTGTGCTCTAATCAGAGTTTATCTAAATCTAGCTTCCAAGGTTTGTACTAAAATTCCTCTGATACCAACTGTAACGCCCCGACCCTAGTTACCCAGAGTCGGTGCATCATTACATAACATTGTCATGATCACAAGAAAGATCCAATCTCGAAAGACCGATTAGTTTAGTAGCCGTGGAAACACTAGATATATTCACAAGTCTTACATTAAATCATAAAAATTAAAACTACATCAACATATTTTCTTCATAGTCCACACTCTTATCCTCACATACTATCCCTGCATGTCATTCATAAATTACTTCTTCACATCTTGGGAAAAATAAAACATTGAAAGGGGTGAGCACAAATTCCCAATAAGGATAACAATGTAGCGAAAACTTTCATAAATAAGAATAAACATTTAAGGAAATGTAAATCTAAAACAAAAGCCTTTTAAACATGAACTTCAACATAGTACGGCAAAAATGAAATGAAATAATGCCATTTACTTATTCACATGGATATTCTACTAATCTAATAATCACATGCAATATCAATAACCACTTTCATAATGATGGAACGCATAATGCCAGACTATCATAACTACATAGCCAAGGCCTCGTGCCAAGTCTACAAATAAGATTTTTTCAAGGCCTTGTGCCAAGACCCTATTTTTTCTCATGAGTCCTACCGATGCATCGAGGAACTATAGCAGGCTTCACCCATCACATATTAAGTCCAATGCATTCCCATATGAAAAGGTTTAATCATAACATAAATATTCGTATTAAAACTAGCATACGAAATGTAAATACTTCATCCATAAACCATGAATGGTATAAAAATAGCACATCCACAGTCAAACAAATCACAAAACCTTCAATACAATATATAATTTTTGTATCATAATAAATCAACTTCAAATAAGCGTAAAATCCATCAAAGGATGTTGACATAGATGAAATCAAAACTCTTTTTAGAGTAATATCTCTTTTTATTTTGAAATCATTTAAGAGTCATATATTTATAAAATATAACATTTTATTTGAAAATATTCTTATAATCTTGTAAGGGGAGATTTGAAAATTTTATAACGGTGGAAAATAGCCACACCTGCCATATAAGTTAAAAAAATTATTCTTACCTTAATTCTTTCGAAAAGGTTAAAAAAAGGACCTTTTTGGAAAATGATGGAATGATTCCTTTATAAACCTCTCATAAAAAGTCAAAAAAGGGTATAAATGACTTTATCCCATATTATTTTAAATAGTAAAAATGTTTTGAAATACATTTTTAAGAATCATGGATGTGGATGATAAAGAAATCCCAGTAGATTATTACGTATAAACAACCTCGGATACTGAAGAGATTGCGAAATAAACCCTTACCTTGTAATTTTCCTTGGTTAGGGGTAGGTTAAACTCATTTATAATGGTGAAATAATTTTTATTAAATTATACAAGAATCAAATACATAAATATGATATCATATATGATCTTTTAACATTGATTTGTTAATAATATCTTAGTATTATTGTTGTTTCGGGTGTTAACTTACTCATTTTCATTTATATGTTTTGTTATGTAAGCCATGTTTGTCAGGGATAGGTTGTATCTTATTCATATACATGATGATATCAAGTCCTTCAACATTATTTTTAAATCATCAAATGATAATTATACTTGAATGGATACGATGGAGAATGAATCTCATCGCATTCGTGGAGACAATAGTCTGTACGTATGCACGAGCGACAATATCATTATTTTGATATTAAAATAATATATAATTGGATAGTATATCATATATACATAATAATTTTCATGTTATATTTATTATTTACATGAATTATAAATCATTATTATACCCATCCAAATAATAATATATTGAATAACAATTACACCACGACGTGGAGACAGTAAGTCGTACGTACGCACGTATGGTGACATGTTATTCAAAGGGTGGATATAATACTGTATATGGTTGTAACATATTTATAATAACATCACAGTATATATAGGATACTATAGTTATTATTTTAGAATGGTAATAACAAAGAAGAAGTAGTGGAAGAAGAATGGAAATTGAAAAGGGGTGGTGAAATCATTACCTCTTCTTCGGGTTCATCCTTTTGATTTGATCAAAAGGACTCATTAAGTTGGCTTTATGATCAAACTAAAGACTCTAGATTGTAGTGAGTGAAGTTTAGAGAGTATTTGGTCAGGTTTGGTCCAAACCAAAATGCTTTTAATGTTTGAATTAGTGAGAAGGGGGAGTGCCCTTTTATAAGAGGGGTGAGGGGCACCTTTGGAAAAGCTAGAAATATTATTTTATAATAAATTCATATTCGGTTTCTAATGGCTCCAAAGTAGATTATTTAAAGTTTAAGGTGGGGATAGGTCTAAAATCACTCAAACAATAGTATTTAGATAGGTTTGGGTTACTATATTAACCTTATCTTTAAGTATTAACTCTTAGTTAATTAGTTTCACTTTTACAATGTCTCTTTGGATTTTTATATTATATGGTTAATAAACTTACTATATACATCCAAGAGACACCCAAGTGGTCCATTAATTATACAAATATAATTATATAAGTCTCTTGGCTGAACCATAGTTTTTTAGGAATTTAATATCAATTAATAATATAATATTGTTTTTAAAAACTCTTTTATGTCAATTTTGACACTATTCAATAATTGATTTTTATAAAACTTATAACCGAATTATTACTTCGGAAAAAGTTAATTAAATCATTCCTAACATGTAATATGAATATATAAAATTATTTTAATTCATATAAGACTCAAATTATAGTTATGTGGGTATTTATAATAGCAATTATTTTAATTTTTCACTGTTATGGTAATTACTGCATCATCATTGTGTCATATATAAATTATATTATTTAATGTCAAAAAATTATAAATAAAATATAATTATGTAGGAAATATTTTTATATTTATAATTAATATTTATAGTCAAAAATCCAATATATATAACCCTATGTAAAAATTCTTTTTCTAAACGATATATGCTTGTGTCATTTTTGTATTCATTTTAACTTAATTAAAATAAAGTGTCCCTATCACTTACAAGTGGCTCCATGTGGTCCCAAAATCAACCCAAAGATGCCCATGGTCGGAAATGTATCAACCAATGAGGTTAGGACACGTTTTAGGGTAATTTCGTTATTATTATAATATTATTTTTAACCCTTATTTACCGAATTTACCCTTTAACCATGGTAAATAAAATATATTACCGAAGTAATTGTTCAAAATGTCTAAAAATAAAAGTTACCTATTTACACAATATGAACATCCTAATTCCAAATATGGAATCTATTTTTCCAAATTCAAAACACAGAAGTGGCAGAAATTAATTTAAAATTAATTCCCGTTGTTAAAACAAAAAGTGTGTTTTTAAGAGATAATAATTATCAAAAGATTGACACTTGTTTATGTCTGGTTTAATTTTAAAATTATATAAAATTACCAAAATTTTATTAAATGGTAGAAATATATTCTAAATGTAATTTAAAACCACTCAAATTCATAATTTATCACTACTAATTATTTTGATTAAAAAGTTGTTTTTAATTAAAATTTAGTAATTTTCACTATTCATCAAAATATAAAAGGTATCCAAAACGTACCAAAATTTTACCCTAGGATAAATTCGATATTAAGAATCCAAAAATGAAGTCCATTTTGAGAGATAAAATTTATAAAATTTCAAAAATTAGGTATTACTATTCATAACGGCTAGTTTGATTGGTTGTGGTGTGTGTTAGAACTCGAAGTTGCGTACAACACACGCTACTGTATTATTCAAAGGAAAGAGTACCATGGAAACATGGGATGTTTCATTGTAAATTTTTGATGTCCCCATTCAGTCAAATTAAATATATAAAAGTTTAAAATATTGGATTTAAAAAGGGTTCACCATTAAAAGTTGGTAAAAGTGCAATACTGAAAATGAATTTATTCTTACGTTATGTCTAAGAAACTCATAATATGGATTCTAAAATTATAAGGATTATATAAAGTTTAAAATTTAGTTAATACTATTCATAACCTCTTTTGAATGTCTTGTTTGGTAAGTCATGGTGCACTTGAACTCGGTGTTTCATGTAGTGCAAGTTATTGAATTATTTTGAAGAAATAACACACTATGAAATCATGGGGTGTTACATTCTCCTCTCCTTCAATAAATTGCATCCTCGCAATTTGAAATTTTTCTTCAAAAATAAAATTTTGAATATAGAAAATATCTTTGTGGGAAAACCCACATCGGAAATTTGGTTAATAAAATTTAGTCTCAATAATAGGAAAAGAGAAATGAAAGGGTCACCACCAAATTATGATCTCTATTTGGAGAAAATTGGTGGCAATTAGAGACATATAAATGGAGGAAAACTTAAATATTTATAGGTAGTGATTTAGGTCATCAATCAAAAACAAGTGTAAAATTAAGGTCCTTAAATTCATCAATCTATGATGATTTAAAATACCACCGGTTCAGTAAAACATATGGTATTAAGATAACACATTTTTTTGTTTTAAGATCCCTTCACTAAAGTATGATAATTAATTTCTTCATTGAATAAGAGAATAAGAAAAATATATACTTGACAAGTAGAGTCTCATCCTTTAACTAAGTTCTACCACAAACTCATCTTTCACTCTAAAAGATAATAGACTTTAAAAATAATATTCTATTTATCCTATTCGTATTGGGTTAAAAATTGAATTTATAATTCATCTAGAAGAACCATTAAAAAATGACATTATTCGATCCAGGACATCACGTGGGTCAGTGGTAGGTGATACACCCTTGTCGCCCTTCGGTTGTCGGTTCAAGTCTCGCGGCCTTTCCGGACACGACGGATTGTCGCCCGACCTCCGGGTTGTCCTTTTATGGCAATCCAAAATAATCCAAACTAGAGCTATCCAAAATACTTCAGTCCAACATTTATAAGGAAGGTAAACACAATGAAGATCCTTTTTGCTGTGTAATAACATCTGAACACCTTCATCTTGTATTCTTTTAAAACACTTCAACATCCTGAATTACCATAAAACCTTATTGATTACATTCATGATCCCTTATTACTTAAAGAATAATAGATATACTCCTTCAATCCAAAAATGATTTAAACTCCAACAATGATGGAATATACAAATCATTAATCAGTTTCAAGGTAGTCAAGAATATCCAATATAATTTATCCAAATCAATCATGTATTATTTTAAAATCACTACCTCGGTATCAGAACCATATTATGTTTTATCATTCTCTCAACCATATATTTTCCAAAAATTTAACCTACTATTGAGTCACTTTTCTTTGTTCAACACAATCTCAAGTCCTTAATGAAATAGTACTGCAGTACAATCCCTATATACTCCATAATTTTTATAAGAAGTACATTGTTGATACAACACTCAATTGACATAATCAACATAAGAAATCTAATCATTCCTCTTCATCTGTGGTAGTATCATAACTTGATTATTATTCAATAGCATCATTTGCGGCATAGTCTGACGACTGGGATATAGGTTTGTGTAGTGTCCAAACTCCATGCAAATAAAGAATTGTACATTTGAAACCATTTTCTTACCCTTGCAGTCACGTACTTTGTGCCCTTTTCCTCCACACTTATAACAAACTCTCATTCCTTTCAGGCAAGTTCCAAGGTGTTTTTTCCCACAGTTATCACATATGGGAAAATTTTTCTTTTCCCTATTTCCTTTATCCATATTTCTCTCTTCCATCCTTTTCTTCTCTTTCTTCCCTTTAAACCCATAGGAATCAGTAAACTCTTTACTTATCTTATCAACACATGATATTATTTCTTCATATGATGATAATACATGGGAGACTATTTCTCTTATAAATTCTGGATTAAGACCATGAATGATATGATCCTTCTTTCTCTTTGGATCATGTGCACTACCGGAGTTCTCATTCCTTCTACTGGGCGCCATTTCTAAAAAATGGCATACACTAAATTAGTTTATGATTAACAATACCTAATCCCAAACTTGTAAAACACATAACATAAATTAAATAGTTTATGGATATAATCGATAATCATAAAAATGACTCATTTGAGGAAGTATATACTCATAAACCCTTCATAATGGTTTGTAAAGAAAATGAGAATTATCCTAAGCATATCCACCGAGAGTGTCGTAACCAAGAGTGCAGCAAGGCCCATTGTCCTGCACCAGTTCCAGTTCGAATCCAGCTCAAAGTGGTATTTTCTGGTTTTACCCCTAGGTACATCTGTGCCAAAGCTGACTCTACCTGCTCGTATCCAGACAGGGATTTATTGCTCGGAAAACTCACAAAATATCTACAATACTAAAATTCTAGAAAGTTCTTCTATACTAATCCTCAAAGTCCATCTTAAATCTATGTGCTCTAATCAGATTTTATCTAAATATAGCTTTCAAGGTGTGTACTAAACATCCTCTGATACCAACTGTAACTTCTTGACCCTAGTTACCCAGAGTCTGTGCATTATTACATAACATTGGCATGATCACAAGAAAGATCAAGTCTCGAAAGACTGATTAGTTTAGTAGCCTTGGAAACACTAGATATATTCATAAGTCTTACATTACATCATAAAAATGAAAACTAAAACAACATATTTTCTTCATAGTCCACACTCTTATCCCCATATACTATCCCTGCAGGTCATTCATAAATTACTTCTTCACATACTGGGAAAAATAAAACATTGAAAGGGGTGAGATCAAATTCCCAGTAAGGAAAACAATATAGCGAAAACTTTCATAAATAAGAATAAACATTTAAGGAAATGTAAATCTAAAACAAAAGCCTTTTAAACATGAACTTAAACATAGTACGGAAAAAATAAAATGAAATAATTCCATTTACTTATTCACATGGATATTCTACTAATCGAATAATCACATGCAATATCAATAACCACTTTCATAATGATAGAATGCATAATGTCAGACTATCATAACTACATAGCCAAGGCCTCGTGCCAAGTCTACAAATAAGATTTTGTCAATGCCTTGTGCCAAGAGACTATTTTGTCTCATGAGTCCTACCGATTCATCGAGGATCTATAGCGGGCTCCACCCATCACATATTAAGTCCAATGCATTCCCATATGAAAAGGTTTAAACATAACATAAACATTTGTATTAAAACTAGCATACGAAATGTAAATACTTCATCCATAAAACATGAATGGTTTAAAAATAGCACATCCACAGTCAAACATATCACAAAACCTTCAATACAATATATAAGTTTTGTATGATAATAAATCAACTTCAAATAAGCATAAAATCCATCAAAGGATGTTGACATAGATTAAATCAAAACTCTTTTTAGAGTAATATCTATTTTTATTTTGAAATCATTTAAGAGTCGTATATTTATAAAATATAACATTTTATTTGAAAATATTCTTATAAGCTTGTAAGGGAAGCTTTGAAAATTTTATAATGGTGGAGAATAGCCGAACCCGCCGTATAAGTTTAAAAAATCATTCTTACCGTAATTCTTTCGAAAAGGTTAAAAAAAGGACCTTGTTTGGAAAATGACGGAAAGATTACTTCATAAACCTCTTATAAAAAGTCAAACAAGGGTATAAATGACTTTAACCAATATTCTTGTAAATAGTAAAAATGTTTTGAAATACATTTTTAAGAAACATGGATGTGGATGATAAAGAAATCCCAGTAGATTATTACGTATAAACAACATCAGATAATGAAGAGATTGCGAAATAAACCCTTACCTTGTAATTTTCCTTGGTTGGGGGTAGGTTAAACTCATGTATAATGGTGAAATAATTTTTATTAAATTATACAATAATAATATGCATTAATATGATATCATATATGATCTTTTAAAATTGATTTCTTAATAATATCTTAGTATTATTGTTGTTTCGGGTGTTAACTTACTCATTTTCTTTTATATGTTTTGTTACGTAAGCCATGTTTGTCATGGATAGGTTGTATATTATTCATATCCATAATGATATCAAGTCCTTAAAAATTATTTTTAAATCATAAAATGATAATTATACTTGAATGGATACGATGGAGATGAATCGCATCGCGTTCGTGGAGACGGTAGTCCGTACGTACACACGAGCGACAATATCATTATTTTGATATTAAAATAATATATAATTGGATAGTATATCATATATACAGAATCATTATAATGTTATATTTATTATTTACATGAATTATAAATCATTATTATACCCATCCAAATAATAATATATTGAATAACAATTACATCACGACGTGGAGACGGTAAGTCGTACGTACGCACGTATGGTGATATGTTATTAAAAGGGTGGATAGAATACTGAATATGGTTGTACCATATTTATAATAACATCATAGTATATATAAGATAATAGAGTTATTATTTTATAATGGTAATAACAAAGAAGAAGAAGTGAAAGAAGAAAGGAACTTGAAAAGGGGTGGTGAAATCATTACCTCTTCTTCGGGATCTTCCTTTTGATTTGATCAAAAGGACTCCTTAGGTTGGCTTTCTGATCAAACTAAGGCCTCTAGGTTGTAGTGACTGATGTTTATATAGTATTTGGGTAGGGTTGGGCCAAAAAAAGGCTTTTAATGTGTTAATTAGTGAGAAGGGAGAGTTCCCTTTTACAAGAGGGGTGAGGGGACCATTGGAAAAGCTAGAAATATTATTTTATAATAAATTCATATTCGGTTTATATGGGCTCCAAGGTAGATTATTTAAAGTTTAAGGTGGGTATAGGTCTAAAACCACTCAACCAATAGGATTTATACAGGTTTGGGTTACTATATTAACCTTATCTTTAAGTATTAACTCTTAGTTAATTAGTTTCTGTTTTACAATGTCTCCTTGGATTTTTATATTATATGGTTAATAAACTTACTATATACATCCAAAATACCCCCAAGTGGTCCATTAATGATACCAATATCATTATATAAGTCTCTTGGATGAACCTCAGTTTTTTAGGAATTTAATATCAATTAATAATATATAATATTTTTTAAAAAAACTCTTTTATGTCAATTTTGACACTATTCAATAATTTATTTTTATAAAAATCATAACCGAGTGATTACTTCAAACAAAGTTAATTAAATCATTCCTAACATGTCATATAAATCTATAAAATTATTTTAATTCATAAAAATCTCAAATTATATTTATTTGGGTATTTATAATAGCAATTATTTTAATTTTTCACTATTATGGTAATTACTGCATCATCATTGTGTCATATATAAATTATATTATTTAATGTCTAAAAATTATAAATAAAATATAATTATTTAGGAAATCGTTTTATCTTTATAATTAATCTTTATAGTTGAAAATCCAACATATATAACCTTATGTAAAAATTGTTTTTCTAAACGATATATGCTTGTGTCATTTTCGTATTCATTTTAACTTAATTAAAATAAAGTGTCTCTATCACTTACAAGTGGCTCCATGGGGTCCCAAAATCGACGCAAAGATGCCCATGGTCAGACATGTATCAACCAATAAGGTTAGGACACGTTTTAGGGTAATTTTTTATTATTATAATATTATTTTTAACCCTTATTTACCGGATTTACCCTTTAACCATAATAAATAAAATATTTACCGAAGTAATTGTTCAAAATGTCTAAAAATAAAAGTTACCTATTTACACAATATAAATATCCTGATTCCAAATATGAAATCTATTTTTCCAAATTCAAAACACAGAAGTGGCAGAAAATAATTTAAAATTAATTCCCTTTGTTAAAACAAAAATCGTGTTTTTAAGAGATAATAACTATCAAAAGATTGACACTTGTTTATGTCCGGTTTAAATGTAAAATTATGTACAATGACCAAAATTGTATTAAATGGTAAAAATATATTCTAAATGTACTTTAAAACCACTCAAATTCATAATTTATCACTACTAATTATTTTGATTTAAAAAGTTGTTTTTAATTAAAATTTAGTAATTTTCACTATTCATCAAAATATAAAAGTTATCCGAAAAGTACCAAATTTTTACCCTAGGCTAAATTCGATATTCCAAATCCAAAAATGATTTCCATTTTGAGAGATGAAATTTATAAAATTTCAAAAATTAGGTATTACTATTCATAACGGCTAGTTTGATTGGTTGTGGTGTGTGTTAGAACTCGAAGTTGCGTACAACACACGCTAGTGTATTATTGAAAGGAAAGCGTACCGTGGAAGCTTGGGATGTTTCATTGTAAATTTTTTATGTCCCCATTTAGTCAAATTGAATATATGAATGTTTAAGATATTGGATTTAAAAAGGCTTCACTATTAAAAGTTGGTAAAAGTGCAATACTGAAAATGAATTTGTTCTTACATTATGTCTAAGAAACTCATAATATAGATTCTAAAATTATAAGGATTATATAAAGTTTAAAATTTTGTTAATATTATTCATAACCTCTTTTTAATGGCTTGTTTGGTAAGTCATGGTGCACTTGAACTCGGTGTTGCATGTATTTCAAGTTATTGAATTATTTTGAAGAAATGACACACTATGAAATCATGGGTTGTTACATTCTCCCCTCCTTCAATAAATTACGTCCTCACAATTTGAAATTGTTCTTCAAAAATAAAATGTTGAATATAGAAAATATCTTTGTGGGAAAACCCACATCGGAAATTTGGTTAATAAAATTTAGTCTTAATAAGAGGAAAAGAGAAATGAAAGGGTCACCACCAAATTATGATCTCTATTCGGAGAACATTGGTGGAAATTAGTGACATATAATTGGAGGATAAACATAAATATTCATAGGTACTGATTGAGGTCATCAATCACAAACAAGTGTAAAATTGAGGGCCTTAAATTCATCAATTTATGATGATTTAAAATACCATCGGTTCAGCAAAACATATGGTATTAGGATAACACATTTTTTTGTTTTAAGATCCCTTCACTAAAGTATGAGAATTAATTTCTTCATTGAATAAGAGAAGAAGAAAAATATATACTTGACAAGTAGAGTCTCATCCTTTAACTAAGTTCTACCACAAACTCATCTTTCACTCTAAAAGATAATAGACTTTAAAAATAATATTCTATTTATCCTATTCATATAGGGTTAAAAATTAAATTTATAATTCATCTAGAAGAACCATTAAAAAATGACATTATTCAATCCAGGACATCACGTGGGTCAGTGGTAGGTGATACACCCTTGTCGCCCTTCGGTTCTCGGTTCAAGTCTCGCGGCCTTGCCGGACGCGACGGGTTGTTGCCCGACCTCTGGGTTGTCCTTTTATGGAAATCCAAAATAATCCAAACTAGAACTATCCAAAATACTTCAGTCCAAAATTTATAAGGAAGGTAAATACAATGAAGATCCTTTTTTCCACGTAATAACATTTGAACACATTCATCATGTATTTTTTTAAACACTGCAACATCCTGAGTTACCATAAAACCTTATTGATTACATTCATGATCCCTTATTCCTTAAATAATAATTGATATACTCCTTCAATCCAAAAATGCTTTAAACCCCAACAATGATGGAATATACAAATCATTAATCAGTTTTAAGGTAGCCAAGAATATCCAATATAATTTATCCAAATAAATCATGTATAATTCTAAAATGACTACCTCGGTATCAGAACTATATCATGGTTTATCATTCTCTAAACCATATATTTTCCAAAAATTTAACCTGATATTGAGTCACTTTTCTTTTTTCCACACAATCTCAAGTCCTTAATGAAATAGTACTGCAGTACAATCCCTATATACTCCATAATTATTATAATAAGTACATTGTCGATACAACACTCAATTGACATAATCAACATAAGAACTCTAATCATTCCTTTTCATCTGTGGTAGTATTATAACTTGATTATTATCCAATAGCATCATTTGAGGCATAGTCTGACGACTAGGATATAAGTTTGCGTAGTGTCCAAACTCTATGCAAATGAAGAATTGTACATTTGAAACCATTTTCTTACCCTTTCAGTCATGTACTTTGTTCCCTTTTCCTCCACACTTATAACAAACTCCCATTCCTTTCAGGTAAGTTCCAGGGTGTTTCTTCCCACAGTTATCACATATGGGAAATTTCTTCTTTTTCCCTCTACCCTTTATCCATATTTCTCTCTTCCATCCTTTTCTTCTCTTTATTCCCTTCAAATCCATAGGACTCAGTAAACTCTGTACTTATCTTATCAACACATGATATTATTTTTTCATATGATGATAATACATGGTAGAATATTTATATTATAAATTCTGGCTTAAGACCATGAAAGATATGATCCTTCTTTCTCTTTGGATCATGTGCACTGCTGGAGTTCTCACTCCTTCAACTGGGTTCCATTTCTAAACAATGGAATACACTAGATTAGTTTATGAATAACAATACCTAATCCCAAACTTGTAAAACACATAACATAAATTAAATAGTTTATGGATATAATCCATAATCATAAAAATGTCTCATTTGAGGAAGTATATACTCATAAACCCTTTATAATGGTTTGTAAAGAAAATGAGAATTATCCTAAGCATATCCCCCGGGAGTGTCGTAACCAAGAGTGTAGCAAGGCCCGTTGTCGTGCACCATTTCCTATTCGAGTCCAGCTCAAAGCGGTGTTTTCGGGTTTTACCCCTAGGTACATCTGTTCCAGAGCCGACTCTACCTGCTCGTATCCAGACAGGGATGTATTTCTCGGAAAATTCACAAAATCTCTACAATACCAAAATTCTAGAAAGTTATTCTATACTAATCCTCAAAGTCCATCTTAAATCTATGTTCTCTAACCAGAGTTTATTTAAATCTAGCTTCCAAGGTTTGTACTAAACTTCCTCTGATACCAACTGTAACGCCCCGACCCCAGTTACCCAGAGTCAGTGCATTATTACATAACATTAGCATGATCACAAGAATGATCATGTCTCGAAAGACCGATGAGTTTAGTAGCCTCAGAAACACTAGATATATTCATAAGTCTTACATTACATCATAAAAATGAAAACTACAACAACATATTTTCTTCATAGTCCACACTCTTATCCCCACATACTATCCCTGCAGGTCATTCATAAATTTCTTCTTCACATACTGGGAAAAATAAAACATTGAAAGGGGTGAGCTCAAATGCCCAGTAAGGATAACAATATAGTGAAAACTTTCATAAATAAGAATAAACATTTAAGGCAATTTAAACTTAAAACAAAAGCCTTTTAAACTTGAATTTCAACATAGTACGTCAAAAATAAAATGAAATAATGCCATTTACTTATTCACATGGATATTCTACTAATCGAATAATCACATGCAATATCAATAACCTCTTTCATAATGATGGAACACATAATCCCAGACTATCATAACTACATAGCCAAGGCCTCGTGCGAAGTCTACAAATAAGATTTTGTCAAGGCCTTGTGCCAAGACACTATTTTGTCTCATGAGTCCTACCGATGCATCGAGGAGCTATAGCAGGCTCCACCCATCACATATTAAGTGCAATGCATTCCCATATGAAAAGGATTAAACATAATATAAACATTCGTATTAAAACTAGCATACGAAATGTAAATACTTCATCCATAAACCATAAATGGTATAAAAATAGCACATCCACAATCAAACATATCAAAAAACCTTCAATACAATATATAAGCTTTTTATTATAATAAATCGAATTCAAATAAGCGTAAAATCCATCAAGGGATGTTGACATAGATGAAATCAAAACTCTTTTTAGAGTAATATCTATTTTTATTTTGAAATAATTTAAGAGTCATATATTTATAAAATATAACATTTTCTTTGAAAATATTCTTATAAGCTTGTAAGGGAAGCTTTGAAAATTTTATAACGGTGGAAAATAGCCGCACCCGCCGTATAAGTTAAAAAAACATTCTTACCATAATTCTTTCGAAAAGGTTAAAAAGGACCTTGTTTGGAAAACGACGGAAAGATTCATTTATAAACCTCTTATAAAAAGTCAAACAAGGGTATAAATGACTTTAACCCATATTCTTGTAAATATTAAAAAAAATTGAAATACATTTTTAAGAAACATGGATGTGGATGATAAAGAAATCCCAGTAGATTATTACGTATAAACAACCTCGGATAATGAATTGATTGCGAAATAAACCCTTACCTTGTGATTTTACATGGTTGGGGGTAGGTTAAACTCTTGTATAATGGTGAAATAATTTTTATTAAATTATACAATATTCATATACATTAATATGATATCATATATGATCTTTTAACATTGATTTGTTAATAATATCTTAGTATTATTGTTGTTTTGGGTGTTAACTTACTCATTTTATTTTATATGTTTTTTTATGTAAGCCATGTTTGTCATGTATATGTTGTATCTTATCCATATCCATAATCATATAAAGTCCTTAAACATTGTTTTTAAATCATCAAATGATAATTATACTTGAATGGATACGATGGAGAATGAATCTCATCGCGTTCGTGGAGACGGTAGTCCGTACGTACGGACGAGCGACAATATCATTATTTTGATATTAAAATAATATATAATTGGATAGTATATCATATATACTGAATCATTATCATGTTATATTTATTATTTACAAGAATTTTAAATCATTATTATACCCATCCAAATAATAATATATTGAATAACAATTACACCACGACGTGGAGACGGTAAGTCGTACGTCCGCACGTATGGTGACATGTTATTCAACGGGTGGATAGAATACTGAATATGGTTGTTCCATGTTTATAATAACATCACAATATATATAAGATACTGGATTTATTATTTTATAATGGTAATAACAAAGAAATAAGAAGTGGAAGAAGAAAGGAACTTGAAAAGGGGTGGTGAAATCATTACCTCTTCTTCGGGTTCTTCCTTTTGATTTGATCAAAAGGACTCCTTAGGTTGGATTTCTGATCAAAATAAGGACTCTAGGTTGTATTGAGGAAAGTTTAGAGAGTATTTGGTCAGGGTTTGGCCAAACCAAAAGGCTTTGAATGTGTGAATTAGTGAGAAGGGGGAGTGCCCTTTTATAAGAGGGGTGAGGGGCACCTTTGGAAAAGCTAGAAATATTATTTTATAATAAATTCATATTCGGTTTATAATGGCTCCAAAGTGGATTATTTAAAGTTTAAGGTGGGGATATAACTAAAACCACTCAACCAATAGGATTTAGACAGGTTTGGGTTACTATATTAAACTTATCTTTAAATATTAACTCTTAGTTAATTAGTTTCACTTTTACAATGTCTCTTTGTATTTTTATATTATATGGTTAATAAACTTAATATATACATCCAAGAGACCCCCAAGTGGTCCCTTAATGATCCACCTATCATTATATAAGTCTCTTGGCTGAACCTTAGTTTTTTAGAAATTTAATATCAATTAATAATATAATATTTGTTTTAAAAACTCTTTTATGTCAATTTTGACACTATTCAATAATTGATTTTTATAAAACTCATAACAGAATGATTACTTCGAAAAAAGTTAATTAAACCATTCCTAACATATCATATGAATCTTTAAAATTAGTTTAATTCATAAAAGTGTCAAATTATATTTATTTGGGTATTTATAATATCAATTATTTAAATTTTTCACTATTATGGTAATTATTTCATCATCATTGTGTCATAAATAAATTATATTATATAATTTCTAAAAATTATAAAAAAATATAATTATGTAGGAAATATCTTTAGCTTTCTAATTAATGTTTATAGTCTAAAATCCAACATATATAACCCTATGTAAAAATTGTTTTTCTAAACGATATATGCTTGTGTCATTTTTGTATTCATTTTCACTTAATTAAAATAAAGCGTCCCTATCACTTACAAGTGGCTCCATGGGGTCCCAAAATCAACCCAAAGATGTCCATGGTCGAACATGTATCAACCAATAAGGTTCTGACACGTTTTAGGGTAATTGTTTATTATTATAATATTATTTTTAACCCTTATTTACCGGATTTACCCTTTAACCATGGTAAATAAAATTTTTACCGAAGTAATTGTTCAAAATGTCTAAAAATAAAAGTTACCTATTTACACAATATGAACATCCTGGTTCCAAATATGGAATCCATTTTTCCAAATTCAAAACATAGAAGTGGAAAAAATTAATTTAAAATTAATTCCCGTTGTTAAAACAAAAAGCGTGTTTTTAAGAGATAATAACTATCAAAAGATTGACACTTGTTTATGTCCGGTTTAATTGTAAAATTATGTACAATGACCACCATTGTATTAAATGGTAAAAATATATTCTAAATGTACTTTAAACCCAATAAAATTCATAATTTATCACTAATAATTATTTTTATTTAAAAAGTTGTTTTTAATTAAAATTTAGTAATTTTCACTATTCATCAAAATATATTAGTTATCCGAAAAGTACCAAAATTTTACCCTAGGCTAAATTCGATATTCTGAATACAAAAATGAAGTAAATATTTGAGAGATATAATTTATAAAATTTCAAAAATTAGGTATTACTATTCATAACGGCTAGTTTGATTGGTTGTGGTGTGTGTTAGAACTCGAAGTTGCGTACAACACACGCTACTGTATTATTCAAAGGAAAGTGTACCGTGGAAGCTTGGGATGTTTCATTATAAATTTTTGATGTCCCAATTTAGTCAAATTGAATATATTAAAGTTTAAAATATTGGATTTAAAAAGGGTTCACTATTAAAATTTGGTAAAAGTGCGATACTGAAAATGAATTTGTTCTTACATTATATCTAAGAAACTCATAATATGGATTCAAAAATTATAAGGATTATATAAAGATTAAAATTTAGTTAATAATATTCATAACATCTTTTTAATGTCTTGTTTGGTAAGTCATGGTGCACTTGAACTCGGTGTTGCATGTAGTGCAAGTTATTGAGTTATTTTGAAGACATAACACACTATGAAATCTTGGGGTGTTACATTGGTGATCATATATTATTGAAAAATATCAAACCCCGTGGTGAGGACCGCCATGTCCTAAACATCTATTCATTATAACTATGATTAATTTTACTTATTATTTTGTGTGTAATACTCTATGACATTTTCTTTGTAGTATTGGATACTTATTCACAAACCAATAGTGGATTCTAGCAACACATCAAGGCCCCTAAAGATATAAAGAGTAGTCATATAAAATATAAACTTCCTAAAAATATTCATCATGTAATATAATCCATTTATCTCATGATTTATCATAAAGCGGGACACATAGTTTTGTCATCGTCCTTTCTTTAATTATTATTCCTTGACCATACTAGATGAACTTACATTCATCTATAATAGTCTTGAATTTAGTGAAGCAACTACCTTTCAAATCAACTAGGCCTAAGATATCTCTTCTTGTCAGAACATAAAAGTTATATCTTGATCATTCAACCAGTGTCATACTAACAGTGATTCACCCAAAACAAGTCACCTCACTATGAATTTAATTTCATGGTTTTTACCTTGTATCAAAGTATATGATCAAATGAAACACATTAGTAATGATCTCAAGTCAGAAAACTGATATATATGTTCATAGTTAGGAACAACCAATGACACTTGAAGAATGTGGTGTTCCTATTGGTAGATCAGTCCTCGTGATCTCATAAACTCTAGATCACCATTAATTAACTTCATGAGAACATGTCTCAATGATTATATCGCCCTAGAACCCAATAGTCAAACATCATTTGTGTCCAGTCAGAATGATGTATCAAGACCCTAGGACATTTTTTTTAATATTAATTTCATAGTGTCTCAAGGTTATTATTATAGACTAGGAAGTGTTATAACCCTTTTATATGAAGATTAATCTAAAGAAATTACCCTATAAATATTTGAAATATAAATATCAACACTATTATGGTATGATTAAATCATGTATAAATCACTGTATACATGATATGGTAATCTAAAAATATTATTTAGTTGGGTATAGGGAACCCACTATTACAATAAGGCACACATACAAACTTAACCAAACCCCACTACCCCACATTTTATGACACTTACTCTCTATAGTAATTGACTATTTTTCATCATACTTAACCATAGAAATACCATTACACATACTGGGTGAATTCGATGTTACTATAATCAATTCCCCTTTTTATTTTAATAAATCCATATAAAGAATTGTTTATGCATGGAAGACTTACTCTTATGATCCAAGAGTTTACTTTTACACATCATCCCTTTACCATTTGATAACCCTTATGTATACAGTTTTATCAACACTTAGTAAAATATTCTAAACACATGGTTTTTACTATTACATATGGGATACCCATATGTAATATTTACTCTTCATTGGGTACTCTTAGGACAAATGCAAATTTCTTCCAACCATTCTCAGGGTGACTTTAACATATAAAGGGGGATATTCCATGACTTGGATGAATTTTTAAACCCTTTATTGGGTTACTCTTATGTATATAGGGGTATTTCCAAATGTAATTGAATTTTTCACACATCCTTAAAATAAATCTTAGACGTGAAAAAATATCCTTATGGTCAAGACTTTTCAAAATTTCTAATAAAACAATTTTAAATCTTAAAAACAACCCAAAATATCCAAAAAAAAATTAAAATTATTTTAATCTCTTGTAACCTTCCTTCAAAGGTACCACCAGCTAATAAATTTCAGTACACAAGTACTAAACTCTACCAATTCATAAAACATGAATCTCATCCAATCCTTATACCCAAAAAATCTCTATGGGTCCCATCACATGTATTCGACCCAAAAATCAATCTAAACACCATTATCGTACATGAAAACACTCAAACTCTTCCTGAATCTTTCCCAAGTATCAAAAACACTTCTATAGCCTCCAATAACATCTAAAACATCTCTTAAGGATGTATCAATAATCAAAACTTTAATCCAATTCCAAATTTTCAAAACATCCATCGCTCTAAGACCAAAGTTCAAATTTCCCTTAGTTTTTACCTACCAGTATGGGAGTGGGTATTTAAAACCTCCTGACTATATAACACTTCACATACATAATAAGTTTCAACATGAAATATCTATAAATAATCCTAATCATTGATTGTTGAGGCATAACCAAAATTCTATATCTCTTTTCGATTATGGTTGTGTCAATATTGCACCCAATCCAAATTCATTGTTCAAAACCCCATTAGCCAGGGCATTATAGTGGTAATTATTTCCACCAATTAAAAAAACCCAATCCTCGGGGTATTTTTGAATTCTGAATTTACTAATATCACTCACCATCGATTGACATAACTATTCTACATCAATATATTACCTATTCTGCATCACACACAAGCATCAACCATATATTCTCATCAAAACCCTCCATATTTCTCGTAAAACAATATTTATAACTCAAGGACCTGACTTATTATAAGTCTAGGCTTCTTAACCATGATCATCAAAATTTCCAAAAACCCAATCAAATTCCCAACATACTTCCTAAAATACACACCTGGTCATACCACCTGGCCATCATCTTAAATCTAGTAGCTATTGGTTATAGAACATACTGACTCATCCTAGTTCTCATCAATCAACACTCACATTTGAATATTTTTTATTTACCACACATAAAACAACCCATAATATCCAATAACTATCAAAAAAATTTATCCACCCCCAGGTTGGGTCCATTTACACATCACCCTAGGTTTCTACTAAAAATAACTCATAATAAGTTTCATGCACTTAAATAATATATGGTGTACTCACCAATAAATGAATTTCCATACTAAAGACCCAAATGTACAATATTTCCTAATAACCACTATCAACCAAACGTTGAACTTCACGAGCCTTGTTCATATACCTCAAACATGTCTAACTTCCAATATTTACTCAAGAGTCTAATAATATTATGCCACTCCACATATTTGATGCCCAATACTTACAGATAACACATCATTATAAACTCAGCCTCGATGGATCTATCTCAGATTTTGTTACCTTTCTCTCCATCATATGAATATCACATTTTATTCGTATATGGTTCCTACTTAGTCTCACTAGACACTCACAACCACTTAAGTTCTTACCTCACCATATTTAAGGTTCCCTCTTGATTTCTTATCCATCACATAAGGCCACTAGGCCCCTTGGCTATTAACAAAACCCAATTTTCACCATAAAACATTTCACATTGTACCATAGCATATCTCTCACATGATATGATCACAGTTACATACCAATGATATTATAACCCTTTAGTCATTCCACCATCAATTCATAGAGACCACATCTCACACACTAGATATATCCTGATGCATCGGTTCTCCAAGATCAAATACACTTGACCATACACCTGATCATCCCATAGTCTAACCATTATATGGTAGAACATCAAGGATAAACCCCATTTTCCCATTCCTCAATCACACCGAGGTTCCTCACACCTTTCCACTATCATCTCATAAATCCTAGGATTACAATCCAAATTAATCTACTAAATATTCCTCATTTTCATGTTTTACGTATTATAATATGAGTATTACCCTTGATTTCACATTCAATATACCTAAGGAATATCCATTCCTATATAGCACAATTCATATCACCTTCAATTAATCAACCTCGAACACAAAGTATTTACTCTTGCTCTCGACTTCTTAAGGAACTCATGATCCTAGGTTAATCCCTCTATTAGATTTCCCTCATATATCACAATTCACATAGAAAATAATAATAGTAT
The DNA here is from genome assembly GCA_963277665.1 of Viscum album. NCBI lineage: Eukaryota > Viridiplantae > Streptophyta > Magnoliopsida > Santalales > Viscaceae > Viscum > Viscum album. The sequence continues at coordinate 773,369,265 of OY728131.1, read as the reverse complement.
TATTATTGCATTATAAGATCTAATTCATCAATATCCTGAGTTATATCTCAAACTCACTAAGTTCTCCCATATGTCCCATATGTCACATCCCACATATATCATAACTCATGAAACATCATCTATTCTAGTATCTTATATACCATAAAGAAACTCACATTCCAATAATACTACTCCTAGGTTAACATATATTAATATATATGTATATTCACATTACATATATAATACTCAATCCAACTACCCACTCTATGATACTAATCCTCATCAATAATCCGTGTACCAAACTACCCCCTCAATGATCGAAAATCAATACATATTCATATAACAACATTACCCTAAGTAATTTATAATATTATAGTTTAGATAAGTAAAATTTTTCTTATAATTTATATGATAAAACACCAAATAAGTTATTTTTGTCCCTTTAAATAATCAAAATATATTTTGTTATTATATCCAATACTACCCATGTGGTTCAGTTAAGTCGAATTCCACTACGAAGCTATATGGGAAGATATCATATAGTTTGTTACTGAAATTTTTTGTAAATAAATCCATTTTATTTATTTTTATTTCTATATAACCCATGAAAAAATCAAAAACAACAATTCACCTGTCATATAAACCTACATGATTGAAATAATGCATGAATTCGCACCTCATAGAACCCTAAGCTAAGAGAAAAACCCCAATAAATTCATAATTCATAATTTTTATTTTGCACAATAATTGACGCAACTATTACATTAAAATATAATAACATCAGTCCCAACTCCAAAATAAATTTATTTCTTGCTCATACTGGTGCTTTCCAGGCACATAACATAGCATCCACACCATGTTTTTTCCTATCATATTTTCTTTCTACCATATCTGGAACAGTAATACAAATATAAAAATATTATGATACTATTTTTTGATGTCCCATCCTAGATCACTATATAGTAACTAGATTGGTTCACTGTGTAACCTCAGGTAGATCTCCCTATGCGCCAAAGGATACTGACTAGAAGTGTGGGTCTAATTTGAGGAGATTATACCCTCATCTCAAAGTAATAAAAATATTATAAATATCATGTAATCAATCATCATAATATCCATATGAATAAGTATGTAATATATTAAAAGAACCCAAAAATAATTAATAAATTCATGTTTCAAAAAAAATTAAACAAATTTTACCTGAGTCAGGTAGGCATCAACAAGATCCCTCATGGGAAGATCATGTACATCAAAAAATAAATAACACAATTGAAAAATAACCACCACTTGTTCATGAGTCCAATAATCAGTCCCATATAATAACTTCATCCATGTTATCTAACTCTACAATAAAACACCAATCCCCTATTCAACATGCACCTATGATCATGAAGTATACTTCGATACCAATGTTCCAGGGCCACCCAATTAGTGTATGAATATATAATCAGTAAGAAACCACCAATAGTGTCCCTAACATAACAAGTATAATAAATGTAAGAACAATGTTATATGAGCAGGATATACAAATACATTATGGAATAATAATAAAATAATTACAGTCGATCCTTGAATTATATGGTGACACTCGAGTTCGACCCTACCTACTTTGTCTGGTGTTGGATGTCTATGAAAAAGTCACATAATCATTACAAGTTTCAAAAAAGTGTCCACCCATAATACCATCATATGTCATTAGGGGGTATAAAACCTGCTCTAAAATCACATATTATATATCACCCAAAATCATTAAGGTAAAAACTGTCCACCCCAGAATCACATGTCATTTATCATTGCGGTAATATAATCCACCCCGAAATCACATATTGTATAATTTTGGGGGATAGTGACCCTACCTTACAAAATATATCATTTCATTATAAACATATATTATATCATTAGTAGGTAATAATTCTCCTCCTTTTGAAAAATATGTCATATCATCTGGGGGAATAATTCTCCGCCCTAGAATCATCATATATCACCATCACATGGGTTTTACACTTTAAAAAAACAAAATAAAATTATCTATGTTTTCCTATAAATAATAAAACCCATTATCATTTCTATATTCATATTTGGATACATATATGTTATCCCTCATGTAAGAATACTACTTAGATTCAATAAAAAACTAAGGTGCCCACTGTGATCCCTTAGTTCGTACAAAGTTTAGGGCACCCCATATGGGTTATTTTATCTCATTAAATACTCTAGGGTGAAAACTCATTACTCAAAGGGTATATAGTCCCTTAACATATCCATGATTTTATCATGACCAAATCAGCACTATAGGAAACACAAAAAAGGCATCATGAAAAGGGGATGGCATAACTACAACCCTATGTCTAAAGTCATGCTGGGTCTCTCCTATTATCATACCTAATCTTGATCCTTTCTATAGTATCCCCACCTAAATACGTACATGTAATAGTGGAGCAGTAACCCTTACTCCACATGCTAGTCGTCGGACCAAGAGGTTGTTTGTTATCTCTATATTTCACATGGATTACTCTTATGAATACTATTCTTAATCCATAACTCTCCCCAACCTAGTAGAACTAAGGAAACCTATCTCATGGTCCACTATGCTCGATTTTCTCCAATTATTTCCCTCTAGTGTCTTTAGAACTCATAAAACATGTTTATTGTTTGAAACTTGATCATTTATGGATAAGGAATCAAACTAGTGTCCAATGATCCATCGAGGCCTAAGACACTCCCATTCTCGACATGAAAATTTAAGGAAAAAAATTTAATTATAATTCAAGGTCAATTTCTCCCAAAGGGAGAGGCAACATATCTCAAGTTACATAAAAAATGTATAAAATTTATGTAAATGTTTAGGGAAAACCTACATAATTCAATATTGTTCTTTTTTTAAGAAATATGGGTCACCATCACTTAGGCTCATATAAGATAGAACATCCATCTCCCATCACCATGAGAGACTATTTCAAAATGATATAACAAATAATTAATTATAAGAATATATAATAAATTATTACATTAATCTAAATAATTAATTATGATAATTTATAATTAATTAGATAATTAAATACAATATTAATTTTATAAATAATTATTTGGGAATAATTAAAGAATTAATAATGGGTGACTTTGCACATCTTAATCCTCAGGTAAAGGGGTTCTCACCACCCATAGTGTTAACTTAAAACTTTGACATATAAAATATCATATTTCCCATTTCAATTCATCTATTAATTTCACCCAAATCAATGAAAACCCCAAAATAAATAAGGCAACGGCATAAATCTATGAATCCATAAAAAATCCTATATAATTATCCTCATGGGATATATTATATCCAAGATAATAAGAATAAGTTTTGTACGAGTAAAATTCAAACATGTTTTAGTGGAATAATCTTTGATCCCTAGTTCGATTCAAAGAAAATAAAAAATAAAGTAGGGTATAAAACTAAATAGGTGTGATGGGTTTACCTCTAGCTATCACCTAGGACAAATGGAATGAATATTCATCAAGAATTAGTGAGGATATCTCTTTGAGTTTAAGACAATAATTAATGGGATGTTGTTGGGTTCTTGATAGTGCCTTCTTTTCCATAAAAATCCAACTTCTCCTCTATTATCCAAAAATACCAGTTCACAGCCATAAAAAAAATTATTTGATAAGATTATATAGAAAATAATGCTTAACACCCAAAAAAACATTAATAACTTTCCTAAAAATTTCTTTTATTAGTATATGTATAAGAACTAAAACTATGAATAAGGATAATTGGTAAAATGGTGATTTTCACTCATGTGTGATGAATATGAGGGAGTCTATCTTATATAAACAATTTATAGTAGTGAGGAATGGTCTGGTATGTTTGAGGTTTTTTAATAATCAATATTGTTTGGATGATAATTTTATAGTGTAGATGTTTTCAAATGTTATGTGCCTATAAATAGTAAGAATTTGTGACTTGATTAGGTTATGTATAATGGGGTAACATAAAAAATCTATTATGTGCGGTGTATAAGGAATTATTTTAATAAAAAATTTATATCTATATAATTTTATTTCCACTAAATTAATATTTTTTATTTAATAAAATTCACTTTTCAGTTTTCATGGGAACCCAACCACCAGTCCCATAACAACACAATCACAATACAACACCACAAATTACAAATTATAAACCACACATCCGGACTTGCATCCTTATACTGATTGAGGTCACACACCGACAGAGACCACCATGCCACCAACACACCAATCCCAACATCCTTATAACCTAGGAATCACACCACACAATCCACCTTATCACTATTGACCATTAATCATCATCAGAACCCTGGTTTTTATAGAACCACACCAACAAGAACCAATAAACTAGAGCCTCAATATCATTCCACCAACAACACAAACCAAAATCCATCTTCACTATCTCTAAGAAGAAAAATCCATAAAACCTCTGAAAATAAAAAAAAAAATACCAAAACAACTGACTCTATTACTAACATTAAATGAATATTGACTAACACTATCTATAAGACCAACACTTAAATAAGAGTGAAGATAAAGTCTTAATTCATGCTTCCACTAGACAATTGTATCCACCTATAAAAATGTTACATTTACAAAAACATGTCTTTTTGATTGGTAGACATCCTTTCTAGAACTTGTCATGTAGTTTCCCTTAGAGTATATTGGAATGATATAATTGAAATACAATTATAAAAGATATATAAAATATGACAGAAAAGCGATGCATGCCCAAATTCCAGAGGTGAATTATGTAATCAACATGAACTATTGATGTAGAAAACCATATACAAGACCAATTAAAACACACCAAAATGTTGAAATCTCACCCTAGATGCTCTGAAGATAGAATTCGATGAGCCAAATCATCTTTATGAATTGGGTTGAATAAACACTACTCAAATAAGGAAGACTTTTCCTGGTAATAATATATGTCTCTAGAGAGGGGACCCAAGTCATATAGAAATAGAAATTCCACTATTATATAGAATCTAAACTAGTCAAGGATAAGGAATACCCATCACCTTAGATAAACAAAAAAAAGAACTAATGAAACACTGAGGATGAGGAAAATGGAGAAATAAGAATAAAATATGGAAAAAAGAAAGGGAATGTTTGAGCGAATGAAAACATGTAAAATTTGAAGAGGATTTGATTCGATCATGAAGGGAAGTGGGAGTGAACCCAAATACCACCATGTGTTAAGTGAAATTGATAAAGGGTATGAAGTATTGAAACTTCATCCAAAAGGGGAAAGAGTATGAGGATGTTCATCATTTGGAATAATTTAAATTGGAAGAAGGGTGAGAGGGGATGATGATTCCATAGATGTTGTGCTCAACCCTACCCCCACTAAACCACCATTGAAGAGAATACCTATCCAAAATAGAAAATGGATAGTTGTGTTTGATGACTTCAGTATTGAATATCTAATGGGATTAAATGATTTATTTGGGTAGTTGACAAACTAATCATGTGTGTAATTTATTAATTCCATTGGAAAATAAAGGATTTAATGTATAACACATGGTTATAGAGTGAAAAGGATAATTAATGGGATATTTTTATTTTGACTAGTGTGGAAGATGAGATAATATAATTTTATATATATTGGGTGTTGGAATAATTGACCTATTTTCTGTATTTAAACATGGAAACATGATTATAATGCATTAATAGTTGGCTTACATGGATCTAGTGGGTGATAAATTCAGTTAAAGTTGGTACCCTAGGCCCAACTTGAGTAGTATATTTCTATTACTATTTCATGTGTACAAACAGTTATGCGTGATGTTATCTTAATATAGTATTTTTTTGGTATATGTCTACTATTTACAAATTAATGACCTTGTATTACATATTATATCAATAGGTTATAGCAGTTCCAGCTAAAATGAGAACATCAATATACTATGACGGTAATCTTAAATGAATTTCCTACTGTCTAAATACATCATATTGATGTCAGAAAAAATGGTGTGTAACTATTATGTTTTGGGGTGTAATAATAATTGAGACTTATTAGAATGGTGTTCTCACTTTGTGATCTCGACTAGAGGAGAACATGAGAGTTGTCCTGCAAATATGAATATCACATATTTTGTATGTCATTGGTTATTCCAATGTTTGATAATTTGTGTTAGCCTCTAGAAATTAGATCATTATCAATGTGTAACATTTGATCATATAATTTAATAGAATATAAAAACCATGAAATTTATGTTGTGGTCTGGAAACTTACATTGGTTGGGTCACCATTGGTATGGAATTGATTGAATGATCAATACATGATTTGTCACTTCTGAAAAAAATATATATCTCAGTCCGAGTTAACCATCATGGTAATATCTTTACTAAATCCATGGAAATCTTATAAGAAGTTAATACCATCTAGTAAATTTATGAAATAATAAACCAAGGATAATGACATAAAGTGTGAATCCTGATTTATGAGATATCATAAGACCAAAATGCTATATTATACTGTGTGCATTTGTATAAGGTTTCCATTATTATGGATAAAACTTATATGTTTGAGGTACATGATGTGTTTCTAGATATTAATATTGGTCTATTAGTATAAGTTACTACTATTGAGATAAGTACTAATAGGGTTATACACAAAGAGTATTTAGAAGCTTGACCAATTCTAAATAATTTGATTTTATGACAAGGTGGGTTCCACGGTGGGGTTGGGTAATGTCCAAGTTTGAACTATTACAATAATTAAATAATTTAAATATTATCTCATTTTAGAATAAAAAATGTTGAATTTATTAACTCATTATATTTACAAGTTATTGATTTAATATAATGAAAATATTTAAATGAATGAATATTTATTATTCAATATTCATTTAGTATTTTATGGGATAAGTGAGTTTATATAATGGCTCATATTTTATAATGTAACAATATTTTAGATGTTACAAGTAAGTTATAAAATATTTATGATGTTGGTGACACATTCTCTTGGTCATAAATACAATTTAGTGCTTACTTAGGATGTTAAATGTATTTGTGAGGTCAAAGTTAAATTTCTATAAAATTTATCTGACCTATATAATCCAAGGGATACCCAAATTTGACGTATTATTCAGTACCTTGGATTTCATATCTTCTATGTCCATTCTCTCAAGTTTTAGCGAGAGAAAGAGAGGTTTAGAGAACCCCAATCCAAGGAATGCATCTCAGATCAAAGTTATAGAGTCCTCATGATCATGTCAAGATCCAAATCCCATTTGAGTCTCCATGATAATACTTAAATATCAAAGATAGACATTAAATAAATATTTTGAAGTGTTTGAAGATGTTCTAGAGGGATCTGAATTTAGTTCTTTTAAAAGAAAATCTCTAGTAGTGAGAAAAATATGCATTCGGTCAAAATCTAATAAGGTATGGTTATGATTTTATATTTTTTGTGCATAATTAAATCACTTAGGGTCCTCAGGTTATTAATTACATGATTCCATGCTAGTTATGATGTCATGATATTTATCCATCAAGAGAAAAATTAATTTTTCATGCTTTCATTCTTCTATTGTGTGCTCAATACCAAAAAAGTAGTATCAGAGTAGTCTTGTGTTTAAATAAGTAAAATTAAAAATAAACTTGCATGAATTTGAGTAGTGGAAATCCTAAGTGTCCCTACACCATAGATGAAAATTTGATTAAAATTTGAATTATCAAGATAAGGATATCATAAAATTGAAAAATGGGTTTTTGGGATTAGAAATAATTACAATTAATTGGGGATGAAAATTCATCCCAATGGTGAATAGTACTAATGGATGAATAGTAACCCATAAGTGATTGGGGGTGGGGGAGCATAATATTTTCCACACATCTTTGGAAAATCAATGGGAAAAAATGGGTATGTGATATCCTGGAAGAAAAATTAGAAATGAAAAATTATATAATCTATATATATTTTTAGTAAAGTTGTCGATCACAGTATTGTAGCCTCCCCCCCCCCATCCCAAGATTTGGAGGAGCAATTAGCAGTGCATGTGTGGGAAATGGTAGTATAATAAAATAATATCTATTTATTTATTATGAAAGGGTGTCACATTGTGCATCTCTACTTGCACCTTGTGTGCCACTCAAGGCACTTTGTACCCATGACTTGGATGCTCAGTTGGGCCTCCGTGACCTGGGCCAATCTAGGATCGGGGGGTATCAAAATGCCCAAAAATCCCATGAATATTCCCAAAATTTTTTAATTTTTTTTTTAATTCAATAAAAAAATTTGGGACCATATGATAAGTATATTTTTAATTAAAATTAGTTTAATTTAAATTAATTCATAATTAATTCCCTCGAGAACAAATAATTAAAAATTTAATTTATTATGAAATTTTACTACATTTCAACAAATCATAAGAATAAAATGAACAATGTCTATCTGGTATCTCATTTAATTATTCATTTATTTTATGTATGATTTTTTGTAATAATTATTTAATAAATGATGATCTGGGTGGCATTCCTCACATCATTATATATATTTGGGAATGTGTGTCCATGAGTAAACTTTTTCATGTGTATATTTTATTCCTGAGTCCCCCTCACTTATGTGTGTGAATATAAATATATATATGGAGAAAGAAATGGTTACGGTTTTCAATGTGACTTGGGGATGTTCCAGAGTGGACTTTGATACATTGTATGAGGGGAGCATTGCTACTCGAGTCAAACATGAACCAAAGAGTAAACCCTAGTTTTTTGGTTAACACATCATTTTATGAGTTGATCAACTATTAGGAAAACCACATGATTATGTCATTTTTATTTTTATCATATGTATGTTTTTTTATTTTGTTGTGTTTGTTTTTATGATAGGTCCCATAAAATAATAGAAAATAATTAAAAGATTAAATGAACATGTGCATTGAATGTTTGTATTTAAAGAATCGTTAATATTGGGGTATGATCACATAGAACAAGAATGTTAAATATGAAAATATTTCATTCTCTGAGGAAAACTAAAAATTCCTCAATGTAAATATTAAGTCATTAACACCATTTATCATTTGTGTTTTAATAAAACAATAGTACAAGGTGTTCATTAGCCATAGTTAAGGGTGTGTCATTATATATTGGTGTTCTAATAATAGTGGTGGGTTGACATAAATATAATTGGCATCAAGTAAATATTCATATCTAGATTGATGTAATTTTAATGGTAATCATTGAATAAATCAATATTATTTTTTATAGAATATTTTACTCTACTCAATATATTAAGGAGTTGTGGGATAATTTTGTTGGTCATCCAAAAATATAACTTGAAACACTCTAAGTAGTGTCATATTTATTGCTTGGATTATGAGGATAGGTTTTTAGTATTCTTTCAATTAGAGTTCTCAAGTAAATATGTATTCTAAATGTATTTTTTTAAACCTACTATAATTTGATAAAATGGAAGGAGATATTTAAAATTAAAGAATTTATAATGTAAAAAAATAATCAATATAAAAGAACTAATCTTCTAAAATTTCAATTTTTTAGATAATGGAAGTAAATACCATAAATTTACTATGATAAATATTAGAAAATAAAAATTTCATAACTAGAACGAATTTCAAATATTGGTACAGGTGCTTGTGTATAGTACTATGATATTAAAGGTAATTGTGTGTGTTAAAGTCCTCTCTAGAAATTATTCCACCTTAGGAATAAAGTGGTGGTGAGTAGGATATTTATAAGAGACTTAAGGATGACACATTTTATGTTTACATCATAATTAAATCATTAATTCCCATTGAGTAGTGAAATATTCCTCCGAACACTGATGGTTATACCATATTGTATCATCTCTTCGAAGATTACAAGGAGAAATTGAAGTAGTAACTGAATGATTTTTATATTACACTTAATACAATGAAATATACAATTCTAAAAATTTCTTATGTATTCAAGATGATAAAATACATTTATAAAATCATGATATATCAATACATCTCATTCCAATTTCATTATTTGTGGTTTAATTCAGTTTCATTAAGAACTATGAAATGAACTACATGGAGAAACAACTTTAATATTTTTTTTGTAAGTTACACCAACTTGAAAAAAACGTAACGAAAGTTAAATATTTGGTTTTTAAAGTGATCAAGATTAAGGAAAACATTATAAACTTCATATCTAATTCTTATTTATTATAGATTTTACAATTTATTTCTAAGAAACAAATTTTAAAGAAGGATCACATTGAACAAGAGGTTATTTCCTTTGTATATGGAAAGATAGGCCACTAGAAGAGAAACTACAAATAATTAATGTAGAAGCAAGAAGATACTTCAACCTCATGAATATTCATCATTGCATGTGACATTTTTGTTTTACTTCTTGGGTATTAGACACTATATTTATTTGTGAATTTTTATCCAAATACATTAACAAATAATGTTTTGAAAACATGACCGGAGGTATAGTGAATTCGTTAATTATTTGAGGAATAGTTATTCCTCTGTCAATAGTGAGAAGAACGCCAATTCTATTTTTCCAAGTTGATTGTTTCTAGTTTAAATAAAAAAAAAATATTTATCATTACTAAAACATTTATCACATGTGTATATAGGATACAACAAGATATTATTTCATTTTTTTAATGAATTTTATTTACAGTATTTTATACGCAACAAATAGTTCAGTTATTCATGATTAATCAATAAAAAATAGTGATTATAAAATATAAGACCTAGTAATACCAAATTGTGGTAATATAATTCTTTATCATGTAAAACTAAAATTATTTTTAAAGAATATATTTATTACCATGTTTAGACTCTTTAGAGATAAGAAAAACTAATTATTATCTACTTATTTACATATAAATATTTAGATAAAAGCTTTTTGAAATAAATTTTATCCATAAAGATTCAAGAGATATTTTTAAATAACTACACAAACTATTCTATAGATAATATAAAGTAAAGATTGCACACATCATAAGATTCTTTTAAGACAAAAATAATGTAATGGTTATGTAATGAACCACAATGGTTTAAAGATATAAGTTTCTTTTAGCCCATGAGCCAAATATTATCTTAACCAAGCATTCATAAATCCTGAAAATATATAGTAAATTTATTAATAAAATCATATTTCCTTATACACATCAGAGTCGTTATATTATTAAAAGTAAGATCTCTGATGACTCTTTCATGAATTCATTGATCATTAAATTTTAGAGTGAATTTATTCCTAAAATCACATCTCATTATACCCATTTTAGCCATGATGTTAGTAAAAATTATATTGGTGATGACTTCTACATGCATTCATTAATCATTAGAATATCGATTGGATTTACACCTAAACTCACATATCCTTATATGAATCACAGATATGATGTATGTAAAATGATTATCAATGATGTGACAAATAAGTCTTTAAAATAATTCTATTATCTATTCATGACATGCTTCATAAATAGAAGTGTTAACTATTAATGATATGCCAACTATAATAAAAAATGAAAGTCCAATGAGTAATAGTATTAAATAAATTAATTATGTCACAAAAATGTTTTTATATGAAAATATTTTGTTAAGAATAAGTAAATTAAAAACATGAATCTAGAAAAAAAAATTATATCTCAATTATTTAACCATAAATTTCCTAAGAATTGTAAGAACCCGGTTCTAATTTCTGAGGTATGGGTTTCTTATTTTCCCTTTTCCTTAAGTGTTTTTTAGAAAATATGGAAAATAGGGAAAATTCTAGTTTTTGGAAAGTACATGCCATGTACTTTGTCCACACGCCGTGTACTTTTGGCCGTGTGGAGTGAGTACACAGGGCATGTAGCCGTGTCGGCGATGAAGGGTGTATGAACCAACTACATTCCGTGCAGTGGTCCCTTACACGTCGTATAGTCAGTCGGCAGGCGAATAGTAAGACGGTGTCCAGCTATGAGATAGAACACGCCATGTACTCAAGGAGACATGTCGTGTAGTCATGTCGGCAGTTGAACAGTGCCACGCTGGCAGGAAGCCTCTAGAGGAATATTTTAAAAATGGAGAGTACACACCATGTACTTTTTTCGCTCAAAATGGGAAGTAGCATCCCCTATTCACAGGGAAGGATTAGAACGAGAATAGGGAGCTCGAGAGAGGAGGCCGAATCTTTGCAGATCCACCGAGCGTTCGTTGGGAATCTGTTTCGGCCACTGATGATCTCGTTGGAACTTCACGGGTAATCTCTCCCTTCTACTAGAGTAGTTCTTGCCAATTCTTCCCCTAATGGGAGTTATTTATGTTTAAATGGAAATTATTTTACCTCAGATCTACCTTGTTCTAGGACGATTCGTGGAACGTTATTCGAGTATACCGACCATGGGCGTATAAGGTAGGTGGCTTGGTGTTTATTTCCAACTGTCATGTGTTTTGTGTGTTTTTGAGCTACGAACCCATATTTGGGGTGTCGTGTGGCTTAGGCTATGGCTATTTTAAATACCTATATTTGAATAGGTAATTAAATGTGATATTAAAATGCCGTTTGGGATCACTGCTTGGATCTAGGACCATCTAGAGGGGTGCGTTCCTCAGTTTAGCCATTTGGACAGGATGCCTGAGGGTATTCCATGTTTAAATTATGCATTACATTTTCCTTGATAGGAATTGCATGTTTATATGTTGGGCGTGGCCTGGTTACTTATGCCTGAGGTCGGTGTTTTACTATAGCCTGAGTTTATGACTGTATTATCCTGAGGGAGATGTTCTATTTCACCTGAGGTAAACCTTTCATACCTGAGGGCTTATTATGTGCATGAGGGTGACACTTCCTATGCCTAAGGGAATTTCTGTTGCGCCTGAGGGAAATACCTGCGGGTTGGATTCTGATTACCTGGGGGTGCAGTTTTGTTTGTCTGAGGATACTGACTGCTTATTTATAAATTCATTGTGGTGTTTTCTTAATACTAAATGGTTAAATGAATAATTAAAATGGAAATATAATTAGGTTAAGTTAGTTACTTTTTAGTACTACTTACTTAATTTCATTTTACTATTGCACACTATTTTTGCATGTTATACACATAGTTGAGCATGGACCTTTGGTGGGTGCCTAATGGGATTTGTTTCTCACACCCTATTTGGGTCACGCTTTTCGGCCCAAACAGATTACATTGTTGTAGGTGTAGATAAGTGAAAGGGTCCTTATACATGTACATGATTGTTGCTGAGGTGTAGGAGAGCATGGTACCGAGCATTGACTTGTGATGCCTCGGGCTGTTCTATTTTGCTTTTCTGTACTTTTATTTCAGTTGTATTTTTCTGCTATGTAACATGTTATGGCTGTTTTCATAGAATTGGAGACATGTTGCATCATATCTATACATCTGGTTGGTTATATCTACTGTAGTTGTTTATTTTAGTTGTGTATGGTTTAATATTTCCTCTATTATTATATGTTTAATTATATTTCTCTACGCTATACTTTGAAAAATGAAGGCATAGTTTCCCCACTATCAGACATGGTCCCTCGCTGCTAGTCAGCAGCCTCTGGAGTTTGGGAAAATGCACTTGAGGTCATGTGGTGAACCGGGTTTGGGGTACCCATGGAGTGGTACCTGGGTCCGGGACGTTACAAAGTGGTTTAAGGGGGAGGTCTCTTTTCTTTTCTTTCACTTACTATTTGTAGCCTTAGTCAGGGATAGGATGAGAATGGTAGTTGGTAATAAGCTATGCCCGGGCGTAGCTAACCAATGTACAGGGAAAAGCCAACTTACCTTGTATTGCAATTTTTCTGATTTTGCAATTTAAAGTTGATATGATTTCAATGTTGGGTGACACACTTTTGATTGTGATGTTTATATTTAATCTATGGGTTCTATTTAGTTGCAACCCGATGAGATGAGGGTATTTCATCTCATGCATTATTTAGGCACATGCTAGAAATCACATGCCAAGCATAGTTTCCATGCCATGTAGGAACATTAGAAAATTGCATGTTGTTGTGATAGTTGTTGTGCTAGAAAGGCATGTTGCTGTGATATCTGCTTGTTAAATACCTACTGTTTGATATGGTATTTTTGTGTGAAAATGTTTATAAAAGAATGGATGCCAAAATTTGGTTTTTGGGGAGTATGGACCCCCATTGACCAGAATTTGGTGGATCATTGATTGTTTATTATGTTATAACACAGATAAGCTGTCAAACTTTGATTCGTGGGGAGTATGAGCCCTCAAGGATCGGAATTTGACACTTAGGTGTTGTTTTTCCGTATTTTATGGGTTCTAGGGATGTTTCTGAGGCATACTTTCTGGAAACCCAGTATACACGCCGTGTAGTATTGTAGACATGCCGTGTATGTTCTTCTGTTCGAGGAGGAAAATAAACTTTTTGAGTACACGCCGTGTAGTTTCTTCTCATGTCACAAACCGTGTGGGCAGTGACACGGGGAAGGGATTATCTTGGGTTAAACACGTCGTGTAGTTTCTATACATGCCGTTTAGTGTTGACCCAGTGTCTGTCGTGTAACTCCAACACAGGCAGAGGAAAGCTTAAGACATACACGTTGTGTCCACTGTAGAACACACTGTGTAGTGTGACCTGGGAACCCGGCCCTGTAACTAACAACATGGGTTGGGGTAAACCTATCGAGTACACGCCATGTAGGTTGATCTGTGTGAATCGGTCGTGTAACTAAAAACACGGGTCGGCATGAGATCTTCTAGAACACGTCGTGTACCTGTGGGACATGCCTTGTAGTCTTGTCTGAGGACAGACCATGTGTAATAAGTCATGTGGCTGGGAAATGAGTTGATGTGCACGCCGTGTTCCGGTGTAACACTCCGTGTGGTGTCAATACGGGTAATCGGCCGTGTCACAAGTGACACGGGCAGTTGGAAATTTCACCATACACACCGTGAAGAGTTTATAAATTCCGTTTAGTTTTTTTTCAAAAAGGATCCATGTGGCTTAGCCATGCAGAAGGACCTGGGCAGGGGAAACGGGATTCAGGTACACTCCGTGTAGTCAGTATACATGCCATGTAGTCTTGTTTTGAACATTTTTAATTCCATCTTCCTCATGTTTACTTTTGGGTTTCTTCATTTTCGTTCGTTGTTAATCTTGTTCTAAATGCGTGTTTTCGACCTTATAGTGTCATGCCTCCTAGACGATCGTGCGTTGCTAGCCAAGAGAGCGGTGACGACTATACTCCAAAGATGGTGGGCCATGGGCTACTAGTGGATCCTCTAGTGGATCCATATGCGGCGCCAGCCATTATTCCGGACACAGGCATGGAGGCGCAATTTCGTGAAGGCTTTATGTAGTTCACGCAGACCTTTCAGGGAGCACCGCAGGCTGCCACATCTATGGCTAAGCTGACTCGTATCTTTTAGTAGCAGCATCCACCTACGTTTTCAAGTGATAGTGGATCACAAGCTGCGGAGTCTTGTCTAGGATCGATGTGGACTATTTTCGAGCATCTTGAAATGCCTCCAGCGAGGAGGGTCAAGCTCACAACATACATGTTGTGTGACTCCGCTAAGAGGTGGTGGGATGTTACCACCCAGTCAGAGCATAACAGAGACATAGTGTGGGGAGATTTTCAGGTAGTCTTTTATGAATTTTGCTTCCCAGAGATGCTGAGGGTAGATAAAGCTCAAGAGTTCATGAATCTACATCAGGGCGCTATGTCGGTGATGGACGTTTCTGGTCGTTTCAACGAACTTCAGCGTTTTGAACCTGTGCTGGTGGGTGATGAGACACTAAGAGCCAGACGCTTTGAGGATGGTCTTTGGTATGACATTTGAGCGCTGTTTAATGTTTTCAGGTTGCCTTCAGTACATGCTATTGTAAACCATGCACTGATTACAGAGAGGAACCTGCAGGAATCTAGTGGTGTGGGCCAGGGCGGTTCAGCACCAGTTACTGGTACTATTTCTACAAGAAAGAGGAAGAGACAGGTGGACTTCTCTCAGCGTGGCAGAACCAGCCAGGAGGTTTCTTCAGGTTTCCTGATCAGGTGCTACCAATATTGTAAAGAGGGGCACAAGAGACCTCAGTGTCCATGAGACCCATTGGAGTTCCAAGCTTGCGGAAAGATGGGTCATATGCAGCACTTTTGCTGGTCATTTCCACCGATGGCTAGTGTGAGGGGTTCTGTGCAGACTCCACGTGCGGGAGTAGGACCAGTGGCTTCTTACCAATCAAGGAACTGGAATAAATCAGGGCGTGCAAGCGGGGATGGAGGACGTGGTTGTGGTATCCAGACACCAGGATCTCATAGGTAGCAGGGCGGGACAGCTCAGGGTAGCCTGGCTATGTCGCAGGGCCACGGCACTGGGCAGGCATATGCAGTGCAACAGACCTAGTAGGAGCAGGATCCCGGACCTTCTACAGTCAGAGGTACTATCCTAGTAGCTTCTATTCTATCTTTAGTACTTTTAGATACGAGTGCTACACATAGTTTCATATCTGTACCCATTGTGGAGAGCCTTGGGCTCTGTGTTTCTACTTCTTCTGATATAATTATGCTAGACACACCATTGGGAACTAGAAAGGCTGGTGTGCATCAGTTCAAGGAGTTCCCCCTTGAGTTTGGTGGGTGTCACTTCCTTTGGGACCTCTATGTCTTAGAGATGACGAGCTATGATGTAATTCTCGGGATGGACTAGTTGGTTCCCTTCCAAGACTTTGTGGACTGCTATCATCGCAAGGTAAGTTTCACGTCACCTATAACGACCCATACTTTACATACATTGTTAATACTTCAAAATTGAAGCACACTTATTACAACATATGACAAAACCACAAAGGACCATATAGGTATAGTGTCTTTAGAAACTGGGAAACATAAACAACTGGTTTATAAATCTTCTACAGTGTCTCCCATTTATTTCATCATATCTAGGGTCCCTTTTAGCATATTCTACTTAATATCCATCTTCCTGACCAGGGGAAAAGAAAACATAAAAGGGTGAGCTCAAATGCTCAGCAAGGGCAAATAAAGGAAATAAAAATCATATCATATCTTTTTGAAAATCATAACCTGCAAAAGAGATCATAATATCTTAACATGGAATAAATCATAGAAGTGAAAATGAGATCCCCATAATCATAACATAAAAATTTAAACTTTGTGGCATTCACACATAATCATGGAAAATCATTTCTTGTTAGTCATGACTCATTTCCAAGACTATCTTAGTGGACAAAGTCCCTTTCTGAACCGAGTTCACTCCTCGTTTCAGTCCTGTATCCCTGAACCGAAATAACCTTCCGTTTCAACCATGTCTATCTCATGAGATATAAAATATTTACCCAATGCATTGGAGGGAGATATAGGTCCCACCCATCTTATAATGAATCCTTTCTTATGTGTTCCACATAATCATAAATCGTACACCATTGCATAACCCATGTAATACAAATTAGAATCTTAAACATCATGACATCATAAAACAATTCATACAAGATAAAAAAATTCATAAAAATAATTCAATCACAACATGATCAAATCAATGTAATAATAGGGATAAAAACAGAACCCTTTATTATCTTAGATGGAAAATAATTTTGATAAAACACTTGAACTCCATTCTTGAGGAAAATATCCTTTCTTCTTCAAAAACATTTTTCCTTTCATAACATGTCATACGACTTTAAAATAAAAGAAGTTGATTAAAAATAAACTTGAAAACTTGTAAAGGAAGCTTCTTGGAAATAATGTTTTAAAAATCCATTCATGCCGTGTAAGTTAAAAAAACATTCTTCGTACTTTTGTCGAAAAAGTCAAAAAGTACCTCGTACAAAAAAAACGACAAAAGATTCCTTTCATATTCTTTACTAAAAACTCACCGAAGGGTAAAATTGGATTTAAACTATTGTAAGTGGATGGAAACAATATTACATATTGAGGGAACATGGATGTGGATGATAAAATACACCCCAATAAATACTTACGAATAAACAATCTCGGATAAAAATGAGATTGTGGTATTTTCCCTTACCTTAGGTCCGATTTGCTTTGTACGTGTCCGAAGCTCTTTTATAATGGTTTAAATAATGTTATTGACTTATTCCAGAATCATACATATTGATATGATATCATATATGGTCATATTCTTAGCTTCTTGTTAGTAATATTTCATTGTTACTTGTTACTCGGGTCTTTATTGCCTTTTGTTCTTATGCGTGTTTTGCCGAATAAATTCTTATTCTTCTTTTAAGGTTATAGATACCTTATATCCAGAATGGTATTAGTGTAACATATATCATATTTATTCATTCAATTCATTTATATAATTATTATGTAATGATGATCATGTAGAACGAGTCGCTTCACATCGTGGAGACGGTATTCCGTACGTACGCACGAGCGATGATATCGTTCCTATGATCGTGGAATTGTATTGGAGTATATATATATATTATTTCAGTATCAATATTACTTTATAATAATCATAAATAGTTACTCATTACACCATTATACCCATCCTTGTAAAGTGATGGTGGAAAATAGATTACACCACGGCGTGGAGACGGTATTCCGTACGTACGCACGCGCGGTGATTTCATTTTTCCGTAGGATGGATAGAAGGTGAATTAGGGTTGTTTAATATTTATAATAACATATCAGTATGTAAGTAATACTGATGTTATTACTTTATCATGAAACAACTAAAGGAGAAGAATTTGAAGAAGAAAGAAATTGAAAAGATCGGTAACAGATATTACCTCTTCTTTGGAACGCCTCTTTGAATCCTCCACTTAGGGAACTAAGATTGGTCTTTGAAGAAGACCAGGACCTCTAGGATTATTCTAGGGAAGTTTATAGGAGAACATGGCAGGGGTTGGCCGAGCTTCAGTGCTCAATTTGGTGTGAGGAGGAGGGGGAGGAGGTGCCCTTTTATAAGGGAGGAGAGGGGCACCTTAGGAATATCTCAAAATATTATTTTATATTAAAGTCAAAATCGGTTTATAATGGTTCCAAAGGGTCTTATTTCGAAGCTAAAGTGGGGAAGGGTCTAAATCGTATCAACCAATAGGATTTAGACAAGTTTAGGGTATTATTTTAACCTTATCAATTAGATTTAACTCTAAGTTAAATAATTTAACTTTTACCATGTCTTTTTGTTTTCTTTCACTATATGGTTAATACACTTACTATAACATGCCAAACAAACCCCAAATTGTTTATTATTAATATATATATCCTTATCTAGGTCATTTGGCCGAACCTTATATTTTTAGGAATAAAATAACAATTAATAATATAATATTTGATTTAAAAACTATTTTGTGTCAATTTTGACACTATTTGATATATGATTTTTGTGAAAGTCATAACAGAATTATATGTTCGAACCAAGTTGATTAAATCAACACTAATATATCATAGTGACCTAGAAAATTAGTTTAATTCATAAAAAGTCTCAAATTACATTTATTTTGGTGTTTATAACATAAATTATGTCAATATTTCATAAATAAGATAATTACTGCATCGTCGTTGTGTCATAATTAAATTAAATTATTTAATGTCTAAAAATTATAAATAAAATACCATTATGTAGGAAATATTTTTATCTTTCTAATGAATAATTATTTTTGAATTTATCTTATGTATAACCCCATATTTAAAATGATTTACTTATTAAACTTTGATTTTAACTATTTTAACCCTTCTTTAAATAAATTAATAATAAATGTCCTAATCTAACTCAAGTGGGCCTAAATGGTCATATTTTATTCATAAGGTTGTTTTTGGTCGAATTACACTTATCCAATAGAATTAGGACATGTGTTAGGGTAATAGTAATATCATATTTACCCTTAGTTACCCTATTTACTATTAACCGCAGTAAAAAAAAGTAAAAAGTTACTATTCACCAAAAAATTATTTTTATCTCATTGAACCACATTTTACTTACTGATATCAACCGTGTCTGTCGGATTTTCGAAATTCCATTCACAGAAGCGGTAAAATTAAGTTTTATGCAAAATTCAGTTTTTAACCTACCACTTAGTGGTTTCACTATTCATCAAAAATTGAAAGTTTTCATAAAAATACCAAAATTTCACCCTAGGCTAATTTCGGTATTCCGAATCCAAAAATGAAGTCCATTTTGAAAAATAAAATTTATAAAATTTCAAAAAGTGGTTATTACTATTCATAACAGCTAGTTTTAATAATATTTTAATAGCATATCGTTGTTTAGTGAAACTTGGTATTGCGTACGACGCAAGCTATCGAGGAAGGTTGTGATTGCGTGTAAAGTAATCCAAGCTAGTATGTAGTGAAAGATTCCTTTGATGATATATAAAAACAAAATATTACTCATAAAAATCTCGGGTGTTACATTCTACCCCCCTTAAAAAGAATTTCCCCCTCGAAATTCGTCACTTTGTAACAAACAGATGAGGATACTTCTCCCTCATCATATCCTCAAGCTCCCATGTAGCTTCTTCTAATTGGTGGTTCCTCCATAAAACTTTCACCAATTGAGTGGTCTTGTTTCGTATGACTTTTTCTCTACGATCCAGAATCTCTATCGGTTGTTCTTCATAAGAAAGATCTTGCTCCAGCGGTACAACTTCTGAGCTGAGTACATGTGAAGGATCAGGTATGTACTTTCTCAGGAGAGATACATGGAACACATCGTGAACTTGAGAGAGATTCGGTGGAAGCGCCAATCGGTAAGCTACCTTCCCAACACGATCTAGTATTTCGAAAGGACCGATATATCTAGGGCTCAACTTCCCCTTCTTTCCAAATCTCATAACCCTCTTCCAGGGAGATATTCGTAAGAACACTTTATCACCCACTTCAAACTCTAGGTCTTTTCTTCGGTTGTCGGCATAACTTTTCTGTCGACTCTGAGCTACTCTTATGTGTTGTTGAATAGATCTGACCTTTTCTGCCATTTCATCAACGAGATCAGGTCCTAATAGCTTTCTTCCCCCAACTTCATCCCAGCAAGTTGGAGTCCTGCATTTCTTTCCATAGAGAGCTTCATAAGGAGCCATCTGAATACTGGAGTGAAAGATATTATTATAAGAAAATTCCACCAAAGGTAGGTGTTGATCCCAACCTCCTTTGAAATCCATAGAGCAAGCTCTCAACATATCTTCTAGGGTTTGAATTGTTCTTTCAGACTGACCGTCTGTCTGGGGATGATAAGCAGTGCTGAAACTCAACTCTGTATCCAGAGTATGCTGAAGACTTCGCCAGAACTTCAAGGTAAATCTCGGATCCCGATCAGATATAATAGAAAGTGGTACTCCATGCAATCTTACCACTTCCTTTACATATATCCTGGCAAGCTGATCTAGAGAGAAATCCTCTCTAATAGCAATGAACTGTGCAGACTTTGTAAGATGATCAACTATGACCCAAATAGCATTATTGCCTTTGGATGTTTTAGGAAGTCCTGTGACAAAGTCCATAGTGATGTTTTCCCATTTCCATTCGGGTATGGGTAATGGTTGTAACATCCCCTTAGACTTCTATCTCTCAGCTTTAACTTGTTGACAAACCAAGCATCGAGAGACATATTCAGCAACATCTCTTTTCATGCCATCCCACCAGAAGTACTCTTTCAGGTCCCTATACATCTTCGTGCTTCCAGGATGAATAGAGAATGAAGAACTATGAGCCTCATCCAGCAGCTCCTTCTTTAATTCGGGGATGGGAGGAACACAAACCCGATTCCTGAACTTTATTATCCCATCACAATCAAGGTTGAATTCATGAACATTTCTCACCTTCTTTTGTAACTCGACATATTCTTTCTGTGCCTCCTTAATCTTCGCATGTATAGATGGTTGAACATTCATTTGAGAAAGATAAGATTTTTCCCCTTCCATTATAATTCCAAGATCCATCCTTTGTAAATCCATAAATATTGGATCCTTTGTGATCCTCATCATGGATAAACTAGCATGGTCTTGTCGACTTAATGCATCTGCCACCTTGTTTGCTTTCCCAGGGTGGTAATGGATTGAGCAGTCGAAATCCTTAATCAGCTCCAACCATCTTCTTTGACGCATATTCAACTCCTTTTGTGTGAAAATATACTTTAAACTTTTATGATCAGTATAAATATCACACCTTTGACCATAAAGGTAATGCCTCCAAATCTTTAATGCAAAGATTACCGCAGCCAACTCCAAATCATGAGTTGGGTAATTTTGCTCATGGATTTTCAACTGTCGTGAGGCATAAGCTATCACCATATCATTTTGCATAAGAACACACCCCAATCCCTTCTTGGATGCATCACTGTAGATCACAAACCTTTATCCACTACAAGGCAGTGTGAGCACAGGTGCACTGGATAACCTTCTTTTCAACTCCTTGAAATTCTCTTCACATTCCTCTGTCCAAACAAACTTAACTCCTTTCCGAGTCAACTTGGTGAGTGGATTAGATAATCGTGAAAAATCCTTTACAAAACATCGATAATATCCATCCAAACCAAGAAAACTTCAGATCTCAGTTACTGTTGTTGGTCTTGACCATCTTTCGATAACCTCTGTTTTTGCTGGATCCACATATATCCCCTCTTTTGAGATTATGTGACCCAAAAATGCAACTTTTTGAAGCCAAAATTCACACTTGGTAAATTTGGCATAAAGCTTCTCCTTTCTCAGGGTCTTCAATATAATTCTCAAGTGATCTTCATGCTCTTCCTTGCTCTTTGAATAGACAAGAATATCGTCTATAAAGACTACCACAAATTGATCAAGATAGTCTCTAAAGACTCTATTCATTAGATCCATGAAGATAGCAGGGGCATTAGTAAGACCAAATGGCATCACTATAAATTCATAGTGTCCATACCTTGTACGGAAAGCTGTCTTTGGTATATCCTCCCTTTTGACCCTTAATTGATGATACCCTGAATGAAGATCAATCTTGGAAAAGTATTGAGCTCCGCGTAGTTGGTCAAATAAGTCATCAATGCGTGGGAGAGTATATTTGTTCTTGATAGTGATCTTGTTAAGTTCTCGATAATCAATGCAGAGTCTCATTGATCCATATTTCTTCTTAACAAATAGAACAGGTGCTCCCCAAGGTGACGCACTAGGGCGTATGAATCCCTTATCAAGATTCTCTTGGAGTTTCTTCTTCAATTCCTGCAACTCAATTGGGTCCATTCTATAAGGTGTCTTTGAAATTGGAAAAGCGCCCGGTACGAGTTCTATTGAAAACTCAACTTCACGATTTGGTGGAAGACCCTGTAATTCCTCCGGAAATACATCATCAAACTCCCGTACAATAGGCATATTCTTAATCGTGAGTTTCTCACCAACCATTTGAGATAAATAACCTTCATTTAGTGGAATAAATACCCATAA
Source organism: Viscum album (assembly GCA_963277665.1). NCBI lineage: Eukaryota > Viridiplantae > Streptophyta > Magnoliopsida > Santalales > Viscaceae > Viscum > Viscum album. Next base: position 773,345,955 of record OY728131.1, on the reverse strand, counting down.
GATGGAAGAAATTTCCACTGGAAGGTTATGTTCATCCTTGCATTGATAGACGATCGTAGATTGATCTGGAATATGAAATGTGACTTCCCTTCTTTGGCAATTGATATGAGCTCCATGTAGAGAAATCCAATCCATGCCAAGAATCACATCAAATTCCACTAAAGGAAGGATCACAAGATTTTCAGGAAGCACTTTCCCACAAACTTCGATCGGAGAAGAATTATAAACTTTTGATGCGACTATTGTGCCATTAGGTGTTGTCACAGCTAACTCAACATCTAATTGTTGAGGTAGTACGGTGATACCCTTAGAAAATTTTTCAGAAATAAATGAGTGGGTGGATCCAGAATCAAATAAAACATTTTCTACTTTAGAGTGGATGGTAAGTGTACCTTTCACCACTTCGTTATCGTACTCCACATCGCTGATAGAAATTGCATGTGACTTTCCTTTGTATTTAGCCTTAAGATTTTTTTGACATCGACCATCATCATCAACCCTTGGATTTGGGCATTTATTGGCATAATTCCCCCATCTCCTTGCACTTGAAACATTGAAGTGTAGTAGGTTCATTCTGTGTATCCCTTCCTTTGTTTGCATCATTAGACATCTTCTTCCCATTATCGCGGCATTCAAATGCCCGATGACCTTCCTTTCCACATTTAAAACAATTACTTGTCCCTTTAAGACAACTCCCTCCATGTTTCTTTCCACACTTTGAGCATAAGGGAAAGTTCATCTTCTTTTCAGTGTGCTCTTTAGATTTTCCTTTGAATTCCATCTTCCTATTCTTATCAAACCCATGTGACTGATGGGTTACTCCAATCTCTATATCGACTTTGAGAGCACATCGAACGATTTCCTCGTAGCTATTGAAGTCCCTTATGGATAACGCCCTTCGTAGACTTGGTTTTAAGCCACTAAAGAATCGATCGATCTTACGCTCAGGTTGGATAATAATACCAGAAGCGTACCTTGCAAGTCTTGTAAAATTTGCTTCATAGGTACCAACAGATTCATCATCCCTTTGCTTCAGTTCAAGAAACTCTTTCTCCATCTTTGTTCAGAGAATACAAGGGAAGTACTTATTGAAAAATAAGTTCTTGAACTCGTCCCATTCCATAGACTCAATTTCATCCCTTTGCCTCGTATTCTTAATAAGATTCCACCATTGATCAGCATCTCCTTCCAAACGATACACTGCTAGGATGAATTTATCATGTTCAGAACATTGAAGAACTGAAAATATCTTTTCAGTAGTACTAATCCATTGTTCAGCAACTAATGGATCAGTAGACCCACTGAAAGAAGGCGGACGCTGCCTCATGAAGGATTCAACAGAATGTTGCTCCTTCCTTTGCTTGTTGGGAAGTCCTGCATGATTCATAGCTTGAGAAAGTTGTGTGAGCATGGATACAAGATTTTGCATTCCAGCTCCCATATCGTTTGGTTGCTCAGGGGGACAATCATTGCATTTCCCATCGCATTCCACATTAACACGGTTCCTTCGGGTTCCAGCCATTGACTAAAACCAAGAAGAATAGTGTGAGCAACACTAATTATAATAGGAAAACCACATAATCAAGAATAAAATTTCACACTTAAGGTCTTATCCTAGGGTATTCATGGCCATTTCTAAAACACTAAGATTGTGTTCTATGCTTAGACTTATCCTTAGGGTTCTTACTAAGGCTTTCACATCCTAGTTTCCAAAGGTGGACTATACCTTTCCTCTGATACCAACTATAACGACCCATACTTTACATACATTGTTAATAATTCAAAATTGAAGCACACTTATTACAACATATGACAAAACCACAAAGGACCGTATAGGTATAGTGTCTTTAGAAACTGGGAAACATAAACAACTGGTTCATAAATCCTCTACAGTGTCTCCCATTTATTTCATCATATCTAGGGTCCCTTTTAGAATATTATACTTAATATTCATCTTCCTGACCTGGGGAAAAGAAAACATAAAAGGGAGAGCTCAAATGCTCAGTAAGGGCAAATAAAGGAAATAAAAATCATATCATATCTTTTTGAAAATCATAACCTGCAAAAGAGATCATAATATCTTAACATGGAATAAATCATAAAAGTGAAAATGAGATCCCCATAATCATAACATAAAACTTTAAACATTGTGGCATGCACACATAATCATGGAAAATCATTTCTTGTTAGTCATGACTCATTGACAAGACTATCTTAGTGGACAAAGTCCCTTTCTGAACCGAGTTCACTCCTCGTTTCAGTCATGTATCACTGAACCGAAATAACCTTCTGTTCCAGCCATGCCTATCTCATGAGATATAAAATCTTTACCCAATGCATTGGAGGGAGATATAGGTCCCACCCATCTTATAATGAATCCTTTCTTATGTGTGCCACATAATCATAAATCATACATCATTGCATAACCCATGTAATACAAATTGGAACCTTAAACATCATGACATCATAAAACAATTCATACAAGATAAAGGAATTCATAAAAATAATTCAATCACAACATGATAAAATCAATGTAATAATAGGGATAAAAACAGAACCCTTTATTATCTTAGATGGAAAATAATTTTGATAAAACACTTGAACTCCATTCTTGAGGAAAATATCCTTTCTTCTTCAAAAACATTTTTCCTTTCATAACATGTCATATGACTTTAAAATAAAAGAAGTTGATTAAAAATAAACTTGAAAACTTGTAAAGGAAGCTTCTTGGAAATAATGTTTTAAAAATCCATTCATGCCGTATAAGTTAAAAAAACATTCTTCGTACTTTTGTCGAAAAAGTCAAAAAGTACCTCGTACAAAAAAAACGACAAAAGATTCCATTCATATTCTTTACTAAAAACTCACCGAAGGGTAAAATTGGATTTAAACTATTGTAAGTGGATGGAAACAATATTACATATTGAGGGAACATGGATGTGGATGATAAAATACACCCCGGTAAATACTTACGAATAAACAATCTCGGATAAAAATGAGATTGTGGTATTTTCCCTTACCTTATGTCCGATTTGCTTTGTACATGTCTGAAACTCCTGTATAATGGTTTAAATAATGTTATTCACTTATTCCAGAATCATACATATTGATATGATATCATATATGGTCATATTCTTAGCTTCTTGTTAGTAATATTTCATTGTTACTTGTTACTCGGGTCTTTATTGCCTTTTGTTCTTATGCATGTTTTGCCGAATAAATTCTTATTATTATTTTAAGGTTATAGATACCTTATTTCCAGAATGGTATTAGTGTAACATATATCATATTTATTCATTCAATTCATTTATATAATTATTATGTAATGATGATCATGTAGAACGAGTCGCTTCACATCGTGGAGACGGTATTCCGTACGTACGCACGAGTGATGATATCGTTCCTATGATCGTGAAATTGTATTAGAGTATATATATATATTATTTCAGTATAATAATTACTTTATAATAATCATAAATAGTTACTCATTACACCATTATACCCATCCTTGTAAAGTGATGGTGGAAAATAGATTACACCACGGCGTGGAGACGGTATTCCGTACGTACGCACGCGTGGTGATTTCATTTTTCCGTAGGATGGATAGAAGGTGAATTAGGGTTGTTTCATATTTATAATAACATATAATTATGTAAGTAATACTGATGTTATTACTTTATCATGAAACAACTAAAGGAGAAGAAGTTGAAGAAGAAAGAAATTGAAAATATCGGTAACGGATATTACCTCTTCTTTGGAACGCCTCTTTGAATCCTCCACTTAGGGAACTAAGATTGGTCTTTGAAGAATACCAGGACCGCTAGGATTATTCTAGGGAAGTTGAGAGGAGAAAATGGCAGGGGTTGGCCGAGCTTGAGTGCTCAATTTGGTGTGAGGAGGAGGGGGAGGAGGTGCCCTTTTATAAGGGAGGAGAGGGGCACCTTAGGAATATCTCAAAATATTATTTTATATTAAAGTCAAAATCAGTTTATAATGGTTCCAAAGGGTCTTATTTCGAAGCTAAAGTGGGGAAGGGTCAAAATCCTATCAACCAATAGGATTTATACAAGTTTAGGATATTATTTTAACCTTATCAATTAGATTTAACTCTAAGTTAAATAATTTAACTTTTACCATGTCTTTTTGTTTTCTTCCACTATATGGTTAATAAACTTACTATAACATGACAAACGAACCCCAAATTGTTTATTATTAATATATATATCCTTATCTAAGTCATGTTTTCGAACCATAGATTTTTAGGAATAAAATAACAATTAATAATATAATATTTGATTTAAAAACTATTTTGTGTCAATTTTGACACTATTTGATATATGATTTTTGTAAAAGTCATAACAGAATTATATGTTCGAACAAAGTTTATTAAATCAACACTAATATATCATAGTAACCTAAAAAATTAGTTTAATTCATAAAAAGTCTCAAATTACATTTATTTTGGTGTTTATAACATCAATTATGTCAATATTTCATAAATAAGATAATTACTGCATCATCATTGTGTCATAATTAAATTAAATTATATAATGTCTAAAAATTATAAATAAAATACCATTATGTAGGAAATATTTTTAGATTTCTAATTAATATTTATTGTCGAATTTATCTTATGAATAACCCCATATTAAAAATGATTTACTTATTAAACATTGATTTTAACTATTTTAACCCTTCTTTAAATAAATTAATAATAAATGTCCTAATCTAGCTCAAGTGGGCCTAAATGGTCATATTTTATTCATAAGGTTGTTTTTGGTCGAATTACACTTATCCAATAGAATTAGGACATGTGTTAGGGTAATAGTAATATCATATTTACCCTTAGTTACCCTATTTAATATTAACCGCAGTAAAAAAAAGTAAAAAGTTACTATTCCCCAAAAAATTATTTTTATCTCATTCAACCACATTTTACTTACTGATATCAACGGTGTCTGTCGGATTTTCAAAATTCCATTCACAGAAGTTTTAAAATTATGTTTTATGCAAAATTCAGTTTTTAACCTACCACTTAGTGGTTTCACTATTCATCAAAAATTGAAAGTTTTCAGAAAAATACCAAAATTTCACCCTAGGCTAATTTCGTTATTCCGAATCCAAAAATGAAGTCCATTTTGAAAAATAAAATTTATAAAATTTCAAAAAGTGGTTATTACTATTCATAACAGCTAGTTATAATAATATTTTAATAGCATATCGTTGTTTAGTGAAACTCGGTATTGCGTACGACGCAAGCTATCGAGGAAGGTTGTGATTGCGTGTAAAGTAAGCCAAGCTAGTATGTAGTGAAAGATTCCTTTGATTATATATAAAAACAAAATATTACTCATAAAAATCTCGGGTGTTACATCACCAGAGGGTGGAGTGTTTCTATATAAGGGAGAGTGGGATATTCAGGCGAGTCGAACTGGACCAGAGCATCGTGGGCGAGGTGGAGTCACAGCTCAGATTGCGAGTTTATATCTCGATGACCAGGGGACTTGTTAGACGGATTTCCCTCTAGTGGTTGATCATTTCATGGATGTCTTCCCAGACAACTTTTTTGGTCTTCCTCCAGAGCAAGAGGTGGATTTCTCTTTTGAGATTCTGCCAGGAGTAGCACCGGTATCCATTCCTCCTTATAGGATGGCTACACCAGAGTTGCAGGAGCTCAAGAGGCAGTTAGAGGAGTTACAGTCAAATGGTTTCATCTAACCCAGTACTTCTCTGTGGGGTTCGCCGGTCCTTTTTGCAAAGAAGGCGAACGGTACCCTTAGACTTTGTGTGGATTATCGGAAGCTGAACCAGTTGACGGTCAAGAACCAATATCCCATAACAAGGATAGATGATCTTTTTGATCAACTTCTTGGAGCACGAGTGTTCTCGAAGATTAATTTGAGATCAGGATATCATCAGTTGTGCGTTAGACCATCTGATATACCTCTCACGGCTTTCAGGAGAAGGTATGGTCTATAAAATTATACGGTTATACCGTTCAAACTCACGAACGCACCAGCAATTTTCATGGCTCTGATGAACTGTGTATTCCATCCTTATCAGGATTTATTTGTGGTAGTATTCATGGACGATATCATGGTGTACTCTCACACTCGAAACGACCATGCCACCCATCTTGAGATCGTATTGAGTACACTGAGAGAGCATTGTCTATATGCTAAGATCTCAAAGTGCCACTTTTTGATGGACCAAATACACTTCCTGGGTCATATCATCTTAGAGGTAGGAGTTTTAGTAGACCCAAAGAAGGTGAGATCAGTAGTTTCCTGGGAGCATCCTAAGAACGTGTTTGGGATACGAAGTTTCTTAGGGTTGATTGGTTACTACAGACGCTTCATAAAGGACTTCTCCCGCTTAGTAGCATCGTTGAAGGGCTTGACTAAAAAGGGTGAAAAGTTTGTTTGGTCAAAATCATGCGAGACAGCCTTTCAGGACCTAAAATAAAGGTTGACATCAGCACCGATCTGGATACTCCCATAGTAGGGGAAGAGCTATACAGTTTACTATGATGCATCAGGTATTGGGTTGGGAGCTGTGTTGATGTAGGGCGATCGAGTTGTTGTGTACGGTTCTCAGCAGTTGAGGCCACATGAGAGTAATTACCCAACGCATGATCTCGAGTTGGATGCAGTTGTTCATCTGTTGCGCTGTTGGAGACATTATCTTTTGGGAGAATGTTTTGTGGTTTTCATAAACCACAAAAGTTTCATGTATATCTTTACTCAGTGTGAATTGAATCTGAGGAAGTGAAGGTGGGTCGAATTCCTTCATTCCTTCAATTTTGAGCATGCTTATACACCTGGAAAATGTAATGCAGTAGCTGATGCACTAAGTAGGAAGACTCAGATACAGGCTGTGCAGGAGGCCAATGACGAGTGGCACCTCATGGCCTTGTTCTCTGAGATGCATCTAGAGGTGCACGATAGTCAGGGGAAGACATATCTTTCATCTTTAGCTGTGACTTCTATCCTCTTGGATATATTTTGGATAATACAGCTATCAGATTCAGAAAGCCTAGTTCTACGGGAGTCGGTGGAAAGTGAGGACCCTCCTCCTAGTTGGATGATAGGCAATGACATGGTATTGTGTTTCCATGGATGAGTGTGGGTTCTAGGGGATTTACACGAGGAGCTGATGCCAGAGTTTCATGCTTCAGCTTGGGAAGTTCATCCTGGGGTTACCAAGATGTACAATGACATGAGACATCAGTACTGGTGGCTGGGTATGAAGAGAGACGTTGCTAGTTTTGTTATGAGGTGTTCCACCTGTCAGCAGGTGAAGGTAGAGCATCAGAGACAAGCTAGACTATTACATTAATTACCCATTCCGGAGTGCAAATGGGATGATTTTGTGATGGATTTCGTGACTAGTTTTTTGAGGTCACCTAGAGGCAATGATGTCGTGTGGGTTATTGTGGACAGACTCATGAAGGTAACTCACCTTTTTTCAATTAAGGAGAATTTAGGAGTAGACAACCTCGAAACGTTGTATATCCGAGAGATCGTACGTCTTCATGGGGTTCCTAGTTCTATCGTTTTAGATAGGGATGCCCGTTTTACATCTCGTTTCTGGCAGAGTTTTCATAGGGCACTGGATACACAGGTGCTTATGAGCACACCATACCACCCTCAAACCGATGGCCAGTCAGAGAATACGATACTAGTGCTTGAGGACATGCTGTGTGCATGCGTCCTAGACTTTGGGGGCTCTTGGGAGAAGCATATACTCCTATTCTAGTTTGCCTATAACAATATTTTTTAGGAGACTATAAATATAGAACCATACAAGGCTTTATATGGTTGGCCATGCCGATCACCTTTGTGCTGGTTAGAGGCAGGTGAGGTAGCTTTTTTGGGACCACGCCTCGTGCAGGAGACTTCAGAGCAAGTCCAGTTGATTCAGAAGTGGATGGCTACCGCGCAGTCTTGTCAGAAATTTCATGCTGATCACCGCAGACAACCTTTGGAGTTTGTGGCCAGGGATCAGGTTTTCTTGAGTGTTTCACCGAGGCTGGGACACAGACGGATCTGGAGACAGGGTAAACTTTCACTAAGGTATGTGGGGCCATTTGAGATTCTAGAGAGAGTCGGGATGGTTGCCTGTCAGTTTCAGTTACCGCAGAGGTACCAGGCCATGCACGACATCCTCCATGTATCTCAGTTTCACCGTTATCATTCAGACTCGTCTCACGTTTTTCAGCCCGAGGAGGTTGAGCTTGATTTAGATGTGTCCTTTGAGGAGAATCTGATTGGTATCATTGATAAGAGCACGAAGGTTCTCTAAGGTTAGTCAGTTATTCTTGTACGGGTGTTATAGCAGCATGGCCGAGTGCAGGACGAAACTTGGGAGCAGGAGACTGATGTACATGATCAGTGGCCGGAGTTTCTCACGGCTATATCTTCTCCACCCTTAAAATGGAAATTCGGGGATGAATTTCTTTAAGGGGGGAAGTTTGTAAGAACCCGTTTCTTATTTCTGAGGTACGAGTTTATTCTTTTCTCTTTTCCTTAAGTGTTTTTGAGAAAATATGGAAAATGGGGAAAATTCCAGTTTTTTGAAAGTAGATGTCGTGTACTTTGTCCACACACCGTGTACTTTTGGCTGTGTGGAGTGAGTACACAGAGCGTGTAGCCATGTCAGCGATTAACGGTGTAAGAACCAACTACACGCCGTGTAGTGGTCCCTTACACACCATGTAGTTAGTCGGCAGGCGAATAGTAAGACGGTGGCCATGTGTCTGACAGAACACGTAGTGTACTCAAGGAGACATGCTGTGTAGTCATGTCGGCAGGTGAACAGTGCCACGCTGGCGGGAAGCCGCCAGAGGAACAGTTTAAAAATGGGGAGTACACGCTGTGTACATGGAAGTACACACCGTGTACTTTGTTTTTTTCGCTTAAAATGGGAAGTAGCCTCCCCTATTCACAAGTAAGTCTTAGAATGATAATAGGGAGCTCAGAAGAGGATGCTGAATCTTCAGAGATCATCCGGGCAATCTTCTGGAATCTGTTTCTTCCTCGGACGATCTCGTTGGAACCGCACTGGTAAGCTCTCCCTTCTCCTGGAGTAGTTCTTTCAAATTATTCCCCTAACGGGAGTTATTTACGTTTCAATGGAAATTCTTTTACCTCAGGTCTACCTCGTTCTAGGACGATTCGTGGAACGTCATTCGAGTATACTGATCAGGGGCGTATGAGGTCGGTGGATTGGTGTTTATTTCTAATTATCGTGCATTTTGTGAGTTTTTTAGCTACGAACCCATATTTTCGGTGTCGTGTGGCTGAGGTCGTGGCTATTTTAAATACCTAGATTTGAATAGGTAATTAAATGTGATATTAAAATGATGTTTGGAATCACTTCTTTGATCCGGGACCATCCTGAGGGGTGAGTTCCTCTGTTTAGCTGTTTGGCCAGGATACCCAAGGGTATTCCATGATTAAGTTATGAATTACTTTTTTCCTAAGAGGAATTTTATGTAAATTTCATGTTTATATGTTGGGAATGGCCCAGTTACTTATGCCTGAGGGCGGTGTTTTACTATATCCTGATGGAATTACTGTATTAGCCTGAGGGCGATGTTCTATTTCGCCTGAGGGAAACCTTTCATGCCTGAGGGCTTGACTTATGTGCCTGAGGCTGACACTTCCTACACATGAGGGAAATTTCTGTTACGCCTAAGGTAAATACCTGTGGGTTGGATTCTGATTACCTAAGGGTGTGGTTTTATTTCTCTGAGGATGCTGACTTCTTATTTATAAATTCACTATGGTGGTTTCTTAACATTAAATGGTTAAATGAATAATTAAAATGGAAATATACTTAGGTTAAGTTAGTTACTTTTTAGTATTTCTTAATTTATTACATTTTACTATTGCACACTATTGTTGCATGTTATACACATAATTGAGCACGAGCCTTTGGTGGGTGCCTACTAGGATTTGTTACTCACACCCTGTTTGGGTCACGCTTTTCAGCCCCAAAAGATTACGTTGTTGTAGGTGTAGATAATAGCTAGGGTCCTTATACAGGTACATGATTGCTGCTGAGGTGTAGGAGAGAATGGGATCAAGCATTGGCTCGTGATGCCGCGGGCTATTCTATTTTGCTTTTATGTACTTGTATTTCAGTTGTATTTTACTACTATGTAACATGTTCTGGCTATTTTCTTAGAATTTGAGGCATGTTGCATCATATCTATACATCTGGTTGGTTATATCATCTGTAGTTGTTTATTTCAGTTGTTTATGGTTTACTGTTTCCGCTATTATTGTATGTTTAATTATATTCTGCTGCGCTACACTTTGGAAAATGAGGTCATAGCTTCCCCACTGTCAGACTTGGGCCCTCGCTGCTAGTCGGCAACCTCTAGAATTTGAGGAAATGCGCTTGAGGTCATGTGGCAAACCGGGTTCGAGGAACCCGTGGAGTGGTACCCGGTTCTGGGACGTTACAAGAATATTACATAAATCTCAAATATAGAAAATTTATATCCATTTAATAGACTATAGTCCTATAATAAGGGTGTGAATATCTATTAGGTATAGTAGTAGAAAGATTTTACTCGATAAATTCAAGGATTAAGATGCATCAATAGTTGGGATCAGATCAATTTATACAAGAGATCATGGAAAGGGATTATTTCAGAGACACATACAATGTATGAGAGATAAAACCAATGTGATATAGTTTTATAATCACCAATTCAAGATGATATATTATTCAATGAGATTAATGAATCTTCATCCTATAAGGAAGTAGTAAATTATAATAATATATTATTAAAAGGTTCATATGAATTCAAAAATGGATTCATGTGACAAAATCAAGTCTTTATTTTGGTAGTTTCACTAATTGATGTAATGTCATTGGTGAGTATTCAAGAGAAAATATAAATGGGTGTCACAATAATTGTACTAATAAATATTGGTTGCTTATACCAATTTATTGAACCTAAATCCATTATAAATATACTTTTAATTGAAAATTTATATGATAATTATATTGGTTATTGGTTTTAAAAATCACTTTTATTGATGTAAACCTTATATAAGTTGTCTATAAGATACAACCAATAAGTGTTGTTGAAAAATTGAATGAAAACATTAAATTAAATATGTAGATGAAACATTATGGTTTAATGAAAGCAATATAATCATAGAATGTTCATTTGAAAAATAACTATGTGTTTGTAAGAGGCTGGTGGGTGTTCCATGTTTTTCAATATAAAATATGTTGATTACAAATGAAAACATCCAATAGTATTAAAGATAGTTAAGATTATATTGAAAAATATATATAAATATTAAATTAAATTAGTGACCCATTTTTTTTATGTAATAATATCTATTAAGATGGATCAATGTGTTTATTTGACCAAGTTAAGTATATATACAACCAATTATTGAAAAATAAAAACTTGAACAATTCAATAGAATTTTTTTTTCAATGTCACATGCATAAATATCTCCATGAAAGCATTTATAAGACTTAGGATGTGATTAAAATGGTGAGTATAAATTCATATGCTTAAATGATAGATCTATCAAATATGTCATGTTATATACTAGATATGATATTTCCAATACAAACATTATGGTAGGAAAATATCAGATTAATCTTAGAGAATTTCTTGACAAGCAGTCATGATCATCCAATAGTACTTAATAAGTATAAGGGATTAGTTCTTGGTATGTGGATAAAAAGTAACCCGAGTAAAAATTGGGACAAGACTAGTATTCATATAGATAAATTGATCTATTATCATATTTATTCTAAGTAAATGATTAAGAAATAAACATTAAAGCCAATGATGACCACATATACTAATATTGAGTTTTTTACGGCTTTTATACAGCTAAAAAAGTAGTATATTATACATAATGATTTGTTCTAGTTCATGTAATAGTACCTAGAAAGTAAAATATTATCATAATATAAATTTTTATAGTATTATAAAAATGTTACTTGATTATATTTCAATGTTATGATAGAGAAAAAAAATAATATACACGAGGATATCATCTCATAAAGATTTTTAATCAAGGATGTCAAGTCATGGATAACATAGTATCTATGTATGAAAAATTGGTAGAAAAAATGACTAAATACATTACTCAATAGAAGCATGAACCTATCATGTGGGAACTAACAGGTTGACGGTTAGCAATTGGATATAGTGAAAATGAGGATGTTGTAAAAGTGTGGGCTTTGGACCCAACTTGAGTAGTAAATTTTGATTACTATTTCAAGTATACAAAGAGTTATAAATGATGTTGTGTTGCCATAATAGTGTTGATATATTCATCCCCACTATTTAAATGGTAATTTCCTTGGATTACTTGTGGAATCAATAGGTTATATCACTTCACATCTACAATGAGAACCCTGAGATACTATTACAATAATCTTAAACAAATATTCCATGGTCTAGATACATTATAATAATAGGGCAGAAATGACTTCTAACTATAATATGTTGTGGGTTTATAATCATTTTGATTTCTTATCATGAATTTCTCACTTGGTGATCTCAAGTAAAAATATCATGAAGACTGGACCACCAACAGGAACACTATATGTTTTGAGTGTAATTGGTTGTTCATATCTATAAACATGTGTATTGGTTTCTCTACATTTTATAATTATAAATGTATATCCTTTTACTATATACTTTTTTGTAAGATTAAAACCATGAAATTTATATCATGGTGAGGTATCTTATGTTGGGAACATCATTGGTGGTATGTAATTGATTTAATAGACAAGATACGATGTTTCTCTCATAAAAGAAATAGATATCTCAAAACTAATTGACCAAGATAGTAGTAACTTTAATAAATGCATGGTAAAGGTTGAATAATGTAATTAAATCTAGTAATTTTATAAAATAATAAATCATGGAAAGATGATGAAACAAAGTGTTCATCCTGATTTATGAGTCACCATGAGATAAAGACACTATATTACATGGTGTGTGTTAGCAATAGTTTTTTGTTGCTATGATTAAACCTTATCTACTTAGGGATCATGATGTGTTTCTAGATACCACTATTGTTATATGATTATGCTTTACTACTATTGAGATAAGGTCGTATAAGATCGCACAAAATGTGTATTCATAAGTTTTACCAATTTTGTTAAGTTGGTGTTTAGAACATAGTGGGCCCTATGATGGGGTCGAGTAATATCTATGTTTGAAGAATCATAAAAATAAATAAAAAAATTATTATTAAAGTTTATAATAATAAATATTTAACTGATTTACTCATTTTATCCAAATGTTATTTAGTGAATACAATGAAAATATCTAACGAACAAATATTTATTATTTAAGGTTAATTTAATATTTTATTAGTGAAGAGAGTCAAGTTAATGGCTTGTATTTTATCACATAACATTATTTCAGATATTACATGTAATTGATAAAATATTTATGACATTATTGACATGATATCTAGGTAAAAACTATTATTTGGTGGCAATTTAGTAGATTAAATATATATGGGGGGCAAAGTAAAATTTCTATAGGACTTAACCAACCTATATAATCAAAGAGACCCATAAATTTGAGGGATTATTATTTATCTCAAATTTTCCATTTTATTTATCCCTTTTCTCAAATTATAAAGATAGATAGAGAGTTTCAGGGTACCCCAAACCAAGAATAGATAAAATTATCAATGACAAAGTGCCCTTGTGGTCATGTCGACAATGAAATCCCCTTTGATTCTCTATGCTAGAATTTATATTTCAAAGTTTTGAATTTGATCAAAACATTAAAGTGTATATGGAAAATCTAAAGGGTTTTAACTTTGGTTACATTGACCAATGATCTTCCGTAGTGATTGGAACACATATTTGATCAATATTGAAAAAGGTATTGTTTCAATTTTATATTTTTTCACATAATTAAATCGCATGGGATCATCAAGTTGTTAATGAGGTGTAGATAGTTTGGATATGATGATAAGATGATCCAACATGAAAAAATTTAATTTCTCATTACTTCATTCTTTTGGTGTGTATTCGGTGCCAATAAATGATTGCACTGGTAGATATTGGCTATGGTTTAAGAAAGGTATTTTTTTGTGAATTAGATATAGAGCATGAGTAAGAGTTTAATGCATATTGAACATTTCTTAATAAATATGTTCTGACAAATGATATATTATGTGTGTGAGTAGTACTCAAATGTGTACATTGAATAATTTCACTATGATTTTTTTTGGATAAAAATATTGATGATGGGGAAATTGTAATGACCCTCATTTTTTGAAATTTATGAACTTGTTTTTTGATTTACAATTTAATATAGTTTTTTGAACATAAAAAGTGAATAATGAAAATGTCTAAGTTGAATGAGAGTTTAGAGCAAGTTGTGTATAATCATGGTTTTGGTGGTGATATATAATCCCCACCTAGAATCGGGTGGAATAATTTCCTGAAACGACTTCCCTAGGCCATGAAATTGGTCAAATAACCCCCTAGATCTATTGTAATTACTTGATTGTATTCCCAGTACACCATGGGATATTACCCACTGAATTACTTCTCATACTAATAACTATCCCTATAGGCAAATATATGTTCTTTTAGTTTATTTCTTCCTCTCATAAACACACCCTAGGAAACTTCTCATGAGGTCACCCATCATAACACTACTCCAATCCATGCACACTTAACTGTGGAGTTATTACCAAACATGATCATCAAAATAAAGTTTCACCTTATTGTCAAACCCACACCTCAAACCTAATTAGTTTCACCAAACTTTTGGCTGTGTACTTGCTATGATACCATTTTTCATTACTCGGGATCCCAGGGAAATGAACCCAATTATTTGAACCCATGGTTCATCTATGATACCTTGGTTTCCTTCCCAATACACAACATGTTATTACTCATTATAGTCACTTATAAAACTAATTATTATCACCACAAGATAACACTTGTTATTTCTGTGTGTTTTTTCTCACTCACATGCATCATTAGAAACATACCAATAGGTTACTCATCTTTACACTTCTCGGAGCCAAGCATGACTATCTATGGAGTTATTATCAGATAGGCTCTTGAAAATAAAGGTGTTCCTTGTTGACAAGGTAAGTAATATTTATCATTGTAAGTCTCAATTTTCTAACGGTGTTATAAAGAACTCGAAATTATTTTTGGGAAAGGTATTAGCATGGTAAAGGCCTATTACAACCAAACTTTTGGTAGTAGTACAATGGTTATCCAACAGTAAATCTTTTTTTAATCTTTGGATTTGGATTTTTATTGTGGTTAAAATGTTAAAAAAAATCATCACCACACCCTCTTTAGTAATAGATGACCAGAGGAACCTCTCCACCTTCCCTCTTCTTCTCCTTCTCCCTTATCTCTCAAATATCTTTTTTAAGGTGTTATATTGATGATATTTTAACTATAGTGGGTTTATATGAATGATAAAAATTTAATACCTTTGTTTATTTATTCTTCCCCTATCTATTTTCTTGGTATATGATAAGAATGGATGATTTAAAGTGTTTTATGATGGATTTTTTAGATTTATCTTGATCAGTTATTTCCATCAAATTATTTTTTCATATTATCTTCAGTAGATGCATGAGGTTCGTGGAAGAAACCTTTTTTCTCCATATTATCAATTTATATTTTCAAAAATTTGAAACATGTATGATAACTAGAGAAATATACTCATAAAGGAATCCATAGTTCCTGAATTGAATCAATAAAGTTAACATAATTTATTTTATATAAAACTATGGTTTTGTATGAGACAAAATAATTTTATGCTATTAATTAATATATTTTCACCACGCATTGAATGTGATAAAAATAGAATATATTGGTCATATTATTCTGTATACTTAAGGAGTAAGAATTTATCTATGAATTATGTGTGGTTTCTAATTCATGTGAATAATAATGGTTTCCTTTTTACCTTGAAGATTAAAATAATTGGTTATCTCTATGAAAGGAATTATTATTATGAATATGAATTGTTTCCATTTTTTGATAACTATTATATAGTTCCCTTTGTGTGAAAAATATAAATTGTGACTAATAACCTAGAGTGAAATGAAACCAAAAAGAGGGAATTATTTATTTTTAGATTGAACAATTAAAAATAATAATGGGATGGGTTGTTATCCAAATGGAATATGAACATTATTTAGTGATTATTTGAATATGATAAATGATATTAAATAAATTCTTAAAATAAAAATAGTTTATGGTGAGTTTGAAAAAAAGTGACTAGTTATTATTTATTATTGGTTAGACAAATGGGTTATATACTATAATGTTTATATATGTCATATTTTTTTCATTATTTATTAATAAATTATGCAATTGATAATTTTAAATTTTTAATAAATGTATTAATTGTGAACATTATATATGACATGAGATCTATAAGGGGTTTATATTGATGCATTAACAAGAAATTATTTGATTTCATTTTTCTCTCTCAACATGATGTGTTAAATGAGGTTATTAATGATATGAAATGGTTTCAATTTTCTATCATTGAAAAATTTATAATATATGGTTAATAAAAATTGAAATTGATGGATTGAGCACCCTGGTTTTTTAATTTAATTTCTCGAATTATGGGTAAGAAGAAGGTTGACCAATTTTTTTATATTATCGTAAAGGGACAAAGGGATGGAGTGATATGGATACTATCTAAAGAGACTAAGGGATATAGAAATTCAAATAATTTCATCAGTGTCCTAGTGGGTAGTGTGTCAGGGATGTGTTCATTGGGGACCAAGGGTCAAATCGACATGAATACTCATACTTTTCCCTCATGAAGAAGGAGGTTAAACAATATAATACTCATACTTTTATCTTTTATGGAATGAGGTTAAATATTTGATTTGATACACTTATTCCTTATGGAAATGTTAATAAAACAATTTTGTTATGATACCTTCGTCTAGTTCGAGTTTTACTTGAATTATGTATGGTCCATGTTTGTGGTGGCATTGCAAGAACAAGAAAATTTATCATTAAATTATATAATTTTGTTTTTTTAGGTTAAGGTGATTATTAATTATTTTTTTAGTTTTTTGAGTGCATTGGGAATGAGTAATATAAAGTATCATGATTGAACAACATGCATACACGTTGAAAAAATAAACTTTTTAGGTCACATGATGATATCCTATTGATTCATTTATACTCACACCCTACATGTACAATAGAGTGCACATGAAAATCATATTATGATATTGTAGGTTTTTTAAAGGTGTCATATGATATGTATTAGGATGTTTTGGTAGGGATTATTAATTTACCATACCAAATCCTTCATTTTTAGGGTCAATAAATAGTCATCCTTTTTAAGATAACATTAAATATGGGCTCATAAATATAACCATCTTGATCCACATATGGGCCAAACCAGCATGAAGTCTATCGCATATTTTATAAATTTCATTATGAATTTTCCAAAGAATAACTATTTTATATATCATTCATAATTTATACTTAATTTAAAAATCAAAATATCAATAGTAAGTAAATAATTAAAACACAAAAGAAACTAACGCTTGGAATGTATCAATAGAATTAAAAAATTAAAATTATATTGTTTATTATAGAAAAAGTAAATTGTTTTATATGGAAAATAAGTAAAAATAAAAAGAAAAAAATATAATTATTATTAAGAAAAAAGAATATTTTTCACTAAGACAACTATACCAACATTTCTATAGTTAGAAAATATAATTACGACACAATATCATACCCATCTTAAAAAAATGAGTTAAGATTTAATTATCAAAATGTGCTGAAAGAATAGGTAGGAAAAACTATTTTTACCCTATAGAGATAAAATGAAAAAGGAAAATGGAAAATAATGGTGTTTTCCCCTCACCTGATTATAAGTTATTTTAATTAAGTCCTTGAAAGAGTTATTCTATCTAAAAGACTAGAGTTTATAAAAAGGGATGAATTGGGAATGTTTAATTAGGATTTTGGTCACAAGGACATTGAAAAATATGGGAGATGGGTTCAGATAGGGTTTAGGTCAGATATAGGGTGGCTGACTTCAGTAAGATATGGAGCATATGATGGGAGGATAGAAGGAAGTATGATATGTATGGTCATCTCTAAGTGGGAAAGGGAATGATGGATGAGAGTGGGAGTGGGTGGGATGAGAGAAAATAGAAGTGGGTTTGTGATATTCTAAATGTGAGTGTGTGTAAGAGGATACTGTAAATTGATAGAGGGAGGGATCAGTTGGGGGAAAATATACAAAAAACAATGGTGTGTACATATATAGCATGCATTGGAAGAGACTATCTAAAATACTAAAAAAAGTATTTTTTATAATAAAACTTTTTTTAATAAAAAATATAATTTTTTTTATAAAACTATTTTGATGTGGGATAGCCTGTAGTTTATATAACTAGACTATGCAGCCTTTGGTATTTAAAAATATGGATCTTTCAAACTCATATTGTAATTCTGCTAAACCTAGTCACCTAAATATAGAAGGTTATTTATTACATGGTTATTATATTACATGAGATTACATTCCAAATATCAATGTTTAATCATCCTTAGTATTCTAGATACTAAACAATATATTAAAACATTACATATTAAATCATTAGAGATAAAATCACTATTATTTAATGTTATCCATAGATCCAATTTTAATTAAAATTCATATTAATTTCATAGGAAAATGGGAAATATAAGGAAAAGGTTATCTCAAATTCTCAATAAGGGATAACATACAATAGAAGAAAACATGGCATAAAATAGCATGAGCAATATAATAAATGATATCATAACAATGAATACATATTCATAACATAATATATCATCATTTAATTATTCCAAGACATCATATATAAATGGTAAGGATGCTCTATATCAAACAATTGTTTTGTATTTTACAAATTAACCCAGTTTATGGTTATGTGAAAACCGTACATGGCCACAAATCAACTGGAGAGGTAGTGTGGCCTAAGGGGATATAACTTTAATGAAACAATCCATGAGACCATTAGACTACAACCCCAAAACACCACATCCCTTGGGACCACTTCAGAAAGGCCACATCACACCACATCCTACACCGCACCTCGGGACACATAGTGTTATTCGATCATTGCCTTGCATAATGTCTGCATCATCCATCCCATCTCCAAGCCTCTGGAATGTAGTGCCAACATCATCAAAGATTCCATATCAGAAGCCATGAGAGATATCATCGAAGCATGGACTGTGAAAAAAGTGATGATCAGTAGCTCGAACCACATAAAACCACCATTGTAGGAAGCAGGCAATTGAAATTAAGGTCAGAATTCATCACACCAAACCAGAAAAAAAACCCCAACGACACCACCATTATAGAATCCACCAACACTACTCAAATCATTAAAGAATATATCGAACCAAACCAGAGTGGAGTCCTTCACAAGGTAACTAAGATGAATGGTAGAGGATACTAGAGAATAGTGTAATTTCAAATCTATTTCCTTATTTTTATGTATTTTTCCTTTTATTTTTTGTCTATTATTTTCCCTTGTGTCTCCTTGAGGTTTTTGGAGAAAATGGAGGTTTTGGATGGAAATAACCCAGAACATGGTTGGAACATGGTTAGAGGGAATTGTGCACCAAACCCAGGTAACTATGCGGTAAGAGATAGAACCTACTACACGACCACCACACGTTCATGAACCCCGACCTAGATCTATGCAGCTGGATAGAGCATGTGTCATGGTTTTTTGTATGGTTTATTAAACTATGTTGAGTAACATTACATTATATCTAGAAAATAAAAAAATTAGGTTTTACCACTTTTTTCCTTTTTCAATTTAACCCTATTTCCACCCATTTTCATTCCCACTCAGGATCTTCATTCATAGAAGGCCTCCTTTATGCCTCTTTATCCCTTAGAAACCCATTTTTGAAGGGTATTTTTTGGGGAAACTTCAATATCCTTCATGTGAGTGAGTTATTCCTTATTTTCTTGGTTATTTTTACGGTTTCTTCCCTCTTTTCTAGGGGTTCTATTTTTCAGCAACTAGGGTTTCATTATTAGGGTTGGATCTTGAGTTTTTTGATTCTATCTTCATGATTAGGCTTTGTTTTTGCTTTCTTGTGGTGTGGTTGAGGTATATTTGGAGATTCACATCAATTTTTAGGCATTTTAACACCAAAGGTAGGTAGTTTCCTTTATAAACCTTATTTGGTAAATTTATTTTTCTTTCTTAAGTAATTTATCATGTTCTTTGATTATTCTGTGTGGTGGGAAGGTGTATTTTGATAGGATTAAATATGATTTTGATTTTAAAATGAGATTTCTATGTAAAATTGGGTGTCTTACCTATGATAACCTTTGTTGTGTCACTTGGTAGTGTTCTATAAATTATGAAATTGGTTTATTATATTATGTAAGGGATGTGGACTATGTTTTGATATGGTGTGGTGTGAGGTTTATTTTAAAAGAATATTTTGAGTGTTTTTTTAGTGTAAAATCTTTGTAGTGCTTCTTGAGATTGTTCAATAAATTTTTAAAATGATTTGTTGAATTATGTAAGTGTTGAGAAACATATTTGGAAAATCTTTTAGTGTGTATTCGATTATAAAATGGAATTTGGTTGTACAAGTGGTGTTATGTGACATGTAAAACTTGATTAGGCATAAAAGGGAAGCCCATGTATCTTTGTAGGAGGACTAAAACTATTATTCTAGTGATTTGGAAGTGGATACGGCCCATCTTCACATAGTGGGATTGATTATGACAATACTAACTAAATATTCATGGGGATTTGAAACCACTATAATTTTGAATGTTTCTCCGCTCTATTGGTTCATGGACGAAAAAGCTATTGGTCATGGTTTCTATTTCACATTTCACAAATATATGAGGTACCTAGAGTCATATTACTGACTATTGCCTAGGGAATTTTTCATAACTAGTGCTCATTGTATATATTGTACTTACAATTGACATACGGTATGTTTGGTTGGTAATTTTAAAAGAAAGTGTGTTTTCTTTAAAGTTGTTTCTCATTTTAAGTTGTTTTCCTTAAAATTGTTACTAGCTTATCCTTTTTATAAAATCATGAAAGCTATTTGTCTTATAATTTTTATAGGAAGGAATCTTGTATTGGGTGGAATTCTACAGGGCTTAGACTCACACCCTACATACACCTTTAGGTATAAGAAGACTTAGTAATGTTTGACATAGGTAAGGGAAAGGTATTTAGTGATTTTGGTTCAGGTTGCTACAGGTTAATTTTGGTGTAGTGTTTTTGAGATGAATTGAGGGTTGTTCCCCCTCGCCATGTGGTAGTTTTTATGATATAATTTTGGTCCCTTTTTTTGTATCCTTTTTTGCTTTTGACTTAAACCTTGTAACTAAATTCTAAAAATAATTTATGTTTTGTTTGGTTTGAGTTTTTAGATTGTGTTTATTGATTATTGTTGGTCGTTTAGTGCATTATAATTTAGTTAAACCATTCCCACTCTTTATTTATGATACCTGGGTACTTGTACTATCCTATGCCGATAGATAACTCCCTTAGGGTATTTCCACAGAATGGGTAGGTTACTGATTTTGATGACATCCTAGATCGGTTCGTGACAAAATGGTATAAGATGTTTGTGGAAGCTCTGGTTTGGCCTATTCAATCTCTAGGAAAGAGAGTTTTTTCTACTCCGACTCTAGTTAGGGAATATGAGTCTGGTCCTAGGAGGGACAAAGCCCAAGAGTTTCTAAAGAATAAACATCTTTCTTTTTGAGGTAGCACAGAGCCTTCGGAAGTGGAGGAGTGGCTTGAGAAGATAGAACACATGTTTGAGTTTATTAATAATCATGAGTAAGTTTGGATGAAATGTTCCCCGTTCTTGTGAGAGGGTCCCAGTAAAAGGTGGTGGGACTCAATGCTTCAAGCTGGGTAGTATGAGCAGATGAGCTGTAAGGACTTGAAGGACATCTTCAATGACCAGTACTATTCTGAGGTCTTAGATTATGACAAATCCCATGAGTTTATGGGTCCGGTTCATGGTGACTAGTAATTTATGGATTATTCCAACCACTTTTCCAAGCTAGTCCAATATGCACCTAAAATAGTCTCTAATGAGAAGATAAAGGCTCAGAGGTTGAAAAGGGTTTTTTTTGTCAAAGATCTATTCTTAGGTATTCTTATACAAGCTAAAGACCTATAAAGATGTAGTTTATCGAGCTTGTGTAGTACATATTGACTACAACGAAAGGTATGGTTCCCCTAGGGCAATTTCAGTGATGGGAAGTGGCAGTCCATCCAATAAGAAGAGGAAAAGTGACAAGCAGGAGAAGAAGGGAGGTGGTAGTTCGGATCATCCTTCCAGGTAGTCTTCATCTATAGCTTCTAACGTGGGTCTGTTGTGTGCCATTAGTGTGGGGACGTAAGGCACATTAGACCTGAATATATATATCCTGCTAGGCCCTATCATCAATGTGGATTTATAGGGAACTTGTAGTGTTTTCTAGGGTCATAAACCCATACCAGAGTGGGGTAGGATCTATGGCTTTTAGAGGAGTGTTTGTTGAATAGGATCCATCCAGGATGATGGGATCTTAGTTTAGTGGTCGTGGTAGCAGGAAAAGTTCATCTTTCGGGTAGAGCTAGTTCAGGGTAGAGCCACAAGTGAGCAGTCATTCTCAGGTAGAGACCAGACCACTTCATGTTGTGGATAATACACCACCAGGATAGGATGCAGGGCCCTTGATAGTTTGAGGTACCATTCTGATTGCATCTTCTATAGTAGCTATTTTATTTGATACTAGTGCTTCAGTTTCTTTTATCTCTTCTTATCTTGTGAACCTATGGAACTTTCAAACTGAGTTGATTTCTTTTTCTATGGAGTTGGTAACACTGTTGGGTAAGAGGAAGGAGTAGGTCCTTAGGTGCCTATCTTGTGCGTTCTTCACGTCAGGGGTCGAGATGGAATGAGATTTACTTATCTTGGATATAGATCATTTTGATGTAATACTCAGCATAGATTGGCTAGTTCACTTCCAATCACATATCGATTGTTATAGGTGATGGGTGAGTTTTATAGAACCTGATGGGAGTCCTCAGGTATTTCTTGGGGAATGAGATCCTTGGTCAGGTCGTGCAGAACCTCCACTCCCAAATTTTGGAAGTCATATTTTTCATTTATCATCACTCATGCTAGAGGAGATTGGGGGTTATTCTAAGGGTGGATTACCTCTGATGGTGGATGAGTTCCTATATGTATTTCTAGATGATTTTTTATCCTTACCCCCAAAGAGAGATGTGGAGTTCATGATTGATTTGGTGCCAGGAAAAAAATCTATATCTCTTATATCATATTGTATGTCCCCCACCGAGATCAGAGAATTAAAGATACAACTAGATGATTTGGAATCCAAAGGGTTCATTCACCTGAGAATCTCTCCTTGGGTTTCCCTTATTCTATTATGGAAGAAGGCCGATGGGTCTGTCTAGTTGTGAATCAACTAATGGAATCTA
Source organism: Viscum album (assembly GCA_963277665.1). NCBI lineage: Eukaryota > Viridiplantae > Streptophyta > Magnoliopsida > Santalales > Viscaceae > Viscum > Viscum album. Next base: position 773,322,430 of record OY728131.1, on the reverse strand, counting down.
TATAAGGTAACCATTAAGAATAAATACACTTTTCCTAGAATTGATGACATGTTTGATCAACTGAAGGGGGAAAAGTGGATTTCCAATATAGAATTGCATTCGGGTTACCACCAAGTTTGGGTGAGAGAGTCGGATATCTATAAAATGGATTTCTGAAGAAGGTACAATCACTTTGACTAATTGTTCGTGACTTTTATATTGACCAATGATCTAGTGATTTGTATATAACTCATTAATAGTGTGGTCCACCAGTACCATGAATCCTTCGTTGTGGTATTGTGGACAAAATCCTAGCTTATTCTAAATCTAATGAGGAGCATGAGCATCATTTATTGACCATGTTGGGCACTTCACAGAATCATCACCTTTATGAAAAAATTTCAATGTACACTTTCTAGATCAGGGAGGTGAAGTTTCTAGGTAATGTTATTTCAGAGAAAGGGGTTTCATTGGACCCTAAGAAGATGAGAATTATTGTGTCATGGGAGAAGTCGAATAATGTGTTCAATATTGGGATTTTTATTGTCCTTGTATGTTATTATAGATGGTTTTTTTGGTATTTCTCCCATCTTACCTTGTCCATGATCACACTCACCCAAATGGGGTGAAGTTTGAATTGAACCCAGAGTGCCAAAAATCCATTGAGGAGTTGAATCAGCGGTTTAATACAACACATGTGTTGATCTTTCCAGAGTCTGTGAAGGTATACATAGTTTATTGTGATGCTTTAGGTATGGGCCTTAGGTATGTGCTCATGCAAGATGATCATGTAGTGGCATATGTTTTTCACCAACTCGGACCACATGAAAAGAATTACCTAACCCATGACTCGGAATTAGCATTTTTGGTGTATGTTTTGAAGACTTGGCACTATTATCTTTTTAGGGAGAAGATTGTGGTCTATTCTGAGCATTAAATTTTAGCATACATTTTCTCTCAAAAATATTTGAACTTGAGGCAACGCTATTGGATCTAGTATTCACAGGGGTTCTATTTTGATATCATCTATACCCTAGTCAAGGTGAATGTGGTGGATTATGCCTTGAGTATAGAAGTTCCAATGTAAGCCTTGAGGAATTCTAGTGATGAGTGGACCTTGATGTGGCTCTTTGCCCAGATGTACATAGAGAGAAAGCATCACAGTGAAGATGTTTTCTTAGAAAGAATTCAGTTTACTCCTTCTCTTCTGGAGTTGATTTAATGGGAGTAGCTTGGTGATGATCTATGTTAGCATTCTATGCAGTCTCTTTATGGTGGGGATACATATTCAGATTTTCCATTCTCTCTTGAAAGAATATTTTTCTTTAAGGGCCATTTTGTGTTGTTGTTGGATCTATGGAAGGTGGTGATATGGGATAGCCACCGCTCTCAGTGGTCTGTTAATCCCAGGGATACCAAAATGTATTATGATATTCTTTGGAAATTCTAGTGGCCAGGAATGAGGTAAGACATATGTGATTTCATATCGAGGTATTATACGAGTCAGTAGGTAAAGGAATAACATCAAAGGCCCTCTAGTTTGCTTCATTCGTTAACTATTCTTGACTGGAAGTGGGATAAAGTCTCCATGGATTTCATCGTTGAATTGCATCATACACCTTGGGGAAGGAATGAAATTTGGGGGGTAATTGACCATTTTACCAAATAATCCCATTTCATTCCAATAAGAGATTCAGCTAAAGTGGATGAGTTGGGCCGATTGTAAATTCAGGAAGTGGTCAAGCTTCATGGTGTGTCATCAACAGTTGTTTTAGATAGAGACCCCTATTTTACCTCTCTCTTCTAAGAAGGCCTTAAAATGGCATTTGCATCACAAATTTAAGATGAGTATGTTATACCATCCTCAAATTGATGGTAACCTAGATCGGGAAAATCATATTCTTGTGGGCATGTTTTGTGCTTGTGTTTTAGATTTCGGTGGATCGTGGGATAACCATTTGGGATTGGTCAAATTTGCTTATAATAATAGTTACCAATCCTCAATTCTAATGGATTATTTTGAGGACCTCTATGGTCGGTCATGTTGGTCTCCTCTATGTTGCACTAAGGTTTGTGATAACTCACTATTGGGGCTGAGCCTTGTGAAAGAGACATATGAGAAAGTCAAGTTAATCAAGAATCTGTTATTAACATATCAGATTCTACAAGAAATATTGTGCTAATCAGAGGCATCAAGATCATGAGTTTTCTATGGGTGATCAGGTTTTCTTGAAGGTACCACCGCAATTGGGTCATCATTATTTGGGAAAACAAGAAAATCTAGTGCTGAAGTATGTCAGACCTTTTGAAATTACCAATCAGATTGTAACGGTGGCATACAGGTTTGCTTTTTCTTCTCATTTGACATCAATTCATGACATATTTCATGTCTCCTAATTAAAGAAGTATAATTCGGATGTGTCCCAGGTGTTGAATTGGGAATACTTGGTGATAGAGACCGATTAATTAGTGTTTGAACGGTCGATGCAGATAGTTGATTACCAAGAGAAAGTGATTCATGAGAAGTATATTCTATTAGTCAATGTCCTTTCATATCATGGGAATCATGTGCATGAAACATGCGAGTGGAAGTCATGGGTTTAGCAGGAGAATCTGTTCTTGTTTTCCATTCAAGCTTCAAGTTTACTTTCCGGGGGCGGAATGTTTTCATGGTGGGGAGAATTTTTATATTTGTGTTCTTCTTTTTAGGTATTTTCCCTTTTTATTATATTCTTTTCCCTTGGGTATCCTTGAGGTTTTCGAAGAAAGTGGGGGTTTTTTGTAGACAGACCTGGGTGCACGGTTGTTACATAGTTAGTGGGAAATGGGGACTAAATTCATGTAATTGTGTGGTATGAGATAGAACTCACTGCATGGTTGTGCACCCCAGCCTAGAACTACGCAGATAGAAAGAGAATGTGGCATAGTTTGTCGTACAGTTTATCAAACCATGAAGACTAACCATGTGCACTTTTCAGCTCCTTAAAAATGATTTTTTTCCATTTTCCCATTTCATATTTTACCCCATTTCTGCCCTTCTTTTTCCCCACTTGGGATTTTCAGGCATAAGAGGCCTCCTTACTCTCTCTTCCTCCCTTGGTCACCCATTTTTTAAGGCGATTTGGTGGGAAAACTTATAGATCTTTCATTTAAGTGAGTTCTTACATGTTTTCTTACTTCTTTTTAGGGTTTCTTCCATCTTTTTTGGGGGATCTATTTTTTCAGTATCTAGGGTTTAGTTATTAGGGATTGATAATGAGTTTTGGGGTATGATCTTTGTGATAAGGGTTCATTTTTTTCTTATTTATGGTGCAGTTGAAGTGCGGTTGGAGATTCGCACCGATTTTGGGGAGTTTTTGACACCAAAGGTAAGTGTTTCTAGGTATACACATTATTTAGTGAAATGATTTTTATTTCTTGAGTAATTTAGCATGTTCTTTGATGGTTTTTTATGGTGCAAAAATGGTTTTTGATAGGATTAAATATGCGTTTGATTTTAAAATGGAATTTTTATGTGAAATTGGGTGTGTTACCTATGTAAACCTTTGTTGCGTCACTTGGTAGTGTTCTATAAATTAGGAAATTGCTTTATTAAATTATGCAAGGGCTACATATCATGTTTTTGTATGGCATGGTGTGCAGTATATTTTAAAATAGTATTTTGAGTGTGTTTTTGGTGTAAAATCTTTGTAGTGCTTCTTGAAATTGTTTTATAAATTGTTTAATTGATTTATTGAATTATGTAAGAGTTGTGAAGCATTTTTGGAAAAGAAATTAGTGTGTGTATGATTTTAAAATAGAATTTGGATGTATAAGTGGTGTTATGTGACATGTGAAACTTGATTTAACACAAAATGGAAGCCCGTGTATCTTGGTGGGCAGACTATGACTAGTATTTTAGTGATTTAGAAGTGGCTACAGCCCGGTTTCACTTAGCGGGATTGATGATGACAACACTAACTAAATATTTATGATGATTGTAGACCATACTATGAGAAAATAGGCTTTTGCGACGGGTTATTTGCGATGGGATTAATTCTCGTCATAAATAGTCCATCCCAGAAGTTATTTGTGATGAGGGGTTCGTCCCGTCGCAAAAGGTAATGCACGGTTTGGCGCAGGATGCGCGCGAAACCATGGGAAGGTTATTTGCGACGGGGGGATGCCCCCGTCGCAAATGGTGTGTCGGTCGGAGGGTATTTGTGATGGGACCCATGGCAAATACCGGCGACAGTAAATGGGTTTTTGCGACAGAATGTTGTCCAATCAAAAAAGGTGTGTCGCCAGGTAATTTTTTGCGATGGGCCTCATCGCAAATACCCTTTTAACCACCGACAATAATTAATGCTGAGAAAGGTATTTGTGACGGGCCTCATTGAAAAAAGTACCTTTTGCGACGGTATTCCCGTCGCAAATAGTCTCGTCGCAACTAATCTACCCAATATATACCCCCCTCCATTTTTCTTTCTCTTCCTCTCATTTTTCACTTCCTCTCTCTCTCTATACTCTATTTTTATAGTGAAAATTTATCTGAGTTTAGTTTTTTTTATGGAGAAGTTGTGAAGTCGCTTACATCAATAGGAAATCAAGTTTAAAGGTATTTATATTTTATTTAATTTAGTATTTATTTCTTTTTTATGTTAATTTTAATTTTTGTTGATTAGTTGTAATTAAATTAAATTTATATTGTTTTGTTATCTATATTTATTTGTAATAGTAAATTAAAATTATTAATTGTAATTCTTAATAATTATTAATAATTAAAAATTAGTAATAATTAATAATTATTAATGAAAATGAGTATTGTCTATAAATAATTACTTGTAATTAGTAATTAGTAATTAGTAGTTGTAAATTTTAGTTATTAATGTCAATTAACGCTAATTAGTAATAGTAAGGTTTAATTAGTAATAATTATGTTTAATTTGTAATAATTACGGGTAATTAGTAATAAATAGGAATAATTAGTAATAAATAGAATAATTACTAATAAATATGTATAATTAGTAATAAATATGAATAATTAGTAATAAATATGAACAATTAGTAATAAATAGGAACAATTAGTAATAAAGTGAAATTAATAGTAATAAATAGTAATAAATAGTAATAAATAGTAATAAATAGTAATAATTAGTAATAATTAGTAATAATTAGGAATAATTAGTAATAAATAGTAACAAATAGTAATAATTAGTAATAAATAGGAAAAATTGGTAATAAATAGGAATTATTAGTAATAAATAGAAATAATTAGTAATAAAAAGGAATAATTAGTGATAAATAGGAATAATTAGTAATAAATAGGAATAATTAGTGATAAATAGGAATAATAAGTAATAATTAGAAATAATTAGTAATAATTAGTAATAATTAGTAATAATTTGTAATAATTAGTAATAATTAGTAATAATTAGAAATAATTAGTAATTAATAGTAATAAATAGTTATAATTCGTAACAATTAGTAATAAATAGAAATAATGGGTAATAAATCGGAATTATTAGTAATAAATAAGAATAATTAGTAATAAATAGACATAATTAGTAATAAATAGCAATAAATAGAAATAATTAGCAATAATTAGTAATAATTAGCAATAAATAGCAATAACTAGTAATAAATAGCAATAAATAGTAATTAATAGTAATTAAAAGTAATAATTAGTAGTAATTATTAATAAATAGTAATAATTAGTAATAAATAGAAATAATTTTTAATAATTAGTAATATTTAGTAATAATTAGTAATAATTAGTAATAATTAGTAATAATTAGTAATAATTGGCAACAATTAGTAATAATTAGTAATAATTAGTAATAAATAGTAATAAATAGTAATAATTAGTAATAATTAGCAATAAATAGTAATAATTAGCAATATTAGCAATAATTAGCAATAATTAGCAATAATTAGAAATAATTAGCAATAAATAGAAATAAATAGGAAAAAAAGAAAAAAAAATAGGAATAAATAAGAATAAGTAGGAATAATTAGGAATAATTAGTAATAATTAGTAATAATTAGTAGTAAATTGGTATAATTAATAATAAATAGGTATAATTAGTAATAAATATGAATAATTAGTAATGATTAGGAATAAGTAGTAATAAATAAGAATAACTAGTAATAAATAAGAATAATTAGTAATAAATAAAGAAAATTAGTAATAAATAGGACTAATTAGAAATAAATAGTAATAAATAGGAATAAATAGTAATAAATAGTAATAAATAGTAATAATTAGTAATAAATTGTTATAATTAGTAATAAATAGTAATAAATGGTAATAATTAGTAATAATTTGTCATAATTAGTAATAATTAGTAATAATTAGTAATAATTAGTAATAATAAGTAATAATTAGTAATAATTAGTAATAATTACTAATAAATAATAATAAATAGTTAGAAAATAGTAATAATTAGTAATAAATAATAATAATTTGTAATAATTATTAATAATTATTAATAATTAGTAATAATTAGTAATAATTAGTAATAATTAGTAATATTTAGTTATAATTAGTAATAATTAGTAATAATTAGTAATAATTAGTAATAATTATTAATAATTATTAATAATTAATAATAATTAGTAATAATTAGTAATAAATAGTAATAAAATGTAATAATTAGAAATAAATACTAATAAATATGAATAAATAGGAATAAATAGTGATAAATACTAATAAATACGAATAAATATGAATAAATAGTAATAAATAATAAATAGTAATATATAGTATTAAATAGAAATAAATAGTAAAAAATGAGAATAAATAGGAATAAAAAGGAATAGATAGGAATAAATAGTAATAAATATGAATAAATATGAATAAATAAAAATAAATAGGAATAAATAGAAATAAATAGGAATAAATAAGAATAATTAGTAATAATTAGTAATAAATAGAAATAAATTAGAATAAATTGGAATAAATTTGAATAAATAAAAATAAATAGGAATAAATAGCAACAATTAGCAACAATTATCAACAATTAGAAAAAATTAGCAACAATTTGCAAAAATTAGAAACAATTAGCAACAATTAAGAACAATTAGGAATAATTAGGAACAATTAGAAACAATTAGGAATAATTATCAATAATTAAGAACAATTAAGAATAATTAAGAACAATTTGGAACAATTAGGAATAAAATAAATTGTAATAAATTGTAATAACTTGTAATAACTTGGCACAGTTTCTAGTGAATTGATGGCGCTCCTTTTGATCGATGAATCTTCTCCTTTCAACATTCACAGACTCAAAACATTATGAAAAGTATGCTTCTACGTATGAATATCTAATCTCATATGTGTGCGTTTTAATATGCATTCGTAGGACCACATTTTTCATAATGTGTTCAGGCAGTGACAGTTTCCAGAAGACGATTCATCAACGAAAAGCGGGCGCTTTTGTCTGACGGCTCATTTACATGGAACTTTCTCACACAGAAATCACAATGAAGAATCTGCTAAGAGGTACACATATTCATTCTCATTCATATTAGAATGAATATGTGTACCTCCTAGAAGATTCTACATAGTGATTTCTGTGTGAGAAAGTTGCAAGTAAATGAGGTTTCAGACAAAAGGGTACCCGTCAATCCACTGGAAATTATATCGCCCGTAATTAATGGTAATTATTTAAAGTATTTATAATTATTTATATTTTTTAGATAGTGTTTTTATAAATTCAAATTATATAAATATAGTAATGATTTTATATTTTGTAGAAAAAAAATGGAATAAGGAAGTTAACAACAATCATTATTAGATGATCGCGCTTGGATAAATCAGTGTAGAAATCCAAATGGTGCTAGTTTCAATCATGTATATATTGAGGGTGTTAAAGATTTCTTATAATTTACATCATCAAAAACAAAATATGTTTCAGAAGGCACAATAAAGTGTCTTGGTAAAAAAGGTTCTTTGAGAACGTTTGACATGTTTGACAAGGTTGGGGGACATATCTTGTGGTTTGGTTTTTAACCAGATTATGTTTTTTGGTATCAATGAAGTGAATGAAGTTCCAGAGAAGATACTAATAACTTGATTCTGATCCACCACAGTTTAAAATTTTAGTACATGATTTTTCAGGTCCATCTGTTCATCGAATTGAAACACAAGATGATATTGATTTAAATTCTGAGTTGGCACCATCCAAATTTTATGAGTTGTTGAGGTCTGCTGAGGATGCATTATATCCAGGTTTCAAGATAAAAAAATTATAAGTAGTTGAAAATTTTATAGCTATTAAGTCAGATAATGAAATGTCAAAAAATTGTTTTGATCAGATATTTTCTTTGGTTAAAACACTGTTACTTGAAGGAAATGTGTTGCCAGAAAATTAATATGAGAGCAATAGGATGGTTCGTAATCTGGGCCTTAGTTATCGGAAGATTCATGCCTGTCCAAATGATTGCATATTATATTCTAGTGAAAATTTTTTGTTGGATATTTGTCCCACATGTAGACAGTCGAAGAATAAAGAATCTCAACAAGGGAAGTCCGGATCGATTCCAGTAAAATAGTTGAGATATTTCCCCCTTACCACCAAGTTTTAGTGTTTATTTATGTCTCGGAACACATCGTCAATGATGTCATGGAATAAAACCAAGATTTCAACTGATGAAATCTTGAATCATCCATATTATGGTGATTCATGGTAACATTTTGACTCTCTGCATCCGTCTTTTTCTTTAGAAGCCTGAAACGTGCGATTGAGTCTTTCTATTGATGGTTTCTATCTATTTGGTTCTTATGGTAGTCAATATTTATGTTGGCCTATTTTTATAACTTCGTACAATTTACCTCCATGGATGTGGATGAAGGAACCCTATATCTTTTTGACCTTATTAATCTGAGGACATCTAAAAAATAATATTGATGTTTATTTGAAACCATTAATTGATGAGTTAAATTCATTGTGGAGTTATGGTATTAGTACATATGATGTTGATGTGAAACAAAATTTCATATTAAATGCTGCATTGATATGGGCGATTAATGACTTTATGGAATATGGAATGTTATCTGGCTGGATTACACATGGTCTGAAATCATGTCCTTACTGTATAAAAGACAACAAAGCCTTTATGCTCCTCAATGGAAAAAACCTTTCTATTTTGACTTTCAACGTAGATTTCTTCCAACCGGTCATCCTTTTCGGAGGAAAAATATCATTTCAAAAAATGTTCAATTGAAAGGGATGAACCTCGAAAAATGATATCTGGTATAGAGTTAAAATCAGTTGTATTTTCATTACCTCCCATCACATTTGGGCCAATATAAAACCAACAGAAAATTCATGGATTTGGGATAAAACATAATTGGATAAAACGAAGAATTTTTTGGTATCTTCCATATTGGTCGTGTTTTCTATACCACATCTAACCAGGATACAAGGTACCTAGGGTCCCATTTATAACTAGTACCCATGGGTATTTCCCATGACTAGTGCTCATTGGATATATCATACTTATTGTCGGTATACAGTATGTTTGGTTTGTAATTTCAGAAACAAGTTTGTTTTCATTAACATTTTTATATTTAATGTTGTTTCTCGTTTTAAGATGATTTCCATAAAATTGTTACTAGAACATCCTTTTTATAAAAACTTGAATCTTATTGGTCTTATAATGTTTATAGAATGGAATCTGGTATTTGGTGGAATCCTACTGGACTTAGGCTCACACTGCACTTATAAATTTAGGTGTAAGTAGACTTGGTAATGTTTGACCTAGATAAAGGAAAGGCCTTTGAAATGATGGTTCAGGTTTCTAGAGGCTCATTTTGGTGCGATGTTGTGGTGAAGGATTGATGGTGGTTCCCCCTTGCCATATGCTCATTTTTGTGATAGACTAGTGGTCCCTTTTGGTTGTAGCCTTGTTTGATTTTGACTAAAACCTTGTAACTCAATTCTGAAAATTTTTAAGTTTGGTTTGGTTTGAATTTTTGGATTTTTTTTATTGATTATTTTCTAGTTTTTAATGAATTAAAATTTGGGAAAATAATTCCCACTCATTATTTATGATACTCGAGCACTTGTGTGAGCCTGTGGGGATAGGGAATTCCCTTCAGGTCTTGCCACAGACCAGGTCGGGTGCTAGTTTGGTTGACATTGTGGTTTGGTTTGTTATAAGGACCCATGCTAGGGTAACAAAAATAGGAATAGAAACAGTTAGCAATGAGTCCTAAAATGAAAGAATGGCCTGTTACAGAATAGTTGAAGGATAGTGAACAATGGTGAAGCTCTGTTGACAGATCTTAGTAATGCAAAGCCACAAGATCAGAAAGAGGAAAGCACCCCACACAAACGATAGCCACCGAACTGGAACATGGGGCCATCAGATCTGAACCGGCAACACAGGAGGCAGTACTGGGGGAAAGAGTAAATACCAATAAAAAGGTATAATTGGAGGAGGGTAAATGATATAAAATCATTAACAGATCTCCACATCAATGACACCATGGGAGAGTTTGAGATGAACACCACACCATGAAAAAGACACCGCTCGACTGAACCATCAATAGTGTCATGCTAGGTAAAGAAGATATGAGAAGAAAAGAAAATGAGGGGGGAGGAATAAGGGAGGTAGGTAAACCCTAGGCCATCGAGATGAGGCTCCCTCTTGGCTACATCGTTCCCTAGGTAATGATGCTCTCATTACCTTATCTCAGTTCTCTCATGATTCCTAGTAGTATACTAAGGGGAGATATAATTTTGAAACCCTACATTCACATAAAAGTCTAATTCATTCCATCATATAATTGAAGTTCGTAGGAAACACATGGAATAATTTTCTAGAATAAACAACTTAGAAATACATCGCATTATTTTTCAATGAAGCCTATTTTACAAGATTTTCCCATATAGAACCAAGAATTATAAATATTTTCATAGTCAATGAATTAATAAGGATGACTATGCGAATTTCTTGGAAAATGTGATGGATAATTATGGATTAAAAATTCTTAAATAAGTAACCTTATCATGTGAAGGATATGTAATTTTAGTTATCAATTACATATTATGTTTCATATTATTAATGAGTTTGGAAAATATAATACATGTATTTGAAATGGTAGGAGACCAAGGAAATTATGGATAAATAGAATATAAAACAATATGTGTGTTTAATCACATATATTTGATATGCATTAGGTATATAAAATTCCTTTAATTAAAGACTTATAGGTCTTCATGTATTGAAGAAAAATGTAAACTTGTCCTAAAATCCAATTTACTCCACTTGGGAACTGATATTGACTCGTCCATATACACCATCATCGTTTTTACATATACTAACCCTGTCTATTAAAAATAATACATTCCTAATTCCACAAATAAATGGATTACATGTGAATTTGTATAATAAGTTTTATAGATTTGAGAATGTTTATGAACTGTAACATATTATAAATAAAGAATAATGTGAGTGAAATGGGGCATCACATGTATAGGATATCATAAGGATGTAACTTAAATTGATATTAATACAATATTAGAATAAGAAATTACAAATTTAAAATGATTTTATAATCTAAATATAAAAAATAATTGAAAAGAGTGAGAGAAAAGACTCTCACATCATTATGGTAACTACATAGGAAAAGTGTAATACGACATGAATTGTATAATATCTCATTAAAAATATAAAAATTGGATGATATTATATTTTAAATAAATGTATATCATTAAATAAAAATTAATTTTAAAAGATATTATTATATAATGATTACAATGTTAAAGTGAACTAAGATGAATAGAAACTCTCACCTCTCTTGAGCTGCTTAGCCTGTTGTTGAACCCTAAAACCAACCAAACAATTAATTATGAATATTTTTCACTATTATCCTTGGAAAACTACAAACTATTAAAAGAGTTCACAATATGATAATTTTCTAATATTTCATGGGAAACAAAGAAACCAAAAATTTTTTTGAATGAAAACTTCAATTGTAAATGTTCACATATTTAGGCATACTTCCCATATTGAATTGGAGAAAGTTTTCAATAGTGATGCTATTTTTTACATGTTTCTCTACTGCTAATAAATTTAAATTAGAGTGATCCATATTCCTAATACACATATAACATGGTGTATTAAAATTAAACTTAAATTTAAAACATACTCAGAACACCTTTATTTGGTTGAAATTTTAATTTGAAAAAAAACCTAACAAATGGAGGTTGAAAGAACATACAATTATAACCCTACTATTTAAATTATAAACTCACAAGGTTTTTATGACACAATAATATTTATATTTATTTCGCAATAATATTTCTTTACTGATTATTATCCATCCATCCCCAAAGATAGTGGCCTAGTTGTATGTGTGAATGAGGCGATAGTGCTACCATCAAAGGACTGGAGGAAAATTTAGTTCTATTAAAATCTAAAATATATAAAGAAAGTGACCCAAGAGGTATTAGTACTTTTCTAATCCACGGTTTCTGATATTTCTTGCATCACTTCCTCCACCCTCTACACATACCTTTGAGTAAGTGTAAATTTACCTTTTTATTTGTATACTACGGAAAAAATTGTCTAAAAAATGTTTATTTAAAATAATTATTTTAAAAACTTTGTATATAAAGTAAAAGATAATAAAAATGAAAATTTTATAAAATTTAAAGTATTTTTTAAAAAAATTATATAACATTTTTCAATATCTTGGTCATGAAACAAAAATTTTGTTGACCAAAAAGAAAATAAGGTAAAGTTTTATTTAAAAACATTTTCTCAGTAATTTTATATACCAAAGAGAGGAAAATGGTAATAATATATAAAATTTGTTGGAATATATAGTGGATAAAAAATATATTGTTTTCATAGTATAAGATATATATAATTTCCCTTGAATGAGCTTTTTCTATAGATAATCTCCAGAAGAAATGAGATTGTAACACAAGCCCATTACATCAAGTCTCATATTGTTCAGTACATGTAAAAATATCTTGTATAATACATATAGATTTACTATAAATATATTATACAACCATATTTATTCATAATTTACTATGTTAAATTCTTTTTTAATTTCCAATTATCCTTTTATTAATAATTTCTTCATTAAAAATAACATTCAGGTCAAAAGTGGTCGATTTCCATGCATATTTTAGTTTGATAATTATAGTAATTACCTATTGGTAATGGTTTAATCATCTCAAAAATCTTAATAATTAAATATGTATAATATTTATTTATCATATACACTTTTATAATCATTCATTTAAAGTGGTTATGAAAAATGAGTTACATCACTTCGTGGATATAGTTGTCTGTACGTACACACGAGTGATGTTTTCACTTTTTGATGGATGTAATGAAATAAAGGTTATTAATTATTCAACATTTAATAATAAATATTATATTATAAATTTTATATATATTCATTAAATATATCCTTATTACTATCTAAATAAAGAATAAATGATAAATTAATCACATTGCTTTATGGAGGTGGTAGTCCGCATGCACGGATGAGCACCATTATCATTTTCCAATAGATAGAAAGGTAATAAGATAGAGAAAATATTATAATTACATAAGTATAATTATTTTATAAATATCATATATATATATATATATATTAAATCCATTATAATAACTATCCATGAAATATGGTGAAAGAAAATAAATCATATCACTATGTGGAGTTAGTTGTCCACACATACACACGAGTGATAATTTCATTTCCCATTTAATGAAGAATGATACGAATAAAGGTTACAACATCAAAATAATAAAATATAATTATTTCTATGATACTAGATTCATCATGTTATGAAATATATAATTGGTTTAAATAAGGTGCAAGAATAAATAAAATTGAAAGCATTCAGTTAAGAGTTGTACCACTTTGTTGAAGAACCTTATTTGTCTTACACCTTAATCATTGAAAGGATGGTATTATGAACAAATATTGAAATCTAGGAAATGGTTATGGATGTTAATAACGTATTATTTTAGGTATTGGTAAACTTTTAAGGCTTATTAAGTGTGATTAAGATAGGATAGTTTGTATCCTTTTATAAGGGAGGGAGAAGACACACTTATAATTTTTCATAAGATTAAAATATATTAGTGTATTACACAAGTAAAGTGGTTATAGAATGAAAATATTAAAAGGTAATAATTATAAAATATAAATACCATAAACCAATCAAATTAAATCAAGTGCTTTTTGATATTTTAAAAATTATCTCTTTAATTAACCAACCCCCCAGTAAACTCGTTTTAACATTAACCATGGTAACAGATTATAATTGTTTTACTATTCATTATGAAAAAAATTATGTTGAAATTGTTAAATAATATTAATTATTATAATTACAAATATGGAATCCAATTTATAATATTCAGTTTTTAAAACAGGAAAATCATTTTGATATAAGTTCGTAAAATCTAAGAAAACTATTTTTAGAAAAATGAATTTCCAAGCATAAAATTGAGTTTAAATTTATTCATTTTCATGTAAAAAATATTTGATTAATGTTAAAATATATTATATAAACATTTAATTAAAATAATTCATGAATATATATTAATTTAATTTATTAATATAAAAACTTATTGTACGTATAAAGATAATTTTTTAAAGACATCTCTTTTTACCTTCAAATGATTTTATATTAATTTATATCTTAATAAAAACTAATGAATTCACTTTATATATATATATTGATATTTTTCATAATTTATTTGATCATATTTATACCCACTAATCCATTGGCTACGTGATAACTGTCACATTAAATAATAACATTTTAATAGTATATCATGGTTTAGTGTTGTGTGTAAAGAAAGCTATCAAAGATATCAAATTTATATAAAGATAAATATATCAAGAATATATTATAGTGTTATAGAAATTTTAAATTGAAAAGGATTATATAATGGAAATTTAAATAGGAATTTAAAGGATTAAGAGAAAATACATTTACTCTAACATGGTTACAGCTTAAAAAATGAGTAATATGATAGAACATTCATAGTATATCATGAAAAAAAGATAAAATATGTGATATTATATTGTTGATAAATGTATATAATCAAACTAAAATGATGTCTAAAATAGTTTATTACAAAATTATTTCAATATGAAAGTGAAATGAGAGGAATATAAATTCCTACCTCTCTTGAGCTTCTTAACCAGGAGTCGAAACTTACAACCAACCAAAATCTTTAAGATAAAATATAGAGGTATGGGAGAGACTCTTTGAGAGATATATGAAAATAGAACTTTTAATTTTTATTGGTATAAATATTAATAGGGGTGGGTATTTATCAGTATGGTGAGTGGATTTTCATGTAATATATTGAATTTTTAGTTTTCCATTATTTCAAGTGCTCCATTATCCCCAAAAGTGCCTCATTTACTCTTATTATTCTATGATATAAATTTTAGTTTCAAATAAAATAAATAGAACTACCAAAGTTGATTTAAGTCATTAATAAATATATATTATTTTATATTTTCTATATTTTACCATTTCTTACTATATTTTATTAATTTTTTAAAAAATTACCAAATTTTTCCCTTAAATAATTTTGACACAATGATTATAAATATGATAAAAATTTATCAAATTAATCCTATAATTATGTACATTTTATCTTTTATATATGGATGATTCATTTGATAAAAGTTTGGTACTAGAGAAAACATTATTTCATTTTCAAAAGAATTTACACTATAATACTACTTAACCCCTAGATACATAGCTCTTTATCACATCATATTAATATATAAAGATAAAGTGTCAAATTTTGGTACTTTCATGGGGAAGTTTAACAAACATTTACCTGGTAGTTGGTGGTTTCAGGAATAGAATAAATTCTTATCAGGGTATATCCCAACTCAAAAAAATCAGATTTGATGGATCACTTAGATATTGTCTAAGACGTAAACATCATGACCAATAATTTTTTTTAAATAATATTGAAAAAATGGACTCAAGAAACCATGAAAAGATATTTTTATATTGAATTTATAATTAATTAGAATATATCAAAATAAATAATACCTCAGTTTTGAGATTTTTCTCCGATAAAAAAAATTGATCATTTGAAACCCTTTTCATTCAACCATTGTTTCTCTTGTAGGAACCAAGTGTAGGATCCCTAAAGTGATGAAAAACATCTACTCCATTGATCTCTAAAAAAATACAATAGATTTATGGGTACTATAATGGTAAATCAATTATCTTTTAGTGTTTTTCTTAATATCTATGAAAATTCTTTCAGCCTTGAATAATCATCCACGCAATAAACTTCTTAAGATGATAGGGGAGGAAAATGAATCTCTAGATTGTTCTTTGGTCTTAAGAGAGAACTCTTGATTTCATTGTTCACAATTATTCTAAATTTTGATTAGTCTATACACAATAGATATAATATTATATTTATAGAGGTAAGAATAGTTTTAAAATATTATTTAACTACACAATGGTCTTTAAATAATATATTAAACCTTATATGATCCCATGTCAAGTAATAATAAAATTTTTATTTTTATTTTATCATGTCTTGAAATAATTGGTGCAATGATAAATATTATTTTACATGCTTTTAAATTAATATTTATCACAAGAAAAAATAATGGCCATCTAATTCTCCAATGTATTTATCAAATACTTGAATAATCATTTATTCATTCAATAAAAAATATTATATAACCTATAATTAAATAATTACCTTGAAAAGAAATGTTTATTTAATTTATGAAATAAATAAATCTGAAATAGAATTTTTTCACGATCTTGGGACTAATATGTATTCAAAAAATTAAATTCAAATAGATTTGAATTATTATCAATGGAAACACTTAGTGTGTGACCCTAAAGACATCTTTCTTGTTGGAATTAGGTGTGCTTTCCTAAATTCTGAGATTTCTTTCTTACAATGGGTCAAGGAACCCATGAGAAATAAGTTAATGTTGTAACACTGATAGCCACATATGAATGATCATTATGTAATATAATTCATTTTCAATGATATCTTATCAAAAAGGTTGGACACCCATTTCATCAACCAATATTCTTGATATGTCTTTCTTTGACTATATGAAATAAATATGTCATTTCACCATGACCATGGAAATTAATGCAACAATTCTATTTCAATCAAAGGGTCGAGATATCAACTTCCATAAATATGGAATGGGAAAATCCTACCTTGAATTATTAATTAAAATTACTTCATTCATGAAACACCCAATATACCCATCTTTACCATGAACTATTTCTTCTTGGTTTATATAAATACATATAAGTTTTCAGTTCATTACATGCATTAAGAATAATATTAAAGTCTAAAGACCATTACACATGCTTGCAGACAAGAAAATACAAGGACACATAAACATATGGAATTCATACTAGTGGGTCTATACTCATTATCCCCTATATTATGGAATATTAAGTGTAAAAATCGTGAGATATTGTCTCATTATCTTATGAGTACTCACACTTACTAGTGTGTAGACCTTTGTTTGTCTTCCAATGAAGAGAAAGAAAAACTCTAGTGAGGTAGTGAGGTTCATGTTAGATGGTTAGGTATATATTGGTGAGATGGTGGGAGTTTTTCCAAGTCATTATTTGTAGTAGCTATTTGGTTTGGGTCATTTGCAGTCAGACATGTCCTTTGGAGTTTTTAGATACTTTTTATGGACTGTTTCTGCTATTTTCTTATAGTTATGGCATATATATATCTTATTCATCTTCCACTATTCCCTTTTGTTTAGTATATATATGTCATGTGGTTTTTCAGGTTGGGTGAAATCATTCCCTTTGGTTTGTTGTTCAATGGTCTGTTGCTTGTCGCCAGCCCATGAGGATCAAGAATATCTTTCGAGTATGTAATAGATGGGGTCGGGTGCTAAGTTTGAGGGTTCCATGGGTTAGTTCATTACAATTCAGTATCAGAGGAGGACTACCGTCAAGATTCAATGTCTTGGGACATTTTTTAGACTGGAGATAGTATTTTCAAGACATCAGTGGTATGTTTCAGTAAGTGTCTAGCTAGATCATGTCATAATGAGACTTAAGTTTTCATGGGATGTTGTAATGTGTGCCTATAGTGTTGGGTTTTTGTTTTAAATTCTCAGTTTATTCTTATATATTTTCTATTTTTAATTGATATTTGTTCTTTTGTATTACCATTCTTACGTTTTAGAGTGCAACAGAATGCCTATGAGATGTCTTCCATGAGTTCGTCATGAAGGTGAAGTTGATGATCCTTAATGGAATCCTCCAATAAATTATAATATTATCATGACTATCATGCGGTTAGTCTATGTTTTTATCAAGATACACCACGAGTTTAGAATGATATTTTTGAGGCATAACCAAGAGCTGGATGAGAGAGAGAGAGATCACGAGAGTTCTTGTATGAGGAGCCATTGTCCTTTAAAGGAACAACTGAACCTCAAGATATGGAGGAATGGTTGGATAGGATTGATCAGATCTTTGAATTTCTAGAGGCACCTGAGAATATCAAGGTAAAGTACATAGAATTCAGGATGGAAGGTTCTGATAACCGATGGTGGGATTCCATTGTCCAGAAAGATAGACACATGGACTTGGATTGGAAGGGTTTAAAAACCCTATTCCTTCAAGAGTTTTTTCTAGAGTCACTAATGTTGTCAATGTATCTAGAGTTTATGTCTTTACATTAAAAAGAGTGTTCGGTGTTGGCATACACTAACTGTTTTTCTGATCTTGTCCATTTTTCACCATATGTACTAAAGAATTACAAGCTGAAGGCACATAAGTACCTACAAGGTTTAGGAATGGATATCAGATCGTAGATGTTTATGTTAAAACATTCAACCTATGTGGGGACAGTGGACAATTCTATGGTGGTAGAAATGAATATGGAAAGAAATGTTAGACTTTCAACCTCTTCTCTTCCATCGGGTGGTAGCTTCAGTAGCGCACATAGGAAGAAGATGAAGTGGTATGATCGTCGCAGGAGTAGTGGAGATGAGTCATAGAAGCGAACCCCCTTCGCACCATCTATTACAGTTGGTAATATGCCTATGACTTTCTATTAGTGTGAAAAAGGTGGACACATAAGATGTTCTTGTCCTATTCCCATAAGTGCAACATCTATGGACGTGTTAGTCACTTACAATGCTTATGTTAGGCTATGACTACGCCTCATTATTTTTAGGGTATGTTAGCTCCAAGGTATACTGTAGTGTAGTCAAAATCTTTAAAGACTATAGGGCTCCCTCTATAGGCCTCATAAATAAATCATTTTTACACAGTAGATGATTTTCTAGTGGAATTTGATGCAGGTCCCACAATAGTGAGAGGTACTATCCTTATTTCATCTTCAGTATCAATTTATTTATTTGATATTGGTTCCTACCACTCATTTGTATCTACATGTTTTGTTAATATTCATAAATTTATAATTGAAATTATTTCCTTTGAAATGGAGTTAGAAAAATGTCTGGTTAAAAGGAAAGAGTAGGGGCTCATGTGTCCTTCTTGTTTGTTAACGATAGCTGATATAGAGTTGGTCTGAGATTTTCTCATTCTCGATCTAGATATATTTGAAATAATCATTGGTGTGGATTGTCTTGTCTCTCATTGATCTGAGGTTTATGGTTATCATTAGCATGCTTCATTTCTTGATTCTTATGGGAACTCTTGTGTGTTTTAGGGGGATTGGGACCCAAGGTATAATCATGTACAACCTTCTTGCCAAGAGAAAAAGAGTTTTCGATCTACTATTGTGTTTGATCCTGATTATGTCTCCCCTATCTTTAATCTTCTAGTTATTTTTCAAGACATTATTGATGTCTTTCCATATGAATTCTATAGTCTTACTTTAGAGAGATAAGTAGAGTTTATGATTAACTTGGTCTTAGTAATGTATTAGATATTGATGTCTTCTTATCGTATGGAACCAAAATAGATGAAAGAGATCAAGATTCTGTTAGATGACATGTTAGGGAATGTTTTTTTTCTGTAGTGTTTCTCCTTAAATATCCATTGTGATATTTTCCAAGAAAGTGTACGGTTCACTTTAGTTGTGTGTGGACTATCAGAAGTTGAACTAGGTAACGATTAAGAACAAATATCATTTTCCTCATGTGGATCATCTATTTTATTAGTTAAATGGGGAAAAGTGGTTTTCTAATATTGATCTTCAATTAGGTTTGCATCCGCTCAGAGTTAAAGAGTCTAGTATACTGAAGATGGACTTCAAGAGAAGGTACAAGTGTTATTAATATCTTGTGATTCCTTTTGGTCTAACTAACACTGTTGTAAGTTTTATGGGTTTGATGAATCAGATATTCCACCAATATCTCGACACTTTTTTGGTTTCTTTCATGGATAATATTATGGTTTATTCAAAATCTGAGTGTGAGCATTAGCATCATCTGAGTTTGGTTTTGCGCACCCTGAAAAGTATCCATTTTTATGGAAATATTTTGAAAAGTAGTTTCTAGATTCAAGAAGTAATGTTCTTGGGGCACGAGATTTTCAAACATGGATTTAAGTTGATCCTGAGAAGTTGAAGGTTGTTATGTCATTTAGGGAACCACAAAACCTCTTTTAATTTCTGAGCTTCCTCAGCCTAGCTTGATACTACCGACATTTTTTAAAGGACTTCTCTACGCTGGGGTAACCTTTGAATGCTCTTTCTATGAAAGTGGTGAAAATCACATGGTATGAGAACTGTTAGTATTATTTTGATGAAGTGAAAAGGATTATGACATCATCTCCTATTCTAATCTTACCTGAGCCCAGTAAGGGGTATGTTGCATTTTTTGATGCCTCTGGTGCTATTTTGGGATTTGTGCTTATGCAAGATGACTATAGGGTATCTTAAGACTCTCTTCATCTTCAAACACATGAGAATAATTACCCCACTCATGATTTAGAGCTTACTGTAGTCATGTACGCACTTAAATATTAGTGGCACTATCTCTTTGGGGAGAATTTCATGGCCTTCTTTGATCATAAGAGTCTGAGTTATGTCTTTTCTCATAAGGACTTGAATCTCAGACAAAAATTCTGGGTAAAATACCTTCCGATATTTGAATTTGATTTCACCTACACCCTAGGAAAGGGAAATGTCATTAAATATTCTCTAAGTAGGAAGGTATCATCATAGTTTATTCTATAATCGAAGGAGGAGTTGAAACTTATGGTGATTTTCACTCAGTTGCACTTGGACACTATGGAGGATGCATCAGGCATTGTTATGACCTATGTTCAGTTACCATCATCTCTCTTGGAATCTATTTTGTGAATTCAACATTAATATGATGAATTTTTTGATGAATCAGTAATGCCTTTATAGTGGGGACACTTTTCACGATTGGTCTCTCTCTTCAGATGGTATGCTCTACTTCTTGAAAAGGATTGTCGTCCCAGCATCTGTGAGGAGTTTATTCTTGTTTGATTTTAATAACACTTTATGGGACTATCATCCATACACTTCAAAGATGTATTATGACATGAGGAGATGATTCTGGTGCCTGGGAATGAAGCATGACATTTTATATTATGTGTACCACTACTACACCTACCAATGGAAAAAGGTAGAGCACTTGAAACCCTCTAGTTTAATTCAGACTCTTTCGTTGCCGGTTTGGAAATGGGATAAGGTATCCATGGATTTTGTTATGGGATTACCATGGACACCCTGAGTGAAGAATGTTTTCTAGGTGTTTTTTGATCATCTATCAATGTCTTCTCATTTCATTTTGATTAAAGACACCATTAAGGTTCAAGATCTAGGTAAGTTGTATGTGTAGGAAATCGTGAGGTTACAAGGAATTCCTTCTTCCAGTGTTTCATATACATATCCTAGGTTTACCATGATGTTCTAGAGGATTATTCAAGAGGCTATGGGGACTTAGGTTAAGTTTATCACAACTTACCATCCTTATATATATGGTCAGAAGAAGCATGTGATTCAGATATTGGAAGATATGATACATGCATGTGTCTTGGATTTTAGATGATCGTGGGATATCCATCTATAACTAGTTTAGTCTATTTGTAAAAATAGTTATCACTCATCAATTAGAATGGATCCCTTTGAGGTGTTTTGTGGTCACTCGTGTAGATCACCACATTTTTGGGCTGTGGTGGGAAAAGTCTCTTTAGTTGGAATAAGTTTTGTTCAGAAGACATTAGAAAATACTAATTATGTATGATGACGTTTGATAACATCCCAAAGTCAAAATAAATCCTATGAGGATCAATGGAATCAAACTTTGTAGTTTTATATAGGTTTATAGGTTTTGATGAAAGTTTCTCCTCAGTTGGGTCACCACCGGCTTGGAAAATAAGGAAAATTATCTTTGAGATATTTTGGACCATTTGAGGTCACTAAGAAGCTCAGACAAGTTGATTATTGGTTGGAATTTTTGGTTAAGTATATAGGTATTCATGACGTCTCCCACATGTCTCAGCTTAGGAAGTATCATCTTGATCCTCTTCAATTTATGAGTTGTGAATAAATTGAGTTAGAACCCGATGTTTCTATTCTACAGAAATCAGTCGAGATCACGGACTCTCAAGTGAAAGTCTTTCATGGGATGTCGATTTAGTTGGTTAGTGTTCTATGGAAACAAGGATTGTATTCTCATGTGACATGGGAATGTGGATCTCTAATGATCCTTAGACTTTAATATTATCATTAATATGTGTTACGACTCACGCACTTTGATTTATTGACGAAAACTGTCAGGCAGACAGTTGGTAGGTAGTAGGGTACGCTGGGTGCATCATGAGTGACATGATATTAATGCATAAGTTGAGGAAGGATTTTCCCCTTCATTTTATAGAAGTCAATATATCATCCCTTTGATTGAAATAAAATCGTCACAAAAAATTCCATGTCCATGGTGTAATGATGAGAATATTTTAGGTATTCAAAGAACGACATATCAAGTATAAAGGTTGATGACTCTATAATGAAACCTGCATGAAGAGATATTTAGACAAAGGGATTATATTACATAGTGAGAATTTTTATATGGATGTCATTGTTGTGTCTTTACATTTTTTTCTCTTGGATTCATTGACCCATTGCAATATAGTACTCTTGGACTTTAGGAAAGTCCGCCTAATGCCAACTAGAAAGAATAATAGAGGGTCACACACTATGTGCTTTTGGTGGTCTCAGTTAAATTCTATTTTAATTTAATTAATGAAATAAATATTATTCTCAAGATCATGGAATAATTTTATTCAAGTTAAGATGATTGCATAAATTAAATAAAATTTATTTATTTATTTTATTGAACATTTAATAAATATTTATTTACTAGTTTATAAATAATATATTTATTTAAGAGAATAGTTTATTTATTTATTTATTCGGGTGTTCAATAAATGGAAGTGGAGTTCAAGCAGGCCAAGGCAAGTTTAGTAGTAAAATAATTATTTTCAAGATGGTGAATAATTATTAGTTGGAACAAGTTAAAATAATGATGACACTACTACTATTTTGTGATGTGGGATTTTATTCATAATTCTTTTTTGTGCAAGTTAGTGCACCATAAATAATGACACAGTATTATTATTATGAGGGTAGGTTTTCTCTAAGTTCATGAATATATTTAATTGAACTTATGCAATTAAATATTGTAACTGAAGTTCCATGTATACAAATATATAAGTACGTCTCTTATGCTATAGTGAACACACAACATGCTTGGTGAATTGAGAATTATTGAGATAAATAATTTCACTCTCGAATCCTCTTCCCACCCCTCTAAAGAGTGAGAGATGTTCTTTAAGGCCAAAGAACAAGCGATCAAGAACAACTGACACAAGACACACACTTCTTCGTTCTAGCACCTGGAGACTGATTGGTGTTGTTTGGAGGCCATCGGAGCATGTGTGGATCACCACAAGAGGGATTCTATTTACATCCTCACAAGCACTTTGAGATAATTCCTAAGGGTCATTCTAAACAATAAACATCATCAAAAAATAAGATACCAAATATCCAAGTATTCTTTTCTTTATGAAATCAATTAAATTAATTATAAACATGATGTGAAAGATCCTCTCTAAATGTTTCGGGCCTCTTCATTATTTATCTAAATCATTGATTCTATTCCATGGAGACTGACGTTCATCGTCATATTGATCCCAGAATAATCCTTCATCATGATAAAAATTAATGTTGGGTGTCGGCCCAACTGTGCTTCTGCTGCACCCAGAACGTACAAGTGGTATCAAAGGGGTTACGTCATAGTTTATAATTATTTAAATAATTTTTTGATGATTTAAGCATTTAATAATTTGGATGTTTCAATTCAAGTTAATCGTTCTGAAAATCTAAATCTCTAGATATGTTCCTCCTCTTTCGTTTCTTGTTCACCTTATAGAAACGATCTTTTTATTTAATTTTGATTAAAATAAAATTGAGGTTCTCATCTGGAGGTGCCAAAGCTTCTTGGATTTACAACACCAGAAGACACGGCATGTATTTTGTATTACACACCCTATAGTCAAGATTCAATGCATCGAACTGGTTCCCCAAACATAGCCATCTTTTGGAGTCTTTCTACGTCTTAAATGACTCCATGTTTTTTCAAGGAATAGGTGGAACACTGTTTTCATATTATACTCTATGTAGTCCATTGGACACGGTGTGTAGTCTCTTTGGGGTAGGGTTGGACCGTGTACCACATACATGTCTTGACCAACTAAAAACCATGTAAAGGGGATACAACATGGCGTGTGGCCTAGTAAACAAGTCGTGTACTTCAAAGATTTCTGAATTACATCTACACACCATTCCCTTGGTCATGTACTTCAGATGGATGGTGAATGATAGTACACGCTGTGTAGTCGGAACTACATGCAGTTTACTCATCCATTTTATGTAGATTTATTAAAATCTATTATTATTTTATAAAAACACTCGATACGTGTACTATAGTGTGGGCGTAAAGATAAGGCACAACATGTGATAGGTGTTTTTATATATGTGTGTTTAATTTAACATCTATGTAATGTTCATTTCTACTCATTGGGTAATTATGAACGGGAATTCACTGGGTTTCCTCAAAGGTACAAGTTATGTACAATGATTATTTTAAATGAATTTATTTGTTTAAAATTACGATGGATGATAATCTCCAGGAAAGTCAGAAAAGTGTTTAAGATAAATGGATTGATTAATTAAAGGTGATAATTAATTTATTCGAGCATGATTTATCTTAAATAAGAATGATCAAAGAATTTAATGATAGTTTTATTTATGTGTAAATATCGTTTCATGTATGGATGATCATGAGCTAAACCAAGACCTTTGTATGTGTATGGTTTCTTTTAATTTATTTATTTAAATTAATTTTGTTGGCATGTGAGCCTTCTTCTCCTTAATATGTAGGACTTGTGTGACCAACGTTGGTTTTATGTAAAACCCCTTTTTTACCCCTCACCTGCATGTGAGTTTAAAAAAAGTCATACGTAATGGATTGAACTCCCATGCTAGTACAGGTGGTTCAAGCTGGAGCTGAGACGAATCCAACCCTAGGAGATATAGAGGTGGACAGGTGAAAAGCTATAAAAACGAACCCAAAAGGTTCATGATGTTTCTCACCTAGGGCAGGGTTTGTTTTTCAACATCTTGATAAACTAACCATTATAAAAGCTCATGATCATGCCCTTTATTTTATTTCTATCAGTTTCATGGTTTATCATTATGGATGTGTTGTCACGATCACATAATTAATGAATTAAACAAGAAATCAAGATGGAACTAAAATAACCAAACTTATGTGTAAATATTATCAAGTCATGGTCAATCACTTAAGTAAGTTCAACTTAATATTAAAAATCATGTGATAATGATAATAAAAAATTCACGAATAAGAGATAAAAATCCCTCAAATAAAATATTAAGTCAGACAAAGCCTACTGTTACTTGATTATGGTCAAAACTCAATAAAACTATGTGTTCGACCAACCCTTGTTAGGACACATACTTTTATACATGAAGCCCTTATGAAAAGTTTCAGGTTGACTTAACCATATCACATCAAGAGGAGTATCCCTTGCTAGACATGGTGTAATATTGGAGGCAAGAGTTGAGGAAATAAAAAAGTCGTGATTTCAGGATTGGGATGTACACTCAATAGATCATGGAGTTCCAATCATGTAGTTAACAAAGACTTTCCTACATAAATACCTTCTAATAGCTTGACCAACCCTTGTTGGGGTTATGCGAAGAGGAATATAGATCCTTTCCACCATATTGTCATGGAAACTGGAAATTCCGAGTTCAATGGTGAGGGCTATTAGACATGATAAAATAGTGGGAGACTTAATAAAAATTTATTATTTCTCATAAAATGTAATCAAGAAAGTACTAACGATTTTCTCTTTTAATTTTAGAATAAAAAATACAAGCTCTTAAACCACACTGTACATATGATCAATTCTGGATAAATAAAACATCCTCAGTTGTAGTAACTTCTAGGAATGGTTTAGATGCCTTCAGGTTATCCTACACCATGAATGGAATCCTTACATGCTACAGTCAACATTACCTGATCCTCCAGCCAAAGAGGCGAGTGATGAGGATTTATTGTTCTATGAGAAACATATGAACGATTCGGTCTACATTAAATATTTGATGCTATAATAAATGTCTAGTGAGCACATGAAGTCTCATGAAAACATGGATGTGTATAGCATACATGAGTACCTTTGTAGTCTTTACCCGGAGAGAGAAAGATAGGAAAGGTTTGAGATCTCTAAGGCACTTTTTCAGAGTAAGCATGGAGAAGGTGCCCCAGCTAGGCCTCATGTAGTCAAGATCATTGGCTACATTGAGCTCCAGGAGGTTCTAGGGTTTAAACTATTCGAAGAACTAGCACTAATATCATTCTCGCATCACTCCCTCAGAGTTTCTCTATGTTTTTTTGTTAATTTAAATATGAAAAACATTGAGAAGTCTCTATCTGAACTTTTTATAATCAATCTTCAAGTGGACAAAGATATGATGCGTGAAAAGACTTATATCCTTATGGTGAATAAGAGTAAAGGGAAGGTGAATATATTTAATCCCATATCTTCTTCAAGACCTTCCAATAAAATAAAGATCAAAGGGGAAGAAAAGGAAACAGGAGGTTGTTTGTTTCGCATGTGTCAAGAAGGGCCATTGGAAGAAGAACAGCACCTAGCATAAGAAGAAAGGGGATGCTTCAATTTCATTAGTTATTGAATAAAATCTATTTGTTTCTATAAATTGGGTATTAAATATAGCTTGTGATTCTCTCATATGTATCCAAATACAAGAACCAAGTATATTCATAAATATTGACTGAGGGGAGGTAGATTTATGAGCATCCAATGAAGCTAGACTTGATGTTGTACCTGTCAGGGACTACCACCTCATATTTCTAACTAAGATTATCTTGATGTTAAAGGGTTGTTATTATGTGCCTTCTATTAGTAAAATCATCATTTCTCTATCCAGATTATATATAGATGAATTTTTTTTCATGTTTGGAAATGAATGTTTATTATTTTACAAAGATAGCATTTGTTTTGGATGGGAACATTTATACAATGGTCTTTACGTGTTTGATTGCACAAACCAAGTAATGAAAATCGATAACAAAGATAATTCCCATGAATCATACCACACTCAACTTTGGAATCACCAGTTCGGTCATGTAAACAATAAATTCTCAAAAAAGTTACATCAAGAAGGATATTTAGGTTCTTTTGAACTAAAACCACTTGGCGTATGGCATGCATGTTTACAAGGAAAAATGACCAAACTCCCATTTAGTGGGAAAGGTGAATGGGCTAAACAAATTCTTGAATTATTTCATATCTATGTTTGTGGACCATTTCTAGTTGAAGCAAGGGGAGATTACTCATACTTCATAACTTTTACTGATTATTTTAGTAGAAATGGATATATCTACTTAATGAGGTATAAGTCGGATTCTTTTGATAAGTTCAATGAATACAAGAATGAAGTTAAGAACTAGCTTGGTAAGAACATTAAGAAACTCTGCTTAGACCTAGGTGGAGAATATCTTAATCAATAATTCATTGATTACTTAGAAGATTTTGGGATCCTATCACAACTCATTCATCCATACATGCCCCGGTGGAATGGTGTGAGCGAAAGGAAGAACTGCACCCTGTTGAACATGGTGAGATCAATGATGAGTCATGCGAGTCTTCCATTATCCTTTTGGGGATATGAATTAAAAATAGTAGCACACATACTAAACTAAGTACCAATTAAATCAATAAATGGTATTTAATACAAGATTTGGAGTGGATGAAAATCCATGTTTTGAAATTTACATGTGTGGGGTAGAAAATAATTTATTAAGGCCTCTTCAGGTAAAAAACTCGCACCCCAAGGCACAAAGTGTACCTTTATAAAATACCCCAAGGAAAAAAGGGGATATTACCTATACAACCCCTCAAAAAAAGGTTATAGTGTAAATACATGCCATATTACTTTAGAGGGAGCACATCTCCAAAAGAGATAATAGCAGTGAGATAGAATTCGATGAATTCAAGGATCAATGTACACAAGAGTTTGTATACGAACAGATTCCACAGAGCCTCGTAGAATAAAAAACTATTCCAGAGACCCAAGTACTGCATAGGAGTACAAGAGAGGTTAATGAACCAGAATGGTGCGGTTTTCTATGTACTGAGGATGGTGACTCGTTATTATTTGATAATAATGATCCTTTAACCTACAAGGAATAAGTAAGTTTAACAGATGTTTACAAGTGGCAAGAAGCCATGAATTATGAAACGGATTCCATGTACCAAAACCAAGTCTGAATTTTGGTAGATCCTCCAGTTGATGTAAAGTCTATTGGTTGAAAATGGGTATTCAAAAAGAAACTGAACATGAAAGAAAAAATTAGTACCTATAAGGCTTGAATAGTAGAAAAAAGGGTTTAAAAACGTCATGGAATTGACTACGATGAAACCTTTTCACCGGTTACAATGCTGAAATCCATCAGAATTCTACTTTCCATTATGGCTTACCATGATTCTTGAGATTGGGATAATGGATGTCAAAATAGTCTTCCTTAACGGGAACCTTCAGGAAGATGTCTACATGACACAACCTGGAGGGTTTGTGACTCCAAAGGAATATAATAAGGTATGGAAGTTGCAGAAATCCATTTATGGATTAAATCAGGAATACAGGTCATAGAGCATTCATTTTGATGATGCCATAACAGAATTTGGTTTTATCAAGATTGAATGTGAGCCTTGTGTCTACAAAAGATTTAGTGGGAGTGTAGTTGTTTTTTCTAATAGTATATGTTGATACCATATTACTTATTGTAAATGCGATATCATCCTTACAGTCTATTAAGGCATGGTTGAATCAATGCTTCTCTATGAAGGACTTGGGTGAGGCAACATATAATATACGTATCATGATTCATCATGATAGATCTAAGAGATTTTTGGGCCTAAGTCAAAGTAAATACATTGATAAGATACTGGAAAGATTCAGCATGGAACAATCCATGAGGGGATTATTTCCAGTGTCACATGGCATTTGTATTTCCAAGAAAATGTGTCCTATGAAAGATTGATAAAGAATGATAATGGCTAGTAATCCATACGCATCAGCGATTGGGTTATTCATGTTTTTCATGCTATGTACTAGGCTGGATGTCACCTATGCATTACGTGCGGTTGGATAATATCAAGTTGACCTAGGTGACTGCCATTGGATGGTAGTCAAGACACCCTTAAGTATCTAAGGCATACTAAGGATATGTTCCTGGTTTATGGAGGATATGAGGAACTATTTATCAAAGGATATGCATATGATGGTTTTCAGACTGATCAA
Source organism: Viscum album (assembly GCA_963277665.1). Classification (NCBI taxonomy): domain Eukaryota; kingdom Viridiplantae; phylum Streptophyta; class Magnoliopsida; order Santalales; family Viscaceae; genus Viscum; species Viscum album. The sequence continues at coordinate 773,292,583 of OY728131.1, read as the reverse complement.
GATGACATGAAGTCACAAATAGGATACATATTTACTTTCAATGGAGGTCCAATGAGCTGGATGAGATCAAAGAAGAGTGTGGTCACGGATTCTATAGCAGATTCCGAGTATATCACGCTTTTGAGGCAACTAAATAAGTAGTTTGGATGTGAAGCTTCGTCTATGAGATGGATGTGACACCTGGCAGTACAGATCCCATCACACTGTACTGTGATAATACTACAGTGGTGGCTCTCACAAAAGAGCCAAGGTCACATCAGCGGACAATGAGCATACTTTAGAAGTATCATATCTTGAGGGATTTTTCTCGGAGAGGTGAAGTTGTAGTGAGCAGTATTTCCATGGAAGACAACATGGTGGACCCCTTGACTAAAGACTTGACACGGTAGAAACACGATCTCCCTCTGAGTTCTAGCGGACTGAATGTCGTAGGCAGCTGGCTCTAGTTTAAGTGGGAGTTTGTAATATTTAGTGTCCTAGAACTAACTGTTTGTTCTTTGATTACATGGATATTTAATGTATTTAAATATTAAACATCTTTTTACATATTTTTCATTGTTTTCATGACTATGATGTAATAATGTCAGAGATTATTTGTTGCATTGATAAGGTCATGGAATTTCCCCGCTATAATGACAACCTTGAAATTCTATAACAATATTCTTAAATATACTTCAACGGTTGGATGACATACTATGAAGGGAAACATAGCATGAAAACCATTAGGTTCAAGTACTCATAAGCAGATTAGACTTCCTCTCATGAAGTTCTCACTTGGTAATCTCCATGACATGATATTATGAGAACAGAACCACCAGTAGGAATTCATTATGTTTTGGTGTCATCAGATATTTCTATCTGCAAGAATGTTTAATGACCCTTAGACTTTAATATTATCATTAATAGATGTCACGACTCATGCACTTTGATTTACTGACGAAAACCTTCATGCAGATAGTTGGCGAGAATTAGGGTGTGTTGGGTGCGTCATGAGTGACATGATATTAATGGATCAGTTAAGGAAGGATTTTTCCCTTATACTTATGGAAGTTGACATATCATCCCTTTAATTGAAATAGAACTGTCATGCAAAATTCCATGTCCATGATGTAATGATGAGTTTATTTCAAGTAGTCATAGAATGATGAATCAGTATAAAGGTTAATGATACTATCATGAAACCTGCTTCATAAGATATTGAGACAAAATTATTATATTTCACAGTGAGCATTCATATGTGGATGTCATTGTTGCGACTTTAAGTTCTTTATCTTGGGTGCCTTGACCCGTTTCTAGATAGTACTATTGGAATTTATTCAAGCCCACCTTATTCTAATGAGAAAGAATCCTAGAGGGTGACACACTGAGTGTTATTAGTGGTCTCAGTTAAATTTTGATTGAATTTAATTAATGAAATAAATATTATTTTCAAGACCATGGAATAATTTTATTCAAGTTAATATGATCGCATAAATTAAATAAAATCTATTAGTTTATTTTATTGAACATTTAATAAATATTTATTTACTAGTTTGTAAATAAAAATTTTATTTTAGATAATAAATTATTTATTTATTTATTCGGGTTTTCAATAAATGGATGTGGAGTTCGAGCGGACCAAGGCCGATCTGGTAGTAAAATAATTATTTCCAAGATGTTAAATAATTATTAGTTGGCACAAGTTAAAATAATAATGACATTGATATTATTTTGTGACATGGAATTTTATTCATAATTTTGTTTTGCACAAGTTAGTGCACCATAAATAATGATGCAGTATTATTATTATGATCATCAGTTTTCTCTATGTTCATTAATGTATTTAATTCCTATTATGCAATTAAATATTGTAACTGAAGTTCCATGCATATAAATAGACAAGTATGTCTATTGTGTGTTTCCCTCGGAATTCGGGGATGACCTCCTGGATGGGAGATTCAAATGTTCCGATCGGTTTCTAGCGGGTTTGTTCGTAGAACCGGAAACATCCAATGATTCCACATCCATTTGGACCTACTTTCCAAAGGTAGGTGCTCATCATCTTGTGGACTGATGAGGCTTAGTAATTTGCATTGGTCGAGAGGATGGGAGGTCGGACTCATCACACCTTTTTGAGGGGAATTATTGTCTATTCCGGGACTCTCTTTATAGATTTAAGTTATGTTCGGAATCCTTATTACATTACCAAGTATAAAATGAGATTTTCCTTCAGTTTTGAAAATCAATGATTAAATATGTAAGAAATTTAGATAATCTTTTATATGTATTCGAGTTTCTTCATCAATAGAGAATCATCTATATCTATTTAGAGATTCTTGGTCAATGGTAACCTTCAAAACATTCATATAAAAGTCTCTTGGTCATTATGATGACCAGGCTGGTTTTAAAGCCACTCAGTGGGGGAACTTGAAGTTTATTATCATTCAGAAGGACATGAATTATTTCAAAGTTGGGATCGAACCCATATATGGGCTACCTATGTATCCTTTGTTTTGGAAAAGGAATCAGAGCCCACGTAGTTCGAATAAGGGTATGATGTTTATGATTGATGGCTCAAAGAAGGATGTCACAATTACTTTTACACTCTAAGCTCATGTGAGTCATGCTCGGTGTGAGAAACAATAGGTATTGGTAAAAATTAGACAATTGTGTCATGAAAGATGCAATCATAAGAAATGGTTTGGGGCTTATGTATGTATGACTGCCCAGAGGATTTACTTTAGGGAGAAAATCCAGGAACAGGGTTCATAAAGGTATATGTGCTTTATGGAGATTTGAACACTCTAACTTGGGACTTATTCCTGAAAAGGAAACCCAAATTGGGAGAGGATTGATAACTGGTTTTTACTCCTGAGAAGGAATCCCAGATCAAACGTAAATTAGGGCTTGTTAAAGAGAATTTAAGGGACTTCGGGCTTACTCCTGAGAAGGAAGCCAAAGATTAGGACTGGGACTTATTCCTGAAAAGGAGACCCAGGTTAAGGATTAAGGTTTGGAGCTTACTCCTAAGAAGGATGTCCAAATTAAGGGACTTGGGGCTTACTCCTAAGAAGGATTCCCAAATTAAGGGACTTGGGGCTTACTCCTAAGAAGGATGCCCATTTTTGAGATTGGGTCTTACTCCTAAGAAGGATGCCCAAATTAATGGACTTGGGGCTTACTCCTAAGAAGGATGCCCATATTTATTACTGGGACTTATTTCTAAAAAGGAGACCCAGGTTAAGGATTAAGGTTTGGGGCTTACTCCTAAGAAGGATGCCCATTTTTGAGATTGGGGCTTACTCCTAACAAGGATGCCAAAATTAAGGTACTTGGGGCTTACTCCTAAGAAGGATGCCCATATTTATGACTGGGACTTATTCCTGAAAAGGAGACCCAGGTTAAGGATTTCTCTCATCATAAAGTATGAGGTTTGAATGAATGAACTCTCCATATTTAGTGACAAAAAGATATTTAAATCACTAGGTTTTGAGAGATATTTCACTGAATTCCTTTCAGATAAGGAAGTCAAATCAAGAAATCATGCCATAAATGGCATTGAAGAGTGTCTTGAAGACTGAATCTTGAAAAGGAAAGGTGTAATGACTTAAGAGGGGTGAAATGGGCAAGAAAGGCACCCAAAAAGGTAGGGGTGCGCAAGTCTTGGAAGGCGCGCAGGTATTGCGGGGGCGCGCAAGTATTGGTCGCGCAGTTATGCCTGCGCGACACATGTTGTACTTGCGCGATGGTCAACCAGCATTGAAATACTTGAGCGAATCTTTATTAAACCCTTCAGAATCCTCTTGTGGTTCTTCCTGAAAAGGTACGCGCAAGTTGTATCGAAGGAGTAAGGCGACGCACAAGTGTTACCACTTCCTTTAAGGGTTGGCCACTCAGGCGCGCAAGTGTTGATGAGTTTCAACACTTAGGCCTTCCTCCCTCTCTTCAGATCTTCCGTTCTAGGTAAGAAATTACCTTAGAAGTGTTCTGGAAGCTTTGATAAGAGACTTGGGCGTCGGGAGCTTCAATCCGAGTTTCTGGAAAAAGATCCTCTTGAATGGGGGGCCCACAGGGTCTATTTATAGGCAGGAGAAGACCCCGGGCGGTTACCGGGCGGTTATCACTTAGGTCGCACAAGTCACTTGCGCGACCAAGGGCGTCGCGCAAGTGGACTTGCACGACAGTGATATAACTTGCGCGGTGCAGTTGCTTTGATCCTTTGTTCATACCTTTGTCGATTTTTGATATTTTCTTCAAAGGTTGAATCACTTTGAGCTCAGATATTCCCATTTTCCGATTTTTATATTCCGTGAAGAAAGGAGCGTCAACAAAAGTCCCCCCTCAGAGTTGGATCCGGAGAGAAATGAGGATTTGACTCTGAGGAAATCGAATCCATCCAAAGGAAAAGGGGGCGCGCAAGTCCTCATGGCGTAGAGGTGGCGCGCAAGTTCTCTCCGCGCAGGCCGTAAGCGCACTGGGTGCGGCGCGCAGATAGGCTTCCTGGCCTACAAATACATGGATTTTGGCCGTGTATAACATCTGATCCCGAATTTCTCGAGATGTCGCCACGCAAGTATTCCTCGCCGCGCAAGTCTCTTTTTCCACTATTTCCTCACTTCCGTGCTACTCTCAAGGTAATAGGGCTTGCGCGGTGATACATGCGCGACAGAAACTTGCGTGGCACATGTAACACTTGCGCGACATCTCCATACTTGCGCGCCTTTAATTCCTTGGCCATTTTTTTTGAATTCTTTCACAAAGTTTGTGAAAAAATTAAGTCATTTATAAATTAACTTATTCAACTCTGTGTGCAGAATTAATGGCTCTTAGACCCGGATTAATTGATGAACTGGCTAGCAAGCGGATAGATGATATGATGGAAATCATTGGCCCTGATTATTATACTGTCAAAGATAGTACTCTTCCAAATTTGGCTAAGTATCTGAAGAAATATCATATCAACTTTCCTCATGTCACCTATCTACCTTTGTATGGCTATGGTCATCTACAAGAATTCATTATTCCAGAAGTAAAGAATTATCTTCCATTTTTGTGGTTTCAGAATTATACCAACTTTGCTTCAGCAAATATCTCAGGTGGAGGAGTATTTCTAACTACTGGAACAGTGGAGAAGGCATACATGATGCATCATATCCCTTGCACACCAGATCTGAATAAACATACACCTGATCTTCAACCACATTTTCATCCTTCGATCTTCCGAAATGCTCAGATGGATCAATCCAATGGCTGGAAGAAAAGTTGGGACTTCTGTCCTCGGGGAGGTGTGAAGCCAACTTAGATGTGGGTATACTGGGTGCGACAGACCTGCGCAGAGTTTATCGAGGATCTGAAGAGATCTGCAATATATGAGGCTGTCTGGGTTGTGAAAACATATGTTTATAGACATGATAACCTCGTTCCAGAGATACTCAGCCACTGGAGCCCAGCAACTAATTCTTTCCATTTGACTCATGGAGAATTAGTTACCAGTTTGTGGGATGTCCACAAGATCTCAGTAGCTCCAATTTTGGGCGATATGTATGATGAATTCATTCCTCCCAAGGTGACATGGAATGATTCTGAGAAGACTCCTGCTTTAGCTCGAGAATTGTTTAAGATCTTCCACAGGCTCAAGAGTTTAGAGACCTCATTAACTCATTTTAGAAAAGATATTCACCCGGAAGAATGGATGAATGTGTTTCTTATTGAGAAGAAAGGGATGGAGCCAAAAGAAAAAGGATCCAAGAAGAAGAAATCCAAGGATACCAGGCCCAAACGTCCTACCACCTGTCCAAAACCTGAGAAGAGAGGGGCTCCTGGCACATTTTGGCCAACTCTAGAAGCAGGAGAGTTTGAAAAGTGGGGATATGAAGTGAATCAAATAATTCCAAAGAAAACTCATCTGGTGGGTTTCTTGGCAATGTGGCTCAGTGTTTATCTCTTGCCATTCAGGGATTCGAAGGGAGGCGTTAGGCCAGGGACCTTCGTTATTGTGGCAAAGTTGGCTGAGGGAAAAATGGTTGGGTTAGCTACCCCCATTTTATCAAAGATTTACAGGAGTTTACTTCATGTCTTCCTGGGTAAATCTCCTTTAAGAATAGTGGGACCATTCCAGGTTTTGTGGGGATGGATCACCACTCACTTCAGGACATACAATGTACAGAATGGATTACAAATTCCTGGCAGCTCTATCATACCGTCAGTGCAAGCATTCTCTGGAATTGCTCCATTTGATGTTAATGGTTATGACATGAAAGTGAGGCTGAGCATGTTTAAGGAATTAAACTTATTTCCCTATGTAAGTCCGCCATCCGGGCAGTTTGTTGATGATGGGACAACCTATTTGGATTTGAGGGCATACATTCTAGCTTGTAGGGATGGTGTGTTAGTAGCCAGGAATGATGGAGAAATCATATGTGAGGCCTATGCTCCATATAGATTTGCACGCCAATTAAAATATCTGCAACATATTGTTGTGTCCCCTCTAGTACATGTCAGGTTAGAGCAACATCTGATGGTTTCTTGAAAACTATGGCTGCGGACATCAAGAGAGAAGACTGGGGCAGTATTTGATCTACCAGTTGAAAAAGCGGCACATAATTTGACTACATTTTATGTCGAACATTGGATAGCATCATACCCCAAAGGGATATTGAATCACCCAGTATATCAAGTGGGAAAGAGGAAGAGGACTGTAGAGAAAGAAACCCTTCCTCATGAAGGTGACGCTTCCCCACCTGAAATAGGTTCAACAGACTCCTCTTCTAGAACTGATTCATCGGATTATCATGATGGGGATGATGAGGCACAAACGGCAGCAAAGCGGTTTCGTGCCCGATATAATCCTCCGGCCAGAATTAAAAGACTCACTCCATCAACTCCTGGTGAGTTGTTTCATTGTAGTAATTTCAATCACTGCTACTTTATAAAGTAATAAGTCTTACTTTCTTATTCTCTATCTGTAGCTGAAGGAGCTGGGAAAAAATTAAAATAAAAAATTGTAGGACCTTCCTCACAGCCTTCATATCTAAGACCAGATGCTATTCAGCTATGGAAGAGCTTATACTGTGGTACTGAGACCGCCTGGCTGGATTTGTGTGAGGGCCTACAACATCCTGGAATAGGAAATCTTATAGCTTCTAAAAATCTTCAATATGGAGATAACACTAATGAAGTGCGAGGTTACATCAGAGAGCTGGAAATTCTCATATATGCCACTGATGACTCGGTTCCTATCACCAGGAGGGTGAAGGAAATGATTGATCGTGGCGCCACTGAGGGGGCTGGTGGTTCTGGAGATGAGGAATGGCAAGAGTACGTGTCTCCTGAAGATGTAAGTTTTCTTTCCTTATTTTCTTTGCAAATTGATTTCAGTTGAAGCTTTGTTACTTAAGGAAGTTATTTTCTTCATCTCGCAGCTTGCAAAGAAAGGAACTGGGGTTCCTTCTCCACAGTATAGCCCTGGTGGTACTGCTATCGGGGATACTTCTGATTCTCCTCGCGAACCAGGCGAGATATCTCCAGGCCAGCAGGCCATGAATGATGCGCTGGACATAGCCTTCCATTCGCCAATCCAAGTTCCAATAAGGGAGACTACTGATACTCCGAAAAAACAAAAGAACCCAAGGCAACGAAGAAGGAAATCCATAGCTAAACGCTTTATTAGTAGCGGTAATTCCTTTGAATAATCATGAGTTTATAATCATAATCACATGGTTACTCATATTTATGAGGATTGCAGGGGCTTCTTCAATTTCCCCCTTGAGGGAAGGGACTGACCCTCCTTCAAAGGTCATGGAGGGTGCTGTAGAACAATCACATACCCAAGCTGACTTGGTTGTTCCTGGAGAAGAGCTACCATCCATTCCCAGTATCCCTCCTACTGTTGAAGATGTTGTCCAGAGTCAGGGATTGCAGGACATAAGTCGGCAAGAAGATGTAGCAAATGCTTCCACTGGTGAGACTAACCAAGATTCTGAAATATCATTGGATGAAATGATGAATCAAGGAATGACTTTCGAAGAATTTTATGATCATGCTAAGTTGTCATGTGATTTAGAAGACCTTGGGCGTGAGTGCTACCCTTCGCCCAATTTTTTTTTAAAATTTACACTTCAAACCATGACTGAAAACAATATGCAGTTTCTTCCGTAGAAGCTGCTGAACTGCCAATGCCTGAAGAGGGTTTAGACATTGATGTCAACCCTACCATTGCAGAAACATTAGCTCAAGTAGAGATAAACCCAATAAACCCTCCTGAGACCCATCTTGAAAATCCTGTTGAGACCGGTAAAGATGGGGATAAGTCTTCTCAGGTTACTGAACCATCCTTGGGTAAGGGATAACAATATTTGTGATTGTACTTTATTCGCAAGAAAATCTATTCTTTTGTTATCCTTTGAAGATAACTAAATATTTCAATTAATCATGCAGGACCATCAATTGCAATGACTAGATCCGGAGGTGAGGCCTTAGCCTCTTCCCCAACAGGAATTGAAAGTGAAGAAGCACTGATCAGGGGGGGAAAGCAGGACAGGGCACTTCTTTAAGTGCATTAATTCCAGATTACATGCCCCCCTCTGACGATGATGTTGAATCAGATCCAGAGATGCTTAAAGCGTTCAGCTTTTCACGGCGTAAGGCATGGAACAACATATGGAACATCATATCTGGGGTGCCTTTAGAAGAGCTACCTTTGAAAATTCCTCGATTTTCATCCCAATTTGTTATACTAGGACTTGGTGGTTTTGGATATGAAAAGATCTACTCCACGGTGAAACAAATCATTTTCAGGAGGGAGAAGGCTCAAAAAAGTCGCAAAGATTTGATCAGAGTGAAACTGTCAGTCAACATAGGTGAATTTGAGGCTGCGGTATCCCAAGCTGAAGCTGATTATGCTTCCAAGATGAAGGATCTGAAGCATAAAATTAAAGAAAAAGTTGTCCAGCAGGTGCAACTCCAGCAACAGTTAGATGCTGTTATTGGGGAACTTGATCAGCTTAATAAATCATTGGATTAAACTCATATGAATGGCATGAAAGCCATCGCAGATGCTAAGAAGGCACTTCATCAAGCTGAAAAGAGTGAAGCTGGTCAAGTGCACGAGCTTCAAGTAACTGCTGATAAATCTCAGGATGCCGTAAATCAAATGAAGAGTTATGTTGAAAGCCTCCTGTAATTCTTTGAAAAGGAGAAGAGACTCCAGTCTGTGGATGTTCTTCTAACTCTTGTGTATCAATGAAAAACACTTTCATCTTCAATCATTTGTACCTTCATTCTTTCACTACCTGCTTAAAATTTACTTAAGCCAATGGGCTTAGTAAGCATAATTTGATATTTACTAGGATTATTAGAAATAACCCTATAAACCTTGAATCTTTTAATTGCTCAATATTACCTAAATCATACAGAATGTATGTTTAGTGAGCTGGAACTTGACTTTTATTCAAAGTTCCTTTGTCTTTTGTGGGAAGTTTAAAGTCATGCATGCCGGACATAAAGGGGCTAATGTTTAAGGTCGAAATAGATTTGACCAAAATGTATTAAAAGTGATTCAATTCCTTGAAAATTTATCTGAAAACATATTACCATACTCAAGTATGAGGGAAATTATGTAAGCTATGACTTAAGAATTTTTTGAATCTGAGGAATGATATGAAAAAGAGCTAAAAGGAATTAGAAGAATTAGTTTCCAAGAATTAAGTTACTATTATTTGACAAAAACCCGTTAGGGGGTTGAATTATGCAGGGCCACCTAAGGGCATTGGCTGCATGGTCAAATAAATAGCATCTTTCGACTGACAAGTCTGTTATGTGTACTGTTTATGCAAGGCCACCTATGGGCACGTGCTGCATAGTCAGGAAAAAGAACTCTCAGAAATTTACTTTCCTAGTGCTAAAAGCCAGTGAAAGTTTATGGAGATTCAAATTTTCTAAATTATAGAGCTTGTTGTATGGAAAGAGGTACTTGAATATGGAAAAGATATTTCCGAACAAGAATGTCGGAGAATTGAATGAATATCACTCCTACGAAGGTCTAACCCAAACGTAGGGAAAGAGAATATGGAGAGTATAAACCATAGAATTGAATACTTTCAGATCATGAAAAAGGACTTGGGACAAATATGTTAAGGATGGCTATTTTTTGCAGATCCGTACATACCGTCATTTAAGAAAAATAAGGACAAAAGAGGCATTCTTCCCAAGAATGAAGTTACTATTATCCAACAAACCCGTTAGGGGGTTGAATTATGTAGGGCCACCTAAGGACATTGGCTGAATGGTCAAATAAATAGCATCTTTTGGCTGACAAGTCTGTTATGTAGACTGTTTATGCAAGGCCACCTATGGGCACGTACTACATAGTCAAGCAGAATAATTCTCAGAAGTTTGACATTTTTGTGACTAGAAGTCATGAAAATGGTTATGAAGATCTGAAAATATTTAAGGTTAGGATTATAACATATAAATATGGGTATTGTCCAATGTATATAGAGATACATAGGTCAATGATAACCATAATCATGTTGTGGTTGGGTCATGAATTGAAATTTTTGACTTCACTACGTATCTCATAAGAATGAGAATCAAGCCATACGTAGTTCTTGAAATGTAGTTTAACGTCGTGCAGGACGAAAGTATGAGAGATCTTAGTTTAGGGTCATAGAGTTCGGACCATAATAATGAATACACAGTGTGTGTTTTCATTAGGACTTTTCAGCCAAGGGGCTGAAAGTGAAATTTGGGGTTAGGCCCAAAAGACTTGGGACTAGATTTGAGGGACACTTGAATGTTCCTATGTATCCCATAAGGATGGGAATCAAGTCCACGTAGTTCTAGAAATACCCTTTGTACAAATTTGGTTCATACGGGTGAAAGGGGACTTTAGTTCAATGATGGTTTAACCTGAGACAAAAAGTTTAGGTATTACCGTGTATGCACGTAGTCTTTTGAAATGAAAACATGATTGAAAAATCAATGTCAAGAATAGTTCCCTCTCAAATGAGGAAATCAAAGAGTATTGTAGTTTATTGTCATACCGGACAAAAGTGTTGCATAGTTTAACGTCATATAACAAGGACGAAAGTGAATCAATGTAAAGATATTGATTCTAGGGGTGGTTTCACGAATCAACATCATATGAGATGGTGGTGAACCGATGTGAAGAGATTGTTTTTGGGCTTGAACCCTAGGTGGTTGCCTACATACCCAGCCTGGAGGGCAAGGATCAAAGTCCGTGTAGTTCAATTAAATAATGAATTAATGATCAAGTTGTTCTTGGGGACAACGATCTAATAAAATAAAATAAAATAATAAAATAAAAAAAATGTTGTTGGGACTTATACATGATTAGAAGCCCAAAGAGAGTGTTACGGTTGAGGTTTTCTCTAAGCTCACGTGAATCATATTCGGTGTGAGAAACAAGAGGTAACAACAACTTTAACGATGCATAGTTTAATGTCATGTAGGACATATAAAGGGACTATGCAGTTTAAAGTCTTGCAGTTAGGACTATTGGTGCTGCACAGTTTAGTGTCATGTAGCAGGGACAAAATACATTTTAATGTCTTGTAGGACATATCATGAATTTTTTGTACAGTTTAGCGTCATGTAGTTAGGACTATGGGGACAATATAGTTTAACATCATGTTCGACAAAAGGGGGACTGCGCAGTTTAATGTCATGCAGTAAGGACAAAATAACACACCATTTACGTCATGTTGGACGCATTGGGGATTTTTTTTCCCCACAGTTTAACGTCATGTTGGACGTAAGGGTGAATAGTTTAAGGTCATATGCATGGACCGTGGATGGTGCAGTTTAATGTCATGCTGGACGGTGGTGTAGTTTAAGGTCATACAGGACCTTTGATGATTATGTAGTTTAACGTCTTTCCGGATGTAAGGGACTTTTATACAGTTTAGCGTCATGTAGTTAGGACATCACAGTTTAACGTCTTGCTGGACGTAAGGGACTTGCAAATAGTTTAGGGTCATATGCATGGACCGTTGATGATGCAGTTTAAGGTCATACTGGACCATTTAGGGAACTTTTTCAAAGTTTAATGTCGTGTGGGACGTATGTGCAAATAGTTTAGGGTCATATGCTTAGACCGTTGCTGTATAGTTTAACGTCATATAGCAAGGACGAACTGGTGCTGCACAGTTTAGTGTCATGTTGCGGGGACCTATAAGGTGACACAGTTTAACGTCATGTTGGACGTATGTGCAAATAGTTTTAGGGTCATATGCTTAGACCGTTGCTGTATAGTTTAACGTCATATAGCAAGGACGAACTGGTGCCGCACAGTTTAGTGTCATGTTGCGGGGACATATAAGGTGACACAGTTTAACGTCATGTTGGACGTATGTGCAAATAGTTTAGGGTCATATGCTTAGACCGTTGCTGTATAGTTTAACATCATATAGCAAGGATGAACTGGTTCCACACAGTTTAGTGTCATGTTGCGGGGACATATAAGGTGACACAGTTTAACGTCATGTTCGACGTATGTGCAAATAGTTTAGGGTCATATGCTTAGACCATTGCTGTATAGTTTAACGTCATATAGCAAGGAAGAACTGGTGCCACACAGTTTAGTGTCATGTTGCGGGGACATATAAGGTGACACAGTTTAACGTCATGTTGGACGTATGTGAAAATAGTTTAGGGTCATATGCTTAGACCGTTGCTGTATAGTTTAACGTCATATAGCAAGGACGAACTGGTACCGCACAGTTTAGTGTCATGTTGCGGGGACATCTTGTGAATACTTTGTATTTTATACAAAATATTTCTTCAAAAATTTGGCATTAGTTGGAGTAGTAATGAGTTTTCCATCCATCTAGATTAATGAATAAGCTCCATTGGAGTAGACCATATGTATTGAATAAGGTCATTCCCATTTTGGCTCAAGCTTGGGAGGTTTCTTTCCTGGTATCATTGGAGTTCTGAGAACTAATACGAATTCTCCCTGGATAAATGAACGAAGACAAACTTTTTTGTTAAAAGCTCGTGCTATTCGATTCTGATAGATTTCCAAGTGGTGCAAAGTGCACAATCTTTTCTCATATAACTGTTCCAATTCATTCAATCGCTTTTGGGATTGCTCATCTATAGATAACTGATCAAAAATGGCTACTCTGAGTGAGGGCAATTGAAATTCAATTGGTAAGACTGCTTCTGTTCCATATACCAACGAATATGGAGTTGACCGCGTTGCATTGCGGGTGGTAATCCGATAAGCCCATAAATCATGAAAGAGTTTATCAGTCCATGACCTCTTATCTTTATCCACCATCTTTTGCAGTATATTTGAAAGAGTCTTGTTAAAGGATTCTATTTGGCCATTGGCTGCCGCATGATACCGAGATGAATGGTTGGATTTAATGTTGTATTCTTGATACAATTTCTTCACCTCAGAAGAACAGAAGTTAGTGCCGCTGTCCGTCAATATGGTATGAGGGACACCAAATCTAGTAATGATGTTAAACTTGATGAAGCTAAAAATGCATTTAGAACTGACTTCTTTGAGAGGTACTACCTCTTCCCATTTGGAAAAGAAATCAGTAGCAGTAAGAATGTACTTAAACTGCTTGGCCATAGCTGAAGGGTACGGTCCCACCACATCCATTCCCCATGTGGCAAATGGCCATGAGTATTTAGTTGTATGAAGCAACTCTGGAGGTTGATGAATGAAGTTGGCATGTACATGACATGAATGAAACTTCTTTGTGAAATCAACAGAATCTTGTATCATTGAAGGCCAAAAGTATCCAAGACTTCGAATTTGATCAGACAATCTATGTCCAGACTGGTGGGCACCACAGACTCCTGCATGCACTTCTTTCATGACAGCCATTGTCTCTTCACCATCAATGCATCTGAAGAGAACTCCATCAAAACTACATTTGTAGAGAATTTTCTCTAGGTGGGTTGGGCCATCATAAAGAGTAAAATTGACCACACATCACCGGATTTGTTCTTTCTCGGCTCTATCAGGTGGAAGTGTTACATTTTGAAGGTATTCCCTGATAGGTGACATCCATCCTGTAGTATGACCATATGGTTCAGGAATGGGACTAATTTCATTAATTTCCTCTGTTCTGGCTTGAACATAAGGTGAAATTTCACGACGGTGGGCAATACTGATGGTTGTCTCGTCCCGATTTGGATCTACTAGTGTTGTGGCTATATTAGCCAGTGCATCAGCTTGAGCATTTTGTGATCTTGGGACATAAGAAAATGTCGATTCTGAAGGGAATTCTGCCATTAACTTTCTGACGTAATCATACAAAGGGATTAACTCTTCTTTTCTGATGGCATAATCTCCATTGACTTGTTTGATTACCATGTCTGAATCACCTTTCACATTTAAGTGATTCACTTGTGCTTGAAGTGCTAACTCCAAGCATGCGATAAGAGCTTGGTATTCGGATTCATTATTGGTACCGCCTTCCCACAATAAAAAGGAATAAGGTAACAATGCCTTATCTGTAGAAATGAGTACAATTCCTAAAACAACTTTGTTGAATTTAGGATTTTCCATTTTCTTCCCTGTTGGACTTCTAGAAGCACCATCAAAATACATTTCCCATGTTTGAGGACTCTCTTGAATAGAGAAAACTTCCTCATCAGGGAGTTCAATATCTGAAGACGTGTCTTCCACTGAAGGATGTTCAGCCAGGAAATCAGCCAGTGCTTGGCCCTTTATTGCCTTTTGAGATACATATTGAATGTCGAACTGCTGCAAAATAACTGTCCACCTTGCTAGACGTCCTGTAAGCATTGGACGACTAAGGATGAATTTGAGCGGATTATTGCGAGATAACAATTGGACCTCGTGATGTTGTAGGTAGTGTCTCAGTTTCTGAATTGCAAAGATTAATTCCAGGCAGCACTTCTCAATACTTGAATACCGGGTTTCTGCTTCAAGCATAGTTCTACTGAGATAGTAGAGTCTATTTTCATTCCCAGCATCATTCTTTTGAGCGAGAAAGGCACCCAATGATCGCTCTAGAGCTGTCACATAGAGGATAAGTGGTATACCTTCAACAGGTGGCATGAGTACTGGTGGACTCAAGAGGTATTTCTTGAGAACATCAAACGCTTCTTGACATTCTTCAGTCCACTAGTAAGTGACTCCTTTTTTCAATAATTTGGTAAAGGGTAAACTTTTTCCTGCCAAATTGGCGATGAAACGCCGAATATAGGCTAAGTGTCCTTGAAGTCCTCTTAATTATTTCAAATTCTGAGGAGGTGACATACCAAGGATTGATTTGGTATTCTCAGGATCAATTTCAATACCACGATGGCGTACAACAAAGCCGAGGAATTTTCCTGAGGTTACCCCAAAAGCACATTTTAAGGGGTTCATCTTCAAATTATGTTGTCGAAGCTTGTGGAATATGACTTCCAAATCAGCCAAGTGATTATAACGTTGTTTGGATTTAACCACCAAATCGTCTAGATAGCATTCAAAAAATTTCCCTAAGAAAGGTTTGAAGATACGATGCATGGCGCGTTGATATGTTGCACCTGCATTCTTTAAACCAAAGGGCATCACCCGGTAACAAAACACACCTTGAGGGGCGCTGAAGGCTGTATATTACTCATCTTTTGGGGCCATTCGGATCTGATTATATCTAGAATATCCATCCATGAAGGAAAGTACTTCATAGCCAGTCGTCGCATCAATTAAGAGTTCTGTAATCGGAACTGGAAAATCATCTTTAGGACAATACCGATTAAGATCTCTGAAATCGATGCAAACCCAAATTTGTCTGTTCTTCTTCTATACAGGGACAATATTAGCCAACCACTTGGGATATTGAACTTCTCTGACGAAGTTAGCTTTGATCATCTTATCCACTTCAACTTCAATTTTGGAAGCATAAGTTGGGTGTGTTCTTCTCGCGGCTTTCTTAAATCCTCGATGTTCTTTTAGTAAACCCAAATGATGAGTAGCAATATCAGGATCAAGCCCAGGCATTTCTGTATAGTTCCAAGAGAAAATATCTTTATTTTTCATTAGAAAAGAAATATACATCTCTTTCTCTTCAAGGGTCATGGCTGCACTAATTAAAGTGGGGCGTGGATCTTTCTCTGTACCCAGATTTATTTCTCTGAGTTCATCCACAGTCGTAGAGATACCCTCTTCAAATGCTGGAGGAGCATCTCTAAGATCTTCCTCTTCCTCTTCATCATGTGCTATTTCTTCCATTTCTACTTGCATAGTAGATGACAAAGCGAAATTTTCATTATCATAAGAGATTTCAAAATTTGCACATTTTGAAGAAGACGCTTCCATTTCCGACCCTATTGATGATAAAGGGCCTTCTTTGGGAAATAAAGAGGAGATGATGGATTGAGAATTGACATCATTATTCACCTCTGATGTTTCTATAACTTCTTCTGGCCTGATTGGCGGAGTATAGACCTGTTGGATTTCAGCAGATGAAATGAAGACGTCACCACTTGTGCTTTCATCACTGTTTGGTAGGTTACCAATTTCTCCCATGTTGTCTGGCTCAACTGCCGTAATTGACATTATGGATCTTTCCATAAGAGTATTTTGATTTGGGCCTATTTTTTCAATTTGAATGATAGGTAACACATAATCTGTACTCACATGTGTAAATAGATTTATTGGAATTCTTCCCAAACCATATGGAGCATTAATTTTGGTAATTTCCTTCATTGTAGATTTTTCTCTTCCCTTCATGTGATAAAATTCTGCCTCAATGTATTGAAACTCACATGTCTTGAACGGGGCCTTATCACTATACAATGATCCAACTTGACCATTGAAATAGTATTTGAGACATTGATGGTATGATGAAGGGATAGCCGCATGCTGATGTAGCCAGGGTCTTCCAAGCAAAACGTTGAAAGCTGAGTCTTGATCAACAATCATGAAATCCGAATTGGATACAAGATCCCCAAACTGAGTTCTGAGTGTAACTTCGCCCAGTGTTTCTTCTTCATTTTTATCATATCCTTGTAACATCATGGTAGAAGGAGATAAATCAGATTCTGTGAGGCCCAATCGACGAAGTGTACGAATGGGCATGAGGTTGACTCCTGAACCATTGTCAATGAAAGCTCTTCGGATATCCACACCATTGACTTTGCCGGATAAGTAGAGAGGTTTTATGTGACCATGCACAACATCATCTTCATCTTTATCAGTAAAATATATCACTGCATGGCATTTTGTAGGATTATTCTCTATGTGATAGACTTCAGCTGCAGCAATTTCAGCTTCAAACTCCTGAGGACTTGACAAAGCTTCGATGAGTGCTTCCTGAAGATCTTTTGACAGATTCAAAGCATCCAAAATTGATAAATTGGCTGGTACTTGGGCCAAGTGTTTCAATATATCATACTTTTTATCTAAAGGTCTGCGTTTCCCAACAGGAATATGCGGTTTAGCAGGTACCTTGGAAGCAGATGCTTTGGAAGCTGATGCATCTTGTATTGGGATAGAAGTTGGCAACATCCTTAGTTTTGGAAGATTAGACCGATTTGATCCATTTACTTGCTGAGATAAAGAAGATGGAATTTTCAATCGGTCTTCCAAAATAACTGTGCCAAGACTGAGTTGACTATTGGCAGAAGAACTTTCTTGTTCTTTTTGAGCTTGCTGAAGGGCTCTACCACGAGTTTTTGCTGCATACACAGTGCTAGCAGGGGTAGAATTGGAGTAGTGGCTTCGGAAAGATCCACGTCTTCCTATGTATCCTGAACCTCTGGAACTTCCTCGGATTCCCTTATTTGATACGGGGAATTCAGACTCATCAAAATTGAAATTATGACTGGAATATGGATCTGTTAATTGAATCATATTAACAGACCGAAAGATTAACTCTTCGTCTAATAAAGACTCTGCCTGACTAGCCTGTTTAGGCTGTGCCATTTGATGGGGCGGTGCCCGTTGTTTTGAAGTAGATGGCATAAAGTCTGCCAGAGTCAAAGACAATTTAGGCTTTGACACATACTCATCTTCTTCTGATTCTTTTTCCTTCTTTGAATCAAACTGTTTCTTTGATGACTTTCCCTCTGACAAAGAGGGTTTTACCACAGTATTCATGGTAGAAGACACAATTGGTTTTTTTAATTGTGTTCACAAAATGGCATGAGACCGATTGATTGTCTTTCTGACCATCCAATCATCATATTTCTGTGCATTTCTGCTTTTGACTTCTTGTCATTCACCCTCCTCCTCTGGAACTGTAGCAGTAACACATGCTACCTGAGTCGAAAAACCTTTCAACTTGACTTGTCCCAAGTCGACCATCTTTTGTAGGAGGTCTTTAAAGACAAAACACTCCTGGATGGGATGCCCTAACATTTGATGAAAGGGACAATAATTGGTACGGTCTTCATCTCCTTCCTTGTTTGGCCTCTTGGGCACTGGTAATTGAACCAAATTATTTTCCAGAGCTGAAATGAAGTAACCAGGAACTTGCTCACTTTGGAAAGAGTATGTTTTACTCTTCAAATCCTAAAATTGTTTTCATCGTTGATCTCTTTGATCATTTGGACGAAACAACCTTTGATGTTGGAATTCAGGAGGTGGAGCCCTTCGAGAAGATGAAGGTTTTGAAGTAGAAATAGGTATAGACGCTTGTTTTAGCATAACTGTAGCAGTTTCTGCTTTACCCATTCTCCTTCCTGAAGCAGATGGAATTACATGAGATTTAACCTTAGTCTGTATAAGGGAATCTTCAATATGCTGAGCTATTGAAGTAAGGTCTCGAAACCCTCCTGTGTATTTCATAGGGATCAATGGCGTGCGTAATTCATCACGCAAATTTGCCACATAGATTGTCAACAGCTCTTCCTGAGGGAGTGCTAAACTCAGGAAATACGTTAATCCCTTCCAGCGAGCAATGAAATCAGAGACTCTTTCATTTTCCCTTTGCTTGCAGTTTGTAAGATCGAAAACTGTCGTTTTTGGCAATGTTGAGCTGAAATAAAGAAGGAATTTTTGGCGAAGATCCTCCCATCCGATGATTTACCGGGATTTCAATCTTGTATACTAGACAAAAGCTGGTCCTTGCAAGGTTTGCACGAAGAATCTGAGTTTCACTGCTTCTTGCTGCTCTGGAGTTCCCATCATAGGATCACAACAAGACACGTAATGCGTCAAATGTTGTTCAGGGTCGCCTGATCCATTGAAAGTAAGGAAAACAGGGTTTTACAAAACTAGATGGAGGAGAAATTGAATCTACCCATTCAGGGTAAACATTCTTTTCTGGTTGAACTTGCACCCATTTCCCTTCCATAGTTTCTAACCGAGCTGTTAATGACTCAATAGTAGTTATTAACTTTTGAGAAACATCCGGTTGAATCTGGTCTTGAGTAGGAGCAATGAATGGAGCTTGGACAGATGTGGTGGTTGGTGCTGCAACTGAAGGTAGCACTGCCAACCGTTGTTGAGTTTGACCCGTAGGATTAGACCTCTGAGGGTGTACTGATAAAAGAGGATATTCCTGATCCATCTCAGTAACTGCAAAAAATTCCTTCGGCTGTCGGACTTCAGCATTCTTAAGAAGAAGACTACTCTGAAGTAGTTCTGCATTCAACCTTCTTAATTCTTTCAGTTCTTCCTCCTGTTGTGAAAACCTTTTCTCTAATGAGAGCGATTGACCTTCTCCAGAGGAAGGATATGTAACCTGATTCTTTCCCCTCCCTTTGTTGGATACTTTTTGGAGAGAGGGAAAGGATTACCTAGGTTCTAAGTAATCTTTTGACTTCGTGTACGCACACCTTCTTCATTTGTATCGGTGCGTACATTTTCTTGAGAAGGACGCTCTTCATCTGAGTCCCCTGAGTGAGTCTCCTCTGGTGGATTAGCAACAATAGAATTGATGACATTGATTGATGTATAATGCATCACATCCCTTCTATCAACATTTCTATGATATTTTCTTCTTTCATGTCATTGATGAGATATTGCCTTTTGTTTGTTCAATCATTTAGGAACTTCTTGATGATCTATAATTTGGAGGGAATCTCCTGTTAATTTGGCTCTTCGTTCCTCTTGGGGATTCTTCCCCAATCAAGAAAAGACCGATATTCTCTGAGAAGAGGATTGATGATTTGAAAGAGTACCCAGTCTCGTGAACTGGGGATGTTCCTGCTGATTCTACTCAACTCCTCGAATCCCATTTGTTGACTCTGAGGGTTGGGTTAAAGGAGTCCCCAGTCTGACAAGCTGGGGTGTCTCTTGACATGCTATGTCTGAGACTTTCTTAAAAGCTCTCTTGATCTTACGAATCTTAGTTCGGAAATTAGCTGGATGCATTAACATGTATCCACTTTTATCACCTGGTTCAACAGACCGTTGTATGATTTCCGAGACTTCTGTCATTTGATGATTTGTTTTCTCCAGACGAGAGGCTTGTGCAATATTCTCGCCTACTTGATGTAGGAGAAATTCAACAACTTGTTCTCTATATGCTTGATTTTGAGAGGAACTAGTTGAAGCCTATTCTTGAGCAAGCTTTTGATTATGAACAAAGCTCGTTGACTGTGGTCGGCCATGGGAAATAACATTGCATGAGACCATTTTCGGCGGGCTTTGCTGACTGGAAAGCACTGTGAAATGTAGTGCTCCATGAACACCCCATCCTCTGATATGAACACCAGATGGAGCATTGGCAATTAACTGACGCAATTTTCTTAGTGCGCCAAGGCATGAACGTTGAAGGGTTCTCTGTTGCTTTTCAGCCTTCGGATACCGAGAGACTGATAGAGATGCCAAATCAATCTGACGTTGTATCCCTTCTATTATCTTAAGATGATTTTCATATTCATCATAAGATAATACCTTCTTCTACAATTGACAAAGAGTTTTCCATATGTTGAGACGAATATCATGGACTCCATCTTCCGTCAACATCTTTGGAATATCATACTGGGAGTCAGCCAAAGGCCAAAACATGACTGGTACATCACTTTTCGCCAGTTTTTTCCTCATGTTCAGCATTTCCTCTTTATCATTAAATGAAGATTCTTCTACCTATTTTGACCAGAGTTGGTGTTTCCTTGTTGCTTCATCAGATTCAACAAGATTGGTAGAGAGATCATTGATCAAACTAGAAGATGCATGACTTAGGGGTGGTTTGAAGAATGACCTACACCCTAGGCTATCTTCTGATTGAGAAAGTATTTCACTTGCCAGCGATAAAACATTAGACATGACTGGTTTCGCATTTGCAAGTGCCTCAAGATAATAGGGCTTTCTCGGCACTACATTGTCCACTGGAGTATTTTCCAGGCAATGTGAATCACTACTTCGGAGAGGACTTTCGCAGAGAAATTCATCATCATGGGGAGGACCACCATAATGGGTTACAGCAAAAGATGAGATCTCTTTCTCCTTGTTCTTCTGACCACACAGAGGGTTCCCGTGGCTCTCATCTGAAGAGGAAACTTCAAGATTGACCGAATTTACATGAAGCAAGCCTTCATGAGGATGTGTCTGTTGAAGGCCTTCAGAATTAATGTTCCCGTTATTGGGAACTGAGGGAGTAGAATCTTGAATTCTTATAGATAAATGTCTGAGGGCTTCAAGAACTCCAGCATCGAGCAAGGCTTGGTTACAGATTGGCCTTTGATCTCCTGACTGTGCTGGGTGGATCTTTTTCTTAGATTCCTTCTTACTCACTTTAGAAACCACTTGATAACGAAAGTGATTGCTCTGAGCAGGTGTATGTGCCTGATCAGGAAAGACGGTCAGGTTAGGCTGACGATCTCCACTCAAATCAGGTGTATGTGCCTGACTTGGTTGTCCGTATGATATGGGGGAGTATGCCCCATAACCCTCTGGGACTGGAACAGATGTGTGTGTCTGTTCCAGAGTGAATCGTTGATGTGTCACTCCACTGCTAGGGATAGATTTATGTGTCTTTCCCTGAGATGATGCTGAAGCTGTTATGATATCCTGGAAAGCATCCAGAATATGAGCAAGAATTTGCTTCTGCTCTTTCACCACTGAAAAAATATTCTTGGTGACTTCAGCCGTCGGAACGGGGATATACGTCCATTCTGGGCTTGGAGTTGGTGTATGTGCCTGCTCCTGTCCTCCTTTTCCTGTCAGTGAATCCTGAAAGTACTCAAGTGTGGAGGCAGAGAGTTGAGTCTTCCTCCTGTTTGTTGTCGGATCTTTCCGACTAACTTCTCCGTGCGCTACCAAGCGAGACTATTGGTAGGCTTGATTAGTACTAGCAGGTGTATGTGCCTGCTGATTACACTTCGCCAAACGTGGTTGACGAGATCCATCATATGTAGTCAGGCGAGCCTGCTGACTAACTGATGATGTATAAGCAGGTGTATGTTCCTGCCTATAGTACTCTGCCAGAATTGCCTGGCGGGATTGGCTTGATGCTGCCAGTTGAGTCTGCTGGACAACAGAATTAAAATGGACAGGTGTGTGTGCCTGCTCGTTGTTCGCCACCAAGTTAGGTTGGTGGACTTCTCTGGAGATGGCAGGGATGAAAACCTACCCATTGTTAACCAGATTCCGTCTCTGGCGGTTCGTCTTACCTGCTCGGGTTCGAGGAACCTGAGCTGAATTCCTGGAGTCGGTACCCTCATCATGTTGAGGGTGCACTGCCGCACGAGTCTGGCGGCGATTTTTTATGGGAGCCCTCGGGAAGGACTCCTGTTTTTTTGAATTAAGGCCCTGAGGGACCTGCTCATTCACTTCCTCAAAGTAAGGGAGTGAATGGAAATTACGTTCTGGGGATAACGACCCGAAACGGTTGGAGATGGTAGTTAGCACTGCCTGCCTCTTGATCACTGGTCGTCGTTGTCCGGACGACCTATGTGAGTTGTTCACTTGGAGGGCCTGTCAGGCAGCCTCCAAAGATGGGATG
Organism: Viscum album; assembly: GCA_963277665.1. Lineage (NCBI taxonomy): Eukaryota > Viridiplantae > Streptophyta > Magnoliopsida > Santalales > Viscaceae > Viscum > Viscum album. The sequence goes on along the minus strand of OY728131.1, from coordinate 773,269,715 downwards.
GTACTGTGTTGACGGTACTCCTTAACCAGCGCATTTGATACCCAGCATTGAAAACGCTAAGTAGGTGATGTCATCCTCAGAGCGGATGACGATCTAGTTGGAATAGCAGTAGTGGTATTTGCAGCAGCAGTATTCACATATGTGAATTTGAGAGCAGCCATTATGGAAATACAGAAGATCTTGGAAAAGAGTGCCTGTTTGATATAACAGACGTAATCAAGATAAAATTCAGCCACTTCATCCTTTGGATGAGCACACATGTCAAATGATTGTTTTTGTTATCCCTCTTATTAAGTTTTAAATAGGGGCTTAACAAATAGGTAAAACATAATTTTAACTTGGTTAAGGATTCACGTCAGGTTCACCATTTTTGGTTTCCCTCGGAATTCGGGGATGACCTCCTGGATGGGAGATTCAAACATTCCGATCGGTTTCTAGCGGGTTTGTTCGTAGAACCGGAAACATCCAATGATTCCACATCTATTTGGACCTACTTTCCAAATGTAGGCACTCATTAGCTTGTGGACTGATGAGGCTTAGGAATTTTCATTGGTCGAGAGGATGGGAGGTCGGACTCATCACACCTTTTTGAGGGGAATTATTGTATATTCCAGGACTCTCTTTATAGATTTAAGTTATGTTCGTGAATCCTTATTACATTACCAAGTATAAAATGGGATTTTCCTTCAGTTTTGACAATCAATGATTAAATATGTAAGAAATTTAGAGAATATTTTATATGTATTCGAGGTTCTTCATCAATAGAGAATCATCTATATCTATTTAGAGATTCTTGGTCAATGGTAACCTTCAAAACATTAATATAAAAGTCTCTTGGTCATTATGATGACCAGGCTGGTTTTAAAGCCACTCAGTGGGGCACTTGAAGTTTATTGTCATTCAGAAGGACATGAATTATTTCAAAGTTGGGATCGAACCCATAGATGGGATACCTATGTATCCTTTGTTTTGGAAAAGGAATCAGATCCCACGTAGTTCGAATAAGGGTGTGATGTTTATGATTGATGGCTCAAAGCAGGATGTCACAATTACTTTTACACTCTAAGCTCACGTGAGTCATGCTCGGTGTGAGAAACAAGAGGTATTGGTAAAAATTAGACAATTGTTCCATGAAAGAGAAAATCATAATAAATGGTTTGGGGCTTATGTATGTATGACTTCCCAGAGGATTTACTTTAGGGAGAAAATCCAGGAACAGGGTCCATAAAGGTATATGTGCTTTATGGAGATTTGAACACTCTAACTTGGGACTTATTCCTGAAAAGGAAACCCAAATTAGGAGAGGATTGATAACTGGGTTTTACTCCTGAGAAGGAATCCCAGATCAAACGTAAATTATGGCTGCTTAAAGAGAATTTAAGGGACTTGGGGCTTACTCCTGAGAAGGAAGCCCAAGATTAGGACTGGGACTTATTCCTGAAAAGGAGACCCAGGTTAAGGATTAAGGTTTGGGGCTTACTCTTAAGAAGGATGCCCAAATTAAGGGACTTGGGGTTTAATCCTAAGAAGGATGCCCAAATTAAGGGACTTGGGGCTTACTCCTAAGAAGGATGCCCATTTTTGAGATTTGGGCTTACTCCTAAGAAGGATGCCCAAATTAAGGGACTTGGGGGCTTACTCCTAAGAAGGATGCCCATATTTATGACTAGGACTTATTCCTGAAAAGGAGACCCAGGTTAAGGATTAATTTTTGGGGCTTACTCCTAAGAAGGATGCCTATTTTTGAGATTGGGGCTTACTCCTAAGAAGGATGCCCAAACTAAGGGACTTGGGGCTTACTCCTAAGAAGGATGCCCATATTTATGACTGGGACTTATTCCTGAAAAGGAGACCCAGGTTAAGGATTTCTCTCATCTTAAAGGATGACGTTTGAATGAATGAACTCTCTATATTTATTGACAAAAAGATATTTAAATCACTAGGTTTTGAGATATATTTCACTGAATTCCTTTCAGATAAGGAAGTCAAATCAAGAAATCATGCCATAAAGGGCTTTTAAGAGTGTCTTAAAGACTGAATCTTGAAAAGGAAAGGTTTAATGACTTAATAGGGGTGAAATGGGCAAGAAAGACACCCAAAAAGGTAGGGGCGCGCAAGTCATGGAAGGCGCGCAGGTATTGCAGGGGCGTGCAAGTATTGGTCGCGCAGGTATGCCTGCGCGACACATGTTGTACTTGCGCGATGGTCAACCAGCATTGAAATACTTGAGCGACTCTTTATTAAACCCTTTAGAATCCTCTTGAGGTTTTTACAGAAAAGGGATGCGCAAGTTCTATTGAAGGAGTAAGGTGACGCGCAAGTGTGACCACTTCCTTTAAGGGCTGGCCACTCAGGCGCGCAATTGTTGATGAGTTTCAACACTTAGGCCTTCCTCCCTCTCTTCAGATCTTCCGTTCTAGGTAAGAAATTACCTTAGAAGTGTTCTGGAAGCTTTGAGAAGATACGTGGGCATCGGGAGCTTCAATCCGAGTTTTGGGAAAAAGATCCCCTCGAATGGGGGGCCCACAGGGTCTATTTATAGGCAGGAGAAGACCCCGGGCGGTTACCGGGCGGTTATCACTTAGGTCGCGCAAGTCACTTGCGCGACCAAGGGCGTCGCGCAGGTGGACTTGCGTGACAGTGATATAACTTGCGCGGTGCAGTTTCTTTGATCCTTTGTTCATGCCTTTGTCGATTTTTGATATTTTCTTCAAAGGTTGAATCACTTTGAGCTCAGATATTCCCCTTTTCCGATTTTTAGATTCTGTGACGAAAGGAGCATCAACATTGTGCCATAGTGAACAAAATTCATGCTTGGTGAATTGAGAATTGTTAAGCTAAAAAATTTCTATCTTGAATCCTATTCCTTCCCCTCTCAAGAACGAGAGACATTCTTCAAAGCCAAAGAACATGTGATCAATAATGACTGACACAAGACACTCACTTTTCTATGCTACCACCCAGAGAATTATTGGTGTCGATCGGAGGCCACCAGAGCACATGTGGATTAGTGCTAGAGGGATTCTAGTTTGGATCCTTACAATCACAACAAGATAATCTGGAAGGGTCATTCCAAATGATCAACATCATCAACGAAGAAAATACTAAAGATCGAGATATTACTTTCTTTATGAAACTAATTAAATTAATTATAAACATGATGTGAAAGATTCTCACTAAATCTTTCGCGCCACTTTATTATTTATCTAAATATTTCATTTTATTCCATAGAGACTGAAATCAATCATCATATTGATCCTAGAATAATCATTGATCATGGTAAAAATTAAAGTTGGGTGCTGGACCAACAGCACTTCCGCTGCGCCCGGAACCTACAGTAACTGGGTTACATGACATGTAATTGTTTCCAAGTATAATCCATGAAATGGGATTCATGCTGAAAAATATTACACATCATTAATGGTGGTTTCACATAGTGAATATTTTAAATAATGGATTTTTAATCAAAGGTGATGGGTTTTTTGGCATACTTATCCAACGTGGAATTCACGACGTGAATGGGAGTTTCACACTGTGAAACGGACCATGTCCAGTTTTAAAACACACACTTGGAATCTTTTCTTAGTTCTTTATTTCTAGTCTCTTTCATCCTTAACCTAGGGTCTCTCATAAATGTTTTTCAAAGACACCTTTCCACCTGGATCGATCTGTTCGATGTTTGATCTCTATTTTGATTACGGTGTATCTTTTTGGGTATGTTTTATTACCATTTTTTCATTTCCTTTGATCATGATATCACTGCTGGGTGGTGTTTTCAGATCCATTGGGTTATTATGGTATTTTTAGTGGTTTCTTCGAGATCTGTTGTGTGATCTCACTCCGGAGGAAATTTCCTTTGTCATCCATGGTGTAGTGGACATCCCTCCTTGAGATATGTAAGTTTATTCCTTTATGTTTACCCCTTCTGTTTAGATTTGGATCAATCATGTGATATGGATTGGATTCTAGTTCCTTCGTTGTCATCGTTGGTTTTTTTATTGGTGGATTCTATTACAGGCATGTGCGACCCGAGTTTTGAAGTATGTGGTTCTGTTTCTAGCCTTTGATAATCGATATTGTTGTTTTTATTTACAAAATAATTCATATTGAAATTTTCATAACTGTTTTGTGTGTGTTGAAAGGGGTTTTTAATGAAAAAATTTTTTTCCCTAGTTAGTGATAAATGGATAGAAAATGGATATTTTCAAATCATTATAATGAAATTGTGAAATTGTTTTGGAACGGATTTCAAAGCATCAGAATAAATTGTGAAAAATACTACATGGGTTACCTTGGGTACTTAAGTGGAAGGTTTACCTTGGGGCTATCATTGATTTTTTTTGTGATTATAAAGGAGCTTTGTCTGGGTGCTTAACTCTATTTTCTAGGCTTGTTGTTCTTAGGGGATGATATTGATATTACTAGGGGGTTTACTCATGGGTTATCCCAATAATTCCTAGGCCTATTGTCTTAGGTAATGGTTTGCGCAATTTATTATTATGGTATGATTAGTCTACATCCTGGACTTGTAGTATTCCTTAGTGTTGTGATACCTGTGATTCTGTTTTTTATTGCTTGGCTTTGTGAGTTAGCCTTAATATGCATGTTTATGCTTGTGAAAAATGATATGGAAAATGTGCTTTCAAATTAATATACCTACTTTTTTTCAGAACTATAAAAAAAGGGAAATTTTTACCATGTATTCTATAAAAATTATTTATTGCTTATCATGCCATGTTTTTACTTAAAATTAACAAACAAGAATTGTTATGTAGATTATTTTTATGGAACACTTGGGTGGGATTCTATTGTGCCTATTATCTCACACCCTGCGCACCTCTTTAGTGGCATGTAAACCTTTGTTTGTCTTCCAGTGCAGGAAAATTTAAAGCTCTGTAGTGAGGTAACATGGTTCGTGTTATCTGTTAGGGTAGCTAGTGGTGAGGTTGTGGACGTTTTTCTCTAACATTGTTTGGAGAATCTATTTGGTTTGGTTCCTTTGTAGTTGGACTTGACCTTGGGAGTTTTTAGCTACTTTTTATGTTTTATGTTTTCGTTATTTTCTTGTAGTTATGGGATATAAATATCTTGTTCATATTCCACTGTTACTTTTTGTTTAGTAAATATATTCCATGTTTTTATTCAGGTTGGTTGAAATATTTCCCTCTGGTTTGTTGTTCAATTCCCGGTAATTTTTTCCAACCCATTGGGATCGGGAACGCCCTTCGAGTATGTAACAGATCAGTTCAGGTACCAGGTTTGAGAGTACCCTGGGTTGGTTTGTTACATGAATATTCCAATCGTATATTAATATTAAATATTTTCCATCCTCTTTCTCTCCTCATGTGCACATTTTATTGAAATGTTGAATTACATGTGACATAAAAAACAATCCCCACTAGGATTATTCCAAAACTGAATATTTTTAGTATCTTTTAATTTATGTACTTTTACTAAGACTTATAGGACTCTTAGATATATCATGATATATCTTGACCCATTGAATATATTATGCTTCACTTATGTTTTTTATGGGTAATCATGTGTCAATAAGGATTTTACAGAATATAATAATGATATTTCAATTCCAATAAGTAATATAACATTAAAAAAATATTATTAAAATGACTACACTCCCAGTAAACCTCTTATAGATAAAATTATGACATTCATTATTTATAAATCAAAATTCTATTATAGATTAATCAAATTTAATGTTTCATGACCCAGATTCTTTCATTGATCTATAAATGTATCACTGTGACTTTCATACCACATTGGAATCCATTGAAGTCAAAAACCCATCATTTTGTATTATATATAAATCATCATGAAGGTTCCCATTAAGGAAGTTAATTTTGATATCTATATTTCAAATATCATAGTAACAGTAAGATTATATATAAATTTTAATTCCAATGGATTTAAATAAATAAACTGATGAAAAGGTTTCATCATAGTCTACGTCTTGACATTTTTTGAACACTTCTTAAATTAGATGCGGGTAATAAGTTCTGACTTATCTATCCATGTTAATTTTCTTCTTGAATTGTCATTTATAGCTAATGGAATTTATATCCACTAGAGGATCTACCAAAATCTATACTTGGTTTTGATACATGGAATCCATTTCAAAATTCACAGCTTCTTACCACATGGAAATATCTAGTCTATTTACTACTTCCTTGTATATTAAATGTTCATTATTATCATCTAATAATGATTCAATATCCTCTATGACTAGAAAACCATATATTTTAGGTTCTCTATCAACTCTTTTACTCTTACATAATACTTTTTTTTTATAACACTCTCTTATATGGTCCATTTTTTAATCCATTCTTATACCAAATCTTATATAAATCGATCCTAGACTTAATAAAAGTCTATATATCTCCCACTATCTCCTTTAAAGATTTGATCTTATTCAAGAAATTTGGGATATCTATTAACCATAATTTTCTTATCCGTAGAATCATGTAAGTATTATCTTTTAGTTTCCTTAGGATACCATATAAATATAAACTTAGAGCCTTAAGGTGCATGTTTGTTTCTAGAAATATAATTAACAAACAATTTGTAACCCCATATTTGAATGTGTGATAGCATGGTTTTATTTCTATACCACAGCTAATATAGAATTATAGTTTCTACATTAGTTTTCACTCAATTTAGTATGTACATTTCTTTCTATAATATGTATCCCCAAAAGGATAATGGAAAACTCACTTGACTCATCATTGATCTAACCAAGTATCATAGGGTATATTTCCCATTTCACTAACATTGTTCCATTATAGTGTATAAGTAGGAGTGAGTTGGGATAGAATCATAAAATCTAGTAGATAATTAATTAAGTCTTGATTAAGATATTATCTGCTATGATATGAGATGACTATCATAATCTTCTTACCAATATAGTTTGTAATTTCATTCTTTTATTCATTGAACTTGTTAAAAAATCCAACTTATACCTCCTTAAGTTAAAATATCCAAATCTACTAAAATCGTCAGATAAGGATAGAAATTATGAGTACCCACCCCTTTATTTATCTAGAAATAGTCCGCACAAATTTTATGAATTAATTCAAGAATGTTTTTATCCCTTTCACCTTTTACACTAAAAAGAGATTGGGTAATTTTTCTTCCTAATAATGTGTGATATTCACCAGTCAATTTTAGTTCAAATGAATCCAAATATTCCTCTTTGTGTAATTGGATTAAATTTTTTTCATATTTATAACCTACCCAATGATACCATAGTTTTGTTTGGTTTGAGTCATTAGAACTATTTTTGTCTATCTATTTCCATTACATGGTTCACATAATCCAACACATAAGGACCATTATTTAAATATGTATTACCATAACATATTCCTTTTTATAAAATAAATAGAGTTTATTCCCAGATTTTAAAATAAATCCATCTATATCAATTCTATATATAGATATATATTTTTGGTGACTAGAGGAAATAATAAAGATATTTTAAAACGATGTTCATTCCCATCGGAGATATGAGGTGATAGTACCTAATGGCCACAGTATTAAGTCGTGCTCTAATGGATGTTCATCGATCTACATCACCCAAGAAGATATTCTAGATTCTACTAGGTTCCTATATTTGAATAAATATTTATTATCAATATATTGTATCTAATATCCAATTTTTAGAAAAAAATAAATTTCACTTGATAATAAACATTCTTGAATCTCCCCCTTTCTTATTTTCCAAAGTAAAGTTTTTATTCTAGTAGCCTTTCTTTTCACATGTGAAACAGATAGAATATTATTCCCTCACTTTTCCCTTGATCTTTCTTTTCTTGTATGGGTATTGTGAGGATGAATTAAACTTAGAGCTCTTCTTTTGGAATTTCTATGTATTCACCATATGGGAATAAAGATTTTCATGCTTCATATCCATGTCAACTTGGTAAAGTAGAGTGAGAATATAAAGGAGGGATTAAAATATGTTTTTCATACTAAAATTTATAATAGAAATAGAGAATCTTTGAGGGGTGATGAAATAATGAGATCAATTCAAAGTTCTTTAGGCATTTTAAACCCTAGAACCTTTAGGCACTCAATGTATCTAATGGGTTTAACTATATAAGGCCCAACTTGTACACCTTCTCCAATTTTTATCTGAAAGAGTTCCATGTATATCTCAAAATGTTCTTATATTTCTATCACTACTGGAAAATGTACCTATCCCCACGGTTTTCACCAAAACCGTGGGGATAGACCCCCCCTATACCCACGGTTTTGGAAAACCGTGGGTATAGGTGAATTTTTATGACCTATACCCACGGTTTGCCAAAACCGTGGGTATAGGGGTCTCTATCCCCACGGTTTTGGTGAAAACCGTGGGTATAGGTCATCAAAATTCACCTATACCCACGGTTTTCCAAAACCGTGGGTATAGGGGGGGTCTATCCCCACGTTTTTGGTGAAAACCGTGGGGATAGGTCTGGGATAAAATACCTATACCCACGGTTTTGAAAAACCGTGGGTATAGGTCAATTTTGTGTCCGCGGGAAATTTTTTTTTTCCGCGGGAAGGAATTTTTTTTTGGCGGGAACCCTATACCCACGGTTCTTCCCTCTATACCCACGGTTTTTATAACTATATTTAACTAAATAGATATATATATATACATATATGTGAAGTTAGGGTAGTGGTTAGACGCGGTGTTTGCAGCGAAGAGGTTGCGGGATCGAAACTCGGCGCGTGCATTATTTTAAGACCAATACCCACGGTTTTGAAACCGTGGGTAAAAGCCATTGAAACCGTGGAAATTCTCTATGTTTCGGTGACACGGTGGCAGGACACCTATACCCACGGTTTTCCAAAACCGTGGGTATAGGCTGGGGACCTATACCGACGGCGTTCCAGCCCGCGGTTCCCAAAACCGTGGGTATAGGCTATACCCACGGTTTTGGAGGCTATACCCACGGTTTTGAACCGTGGGTATAGGCCGTTTTTCCAGTAGTGTATCTCTTAATAAATACCATTGAGATACTGGATCATGCTATAGTCATCCATGTCTTTAAGTGGATTCATGAGTTCATTAAACATGGATGAAAGAATTAAACATCAAATGTAAAATTCATCTATTAGTTTTTTATCTTAGATAGATAACTCCTCATCACTATAAGATCCCGTATTTTTATAACATAACTTTCATTTCATTACACGGAACTGAGGATTGTTAAGGTTTAGTGTCTTGGAAACAAGGATCATAATACATAAAAAAAAACATAAAACATTCTTCTTAAACACTTGAAAGGCTTCTCCTTTAGTTCATCCTATGTTCATTATGCATCTCATAACCTGGGGACATACATCAAAAGAAAGGGTGAGCAGAAGGCCCAGTAAGGGAAACAAGAGAAACATTTTACAAGTGAACTTGAGGTACTTCAATAAGGACATGAAAAGAACTTTAAGGCATGAGAAAGAAAATCATGAGATACATCATAATAAAAATAATAATTTTTCATAACTTGAAGATGTGGCTACAACATTTAATATTGACAATCGTTTCGTTTCACCAAGGTCCATCCCCAAGGTGTCGTTAAAAATTACCAAGGTTATTCACCAAGGCGTCGTTAAAATGGTCATCTCTAGAGATTAAGTCTTTACCCAATGCATTGGAGCGCTATCAGGGCGCACCCTTAAATTTGTCTTTATTTTCATGTGAGCCACATATATCATCATCAAACATTTCATAAATAACCCATATAGCATAAAATAAATGGGTTTCATTTCATAATCATAACGTTTTAAAAACTGCTTTAAAGACATGATCTTTACGTTACTTTAAACCCACGGAAAGGGAAAGCGGGTATCATGTATGTAAATCCCAGAATTTAAAATAGAACATTTTTATATATATGTGAATACCCCTTTAGAAATAGGAGCTTTGAGTATTCACTTTATAACATAAAATAATTTTGAGAAAAGAGAGGCATTTTGAGACGAAAATTCTGCAGCATAACAGCTATGTTACAAGGTTTTAGAAACTTTGAAAAGAGAGGGGACATGGGTTGAACAATCATAATTGACCCATAAAAAGGTAGAGGGACAGAGTAAGAAGGATATATGGACATGGTGATGCAATTTCAAGGACATACCAATTGAAATGAAAAACATGGAAGGAAGAAAAAAATTTGATTTCTCTTATGAAAATTCGGCAGCCTAACGGCGTCACTTAAACTTCAACAAAAATGAATTGAACAAATAAAATAGGGTCTCTCATCATATGATCATAAGAGATCAGTATGATAGATATAGAGATCATACCCCAACAGAATAAAAAGGAACTTGAAAGATTTGACATGAAAATCGAACTTGAAAAATGAGAAGGGTGAAAGAATCACTTAAACATTCGGCAGCCTAACGGCGTCACTTAAACATTCATAAAACGAAATGATGAGAGTAAGAGGGGATCTCCCATCATATAAACATGAAAGGGAAGTAAGAGGAATATAAAAGAACATCCTCTCACATAAAAACAAGGAGCATAATAGGAATGACATAAAAGAGATTACATGAAAAGAAAGAGAGGGGTCGGATCCCTTACCTTAAAACGTGACTCTTGAAACTCAAAGGATTGGACCTTGAGGGATTGGAGGCACCTTGGGAGGACTCCTTGGAAGGTAAGAAGACCAGAAATTCGTTGGGGGAGAGTTGGGAGTGAAAACTAAGGGAGGAAAGGGTGGGTATTTATAGGGAAAGTGAGGGGACAAAGCATTAATGGCCAAAGGACACCTCACATGTGCTTTTCTCAAACCCATGTGATCTCCCTTGGCATTTATCATGGAGTTAGGCCACATGGGCCCCCCAAAACAATAATTCATCACCCTTGGCCGGCCAACCCTCAAAAGATCTCATGACATCATCATTACACCATTATGATGTCATTAAACATACCGAAACCCTAAAACTGTATTTTTACTATTCACTGAAAATTCAACTTTCTCAGAATAACCCCAAAATTTCACCTTAACCAAATATCAATGCTCTGATTTCAAAAAAGAAATCCATTTTATAAAAATAATTTTCTAAATATTTTTAATTTAATTTTTAAATAAAAACACTATTCATCGAAAATTCACTTTTTTCAGAAAAATCCCCAAAAATTACCTTAACATAATATCGATGCTCTGAGTTCAAAAATAAAGTCCTTTTTATAAAAATAATTTTTTAATTATTTTTAATTAAATTTTTAATTTAAAAACACTATTCATCTGAAAAAACTAATACTTGAATAATAATTTATGAAACCGTTATTTAACCATTTTATTGAATCACATTACTTAACCTAGGTGTCTAAATTATATTAAAACTTTCTTTGAGTGAAATTACTAATCCATTTGGTCACATTACTAATCCTAAGCGTAAAATCACTATTCATAATTTACTATTCATCAAAAATTAAGTTGATCTTATTAGACTCCAAATTCCTTACTGAACACTTTTGTAGAAGACCATTTTTTGAAAATCATTACACATCATTAGTTATTTAGGGTTTACATAAATATTTCAAAATATCCCTTTTTCAAAATTCATCAATAAAATACATTCTAAAATTGTCTAGGCATTTGAAATTTCACAAACATCACTAAAGGAAGAAATCTCAATTTATTCAACCGAGAGGATTACACAAGGAAACTAGGGTCTCATCACATAGCCCCTTATAACACTGGCATAAGACCTAAGTGTAAGGTGTGCTATGGTGAGAGAATCTGAGGGAGTCTCAGATAACATTGCCCAAGTAGCAATCTCCACTAACTTGAACTTCTCCTGCAAGCGTTTTCGTTCAAGCTTGACACGCTGGAGCTCGGCTTGGGCTTGGTCCAAAGCGAAGCCCACAGATGCTACCTCCTTCCCAAGCTCTGATAAGTGGGCTTCGTAAGGGTTGAGTCTACTGGATGAAGCCATCGACTCCTCTTTCTGCATTAACCATTAACATCTTATTATATAAATAAGATTAAGTTAATATACTACTCAAAAAGATTGGGTCGTTACATTCTTCCCCCCTTAAGAAATTTCGTCCCCGAAATTTACACTTGAGGCCTAGTCGAAAAGGTGAGGGTACTTTTGCTTCATCGTTTCCTCGGGATCCCAAGTCGCTTCTTCGTACTTATGATTCCTCCACAACACTTTCACAAGGTGTGTAGTCTTGTTTCGTAGAACCTTGTCTCTACGGTCTAAGATCTCCACTGGCTGCTCCTCATAAGAGAGGTCATGTTCAAGTTGTACCACCTCTGGGTTCAGTACATGCGAAGGGTCGGGTATGTACTTCCTCAAGAGAGATACATGTAAGACATCATGAACTTGAGCTAGGTTCGGTGGAAGTGCTAGACGATAGGCCACTGCTCCTATGCGATCAAGGATTTCATAGGGGCCAATGTACCTAGGGCTGAGCTTCCCTTTCTTCCCAAACCGCATGACTCTCTTCCATGGAGAAATTCGAAGGAAGACTTTGTCACCAACACCAAACTCCAAGTCTCTTCGTCGATTGTCAGCATAGCTCTTCTGCCGACTCTGAGCAGCTTTTATGTGTTGTTGGATGGCATGAACTTGTTCTGTCATTTCTTGCACAAGATCAGGCCCAAGAAGCTTCCTCTCACCAGTTTCATCCCAACAAGTAGGAGTTCTACACCGCTTTCCATACAGAGCTTCATAGGGTGCCATCTGAGTACTCGCATGGAAGCTGTTGTTATAGGAGAACTCCACTAATGGGAGGTGTTGATCCCATCCACCTTTAAATTCCATTGAGCATAATCTCAACATGTCTTCGAGTGTCTGAATAGTCCTTTCAGATTGGCCATCAGTTTGAGGATGATAGGCCGTACTAAAATTCAATTCAGTATTCAGAGCATGCTGAAGACTTCTCCAGAATTTTGATGTGAATCTTGGGTCACGATCAGATATGATGGATAGTGGTACCCCATGCAGCCTTACCACTTCCTTCACGTATATCTTGGCAAGCTGATCCAGAGAGAAATCTTCCCGAATAGAGATAAAATGGGCTGTCTTGGTGAGACGGTCCACAATAACCCATATTGCATTGTTTCCTTTGGATGTTTTTGGGAGACCAGTTACAAAGTCCATGGTGATATTATCCCACTTCCATACTGGTATGGGTAGCGGTTGTAATACCCCCTTAGGAAGTTGTCTTTCTGCCTTTACTTGCTGACACACCAGGCACCTTGTAGTGTAATCAGCAATCTCCCTCTTCATGTTATCCCACCAATAATGATCACGAAGGTCTCTATACATCTTAGTGCTTCCCGTATGTATAGAGAAAGTAGAGCTATGAGCTTCATCCATCAGTTCTTTCTTTATCTCCGGAATAGATGTAACACATAGTCTTGTACGAAATTTCAATACACCTTCTTGATCAATATTGAAATCAGGGAACTTCCCATCCTTTACAGCCTCGAACTTCTCCTGCAGCAAAGGATCTTCTTTTTGAGCCTTCTTGATCTTCTCTAGTAATGAAGGTTGAGAAATCATTTGGGATAGGGTTGATGATGTCCCTTTCCTTATAATTCCCATGTCCAGTTTTACTAGATCTTTAATCAAGGGATCTCCCAGGATCCTCATTGTTGCCAGAACAACAGGATCTTTCCTGCTTAACGCATTCGCGACTTTGTTTGCTCTTCCAGGGTGATAATGAATTGAACAATCATAGTCTTTAATAAGCTCCAACCATCTCCTTTGTCTCATGTTCAATTCTTTCTAAGTGAAAATATACTTTAGACTTTGGTGGTCAGTGTATATATCACATTTCTCCCCATAAAGATAGTGCCTCCATATCTTTAGAGCAAAAACAACTGCCGCCAGCTCTAGATCATGCGTAGGATAATTCTGCTCATGAATCTTCAACTGTCGAGATGCATAAGCAATTACTTTGTCATTTTTCATGAGGACGCACCCAAGCCCTTTCAGAGATGCATCGCTAAAAATAACGAATCCTTCTCTGATAGGGGGTAGTGTTAACACCGGTGCAGTAACCAATCTCTTCTTCAGCTCTTGGAAACTTTCCTCGCATTCCTTTGTCCAGATGAACTTAACCCCTTTTCGAGTCAACTTGGTTAGTGGATTAGAAAGCCGTGAAAAGTTTTTCACAAACCTCCTATAATATCCCGCTAAACCAAGGAAACTACGAATCTCAGTTACTGTTGTGGGTTGAGGCCACTCCTCCACAACCATTGTCTTTGCAGGTTCAACCGAGATTCCTTCATTGGTTACGATGTGCCCCAAGAAAGCCACTTGTTGTAACCAAAACTCACACTTTCTGAACTTCCCAAAGAGCCTCTCCTTCCGTAGAGTTTTCAAAACAACCCTCAGATGATCTTCATGCTCCTCACGACTTTTTGAATATATCAAAATATCATCAATAAAAACTACCACAAAGTTATCAAGGTAGTCCTTAAAGACTCTATTCATCAAATCCATGAAAATAGCAGGAGCATTAGTCAAGCCGAAGGGCATAACAGTAAACTCATAATGCCCATATCTTGATCGGAAGGCAGTCTTTGGAATATCTTCCTTCTTCACCCTCAGTTGATGATAACCAGATCGAAGGTCAATCTTAGAGAAGAATTGAGCCCCACGAAGTTGGTCAAATAAATCATCAATTCTTGGAAGAGGGTATCTGTTCTTCACTGTGATCCCGTTCAGTTCTCTATAATCAATGCATAGCCGCATTGATCCATCCTTCTTCTTCACAAAGAGAACTGGTGCTCCCCAAGGAGACACACTCGGTCGGATAAACCCCTTCTCCAACAAGTCTTGGAGTTGTTTCTTTAGCTCCTCTATCTCCACATTTGCCATTCTATACGGAGTCTTTGATATCGGTTGAGACCCAGGTACGAGTTCAATGGAGAACTCTACCTCTCTTTCTAGGGGAGGTCCAGGTAACTCCTCAGGAAATACGTCCATGTATTCCTGAACAATCGGAACATCTTCAATTTGTATGCTCCCTTTCCCTTCTTCCTCATCACCGATTAACTCCATAAAGAAAGCTATAGGAGGTGCTTCTAGATAGGGATCAGTTCGGGATATCTCTCCACGGAAGATAACTGTAGGTCGTTCATTCAAGACTACTGAGATTTCCTTACTTCTTCATTTGATCTTAGAATTATACTTTGAGAGCCAGTCCATCCCTAGTATAACGTCGAATTCCATCATGGGAATGACTACTAGATTTGCGATAAGATTGTGCTCACCAAAGTAAACACTAGAGTCTCTAAACACTGTTGATGCATGGATAATCCCACTTGGAGTCTTGACTGACAACTCTACCTCAAGCAATTCAGGGATTGATTCTATATTCTTTGCAAACTTGGAAGAAATAAAGGAATGCGTAGAACCAGAATCAAATAAAGCACTTGCTAGTTTTGAGAGGACAACAAGAGTACCTGCTACCACATCGTTCGGGACTTCAACTTCAGCTGTTGTGATAGCGAAAGCATGACCTTGCTCTCTTGGCCTCTGCTGAGGTTGGTGGTGATTCCCCTCCACCGCCCTCAGATTGGGACATTGGTTAGCAAAGTGCCCAAGCTGTCCACACTTGAAGCATGTGACTTCGGGTAGGGCCAGAACCATCTTTCCTCTGTCGTTAGTGTTGGGAAGCTGAGGCTTCACCTCACTATGACAATTCCGAGCAATATGGCCTCCTCTTCCACACTTGTAGCACTTACCACTTCCGTTCAAGCAGTTCCCCGGATGATTCTTCCCACATTTATTGCATGTGGTAAGTTGCATTTTCTTTCCACCTCTTCCCTGATCAAAAGACTTCCCTAAACTGGGCTCCAACGATCTCTTCTTTTCATTTGGCTTATGAGACCACTGTGTCTCACCAAACTCCAGCTCGACTTTCATAGCACTTCGAACTATTTCTTCATAGCTATCATAGTCCCTGTTGGCTAGATTCTTCCGCAGATGAGGTCGTAGTCCGCCAAAGAATCTATCAACCTTCCCATTAGGGTCCATGACAAAGCTTGAGGTATAACGGGAAAGCCTTGTGAAGTTCATCTCGTAGCTTCCGACAGATTCGTTCTCCTTCTGCTTCAGCTCGAGAAACTCTTTCTCCATTTTCGTTCTCATGGAACGAGGGAAATACTTGTTAAAGAAAATCCCCCGAAATTCTTCCCACTCCATAGCTTCCATCTCTCCTCGTGGCTTCGTGTTTTTGATCAGTGACCACCACTGATCAGCTTCTCCCTCCAGGCGGTAAACAGCAAGGGTGACCTTTTTTTGTTCCGAACAATGAAGTACAGAAAAGATCTTTTCAATGGAGCTTATCCATTGTTCCGCAACCAAAGGGTCAGTAGATCCACTGAATGTTGGCGGTCGTTGACGCATGAAGGACTCAACAGAGTGTTGTTCCCTTCGTGGTGAGGTCGGCCTCTCAGCTTGATTCAAGTTATTACTCATAACTTGAGTCAGTTGGTTCATCATTCGCATGAATGTTTCCATTCCGGATTCCATCGGAGGGCCGTCAACACATGGTGCATTGAGGTCACCATCGGCACGGTTTCTCTTATTGCCCGCCATTTTCTAAAAGAATAAAACCTTAGTGAGAAACTTATTTCATTTATGAATCTTTTAACTAAGACTTCATGCTTAGACAATAATAGTTCTCTATAATTCCTTCATAATGATTCATAAAAAGCATGTGATTAACCAAACATATCCCCCGGGAGTGTCGTAACCAAGAGTGCAGCAAGGCCCGTTATCGTGCACCAGTTCCCGTTCGAGTCTAGCTCAAAGCGGTGTTTTCGGGTTTTACCCCTATGTACATCTGTGCCAGATCCGCCTCTACCTGCTCGTATCCAGACAGGGATGTATTTGTTTGATAGACCACTTACTCAATACTTACCAAAATACCAGGAAGTTTTCCTATATTTAAACTTTTCTATAGGGTTCTTCCTAAAGTTTTTATATCCTAATTTCCACAAATAACTAAACCATCCTTTGATACCAACTATAAGATCCCGTCTTTTTATAACATAACTTTCATTTCATTACACGGAACTGAGGATCGTTAAGGTTTAGTGTCTTGGAAACAAAAATCATAATACATAAAAAAAACATAAAACATTCTTCTTAAACACTTGAAAGGCTTCTCCTTTAGTTCATCCTATGTTCATTATGCATCTCATAACCTGGGGACATACATCAAAAGAAAGGGTGAGCAGAAGGCCCAGTAAGGGAAACAAGAGAAACATTTTACAAGTGAACTTGAGGTACTTCAATAAGGACATGAAAAGAACTTTAAGGCATGAGAAAGAAAATCATGAGATACATCATAATAAAAATAATCATTTTTCATAACTTGAAGATGTGGCTACAACATTTAATATTGACAATTGTTTCGTTTCACCAAGGTCCATCCCCAAGGTGTCGTTAAAAATTACCAAGGTTATTCACCAAGGCGTCGTTAAAATGGTCATCTCTAGAGATTAAGTCTTTACCCAATGCATTGGTGTGCTATCAGGGCGCACCCTTAAATTTGTCTTTATTTTCATGTGAGCCACATATATCATCATCAAACATTTCATAAATAACCCATATAGCATAAAATAAATGGGTTTCATTTCATAATCATAACGTTTTAAAAACTGCTTTAAAGACATGATCTTTACGTTACTTTAAACCCACGGAAAGGGAAAGCGGGTATCATGTATGTAAATCCCAGAATTTAAAATAGAACATTTTTATATATATGTGAATACCCCTTTATAAATAGGAGCTTTGAGTATTCACTTTATAACATAAAATAATTTTGAGAAAAGAGAGGCATTTTGAGACGAAAATTCTGCAGCATAACAGCTATGTTACAAGGTTTTAGAAACTTTGAAAAGAGAGGGGACATGGGTTGAACAATAATAATTGACCCATAAAAAGGTAGAGGGACAGAGTAAGAAGGATATATGGACATGGTGATGCAATTTAAAGGACATACCAATTGAAATGAAAAACATGGAAGGAAGAAAAAAATTTGATTTCTCTTATGAAAATTCGGCAGCCTAACGGCGTCACTTAAACTTCAACAAAAATGAATTGAACAAATAAAATAGGGTCTCTCATCATATGATCATAAGAGATCAGTATGATAGATATAGAGATCATACCCCAACAGAATAAAAAGGAACTTGAAAGATTTGACATGAAAATCGAACTTGAAAAATGAGAAGGGTGAAAGAATCACTTAAACATTCGGCAGCCTAACGGCGTCACTTAAACATTCATAAAACGAAATGATGAGAGTAAGAGGGGATCTCTCATCATATAAACATGAAAGGGCAGTAAGAGGAATATAAAAGAACATCCTCTCACATAAAAACAAGGAGCATAATAGGAATGACATAAAAGAGATTACATGAAAAGAAAGAGAGGGGTCGGATCCCTTACCTTAAAACGTGACTCTTGAAACTCAAAGCATTGGACCTTGAGAGATTGGAGGCACCTTGGGAGGACTCCTTGGAATGTAAGAAGACCAGAACTTCGTTGGGATAGAGTTGGGAGTGAAAACTAAGGGAGGAAAGGGTGGTTATTTATAGGGAAAGTGAGGGGACAAAGCATTAATGGCCAAAGGACACCTCACATGTGCTTTTCTCAAACCCATGTGATCTCCCTTGGCATTTATCATGGAGTTAGGCCACATGGGGCCCCCAAAACAATAATTCATCACCCTTGGCCGGCCAACCCTCAAAAGATCTCATGACATCATCATTACACCATTATGATGTCATTAAACATACCGAAACCCTAAAACTGTATTTTTACTATTCACTGAAAATTCAACTTTCTCAGAATAACCCCAAAATTTCACCTTAACCAAATATCAATGCTCTGATTTCAAAAATGAAATCCATTTTATAAAAATAATTTTCTAAATATTTTTAATTTAATTTTTTAATAAAAACACTATTCATCGAAAATTCACTTTTTTCAGAAAAATCCCCAAAAATTACCTTAACATAATATCGATGCTCTGAGTTCAAAAATAAAGTCCTTTTTATAAAAATAATTTTCTAATTATTTTTAATTAAATTTTTAATTTAAAAACACTATTCATCCGAAAAAACTAATACTTGAATAATAATTTATGAAACCGTTATTTAACCATTTTATTGAATCACATTACTTAACCTAGGTGTCTAAATTATATTAAAACTTTCTTTGAGTGAAATTACTAATCCATTTGGTCACATTACTAATCCTAAGCGTAAAATCACTATTCATAATTTACTATTCATCAAAAATTAAGTTGATCTTATTAGACTCCAAATTCCATACTGAACACTTTTGTAGAAGACCATTTTTTGAAAATCATTACACATCATTAGTTATTTAGGGTTTACATAAATATTTCAAAATATCCCTTTTTCAAAATTCATCAATAAAATACATTCTAAAATTATCTAGGCATTTGAAATTTCACAAACATCACTAAAGGAAGAAATCTCAATTTATTCAACCGAGAGGATTACACAAGGAAACTAGGGTCTCATCACATAGCCCCTTATAACACTGGCATAAGACCTAAGTGTAAGGTGTGCTATGGTGAGAGAATCTGAGGGAGTCTCAGATAACATTGCCCTAGTAGCAATCTCCACTAACTTGAACTTCTCCTGCAAGCGTTTTCGTTCAAGCTTGACACGCTGGAGCTCGGCTTGGGCTTGGTCCAAAGCGAAGCCCACAGATGCTACCTCCTTCCCAGGCTCTGATAAGTGGGCTTCGTAAGGGTTGAGTCTACTGGATGAAGCCATCGACTCCTCTTTCTGCATTAACCATTAACATCTTATTAAATAAATAAGAGTAAGTTAATATACTACTCAAAAAGATTGGGTCGTTACAATCACTCACCACCTTTGAATATGGATTAGGTATTAGATATTTTAGAACATAAGATTTCTATTCATGCTGCAACACTACCCATAAGAATCTGAACCATTCTTGGAAGTTAATACTAGTTAGGATATGGTATTTATCTAGAGTAGATCTCAATAATAATGTAATTTATGAAAATATAATTATTATATAGTAATAAAAGATCATATTATTAACAATTTTTTTGATCAAAAAAATATGTGAGATATAATAATTTTATATTTTATTATGTATCTCACTATTTTATCAATTTTTAATGACCCTCACCATTTAACTCATAATTTTCAATCACCATAGTCATTATAGTGGAAATGATCCATATTTCCATCCTTGTGATAAATATTATGGCCATTAAAACAATAAAAAGGTGTTTAGGTAGGTATTCTTTCCAACTATGGTCATACAACACATTGTTTTGTTGAGTTGATTCCTCAATCCTAAAATCCTGATTTGAATTTTCTCAATATTAACCCCCAAATTTATATTTCGAATATTATTTATATTAAATTGAATACAAATTTAGTTATTTTGACACATTATCTTAATTAATATTTTTTCAAAATTAATATTTCCCATGACTATATCTTAAACCAATAGATTAACTATAGTTTTTCTAAATTCATATAATGGAAGGCGTAATGAATTAATATTAACTTAAGGGATCTTATTTATTATGTGTATGGATTTATTGTTTTATCTTTTATATGTATTGTTTAATATAAATTTGAAATTATTTTAGGGAATAAATGTGTTCTAATAAAAAATTTATGCCTAAATATTTTATTTTAATTCTATCTTTTCATATTAATCAATTTATTTATGTAATAGTGGTCTTACATCCATAGAATAAAACATGGATAGTGTAGTTACCCAACCTGAGATATCCCAGATCCAGTTTCGTTCTACCATTACATTGGCATAGATAATAGAGTTAAATCCCAATGAACTAAATAGTTTAGCAGTTTTGGAAAACCATCTTACTTACATGATACTCAGAATACATTGGGAAAGAGAATAAATCATAACATAAGTAAAATCACAGTATCCTTGGAACTCATTTAATAGATCCCACTTCACAACCTTGGGAAACTAAACATAAGAAGGGTGATAACAAATTCTTGGTAATATTATATATAGTGGAAGAAAAACTAAATAAATGAGAATAAATTATCATGTAAGGATGAATAACTGAGAACACATTCTATTTAAAATAACTGGATAAGACATAAGGAATATGGAAATGTAAATAACTGAAACACATCCCATTTAATCTATAAAACGAGAATGAAATGAATCCATAAATTTTATCATATGAAAATATCATGGATAAAAAAAATAACAATTGAAACATCAAAGAAATAAATTCTTAATTATTGGACTTCATATCATGAGTCACATGAAATCTCATACCATCAAGACCTTTCACAAGATGGTTTAAAAATATTGGTAGAAACTCCTTTAATTTGGTCAACAGATATTTCTCTTGAGAACCTATCCATGCATCAAGGGGATATTTAAATTTTAGGCCCCACCCATCACTTCCAGTCCAAATCATTCTTCATATATCAAATAATATATTTAATTAATGAACAATTATCCTCATCATCAAATGTCTGTATTAAGTAAAAGGTATGGATTTATAATTATTTCACCAGTTAATTAAATAACTTTAAAAGTAAACACCATATGTAAAATGATATATAAATTAGGAAAAAATAATATTAATGATAAATAATGTATATATTTTTGGAAAATTTGATGTTTAATGGTCAATGGAAACTGACTATTTTAAGAGGAGTAAAAAAATAAATCATGGAAGTGAATGTGAATACAATCCATGGTTGAGTCAATCATAAAACATCGAGAGAAATAATAAGTATGGTATAAATAAAAAATATCCCAAGGATATTAAAATAAAGCGTTATTTTCATTGATGAAATAAAAAATATCCTTAAAAACATTTTGGAGGAAAGTATTATTTTCTTTTTGAAAAAAAATTTGAAAATCCATTTTTCTCTTCAAATAAATTTTAAAATATAATCACTAAAAATTGTTTCTAAAACTTTAAAATGAATCTTCTAGGAAATTATGGTAGTTAATTATTTACATTTCTTACAAGGTAAAAATAATATTAACTTTGTACGGTAAAAGGTTAGAAAGGTTCCTTGTTCGTAAAGCGAAAATAAAAATCATTTGAAATTTTTTTAAAAAGACAAGAAGGGTAAAAAATTTAATAAATAATTTTGTAAATATTAAAAAAAATTAAAACCTTTTTATAAAATATGGTTTTTAAAATAAATTGGGTTCTTCAAGCAAAAAGAAAAATTAAGTCAGGTGTTCTTATAAACATTTTCTAAAAATTTTGAGTAACAAAGAGTAGAAAAATGGTAATATTAATTGAAAAAGTACATGAATATCCATAGGATAATAAATTAATGGTTTTATTGATAAATGATTATATGAACTTCTTTAATATAATTTCAATAATATATAATCTTGACTAGAATGTGATTGTGAAATAAACCCTTATAATGATCATAATATCGAAGTGATAATTGATTGATGAAGATATTATGTGTATCAACTAAAAAGATATAAAAAATAAGTGTAAATACATAAATAGATAATAAAATTAATTATACACATAATAATATAATATTAATGAAATTGATGAAGTAATATGAACTAATGAAAGGAATTGAGTTATGAAATTTATTTAGCACTTTGTAACTTTATGTTCAAGTCCCGTTAGATGAAATAATTATAATTGAATATAAAAATGACAAAAATAATTAATTATTTAGGATATTAAATGTTAAATGGGAATTATATGAACTATATAAAAGAAACTAGGTGCTTAAAATTACAATATTCTTTAATTAAATGAAATTGAGATAATATCACTCACTATTTGGTAACTTTTGAATTATAATCCCCCTGAAATAAATGACATCAAATAAAACATTAAATACTATGAATATAAATTTATTCATGATATTAAATTGAATATGGGTATTATATACACCACAAAAAATAAAAAAGTTGTGAAATGGTGTATGCATCACAAAAAGAAAAGTGATATAAGAATCCATTACCTTGCATTTCCTTTTAGTTTAATGTCCTTTAAACTATTGTATAATGGTTTTAAAAAATTTATTAACTTAAAATATAACCATAATAATATTTATGATATCATATATTATCTTCTTATAATATCTTATTACCAGTTTGTTAACAATCCTTCATTATCTTTACTATTTTGGGTGTTAATTACCTAGTTTTTCAAGTATGTTTTGACTTGTTATTTCTATTCTTCTTATGTATATCATGATTTAATAATATAAAAATTTAAACAATGATTTAATTATCATATATATTCATTATATATGTATTTAAAATAATTCATAATATTTGGATATAGGAAATGAAATGCACCATTCATGGAGACAGTAGGTTGTGCGTACACATGAACATTATTTTCATTTCATAGTCATATTTAAGAGAATTAAAAGTAAAGGATATATATATATTATAAAAAAATAATCATATTTATATCTTATATTTCACATATTTTTATTAAAACCATCCTTTATAAGTGCCATGTATACTGTGAATGAATCATATCACTCTGAGGAGGCAGTAGTCCACACATCCACAAATGATGTTATCGTATTCCAAAGAAAATAAAAAAACATAAAGGTATGATTAATATAAGAATTTAATAAGTATATATAAATTATAAATATCATATATATTCTATAAATCCATAATTATTTCCAATCTTTAAATGTGGTAATGGAAGAATGAACGACATTAGTTCATGAGGTGGAAGTCCACCGTACACACAATCATTGATTGTGTATCTCATTTGATGGATGTGTGTAAAAGTGTAGGTAAAACTATTAGTATAAAAAATATATTCATATTTAAGAGACTAATTATATTATATAATTAAGAAATAAAAATAACTTATGGGGTGGAGAAGAAAATGAATCAAAAATGATAGTTGAAGAACGTTACCTCTTATTCAGGTAACCCCTTTTCGTTTACACCAAAAGACATCAGTGGTTCAATTTATTCACAAATTGAGGTTATAGAAGTAGGGGAGGGACTGTGAGATCTTATTTTTATAGAGTTTGTATGAGACAAAGTTCTTCATATTTTTAAATAAGTGGGAGGGTGAGTGCCGTTTATTGTGGAGGAAGAGTGGCATTTTGGTAAATTTTTGAATAAGGGAATTCCACTCACATTTTAACCATGTAAATTGGATCCAATAATGAAAATAAATTATATACAAGGGACTATAGGGTTGAAATATGGCCATATAATGGCTTTTTTATAGGTTTATAGGTCATTTTGGACCATAAGTTTATATTTTAGTCCCTTGTTAAGATTTCTCTTAATCGCTGTAATTAATTTTAATTACATTCACTAATATTTTTAGTAAAAAATTAATTTGAAATTATTAGAAATTATAAATTATTATTAATCCAAATATGGAAACCATTTTTCAAATTCCAATCATATAAGTGGTAGAAAATAATTAAAAATCAATCCCACACACAAGACATTAAAGTAGGTTTTTAAAGTAAAAATGTTCCAAACTTTGAAATTTTTTTATATCAAATTCTAATGTGAAATTGATTCCAATGACCTAAATTGGAATAATTGGGATGAAAAGTAATTTTTTAATTAAAATATATTATTCTTCATTATTCATCAAAAAATGAAACTTCTTATAAAAATACCCAAAATTCACCCAAATTATTTTTTTATATTCTACTTTAAAAAATGAATTTTTATCATTATAAATTTATAAATGCGTAAAAAAATTATATTTAAAATATGTTTACCATTAAAAGTTGGTGAAACTGACTTTATAAAAATAAATATATTTTATGTGTAATCTTGGTTTTGTTATTATCTTATGCATATCAAATCTATTAGATTAATGTCAAAAATATTTTAATGAATATTGAACATATAGATTTAATTAATTTCATTCACTAATAGTAATTAATTTAATTTATTAAGATAAAACAACTTTGTGATCGTAAAAAAAATTATTTTCTTTATTTTTAATTAGTTTATATTTCAATTTATAATTAATTGAAAACCATGAATTGATCTTATATTTTTGTAAACAATATATTTTCAAAAGTTATTTAATCATATTCATAACAGTTAGTTTAAAGGCTAGGTAATGTCTTATTATATTAAATAATAATATTTTAATAATATATTGTTGCTCAGTAATACTCGGTCTCATGTGTATTGCAAGCTAAATCAGTATCATGTGCATTTCAAGCTATAGAATATATTAAATTTATTTAAAATATTAAATATATGATAAAGTCTTGATAGGTTATATTCCTTTATAAATTTTGTGTTGTGTGTTATACACAAAATCGAAAAAAGTTACACTTTTAAAAATTTTGAGGTGTTACACATAGAGAAATAAAATAATTGAATAAATGGAATGATCATGATCATATACAATGGTTGATTTATTGAGAGGACAGTTAATCAACATATGAACCTAAGAGGAAACTCCTTGTGGCAGTCTTGGCATGAGCTGCAGCATTCCACCATTCCAAAAACGTATCACTTGTTTTGGTTTCATCTAAGTTCCATCTTAAATAGCCTCTACTTTATCTCTAACTTAAACTAGCTTCATGCATCTATGGATACTAATTTTATTACATATGTTTTATAACTCAAACATAGATGAGGGGAAACAAAGTATTGGTTAAGAGGAATTATATAAAACAATATTGGACACACAGGTCCAACGTACATAATAAAAGAGGCAGTGAGGACTCAAGAAACATAAAATTTAATTTAATAATAAATAATTTTGAAACCAATGAATTAATTAAATTAAATTAAACCAAAACATACACAGGTCTTGGTAAAATATAATGATCATTCAAACATGTGAAATGATTATACATTTAAAACCAAAATCTAGCATTCATTTCATTTCATTCTTCATTAAGATAAAACATGGTCAAATTAATTTGATTAATTTTATTATTAATCAGTTAACCCATTTTATCCAATCTTACTAAAATTGTCATCCTCTCTGATTTTTAATAAAATAAAATATTTTATTTTTTAGAAAACATAATAAAATAGTATACATCTTTGTACTTTGAAGTAACTTATTGATGACCAATCCGAACTAATTTGTACAATTCTTTTTTGCATACAGTGCACTCATACTTTTTATTATGTACATGAAATGTGTCATCATTTCATAGGGTGTACATACAAATTAATTCCCTATAAAACACATGAAAATTATGATTCTTATGAAATTTAATGTGTTGATTCTTTAGTATGAAATGATGATACATGATTCATAGTATCAAATATTACATGGAATTAAATTAGAGTTTAATATAATATAAAACCTTATGACCAAATAACTTCATAAAACTCAAGTCTATGAGGTTTAATGGATTAATTAATTGAATTTAATATTTATTTGAAAATAGGTAATGTACAATGCATGATCATGCTAGAAACATGGATTTTACATCACTTCATTGGATATTTATAGTACACACCTAGAGACTTGATGTGTACTTATTTCAAAAAAAATTAAGTACAAAGTGTGTAGAATGGATTCATGGTGTCTACATCAAGTTGCATGGTTTCCAACCAGTATCTATCCCATATTGAATACACATGGTGTATTAATTATGTGAAATTTCTTGACCCTGTGTTTTCTTCCTTGAAATCACATTGAATACACAACATAAATGAAATATACATGGAATATGTTCTAGAAAATTTATGTGTCATACTAACTGGTTAACATTGAGTGAATTTAATGCATGATATGTGTATTTATTAGATAATGACATGGAGTCCAAACAATTTTCCTGGTGCAATGAATAAGGATACATGGAATGGGATAAAGGATTACACACTGTGTAATATTATATTATATGTCTAAAATTCTTGGTACCTATGGATGAGTTCTTTAGATGAATTATTTATTAATTATTAACTAATCTAGGTTTATGTGAGTAATAAATGAAGGAGTGGAAGATGATATTTTGACAACGGATCTAGAAAAAATCAAAATATGATATGAAATTTAACTTCTAATTTATAAAGATCAACAATAAAATAAATAGTTATAAATTTGAATGTCACAACTAAAATACCACTTGATGGTTTCAGGAATAGTGGATGTTCTTATTGGGGCATATCCCAACTCAAAAAATTTCAAATTTTATAGATTATTCAAATATTTTATAAGACATAAATTTCATGACCAATGAAACTTTTAGAAAGAATATTGAGAAACAAGGTATCGAGAACTAATATAATATCTTTCCATGTTAAATTTAATTACAATATAAACATATCATAAGAAAGAATACTGATGTCTTGAGATCTTTCTTTAATAAAGATATTTATCATGTGAAGAAATTTTTGGTTAACTATCATTGCTCTTGCATTATCCAAGTGTCGAATCCATTTTGTGGTGATCCAAATACTCCAATGTTCTCCAAACAATGTCGATAGATTTTCAGGTACAATCATGGTAGATTAATCATCATACAGTTTTTCTCTTGATCACATTGATCATTCCTTCAAGAATGAAGAATCATCCTTGAAATCTCATTCTTTAGATGATGGTGGAGGAAGGAGAATCTCTATAGAATTATTCGAACTTGACGGAGAGATCTTGATTTTATTGTGTATAATAATTATTAATTTTAATCAATCTCTATAAAATTTACATAACCATCTATTTATAGAGATAAGGTTAGTGTAAAATATTATTTAATTTTGTAATGAACATTAAATAATATATTAAACCTTATATGACCCCATTTCATGTCATAATAATAATAATATTATTATTATTATTTTCTCATGGGATGCACTAACTGGCACAAAGATAAATATTATTTTACCAATCTTACTGAAATTATCATCCTATCTGATTTTAAATAAAATATAATATATTTTTAAAAAACATAATAAAATAGTATAAAACGTTTTACTTGGAAGTAACTTAGTGATTACCAATCTGAACTAATTTGTATAGTTCTTTTTTGGATATAGTTCACTCATACTTTATATTATGTACATGAAATGTATCATAATTTCATAGGGTGTACTTACAAATTAATTTCATATGAAACACATGAAAAATTGATAGCCTATGCCTCAAGGTAGTGGAATTTCTATGAGTTTAACTACCCAACACATGATCTAGAGTTTTTTGTAGTGATCTTTTCATCAACATTATGGTGGAATTATCTCTCTGGGGTGAAGTGTAAAATATATACACATTATAAGAGCCTAAAGTATACACACATATAGAATGAGATCAATATGTTCCAATGAATATATTTAGAGCTGATCTGGGACTATGACTACTCAATCCACTACCATCTTAGGAAATACAATAATGTGGCAGACTATCTAAGTATAAAGGATCCAAAACCATATAAATGATGAGAATTGAGAACGATTAATATTATTAGACTTACAAATGATACACATGAGGACTATAAAGGAAGTAAAATCATCATTTATTTCTCAAATGATTACTCAACCATCTATTCTGGAGAAGATAAATGATTCTCAAAGAGATTATGTGGAAATAAAGAATACGGTAGAAGCTATAAGAAAATGAAAATCCTTGGAGTTAAAAATTTTTAAAGAATTTTTTTTTATATTTGGGTTATGACTATATGTACCATTAAATCTTGAGATAAATAAGTATTTATTAAATGATACAAATTGCTCAAAATTCTCTATCCATCAAAGGAGCATGAAGATGTTTCGAGATCTATAAGAGCACTGTTAGTGGAACAATATGAAGGAGGAGATAAAAAAATACATAAAATTGCTAGATATGTCAGCAGGTGAAGGATGGAATGAAAAAATCAAAAGGAATGATGCAAAAAAATTCCCATACTTACATGGAAATAGAAAAACATCACCATAAACTTTTTTATTGGACCTCGAAAGACATCCAGAAGAAATAATTATATATGGTTTGTGGTGGATCATCTTAAAAATATGAATCACTTCATTGAAATTAAATAGGACCTCTCACTTGATCAACTTTAAATAATATACATAAGTAAAGTATAGAGGTTGTGTGTGTCACAACACCCTCCCAAAAAAGTTTACCCCTCCTAGTCCAGAAATGGGAGAAGAGAGATAGAGATGCTGAGTCCAACCTCAAGTAGGCCCCAGGTTAGTGACTATCACCAAGGGTATAACAAACATAAAGATGGGAGGCATTACCATCAAATAGAATACATGTGAATGAATGATATAAAATAGACACCAACTAACTTCTACTCAGACTATAATATTGAAGAAAACTCAAGGAAAAATATTAAATTTCATGCAGGAACTACTAAAACTGAAAGAAAAAACTACAAGTACCAAATGAAAAGTACAAACGATAGTGACCACGAATCCCAAACTACTCATATAACCCAAAAGATAGTATTATCCAAATAGATCTCCAACCTGCTCCAACTGAAATGAAGAATAGTTTATATATATTGGGTGAGTATAACAGTTTTCTAATTAGGATCCTCCTGGAGCTTCTTCTTCCAAAGTAAAGAAAACATGTTAAAGCATAGTGAACAACAGATGAAAATGACTTGTTACCTAAATAGGTATACTAATTTCCCAACCTAACCATGGATACTCTCACCAAGTATCACATACAAGAACATATAATATAATATAGAATATCAAGGGTACCATGCTACCACTTCCCCACTGGTTTTTTGCTCTTTCTCAATGTCGCACGTCCGTAGCATCTCTCTCCAAAAAGGCTATCCCACAGACACCCGGGTGAAGCACCACAACATGAACCTCATGCAACACACACGACCACGTCCACATATCCAAAAGTAACTAGGTAGTTTCTGAGATCCACCACTGCCCACATGTTGTGTATCATACATCAGATATTATACCTCAAGCTATTATAGCCCATAGAATGAGTAATAATCCTCAATACAACACAACCTATACATGTTATACCTATAGTGGCCTTCAAGAAACTATATCTAGAATATATGTGTGAGAAATAAACACAATACATTTAAAACCCTCTATACACATATATGGGGTCAACTACCTTGCATGCATACCAGCACAAGTAACTACCAAGAGAAGAGAGAAAAGCCAAATGTGGTAGTCAACCATCCATCCTCCCACCAGGATGTTGGGAAAAACACCCCCAGGGCTTAGAATCCCTGGGGTGTCAGTTTCTCTAACTGATAGTGTGGAGTATAATATATATACACAAAATTAATTGATATAATATATCTCACAACCACACTATAGAAATAACCTAGTCTGAGACTCAATTGTAGCTAACATCTCTTGGACTCACATCTGTCACTGCTAAGACTAGATATTTTATCCGCACACAACCATTTAAAGAGTTACATTAAGTTACTTTACCACTTCTTATTAGTTTTACATTAAGTGAATTAATTATTTAATCATTAATTAACCATTATCATTTCTAAATTACATTTTATTTTCATTTCAACAAAGTCACATTCCCTCCAAGCATAAGTAAACCAAGTCCAAGACTTATCAGAATTATAACCTTGGTATTCCATCCCAGCAAGCTCCAACCCCATCGGTTAAAAATTTATTCATTTCTATAAGAATTATTACAACTTTCCATATTTATAGGTATTTTATAAAAACATTATAATCTACCAAACACAATGGGATCAAAATTTTGAGTAGATGAACTATCTATCGAGTCTTTTTCACCTATGATAGAAGTGTATACTCATCCAACCTTGAGAAACTAAACATGGAAAGCATGTTCGGTACCCTGCACGTCTTTGCCTCTTTTGGAAGGAGAGTAGCCAAAACCATATACCAAAAGTAGTGGGTAAAGTAATGTAGATAATCAATCAATAGATTTAATAATAATCCAACTTTTATATCCATAGGTAAGCCCATCTCCAACCAATTATTTCATCATCAGTGTCCTCCCCGATACCCACATGCACAAACCGATGCATCTCTCCACTTCAGTCATCGAATGCTACCAAAAAAACCATGGCTCCCTACCCCATGTACCACATCATCCCTCCAGGATCATCTATCCTAGGATCACATCACATCTGGTCCTCCCTTACCGCACAACCATAGCAGTCCTCTAGGATCAACCATATATCAAGTAGCAGTAAACAAACGTAGAAACTGGGATCTTGGCCCTAAATAAATACATCCATCCTTCACACAAAATGATATCTCACAGATCCAAATCATAAGGTACTTTGACTTTACATGCAGACAAGAAACGCATGCCCTACAAAGTCATTATCTTTTATCACACAATCAGTTCTTATTCCATATTGAATTAATTGATTCATAATTCATAGTTTCCAACTATGGGAAACCTAAGCCACAAACTATCACAAGCTATCTCAAATTAATTAAATAATTAATTTGACATGGCTCTATTTACTTTATCAACAAGCATTAACATGATTTAGGTTTATTAACCAATTAAATTAAACATGCATGTATGCATCAATTTAATTATCATCAAATTGCAACAACAACAACCAGATTAATTAAACATGCCTCTTTAACCAATTATCCAATTAATTATCCATTAATTCTAGATTTACACTCTTTACCAATTCTATCAAGATCAATATGCTAAAATAAGAAAGGCATAGATATCACACTATCTTGAAAATCAAGATGCAAATCATTATAACAAAATAAAGCAAAAACATAGTTATGTGATCGATAACAATTCTTTAATCTGGTTAAAGTATTTAATTAGTTAAATTTAAATGTTAAGGGGATAAATCATGATAACTCTATGATTTCATGTAATGAAATAGATAATAAATGAATCCACTACCTCAAAAGTTTTTTGACGTTCTTCACACAAGAATAGATCAACGCAACAGATCCCAATCACCTCTTTTGCAATAACGGCATCCACCCGAGGTTGTCGTGAAATAACCACACCAACCGGAAACTAATGAAACTCCATTATGAACAAAGAGATCAAGTTTCATCACATAGAAAAGAGAAAAAGGAGGAAAAGGATCAGATAAATCACCAGAAAAGAAAGGGAAATAACACTTTGGACCATATCGGGCCACTATAGATCAAAGATGAAATCCCAAGATCGATTACTATCAAAGGGATCTTCAAAACTCCAAAGAGGGGACTGACAGATCACTTTGGATGAGTGTGAGGGAAGAACCAGCCATGGGGTTTGATAACACAAGTGGCTGGAATGTTTTTAAACATTATAGCATCAGGGGATTACACGATGTGTAATACCCTTTCATGTCATGTAATTTCTTGAGGTCTGTTTCCCCTGAAAAAGATCACCTATTCATTTTATTTATTTTTCAAACCCCAAAATATTACGTTATGTGAATCCCAGTTTCATGTCATGTCACTCTTCATGAAATATAGTCCTTCCCTACTTCCATCTTTTAGCAGCCGAGTCCCTACAAACTTCCTTTAAGGCTCCTCTGAGCACTTCTGTCTTCGGAAACACACACAGGGTAGATCCACATGGATCTGGGACTTTATACCAGATACCTCTGAAAACATTATCATCCTCAAGAATCAAAAACCATCCTAGAGAAGAAACATAAAGGGGTCATCTGAATAGCCACCCCGTGATAAACCTCTAAAATATTTCTCCACCATAGGATCTCACGACCTCACTAGAGGAACAAGTGAAAAACCACGCACCAACCACAACTAGTTCTTAAACACTCTCACAGGGAAGACACCACTCAAAAGAGAGAAATACACAACATGAAATAAGATAAAACCATATCATTAATAGAAAAGTTCTACAATCACCAAACGAACAATATTACTAGAGTAGAGCTAAACATCACACAAATAGGGGTACAAAGTGCGTATTTGTTACTCAAGTTCCCATGTACCCTCCTTCATGCCACCATGACCCAAAAATACATGAACCAATGGGATGGAAAGCCCCTAAAACACTTTCTACTAGAGGCCCTAGAACTCTATAGGCCTCTCCTTGAAGTTTGCATCATCATCAACATTGACCTCACCCTAATAGATGATGTGAGATTCATCATAAAGATAAAAATAGAGATAAAACACATGAAAAACATTGTGTATCTATCTCATTTTTGGGGGAAGTTCTATCCAATACAAAAATGCTCCAACACGAGACAAAACCTCAAAAGGCCCCAAAAAATTAGGGAGAAGGCTTACTCCCATGACCAAACCTTCACTTTCCATGATGGGAAGTCACCTTTTAGAACACATGATCTCTAATATCAAACTCTAGAGGTCTCATTATATGATCAGAAAAGGACTTCTGACGATCCAGTACTTCCTTCATCCCCTAGAAAATCACCTAAACCATCTCTATTGTTTTATATACCACTTTTTCCCTAAAATTTACTGACTCTCCAACCGCAATCCAACACAATAGATAATGAAAACTTCATCTATAAAAGGATTCAAATGGTACCATTTAAATGGTGGAGTAAAAAATATTTTTAAGAGAACTCTACTAAAGAAAAGTGCCTCATCGACAAACCTCCAAAATCTAGGACAGAAAATCACAACATGTCTTCAAGTTTTGGATAGTCTGCTCTGTCAAACCATCCATCTGTGGATGAAAATAATTTGTAAGACATAACTAAGAACCAAAATCATGCTAGAGACCTATCCACACCCTGGAGGTAAAATTAGGATCTCGATCAGAAATGATCATCCTCAGGACTTCGTGGAGTCTCACTACCTCTTCAAGATACTGCCTTAATGTAACCTCCACTGAGCTCGATTACTTAATTTCTATAAAGTGGGATGATTTTTTCAAATGATCAACTACCACCAATAAAAAATCATAGAATCCATGAGATCAAGGTTAACCAGTAACAAAGTCCATTGATATTTCCTCCCACTTAAACTGAGGAACATCTAACAGCTGGAGAAAACCACCGAGAACAAGGTTCTTGACCTTCACTTTATGACAGAACAAACATCGAGACACAAACTCTACAACTACACACTTCAACCCAGGCCACCAAAATTGACTACTCAAAGCTCAGTACATATTTTTCATGCTAGGATGTAAAGACAAGGGTGAACTATGAAACTCTCTAAGAACAATCTCACACATCACTAAAGGAACAAAAATCCCTCCCTGAAATAACACCCAGTGTTGTTCATCTTCAGGCCAACCATCAGGGGCCTTGACACAAACAACTCGATCACTCCATACCTTCACCTCCAGATC
Source organism: Viscum album (assembly GCA_963277665.1). Classification (NCBI taxonomy): domain Eukaryota; kingdom Viridiplantae; phylum Streptophyta; class Magnoliopsida; order Santalales; family Viscaceae; genus Viscum; species Viscum album. The sequence continues at coordinate 773,235,508 of OY728131.1, read as the reverse complement.
CCCCAACTGGGACTCTTCCACTTACTACACCAAAGATGGCTATAGTTTCATCTGAAAAAGGAAACCTATACCCCTAACTTCTCCGATATCTTGATGTAATGCTAAAAGATCTTCCATCACCCTCTATAAATCACCGTATTCACACACTACATCAATAAGTGAATTTTTACTCAACAGATAGACCACAACATTTACCTTTCTATGTGTATATGAAATCTCAAAGTCATAGTCTGGTGAGAACTCCATCCACCAATGCTTATGCAAGTTCAAGTCACACTGAGAGAAAACATGACTTAGGATTTTATGATCAGTGAAGACTAAAAAGTGCTCACCGATGAGGTAATGTCTCCCCAACATCAAGGAAAACACCACCACTACTAACTCAAGGTCTTGAGTGAAATATTTATACTCATGGGGATGTAACTACTGAGACCCATAATAAACAACCAATATTTTCTACATCAGAACACAACCCAACTCAATATGTGAAGTATCACAAAAAATCTCTAACTGGACTCCTTTTTTGGAAGAAAAAGAATCAAAGAACTGACCAAATTCTCTGTCAAATTCTCAACAACATCCCGACATTGATCATTATATAAGAACTCCTGATCCTTTCTAGTTAATGTTGTCAAAGGAGTCACAACCTGAGAGAAATCATCTACAGACCTCCTGTAATAGCCTAAAAGACCAAGAATGCTTCTCACACATACCACGGTATTGGGGTCTTCCCAAGACACAATTGCTTATATCTTTGATGGAACCAGAACTACACTTATTGGGATATAATATGTCCTAAGAAATGGACTTCTCAAGCCCAAAACTCACACTATGGAAACTTCCCAAATAACTTCTCATGGAACAGAACTCCAAAAATGGAATACAGATGCTCTGTATTCTCCTCCTTAGATATAGATAACACAAGTATTTTATAGATGAAAACCAAAAAAAAATTATCTCAAAACTCACAATACACAGTATTCATCAACCCCATGAACATAGCTGAAGCAATCCTCACACCGAACGACATCACAATGAACTTGTAATGACCATGATGACCATAGAAAGTAGTCTTCGGAATGTCCTCATCCTTCATATGCATATAATTATATCCTAACCGTATATAGATCATTGAGAACTAACATTCATGGTTAGGATATCATCATATGCATATGAAGGATGAGGACATTCCGAAGACTACATTCTATGGTCATCATGGTGATTACAAGTTCATTGTGATGTCGTTCGGTGTGAGGATTGCTTCAGCTGTGTTCATGGGGTTGATGAATACTATGTATTGTGAGTTTCTTGAAATTTTTTTGTGGTTTTCATCTATGAAATACTTTTGTTATCTACATCTAATGAGGAGAACACAGAGCATCGGCATTCCATTTTTTGAGTTCTCTTCCATGAGAAGTTGTTTGGGAAGTTTCCATAGTGTAAGTTTTGGGCTCGCGAAGTCCGTTTCTTAGGACATATTGTATCCCAATAGTGGTATTTGTGGTTCCATCAAAGATATAAGCAATTGTGTCTTGGGAATCCCCCAATACTGTGGCATATGTGAGAAGCTTTCTTGGTCTTTTAGGTTATTATAGGAGGTTCTTAGCTGATTTCTCTCAGGTTGTGAATCCTTTGACAACATTAACTAAAAATGATCAGGCGTTATTATAGAATGATCATTGTCCGGATGTTGTTGAGCATTTGACAGAGAATTTGGTCAGTTATTTGATTATTTTTCTTCCAAAAAAGGAGTTCAGTTAGAGAATTTTTGTGATACTTCATATCTTGGGTTGGGTTGTGTTCTGATGTAGAAAATATTAGTTGTTTATTATGGGTCTCAGTAGTAACATCCCCATGAGCATAACTATTCCACTCAAGACCTTGAGTTGGAAGTGGTGGTGGTTTTTCTGATGTTGGGGAGACATTACCTCATCGGTGAGCACTTTTTAGTCTTCACCGATCATAAAATCCTAAGTCATGTTTTCTCTCATCATGACTTGAACTTGCATCGGCATTGGTGGATGGATTTCTCACATGACTATGACTTTCAGATTTCATATACAAATAGAAAGGGAAATTCTGTGGTCTATGTGTTGAGTAAGAATTCACTTATTGATGTAGTGTGTGAATTAGGTGATTTCTAGAGGGTGATGGAAGATCTTTTAGCATTACATCAGTATATGGGATAATTTAGGGGTAAAGGATTCCTTTTTCAGATGACAGTATAGCCATATTTGGTGTAGTAAGTGGAAGAGTCCCAGCTGGGGGATCTTGAGGTGAAGGTATGGAGTGATTGAGTTGTTTATGGAAAGGCCCCTGGTGGTTGGTCTAAAGATGAACAACACTGGGTGTTATTTCAGTGAAGTATTTTTGTTCCTTTGGCGATGTTTGAGATTGTTCTTATAGAGTTTCATAGTTCACCCTTGTCATTACATCCTATCATGAAAAATATGTACTGATCTTTGAGTAGTCAATTTTTGTGGCCTGGGTTGAAGTGTGTAGTTGCAGAGTTTGTGTCTCGACGTTTGGTATGTCATAAAGTGAAGGTAATGTACCTTGTTCTCGGTGGTTTTCTCTAGCTGTTAGATGTTCCTCAGTGGAAGTGGGAGGAAATATCAATGAACTTTGTTACTGGTTAACCTCGATCTTAGGGAGGCTATGATGTTTTATTGGTGTTAGTGTATCATTTGACAAAATCATCTCACTTTATAGAAATTAAGTAATCGAGCTTAGTGGAGGTTATGTTAAGGAAGTATCTTGAGGAGGTAGTGAGACTCCACGAAGTCCTGAGGATGATCATTTCTGATCGAGATACTCATTTTACCTCTAGGGTATGGAGAGGTCTCTAGCATGATTTTAGTTCTTAGTTATGTCTTAGAAATTATATTCATCCACAGATGGATGGTTAGACAGAGAAGATCATCCAAACTCTTGAAGACATGCTGTGATTTTGTGTCCTAGATTTTGGAGGATTGTCAATGAGGCACTTTTCCTTAGTAGAGTTCTCTTAAAAAATATTTTTTTACTCCACCATATAAATGGTACCATTTGAATCCTTTTATTGATGACCTTTTTATTATCTATTGTGTTGGACTGGGGTTGGAGAGTCAGTAATTCTTAGGGAAGAAGTGGTACATAAAACAATGGAGATTGTTTAGGTGATTTTCTAGGGGATGAGGGAGCACTAGATCATTAGAAATCCTTTACTGATCATAGGAGGAGACCTCTAGAGTTTGATATTAGAGATCATGTGGTCTCAAAGGTGACTCCCCATCATGGGAAGTGAAGTTTTGGTCATGGGAGTAAGCTTTCTCCCAAATTGTTTTGGGCCTTTTGAGGTTTTGCCTCATGTTAGAGCAGTGGTGTATTGGATAGAACTTCCCCCAAAAATGAGATAGATACATGTTTTTTTCATGTGTCTTATCTCTACTGTTATCTTTATGATGAATCTCACATCATCTATTGGGGCGAGATCAGTGTTGATGATGATGCAAACTTCAAGGAGCGGCCTATAGAGATGTAGGGCCTCTAGTATATTGTGCTTCATGGGCTTTCCATCCCATTGGTTCATGTCTTTTAGGGTCATGGTGGCATGAAGTAGGGTACATGGGAATGTGAGTAACAAATACACACTTTTTACCCCTATTTGTTTGATGTTTAGCTCTACTCTAGTAATATTGTTCGTTTGGTGGTTGTAGACCATTTCCATTAATGATATGGATTTATCTTGTTTCTTGTTGTGTATTTCTCTCTTTTCAGGTGTGTCTTCCCCGTGAGAGTGTTTAGGAACTTGTTGTGGTTGGTGCGTGGTTTTTCACTTGTTCCTCTAGTGAGGTGGTGAGCTCCTATAGTGGCGAAATATTTGAGAGGTATATCACGGGGTGGCTATTCAGATGACCCATTTATGTTTCCTCTCTAGGATGGTTTTTGATTCTTGAGGATGATAATTTTTTCAGAGGTATCTGGTATAAAGTCTTAGATCCGTGTGGATCGACCCTTTTTGTGTTTCCAGAGACTGAAGTGCTCAGAGGAGCCTTAAAGGAAGTTTGAAGGGACTCGGCTACTAAAGGCTGGAAGTAGGGAAGGACTTCATTTCATGAAGAGTGACATGACATGAAACTGTGATTCACATAATATAATTTTTTGGGGTTTGAAAAATAAATAAAATTAATAGGTGATCTTTTTCAGGGGAAACCGACCTCAAGGAATTACATGACGTGAAAGGGTATTACACATCGTGTAATCCCCTGATGTTATAATGTTTAAAAACATTCCAGCCACTTGTGTTGTCAAACCCCATGGCTGGTTATTCCCTCACACTCATCCCAAGTGATCCTTCAGTCCCCTCTTTGGTGTTTTGGAGATCCCTTTGATAGTAATAGATCTTGGGATTTCATCTTTGATCTATAGTGGCCCGACATGGTCCAAAGTGTTATTTCCCTTTCTCTTCTGGTTGTTTATCTGATCCTTTTACTCTTTTTTCTCTTTTCCATGTGATTAAACTTTATCTCTTTGTTCTTAATGGAGTTTCATTAGTTGTTGGTTGGTGTGGTTATTTCATGACGACCTCGGGTGGATGCAGTTATTACAAAAGAGGTGATTGGGATCTGTTGCGTTGATCTATTCTTGTGTGAATAACATCAGAAAATTTTTGAGGTAGTGGATTCATTGATTATCTATTTCATTACATGAAATCATAGAGTCAGCATAATTTATCCCCTTATATCACATTTAAATTTAACTAATTAAATACTCTAACCAGATTAAATAATTGGTATCGATCACATAGCTATGTTGTTGCTTTATTTTGTGATAATGATTTTCCTCTTGATTTTCAAGATAAAGTGATATCTATGCCTTTCTTATTTTAGAATGTTGATATTGATAGAATTGGTAAAGAGTGTAAATCTAGAATTAATGGATAATTAATTGGATAATTAGTTAAAGAGGCATGTTTAATGAATCTGGTTGTTGTTATTGCAATTTGATGATAATTAAATTGATGTATACATGCATGTTTAATTTAATTGGTTAATAAACCTAAATCATGTTAATGCTTGTTGATAAAGTAATTAAAGGCATGTTAAATTAATTATTTAATTAATTTGTGATAGCTTGTGATAGTTTGTGGCTTAGGTTGCCCGTAGTTGGAAAATGTGAATAATGAATCAATTAATTCAATATGGAATAAGAACTGATTGTGTGATAATCGATAATGACTTTGTAGGGCATAAGTTTATTGTTTTCTTGTAAAGTCCAAGTACCTTATGATTTGGATCTGTGAGATCTCATTTTGTGTGATTGATGGACGCATTTCTTTAGGGACAATATCCCAGTTTCTATGTTTTTTACTGTTACTTGATATATGGTTGATCCTAGAGGGCTGTTATGGTTGTGCGGTAAGGGAGGACCGGATGTGATGTGATCCTAGGATGGCTGATACTGGAGGGATTTTGTGGTATGTGGGGTAGGGAGGCATGGTTTTTGTGGTAGCATTTGATGACTGAAGTGGCGAGATGCATCGGTTTGTGCATGTGGATATCGGGGAGGACACTAAAGGTGAAAGAATTGGTTGAATATGGGCTTACCTATGGATATAAAAGTTGGATTCTTATTGAATCTATTGATTGATTATCTACATTACTTTACCCGCTACTTTAGGTAGATGGTTTTGGATACTCTCCTTCCAAGAGAGGTGAAGACGTGCAGGGTCTAAAACATGCTTTCCATGTTTAGTTTCTCAGGGTTGGATGAGTCTAAGATTATATCATAGGTGCAAAAGACTCGATAGGTAGTTCATCTACTCAAAATTTTGATCCCATTGTGTTCGGTAGATTATAATGTTTTTCTAAAATACCTATAAATATGTAAAGTGGTAATGATTGTTAAAGAAATGAATAAATTTTTAACTTATGGGGTTGGAGATTGCTGGGATGAAATACCAAGGTTATAATTCTGATAAGTCATGGACTTGGTTTACTTATGCTTGTAGGTAATGGGACTTTGTTGAAATGCTAATAAAATATAATTTCGAAATGATAATTGTTAATTAATGATTAAATAATTAATTCACGTAAAGTAAAACTGATAATAAGTGGTAAAGTAACTTAATGTAACTCTTCAAATGGTTGTGTGCAGAAAAAATATCTAGTCTTAGAAGTGACAGACGGGAGTCTGAGGGATGTTAGCTGCAATTGAGTCTAAGACTAGGTTATTTATATAGTGTGGTTGTCAGATATACTATATCATTTATTTTGTGTATATATATTCTACTCCAGACTATCAGTTATAGAAAATGACACCCCAGGGATTCTAAGTCCTGGGGGTGTTTTCCCCAACATCCTAGTCGGAGGATGGATGGTTGACTATCCCCTTTGGCTCTGCTCTCTTCTTTTGGTAGTTACTTGTGCTGGTATTAATGGCTGGTATTTGACCCCATATGTGTGTGTAGAGGGTTGTAAATGGATTGTGTTTATTTCTCACACATATATTCTAGATATAGTTTCTTGAAGGCTAATATAGGTATAACATGTATAGGTTGTGATGGATTGAGGATCATTACTCATTCTATGGGCTATAATAGCTTGAGGTATAAAATCTTATGTATGATACACATCATTTGGGCAGTGGTGACTCTCAGAAACTACCTAGTTACTTTTGGATATGTGGACGTGGTCGTGTGTGTTTCATGAGGTGCATGTTGTGGTGCTTCACCCAGGTGTCTGCGGGATAGCCTTTTTTGAGAGAGATTCTCAGGACATGCGACATTGGGAAAGAGCGGCAAACCAGTGGGGAAGTGGTAGTAGGGTACCCTTTATATTCCTTATTATATTATATAATCTTTTATGTTATACTTGGTGAGATTAGCCATGGTGAGGTTGGGAACTTAGTATACCTATTTAGGTAATGAGTCATTTTCATCTGTTGTTCACTATGCTTTACCATGCTTTCTTTACTTTGTCACAAGAAGCTCCAGAAGGATCCTAATTAGTAAACTCTTATAATCACCCTATATATATAAACTATTCTTCATTTCATTTGGAGTATGTTGGAGATCTATTTTGTTACTACTATCTTGTGGGTTACAGGAGTTTTTTGGGATTCGTGGTCACTATCGTCTGTACTTTTCATTTGGCACTTATAGTTTTTTCTTTCAGTTTTAGCAGTTCTTGCATGATATTTCATTTTTTTCCTTGGGTTTTCTTCTATATTATAGTCTGACTAGGAGTTAGTTGGTGTCTATTTTATCTCTTTCATTCTCATATATTCTCTTTGAGGGTAATGCCTCCCATATTTGTGTTTATTATACCCTTGGTGATAGTCACCAACCTGGGGCCTACTGGAGGTTGGACTCAGCGTCTCTATCTCTCTTCTCCCATTTCTGGACCAGGAGGGGTACACTTTTTGGGGAGGGGGTTGTGACATAGAAAACCTCTATACTTTCCATATGTATATTATTTCAAGTTGATCAAGTGAAGGGTCCAATTTAATTTCAATGAAGTGATTCATATTTTTAAGATGATCCACCGCAACCCATATAGAATTATTTCTTCCGGATGACTTTGGAGGACCAATAAAAAAGTTTTTGGTGATGTTTTTCTATTTCCATGTATGTATGGAAATTTTTTTGCATCATTCCTTTGGATTTTTTCGTTTCATATTTCACCTTCTGAAATATCTAGCAATTTTATATATATTTTTTATATCCTCCTTCATATTGTTTCACTAACAGTGCTCTCATAGATCTTGATACATCTTCTTGAACCTTGGGTAGATAGAGAATTTTGAGCAATTTGTTTCATTTAATAGCTACTTATTTATCTCAGGATTTAATGGTACATATAGTCCTAATCCAAATATTAAAACTTTATCTTTACAAATTTTTAACTCCAAGGATTTTCCTTTTTTTATAGCTTCTACCGTATTATTTATTTCCACATAAACTCTCTGAGAATCATTTATCTTCTCTAGAATAGATGGTTGAGTAATCATTTGAGAAATAAATAATGATGTTCCTTCCATTATGGTCCTCATGTGTATCATTTGTAAGTATAATAAGACAAGATCCTTCTCAATTATCATCATTTATATGGTTTTGGATCCTTTATACTTAGATAGTATGCCACATTATGGTATTTCCTAAGATGATAGTGGATTGAGTAGTCATAGTCCTTGATCAGCTCTAAATATATTCATTTGAACATATTAATCTCATTCTCTATGTGTGTATACTTTAGGCTCTTATATTGTGTATATATTTTACACTTCTCCTGAGAGAGATAATTCCACCATAATGTTAATGAAAAGATCACTATAAAAAACTCTAGATCATGTGTTGGGTAGTTATACTCATGGAAATTCCACGACCTTGAGGCATAGGCTATCACTTTATCATAGGGTGTACTTACAAATTAATTACATGAATGTAGTCTAGAAAATAAATGTCTCATACTAGTTGGTTAACATGAAGTTAATTTAATGAATGCTCTATGTATTATTACATTATGCCATGGAGTCCACACTATCATCCTGGTATAATGAACAAGGATACATGGAATGGGACATAGGATTATACACTGTGTAATATTATATTATATATCTAAAATTCTTTGGTACCTTTGAATGAGTTATTTAGATAAATTATTTATTAATTATTAACTAATCTAGGTTTATGTGAGTAATAAATGAAGGCCTGGAAGAAGAAATTTTGACAACAGATCTAGAACGGATCAAAATATGAAATGAAATTTAACTTTCAATTTATAATGATAAACAATAAAATAAATAATTATAAATTTGAATGTCACAACTCAAATACAACTTGATGGTTTCATGCATAGTGCATTTTCTTTTTAAGGTTGATCCCGACTCAAAAAAATTCAAATTTTATAGACTATTCTAATATTTTATAAGACATAAATGTCATGACTAATGAATGTTTTCCAAAGAATATTGAGAAACAAGGTATTGAGAAATAAGATAATATCTTTCCATGTTAAATTTATTGTCAATATAAATATATCATAAAAAAGAATACCTTTGTCTTGATATCTTTCTTCAATAAAGATATTTATCATCTGAAGACCTTTTTAGTCAACTATCATTGCTCTAGAATTTTCCACGTGTGGAATCCCTTTAGCGGTGATCCACATACTCTAAGGATCTCTAAACAATGTCAATAGGTTGTCAGGTATAATCATGGTAGATTAATCATCATACAGTATTTTTCTTGATCACTGTGATGATTCCTTTAATAATAAAGAATCATCCTTGAAATATCATTCTTTAGATGATGGTGGAGTAAGAAGAATCTCTATAGCATTATTTGAACTTCACGGAGAGATATTGATTTTATTTTTCACAATGATCATTAATTTTAATAAATCTCTATAAATATATAAATACCCATCTATTTATAGAGATAAGGTTAGGGTAAAATATTATGTAATTTCTTAATGAACATTAAATAATATATTAAACATTATATGACCCCATTTCATGTAATAATTATATTATTATATTTATTAATATTTTCTCATGGGGTGCACTAAATGGCACAACAATATATATTATTTTACCAAATTGCAAACAATATTTATCTCCAAACAAAATCTTAGACTTCTAGTCCTCCTTGGAATTTGTAAAATAATCGAATAAGAATTTATTCATTCAATAAATAAATATTATATAACTAATTAATTAAATAATTACATTGAGAATAAATATTTATTTATTTTTTGTGGTTAATAAATCCTGAATAAAATTATTTCTTAGTCATGAGAATAATATTTATTCCAAAAATAAAATTAAAATATAATTTAGTTGAGATCAATGGAAACACTTGGTGTGTGGCCCTATATGCTTATTTCTCATTGGACTTAAGCATTCTTCCTAAAATCTAATATTATTATTTAGTAACGGGACAGGGCAACTAAGAAAAATAAATTAATGACACAACTTCAAAAACCTCACATGAGAACTCATGATTTAATATAATCAATTTTTCATGATATCTCATCAAGAAAGTTGCACACCCATGTAATAAACCTATATTTTGTATACGTATTTATTTGAATATATGAAATAAACTCTTTATTACACCATGAACATGGAATTTAATGTGATCCAAGCATGACTAAATATGGTGTTCCTTATTAACATGGGATTTATTATTAGATAGACTCTTGAAAATAAAGGTATTCGTTGTTGACATGGTAGGTAATATTTATCTTTTTTAGGATCACTTTTCTAGGGGTGTTATAAATCAATCCAAAGTATTTTTGGGAAAGGTATAGGCATGGTAAAGGCCTATTACAACCAAACTTTTGGTAGTAGTACAATGGTTATCCAATAATAAATCTTGTTTAAATCTTTGGATATGGATATTTTCTTGTGGTTAAAATGTTAAAAAATTTATCACCACACCCTCTTTGGTAAAATTAGACCAGAGGACCATCTCTGCCTTACCTCTTCTTCTCCCTCTCCCTTATCTCTCAAATATCTTTTTTAAGGTGTTAGATTGATGGGATTTTAACTATAGTGGGTTTATATGAATTATGAAAATTTAGTAACTTTGTTTCTTTATTCTTCCCCTATCTATTTTCTCGGTATATGATAAGAATAGATGATTTATAGTGTTTTATGCTAGATTTTTAAGATTTATCTTGATTAGTTAGTTCCATCAAGTGATTTTTTCATATGATCTTTAGTAGATGCATGAGGTTGGTGGAAGAAACCTTTTTTCTCCATATTATCAATTTATATTTTCAAAAATATGAAATAGTTATGATAACTAGAGAAATATACTCATAAAGTAATCCATAGTTCCTGAATTGAATCAATAAAGTTAATATAGTTTATTTTCTACAAAACTATGGTTTTGTATGAGATAAAATAAGTTTATTCTATTAATTAATATATTTTTCCATGTATTGAAAGTGATAAAAATTGAATATATTGATCATGTTAATTTGTATACTTAAGGAGAAAGAATTTCTCTATGAATTATATGTGGTTTCTAATTCAAGTGAATAATGATGGTTTCTTTGTTTACCTTGAAGCTTAAAATAATTTTTTCTCTGTATGAAAAGAACTAGTATTATGAATATGAATTGTTTCCATGTTTTGATAACTATTATATAAATATCTTGGTGTAAAAAATATAAATGGTGACTAATAACCCAGAGTGAAATGAAACCAAAAAGAGGGAATTATTTATTTTTGGAGTGAAAAATTAAAAAGAATAATTATATGGGTTTTATCAAAATGGAATATGGACATTATTTAGTGATTATTTGAGTATGATAAATGATATTAAATAAATTCTTTAAATATAAACGGTGGATGGTGAGTTTTAAAAAAAAGTAACAAGTTATTATTTATTATCGGTGATATAAATGGGTTATATACTATAATGTATATATATTCCATATATTTTTTCGTTATTTATTAATAAATTATGCAATTGATAATTTTAAATGTTTAATAAATGTGTTAATTGTGAAAATTATATATGATATGAGATACATAAGGGGTTTATATTGATGAATTAATAAGAAATTATTTGATTTCATTTCTCTCTCTCAACATGATAATTTAAATTAGGTTATTAATGATATGAAATGGTTTCACTTTTCTATCATTGAAAAATTTATAATATATGGTAAATAGAAATTGATACTGATTTACTGAGCACCATGATTTTGTATTTTCCTCTCTCGAATTATGGGTAAGAGGAGGTTGACCAATTTTTTTATATTATCGTAAAGGGACTAAGGGATGGAGTGATATGGATATTGTCTAGAGGGACTAAGGTATATAAAAATTGGGATAATTTCACCAGGGTCCTAGTGGGTAGTGTGTCAGGGATGTGTTCACTGGGGACCAAGGGTCAAATCGACATGAATACTCATACTTTTTCCTCATGAAGAAGGATGCTAAACAATATGATACTCATAATTCTATATTCTACAAAATGAGGTTAAATATTTGATTTGATACACTTATTTCCTATGGAAATGTTAATCAGGCAATTATGTTATGATACCTTGGTCTAGTTTGAGTATGACTTGAATTATATATGGTCTATGTTTGTGGTGGCATTTCAAGAACATGAAAATTTATCATTAAATTATATAATTTTGTTTTATTTTTAAGTTATTGTGATTATGAATTATTTTTTGAATTTTTGGAGTGCATTGGGAATGAGTAATATATGGTATCATGATAGAATCACATGTATACACGATGAAACAATAATTTTTTTTGGTCACATGATGATATCCTATTGATTCGTTTATACTCACACCCTACATGCACACTAGAGTGCACATGAAAATCATATTATGATATTATAGGTTTTTTTAAGGGGGGATATGATAGGTCTTGGGACGTTTTGGTAGGGGTTATTAATTGACCATACCAAAGCCTACATTTTGAGGGTGAAGAAATAGTCTTCCTTTTTAAGATAAAATTAAATGTGGGCTCATAAATATAACCATCTTGATCCATGTATGGGCCAAACCAGCATGAAGTCCACCCCATATTGTATATATTTCATTATTAATTTTCCAAGGAATAACCATTATATATATCATTCATAATTTATTATTAATTTAAAAATAAAATTATCAATATTAACTAAAAAAATTAAAACACAAAATAAACTAACACTTAGAATGTAACATTCGCATTAAAAAAACTAAAATTACATTATTTATTATAGAAAAAGTAAATTGTTTTATTTGAAAAATAAATATAAATAAAAATAAAAAAATATAATTATTAATAAGAAAAAATAATATTGGTCACAAAGATAACTATACAAACATTTATACTATTATATATGGGAATTACGACACTATATCATATCTATCTTGAAAAAAATCAAATGAGTTAAGATTTAATTATCAAAATTTTCTGATACAATAGGTAGGAAAAACTTTTTCTACCCTGTAGAGATAAAATGAAGGAGCCAAATGAAGAAGAAGGGTGTTTTCCCCTCACCTGATTATAGGTTATTTAGATTAATTCCTTAAAAAAGGTAGTCTATCTAAAAGACTAGACTTTATAAAAAGGGATGAATTGGGAATGTTTAATTAGGATTTGGGTCATATGGATTTGGAGAAATAGGGGAGATGGGTTCAGATAGGGTTTAGGTTAGATAGGGCGGCTGACTTCAATAAGATAGGGAGCATCTAATGTGAGGATAAAAGGCAGTATGAGATGTATGGTCATCTCCAAGAGGGAAAGGGAATGATGGATGAGAGTGGGAGTGGGTGGAAGGAGAGAAAATAGAAATGGGTTTGTGATGTTCTAAGTGTGAGTGTGTATAAGGGGGGACTAAAAATTAATAGAGGGAGGGATCAATCATGGCAAAAATATAAAAAAAATCAATGTTGTGGACCCATGTATCATGTATAGGAAGAGACTATCTTGAATACTAAAAAATATATGTTTTATAAAACAAACTTTTTTTAATGAAAAAATATAATTTTTTTATAAAACTACCTTATTTTGGGATAGCTTATAGTTCATAGAACTAGACCATGAAGCCTATTCAAACTCGTATTGTAATTCTGCTAAACCTAGCCACCAAAATATTGGAGGTTATTTATTACATTGTTATTATATTACATGATATTACATTCCAAATATCAATTTTCAATCGTCCATAATATTCTGGATACTAAATAATATATTACAACATTGCATATTACATCATTAGAGAAAAAATCACTATTATTTAATGCTATCCATAGATCCAATCTTAATTAATATTCATATTAATTTAATAGTTAAATTAGAAATATAAGGAAAAGGTCATCTCAAATGCTCAAAAAAGGATAACATACAATAGAAGCTAACATGGCATAAAATATCATGAGAAATATAATAAATGATATCATAAAAATGAATACATATGGATAACATAATATATCATCATTTACTTATTCCAATACATCATATATAAATGGTAAGGACGCTCTCCATCAAACAATTTTTTTGTCTTTTACAAATTAACCCAGTTTATGGTTAAGTGAGAATCGTACATGGCCACAAATCAATGTGAGAGGTAGTGTAGCCCAAGGGTATCTTACATTGATGAACCAATCAATGAGACCATTTCACTATAAACCTAAAACCACAAATCCCTCAGGACCACTGAACACAGGCCTCATTACACCACATCCCACACCACACCTCAAGACACATAGTGTTATCCCATCATTGCCTTGCATAATTCATGCGTCATCCATCCCATCGCCAAGCCTCTAAAATGTAGTGCCAACATCTTTGGCGATGCCATATAAGAATCCATAAGAGAGATCATCTGAGCATGGACTGTGAAGAAAGCGATGATCGGTAGCTTGAACCACATAAAACCACCATTGTAGGAAGTGAGAAATTGAAATAAAGGTCGGAATTCATCGCACCAAACCAGCCAAAATCCCCAAACCACACCACCATTACTGAAGCCACCAAAACTACTCAAATAATTAAACAATATATCGAACCAAACCAGAGTGGAGTCATTCATGAGGGAACTAGAATAAATGGTAGAGGATATTAGAGAATAGTGGAATGTCACATCTATGTCCTTATTTTTATGTATTTTTTCCTTTTATTTTTGTTTTATTATTTTACCTTGTGTCTCCTTGAGGTTTTGGGAGAAATGGAGGTTTTCTGTGGAAATAACCTAGAACATAGTTGGAACACGGTTAAAAGGAATTGTGCGCCAAACCCAGGTAACTATGCGATAAGAGATAGAACCTACTATACGGCCAACACACATTTATGCACCCTGAACCAAAGCTATGTGGCTGGAAAGATAATGTGTCATGGTTTTTTCCATGGTTTATTAAACTGTGTGGAATAACATTACATGATATGTAGCTAATTAAAAAATGGTTTTTTACCTTTTTTTCCTTTTCAAATTTAACCCAATTTTCACCCCTATTATTTCCCACTCAATATTTTCATCCATAGGAGGCCTCCTTCATCCCCCTTTCTCCCTTAGACACCCTTTTTTGAAGGGTATTTGGTAGGGAAACTTCAAGATCCTTCAAACAAGTGAGTTATTCCTTGTTTTCTTCCTTATTTTAGGGTTCTATTTTTCAGAAACTAGGGTTTCATTATTAGGGTTTTATTTTGAGTTTTGGGATTCGATATTCATGATTAGGGTTCGTTTTTGATTTCTTGTGGTGCGGTTGAGGTGCATTTAAAGATTCACAGAAATTTTTAGGAATTTTAACACCAAAGGTAGGTAGTTTCATGTATAAATCTTATTTTGTAAATTTATTTTTCTTTCATGAGTAATTTAGCATGTTCTTTGATTATTCTATGTGGTGAGAAGTTGGATTTTGATAGTATTAAATATGATTTTGATTTTAAAAGGGGATTTCTATGTAAAATTGGGTGTTTTCCCTATGTAAACCTTTGTTGTGTCACTTGGTAGTGTTCTATAAATTGTGAAATAGGTTTATTAAATTATGTAAGGGATATGGATTATGTTTTGATATGGTTTGGTGTGAGGTTTGTTTTAAAAGAATATTTTGAGTGTGTGTTTTTTGTAAAAGCTTTGTACTGCTTCTTGAGATTGTTTAATAAATTGTTTAAATGATTTATTGAATTTTGTAAGAGTTGAGAAAAATATTTGGAAAATATTTTTAGTGTGTATTTGATTATAAAATTTTATTTGGATGTACAAGTGGTGTAATGCGACATGTGAAAATTGATTGAGAACAAAAGGGAAGCCCATGTATCTAGGTCGGAGGACTAGGACTATTATGCCTGTGATTTGGAAGTGGATATAGCCCAGTTTCACATAGTGGGATTTATTATTACAACACAAACTAAATATTGACGGTGATTGGAAACTACTAGAATTTTGAATGTTGCTTCTCTCTAGTGGCTCATGCATGAGAAAGCTATTGGTCATGGTTTCTTTTCCACATTTCACAGATATATGAGGTACCTAGAGTCACATTACTGGCTAGTGCCTAAGGGTATTTCCCATGACTAGTGCTCATTAGATATATTGTACTTACCGTTGGAATATGGTATGTTTGGTTGGTAATTTCAAAAGAAAGTGTGTTTTATTTAAAGTTGTTTCTCATTTTAAGTTGTTTCCCTTAAAATTGTTACTAGCATATCCTTTTAACAAAAACATGAAAGCTATTTGTCTTATAATGTTTATTGAAAGGAATATTGTATTTGGTGGAATCCTAATGGGCTTAGTCTTACACCCTACTTACACCTTTGGGTATAAGTAGACTTAGTAATGTTTGACATAGGTAAGGGAATGGTATTTAGAGATATTGGTTTGGGTTGATAGAGGTTCATTTTGGTGCAGTGTTATTGAGATGAATTGAGGGTTGGACCCCCTTTCCATGTGGTAGTTTTTATGATAAACTTTTGGTCCATTTTTTTATATCCTTATTTGGTTTTGGCCTAAACCTTGTAACTGAATTCTGAAAATTGTTTATGTTTTGTTTTGTTTGAATTTTTAGATTTGGTTTATTGATTATTGTTGGATTTTTAATGCATTAAAATTTAGTTAAACTGTTCCCACTCTTTATTTATGATACCTAGGAACTTGTACCAACCTGTGGGGATAGAGAACGCCATTCGGGTCTTGCAACAGAATGGGTCGGGTACTAATTTGGATAACTTCCTAGATTGGTTCATGACAAAATGGTATAAGAAGTTGGTTGAAGCTATGGTCTGGCCTTTTCAGTCTCTAGGACAGAGAGTAGGTTCTACTCCTAATCTAGGTAGGGAAGATGAGTCTGGTCCTAGGAAAGACAAATCCCATTAGTTTCTTAAGAACAAACCTCCTTCTTTCTGAGGTAGCATGGAGCCTTAGGAAGTGGAGGAGTGGCTTGAGAAGATAGACCACATGTTTGAATTTATTAATACTCCTGAGGATGTTTGGATGAAATATGCCTCGTTCATGTGAGAGGTTCCCAGTCAAAGGTGGTTGGACTCAATGCTTCAAGCTAGGTAGTATGAACAGATGAGATGTAAGGACTTCAAAGATATCATCAATGACCAGTACTATTCTATAGTCTTAGATTATTCCGGATCCTAGGAGTTTATGGATCTTGTTCAGGGGGACCAGTCATTGATGGAGTATGCCAACTGCTTTTCCATGATACTCTAATATGCACTTGAAATAGTCTCGAATGAGAGGATAAAGGCTCAGAGGCTAAAAAGGAGTTTCTGGTCGGAGATCTATTCTCAGGTATTCTTATTCAAGTTGAAGACCTATGATGATGTAGTTGATTGAGCTTGTGTAGTAGATATTGACCACAAGGAAAGGTATAGTTCTTCTAGTGCTATTTCAGTGATGGGAAGTGGTAGTCCATCTAATAAGAAGAGGAAAAGTGACGAGAAGGGGAAGAAGAGAGGTTGTAGTTTAGGACAATCTTCCAGGAAGTCTTCATCTGTAGCTTTTAATTTGGGTCTATTATATGCCATCAGTGTGGGGAGGTAAGGAATATTAGACCAGTATATACATATCCTCCTAGGCCCTATCATCAATGTGGATTTATAGGGAACTTGTAATGTTTTGCAGGGTCAGAAACCCATACCGGAGTGGGGTGGGATCTGTGTCTTATAATGGAGTGTCAGTTCAATAGGATCCATCTAGGATGATGGGATCTCAGTTTAGTGGTAATGGTAGTAAGAAAAGGTCATCTTTAGGGTAGATCCAATTTAGGGTAGAGTTGAAGGTGAGAATTCATTCTCAGGCAGAGACCATACCACTTCATGTTGTGGAGCACACACCAGCAGGACAAGATGCAGGTCCCTCAATATTTTGAGGTACTATTCTGATTGCATCTTCTATAGTGGCTATTTTTTTATACTGGTTCTTTAGTTTCTTTTATCTCTTCCTGTATTGTGAACCTATTGAACTTTCCAACCAAGTTGATGTCTTTTTCTATGGAGTTGGTAACACTGTTGGGTAAGAGGAAGGAGTAGGGACTCAGGTTCCTATATTGTGCACTCTTCGTGTCAGGGGTCGAGATGGAATGGGATTTCTTTGTCTTGGATGTAGACCTTTTTGATGTAATACTCATCATGGATTGGCTAGTTCACTTCCAATCACATATCGATTGCTATAGGTTATGGGTGAGTTTTATGGAACCTGATGGGAGTCCTTAAGTATTTCTTAGGGAATGAGATCCTCGGTCGGGTAGTGCAGGACCTCCACTCCCAAATTTTGGAGGTATTCTTTTTTATTTATCATCACTCGTGCTGGAGGAAAATGGATGTTATTCTAAGGGTGGATTACCTCCTATGGTGGATGGGTTCCTATATGTATCTTTAGATGATTTTTTGTCCTTACCCCCAAAGACAGATGTGGAGTTCCTGATTGATTTGGTGCCAAGAACAAAATCTATATCTCTTATATCATATTTAATGGCTCCCACTGAGCTCAACGAATTAAAGATACAACTAGATGATTTGGAATCCAAAGGTTTCATTCACCTAATAATATCTCCTTGGGTTTCCCTTATTCTATTCCTGAAGAAGGTTGATGGGTCTCTCTAGTTGTGAATCAACTACTGGAAGCTATATAAGGAAACCATTAATAATTAATACTCTTTTCCCTGAATTGATGACTTGTTTGATCAATAGAAGGGGGAAAAGTTGTTTTCCAAGATAGAATTGAATTCGGGTTACCACCAAGTTAGGGTGAGAGAGTCGGATATCCATAAAATGGCTTTCCAAACACTACTGGAAATTGGGCCTATACCCATGTTTTTGTAAAAAACCATGGGTATAAGTCCCGCCTATACCCACGGTTCTGGAAAACCGTGGGTATAAGATAGTATGGGAACTTATACCCACGGTTTTCTCAAAAACATGGGTATAGGTCCTCTATTCCCACGGTTTTTGACAAAACTGTGGTCATAGGTTGTTTTTTGTGAAGACCTATACCCACAGTTTTTAAAAACCATGGGTATAGGGTGTATTTTTTTCAAAGGCCTATACCCACGGTTTTTAAAAACCGTGGGTATAGGTTTCCCGCATTATAGCGGGGGAAAATGGGAAAAAAATTGGGTGGGATGAAATAAATTTTACCCAGGAACAATTTGTTAAATAATATAAATATACGGATACCAATATTAATTAATATAAATTCGGTAGCTTTGTTGGTTTAGTTCTCCATTCTGTTCTGTGAGGTGTGGTGTTCGAATCTCATCACAGGAAATTTTCAAATATACCGACAATATTAATATAAGTATAAAATCGTATGATTATATAAACAAAATTGTCGTAGCATAGTTGGTTCACCGCTCAATTCTGTCCCTCCAGGTCGTGTGTTCGAAACCCACCGGTCGCATTTTTTTAGATAACAGCATTAGTATTAATATATTATAATAAAATTATCTATATATACCTGAAAATATATCAGCTTGGTTGGTCATTGTTGCATTGCAGTGTTGAATCCCTCCGTGTGGCGCGAGTTTGAAACACACAGGCTGCGATTTTTTAAAATTTTAAAATTCCCATGATTTGAAAGTCGTGGGGTTAGTTCCCTGCCACGCTGTACACCAGTTTTTTGGTGTGTGAAACACCTATACCCACTGTTCTACAAAATCATGGGTATAGTTCAAGACCCATATCCCGATGATGTTCCATCCCATGGTTCCCAAAACCGTGGGTATAGCCTATACCCAGGGTTTTGGGGGTTATACCCACAGTTTTGAACTGTGGGTATAGGTCATTTTTTCAGTTGTGAAAGAAGGTACAACCACTTTGACTATTTGATCATTTCTTTTGTATTTAACAATGATCTAGTGGTTTGTATGGAATTCGTGAATTGGGTGGTCCACCAGTACCATGACTCATTCATTGTGGTATTGTGGAAAAATTCCTAGTTTATTCAAGATTTGATGAGGAGCATGAGCATCATTTGCGGACCGTGCTGGGCACTTTTCAGAATCATCACCTTTATGAAAAAATTTCAAAGTGAAATTTCTAGATCGAGAGGTGAAGTTTCTAGGTCATGTTATTTCGGAGTAAGGTGATTCAGTGGACCCTATGAAGATCGGAATTATTATGTCATCGAAGAAGCCGGATAATGTGTTCAATATTGGAATTTTTCTTGTCCTTGTATGTTATTATAGATGGTTTTTTCAGGATTTCTCTGGTCTTGCCTTGTCCATGACCACACTCACCCAAAAAGGGGTGAAGTTCAAATGGAACATAGAGTGCCAAGAATCCTTTAAGGATTTGAACCAGCGGTTTAATACCACACATGTGTTGATCTTTACAGATTCTATGAAGGCCAACATGGTTTATTATGATGCTTTAGGAATGGGACTCAGGTGTGTTCTCATGCAAGATTATCATGTAGTGGCACACGGTTTTCACCACCTCATACCACATGAAAAGAATCACCCAATCCATGCCTCAGAATTAGCAGTGTTGGTGCATGTTATAAAGACTTGGAACTACTATCTTTTTGGGGAGAAGATTGTGGTCTATTCTGACCACTAAATTTTAGCCTACATTTTCTTTCAAAATTATTTCAACTTGAGGCAATTCCATTAGATCAAGAATTCATAGGGGTTCTATTTTGATATCATTTATACCCTAGTTAATTGAAATGTGGTGGATGATACCTTGAGTAGAAAAGTTACAGTGTAGGCCTTGAGGAAGTCTAGTGATGAGTGGACCTTTGTTTGGCTCTTTTCCTAGATGTACTTAGAGATAAAGGGGCACAGTGAAGGTGCGTTCTTAGAAAGAATTCAGCTTAATCTTTCTCTATCGGAGTTGATTCAATGGGAGTATCCTGGTGATGAGCTATGTAAGTAGTCTATGCAGTCACTTTATGGTAAGGATACATATTCGGATTTTCCATTATCTCACGAGGGAATCTTGTGCTTTAAGGGCCATTTCGTGTTGTTGTTGGCACTAAGGAAGGTGGTGATATGGGATAGCCACCACTCTCAGTGGGCTGTTAATCCCAGGGCTACCAAAATGTATTATGATGTTATTTTTCATTTATTATGTCCATTAATGAGGTGAGACATATGTGAATTTATATCGAGTTATTAAACATGTCAATAGGTAAAGGAATAGCATCAAAGGCCCTCTGGTTTTCTTCATTCGTTACCTATTCTTGACTGGAAGTGGGATGAAGTCTATATTGATTTCATCATTGAATTGCATCATACACCATAGAGAAGGAATGAGATTTGGGTGGTAATCGACCTTTTTACCAAATAATCCCATTTCATTCCAATCAGATATTCAGCTAAAGTGGATGAGCTGGGATAATTTTATGTTCAAAAAGTGGTCAGGCTTCATGGTGTGTCGTCAGCAGTTGATTCAGATAGAGACCCATATTTTACCTCTCTCTTCTGGGAAGGCATTCAAATGGCATTTTCATCAAAAAGTTAAGATGAGTACAATATACCATCCTCAAATTGATGGTTAGATGTGTAACACCCTGAGATTTTCTGAAAAATATTCTTTTTAATTTCATTGATGTCTTGTGTTTTATGCTACACCAAAAGTAGCTTTCACTACACGCATCCCTGACTTGTCTTGCACTAGACGCAATCGCGACCTTCCACGATAGCGTGTGTTGTATGCAATACCGAGTTTCACTAAACAACAATATGTTATATAAACTAGCCGTTATGAATAGTATTACCCACTTTTTGAAATTTTATAAATTTTATCTTTTGAAATGGACTTCATTTTTGGATTCAGAATATCTAAATTAGCCTAGGGTGAATTTTTGGTATTTTTCTAAAAACATTCAATTTTGGATGAATAGTGAAAACACTAGGTTACTATTTAAATACCAACTTTTTATTTAAATAATTATTTATTTTATTTAAATTTATTTTAGGTCCAAATTGATACATAATACCTATATAATTTCAATTTAATTCATTGGAGTCCTTTTATAATAATTTTAGATATATAAAAATTTTATTAAACTTTTCACCGTCTTTTACCCACATCCTAGGAGAATTTGAAAATTTACATAAAAATTAATTTTACCACTTATGTGAGTGGAATTTTAAAAATCTAAAAGACATGGTTAATATCAAGGAGTAAAATGTGGTTCAATAAGATAAAAATAATTTTTTCTAAATAGTAACTTTTTACTTTTATTTACCACAGTTAAAAGTAAATAGGGTAATTAAGGGTAAAAATGATATTAATATTACCCTAAACCATGTCCTAATTCTATTGGATAAGTGTAATTCGAACAAAAACAACATTAGGAAAAAAATATTTCCCATTAGGTCCACCTTTATTAGATTAAGAAATTTATTATTATTTTATTTAAAGAAGAGTTAAAATAGTTAAAATCAAAAATTAATAACTAAAATAATTGTAATATAGGGTTATACATAAGATAAATTCGACTATAAATATTCATTAGAAAGATAAAGAGAATTACTAAATAATGGTAGATTATTTATAATTTTTAGACATTAAATAATTTAATTTATTTATGACACAATGATGAACTTGTAATTACCTTATTAATGAAATATTAACATAATTTATGTTATAAATACCCAAATAAATGTAATTTTAGACTTTTAATGAATTACACTAATTTTATATGTTAATATGACATGTAATTATTTATTTATTTAACTTTTTTCTAACTAATCATCCTGTTATTATTTACAAAGAAATAAAGTACCAAATAGTGTCAAAATTGACATAAAATAGTTTTTAAGAAAAATATTATATTATTAATTGTTATTTTATTCATAAAAATCTAAGGTTCGTCCAAATGGCTTAGATAAGGTTATATATATTAAAAATTAACCACTTGGGGTTCTCTTGTCTTGTTATAGTAGGTTTATTAACCATATAGTGTAAGAAAACAAAAAGACACAGTAACCGTTAAATTATTTAACTTGGAGTTAAATCTAAATGATAAAGTTAAAATAGTAACCTAAACTTGTCTAAAACCTATTTTTTGAGATTATTTCGACCCATACCCACCTTAGCTTCTAAATAAATCAATTTGGAGCTATTAAAAACCGAATATGACTTTATTATAAAATAATATTTTAAGTTTTTCCTAAGGTGCCCCTCTCCTCGCTTATACAAAGGGAACCCCTTCCCTCCGCTCTTCACACCCTTTTGAGCCTTTAAGCTCAGCCAAACCCTATAAATTTCTCTTCTCAAACTCTATAGTTATATCATAGGGGTTCTTTTCTTCTCAAAATACCAACTCTAGTGCCCTAAGAAGAATTTTAAAAGAGGTGTGTTGAAGAAGAGGTAATCGTTTCTACCGATTCTTTCAAGTTTTCTTTCTTCTTCAACTTCTTCTTCTTTAGTTGTTTCATTATAAAGTAATAACATCAGTATAAATAATATACTTATATTTAATTATAAATATGAAAAAACCCCATTTCACCTTCTATCCATCCTACGGAAAATGAATTTACCGCACGTGTGTACGTACGGAATACCGTCTCTACGCCGTGGTGTAATCTGTTTTTCCACGACCACCATACTTGGATGGGTATAATGGTGTGAATAATAACTATATATAATTATTATAACATCATACTGATTATTTAATTTTATATCATCCACTCCAATTCAATTCAATAATTATTGGAACGATATCATCGCTCGTGCGTACGTACGGATTACCGTCTCCACGACGCAATGAGATTTATTATCCATGTTAACCATTAAAGAATGATTATAAAGTATATATAATGAATAATAATGAAAAATATGACATGATAAATCTACTGGATTCATGTATATATATATATTTCATCTACTTACTTCCATTCAAGTCAATGAGGAAAGGAAAACAACTTTCATGCGTACATACGGCCTACCGTCGCCATGAACGGTGTATTTCATTTCATTTGTATATCTATTATATATATTAATACTGAATATATATATGATATATAAGTCATGATTTACATTATGGATGTAATTAAATCAAGATATAAGTAATAATAATATCAATAACAACAAATCCAAACATGTATGATAAATAAAACGATTTTACCCAAAACGCTACTTTAACATGGAATTTACAAAAGAACGGGTAATAAAAAGTCTTAAGTGAACCATATATGATATCATAACAATGAATATGATTCCTTAATAAGTCAATGACATTATTTAAATCATTATACAGGATTTTCGGATATGTACGAGGCATATCGGACCTAAGGTAATGGATAATTTTGCAAATCTCATTTTTAACCAAGATTGCTTATACGTAAGTATTTACTAGGGTTATATTTTTCATCCATGCCCATAAAATGTTTTTTATAAAGTTTTTAATATTATTTTATGTATTTTTAAATTCATGTTTACCCCGATTTTAATTTTACTTTGTTTTTTGTAAGGAATCATTCTTTTGTTTACCATACGAGGAACTTTTTGACTTTTCTGACAAAAGTACGAGGAGAATGTTTTTTTAACTTATAGGGCATGAACATATTTTTACAGTTTTATAAAGACTTATTTTCATGAAGCTTAATCTAAAATATTTCACAACTATTTTCAAATAAATAATTTTTTTTAAAAATTTAATGGCATTTTGTGAAAATAAAATGATTTTGAAGAAGAAAGGATATTTTCCTTAAGAATTCATTTCAAGTGTTATATCAAAACCATTCTCCATCTAAGATGACATTATTTCATATGTGTATGTTTAAAGTATAATTTCTCTATTATTTACATGGTTTCACTTTTATTATGATGAAATGATATCCATTTGTTTTATATGGATTGTGGTATGATGGGATGATGTTTATGAAACCCATTTTATTCTTTGGGTTATGATGAATGATTTATGTTTATGGTGTGGCACACGTAAGAATGATTTGATTATGAGATGGGTGGGACCTATATCTCCCTCCAATGCATTGGTTAAAGATTTATATCTCATGAGATAGACATGGTTGTAATGGTAAGTTAATCTGGTTCAATGTTATAGGACTGAAATGAGGAGTGAACTCAATTTAGAAAGGGACTTTGTCCACTAACATGGTCCTGGCAGCAATGCCTTGGCTACTATGGAAATCATATCAAGTGATTAATTGTTTTCCACAATTACATTTTTTATTCCCAGGATATTTTATCAGGATTGATGTTCCATTATGATATATGCCTTACGTACTTCCAAGATTTATGTCTTTGCTCATGATTTTGATGTTTAGATTTTATGTTTAAGTTTTTGCATTCAAATTTTTATGGATTGTTTTATGTTCTCTATGTTTAACCTTACTGAGCATTTGAGCTCACCCTTTTTATGTTTTCTTTTCCCTAGGATATAAAGAAAGCTTTTAGGTAAGAAAATAAAAGGGGAAGATCTTTATGGGAGATTTTGAAGATCTTTCACCATGATTAGAAGATTATGTTCCAAGTTTCCAAAGAAAATAGACTATTACGGTCCTTTGGTGTATGTTTTTGTTATGTATTATATATTCCACAAAAGTAAAATAATTTCCTTGTATGTCAAGATATGGGTCTCTACAGTTGGTATCAGAGGTAGGTTTAGTTAACCTTTGGAAACTAGGATGCGACAACTTTAGTGAAATACCTAGATATATTTCTAACGTATGTCTAGGGATGTCGCTAAGGTTAATTATATGTATAGGTTAGTGTCCTAGAATTATGTTGATGATCATGAATAACCTATGGTGAACTTACGGTGTCATGGATTAGAGAATTTTTAATAAGTTAGACATCCCATAAGTGAATTTTTATGATTATGTGGTTCCTAGTTATTTTAACTATTTCTTACACTATGGTTTCTGGTCTTAGTCAATAGAGGGAATGAGAAGGATTTCAGTTAACATTGATTCCAATGGAAAAATTTGTGACTATGATCAATGACATTTTGTAAGGCCTTGAGAGAAAGATATTGTGATTATGCCGAATCAGTCATCTCGATATATGATTAACAAGGTTAAATTTGGTTGTATTCCTAAGTCATCAAATAAGTGGAAGATGCAATTTTATGCATGTTTTCATGGTGAGGAGCACAGAGAAAGGAAGATTTAGATTTATAAAGAAGGCAAGAAGAAACTTGAGGAATACTTCAAATAGAGGGGAATATGTTATCTATGTAGAGAAAAGGGTCATAGTGTGACAGAGTGTTATGGAGTCCAATGTATTATCTGTGGAGAACATGGAAATTACCCAACTCAATACCCTTCCCTAAGAAGTTACTTTTAAATCGAGGAAGGACATATTCCATGCTAATCATTGAAGAGGATGGATTAAAGGGATTATGTATTGTAATTAAATAATAATGTTGTTGAGGTACTTTTATAGTATATTGAAATATATGTGTATTGGTCCATTGTGGCTTTCTATAAGAATATGGTACCGGTAACCATGAAAAGTGATTGAAATATTTTTGGAAAGAAGATGATATGTGCATAATGAAGGGATAAAGAAAAAATGAAATGAGCTCATGACTGATATAAGGACAAAGTTATATCATGGTTTGAGTATATAGAAATTTTTGTGATTTTGGTATGTGGAAAGTGTTAAATTTTGACAGCATTCATGTTTTTACTAAGGTTCAATGCATATTTCAATATAATACATGATTAAGGTATTCACATGTTTGTAATGTGACCAAAAAGATATATCTTATGATATATGGGGGATAAATGATGTTATTCACGTGCTCGGAAGATGACATTTCTAGTAATTGTTTTCTTTGACAGAAGTATTTTAGATGAGCCTAAAGATTGGAAGGGATTATATTGGACATAAGTTAGTATTGTTTAAGGCTAGAAAATTTTTTAATATTATTTATGGAATGTTATAATAATGTAGTTTTAGAAAAAGGGACAACCTGCAGGATGGGAGACAACCCGTCGCGATGGACAAGGTTGCGGGAATCGAACCCACAACCAAAGTGCGACAGGCCTTTATCGCCTACCACTGGCCTACAGAAAGTCCCTGGTTAGTAGAAACTAGATTTATTTTATTAAGCGGTATGATAGGAGAAGTATAAGTCCATTTTTGGAATCATATACGATTAAGCTCACCATAGATGGACTTATATATATTTGATAACTTTTGATAACCTTTTATTTGAGACATATGGAATGAACCATAATTCTATCACATGATCTGTTAACACTTCACAAATGAAAAATTAAACTTCATTTCTTTAAGATATGAAGTGGAAATTGTTCAAGGCATGAACAATGGTGAGATTATACCGAAATAAAGTAAGTATTTCTTCTAATTCAAATTCTTTAACTTTAGGGAAATGATCTTGAAAACCAAAAATGTTGTCCTAGTGCCCTTATATCCGATGAATCAGATGGTACCTTAGATCATCACAAATCTATGGATTTGTGATTGTTGGTTTTTTCATAGCCATGTTCTCTACCACTCTCCATCAGAACATGATGGTTAGATTTCTCTTCCATATCTATATTTTCACCTATGTTCTCTTATGTGGAAACCCCGTGATTAGTTAATTTGGGTAACTGTTACGTTTCATAATTTAGTTATTAAAGATATGTTTTGGTATTCCTTTTTACGATGTGGGTTTCTATTTTTGAAACTTTCGAGTAGTAAACCATGTATAACCCTGACGAATTTCGAGGGTGAAATTCATTTTAAGAGGGGTAGAATGTAACACCCCGAGATTTTATGAAAAATATTCTTTTTAATTTCATTGATGTCTTCTGTTGTATGCTACATCAAAAGGATATGGCACTACACACATCCCTGACTTGGCTTTCATTACACCCAATCACGACCTTCCACGATAGCGTGTGTTGTACGCAATACCGAGTTTCACTAAACAAAGATATGTTATATAAACTAGCTGTTATGAATAGTAATACCGACTTATTAAAATTTTATAAATTTTATCTTATGAAATGGACTTAATTTTTGGATTAGGAATATCGAAATTAGCCTAGGGTGAATTTTTGGTATTTTTATGAAAACTTTCAATTTTTGATGAATAGTGAAAACACTGGGTTACTATTTAAAAACCGACTTTTTATTTAAATAATTATTTATTTTATTTAAATTTATTTTAGGTATAAATTGATACATAATACCTATATAAGTTCAATTTAATTCATTGGAGTCATTTTGTAATAATTTTAGATATATAAAAATTTTATTGAACTTTTCACCGTCTTTTACCCACCTCCTAGGAGAATTTGAAAATTTACATAAAACATAATTTTACCACTTCTTTGAGTGGAATTTAAAAAATCCTAGATACACGGTTAATATCAAGGAGTAAAATGTGGTTCAATAAGATAAAAATAATTTTTGGTAAATAGTAACTTTTTACTTTTATTTACCACGGTTAAAAGTAAATAGGGCAATTAAAGGTAAAAAAGATATTATTATTACACTAACACATGTCCTAATTCTATTGGATAATTTTAATTAGACCAAAAACAACTTTGGAAATAAAATATTACCTTTTAGGTCCACTTCGATTCGATTAGGACATTTATTATAATTTTATTTAAAGAAGAGTTAAAATAGTTAAAATCAAATATTAATAACTAAAACATTTTTAATATAGGGTTATACATAATAGAAATTCGACTATAAATATTCATTATAAATATAGATAAATTTTCTACATAATAGTATTTTATTTATATTTTTTATACATTAAATAATTTAATTTATTTATGACACAATGATGATGCAGTAATTACCTTATTAATGAAATATTAACATAATTGATGTTATAAAAACCCAAATAAATGTAATTTTAGACTTTATATGAATTACACTATTTTTATAGGTTAATATGACATGTAATAATTGATTTAATTAACTTTTTTAGAACTAATCATTCTATTATGATTTTCAAAAAAATCAAGTACCAAATAGTGTCAAAATTTACATAAAATAGTTTTTACGAAAAATATTATATTATTAATTGTTATTTTATTCATAAAAATCTAAGGTTCGGCCAAATGGCTTAAATAAGGTTATATATATTAAAAATTAACCACTTGGGGTTCTTTGGGCTTATTATTGTAATTTTATTAAACATATAGTGTAAGAAAACAAAAAGACAAGGTAAAAGTTAAATTATTTAACTTAGAGTTAAATCTATATGATAAGGTTAAAATAGTAACCTAAACTTGTCTAAAACCTATTGGTTGAGACTATTTCGAACCATACCCACATTAGCTTCTAAATAAATCAATTTTGAGCTATTAAAAACCGAATATGACTTTATTATAAAATAATATTTTAAGTTTTTTCAAAGGTGCCCCTCTCCTTCCTTATAAAAAATGCACCCTTCCCCCTTCTCTTCACACCCTTTTGAGCCTTGAAGCTCGGCCAAAACCTTCCAATTACTCTTCTAAACCTCTCTAGTTATATCATAGAGGTTCTTGTCTTCTCAAAAGACCAACTCTATTTCCCTAAGAAGAAGTTTAAAAGAGGTGTGTCGAAAAAGAGGTAATCTCTTCTACCGATTCTTCCAAGTTTTCTTTCTTCTTCAACTTCTTATTATTTAGTTGTTTCATTATAAAGTAATAACATCAGTATCACTAATATACTTATATGTTATTATAAATATGTAACAACCCATTTCACCTTCTATCCATCCTACAGAAAATGAAATTACCGCGCTTGCGTACGTACGGAATACCGTCTCCACGCCGTGGTGTAATCTGTTTTTCCACCACCACCTTACATGGATGGGTATAATGGTGTGAAGAATAACTATATATAATTATTATAACATCATACTGATTCTTTAATATTATATCATCCACTCCAATTCAATTCAATAATTATGGGAACGATATCATCACTCGTGCATAGGTATGGATTACCGTCTCCACGACGCAATGTGATTCATTCTCCATGTTAACCATTCAAGAATGATTATAAAGTATATATAATGAATAATAATGAAATATATGACATGATAAAGCTACTAGATTTATGTATATATATTTCATCTACTTACTTCCATTCAAGTCAATGAGGAAAGGAAAACAGCGTTCAGGATTATGTGCGGCCTACCGTCTCCATGAACGGTGTATTTCATTTCATTTATATATCTATTATATATATATACTGAATATATATATGAAATATAAATCATGATTTAAATTATGTAAGTAAGTAAATCAAGATATAAGTAATAATAATATCAAGAACAACATGTCCAAACACGTACGATAAATAAAACGAGTTTACCCAAAACGCTGCTTTAACATGGAATTTACAAAAGAACTGGTAATATAAAGTCAAAATTGAACCATATATGATTTCATAACAATGAATATAATTTTGTAATAAGTCAATGACATTATTTAAATCATTATACTAGAGGTTCAGATACGTACGAAGCATATTGTACCTAAGGTACGGGATAATTTTTCAAGTCTCATTTTTATCCGAGATTGCTTATACGTAAGTATTTACAGGGTTATATTTTTCATCCATTCCCATAAAATGTTTTCCATAAAGTTTTTAATATTATTCCTTGTATTTTTAATGTTATTTTTACCCCGATTTGAATTTTACTTTGTTTTATGGAAGGAATATTTCTTTTGTTTACCATATAAAGAACTTTTTGACTTTTCTGACAAAAGTATGAGGAGAATGTTTTTTTAACTTATACGGCATGAACAGATTTTTACAGTTTTATAAAGCCTTATTTTCATGAAGCTTACTCTACAATATTTCATAACTATTTTAAAAAAAAAACCTTTTTATAAAAAAATTGCATGGCATTTTGTGAAAAGAAAATGATTTTGAAGATGAAAAGATATTTTCCTCAAGAATTCATTTCAAGTGTTTTCTCAAAACCATTTTCCATCTAAGCTCACATTACTTAATATGTGTATGTTTCAAGTATAATGTCTCTATTATTTACATGTTTTCACTTTTCTTATGATGAAATGATATCTATTTTTTTATATGGATTATATTTTGATGGGATGATGTTTATGAAATAGATTTTATTCTTTGGGTTATGATGAATGATTTATGTTTATGTTGTGGCACACATAAGAATGATTTCATTATGAGATGGGTGGGACCTATATCTCCCTCCAATGAATTGGGTAAATATTTATATCTCATGAGATAGACATGGCTGGAACGGTAAGTTAATTCAGTTCAGTGTTACAGGAATGAAACGAGGAGTGAACTCAATTCAGAAAGGGACTTTGTCCACTAAGATGGTCTTGGCAGCAATTCCTTGGCTACTATGGAAATCATATCAAGTGATTAATGGTTTTCCATAATTACATGTTTTCTTCCCAGGCTATTTTTTCAGGATTGATGTTCCATTATGATATATGCCTTACGTTCTTCCATGATTTATGTCTTTGCTCAAGATTTTGATGTTTAGATTTTATGTTCCAGTTTTTGCATTCAAATTTTTATGGATTGTTTGATATTCTCTATGTTTACCCTTACTGAGCATTTGAGCTCACCCTTTTTATGTTTTCTTTTCCCTAGGATATAAAGAAAGGTTTTAGGTAAGAAAACAAAAGGGGAAGATCTTTATGGGAGATGTTGAAGATCTTTCACCATGATTAGAAGATTATGTTCCAAGTTTCCAAAGACACTAAACTATTACGGTCCTTTGGTTTATGTTTTTTTTATTAGATATTCAGAAAAAGTAATGTAATTTCTATGTAAGTCAAGATATGGGTCTCTACAACATGGTTCTGGAAAATCATATTCTTAGGACATGTTTCATGCATGTGTTTTAGATTTCTGTGGATCATGGGATAAGCATTTGGGATTGGACAAATTTGATTATAATAATAGTTACCAGTACTCAATTCTAATGGATCCCTTTGAGGAGCTCTATGGTCGGTCGTGTCGGTCTCCTCTATGTTGGACTGAGGTTGGTGATACCTCAATATTGGGGTCGAGTCTCATGAAAGAGACGAATGAGAAAGTCAAGTTAATCAAGAATCCATTATTAACATATTAGAGTATACAATAATATTGTGATAATCAGAGGCATCGAGAACTTGAGTTTTCTATGGGTTACTGGGTTATCTTGAAGGTGGCACTGCAATTGGGTCATCGTTATTTGGGAAAGCAAGGAATGCTAATGCCGAAGTATGTCAGACCTTTTGAAATTACCAATCCGATTGTAAAGGTGGCATACAGGTTATCTTTTTCTTCTCATTTGACATCAATTCATGAAATATTTCATGTCTCCAAATTAAATAAGTATAATCAACATGTGTCCCATGTGTTGAATTGGGAATAGTTGGAGATAGAGATCGATTAATCAGTGTTTGAATGGTCAGTGTAGATTGTGGATTACCAAGAGAAAGTGATTCATTAGGAGTATATTATATTAGTCCATGTCCTTTAATATCATGGGAATAATGTTTATGAAACTTGGTAGAGGAAGTCATGGGTTGAGTAGGAGAATTCGTTCTTGTTTTCCGATCAAGCTTCAAGTTTACTTTCTGAGGGCGGAATGTTTTCATGGTGGGGATAATTTTTACATTTGTGTCTTTATTTTTAGGTATTTTCCATTTTTTCTATTATTTTCAGTTGGGTATCCTTGAGGTTTTGGAAGATAAATTGGGGTTTTGGGTAGGTAGACCTAGGTGCACGGTTGTTGCATAGTTAGTTGGAACCATGCACTATATCAAGGTAATTGTGCGGTAGGAGACAGAACCCACTGCATGGTCGTGCACCCCAGCCCAGAACTATGCAGATAGAAAGAGAATGTGGTATGGTTTGCCGCACAATTTATCAAACCATTAGGACTAACCATGTGCACTTTCCAACTCCTTAAAAATTGGATTTTCACTATTTTCCCTTTTCATATTTAACCCCATTTTCACCCCTCTTCTTCCCCACTCAGGATTTTATGGCATTAGAGGCCTCCTTACTGCCTCTTGCTCACTTGGTCACCCATTTTTTGAAGGAGATTTGGTGGGAAAACTTCAAGATCCTTCAAATAAGTTAGTTCTTACATGTTTTATTACTTTTTTTAGGGTTTCTTCCTGCTTTTTTGGGGGTTCTATTTTTCCAGTAACAAAGGTTTTGTTATTAGGGTTTTATAATGAGTTTTGGGGTACGATCTTCAGGATTAGGGTTCATTGTTTTCTTGTTTTTGGTGCGGTTTAGGTGCGATT
This sequence comes from Viscum album, assembly GCA_963277665.1. Lineage (NCBI taxonomy): Eukaryota > Viridiplantae > Streptophyta > Magnoliopsida > Santalales > Viscaceae > Viscum > Viscum album. Next base: position 773,202,377 of record OY728131.1, on the reverse strand, counting down.
GGAGATTTTTATCTATTTTTGGGAGTTTTGACACCAAAATTAGGTGTTTCCATGTATAAAAATTATTTCGTGAATTTATTTTTATATCATGAGTAATTTAGCATGTTCTTTGATGATTTTTTTATGGTGCAAAAATGGTTTTTGATAGGAGTAAATATGTGTTTGATTTTAAAATGGAATTTCTATGTGAAATTGGGTATGTTCCCAATGTAAACCTTTGTTGCATCACTTGGTAGTGTTATATAAATTGTGGAATTTATTTATTAAATTATGCAAAGGCTGCAGATCATGTTTTGGTATGTCATAGTGTGAAAATTATTTTAAAATAGAATTTTTATTGTGTTTTTGGGTTTAAAATCTTTTTAGTGCTTCTTGAAATAGTTTTATAATTTTTTTTAAATTATCAATTGAATTAATTAAGAGTTTTGAAATATATTTGGAAAAAAATAGTGTGTGTATGATTTTAAAATAGAATTTGGATGTATAAGTGGTGTTATGTGACATGAGAAACTTGATTTAACACAAAATGGAATCCCCGGTATCTGGGTGGGCGGAATATGACTAGTATTCTAGTGATTTAGATGTGGCTACAACCCAGTTTCACTTAGAGGGATTGAAGATGAAAACTCTAACTAAATATTTATAAGGATTGTCGACCACCAGAATTTTGAATTTACCCCCTCTCTAGTGCCTCATGTATGAGAAATCTATTGGTCATGGTTTCTATACCACATCTAACCAGGATACGAGGTACTTAGGGTCCCATTGGTAACTAGTACCTAAAGGTATTTCTCATAACTAGTTATCATTGGATATATTGTACTTACTATCAGCATACAGTATGTTTGGTTGGTAATTTCATAAACTAGTGTGTTTTGTTTAACATTTTTTTTATTTAATGTTGTTTCTCGTTTTAAGTTGTTTTCCTTAAAAATGTTACTATAATATTTTTTTTTAGAAAAACATGAAATATATTTGTCTTATAATGTTTATAGAATGGAATCTTGTATTGGGTGGAATCCTACTGGTCTTAGGCTCACACCACACTTACTAATTTAGGTGTAAGTAAACTGGGTAATGTTTGACCCAGGTAAGGGAAAGGCCTTTGAAGTTGATGGTTCGGGTTGCCAAAGGTTCGTTTTGGTGCAGTGTTGTAGAAAAGGATTAATGGTAGTTTCCCCTTTCCATGTGCTGGTTTTTGTGATAGGCATGTGGTCTCTTTTGGTTGTAGCCTTATTTTATTTTGACTTAAACCATGAAACTCAATTCTAAATTTTTTTTAATGTTTTTTTGGTTTCAATTTTTTGGTTTTGTTTTATTGATTATTTTCTGTTGTTTAATGCATTAAAATTTGGGTAAATCATTTCCACTCTTTATTTATGATACCCTAGCACTTGTTTCAGCCCGTGGGGATAAAGAGTTCCCTTCAGGTCTTTCCACAAACTAGGCCGGGCGCTGGTTTGGTAGACGTCCCGGCTTGGTTTGTGACAAGGAACCATGCTAGCGTAATAAAAATGGGAATGAAAATAGTTATCAAAACGTCCAAAAATGAAAGAATAACCTATAACATAATAGTCGCAGGACAATGAACAATGGTGAAGCTCTATTGTTAAAGCTTTGTAATATGAAGACATTAGATCGGAAAGAGGAGGGCACCCCACACAGACGATAGCCACCGAACTGGAATAATGGGCCATCATAGTTAAACCGGAAACATGGGAGGCAGTAGTGGGGGGAAAGAGTAAATACCTATAAATAGGTATCATTGCAGTAGGGTGAATGATAAAAAATCATCAACAGAGCTCCACATCAATGACACCATGGGAAAGGTCTAGATGAACACCACACCACGACAAAGACACTGCTCGACTAAACCATCAATAGTTCCATGCTAGGAGAAGAAGATATGAGAAGGAAAGAAAATGAGGGGGGGGGGGAATAGGAGAGGCAGGTAAACCCTAGACCACCAAGAGGAGGCTCCTTATCGCCTACATCATTCCCTAGGTAATGATGCTCTCATTACCCTATCTCAGTTTTCTCATGATGCCTACTAGTGTACTAAGGGGAGATATAATTTTGAGACCCTCCCATCACATAAAAGTCTAATTCATTCTATCATGTAATTGATGTTCCTAGGAAACACATGGAATAATGTTCAAGAATAAACAACTTAAAAATAAAAAGCATTATTTCATAATGAAGCTTATTTTACAAGATTTTCCGATATAGAACCAAAAAATTTACAGATTTCCCTAGTAAATGAATTAATGAGGATGACTAAGAAAATTTCCTAGAAAATGTAATGGATAATTAGGGATTAAAAATTCTTAAACAATTATCCTTATCAAGTGAAGGATCTTGAATTTTAGTTTTCAATTACTTATTACAATTCATATTATTAATGAGTTTGGGAAATATAATAAATTTATTTGAAATGTTAGGAGACCAAGGAAATTATGGATAAATAGAATATAAAACAATATTTGTGTGTAATCACACAAATTTTATATGCATTAGGTGTATAAAATTCTATTAATTAAATACTTCTAGGTCAGCATGTATTGAAGAAAAATATGAACTTGTCCCAAAATCCAATTTACTCTCCTTGGGAACTGATAGTGACTCTTACATATACACCATCATCATTTTTACATATAATAACCCTATCTATTAAGAATAATACATCCATAATGCCACAAATAAATGGATTACATATGAATTTGGACAAAAAATTTATGGATATAAGAATGTTTATGAATACTAACATATTATAAATAGATTATAATGTGAGTGAAATAGGGTATCACATGTATAAGATATCATAAGTATATAAATAAAATTGGTATTAACACAATATTTTAATAGGAAATTATAAATTTAAAAGGATGTTACAATGTAAATATAAATAATAATTGAAAAGAGTAAGAGAAAAGACTCTCACTTCATTATGGAAAAGACCTAAGAAAAGTGTAATATGACATGAATTGTATAATATCTCATTAAAAAAATTAAAAATGGATGATAATATATTTTAAATAAATGTATGTCATTTAATGAAATGTAATTTTAAAAGAGATTATTATATAATTATTATAATGTGAATTTGAACTGAGATGAATAGAAACGCTCACCTCTCTTCAGCTTCTTAGCCTATAGTTGAACCTTAAAACCAACCAAACAATTAATTATGCATATTTTTTACTATTATCCTAAGAAAACAATAAACTGGTAAAAGAGTTCACAATATGTTTATTTTTTTATATTTCATGGGAAACAAAGAAACAGACAATTTTTTTGAATGAAAACTTCAATTGGAAATGTTCATATATTTAGGCATACTTCCCCTGTTGAATTGGAGAAATTTATCAATAGTGATGTTATTTTTTTACATGTTTTTCTACTACTACCTCTTTTAAATTATAGTGATCCATATCCTTAGAACACATATAACATGGTGTATTAAAATTAAACTTAAATTTAAAACATACTTCAAACACCTTTATTTGGGTGAAATTTCAATTTGAAAAAAACCTAACAAATGCAGGTTGAAGGAGCATCTAATTTTAACCCTACTCTTTAAATTATAGACTCATAATGTGATTATAACACACTAATATTTATATTTACTTCCCAATAATAGTTCCTTACTTATTTTTATCCATCCATCCCCAAATATAGCGGCCTAGTTGTAGGTACGAATGAGGCATTAGTGCTACCATTAGAGGACTAGAGGAAAATTTAGTTCTATTAAAATCCAAAATCTATGAAGATAAAGATCTGAGAGGACTTAGTAATTTTTTGATCCTTGTTTTCTGATATTTCTTTCATCACTTCCTCCACCTTCTATGCATACCTTTGAGTAATAGTAAATTGACCTTTCTATTTGTATACTATGGAAACTAATTGTATAAAAATGGTTATTTAAAATGATTCCTTTAAAACATTTGTATATAAAGTTAAAGGTAATAAAAATGAACTTTTTAAAATATTTAAATTATATTTAAAATAATAATAAAACATTTTTGAATATCGTGGTCATGGAACAAAAAGTTTGTCGTCCAAAATGAAAATAAGGTTAAATTTTATATTAAAAATTTTTCTCAGTAATTTCATTTACCAAAGAGAGGAAAATGGTACTAATATATAAAAATTATTGGAATATCTTGTGGATAAAAACAATATTGGTTTTAGAGTTTAAGATCTATATAATTTCCCTCAATGGAAATTTTTGCATAGATAATCTCCAAAATAAATGAGATTGTAACATAAGCTCGTTACATCAAGTATCATATTGTTTCGTACATGTAAAAATATCTTTTATAGTAAATATATATTTATTATAAATATATTATAGAACCATATTTATTAAGAATTTACTATATATCATTCTTTTTTAATTTCCAATTATCCTTTTATTAATAATTTCTTCATTAAAAAAAACATTCAGGTCAAAAGTGGTCAATTTCCATGCATCTTTTAGTTTGATAATTATGGTAATTACTCATTGGTAATGGTTTAATCATATCAAAAATCTTCATAATTACATAATTATAATATTTATTTATCATATACACTTTTATAAGCATTCAGATAAAGTGGTTATGAAAAATGAGTTACATTACTTCATGGAAATGGTAGTATATACGTACACACGAGTGATGTTTTTACTTTTTGATGGATGTAATGAAATAAATGTTATTAATAATTCAAAATTTAATAATAAATATTATATTATAAATTATATATATTCATTAAATATATCCTTATTACTATCCATATAAATCATAAATAATAAATTAATCACGTCGCTTTGTGGAGGTGGTAGTCTGCACGCACGGATGAGCACCGTTATCATTTTCCAATAGATAGAAAGGTAAGAAGATAGAGAAAATATTATAATTACATAGGTAAAATTATTTAATAAATATCACATATATAAAAATTAAATCCATTATAATAACTATCCATGAAATATGGTGAAGGAAAATAAACCATATCACTATGTGGAGTTAGTAGTCCACACATACACACGAATGATACTTTCATTTCCCATTTAATGAAGAATGAGATGAATAAAGGTTAAAACATCAAAATAATACAATCTAATTATTTCTATTATACTGGATTCATCATGTTATGATATATATAATAGGTTTAAATAAGTTTCAAGAAGAAATAAAATTGAAAGCATTCAGTTAAGAGTTGTACCTCTTTGTTGAAGAACCTCATTTGTCTTACACCGTAATCATTGAAAGGATGGTATTATGACCAAACATGGAAATCTAGGAAATGTTTATGGATGTTAAGAATGTATTATTTTAGGTATTTGTAAACTTTTAAGGTTTATTATGTATGATTAAGATATGATAGCTTGTATTCTTTTATAAGGGAGGGAGAAGACACACTTGTAATTTTTCATAATATTAAAATATATTAATGTATTACACAATTAAAGTGGTTATATAATGAAAAATATTCAAAGATAATAATTATAAAATATAAATACCATAAACAAATCAAATAAAATCAAGTGTTTTGTGATATTTTAAACACTCTCTCTTAAGTGAACCAACCCCCTAGTAAACTAATTTTACCCTTAACCATGGTAACAAATTCTCATCGTTTTATTATTCATTATGAACAAAAATTAAGTTGAAATTGTTAAATAATATTATTTATTATAATTCCAAATATGGAATCCAATTTATAATATTCAATTTCTAAAAGAGAAAAATCATTTTTTATATAAGTTCGTAAAATGCAAGAAAAATGTTTTTAGAAAAATGCATTTCTGAGCATAAAATTGAGTTTACATTTATTCCTTTTAATGTAAAAATTATTATATTAATGTTAAAATATATTATATAAACATTTAATTAAAATAATTAATAAATATATATTAAGTTAATTTATTAATCTAAAAACATATTGTACGTATAAAAATAGTTTTTAAAGACATCTCTCTTTACCTTCAAATGATTTTATATTAATTTATATCTTAATAAAAACTAATGAATTCACTTTATATATATATATAATGATTTTTTTCATAATTTATTTAATCATATTTATACCCACCAATCCATTGGCTATGTGATAACTGTCACATTAAATAATAATATTTTAATAGTATATCGTGGTTCAGTGTTGTGTGTAAAGAAAGTTATCAAAATATTAAATTTATATAAAGATAAATTTATCATAAAATATTATAGTGTTATATAAATTTTAATTTTAAAAGGATTATATAATGGAAATTTAAATAGGAATTGAAAATTTTAAGAGAAAATACCCTTACTCTAACATGGTTACAACTTAAAAAATGAGTAATATGAGAGGAATTTCATAGTATATCATGAAAAAAAGATAATATAGGTGATATTATATTGTTGATAAATGTATATAATCAAACTAAAATGATGTTTAAATTATTTTATTAAAAAATTATTTCAATATGAAAGTGAAATGAGAGGAATATAAATTCTTACCTCTCTTGAGCCTCTTAACCTAGAGTCGAAACATAAAACCAACCAATATATTTAAGATAAAATATAGAGGTATGGGAGAGACTCCATGAGAGATATATGAATATATAACTTTTAATTTTTTTTGGGATAAAAAATAGTAGTTGTGGGTATTTATCAGTATGGTGAGTGTAATTTCATGGAATATATTGAATTTTTATTTTTCCATTATCTCAAGTGCTCCACTATCCCCAAAAGTGACTCATTTACTCCCATTATTCTCCGATATAAATTTTAGTTTCAAATAAGTAAAATATAACTACCTAGGTCGATTTAAGTCATTAATACATATATATTATGTCATATTTTCCATATTTCACCATTTATTACTATATTTTATTAATTTTTCCAAAAAATTACCAAATTTTACCCTTAGATAATTTCAACATCATCATTATAAATATGATAAAAATTTATCAAATTAATCCTCTAATTGTGTCTTTTATATATGGATGATTCATTTGATAAAATTTTGGTATTAGAGAAAACACTGTTTCATTTCCAAAAGAATTTACACTTTAATACTACTTAACCCCTTAATACATAGCTCTTTATCACATCATATTAATATACAAGGGTAAAGTGTAAAATTTTGGTACTTTCATTGGGATTTTTAACCAACATTGACCTGGTAGTTGGTGGTTTCAGGAATAGAATAAATTCCTATCAAGGAATATCCCAACTCAAAAAAAATCAGATTTGATGGATCATTTAGATATTTTCTAAGATGTAAACATCATGACCAATAAAGTTTTTAAAAATAATATTGAAAAAATGGTCTCAGTAATTAATAAAAGATATTTTCATGTTGAATTTATAATTAATTAAAATATATCATAATAAAAAATTCCATGATTTTAAGATTTTTCTTCGATAAAAAAATTGATCATCTAAAACAATTTTCATTCAACCATTTTTTTCTCTTGTAGGAACCAAGTGTAATATCCCTAAAGTGATGAACAACAATTTCTCCATTGATCTATAAAAAATCCAATAGATTTATGGGTAATAGAATGGTTAATCAATTATCATTTAGTGTTTTTCTTAAACTATATGAAAATTCATTCGTCCTTGAAGAATCATCCATGCAAAATACTTCTTAAGATGATAGAGGAGGAAAAGGAATATCTAGAGTGTTCTTTGGTCTTAAGAGAGAACTCTTGATTTCATAGTTCATAATGATTCTCAATTTTTATTACTCTATACACAATAGATATAATATTATATTTATAGAGGTAAGGATAGGGTTAAAATATTATTTAACTACACAATGGTCTTTAAATAATATATTACACCTTATATGATCCCATGTCAAGTAATAATATTATTTTTATTTTTATTTTCAATGTCTTGAAATAATTGGTGCAATGATAAATATTATTTTAATAGCTTCCAAATTAATATTTATCACCAGAAACAATCTTGTCCATCTAGTTCACCAAGGTATTTATCAAATACCTGAATAAACATTTATTCATTCAATAAAAATTATTATATTACCTATAATTAAATAATTAACTTGAAAATAAATATTTATTTAATTTATGCAATAAATAATTCTGAAATGGAATTTTTTTCACATACTTGAGAATAATATGTATTCCAAAAATTAAATTCAAATATAATTTAACTATTATCAATGGAAACACTTAGTGTGTGACCCTCTAGACTAATTTCTGTTTGGAATTAGGTGTGCTTTCCTAAATTCTAAGATTTCTTTCTTACAATGGGTCAAGGAACCCAAGAGAAATAAGTTAATGTTGCAACATCGATAGCCACCTATGAGTGATCATTGTGTCATATAATTCATTTTCAATGATATCCCATAAAGAAGGTTGGACACCCATTTTATTAACCTATATTCTTGATATGTATTTATTTGACTATATGAAATAAACATGTTATTACACCATGACCATGAAATTTAATACAACAATTCTATTTCAATCAAAGGTTCAAGATATCAACTTCCATAAATATAGAATGGGAAAATCTTTCCTCAAATTATTATTTAAAAATACATCATTAATGATACACCCAATATACCCACCTTCACCATGAACTATTTTTTCTTGGTTTATGGAAATACATCTATGTTTTCATTTCATTACATGCATTAAAAACAATGTTAAAGTCTAAAGACCATTACACATGCTTGCAGACAAGAAAATACAAGGACACATAAACATATTGAATTAATACTAGATGTTCTATACTCATTATCCCTTATATTATGGAATATAAATTTTAAACATCGTGAGATATTGTCTCATTATCTTATGAGTACTCACACTTACTAGTGCATAGAACTTTTTTTCTCTTCCAATACAGGGAAGGAAAAGGCATTACTGTGAGGTGGTGAGGTTTATGTTTGATGTTTGGGTAGTTTGTGGTGAGTTGGTGGGAGTTTTTCCATGTCATCATTTGGAGTAGCTATTTGGTTTGGGTCATTTTCAGTCGGACTTGTCCTTTTAAGTTTTTAGATACTTTTTTATGATCTATTTCTGCTATTTTCTTACACTTATGGAATATATATATCTTATTCATATTAAATTATTACTTTTTGTTTAGTATATATATGCCATGTGGTTGTTCAGGTTTGGTGAAATAATTCCATTTGGTTGATTGTTCGATGGCCGGTTTCTTATCTCCAACCCGTGAGGATCGAGAATATCCTTAGAGTATGTAATAGATCAGGTCGGGTGCCAAGTTAGAGGGTTCCCTGAGTTAGTTCACTACAATTTGGTATCAGAGGAGGACTACCCACAAGATTAAATGTCTTGGAACATTTTTTAGACTGGAGATATGATTTTTCAGGACTTCAGTTATATGTTTCAGTAAGTGTCTGGCTAGCTCATGTCATAACGAGACTCAAGTTTCCTTGGGATGTTGGAATGTGTGTCTCTAGAGTTGGGTTTTTTTGTTTTAAAAACTCAGTTTATCCTTATGTATTTTCAATTTTTAATTGATATTTGTTCTTTTGTATTACCATTCTTATGTTTTAGTGTGCAACAACATGCCTCTGAGATGTCTTCCATGAGTTCCTCATGAAGGTGAATTTGATTCTCCTTAATGGAATCCTCTAATAAATAATAATCTTATAGATACTATCATATGGTTATTCCTTGTTGTTTATCAAGATATACCGTGTGTTTAGAATGATATTGTTGAGGTATAACCAATATCTTGATGAGAGAGAGAGAGATCACGGTAGTTCTTTCATGAAGAGCCACCTTCCATTAAAGAAACAACTGAACCTCAAGAGGTGGAGGGCTGGTTGGATAGGATTGATTAGATCGTTGAATTTCTAGTGACACCTGAGAATATCAAGGTAAAGTACGTAGCATTCAAGCTCGAAGGTTCTGATAAGCGATAGTGGGATTCCATTGTCCCGCTAAATATACACATGGACTTGGATTGGAAGGGTTTCAAAACCCTATTCTTTTAGTAGTTTTTTCTAGAGTCACTAATGTTATCGAAGTATCTGGAGTTCATGTATTTACAAAAATAAGAGAGTTTGGTGTTGGTATACACCAAATTTTTTACTGATCTTGTCCATTTTTTCCATATGCACTAAAGAATTACTATCTGAAGGCACATAAGTTCCTATAGGGTTTACGAGTGGATATCAAATCACATATGTTCATGTTGAACCTTTCTACCTATGTGGAGTCAAAGGAAAGAGCTATGATGGTATAAATGAATATGGAAGGAAATGTTGGATTTTTAACCTCTTCTCTTCCATCGGGTGGTAGCTTCTATAGCACACATAGGAAGAAGATAAAGTGGTAAGATCATTGCAGGAGTAGTGTAGATGGGTCTCAGTAGTGAGCCTCCTTTGCACCATCTATTATAGTGGATAATATGCCTATTACTTTCTATTAGTGTGGCAAAGGTGGATACATAAGATGTTCTTTTCCTATTCCCATGAAGACTTGCAACATTTTTGGACATGTTGGTCACTTACAATGCTTATGTGATGCTATGACTACACCTCATTTTTATTAGGGTTCGTTAGCTCCAAGGGATACTGTAGTGCAATAAAAATCTTCAAAGACTATAGGGCTTCTTCTATAGGCCTCATAAGTGAATCATTTTCACACAGTATATGATTTTCTAGTAGAAGTAGATGCATGTCCAACAATAGTGAGAGGTATTCTCCTTATTGCATCTTTAGTATCAATTTATTTATATGATATGGGTTCCACCCACTCATTTGTATCTGCATGTTTTGTTAATATTATTAAACTTCTAATTGAAATTATGTCCTTTAAAATGGAGTAAGAAAAACGTCTTGGTAAGAGGAAAGAGTAGGGGATCATGTGTCCTTCTTGTTCGTTAACAATAGCAGATATGGATTTGGTCTAATATTTTTTCATTCTTGATCTAGATCTATTTGAAATAATAATTGGTGTGGATTGGATTGTCTCTCATTAAGCTGAGGTTGATTGTTATCATTAGCATGTTTCATTTCATGCTTCCTATGGGAGCTCTTGTGTGTTTTAGGGGGATTGGGACCCAAGGTATAGTCATGTAGGACCTTCATGCCCAGAGATATGGAGCTTTCTATCTACTATTGTGTTTGATCTAGATGATTTCACCCCTATATTTAATCTTCCCATTTTTTCATGACTTTCTCAATTTCTTTCCATATGACTTATATGGCCTTCCTTTAGAGAGATAGGTAGATTTTACGATTAACCTAGTGTCGGTAATGTATTAGATATTGATGTCTTCTTATCATATGGCACCAATAGAGCAGAAAGATATCAAGATTCTGTTAGATGACATGTTATAGATAGGTTTTTTTCCCAAGTTTTTCTCCTTATATATCCCTTGTTCTCTTTTCCAAGAAATTGTATGGTCACTTTAGTTGTGTGTGGAATATCATAAGTTAAACTGGGTAATGGTTAAGAACAAATATAATATTTCTCATGTGGATGATCTGTTTGATCAGTTTAATGGGGAAAGTGGTTTTTTAAGATTGATATTCAATTAGGTTATCATCTACTCAGAGTTCAAGAGTCTGATATACTAAAGATGGCCTTCAAGAGAAGATATGGCAATTATGAATATCTTGTGATTCCTTTTGGTCTAACTAACACTGTTGTAAGTTTTATGGCTTTGATGAATCATAAATTTAACTAATATCTTAACTCCTTTGGTATTGTTTTCATGGATGATATTATGGTTTATTCTAAATCTGAGTGTGAGCGTTAGCACCATCTGAGTTTGGTTCTGTGAACCTTGAAAAGTCTCCGTTTTCATGGAAATATTTATAAATGCAGTTTCTAGATTCAAGAAGTAATGTTCTTAGGGCACAAGATTTTCAAACATGGATTGTCAGTTGATCTTGAGAAGTTGAAGGCTGTTATGTCATGAAAGAAACCACAGAACCTCTTTTAAATTATATGCTTCCTTGATCTAGCTTGATACTACCAACACTTTTTCAAGGACTTCTCTAAGATGGTGTCACATTTGAATGATTTTACAATGAAAGTGATGAAAGTCACATGGTATGTGAAGTGTTAGTATTATTTCAATGAAGTTAAAAGGATTCTGACATCGTCTCCTATTCTGATCTTACCGGAGCCTAGTAAGGGGTATGTGGTGTTTTTTGATGCCTTTGGTGCTGGTTTGGGATGTGTTCTTATACAAGATGACTATATAGTTTCTTAAGACTCTCATCATCTTCAAATATAAGAGAATAATTACCCCACTCAGGATTTAGAGCTTACTGTATTCATGTACAAACTTAAATATTTGTGGCACTATCTCTTTGGGGAGTAGTTCATGGTCTTCTCTGATCATAAGAGTTTGAATTATATATTTTCTCATAATAACTTGAATCTCAGACAAAGGTGCTATTTAGAATACCTTTCGACATTTGAATTTGATGTCACCTCCACCCTAGGAAAGGGAAATATCATTAAATACTCTCTAAGTAGGAAAGTATCATCATAAGTTATTCTAGAATCGAAGGAGGTGTTGAACCTTATGGTGATTTTCACTTAGTTTCACTTGGACACTCAAGAGGATGCTTCAGGATTGGTTCTGACTTGTGTTCAGTTGTTATCATCTCTCCTGAAATCTATTTTTTTAATTCATCATTAAGACGATGAGTTTTTGAAGACTCAAGAAAGATATTATAGTGGGAACACTTTTCTAGATTGGTATCTCTGTTCAGATGGTATGCTCTACTTCATGAAAAGGATTGTCATCCCAGCATCTGTGAGAAGTTTACTCTTGTTCGATTGTAATAACACTTTGTGGGACTATCATCCAGGCACATAAAATATGAATTATGACATGAAGCGATGATTCTGGTGGATGGTAATGAACCATGACATATCATATTATATGTACCACTACTACACCTTCCAATGGAAAAAGGCAGAGCACTTGAAACCCTCTAGTTTTCTTCAGCCTCTTTCGGTGCTAGTTTGAAAATGGGATAAGGTATCCATAGATTTTGTTATGAGATTACCGTGGACTCATTGAGGGAATAATACTATCTGGGTGTTTGTTGATCATCTATCAAAGTCTGTTCATTTCATTTTGATCAAAGACACCATTATAGCTGAAGATCTGGGTAATTTATATGTGCAAGAGATCATGATGTTACATGGAATTCCTTCTTCCAGTGTTTTAGATATAGATCTTAGGTTTACCTTGAGGTTCTGGAGGATTTTTCAAGGGGAAATGGGAACTTAGGTCATGTTGATCACAACTTACCATCCTCAAACATATGGTCAAACGAAGCATGTGATTCAGATATTAAAAGATATGCTACATGCATGTGTCTTGGATTTCGTAGGATCATGGGATATCCATCTAGGACTGGTTTAGTCTATTTATAAAAATAGTTATCACTCATCAATTAGAATGGCTCCCTTTGAGGTTTTTTGTGGTCACTCATGTAGATCACCACATTTTTGGGTTGCGGTGGGAAAAGTCTCTTTAGTTGGACTAAGTATTGTTTAGAAGATGTTAGAAAAGATTTAGGGCGTATGATGACATCTGATAATATCCTAAAGTTAAAATAAATCATATGAGGATCGATGGAATCAAACTTTGGAGTCTTCTATAGGTTTCTAGGTTTTGATGAAATTTTCTCCTCAGTTGGGTCACCATCAACTTGGAAAATAAGGAAAATTATCTTTGAGATATGTTGGACCATTTGAGCTCACTAAGAAGCTTGGACAAGTTGCTTATCAGTTAGCATTTTTTGGTTCAGTTGATAGGTATTCATGATGTTTTCCACATGTCTCAGCTTAGGGAGTATCATCCTGATCCTGCTCAAGTTTTGAGTTGTGAATAAATTGAGTTAGAACCCGATGTTTCTGTTCTAGAGAAACCGGTTGAGATCACAGACTCTCAAGTGAAAGTCTTTCATGGAAAATTGATTTAGTTAGTCAGAGTTCTATTGAAACAAGGATATGTTTCTCATGAGACATGGGAATGTCAATCTCTAATTATTTTTATGATTTAATATTATCATTAATATGTGTCATCACTCGTTCTCTTTGATTTACTGATAAAAACTATCACATAGACAGTTGGCGGGAAATAGGGTACGTTGGGTGCATCATGAGTGACATGATATTAATGCATGTGTTGGGGAAGTATATGTCCCTTCTATTTATGGAAGTCTATATATCATCCCTTTGATTGAAATAGAACCATCACCAAAAATTCCATGTCTATGGTGTAATGATGAGTATATTTTAGGTAGTCAAAGAATGACATATAAAGTATAAAGGTTGATGACACTATCATGAAACCCGCTTGATGAGATATTGAGACAAAGGGATTATATTACACAGTGATCATTCGTATGTGGATGATGTTGTTGTGAATTTATGTTCTTTCTCTTAGGTTCCTTAACCCGTTGCAACATAGTACTCTTGGACTTTAGGAAATTCCACCTAATTCGAACTAGAAATAATCCTAGAGGGTCACACACTATGTTCTGTTGGTTGTCTCGGTTAAATTCTATTTGAATTTAATTAATGAAATAAATATTATTCTCATGATCGTGGAATAATTTTATTAAATTTAAGATGATACCATAAATTAAATAAAATATATTTATTTATTTTATTGAACATTTAATAAATATTTATTTTCTAGTTTGTAAATAATATATTTATTTAAGAGAATAATTTATTTATTTATTTATTCGGTTGTTCAATAAATAGAAGTGGAGTTCAAGCGGACCAAGTCTGGTCCAGTAGTAAAATAATTATTTGTGAGATGGTAAATAATTATTAGTTGGCACAAGTTAAAATATTAACAATGCTACTATTATTTGGTGATGTGTAATTTTATTCATAATTTCATTTTGTGAAAGTTGGTGCACCCTAAATAATGACACGGTATTATTATTATGAGCATGGGTTTTCTCTAATATTATGAATGTATTTAATTGATGTTATGAAATTAAATATTGTAACTGAATTTCCATGTATATAAATAGACAAGTACGTCTATTGTGCCATATGGAACACACCGAATGCTTGGTGAATTGAGAATTGTTGAGCTAAATAATTTCTCTCCTGAATCCTCTTCCCTACCCTCTCAAGAACGAGAGACTTTCTTTAAGGATGAAGAACAAGTGATCAAGAAAAAATGACACAAGACACTCACTTCTCTGCGCTAGCACCTGGAGAACGATTGGAATCGTTTAGAGGCCATCAGAGCACATGTGGATCACCACTAGATAGATTCTAGTTTACATCCTCAAAAGCGCTACGAGATAATCTAGAAGGGTCATTCTGAAAAATAAACATCATCAATGAAGAAAATACCAAATATCCAAGTATTCTTTTCTTTACGAAATTAATTAAATTAATTATAAACATGATGTGCAAGATCCACTCTAAATGTTTCGGGCCTCTTCATTCTTTATCTAAATCAATGATTCTATTCTGTGGGGACTGGTGTTCATCGTTGTATTGATCCCAGAATAATCATTGATTATGGTAAAAATTAATGTTGGGTGTGGGACCAACCATGCTTCCACTATGCCCAGAACCTACAAGTGGTATCAAAGGGGTTACATCATAGTTTATAATTATTTAAATATTTTTTTGATGATTTATGAATTTAATAATTTAGTTGTTTCAATTAATGTTAATCATTATGAAAATCTTAATCTCTAGATTTGTTCCTCCTCTTTCATCTCTTGTTCGCCTTATAGAAACAATCTTTTCTTTTAACTTTGATTAAAATAAAATAGAGGATCTCATCCGGAGGTTCCAAAGCTTCCTGGCTGTACAACATCAGAACACATGGAGTGTATTTTGTAGTACATGTCATGTAGTCAAGATTCAATGCATCAGACCAGTTCACCAAACCAATCCATCTATTGGAGTCTTTCAAAGTCTTAAATGACTTTGTGTCTTTACAAGGAACAGGTGGAACACGGTTTCCATATTACATGCTATGTAGTCCACTAGACATGGTGTTTAGTCCTTTCGGGTTAGGGTTGGACCGTGTACCACATACACGGCTTGCCCGACTGATAACCGTGTAACAGGGATACTACATGGCATGTGGCCCACTGAACACACTGTGTACTTAAAAGATTTCTAAAGTACATCTACACACCTTGTCCCTGGGAATGTACTTTAGATGGATGGTGAATGATAGTACACACTTTGTAGTCAGAACTATAGGTCGTTTACTCATCCAAATTATGCAGATTTATTAAAATATATTATTATTTTATAAAGACTTTGGAGATGTGTACTAGAGTGTGGGGTAAAGCTAAGGCACAGGACGTGATAGGTGTTTTATATATATATGTATTTAATTTAACATCTTCGTAATGTTCATTTCTACTCATTGGGTAGTTATGAACAGGAATTCACTGGGTTTCCTCCAAGGTACAAGTTATGTACAAAGATAAATTTAAATGAATTTATTTGTTTAAAATTATGATGGATGATAATCTCAAGGAAATTTAGAAAAGTTTTTAAGATAAATGGATTGATTAATTAAAGGTGAAAATTAATTGATTCGAGCATGATTTATCTTAAACAAGAATGATTAACGAATTGAATTCTAGTTTTATTTATGTGTAAATATTATTTCATGTATGGATGATCATGAGATATACCAAGACCTTTGTATGTGAATGGTTTCTTTTAATTTATTTATTGAAATTAATTTTTTTTGGCCTATGAGCCTTCTTCTCATTAATATATAGGACCTATGTGACCAACATTTCTTTTATGTAAAACCCCTTTTTTACCCCTCACCTGTATGTGAGTTTAAAAAAATGCATAGGTAATGGATTGGACTCCCAAGCTAGTGGAGGATGTTCAAGCTGGAGCCGAGACGAATCCAACCCTAGGAGATACAGAGGCAGATTGGTGGAAAGTTGTAAAAATGAACCCAAAAGGTTCAAGATGTTTCTCTCCTAGGTCAGGGTCAGTTTATCAATCGCTAGATAAACTAACCATTAGAAAATCTCATGATCATGACCTTTATTTTATTTCAGTCAGTTGTATGGTTTTTCATTATGGATGTGTTGTCACGATCACATAATTAATGAATTAGGCAAGCATAAAATATGGAACTAAAATAAACCAAACTTATGCATAAATATTATCAAGACGTGGAAAATCACTTAATTAAGTTCCACTTAATATTAACAACCATGTGATAATGATAATAAACAATTCACGAATAATAGATAAAAATCCCTCAAATAAAATATTAACTTAGACAAAGCCTTCCATTACTTGATTAAGGGAAAAACTAAATAAAACTATGTGTTTGAACGACCCTTTTTGAGACACTTACTATTATACATGAAACCCTTATGAAAGGTTTTTGGTTGACTAAACCATATTACATCAATAGGAGTAGCCCTTTCTGGACTTGGTGTAATATTAAAGGTAAGAGTTGAGGAAATCCAAAATTCATTCTTTTAGGATTGGGGAGTACACTCAAGAGATCAAGGATCTGCAAGCCCATAGTTGACAAAGACCTTCTTACCTAAATACCTTTTAGTAGCTTGACCAACCCTTGTTGGGGTTATGAAAAGAGGAATATATATCCTTTCCACTAGAATTTCATAGAAACTGGACATTCTAAGTTCAATTGTGAGGGCTATTAGAACTTTATAAAATAGTGGGAGACTTAATAAAAATTTATTATTTCTCTTAAAATGTAATCAAGGAAGTACTAACGATTTTCCCTTTTAATTATAGAATAAAAATGACATGCTCGTCAACCACACTATCCCTATGATCAATTCTGGATAAAGAAAACATCATCACTGACAGTAACTTCTAAAAATGGTTTAGATGCCTTCAGGTTATCCTACACCATGAATGGTAGTCTTACGTGCTGGAGTCATTATTTCCTGATCTGCCTACCAAAGAGGCTAGTGATGAGAATTTATTGATCTATGAGAAACATATGAACGACGTGGTCGACATTCGATGTTTGATGTTATCATAAATGTCTAGTGAGCTCATGAAGTCTCATGAAAACATGGATGTGTATAGCATGCATGAGAACCTTCATGGTCTTTACCAGGAGAGAGCAAGATAGGAAAGGTTTGAGATCTCTAAGGCACTCTTTCAGAGTAATCATGGAAAGGTTTCCAAGTTGGGCCTCATTTAGTCAAGCTCATTGGCTACATTGAGAACCTGGAGGTTTTAGGGTTTAAACTCGCTAAAGAACTGGGCATTAATATCATTCTCACATCTCCCCCTCAGAGCTTCTCTATGTTTTTTTTGTAAATTTCAATATGAAAAACATTAAGAAGTCTCTATCTGATATTTTTATCCACATTATCCAAGTGGACAATGATATGATGAGTGGAAAGTCTTATGTCCTTATGGTGAATAATAGTAAAGGGAAGGTGAAGATATTTAAGCCCAAAGATTCTTTAGGGTCGTCCAATAAAAGGAAGATCAAAGGGGAAGCAAAGGAAACAAGAGGCTGTTTGTTTTGCATTTGGCAATAAGGGCCACTGGAAGAAGAACTGCACCAAGCCTAATAAGCAAGGGGATTCTCCAGGTGGATTTGTTATTGAATGAAATCTATTTATTTCTACAAATTGGGTATTAGATATAGCTTTTTATTCTCACATATGTATTCAAATATAAGAACCAAGTAGATTTATGAAGATTTACTAAGGGGAGGTAGATCTATGAGCAACCAATGAAGCCAGACTTGTTGTTGTAGCTGTCGGGGACTACCACCTCATGTTTCAAAATGGGATGATATTGGTGTTAAATGGTTGTTATTATGTGCCTTCTATTAGTAAAAATATCATTTATGTATCCATATAAGATATAGATGCATTTTTTCATGTTGTAAAATGAATGTTTCTTCTTTTACAAAGATAGCGTTTTTTTTGGAAGGGAACATTTATACAATGGTCTTTACATGTCGGATTGCACAAACCAAGTAATAGAAATCGATAACACAGATACTTCACAAGACTCATACCACACCCAAATTTCGAATCACTAGTTAGGTCAAGTAAACGAGAATTCTTGAAAAAGTTACATTAAGATGGATATTTAGTTTCTTTCAAACTAAAACCACTTGGTGTATGTCATGCATGTTTACGAGGAAAAATGACCCAAGCCCCATTTAGTGGGAAAGGTGAAAAGGCTAAATAACTTCTTGAATTGTTTCATCCTGAAGTGTATAGACCATTTATTGTTGAAGTAAGGGGAGGGTACTCATACTTCATAACTTTTACTAATGATTTTAGTAGATATGGATATATCTACTTAATGAGGTATAAGTTGGATTCTTTTGATAAGTTCAAAGAATACAAGAATAGAGTTTAGAACCAGCTTGGTAAGAAGATTATGAAACTCCGCTCAGACCGAGGTGGAGAATATCTTAATCAATACTTTATTGATTACTTACAAGATTTTGGGATCCTATCCCAACTCATTCCTCTGTACATGCCCCAATGGAATGGTGTGATCAAAAGGAGGAACTGCACCCTATTGGACATGGTGAGATCAATGATGAGTCATACGAGTCTTCCATTATCCTTTTGGGGATATGCATTACAAACAGCATCACACATACTAAACCAAGTACCAATTAAATCGATAAATCGTATTCCATAAAAGTTTTGGAGTAGAAAAAAAAGACATGTTATCAAATTTACATGTGTCTGGTAGAAAATAATTTGTTAAGGCATCTTCATGTAACAAAATCGCTCCCCAAGGCACAAAGTGTACCTTTATATGATACCCCAAGGAAATAAGGGGATATTACCTATATAACCCCTCAGACAAAAAGGTTATAGTATAAATACATTCCATATTACTTGAAATGGAGCACATCTCCAAAATAGATAGTAGTAGTGAGATATAATTTGATGAAGTCAAGGATCAATGTACACAAGATTTGGTATATGAACAAATTCAACAAAGCCCCATTGTAGAAGAATCGGTTCCAGAGACACAAGTACTGCATAGGAGTACAAGAGAGGTTAGAGAACAATAATGGTATGTTTTTCTAGTTACTGAGGATGGGGACTCATTATTAGTTGATAATAATGATCCTCTAACCTATAAAGAAGATGTAAGTGGAACAGATGTTTCCAAGTGGCAAGAAGCCATGAATTCTGAAATGGATTCCTTGTATCGAAACCAAGTCTGGATTTTGGTAGATCCTCTAGTTGATGTAAAGCCTATTTGTTGAAAATGGGTATTCAAGAAGAAACTGGACATGGAAGGACAAGTCAATACCTACGAGGCATGACTGGTTGCAAAAGGGTTTAAACAATGTCGAGGAATTGACTACGATGAAACCTTTTCACCAGTTGCAATACTGAAATCCATCAGAATTATACTTGATATTGTGGCTTACCATGATTTTGAGATTTGTAAAATGGATTTCAAGACAACCTTCATTAATGGAAACCTTCAAGAATATGTCTACATGACACAACCTGGAGGTTTTGTGACTCGAAAGGATGCTAATAAGTTATGGAAGTTCCGAAAATTCATTTATGGATTAAATCAATAATATAGGTCTTGGAACATTTTTTTTGATGAAGTCATAGAAGAATTTGGTTTTATCAAGATTTAATGTGAGCCTTGTATATACTAAAGGTATAGTGGGAGTGCAGTCATTTTTCAAATAGTATATGTTTATAACATATTACTTATTGGAAACGAGATACCAGTCTTACAATCTGTTAAGGCATAGTTGAATCAATGCTTCTCCATGAAGGACGTGAGTGAGGAAACATATATTTTAGAGATTATGATTCATCGTGTTAGATCCAATATATTTTTGGGCCTAAGTCAAATTACATACATTGGTAAGATACTAAAGAATTCGGTATGGAACAATCCAAGAGGGGATTGTTTCCAGTGTCACCTAGCATTCATATTTCAAATAAAATGTGTCCTTAGAAAGCTGTGGAAAGAATAATAATGGGAAGGACTCCATATGCATCAGTGATTGGGTCATTCATGTATTTTATTCAATGTACTAGGTTAGATTTCGCCTATGCATTAAGTGTGGTAGGAAAATATCATGTTGACCTTGGTGACCACCATTGGATGGTAGTAGAGACACCCTAAAGTATCTGAGGCATACTAAGGATATGTTCTTAATTTATGGAGTAGATGAGGAACTAGTTATTAGAGGATATACATATGCTAGTTTCCTGACTGATCAAGATGACATGATTACACAAACAGGATACATATTTACTTTCAATGGAGATGCAGTGAGCTATAAGAGATCAAAGAAGAGTGTGGTCATAGATTCTATAGCAGA
Source organism: Viscum album (assembly GCA_963277665.1). Lineage (NCBI taxonomy): Eukaryota > Viridiplantae > Streptophyta > Magnoliopsida > Santalales > Viscaceae > Viscum > Viscum album. Next base: position 773,181,069 of record OY728131.1, on the reverse strand, counting down.
TTCCGAGTATATTGCACTTCTGAGGCAGCTAAAGAAGCAGTTTGGATGCGAAGCTTCGTCCAGGAGCTGGATGTGATACCTGGCAGTAAATATCACCTCACACTATACAATGATAATACTACAGTGGTGGCTCTCACAAAAGAGCCAAGGTAACATCAGTGGACAAAATGCATACTTCGAAAGTATCGTCTCTTGAGGTATTTTTCTCAGAGAGGTGATGTTGTAGTGAGAAGAATTTACATGGAAGAAAAAGTGGTGGACCCCTTGAATAAACACTTGACACAGCAAAAACATGATCACCATGTGAGGTCTAGAGAACTGAAAGTCGTAGGCAGTTGGATCTAATCAAAGTAGGAGTTTGTAAGATTTTGTTTTCTAGAACCAACTGGTTTTAATTTTATTACATCGATATTTAATGTCTTTAAATATTAAACATCTTATTACATATTTTTCATTGTTTTCATGACTATGATGAAATAATTTTAGAGAGTATTTGTTACATTGATAAGGTCATGGATGTTCTCCGCTATCATGAGACCCTTGAAATGCTATAAGAATATTCTTAAATATAGTTCTACGGTTGGATGACATACTATTAAGGGACACATAGCATGAAAACCATCATTTTTGAGTACTCCTAAGCATATTAGACTTAATCTCACAATGGTATCACTTAGTAATCTGTAAGATAGGAGATTATGAGAACAGAACCACCAGTAAGAATTCAGCATGTTTTGGTGTCATCAGATATTTCTATCTACGAGCATGTGTAATGATACTTATACTTGAAGATTATCATTAATACATGTCACGACTCATGCACTTTGATTTACTAATGAAAATCGTTAGGAAGACAGATGGAGAGAAGTAGGGTACGTTGGGTGCGTCATGAGTGACATGATATTAATAGATAAGTTGAGGAAGGATTTTTCCCGTCTATTTATGAAAGTTGACATATCATCCCTTTTATTGAAATAGAACTGTCATACTAAATTCCATGTCCATGGTGTAATGATGAGTTTATTTCAGGTATTCAAAGAACGGCGTATCAAGTATAAAGGTTTATGACACTATCATGAAACCTTCTTGATGAGATATTGAGACAAATGGATTATATTACATAGTGAGCATTCATATATGGATGCCATTCTTGTGTCTTTACGTTCTTTCTCTTGGGTGACTTGACCTGTTTCTAGACAGTACTCATGGAATTTAGGAAATCCCAACTAATTTTAATGAGAAAGAATCTTAGAGGGTCACACACTAAGTTTTTTTGGTGGTCTCGGTTAAATTTAATTTAAATTTAATTAATTAAATAAATATTGTTCTCAAGACTGTGGAATAATTTTATGCAAGTTAATATGATCTCATAAATTAAATTAAATATATTTATTTATTTTATTGAATATTTAATAAATATTTATTTATTAGTTTTTTAATAAAATATTTATTTAAGATAATAAATTATTTATTTATTTATTCAAGTGTTCAATAAATGGATGTGGAGGTCGAGCGGACCAAGGCTGGTCTGGTAGTAAAATATTTATTTTCAAGAGGGTAAATAATTATTATTTGGAACAAGTTAAAATAATAGTGACATTTCAATTATTTTTTGATGCGAAATTTTATTGATAATTCCGTTTTGTACAAGTTGGTGCACCATAAATAATTATGTGGTATTGTTATTATGAGCATGGGTTTTCTCTAACTTTATGAATGTATTTAATTTATGTTATGCAATTAAAAATTGTAACTAAAGTTCCATGCATATAAATAGACAATTACGTCAATTGTGCCATAGAGAACACATTGAACTCTTGGTGAATTGAGAATTGTTGAGATAAACAATTTCTATCTCGAATCCCCTTCCTTCCCCTCTCAAGAACAAGATACATTCTTCAAGGCCAAAGAACAAGCGATCAAGAAAGACTAACACAAGAAACTCACTTCTTTGTTCTAGCACCTGGAGAACAATTGGTGTCGATCGAAGGCCATCAGAACATGTGTGGATCACCGCTAGAAGGATTCTAGTTTAGATCCTCACAAGCACAACGAGATAATCTGGAAGGGTCATTCCAAATGATCAACTTCATCAACGAATAAAATAATAATGATCGATGTATTATTTTCTTTATAAAATTAATTAAATTAATTATAAACACGATGTGCAAGATCCTCACTAACTTTTTCAGGCCTCTTCCTTCTTTATCTAAATATTTGATTCTATTCCATGGAGACTGGAATTCATCATCATATTGGTCCCAGAATAATCATTGATAATGGTAAAAATTAAAGTTGGGTGTTGGCCCAACCGCACTTCCACTACGCCTGAAACCAATAGTAACTGGGTTATATTCCATGTAATTATTTCCAAGTACAATCCATGAAATGGAATTCATGTTGTGAAATATTACACATCATGAACGGTGGTTTCACATGGTGAATATTTTAAATAATGGATTTTTAATCTAAGGTTATGGGTTTTTTGGCATAATTATCCAATGTGGAATTCACGATGTGAATGGGAGTTTCACGCCATGAAATGGCCCATGTCCAGTTTTAAAATAGACACTTGGAATCTTTTCTCGGTCATTTATTTCTAGTCTCCTTCATTCTTAATCAAGGGTCTCTCATAGATGTTTTTCAAAGACACATTTCCATCTAGATCAATCTGTTCGATGTTTGATCTCTGTTTTGATTATGGTGCATCTTTTTGTGTATGTTTTATTCCCATTTTTTTATTTCCTTTGATCATGATATCACTGTTGTGTGGTGTTTCTAGATCCATTGGGTTATTATGGTATTTCTTATTGGATTCTTCTAGATCTGTTGTGTGATCTCACTCCAGAGGTCATTTCGTTTGTCAGTCATAGTGTAGTGGATGTATGCCCTTGAGATATGTAGGTTTATTCCTTTTATTTGACCCCTTGTGTTCAGATTTTGATCAATAATTTGTTATGGATTGGATTCTAGGTCCTTTATTGTCGTTGTCGGGGTATTTTTGTTGGGGGATTCCATTACAGGCATATGCGACCCAGGTTTTGAAGTATGTGGTTCTGTTTCTAGTCTTTGATAATAGATCTTGTTGTTTTTCTTTACAAACTAATTCATATTAAAATTCTCATGATTGTTTTATGTGTGTTGAAAGGGGTTTTTAATAAAAAATGGGGTTTCCCTAGTTATTGATAAATGGAGAGAAAATGGGTTTTTTCAAATCATTGTAATGGAATTGTGAAATAGTTTTGGAATAGATTTCAAAGCATCTGAATGAATTGTGATAAAGATAACATGGGTTACCTTGGGTACGTAGGTGGAAGGTTTACATTGGGTACATCATTGATATTTTTTTGTGATTATAAAGGAACTTTGTCTTGAATCTTTACTCTTTTTTCTAGGCTTGCTGTTCTTAGGGACTGATATTGATATTATTTAATGGGTTTACTCTTGGTGTATTTTTATGCTTCCTAGGCTTGTTGTCCTAGGTAATGGTTTTTGCACTTGATTATTATGGTATGAGTTGTCTACAGCCTAGACTTGTAGTTTTCATTAGTGTTTTGATACCTGTTATTCAGTTTTTTATTGCTTGGATTTCTAAGTTAGACTTGATATGCATATTTATGCTTGTGAAAAATGATATGGAAAATGTTCATTGAAATTGATATACCTTCTTTTGTTTGGAACTATAGAAAAATGGAAATGTTTTCCATGTTTTCTATAAAATTATTTACTACTTATTATTCCATTTCTTTACTTAAAATTAGTAAATAAGAATTGTTATATAGATTCTTGTTATGGAACACCTGGGTGGGATTCTATTGAGCCTATTAGCTCACACCCTACGCACCTCTTTAGTAGTGTGTAAATTTTTGTTTGTCTTCTAGTGTAAGGAAATTCAAAGCTCTGTATTGAGGCGGTATGGTTCATGTTATCTAGTTGGGTAGCTAGTGGTTAGGTTGTGGGAGTTTTTCCATGACATCGTTTGGAGTAGCTATTTGGTTTGGGTCCTTTATAGTTGGACTTGTCCTTGGGAGTTTTTAGTTACTTTTTATGTTTTATTTTTTCATTATTTTCTTAAAATTATGGAATATTAATATCTTTTTCATATTCCACTGTTCATTTTTGATTAGTACATATATTCCATGTGGTTTTTTAGGTTGGTTGAAATATTTCCCCCTGGTTTTTTGTTCAATGTCTGGTACTTGTTTCCATCCCATTGGGATCAAGAACGCCCTTCGGGTATGTAATAGATCAGGTCAGGTACCATGTCTGAGGGTGCCCTGGGTTGGTTTGTTACATGAATATTCCAATCGTAGATTCATATTAAATATTTTCCATCCTCTTTCTCTCTTCATGTGAACATTTTATTGAAATGTTTAATTACATGCGACACAGTAAACAATCCCCACTAGGATTATTCCAACCTGAATATTTTTAGTATATTGTTAATGTATGTAATTTTACTTAGACTAATAGGCCTCATGGATCTATCATGATAGATCTTGATCCCATGAATTTATTATGCTTCAATAATGTTTTTTTGGGTAGTCATGTGTTCAACAAGGATTTTATAGAATATAATAATGATATTTCAATTCCAATAAGTAATATATTATTAAAAAAAATATTAAGGAATACACTCCCATTAAACCTCTTATAGATTAAAGTATCAAATTAATTCTTTATAAATCCAAATTCAATTATAGATTCATCAAAACGAATGTTCCATGACCTAGATGCTTTCATTGATCTATAAATGTTTCACGGTGACTTTCATAACACATTGGAATCTATAAAAATTCAAAAACCCTTCATTTTGTATTATATATAAATCATCATGAAGGTTACCATTAAGGAAGTTAATTTTGATAAATATATTCCAAATATCATAGTAATAGTAAGATTATATATAAATTTTAATTCTAATGGATTTAAATAAAGAAACTGATGAAAAGGTTTCATCATAGTCTATGACTTGACATTGTTTGAACACTTTTTAAACTAGACATGGCAAATAAGTTCTATATTTTCTATCCATGCTAATTTTCTTATTGAATTCCCATTTATTTCTAATGGTATTTATGTCCACTAGAGGATATACCAAAATCTAGACTTGGTTTTGATACATGGAATCCATTTCAAAATTCACAGCTTCTTACCACATGGAAATATCTATTCTATTTACTACATCCTTCTATATTACATGTTCATTATCATCATATAATAATGATTAAATATCCTCTATGACTAGAAAAACATATCTTTTAGGTTCTCTATCCACTCTTACTCTGACATAATACTTGTGTCTTTAGAACATTCTCTTCTATGGATCATTTTCGAATCCATTATTATTCCAAATCTTATATATATTGATCCTAGACTGAATAAAAAGTCTATATATATCCTGATATCTCCTTTAAATATTTGATCTTATTCATGAAATGTAGTATATCTATTAACCATAATTTTCTTATCCATATAATCATATAGGTATTATCCTTTAGTTTTATTAGGATTCCCCATAAAGATAAACTTAGAGCCTTAAGGTGCATGTTTTTTGTTAGAAATAGAATTAAAAAACAATTTGTAACCCCATATTTGAATGTGTGATAGCATGGGTTTATTTCTATACTATAGCTAATATAGAATTTAAGTTTCTACATTAGTGGTCACTTAGTTTAGTATGTACATTTATTTCTATAATGTGTATCCCCAAAAGGATAATGGAGAACTCACTTGAATCATCATTGATCTAACCAAGTCTCGTAGGGTGTGTTTCCCCCTTTCACTAACATTGTTCCATTATAGTGTATAAGGAGGAGTGAGTTGGGATAGAATCCTAAACTCTAGTATATAAAAAATTTAGTCTTGATTAAGATATTATCCATTGTGATATGAGATGAGTTTCCTAAACTTCTTACCAAGCTAGTTTGTAACTTAATTCTTCTATTATTTTAACTTGTTAAAAGAATCCAACTTATACCTCCATAAGTTAAAATATCCAAATCTACTAAAATCATCAGATGAGGTTACGAATTATGAGTACCCACCCCTTTATTTAACTAGAAATATTCCACACACATTGTATGGATTAATTCAAGAATCTTGTTATCCTTTTCACCTTTTCCACTAAAAGGGGATTAGGTACATTTTCCTCATAACAATGTGTGACATTAACTATGTAATTTTAGTTTAAATGAATCCAAATATTCCTCTTTGTGTTATTGGATTAAATTATTTTCATTTTTATAACCTATCCGGTGATACCATAGTTTTGTGTGGTATGAGTCATGTAAACTATTTTTGTTTATCTATTTCAATTACATGGTTCACATATTCCAACAAATAAAGACCATTATTTAAATATGTATTACCATAACATATTATTTTTTATAAAATAAATATATTTTATTCTAAAATTTTATAATAAATCCATCTATATCAAGTCTAGATATAGATATAATTTTTTGGTGACTTGAAGAAATAATATAAATATTTTAAAATGAAGTTCATTCTCATCAGAAATGTGAGGTGGTAGTCCCTAATGGCCATGTCAGTAAGTCGTGCTCCATTAGATGTGCATAGATCTATATCACCCAAGGAGATATTCTAGATTCAACTAGGTTTTTATATTTTAATACATATTTTTTATCAATATATTGTATCTAATAACAAATTTTTAGAAAAATAAATAAATTTCACTTAATAATAAACATTCTTGAACCTCCACCCTCCCCCTTTATTATTTTCCAAGGTAAGGTTTTTATTCTAGTGGCCTTTCTTTTCACATGTAAAACAGATAGAATATTATTCCCTCACATGTCCCTTGATCTTTCTTTTCTTGTAAGGGAATTGTGAGGATGCTTTAAACTTAGAGCTCTTCGCTTGGAATTTCCATGTATTCACCATAAGCATATAAAGATTTTCATGCTTCATATCCTTGTCATCTTGGTGAAGTAGAGTTAGAATATAAAGGAGAGACTAAAATATATTTCTCATACTACAATTTACAATATAAATAGAGAATAGTTGAGGGGGTGATGAAATAATGAGATCAATTTACAGTTTTAGGCGGTTTAAACCCTAGAACAATTAAGCACTCAATGTATCTAATGATTTTAACTATATGAGGCCCAACTTGTACACCTTCTATAATTTGTCTCTAAAATAGTTCTATGGATATCTCAAAATGTCCCTATATTTCTATCTCTTAATAAATACCATAGAGATACTAGATCATGCTATATTCATCCAGGTCTTTATGTGGATTCATGAGTTCATTAAACATGAATGAAAGAATTAAAAATAAAATGTAAAATTCATCTATTACTATTTTATCTTATAAAGATAACTCATCATCACTCACCGCCTTTGAAGATGGACTAGGTATTAGGGATTCTAGAACATAAGATTTCTATTCATGATGTAATATTATCCATAAGTATCTGAACCATTCATGGTAGTTACTACTAGTTTTGAGATGGTATTTATATAGAGTAGATCTCAAGGATAATGTAATTAATGAAAATTTAATTATTATAATGTAATAAAAGATCATATTATTAATACTTTTGTTGATTACAAAATATGTGAGACATAATAATTTTAAATTTCATTATATCTCTCACTATTTTATCAATTTTTAATGACCCTAACCATTTAACTCATAATTTTCCATCACCTTAGTCATTATAGTGGAAAGGATACATATTTCTATCCTTGGGATAAACACTATGTCCATTAAAACCATAATAAGGTGTTTAAGTAGGTATTCTTTCCAACTATGGTCTTACAACATTTTGTTTTGTTGAGTTCATTCCCCAATACTAAAATCCTAACTTGGATTTCCTCAATATTAGCCACCAAATTTATATTTAGAATATTATTTATGTTAAATTGAAAATAAATTTAGTTATTTTGACACATCATCTTAATTAATGTTTCATGACAATTAAAATTTCCCATGACTATTTCTTAAACCAATAGATTTACTATAGTTTGTCTTAATTCAGATAATGGAAGGTGTAATGAATTGATATTAACTTAAGGGATCTTGTTTATTATGTGTATGGATTTATTTTTTTATCTTTTATATGTATTGTTTAATATAAATTTGAAATTATTTTAAGGAATAAATGTGTTCTAATAAAAAAATTATCCCTAAATATTTTATTTTAATTCCATCTTTTCATATTAATCAATTTATTTATGTGATAGTGGTCTTAAATCCATAGAATAAAACATGGATAGTGTAGTGACCCGACCTGAGATATCCCTGATCTAGTTTTGTTTTACCATTACATTGGCATAGATGAAAGATTCAAATCCCAATAGACTAAATAGTTTAGAAATTTTGGAAAACCAGCTTACCTACATGATTCCCATAATACATTGGGAAGGAGAATAAAACATAACATAAGTAAAATCTCAGCGTCCTTGGAACTCATTAAATGGATCCCAATTAATAACCTATGGAAATGAAACATAATAAGGGTGATATAAAATTCTTGGTAATGGTATTTATAGTGGAAGAAATATGGAATCAATGAGAATAAATTATCATGTAAGGATGAATAACTGAGAACACATGCTATTTAAAATGACTGGATAAGGCATAATGAATATTGAAATGTATATAACTGAAACACATTCCATTTAATCTATAAAATGGGAATGAAATCCATCCATAGATTATATCATATGAAAATCTCATGTATAGTAAAAATAATAATTGAAACATCAAAGAAAGAAATTTTTAATTATTGGACGTCATGTCATAAGGCACATGAAATCCTATACCATCAAGACCTTTCACAAGATGGTTTGAAACTATTGGTAGAAACTCATTTAATTTGGTAAACTGATTTTTCTCATGAGAAACTATCTATTAATCAAGTGGTTATTTAAATTTTAGCCCCACCCATCACTGCAAGTCCAAATCATTCTTCATATATCAAATAATCGATTTATTTAATGAAAAATGATCCTTATCATCAAATATCTGTATTAAGTAAAAGGTATGGATTTATAAATATTTCCCCAATTAATTAAATAACTTTAAAAGTAAACCCCATATTTAAATATGATATATAAATTATAAAATAATCATATTCATGATAAATAATGTATATATTTAGGGAAAATTTAATGTTTTATGGTCAATGGAAACTGACTATTTCAAGAGGAGTAAAAAATAAATCATGGAAGTGAATGTGAATACAATCATTGGGTGAGTCAATAATAAACCATCCAAAGAAATAATAGGTATGGTATCAATAAAAAATATCCCAATTATAGTAAAATAAAGGGTCATTTTCATTGATGAAATAAAAAATACCCTTAAAAACATTTTGGAGGAAAATATCTTATTGTTTTTGAAGAAAATGAAAATCCATTTTTATCTTACAATAAATTTTAAAAAATTATCATTAAAAATTGTTTCTAAAACTTCAAAAGGAATTTTCTTGAAAATTATGGTAGGTAATTATGTAGATTTCGTAAAACATAAAAATAATATTCATTTTGTATGCTCAAAAGGTTAGAAAGGTTCCTTGTTCGGAAAGAGAAAATAAAAAACATTTTAAAACATTTTAAAAATACAAGAAGGGTAAAAATATTAATAAATAATTTTGGAAATATTAAAAACATTTTTGAAAACATTTTTAGAAAATAGGGTTTTAAAAATAAAACGGGTTCTCCAAGCAAGAGAGAAATTAAGTCGGGTGTTCTTAAAAATATTTTCAAAATATTTTGAGTAAAAAAGAGTAGAAAATGGTAATATTAATTGAAAAAGGCCATGAATAACTAGAGGATAATAAATTAATGTTTTTTTTAACAATGATTATATAAACTCATTTAATAGAATTTCAATAATAAATAATCCTGATTAGAATGAGATTGTGAAATAAACTCTTATAATGATCATAATGTTGAAGTGAGAATTGATCGATGAAGATATTATGTGTATCAACTATAAATAAATAAAAAATAAGTGTAAATACATAAATAGATAATCAAATTAATTATACACATAATCATAGAATATTAGGGAAAATGAGAAAGTAATATGAACTAATGATGGGAATTGAGTCATGAAATTTCTTTACCACTTAGTAACATTAAGTTTAAGTCCCATTAGATGAAATAATTATAATTGAAACTCAAAATGACAAAAATAATTAATTATTCATGATATGAAATGTCGAAGAGGAATTATATGAACCATATAAAATAAACTAGGTGCTTAAAATTATAATATTCCTTAATGAAATGAAATTGAGATGATATCCCTCACTACTTGGTAACTTTTTAATTATAATCCCCTGAAAAGAAATAAAATAAAAAAACAATAAATAATATGAATAAAAATTTATTCATGATATTAAATTCAATATGGGTAGTATATACACCACAAAAAATAAATAACTGGTGAAATGGTGTTTGCATCACAAAAAGAAAAGTGATATAAGAATCCATTACCTTGCAATTCCTTTTAGTTGAATGTACTTTAAACTATTTTATAATGGTTTTAATAATTTTATTAACTTATAATAAAACTGTAATAATATTTATAATATCATATATTATCTTCTTATAATATCTTATTACCAGTTTGTTTACAATCCTTCATTATCTTTTCTATTTCGGGTGTAAATTACCTAATTTTTCGAGTATGTTTTGACTTGTTATTTATATTATTCTTATGCATATCATGATTTAATAATATACAGAATGAAAACCATGATGTAATTATCATATATATTCATTATATATGTATTTAAAATAATCCATAATATTTGGAGATAGAAAATGAATTGCACCGTTCATGGAGATGGTAGGTCATACGTACACATGAACACTACTTTCATTTCTTTGTCATATTTAAAAGAAAGAAAAGTAAAGGATATATATATACATATATATATTATAAACAAAGTATCATATTTATATCTTATATTTCACATATTTTTATTAAAACCATCATTTATACATTCCATGTATACTGTGAACGAATCCTATCACTTTGAGGAGGCGGTGGTCCACACATCCACAAATGATGTTATCGTATTCCAAACAAAATGGAAAAAATAAAGTTATGATTAATATAAGAATATAATAAGTGTAAATAAATTATAAAAATCATGTATATACTATAAATCCATAATTATTCCAAACCTTTAAATGCGGTAATGGAAGAATGAACGACATTAGTTCGTGAGGCGGTAGTCCACCGTACACACGAACGTTGACTGTGTATCTCAATTGATAGATGTTTGTGAAAGTGTAGGTAAAACTATTAGCATACAAAATCTAATAATATTTAATATACTAATTTTATTATATAATTATAAAATAAAAATAATGTAAGGGGTGGAGAAGTAAATGAAACAAAAGTGATTGGTGAAGAATGTTACCTCTTATTCAGGTAACCCCTTTTGGTTTACACCAAAAGACTTCCTTGGTTCAATTTCTTCCCCAAGTGAGGTTATAGAAGTAGTGAAGGGACTGTGAGATCTTATTTTTATAGAGTTTTAATGAGGAAAAGGTCTTGATATTTTTGAATAAGTGGGAGGGTGAGTGCCTTTTATAGTGGAGGAAGAGTGGCATTTTGGTAAATTTTTGAATAAGGGAATTCCACTTACATTTTATCCATGTAAATTGGCTCCAAAAATGAAAAACAACTGCATAAGAGGGACTATAGGGTTAAAATATGGCCATACAATGGCTTTTGTATATGTTTCTAGGTCATTTTAGACTATAAGTTTAATGTTTAGTCCCTTGTTAAGCTTTCTCTTAATCTCTGTAATTAATTTTAATTACATGCACTAATATTTTTGGAAAAAAAATAATTTGAAATTATTATAAATTATAAATTATTTTTATTCAAAATATGGAATTCATTTTTTTTCAAATTCCAATCATATAAGTGGCAGAAATTAATTTAAAATCAATCCCACAAACAGGAAAACAAAGTAGGTTTTTAAATTAAAAATGTTCCAATGTTAGAAATGATTTTATATCCAATCTCAATGTGAAATTGATTCCAATGACCTAAATTGGATTAATTGAGATGAAAAGTCATTTTTTAATTAAAATATAGTATTCTTCATTGTTCATCAAAAAATGAAACTTCTCATAAAAAAACCAAAAATTCACACAAAGTATTTTTTTAATATTCTACTTTAAAAAATGAAGTTTTGTGAATATAAATTTATAAAGGTGTAAAATTTTATATTTAAAATAGGTTCACAATTAAAAGGTGGTGAAACTACCTTTATAAAAATATAGATTTTTTTGTGTAATATTGGTTTTATTATTATATTATGCATATCAAATCTATTAGATTAATGTCAAAAATATTTTAATGAATATATAATATATAGATTTAATTAATTTCATTCACTAATAGTAATTAATTTAATTTATTGAGATAAAACACCTTTGTGATCATAAAAAAACTATTTTCACTATTTTAAAATAGTTTATATCTCTATTTCTAATTAATTGGATGCCAATGAATTCATCTTATATTTGTGTAAACAGTATATTTTCAAGAGTTATTTAATCATATTCATAACTGCTAATTTAAAGGCTAGGTAATGTCTTATTATATAAAATAATAATATTTTAATAATATATCGTTGCTCAGTAATAGTCGGTCTCATGTGTATTGAAAGATAACTCAGTATCATGTTCATTGCAAGCTATATAATATATTAAATTTATTTAAAATATTAAATATATGATAAAGTATTGATAAGTTATATTCATTTCTACATTTTGTGTTGTGTATCATACACACTATCGAAAAGAGTTACACTTTTTAAAAATTTTGAGGTGTCACAAATAGAGAAATAAAATAAATGAATAAATGACATGATCATGATCTTATATAATGGTTTATTTATTGAGAGGAAAATTAATCAAACTATGAACCTAAGAGAAAAATCCTTATGGTAGTCTTGGAATGAGCTGCAACATTCCACATTTCCACATACGTATCACTCATTTTGGTTTCATCTCAGTTCTATCTTAAATAGCCCCTAATTTAAGTCTACCTTAAACTAGATTCATGCATCTCTGGATACTCCTTTTATTACATATGTTTTATAACTCACACATAGATGAGGGGAACCAGAGGATTCGTTAAGGGGAATTACTTAAAACAACATTGGACACACAGGTCCAACATACATAATAAAAGAGGCAGTGATGACTCACATGGCATAAAATTTAATTTAATAATAAATAATTTCAAAACCATTGAATACATTAAATTAAATTAAACCAACACATACACAGGTCTTGGTCAAGTATCATGATCATTCAAACATGTGAAATGATTATACATTTAAAACCAAAATCTAGCATTCATTTTATTTCATTCTTCGATAAGATAAAACATGGTCAAATTAATATGATTAATTGAATTATTAATCAGTTAACCCATTTTATCCAATCTTACTGAAATTTTCATCCTATCTAATTTTTAATAAAATAAAATATTTTATTTTTTAAAAAACATAATAAAATAGTATACATCTTTGTACTTTGAATTAACTTAGTGATTACCAATCCGAACTAATTTGCATATGTCTTTTTTTCAGTGCACTCGTATTTTATATTATGTACATGAAATGTTTCATCATTTCATAGGGTGTACTTACAAATTAATTCCCTATCAAACACATGAAAATTATTCTTCCTATGAAATTTAATGTGTTGAGTCTTTAGTATGAAATGATGATACATGATTGATAGTATCAAATATTACACGAAATTAATTTAGAGTTTAATATAATATAAAACCTTATGACCAAATAACTTCATAAAACTCAAGTCTATGAGGTTTAATGGATTAATTAATTGAATTTAATATTTATTTGTAAATAGGTAATGTACAAGGATTGTTCATGCTAGAAACATGGAGTATACATCACTTCATTGGATATCTATAGTACACACCTAGAGACTTGATGTGTACTTATTTTAAACATTTTTGAAGTACAAAGTGTGTAGAATGGATACATGGTGTCTAAATCAAGTTGCATGGTTTCCAACCTGTATCTATCCCATATTGAATACACATGGTGTATTGATTATGTAAAACTTCTTGACCCTGTGTTTTGTTCCTTGAAATCACATGGAATACACAACATAAATGAAATATACGTGGAATATAGTCTAGAAAATCTATGTATCTTACTAACTGGTTAAAATGGAGTGAATTTAATGCATGATCTGTGTATTTATTACATGATGACATGGAGTCCACACAATTTTCCTGGTGCAATGAATAAGGATTCGTGGAATGGGAGAAAGGATTACACACTGTGTAATATTATATTTTATGTCTAAAATTATTGGTACCTATGGATGAGTTCTTTATATGAATTATTTATTAATTATTAACTAATATTGGTTTATGTGAGTAAGAAATGAAGGAGTGGAAGATGAGATTTTGAAAACAGATCTAAAACCAATCAAAATATGAAATGAAATATAACTTTTAATTTATAATGATCAACAATAAAATAAATAATTATAAATTTGAATGTCACAACTCAAATACCACTCGATAGTTTCAAGCATAGTGGATTTTCTTATTGGGGCTGATCCCGACTCAAAAAATTTCAAATTTTATGGATTTTTCAAATATTTTATAAGACATAGATGTCATGACCAATGAAGCTTTTCCAAAGAATATTGAGAAAAAAGGTATCAAGAACTAAGATAATATCTTTCCATGTTAAATTTAATTTCAGTGTAAATATATCATAAGAAAGAATACCTTTGTCTTTAGATCTTTCTTCAATAAAGATATTGATCATCTGACGACCTTTTTGACCAATTATCATTGCTCTTGCATTATCCAAGTGTGGAATCCCTTTTGTGGTGATCCACATATTCCAATGTTCTCTAAACAATGTCGATAGATTTTCAGGTACAATCATGTTAGATTAATCATCATACAATTTTTCTCTTGATCACTTTAATGATTCCTTCAGGAATGAAGAATCATCCTTGAAATCTCATTCTTTTGATGACGGTGGAGGAAGGAGAATCTCTATATAATTATTTGAACTTGACGGGGAGATCTTTATTTTATTGTGCATAATAATTATTAATTTTAATCAATCTCTATAAAATTTACATAACCATCAATTTATAGAGATAAGGTTAGTGTAAAATATTATTTAATTTTGTAATGAACATTAAATAATATATTAAACCTTATATGACCCCATTTCATGTAATAATAATAATAATATTATTATTATTATTATTTTCTCATGGGATGCACTAACTGGAACAAAGATAAATTTTATTTTACAAACATACAAATAATATTTATCACTGAACACAATCTTAGCATTCTAGTCCTCCTTGGAATGTTTAAATAACTCGAATAAGAATTTATTAATTCAATAAATAAATATTATATATCTAATTAATTAAATAATTTCCTTGAGAATAAAAATTTATTTAATTTTTATGGTCAATAAATCTTGAATAAAATTATTCTTCAGTCATGAAAATAATATTTATTGCAAAAATAAAATAAAAATATAATTTAGTTGAGATGAATGGAAATAGTTGGTGTGTGGCCCTCTATGCTTATTTCAAATTAGAATTATGAATTCATAATAAAAACCAATATTATTATCTAGTAACAGGATAGAGCACCTAAGAGAAATAAATTAATATAACTGCTTCAAAAACCTCACATGAGAACTCATTATGTAATATAATCACTTTGTCATGATATCTCATCAAGAAAGATGCACACCCATGTCATAAACCTATATTTTTTATACGTATTTAGTTTAATATATGAAATAAAATCATTATTACACCATGAACATGGAATTTAATGTGATAGTTATATTTCAATCAAAGGGTCGATATATCAACTTCTATAAATATAAAAGGGAAAAATTCATCCTCAACTTATTCATTAATAACATTTTATTTGTGATGCACTCAATATACCCAACTTCTC
The DNA here is from genome assembly GCA_963277665.1 of Viscum album. Lineage (NCBI taxonomy): Eukaryota > Viridiplantae > Streptophyta > Magnoliopsida > Santalales > Viscaceae > Viscum > Viscum album. Next base: position 773,165,069 of record OY728131.1, on the reverse strand, counting down.
CATGAAATGTTTTTTATCATGGATTACAGAAATACATCTAATTTTTCAATCCATGACATGAATTAATAATAATATTAAATTCTAAGGTTCATTACACATGCTCTCAAATAGGAAAATCCAATGACACATAAACAGGTATAATTTCAACTAGCGGTTCTATTTTCATAATCTCTCATCATGGGGACTACAAAGTGAGAACTTCATGCGATAAATTCTCATCTACTTATGATTACTCACACTTGATGGTCAAAATACTATGTTTCCCATCATATAATTTTATCTGACCATAGAACAAGGTTTTAAGAATATTATAATTGAATATTAAGGTTCTCATCATAGCGGGGGGACTATTATTCCACTTTAAATAGGATAAAACTCTAGGAAATTCTTACATTAAAGTCAAATAGAACAATGAATGATATATAATAATATATTTTAATCAATATCCACTTATTTGAATATATATATATATATATATATGAAATCCAAATTGCACACAGATTTTTCTAGGAAATGAACTACAATAGTAGTGATTTATACTAACTTGAACTACTACTGTAGATGATTACATTTAAACCTTAATTGTTGATGCTTTTCTTGGTCTTTTTCAAGTTCAAACCTAGTTTATGTTACCTTATTCGCAGGCTTTAATAAATAGACTTCATAAGTGATGTTCTTACTATTTTTGGCCATGGTTTATCACTACCTTATCAATTAACTCTGGTTATTATCTTTAATATACACTAGTTCTAATGATCATTTTATAAGTGATATATTAAAAATATTCAAAATTATACCAATAATTTTATGACTATATTTATGATTAATTCATATAAATTCATTCAAACTAATCCTCTAAATAACACATCTAATTTTTAGTTCTTTCAATATGTGGATTCCATGGCTTGTGTTATTTTTCATTTATATTATTCTTTTTATATTCATAATGTTTATTAGAGACTATCAAACAAGAGATATCTACATAGAACTTATATTATTTATTTATTTTTAATATCTATTATTAGTTATAGTGTTCTTAATAAATGTGTATCTTTTATTTGTAATGCATTTCTTTATAATAAAATATTTTTATTCCTTGCTATAATTTTCTATGGAAATACACGTATAAGAAGAGAGATAATTTTAATGGATATATTCCCTAAATACTTATATTTATATGTGATATATGTATAAGAAATATATAATTTCTTGCAAATTATTATTTTTATTAGAAAAAACAGATTCATTGTTTAAATCAATGCGTTGAGAAAGGGTAGAAGGATAGAACCTTTCCACAGGAAAGTGATTTTTCAACTCTCTCAAAATGAAATCTATTCCAAACATATATACCATGGTTACATAGTCCGACAGGGTATAAATATCTATATTTTATATTTTTAGATCCTTTTTCAAACTTATTGCTGATACGAAGTAGCATTCAATAATTTGTATCCATTTGGAAAGATAATCTTAGAATTTGAATTCAATCCATGACTTTTTATGTCTCTAGTATGATTAATTGATGAAATTTGGAGGGAGAGGGAAAAATAGCTGACACTACTGGATGGATTCCTCTTTGGATAATAGGTACTATAACCAGTATTCCAGTGATTGGTTTAATAGGTATTTTTTTTACAGTTTGTATTCCAGATTGGGGTCACCTCGATAGTAAGAATGAACTGATTCAACGAAAAAATGCCCTTTTTATAATTCCTTATTCTTTATTTAAAGGAACATATTGAACTTAATTGATTCAGAGAACATCTTTCGCAGGCTTTTAACTATTAAAGAAAAATGATAAAAAAATATTTATTGATTCTATCATAAAGGCTATCATTAAAGGAACAGTTACCTAAGATGAAATGTATGGGGTTTCATTTATGAATTAAATTTATGATTTTGGATATAGCATTTATTAATGTGTTATAATGCATGAATAAATGTAATAACATCCAAGGAGAGTCCTCAAGTGATTTTATTTCATTTTCATGTGATGGTAGTATGTGTGTCGCATGATGCTTGGTCAAACATCTGTTGAACCCATAGCTCCCTTCTTCTTCTTCCATTCTTTGCTACGATTATAAAATATTTTTGGATAAAGGAGGATCTTTCATGTAGTATATAGAAACTCAAGTCTTTTTCACATATTATTAGAATAATTTTAACATAAACATGCAATCAAGACAACACAAAGATCATAAGGCCTGGTGTCTTTGGATGATTGGGTTCATAATACATAAAAAATAAACTAAAATAAAATATCACTATTTTATTCTCCATAATGTTCTCATAAATACCTTTTATCACCTAAAACTACATATGATTGCATGGAAAATATATAAAAGAAAGGGTTGTGTTATATAGCCTAATAAGGGAATAAATATGGTAATCATGCATAACATGTGATTAAAATGACATAAAATGATAACATCAAAGACTATAACCATAAATAATCACATGGGATCATAACATAAAGAACAAAGTATCATAAGATCATGGATATATGGGAAAGTGGAATCAACCTAAAAGATTACATAAATATAAGTCAAGGCTAATCTCCAAGACAACATCACATGGTGTATAAAGTCTCATCATACATTAAGTTTACTCCAAATTCAAATACATAATAGATCACGAGAAAAAAATATTACACATTGTATTGGAGTCCTATATGGGCACACCCATCATAACACGTATATGCTTATGTATTCCACAAAAGGGAATTGTCCATAAGGTGTAAAATTAATACATTTGATAAATACAATTAAGGCATGTAATACCCCCATCAAAGGAAGGGATAATAATATAGGTATAGATAAAAGGCATATATATAGAACTTAAATGAATTTTATAACATCAAATAGATATTTAAGGTGAGTTAGAGTGAGATGGGTCATAACCTAATCAAAAGTGGTGGTTCAGGGTGATCCCTTACCTTAGGTTCAAGAATTGGTCTTCGCATGCTCTTAATGTCACATATAATCAAATTAGAATCATCAATTGATTAATTCATAACCATTTACATCTAAAATTGATTTTTTATAATTGTATTTTATTTATTTATAACCATTTAATCAAGATATTAGGACTAATTTCATTGTTCAAAGAGCGTTCATTTCATGGTTCCAAGGTTGGATCACTTGTGGATAATTATTAAAGTTCTTTTCAAATGGGAATAAAAATCAAAAAGTGAAATTAAATGGTATTAATGTACTTAAAAATTTTTAATGGTCCCAAAAAACCATATTTTTTTCAATATAGGGATGATTTTTTTGGAAAATCATTATCATTATATGGTTAGATCATTTAGGGCGTTTCACTGACCATCATGAACACGTTTCTTTTTATTTTATTAAATAAATGTTAAAACATTAAATAAATTAAAATAAGATATAATGTACTTATTATAATCCTATTTAACTATAATAATATTTTCATGACCAGAATTTAAGGTCGTAATAGAAATAATAAAACTCATCATCCATAGAGGTGGTACAATGACATAATATGTACAATGGTTGTGTTATTAGAATAAGAGGAGAAGAGACAAGGATACATGGTATATATTCTATTATAAATATAATATTTTAATATATATATATATATGATATTTTAGTTATAATTCCATTTTTGGTGAGGGGGTTGAGGAGGATGTATAAGAAGAAAAGAAATTAAAAGATGTAGTTTTAGAATATTACCACTTGAATGTCATCTACTTGAAAAAGTCTTCAAGGCACTTGGAATTAGTCTTTTTGCGAGACCAAAAGCACTGGTAAATGAAAATAAGATTTAGAAGACATTTGGGTAGAAATTTGTCAAGATATAGGGATTAAAAGGTGTGAAGAGAAGGGGTTGTGAGGGTTGTATTTATAAGTGGGGGAGAAGGGTGTTTTTTATATTATATTATTTAGTTTATTGTTTTGGATTAAGAATACCAATATTGTTAATTATTATTAATATTTATAGTAAATGGTTCGTGTGATTTTAATCTAATGGGTGATTACTTCATCCATGAATTTAAATTATTGTATTTATCTTATAATGTTAGATACTGTATTTTATTGTTCTTCACTATTAACCAAAAATTCAATTATTTTAGAAAAATACCAAAAATTATCCATAACCATTTTTAGAATTTTACATTCCAAAAATGAAATCCATTTCATGAAAATATTTTTCTAAATATGATAAATTTAATTTTAAAATAAAATCCTTATTTATTTGAAAACTATTAATTTTAATATTACGATCAGTTTTATCACCCTTTAAAAAATTGATCAGCCATCAAAAAATAATCTTATCATTGAAAATAAATTTAATATTAATTTATAAATACACTTTATTTCAATTAAAATTATTTTAAATCATTATATTTATTATAAAAGTGTAAATAAAACATTTATGTTTTACAAAAATAAAAACACTTAATTTATCATTTTCAAACCATTTATTTAATTGTACCATTGTATAAAAATATACTATTTTCATTTTATAAGATACCAAAATATTATTTTATACTTACACAAGTTATGATACTATTCTAATAGTTATGTTACTATTCCTAATTATCATATTACTTTTCCTAATAGTCATATTATTATTCCAATGGTCAGATTATTATTCTAGTGGTAAAATTTGTAATAGTCATATGGGATCCCAAAATTCTATAAATACCTCTTGATTAATTCATTCTTCATTATCTTCTAATTTATGTCATGGTTGTATATTTTTTAATTTTTAAAATTCGTATTTCATTACTAATATTCTGCTTCATTTCTATAGTATTGTTCATGATTGTGATTAATATGGAGGATCGGGCATATCCAAATTTTCCTATTATTATTATTATCATCTTATTTTATATTTTTCCCCATTTTAATACTTTCAAATATTATAAAAATATTTATTCTCTAAAGTTAATTCTTAAATTATTATAATAAAATATAGTTTTTTTATACTGTGGTGCATGTGAATTATATAATTTTATATTACTAAATACAAAATAGTTTTATATTTAAAAGGGGAATTTCATTAAGGCATTCCTATATCGTTACATTCATACCCCTTAAAAAATTTCTCTCTCAAAATGTTTTTATACATAATAACTTGAAAACATGTGAGGTTACTTATTCTTCATGGATTCTTCCAGTTATCACATCTCCTCCTCGCACTTATGGTTCTCCATAATAATTTGACTTGGTTAGTTATCTTGTTTTTAGAAATTTATCTCTATGGTCTATGATATTCACCCGCTTCTCGTTATAAGAGAGATAATTTTCCAATTGTACCACCTCTAAATTGAATACATTTGAGGAATATGGTATGTACTTCCTCAAGAGGGATACATGAATATGTCATGTATTTGAGACTGGTTTTGTGGTAGTTTTATTTGATAGGCCATAGGTCCAATGAAATCAATAATATCAAAGGGTCCAATGTACATGGGACTTATATTACCCTTCTCCCCAAATCCCAAGACTCTCTTATATAGAGATATGTGGAGGAACAATTTATCTCCAACTTCAAACTCTATGTCTCATTGATAATTATCAACATATCTCTTTTATCATCTCTGAGTATCCCTGATATATTATTGAATGGTCTTGAGCTTTTCTACCATTTCCTCAACCATTTCTAGACCCATAATCTTACATTCATGAACTTCATCCCATCATAAAATTATTCTAATTCTATTCCCATAAACGTTTTCTTATGGAGTCATTTTGATGCTTTATTGAAAGATATAATTGTTTAAGAACATTACCAGAGGAAGATATTGATCAAATCCTCCTATATAGTCCATCGAGCATACTGTCAACATGTATTCCAATATTTTAATAATATTCATAGATTTCCCATTAGTTTGGGGATGATAAGATATAATGAATTTTAACATAGATCATAATGAATGTTGGAGACTTCTATAGAACTTGGATGTAAATCTCATATCTTGATCAAATATAATAGATAGTGGTGTTCCACACTTTAAGGGCCCAAATCCATGTGGGTCAACTCTTTACGTGTTTCTAAAGACTGTAGAGCTTGGAGGAGGCCTGGAGAAAGTCCAGAGGGACTCATCTTCTAAGGGATTGAAGCAGGGAAGGGCTTCATATTGCAAAGAGTTATGTGACAAAAAAGTGGGATTTACATCGTGTAATATTTTAGGGTTTTAAAAATAAATAAAATGAAGATGTCATGTTTTTTCAGTGAAAACTAACCTCGAATAATTACATGACATGAAAGGGGATTACACATCTTGTAATCCCCCAATGTTGTAATGTTATAAAAATTTCCATCCACTTTGGTTGTCAAACCCTATAGATGTTGCTTCCCAACCTCTCATCCCATGCGACCGGGTAGTCCCCTCCTTGGTGTTTTGGAGATCCCTTTAATGGGAATCGGTCATTAGCTTCCATATTTGATCCTTGGTGAATAGGATAAATCCATGGTGTGATTTTCCCTCATTTTATATTGTTTTATTTGATAATTTACCTCTCATTTCTATTTTTCATGTGATGGAACTAGGTCTCTATTTTCTTAAATGAGTTTCTTTGGTTGTTGGTTGGTGCAGTTGTGTCGTGGTGTCCTCGGGTGGATGTAGTTGTTGCAAGATAAGTGATTGAGATATGTTGTGTTGATCTATTCTCGTGAAAAAACATCAGTGACATTTTGTGTTAGGGGATTTTTTGTTTCTATATTTAATTATGTGTAATCATAGATTTAGCATGATTTATCCTTTTAGATTGCATTGAAATTAACCTAATTAAATACATGAACCAGATTAAATAATTGGTATTGATTTCATAGAAATTTTTTCTATTTATACTATGATAACGATTTATATCATGATTTGAGAGATAGTGTGATATCAATTCCTTTCTTGGTTTCACATTCTTTTTCTTGATGGAATTTAGTAATGAACATAAAGATGGAATTAATTGATAATTAATTGGATAATTTGTTAAAGAGGCATGTTTAATGAATCATGTTGTTGTTGTTTCAATTTGATGATAATAAAATTGATATAGAAATTCATGTATAATTTAATTGGTTAATGAATGTGAAACATGTTTATGCTTGTTGATAAAGGAATTAAAGGCATGTTAAATTAATTATTTAATTAATCTATGATAGCTTGTGATAGCTTTTTTTTTAGGTTTCCCAAAATTGAAACTTGTGAACATTGAATCGATTAATTCAAGATGGAATAAGAACAGGTTGTGTGATAAAATAAAATGCCTTTATAGGTACTGAGTTTCCCACTTTCTTGTAAAGGTCAAGTGCCTTATGATTTGGAGTCATGATATCTCTTTGTGTGTGAAGTCTTAATGTCTTGCTTTAAGTTCATGATCCAAATTGCTATGTTCATTTCATACTGCTTGAGATATGGCTGAGCCTGGGGAATATTGTGATTGTGGGGGAAGGGAGGCCCTGATGTGATGTGAGTCTAGGATAGTTGAGCCTGGAGGTATTTTATGGTATGTTGGGTAGGGAGGCCTAGTTTTTTTAGCAGCACTTGACACCTAGAGTGGCGAGATACTTTAGTTTATATATTTCAGTGTTGGGGAGGACACCAGAGATGATAGAACAGGTTGAAGCTAGGATTACCGATAGATATAAAATGTGTTTTCTTATTGAATCTATTACTTGATTATCTTCTTAAATTTTTCCACTGCTTGAGTTAGATGGTTTTGGCTACTCTTTTTCCAAGAGAGGAAAAGACGTTTGAGGTATGACACATGCCATCTGTATTTGTCTTCTTGGGGTTGGATGAGTCTATGCTCCTATAATAGGTGTCCAAGACTCGACGGTTAGTTCATCTACTCATCGTGTTGATCCCCTTGTGTTTGGTAGATTAGAACATTTTTCTAGAATACCTAGAAATATGAAAAGTGGTCATGATTGTTAAAGAAATGAATAAATTTTTAACCCATGGGTTTGGAGCTTGCTAGGATTCAATATCGAGGTTATAATTATATGAAGTCATTGAATCGGTTTTCTTATTCCTAGATGGTATGGAACTTTGTTGAGATGTTAATACAATATAATGTGGAAATGATAATGTTTAATTAATTATTGATGAATAAATTAACATAAAGTAACATTGATAAAAATGGTTAAAGTAACTTTATGTAACTCATTAAATGGTTGTGTGATGGTAGGATATCTAGTTTTAACAGTGTCAGTCCGGATTCCAAGAGATGTTAGCTGCAGTTGAGTATAAGATTAGGTTATTCTCATAGTGTGGTTGTGAGATATATTTTATCATGTAAATTTGTGTTTCTATATGCTACTCCACCCTGTCAGTTAGGGAGACTAACACCCCAAGGATTCTGATCTATAGGGGGTGTTTTCCCTAACATCCTAGTGGGAGGATGGATGGATGACTACCCCCTTTTTCTTTGATCTATTCTATTGGTAATTACTTTTTCTATTATGCATAACGATTAGTTTTCCCCATATATGTGTATAGAGGTCTGTAAATGGCTTGGGATTATTTCACACACATATATTCTAGATATAGTTTTCGTAAGGCTACTATAGGTATAACGTGTATTGGTTGTGATGGATTGAGGATCCTTACTCGATGTATGGGTTATAATGGCTTGAGGCATAATACCTAATGTATGATACACGTAATGTGGGATATGGTGGATCCCGAACACTACCTGGTTACATTTGGATATGTGGACATGGTGGTGTGTGTTTCATGAGGTGCATGTTGTGGTGCTTCACCTAGGTGTCGGTGGGCTAGCCTTTTAGGGAGAGATACTCAGGATGTGCAATATTAGCATAGAGCAAAAAACTAGTGGGGAATTGGTAGATGGGTACCCTTGATATTCATTAATATAATATATGATTTTGTATGAAATACTTGGTGAGAGTATCCATCGTGAGTTTGGTAACTTATTATACCTGATTAGGTGAGGACTTAGTTTCACTTGTTGTTCATTGTGCTTTAGCATGATTTCTTTACTTTATCACAAGAGGCTCCATAGAGGATCCTATTGAGTATATTGTTATACTCACCCTATGTATATAGAAGCTATTTTTTATGTCAATTGGAGCTAGTTGAAAATCAGGCTAGTTACTACTAACTTGTGGGTTGTAGGAGATATTTGGGCTTCATGGTCGCTATCATCTTTACTTTTCTTTTGGTACTTGCAGTTTTTTATTTGAGTTGTAGTAGTTATTACATGAAAATACATTTTTGTCCTTGGGGTTTCTCCTATATTTTAGTCTGAGCAAGAGTTGGTTGGTGTCTATCTTCTCTCTCTTTCACATGTGTTCTCTTAGAGAGTAATGCCTCTCATATATGTGTTTAGTATACCCTATGTTCTAGTCATCATCCCAAGGAATATTGTATGTGGGACTTAGTAGTCACTATATCTCTTCTCGCATTGTCGGCCCAGGAGGGGTACACTTTGTTGGGGGTGTGATATAATGGTATCAGAGGTCAGGTTGAGAGATAGAATGGATTTTGGTGTTACGCACATGTGAGGTTGCATGGGTTGATAGGGAAATGATGTCAGAAAAGTTTAACAAGCGATGAATACATGGGAGACCAACTGATGCATGGGTATTTAGGTCCCCCTATGATCTAATGTAGGGACCTTTAATCTTACAGTGGATAATAAATGAGGTGACACTAGTTTCAAGGTAGAGACCTAAGAAAGGATGATGCATCATTCTTCTTTGTGCCTATGTTTGAATGAGTATACATTGGGATATGTTAACCTAAAATTAATAAAAGAAAACAACTAATTAATTTTAAGGTCTTACATGTTCTAGGTTTAGGATCTCTAGTTGTTTGTTTCTATACAGGTATGGATCTAGGACATCTTACTCATCAGGATTGTGTGGAATATGTTCAGAAGGTTGTGACAATTAATTGTCAAAGAGTAGAGGTTGACGATGATGAAACTTAGAGGAAGAAACTCAAGGATTTTCAATTCTAGAGCCTATAGTGGCATGATGGCTCCATTTTAGATACAGACACAAAATATTGGTTAGAGGAGGTTGATATAGCTTTTAGTTTGATCTTTTCTTAGAAGGATCACTGGGTTTTGTTGGATTTGTTGATGTTGTGTGAGGAAGAGAGGATGTGGTGGTTCTTGTTCCACAAAGATTTTAAGGAGCCATAATTCTCATGGGAGGAGTTATAAGACTAGTTCAAAGCTGAGTTTCTTTCTTTGACCATGAAGGTGGCTAGTCACCATGAAATATTTACCCTTCAGCAGGGGAGATACAGTGTGAAAGAGTTTGGGATCTGTTTCAAGAACCTTATATGATATGATTTGGACGTGTTCCCAAATGAAGCGGCTAGGGAGAGGAATTTCAAGGAGGATTTTCATCCATAGATCCAGTTCTAGGTCACCCCATTTATATTTAAGATTTATCTCGAGGTATTGGAAATGGAAGAGGTTATCTAGAGGACATTATCCAAAATTTTATTGTCAGGATAGGGGAGTCATCCGGATTCCTCATGAAGTAGTGTTTTGTTCTAGGGTTCCCATTTGGGGGGACAAAAGAACTTCTGATCAACTAAGGGTTAGTCCCAGCCCTCAATGTCTTTCTTCTCTAGGGACGAAGGCTCTCAGACCTATGATAAGGGATAAGATGTGTGTTTTTCTTATAGAGGTAGAGTTCATCAACTGTGAGGGTGCCCGACCTTTCTGAGAAGTCAGTTTGCACTATGTGTTATGCTTTAGGTTTCTCCATTAAGGCAATTAAAATCATAGAAATAGCAGTAGATTTCTCCATTTTTGGATTAGCAGAGAGTTGATGGTGTAGATAGAGGATAGCCCCAGGATTCACCCCATCCTCAGAGAGTAGAGTCCAACTATAGAGGTGGTTATCATCATGGTCAGAGAGGTCGTGGGGTAGATCGTGGTAAACTTCATTCTTTAGATTTGTCAGTGCCAGGCGAGATAGATGTTGTTCAGGGTACCCTTTTCTCGTTTTCGACTTAGGTTCATGCTTTTTTTGATCCTGGAATGACACACTCCTTCACATCACCTTCTCTTTTCCATTCTTTGGGATTTTAGGTAGAGGGACTTCGAGTGCCCTTAGTATTGACTACGCTGGTTGGTGGTCGAGCTGGCTTGTTTGAATTATGTGTAAACTGTGAGCTAGTGTTGGGGAAACACCACTCTTAAGGATATTTCGTAGGTTTATGGATACAACCATATGAAATCATCATCATTAGGGATTAGTTTTATTTGGTGTAGGATATTTTGGATTTATTCAGGAGGAAAGTTTTGTTCTTCAATGTTGATGGAGAGCTGGCGGTGTCTGTTGGCAAGTGAGACCCTCAGATGGGTCAGAGACATGTTTCATCCTTGTCATCCTTGATGGTTGGTCTAATATTGAGATCATCAGAGGTTTAGAATTCAGTGTTTTCTATGGTCATAGAAGAGTACCCTGATATCATTCAAGATAAGTTTGTAGAGTTACCCCCTCAATGAGAGATCAAGTTTGGGCACGAACTACTTCCATGCGTGTCTCCTATCTTCATGTATCATAAAGGATGGCGCCTTTTGAGTTGTGAGAGCTACATATATAGCTCGATGGTGTGTTTTAGTGTGGTCTTGTTCATCCATGTGTGTCATCATGGGGTGCACTAGTTTTGTTTGTGAAGAAGGCTTATGACAGTTTGCAGTAGTGTGTCGATTATCATCGATTGAACCAAGTTACAATGAGGAACCACTATCCACTTCTGTGGATTAATGATTTATTCAATCAAATAACTTCTGAAAGTTGGTTCTCAATGATCTATTTACGGTTAGGATATCATCATATGCATATGAAGGATGATGACATTCCGAAGACTACTTTCTATGGTCATCATGGTCATTACAAGTTCATTGTGATATCGTTTGGTGTGAGGATTGCTTCAGCTGTGTTCATGCGGTTGATGAATACTGTGTATTCTGAGTTTCTAGATAATTCTTTTGTGATTTTCATCTATGAAATCCTTTTTTTAGCTACATCTAAGGAGGAGAACACAGATAATCTTCATTCCATTTTTGGAGTTCTCTTCCATGAGAAGTTTCTTGGGAAGCTTCTATAGTGTGAGTTTTGGGCTTGAGAAGTTCGTTTATTAGGAAATATTGTATCCCAATAGGGATAGTTGTGGTTACATAAAATATAGAAGCAATTGTGTCATGGGAAGACCCCAATACCGTGGCATATGTGAGAAGCTTCCTTGGTATTGTAGGTTATTATAGGAGGTTCGTAGCAGATTTCTCTTGGGTTGCGACTCCTTTGAAAAAATTAACTAGAAAGGATCAGGTGTTGTTATAGAATGATCAATGTCCGGATGTTGTTGAGCATTTGATGGAGAATTTGGTCAGTTATTTGATTCTTTTTCTTTCAAAAAAGGAGTTCAGTTAGCGATTTTTTGTGATACTTCACATCTTGGGTTGGGTTATGTTCTGATGTAGAAAATATTGGTTGTTTATTATGGGTCTTAGTAGTTATATCCCCATGAGAATAACTATTCCACTCAATACCTTGAGTTTGTAATCGTGGTGTTTTCCCTGATGTTGGGGAGACATTACCTCATCGGTGAGCACTTTTAAGTCTTCACTGATCATAAAATCCTAAGTCATGTTATCTCTCAGTGCGACTTGAACTTGCATCAGCATTGGTGGATGGAGTTCTCACAGGAATATGACTTTGAGATTTTATATACACATAGAAAGTGAAATGGTGTGGTCTATGTGTTGAGTAAATATTCACTTATTGATGTAGTTTGTGAATTAGGTGATTTCTAGAGGCTGATGGAAGATCTTTTAGCATTACATCAGGATATGGGAGAAGTTTGGGGTAGAGGGTTCTTTTTTCAGATGACACTATATCCCTCTTTGGTGTAGTAAGTGGAAGAGTCCCATTTGGGGGATCTTGAGGTGAAGGTATGGAGTGATCGAGTTGTTTTTGGTAAGGCCCATGATGGTTGGTCTGAAGATGAACAACACTGGGTGTTATTTCAAGGAAGGATTTTTGTTCCTTTGGCGATGTGTGAGATTGTTCTTAGAGAGTTTCATAGTTCACCCTTGTCATTAAATCCTGGAATGAAGAAAATGTACTGAGCTTTGAGTTGTCGATTTTGGTGGCCTGGGTTGAAGTGTGTAGTTTCATAGTTTGTGTCTCAATGTTTGGTCTGTCATAAAGTGAAGGTCATGCACCTTGTTCTCAGTGGTTTTCTCCAACTCTTAGATGTTCCTTAGTGGAAGTGGGAGGAAATATCAATGGACTTTGTTACTGGTTAACCTCGATCTCAGGGAGGCTATGATGTTGTATTGGTGGTATTGGATCATTTTAAAAAATCATTCCACTTTATAGAAATTAAGTAATCGAGATCAGTGGAGGTTACGTTGAGGCAGTATCTTGAGGAGGTAGTGAGACTCCACGAAGTCCCGAGGATGATCATTTCTGATTGAGATCCTCATTTTACCTCCAAGGTGTAGAGAGGTCTTTAGCATGATTTTGGTTCTTAGTTATGTATTAGAAATTATTTCCATCCACAGATAGACGGTTAGACAGAGCAGACCATCCAAACTCTTGAAGACATGTTGTGATTTTTTGTCCTAGATTTTGGAGGTTTGTCGATGAGGCACTTTTCATTAGTAGAGTTCTCTTAAAAAATATTTTTTACTCCACCATAAAAATGGTACCATTTGAATCCTTTTATATATGAACTTTTCATTATCTGTTGTGCTAGACTGGGGTTGGAGAGTTAGTAATTCTTATGGAATAATTGGTACATAAAACAATAGAAATGGTTTGGGTGATTTTCTAGGGGATGAAGGCAGCACTAGATCGTCATAAATCCTTTGTTGATCAAAGGAAGAGACCTATAGAGTTTTATATTAGATATCATGTGTTCTTAAAGGTGACTCCCCATCATGGGAAGTGAAGGTTTGGTCATGGGAGTAAGCTTTCTCCCTAATCTTTTTGGGCCTTTTGAGGTTTTGTCTCATGTTGGAGTAGTGGTGTATTGGATAGAACTTCCCCCACAAATGAGATAGATACATGATTTTATCATGTGTCTTATCTCCATTGTTATCTTTATGATTAATCTCACACCATATATTAGGGTGAGATCAATGTTGATGATGATGAAAACTTCATGGACCGGCCTGTAGAGATCTAGGGCCTCTAGTAGAAAGTGTTTCATGGGCTTTCCATACCATTGGATCGTGTATTTTGGGGTCATGGTGGCATGAAGGAGGGTACATGGGAACGTGAGTAACAAATACACACTTTTTACCCCTATTTATTTGATGTTTAGCTCTACTATAGTAATATTGTTTGTTTGGTGGTTTTAGACCTTTTCTATTAATGATATGGATTATTCTTGTTTCTTGTTGTGTATTTATCTCTTTTGAGGGGTGTCTTCCCCGTGAGAGTGTTTAGGAACTGGTTGTGGTTGGTGTGTGGTTTTTCATCTGTTCCTCTAGTGAGGTGGTGAGCTCCGATGGTGGCAAAATATTTGAGAGGTATATCACGGGGTGGCTATTCATATGACACCTTTATGTTTCCTCTCTAGGATGGTTTTTTATTCTTTAGGATGACAATGTTTTCAGTGGTATCTGGTATAAATTCCTAGATCCATGTGGATTGACCCTTTGTGTGTTTCTGAAGACTGAAGTGCTTAGAGGAGCCTTAAAGGAAGTTTTTAGGGACTTGGATGCTAAAGGCTGTAAGTAGAGAAGGACTTCATTTCATGAAGAGTGACATGACATGAAACTGGGATTCACATAATGTAATATTTTGGGGTTTGAAAAATAAATAAAATGAATATGTGATCTTTTTCAGGGGAAACCGACCTCATGGAATTACATGACGTGAAAGGGTATTACACATCGTGTAATCCTCTGATGATATATTGTTTAAAAACATTCCAGACACTTTTGTTGTCAAACCCCATGGCTGGTTCTTCCCTCACACTTATCCCAAGTGATCTATCAGTCCCCTCTTTGGAGTTTTGGAGATCCCTTTGATAGTAATCGATCTTGGGATTTCATCTTTGATCTATAGTGGCCTGACATGGTCCAAAGTGTTATTTACCTTTCTTTTCTGGTGGTTTATCTGATCCTTTTCCTGCTTTTTCTCTTTTCCATGTGATGAAACTTGTTCTCCATGTTCTTAATGGAATTTCATTAGTTTTTGGTTGGTGTGGTTATTTCACGAAGACCTCGGGTGGATGCAGTTATTGAAAAAGAGGTGATCGGGATTTGTTGCGTTAATATATTCTTGTGTGAAGAACGTCAGAAAACTTTTGAGGTAATGGATTAATTGATTATCTATTTCATTACATGAAACCATAGAGTTAGAATGATTTATCTCCTTATATCACATTTAAATTTAATGTTAACAAGATTAAAGAATTTGTATCGATCACATAGCTATGTTGTTGCTTTATTTCGTGATAATGATTTGCCTCTTGATTTTGAAGATAGTGTGATATCTATTCCTTTCTTATTTTAGCATGTTTACCTTGATAGAATTGGTAAAGACTGTAAATCTAGAATTAATGGATAATTAACTGGATAATTGGTTAAAGAGGCTTGTTTAATGAATCAGGTTGTTGTTGTTACAATTTGATGATAATTAAATTGATGCATACATGCATGTTTGATTTAATTGGTTAATAAACTTGAATCGTGTTAATACTTGTTGATAAAGTAATTAAAGTCATTTTAAATTAATTATTTAATTAATTTTTTATAGCTTGTGATAGTTTGTGGCTTAGGTTTCCTGTAGTTGGAATCTGTGAATAATGAATCAATTATTTCAATATGGAATAAGAACTGATTTTGTGATAAAATATAATGAATTTATAGGGAATGAGTTTCTTGTTTTCTTGTAAAGTCCAAGAACCTTATGATTTGGATCTGTCAAATCTCATTTTGTGTGAAGGATGGATTCCTTTATTTAGGGACAAGATCCCAGTTTCTACATTTGTTTACTCCTACTTGATATGTGGTTGATCCAAGAGGGTTGTTCTGGTTGTGCGGTAAGGGAAGACCGGATGTGATGTGATCCTAGGATGGATGATCCTGGAGGGATGTTGTGGTACGTGGGGTAGGGAGTCATGGTTTTTGAGTCAGCATTCGATGACTTAAGTGGAAAGATGCATCGGTTTGTGCATGTGGGTATCAGAGAGGACAGTGAAGATGAAAGAATTGGTTGAAGATGGGATTACCTATGGATATAAATGTTGGATTCTTATTGAATCTATTGATTGATTATCCACATTACTTTACCCACTACTTTAGGTAGATGGTTTTGGCTACTCTCCTTCTAAGAGAGGTGATGATGTGCAGGGTGTGAAACATGCTTTCCATGTTTAGTTTCTTAGGGTTGGATGAGTCTACGCTTCTATCATAGGTCCAAAAGACTCGATAGGTAGTTCATCTACTCAAAATTTTGATCCCATTGTGTTTGGTAGATTATAATGTTTTTCTAAAATACCTATAAATATGGAAAGTGGTAACGATTGGTAAATAAATGAATAAATATTTAACCGATGGGGTTGGATCTTGTTGGGATGCAATACCAAGGTTATAATTCTGATAAGTCATGGACTTGGTTTACTTATGCTTGGAGGGAATGGGACATTGTTGAAATGATAATAAAATGAAATTTTGAAATGATAATGGTTAATTAATGATTAAATAATTAATTCATGTAAAGTAAAACTGATAAAAAGTGGTAAAGTAGCTTAATGTAACTCTTAAAATGGTTGTGTGCGGATAAAATATCTAGTCTTAGCAATGACAGATGGGAGTCTGAGAGATGTTAGCTGCAATTGATTCTAAGACTATGTTATTTCTTTAGTGTGGTTGTGAGATATATTATATCATTTAATTTTGTGTATATACATTCTACTCCACACTATCAGTTAGAGAAACTGACACCTCGGGGATTCTAAGCCCTGGGGGTGTTTTCCCCAACATCCGGGTGGGAGGATGGATGGTTGACTACCCCCTTTGGCTCTGCTATCTTCTCTTGGTAGTTACTTATGCTGGTATGCATGGCAGGTAGTTGACCCCATATATGTGTGTAGAGGGTTGTAAATGGATTGTTTTTTATTTCTCACACATATATTCTAGATATAGTTTCTTGAAGGCTACTATAGGTATAACATGTATAGGTTGTGATGGATTGAGGATCATTACTCATTCTATGGGCTATAATAGCTTGAGGTATAATATCTGATGTATGATACACATCATGCGGGCAGTGGTGGCTCTCAAAAACTACCTATTTACTTTTGGATATGTGGACGTGGTTGTGTGTGTTTCTTTAGGTGCATGTTGTGGTGCTTCACCCAGGTGTCTTCGGGATAGCCTCTTTGGAGAGAGATGCTCAGGATGTGCAACATTGGGAAAGAGTGGCAAACCAGTGGGGAAGTGGTAGCAAGGTAACCTTGATATTCCTTATTATATTATATGATCTTATATGTGATACTTGGTGAGAGTAGTCATGGTGAGGTTGGTAACTTAGTATACCTATTTAGGTAATGAGTCATTTTCATCTGTTGTTCACTATACTTTAACATGCTTTCTTTACTTTGGCACAAGAAGCTCCCGGAGAATCCTAATTAGTAAACTGTTAAACTCACCCTATATATATAAACTATTCTTCATTTTAGTTGGAGTAGGTTGGAGATCGATTTGGATAATACTATCTTGTGGGTTACATGAGTTGTTTGGGAATCGTGGTCACTATCGTCTATACTTTTCATTTGGTACTTGTAGTTTTTTCTTTCGGTTTTAGTAGTTATTGCAAGACATTTCATTTTTGTCCTTGATTTTTCTTCTATATTATTCTCTGAGTAGGAGTTAGTTGGTGTCTATTTTATCTCTATCATTCTCATGTATTCTCTTTGAGGGTAATGCCTCCCATATTTTTGTTTATTATACCCGTGGTGATAGTCACCAACCTGGGGCCTACTGGAGGTTGGACTCAGTGTCGCTATCTCTCTCCTCCCATTTCTGGACCAAGAGGGGTACACATTTTGGGGAGGGGGTTGTCACACACACAACCTCTATACTTTACTTATGTATATTATTTCACGTTGATCAAGTGAGAGGTCCAATTTAATTTCAATGAAGTGATTCATATTTTAAAGATGATCCACCATAACCCATATAGAATTATTTCTTATGGATGTCTTTGGAGGACCAATAAAAAAGTTATTGGTGATGTTTTTCTATTTCCATGTATGTATGGAACGTTTTTTGCATCATTCCTTTGGATTTTTTTGTTTCATGTTTAACCATATGACATATCTAGAAATTTTATGTATATTATTTATCTCCTCCTTCATATTGTTCCACTAATAGTGCTCTCATAGATCTTGATACATCTTCATGCTCCTTGGGTGGATAGATAATTTTGAGAAATTTGTATCATTTAATAGCTACTTATTTATCTCAGGATTTAATGGTACATATAGTCATAACCCAAATATTAAAACTTCATCTTTAAAAATTTTTAACTCCAAGGATTTTCCTTTTCTTATAGCTTCTATTGTATTATTTATTTCCACATAATCTCTTTGAGAATCATTTATCTTCTCCAGAATAGATGGTTGAGTAATCATTTGAGAAATAAATGATGATGTTCCTTCCTTTATGGTCCTCATGTGTATCATTTGTAAGTCTAATAAGACTAGATCCTTCTCAATTCTAATCATTTATTTGGTTTTGGAACCTTTATACTTAGATAGTCTACCAAATTATTATATTTACTAAGATGGTAGTGAATTGAGTAGTCATAGTCCTTTATCAGTTCTAAATATATTCATTGGAACACATTAATCTCATTCTATATGTGTGTATACTTTAGGCTCTTATAATTTGTATATATTTTACACTTCTCCCCAGAGAGATAATTCCACCATAATGTTAATGAAAATATCACTACAAAAAACTCTAGATCATGTGTTGGGTAGTTGTACTCATGGACTTTCCACTACCTTGAGGAATAGGCTATCACTTTATCATTCTATATTAGTACACATCTCAAGATATTCTTTGAATCATCATTGTATACAATTAAAATTTCCCCAATTGAGGTCAATGGGAGGACTAGTGTAGTGATAATCCTTTTTTTTAAATCTTTTAAGCTATCTTGGCACTCATTATTCTAGATAAACTTCACTCCCTTCCAAGTCATATTGGTTAGCGGGTTTGATAATTATGAGAAGTTTCTCAAAAATCATCGCTAATACCCGGCTAGTCTAAGAAAACTGCATATCATTATAACAAATATTGGTCAGGGCTACTCTTTAATCACTTTTTTCTTAGAAGGGGCTATAAATATCTCTTTTTCTATGATAGAATACCCCAAGAATTATACTTCCTAAATAAATAACTCACATTTACTATACATTTCTTATTTCATCTGCTTTCACAAAGTCAGTAACATGATATCCAAATTCTCTTCAAGATCCTCCTTTATTTTGGAGTATGTCATAATGTCATCTATAAATACTACCAAAATTTTATTATGGTAATCTATAAATAATCTATTCATTAAGTCCATAAAGATTAAAGGATAATTAGTGAGTCTGAAATAAATCACTACAAAATCATAGTGTTTATACTTTGTTCAAAAGGAATTCATGGGAATATATTCTTTATTCACCTTTAATTAGTGATATCTCAACCAAAGGAATACCTTTGAGAAATAATTGGGCCCACATAGTTGATTTAACAAATAATCTATCTGTGACAGTGGATACTTTTTCTTTATCATGATTTTTTTGAGTTCATGATTATCAATGTATAGATGCATTAACCCATACTTATTCTTGATGGAGAGGAATGGCACACCCCATGGTGAAGCACTTGGGTGTATAAAATCCTTATCTAGATTCTCCTGTAACTACTTCTTCATTTCTTCCAACTTATTTATCTTTATTATATAGGGAGTATAGGATATTGTTAGAGATCCAAGTATATGTTCGATTGAGAAATAAACCTCTCAGACAAGAGGAAGACCAAACAACTCTTCAAGGAATACATCAGTATAATCCTTCACAATGGGAATGCCTTTGGGCATGATTCTATCTTTTGTATCAATAATTATGGATATATATTTCTTCTCATAAGGAAATAATATCCACTCTTGAGAGAAAGATTCCAAAGGAGGCTCATCATCCTCCTTACACTTGTAATAAATTGCATGATGACTTTGGATGAGAAGAGTGATATCCCTCTCCCAATAGTTGAGGTTTTCCTTATATAGGTATATTTAATCCATACTTAATATACCATCAAAAACTACTAAAGTAAGTTGTCTGATATTTTTTCGGAGGTTTAGTCTAAAACATTAACTAAGTAGGAGTTATATACTTGGTATGAAGTAATTACTCCATTTATTATTCTCACATATTTCTCGACCCCCATGTTTTGATGTGGTGTTTGAATAAATTTATTAAAATTACAAGATATGAAAGAATTCATACATCCAGAATCAAAAAGTATGTTTATTTTTTAAATGAGTAACTATCATACCTATTACCATATCATTATTTGGATCCACATTAGTTGTAATAGTAGAATATTCAATTCCTTTATCTATAGTCATTAGAGGTTGCTGTTGTTGATTATCTTCTACAACCCTTGGATTAGGGAATTGGTTTAATAATTCATGTGTTCCTTACATTTGGAAAATTGTACTGAAAGTTGAGTGTTGAAAAGAACCTTATTTTACTTTATCATTTTAGTGGGCTTCATCATATCCCTTTAGCATTGATTATCTCAGTGCGCCTCTTTTCCACACTTGAAAAATCTCTTAGTTCCCATCAGACAGTTTCTAGGATGATTCATCCCACACTTTTTACAAGTGGAATATTGAGTTTTCTTTTCACCAAGATATTTATCCATAGATCCACATGAATTAAACTTCATTTTACACTTCTTTTCTACGGTCCCTTGATACCATTGACTACCACCAATATCCTTCTCAACCTTAAGGGTAAAATCAAAAATCTCTTCATAGTTTTCAAAGTATTGAATCACAAATAATTTTATAGAATCCTCTTTAAACCACTAAAGAATATATCCCCCATACTTTATTTATCAATGATAAAATCAAAGGTGTACTATAAAAACCTTGTGAAGTATGTAATGTATGACCTAATAGAATCATCTTCCTTCTTCTTAAATCTAAAGAACTCCCTCTCCATTTTAAGATGAAGTGTCTGGGGAAAATACTTATTGAATGTTTTTCTTGAATCCTTCGCATTCAATGGAATCAATTTTCTCTTTGTACATCATGTTCTTGATCAGTGTTTACCACTTATCATCTTTCCCTTTAAAATGATAGACATCTAAGGTGATTTACCTTATTCTGATCATTATAGGATAGAGAATATTTTCTTAATGGAGTTAATCCATTGTTCTGAAATTATGGTATCAGAAGATATACTAAATGTGGGAGGTATTTGCATCATAAAGGAGTCAACTGTAATTTTATCTTTCTTAGGAAAAGGAATGAGTTCTATGTAATTCAGGTAATTATTCAAATTATGAGTTACCTAGTCAATTACTACCATGATGTTCATAGATCCTGGTCACATAAGGTTAGGTATGTCATTAGGGTGATCAACGCAGTCCTTATCATGTTGGTTGTTGGCATGGTTCTTCCAATTTCCCACCATTAACTATAATAAAAAAAGGGTGAGAATACTCAAAAATAAATCATATATAAAGGAAAAATATAATCTTATAAGGAATAAATTAGTAATGAAAATTATAACCTAACTTATGAGTCTCTAGGTTTCAATCTTGTTTATATATGGTAATTTCCCTATTATTTTTTCTAACTTAATAGTCTATTCAAGTCATTCATAATGGTTCGTAAAGAGTTTTTGAATTTTCCAAAGAAAACCCCCCAAGAGTGTCAAATTGGGTGTGCAGTTAGGCTTATTTTTCATACACCAGGTGACAATTGAGTAAATACCCAATTCAACATTTTCAAGGTTATTACCAATAAGTATAACTACACTAGATACATATCTACTTGTATTATTTAGATAGGGATGTAATTTCTTGGAAACCACTCACTCTATACTACACAAAAATTTTAGGATATTTTAGTATATATAAACTTCTCCCTAGGGTTCTTAGTAATGTATTCTAGTACAAATCCCCAAAAATATCTAAAACTTTCTCTAATACTTACTATAGTGACTCATGCCTTTTACAGATATTATTACTTTATGTTTAACATAAACATCCAATAAACACAACCCAAACATCATGAGGACAAGTGTCTTTAGAAGATAAGGTTAATAATACATCAAAAATAAAATAAAACAAAAAATCCCTATTTTAATCACAATAATGAGATCCTAAATCCCTCTGAGACCCTAAAACTTCATAGGATGTCTTGGGGAATACATAAAATAAATGGGTGAGCTATAAATCCTAGTAAGAATAAAAACATGGTAATGAGGAATAAATTATGAGTAAAATAGAATAACATGATATCATTAAAGATAATTCTCATCAATAATCACATGGAATCATAACATAAATGATATGGGATCATAATATCATAAAAATAATGGAAATTGGAAGCATATAAAACATGAAATAAGTATAAGTGAAGGCTAACCACCGAGACAACATCACATGGTGTGTTGATTCTTTCCATGGATTAGGTTTACTCTTTATTCCCATAGATAAAATATCATGAGAAAAAACATTACCTGATTCATTAGATTACTATTTAGGTGAAACAATCATAACATGTGTGTTCTTATATGTTCCACAAAACGAAATCAATAATAAGGCATAAACAAAAGGAATTTGATAAATAAATATAAAGAATATACTACACCGTAAAATGAAGGGTGAATAAGCTAGGTATATATATAAGATACATATATAGATAATTTAGAAACCATTCATAATATAAAAGAGAGATATAAAGTGTGTTAGAAAGAGATAGTTCATATCCCAATGAGAAAGCGTGGTTCGGGAAGATCCCTTACAGTAGGTTACCAAATCGTTCTGCACTTTCACTTAATATCTTGGATAATAAAATTAAATTCATTAATTACTTAATTAAGAACCTTTTAAAATTATATTTTAGTTATTATAAATTTTATTATGTTCATTTATAACAATTTCATCAAGATATAAATACTAATTTCATTATCTAGAGAGTGTTTGCTTTATGGTTCCAAGGTCAGATTACCTATGTATAATTCTTAAAGTTCATTTAAAATGGGACTAAAACTATAGAAGTGAAATTAAATTTTATTAATGTAATTCCAAAAATTTAGATTATCTCAAATACCCATATGTGTTCTGACATGGGGATGATTCTTTCATTAAAAATGGTAACTTTATATTGTTAGTTCATTTAGGTCATTTTACTAACTGTCATGAACATGATTCATTTTATTTAATTAAATTATTAATGAAAAATTATAAAACTTAAAATAGTTTATAATATAATTATTATAATCATAGTAAAATATAATGACATTTTTATGTCCATCCTTGAAGATGGTAATGGAAAACGAAGACTCATCATCCACGGAGGTTGTGAACCTATACAATATGGACAACGATTTTTTTTTAGAAAAATATGATAAAATAAGAGGATATATGGTAGATATTACATTATCATTATAACATTATAGTATATATATGCTACTAGAGTTATTATTCCTTTTCGGATGAGGGTGTTGAGGAGAAGGTAAAAGAAGAAAATAATTTAAAAGAGGTTGTTTAAGATTATTACCTCTTGAATGTTGTCTCCTTGAAAAACACTTCAAGGCACATGGAATTGATATTTTGGTGAGAAAAAAAAGTACTAAGACAAGGGGGATAGAATTGGGAAGATAATTGGGAAGTAATTTGGAAAGATAAAATGGTTATAATGTGTGAGTAGAAGGTGTTGTGAGGGGTGGTATTTATAAGGGGAGGGTAAGGGTGTTTTTGAATATTAGTTTATTATTTTAGCTCAATACTACCAATAGTATTGATTATCATGACACTATAAAGCAATTGGTGAATTTTATTTAAAACTAAGGGGTTATTACATAATTTTTAACTCAAAAAATCAATTATTTAGCTTATAATGTTAAATGCAATATTTTACCACACTTCACTATTCACCAAAAAAATCAACAATATCAGAAAAATAATATAATTTCACACTAAACATTTTCTAATGTGTAGATTGCAAAAATAAAATTCATTTTATGAAACTAATTTATTAAATATGAGAAATTAAATTTTTAAATAAAATTTTCATTTATTTAAAAATATAAATTTTAATATTATGAACAATTTTTCAACCCTTTGAAAAATTACAATCACATAAAATAATATTTTAATTATAATGAAACATAATATTAATTTATAAAACAATTTTATGGAAATAAAATTTCTTTTAAATAATTATATTTATTTTAAAATTCTAATTAAAAAATGTATGATTTATAAAAATACAAAAATTTAATTTATCATTTTTAAAACATTTATTTACTCATACCATGGTATAAATATATCATATTTTTCATTTAATAAGGTACATAATGATTATTTTACACTTCCATATGTGAAGATACTATTATAATGGATAGTTTACTATTCATAATGGTCATATTACAATTCCTAATGGTCATATTACTATTCAAATGATTATATTACTATTCTAATGGTATTATTTTTAATGGTCATATTTGATCCCTACTTTTTATGAATACCTCATATTTCATTAATTCTTCATTAAATTCCATTTTATCTCAAGGTTATATATATTTTTCATTTTCAAAATTCATGTTGAATTACTAATATTCTACTTCATTTCTACAATGTTATTTGTGAGTGTGTTTATTCTACTTTGTGACGTCAATGACTTTTGGCGGTGTGGGATTTTTTTGGTTCTTCATTGAGTTTTTTTTTCAGTTATAGATGTAGCGGTTATAATGATATGGAAGGGTAGGTTTTTAGAAATAGGTTCTTGCAAATTTTAAGGATGATGATGGGAGATTGGGTGCATCAGGGTTCACAGCTCAAGGTAATTCAGTTCATGATTTTCTGCCCAAGGTGGTGGGTTCACATCTTTTGTTTTAAATTTTGAGTTTGGTGGAGTACCTGATAGTTGGCATGTGATTTTCTTTAAATTTTGATGTTTGTTTGTGGTGTTTGGAAATTCGTATTTGAAAATTTTGTGCTTCCCACCTAACCATAAAGTGTTTTATGGAAAATAAAAAAATAAAGTTTTTTATACTTTCTACATAAGGATTATTAGAAACTTTATTAAAAACTGTTTTTAACAAAATAAATGTTTTTTGATGGTTTATAATTATTTATAAATCATATTAAAATGTATTTTGGGGATAAAAATTAATTAATTAAAGGTTTATTGTTAAATAATTTATAAAGTTTTTATAATTACTTAATAAATGTTTATGAAGCATTTATTTTTAAATATTCCTTAAATATTAAATTTTAACATTTAAAATACATTTTAAAAAATTATATGGAAATTATTATGACATAAAAATAATTTTATATATTTTTAATTCAGAAACAAAAAAAATTATAAACGGTTGTAAATTATGAAATATGTCCAAAATATAAAAAATTATTTAAATTATGATTTTTTTTATAATTAATTATTTTGAATTGTAAAAAATAAAATGAGCCTATCTGGATATTATTTAAGCCGTGTAAAAAAGTTTTTTAATGATTTCTATGATCAAGGATTAAATAATAATTAAGTATATGATATTTATATTATTAAAAAATAATTCTTAATAAAATTTGAATTAGAAATTATTTATAATTCATATAATATCATAAAATTATTATTATAATTCTATATAATGATTAATATGAAAATTTTCATATTTGAATGAATTTACATTTTTTATATTCATAATTATGGAAAGTTCATAATTTTAAAGTTGAAATTAAAAAAGGTTTTATAGTTATATTTTATTTATTAATTGTTCATAAATTTTTATCTCATGTTTAAAAAGTTGAATTGTTCATTTATTTAAATGGTATTCCCTACTTTATTCATATTTAGTAAATTATTTATGAAATTTGAAGGTTATGTATTCTTTAGTTTAAGATGTTAAAATATTTCTAATATAGATCCTTACATTACATGTCAGGTATGATAATGAATTTATTTTTTCTTATATCTTAACCACGGTTTGTAATTGAAGTTAGGAACTTAAATTTAGTTGTTGAATATAGTTTATGCATACTATGTTTTAGAGTTAAGATGAATTTAATTCTCTCTTGGGTAAAGTATCCCAGAGTAAAGGGACTTGGGGTCAGACTACTTACCTAACTAGAGAATTATTCCTTGTCTAATCAAGAGAATGGGGTTGGATATCTGTCACTTTAGGCTTACTCGTGTGAATATTTTAAATCTCATGTAATTCTAAAATTTTAAATGAATTGTTCATATACATTATACATATGATTCATTCAAATATGTGAAAACATACATGACCTTTATTTTTTGGTGAGTAACACATACATATGGGTTCTGTAAAGTTACATATCAATATGTTTTGAATATATTGAATTGGTCAAGTTAATAGCATTCCAAACTAAATTACTAGAAGTATTCATACATAAAGGGAATAACATGAGATAATATGGTGAGATTAAATCCCCTTTAAATACTTAGTGTTAGGCTCCATCCAAAGAGGCGCTTTTAAAGACCTCTATTATCAAACCAGGTAGTTTTATGCTAAATTGGGGATCCTCTAGATTATCTTGTGTGGGTTAAGAAATTAATGAGTGATATTAGATCATATTGGGAAGTTTCAAACCTAGGTTTAGTTCCCCTATATTTTCATGTGGTTAGATCATTTTTGACATTTACTTTGGGTTACACTAGCTGGGAAACCCCAAGGGTTGGGATACTAAAGGACTAGAGTTTGGTTTATCCATATAATGTAATTGACAAAGAATTTTCTTCTCAACTATCCAAGATTCATATATAATATGATTGGGTTTATTCTCTACCTAAAAAATAAATCGATGAATTTCATTCCAAAGTGAGGTAATTTTATTACTAAAATATGGATATTATCCCATAAATGGGTATGATGAGTTTTAAAAATATGATAATAATCATAGTGGGAGCCTATTTAATAAAATTATTTATTTAATAGTTACTAACACATGATACTCATTTGATAAAATATTATGTTATAGATAATATCATCATCATAATTTATCTAAAATGTATGATCAATTCTTCATAAATATAAGCTTAATGTTGGTAGATCTTTAGAGTCGTAACTTTAGAAATGTTCTTAAGTGATATTGGTCATTTAAGAAAAGTTGTTAATGGAAAATAATTTGTGTCTCAATAGTTTCTTATTGAGTAACTAAGTGTTTAAATTGTTGGAAATTGAATCTAGATGATTATGGGTGTATAGAGTAATTAAATTAAAGGTTTCAAAGGCATTAGATAAAAATTCACCAAAGGAATCTTATTCTATACTCAAACACTCATTATTATTGTAAACATTAATGTATTTAGTCTCATATACTCAATATTTTTGGGTAAGTAAAATTATACTCAATATGATTGAATATACTAAATGGATTGGGGAGACTAGAGGTTTACTTAAAGCTTTAACTATTATAGAAATAAATTCTATTATTATGACAGATATATGATATAAACTATATGATTTAAAAGTTATTAAAATATAAATAAGGTCAAAATATGAAAGGAATTAAAGCTTTAAGTTTTATTTCAATTAATGGTGAAAAGGAGTTTCCGCATTGACAACATTGATATTTTATACTTGGATAAAGTTGTCAAATTATATATTCATATATATATTCTCATTTACCACTTTATAAGTGAATTATAAAAATTATTGTTTAATAAAGTTATATAAGTTATTTTTAAAATATCAGGTTTATGATTTATTTAATTCTATAACATTCTTTAATGGGATACAAAAAATGTATTGTTCTGGTTGGAGATCTTATTCTATTTTTGTCAAGGAAAATGTTCTAACAATATCATTTAATTCAAAGAACGTTTAAATGATATTATCAAATTTTTGGAAATATATATGAACTAGGAATTTGATTTCTAGGTTCTAATGTATTTTATAGACCATACAAGTTGGGAAAAGTTAAAACTGGATGAAGAAAAGTTGGTTTAAAAGTTCAGTAATATTTTTTCAAGAATCCAATTAAGGTCATTGGAACCTCTATTTTTCAAGAAGGAATAATAGTAATTCTATATGATTGGATTTTTTAAGATATACCTGAATTTTTTTTGGAAAATATATGGAATTTCTATATCAGATATTAATTTCATAGAAATTAATTTTTAAAGGTATGTGATACCGAATGAATATTTTAATAAAATATTATTTTCAAAGAAAAATGTTTTAAACACATAGAATATCATATATGATATAGTATATTTGATTAATATTCCTAGAAATAAGTAAATAAATGTTTTTTATTAAAAAAAGGTTTTTATATCTTATAAAGATATTATGAAGAGAATATGATATCTAAGAGGCCAGGGGGAGTATGTTTGGACTTAATGAACATCAAAGTTAACAAATAAATAATTACACCCATCTAATTTTAAAGTGAACATTACTTAATAAGATAGTTAGGTTAAATTCATAAAAATGATTTAAGTAGTTACATTATTTAAAGTAAATTTTTTCATGGGATAAAGTTTCAAGGATAAATATTATTCACTTTAAATGAGTTCTACGTAGATAATAGAATGGGATATTGTAAAACTTGATGTTGTGAAGTTAATATTCTGGAATATGTTCAAGAATTTTAACTGTTAGGAATTTCATTCCTATATATCACCGTTATTAAAACTCTTTCTTCATAGATTTTTATCACTAAGGAGATTAGTGGGAAAGTTTTATCATATGTTCACATACAGATTTGACGTGGATTTCATAAAATGTAATGCGTTAACAAAACCCAAAAAGCGTAGAAAAAGTAATGATGATCTTGTAGTTTATCATATATAATATTATATATTGGTTCTCACGTTTCTTTTGTAAAATATTCTTAAAGAGTTTAAAGATATTAAAATATTTTATATTAAAGTAAAACCCCATTTTATCATTATTTTATATTGGTTATATAAACGTATATATAGATATACATTTGATGAAGTGAAATGATAATTGACCACTCAATGTATGATTTTGATTTTATCCATAATCGATGTACATCAGGGATTATTATAGATTGTGAAAAATGTTATTGTTAGTGTGAGTAATATTATTGTATAGATATACAGAATATACTCATGAGGTACAAAATAAAAAATATGGTTCTTTGTGTGTGTCAGATAATGTAATAAGTATACCACACATAGTATCATATAGATTTATTTGGTATACTAGGGGTGAATAGTTCATATTTGAGTCCCCAATACCTCTATTTGGATATATATCTACCATGAGAACTTTCATAATTTGATACCCTACTTACGCAAGTCACCATATTGATGTAGCTAATACAGGAGTGATTGGGTATGTTTCAGATCATGTCATTGGTTGAAACTTAACAAAGATTGGATTTGTTTCTTTTGTAATATGAGTATGAAATCTTGGAACATGATCAAGGAATAAAGTGGGAGTGTGAGGCTACACCTAAATATTGTGTATCTATCTTGAATGGGGATATGTGATGTGTTTATCAATATGTATGAATGACATGTGATGTATTCATCAATCATACCTTTATACACTTAGAGAGTCGAGAAAAGATGATTTGGATATATGATATTAACATGTTTCATGTCCCATGGTCACTTGGTGTCTTAGAAAAAGGGAAAATATGAGAATTATTGATTTCATATGATGCAAACTGGTGGACATAGGTATAGAGAAATGTGTTCTTGATGGATATCATTCTAAATCCCTTTATATCTTGAGTATCACTGATGATTCTCTATAGGTATCTCTATGATTTCATGTATGGATCCGGATATTTGTATTTTTTCACTGATATAAAGACTCATGGGTTCTCACTTTGTGGTTAACTAAATTGGAATTTAGTTTGACTGAGAGAGATACTATAAAATTGTTTTAGAGTTAATACAAAAATGGTTTTGGATGGGTTTTCATAAGGTATTACATATTATGTAATAAAAGATTAATTTTATGATGGATATATTCCATAAATCCTTATATATAAGATATATATATATATATTGCATGAAATTTTTTATTTTCATGCATATATGGTATATTATTTCATGAGCATTGAAAACTCAAGCCATTTTCCCACCTTGGATATCATTAAGAAGTATGCTTCATAATATGTATTGTGGGAGTGGAGTTATTGTTTTCATTTTGGGATGCTAAGGAATCATGGGATAAATAATAATCTCACATGTAGGACATGTGATTCATATTACCACATAGATACACTACAGAGGTGGTATTCGTATGCTTTCCACTATGATCTTTTTCAAACATATCTAGAGATTAATATCAAAGCTATTTGTGGATATTCTATGAATGGTACAATCATTTTTACAATGTTCTTCATTTTTGGTTTTCATAAATATGTTTCATATTAACATACATAAAATATCCTCATATTTGATTTCTTTTTCTATGTCAATTAAGTGTTATTTTTTTCACAAGAAAAAGAATAGTGGTATCAAAGAGACGTTATTCTGGAGATTTAAGAAATCATGCATGTAAATGAGTAATGAAACTGAAAACATAGCAACATTTCATATTCTAGAATTCTAGTTTTTAAAATGGTATACCCTTATGAAACTTGGCTCTGTAAAGTTAACCCAGTCCTTTCCCTTACATGGTTGAGACATGTAAGTGTAATGAAGGCTTTACCCTTATACGACGTGGTCATTATATGGGTCATTACACCATACCCTTATGAAGATCAGACTATGTAAGGGTTGCCTTATTTTACCCTTACATGAAATATTAATGTATAAGGGTAATTAGTTTTTTCCTAAATTTATGTAAAGGTAAGAACTAATGCACCCTTACTCAATTTAATTTATGTAAAGGTAGTGGTGGGATTTAATGAATCGTGTAAAGTTAAATATTCACTTACCCTCATGCGAGTTGCTACAATATAAATGTAACCAATGTGGTACCCTTATGTAGTGTGTTAAACTTGATCTATATAAAGGCAATAAGTTACTTATCTTTACAGAAGGACCTAGTATCAATTTACCCTTATGTAGAGTGTCTATGTAAGGGTAAATCCAACTTACCTTTATATAGTAATGGGTTCCTATATAAGGGTAAATATAAGTTTTTTAAAAAAAATTAACATATAAAATGTTTTTAATGGTTTATACAATATTTATAAATCATTATAAAAGGTGTTTTGGGATATTCTAATTTATAAAAGGTTTATAAATTAATTAAATATAAATTTATTATAATTAATTAAATGTTTGTGAAACTTTTTTTCCCAAATATTAAATGTAAATATTTATAATACATTTTACAAAATTATATGGAATGACTTATGGTCTATAAATAAAAGGGTTTATTTGGAAATTAAAAGTGATAATTTATAAATAGTTGTAAATTATGAAATAAGGCTAAAGTATAAAATGTTTATATTAAAATTATGAATTGTTCATAATTAATTATTTTGAATTGTTCAAAAAAATTGGTCTTATTTGGATATTATTTAATCCAAATAAAAAATATTTTAATGTTTGATATGATCAATGTTTAAATAATTTTTAATTATATAATGTTTATATTATGTAAAATGTTTATAAATTGATATTGGATTATAATTATTTTATAATCCATATAATTTCATATATTTAGAGTGTAAATTCCATATAATGATTAACTATAAATATTCCATATTTTAATGAATATTAATGGTTTATATATAAAATTATGGAAGGTTTGTATGGTTAAAGATGAAAATAATAAATGGGTTTATAAATAGCATTGATTTATTAATTATTCATAAATGTTTATATCATGTTTAAATATTATAATTTTTATTTTATTTCAAAATTTACCTCCTATTATATTTATTTTTTAGTAAATTGTTTAAGAAATGTGAATATTAATATTAAAATGTTAAAATTATTCTAGGATAGATCCTTTCATTACATGATATGAATGTATCTATAATAAAAAAAATTTATCTACCTTAACCTCTGTTTTTAATTGAAATTGTGAACTTGCATTTAGTTGTTGAATATATTTTTTACATATTAGGTATTAGATTTCTGATAAATTTGATTTTATATTGAGTAAATTATCCTCAAGTAAAGGGGCTTGGTGTTGGACTACTTACTAACCTATATTCTTGTGTCTTTTCTACATTGGTGAATCTATTTCTCCAGGCTTAATAATGTGGAGAGTTTTGGTCTCTTATTACTATATGACTTTACTTTAATTATTCATGAACCTTATGTATATGATGAATTCATAAATATATGAATATACTTGACTTCTAATTTTGGGTGGGTAACACAAACTTATGTGTTGTGTAAAAGGTTATACATCAATATGGTTCAAACATATTGATTTAGGGTAGGGAAAAGGATTCCAAACTAAATTACTAGAATAATACATATATAAAAGGGAATAACATGAGATAATATGGTGAGGTAAAATAAACCTCAAATACTAAGTGTTAGATTTCATCAAAAATGGAACTTGTCAAGATCTCAATCATTCAAATGGGTAGGTTCTTCTTTCGTAGGGTGCCCCTAAATTATCTTTCATTAGGAAAGAAAGTGATATATAACACTGGATCATCCTTGGGTATGTTCTTCCTATGAAGGTTTCCCTTGGATTATTTTCAGTCTTTTCTTGGCACTTTTTTCGGTAACACTTAGCAGGGAAACCCATAGGAAGGATACCATAGGAATAAAGTTTAGTTTATCCATATAATAGATTGGTAAAAGGGTTTTACACTCATCTATCCAAGAATTTTATACGATATAATTAGGATGATTACATGCTTGAATAAATAAGTAATGAGAGGAATTCCCTAGCAGATTCATTTCTTAGTGAAATATGGATCTTGTCCCACTAATGGATATGATGGACATTTAAAGGGGGTTATCATTTTAGTGGGATCCTATTTGATGAATACCTTATTAATTGGTTATAATACATGATTCTCATATTATAAATTCATATGTTATTGTTAATATCATCGTCATCATTAAACTAAACTTTTTGATTAATCCTTGATAAGGAGAAAATCTATATGAGTTACTCTTAAGACTAGTAATATAAAAAAAATCTTACGCGTGATTGGTAATTTAAGAAAAGTACTTAAGAAATAAAATTATCTTCAATAATATTTTATTACTTACTAACAAAGTTTTAATGTTTTTAAACATGTGAATTTAGATTCTTATGGAAACATTGAGTGATTCATTCAAGGTTTTAATGGAATTTGATGAAAATTGGATTATTTTGGTTAGGTGATTTTTCTTATTATCATCTATCGATATGTTTTGAAAATATGATTTAAGAAAAGAAATGTTTACCTAATATTATCAAAGTGTTGAGAATGGATGAACTGGGCATATGATGTTTGGATTTGGGTACTGTATGGATAGTACAATTGTGTAAAATTTCAAATCATTAGAAGAAAAGTTAGTTGAAAGATTCAACTATGTTTCTTCCAGAATCCAATCAAGGTCATTGAAAACTAGGATTATCGAGAAGGAAGAATAATAATTACATATGATTGGATTATCTAAGATATACTATAATGATTTTATGGAACTCCATGGAATGTTTATCTCACTTATGGATGTTATAAAAATTGATTCTTTTATTTTAACATGTATATGATACTGAATTTATATTTTAAAAGGTGTTATAAATATATAGAATTTCAAAATAAAAGGAATAATTGACTAATATTTTATTTTATATTCATTTATGTAGTAAATATATAATATATCAAGAATTTTAATGTAAAGGATTTAATCAATATCAAATTAATTTAAGTAAAATATGTGTATCTTCATCTCATTTCTCTAATGTAATAGGAGAAGTTTTTCGATTACAAATATTTTTTGTAAAAAAATTATGAGATGATTAATTTTATACACATGGTCTATGATTCATCAATTTCTATAATATGTTTTGAGAAGATGATATGGATAAAATATTTTTATCCAGGAAAAAGTGTTTATGTGAAAAAATTGAAATATATGGCAATGTGTTCCTACCACATATTGGTGGAGTATTTTTATAAAGTATTATTTTCAGAAGAAAATATCCCAAAAACATAGAATACAATATATGATATTAAAGTTATAGTTAATTTGTTAAATATTTATACTAAATGGAAATAAATTTTATTTTATAACACAAACGTTTTTGTGTATCTTAGTAAGACATTATAAAAAAATATAGTTCACAAGAGGCTAGTGGGAGTTTTTTTGGAATTAAAGAAGTAAAAAATTAAAAAATAAAGGATAAAAAAATGTGTGGTGAAACTATTTTCCACTTAATATCCTAAAATATTTTAGGATATGTGATGGAAAATAAAAATGTAAATTGTTATATTTAGTTAACATTTAAAAGTCAATATAAAAATTTCTTAAATTGTTATACCATTTTATGATTAAAGTATTTTTCACTTAATATCATAACAGAGTTTAAGATGCATGATGATGGATAAAAAATGTGAAGAGATGCATTTAGTTATCATGAAAAATGAAAGACACCATTTCTTTATGGATTAAACTAGTTAAAATGAAAACTAAATTAAAATTGATATCCTAAAATTGTTTATGGTATGGAAGTAAAGGGAAATGTAAATAGTTACAATAGTTATCATAAAAAAGTGTTTTCACTTTACCTAAAAAAGGTTTAGGAGGACTGGTAAGTAATAATGTAAGTATTTACATTATTTAAAGAAAAAAATTGATGGAACATAGTTTTAAGGATGATGTAAGGATGATGATGATGAACATAGAAAGAGTTATAAGTAGACAATAGAAGTTAACATCCTGAAATTTGATATTGTGAAGTTAAGAAGTTTTAATATGTTCAAAAAGTTGAACAATTTGGAATATGGTACCTAAATATCACCACAATTCAAATTGGATTTCTTTATAGATATTTATCATTAAATATTTACTTTGGTTTTTTTATCATATGGTCACATAGAGATGTGACAGGGATTACATATGATGTAATATGTTTAAAAAATCCATAAAGTGTAGAAAAAATAAGTCTGATAAGGTAGTTTATAAAATATCACATGATAAATTGATGTTTATGTTAGGTTTTTTAAATATTCCTAGAGATTTTAAGAATATTAAAATGTATAAAATTGAAAGGAAACCTCCATTTTATCAATCTTTCATTTTGGCTGCATAAATTTTTGTTTGTGTGTGTGTCTATATATATTATGAAGTGTAATGATAATTGACCACTCAAAGTATGACTTTGAGTTTATACCAAAATTATGTTCATCATGGAGCGTTATAGGTTATGATGAAATGTTAAGGATAGTGTGAGTAGGATTCTTGTATAGAGATATAGAATATCACCATGAGGCACAAGTAAAATAATTAGATTTTCTTTTGCTAGATGACCCACTAAGTATACCTCAAGGAGTTTCATACAGATGTATTTGGGATATTGGGGGTGCGTGGATCATATTTGGGCCCCCATTAGCTAATTTGGGAAAGATACCTAGAATGATAACCTTCATACTTTAATATCCTACTGATGAAATTCTACATATTGACTTAGATAATATGAGAGAGGTTAGGTATGTTTATAATCATTTCATAGATTAGAGTTTAACCAATATGGTATTTTTCCTCTCATATAATTATTATGACATTAAGGTGCTTGATTAAGATAAAATATGGGAGTGTGTATATATAACTAGATATTTTATATATGTATACATATATATATAACTATTTTTCAGGATAAGGGACATGTGATGTACTTATCTAAAAGGATGGATGACTTTTGATGTATTCATCGATTATTTTAGTTTATACTATAAGATTCGAGAATAGATGAGTTGTATATATAAGATTTAAATTTTTAATGTCCCATGACACTCAATGTCTTATACAAAGGAAAAATATAAGAATTCATGTTTTCATATGATTAAGACAATTGGACATAGGTATAGAGATATATGTGTTTGATGGAGATCACACCAAAGCCCTTTATATCATGATTCTAGAGGCCACTCTTTGCTTATATGTATAGATCTAGGATTTGCATTTTTTGTCAATATTATAAAGGCATGTTGGGTAACACTTTATGGTTGAATGAATGAGGATGGATTTTTAACTATAGATCTATTCTAAAATTGTTTTAGAGTTAATCTGAAAGTGTTTTGGAGGGGTATTCACAAGGTATTTCATATGATGTGATACAAGGTGAAGTAAATGATAGCCTAATAAAAGTGTTTCGGAATATATCTGAAATAGGTATGGATATTTTTCCACAAAGTCACAATATATGATCTAATATAAGGTGAAATGGTATAAATTTCACAATATATGATATAATATAAGGTGAAATTGTAAGAGATAGATTGATGTAGATATACCCAAGATCATTATATATATATGATATATATATATATAAATTATTATTTTCATGCACATAGGGAATATTATTTCATAAGTGTTGGACACTAAATCCATTTTCCCACCTTGGATATCATTAAGAGGGTCAATTCATAAGATGAAACGTATTAGTTAAGATTCATTCATATGATGAATGTTTGTACTATCTAAATCATTAACTCAACCATTTAAAAACACAAGTTATTGAAATCACTATGGAGAAACTTCCTCAAAGGATTTATAAAGACCACTTCTATATGATGGTAGTGTGTATGTTATTATTATACTCTTCCCAAACTCCTAGAAACCCATATCTCTCGTCTCTTTCTTCCTTTGCATTCCAAGATGCTAGAATGTCATGGCAGAAAGAAGAATCCCACATGTATGACATGTGATTCAAATTGTCTAATGGATACAATGAGAAGGTGAGATTACTAAGTTTTACACTATGTAATCTTTATCAAATTCATATAAATATGAATAACAAAAAGGTATTTTAGGATCTTTTTTGAATGGTATCGTTGGTTTTACAGTGTTCATAATTTTTTTATTATACATAGGTTTCATATTATCATGTATAAAAAATTCTCATATTTAGTTTCTAATTTCTTCCAATAAATCTATTTTTTTATTTGTAAGAAACCTAAAAGTTAATGGTAGATTTCTACAAGTTTTTTGGAATATATCCAAAATATTTTTGGATATAGTTTCATAAGTTATTTTATATGATACAATAAAAGTTGAAATGGAACCAGTGATATTAAGATTTAGTGTAAGTAGGATATTGATGGAGAAACATCTTAAATCGTTATATGTATATGCAATATATGTATAAACAATATCATATATCATGTGAATTATTATTTTCATTCCCATACATTTTATGTTTGTGGTAAAATGAAAAAAAAAATTATCATATATTGATTCTCCCATAAATGATATCTTTAAAGGAGCAGTTACATAAGATATAATGTATGGTAGTTCATTTATTAATTAGATGCATAAATTTGGTTATAGAATTTATCCACGATTTATAATTCCGGAATAAATGAAACAAAACCCAAGGAGTATCATCATGTGATTATATTTTACTTCTTTTTTATTGTAGTGTGTGTATCACACGATGCTTAACTGAACCTATCTTGAACTCATAGATCTATTGTTATTCTTACATTGGATTCCAAGATACTAACACATAATTATATAAATAATAATCCTAAATGTATAACATGTGATTCATTTATCCCTTAGATACACCACGGAGAGGGGATATCTTTGGACTACCCATATGGGATCTTTGTCAAATGAATATTTAGATGATGATGTAGAAGATTCTTCTATGGAGTATGGTACGCATGTTTTTCAATGTTTCCTTATTTCTAGTTTTATATTTAATTTTCTATTTATTACATGGTAGTTCCTCACATAAGGTTTTTAATCACTTTTCCTTGATATGATAATTATTATTAGACTCTAACAAAACCCTTAATATTTTTTAAATCTTGTTCTACCCTAATAATATGGTCTAGACTACAAATCAAATAGGCCATAATTACATTAATCGCACCTATGTTTTGGGTATCCTATTATACTAAAGTGGTATATAACAACAATGGGGGGATTCTTCATGATTTTTGGACGGTCAAAAAAAATTTATTTTTATTTTTAGTGTATGTAAATGAAATTATTGATCATTATCTTTGTTGAACATGTATTGATAATTTTTAATTGGTTATACATTTATTTAACATGTTGGGGATTACTGAATATTGAGTTTTACACAGTGTTTATAAATTAATATTTTCATAGAGAGATTATTAATGATAATTATTTATTTTATTTCTAATTTTTTTATATTGTGGCTTGTATACCTATATGGAAAATTACACTATAACAATTACTTGTATATTTGGAACTAGTAATTAGCCTTTGACCATTAAAAGATGTATATAAGTTCAATTGATAATATTTATAACATAAAATGGGTGTACTAAGGTTTATCTTTACAAGTATCATGAGGTAGATATCCTGTGCCATTTGGTGGTGGATTATTGTTTACCCTTGCTATATTGTTCAGGTTATTTCACCATCAGAAGAGTAACAGGGCTTGATTATAATAGATCATGGGATGTTAAAGGTTAATGTTCTGTTTTTTACAAAGTAGTGATTTCAATGAAATTTTTTTAATGGTGATGTACTTGAGTGAATGTTTGGTGGTAGTTATTGAGTGATGTTAACTATCAAATCCAATCCACTTAATAGGGGATTATAAAATTATTATGACCATTACTATGGTAGGATAGATAAATTCTCTATATGTGAAGATCAATATTAATTTTATAATTTTTATTTTTTGATCCAAGAATACTGAAATCAGTTATGTATATTTTTCACTATTATATTAGGAAAATAGTAAGGTTGTAAAGGGTTTCACAACATTTTGATGTTAATATACTATGTAAAACCCCAATAATTTATGATATATTTATTTTTAAAATTTATTTAATTTCTTTCAACTCTTTTTTCATACACAACCCCAAGTTTAAATGAATTGTGATCTACTACCAAAAAATTATTTAAGATAACAGTTATCACATAGTCGTTGGATTGGCCGGTATAAACAGGACTAACTAAATTATGAAGAATTTTTGGATAACAATCCATAAATATATAATAATTATATATGATATTTATTTCATGATTAAAATTTTGGATATTTTGGAACCATGATCAATTTTTAAGGTTCTAAAATGCCAAACCAAACCAAAAAAAATAAAGTAGTTATTACTGAAAAGAGTGATTTTAACAAATAATTGTTAAAAAATGGGTGATAAAAGATTATGAGTAAATCATATATGGTATGATATATAATGGTATGGTTCTGAAATATATTTATAATAATTCTATATTTATTATATAGGAGTTTCATACATATATGAAGGAAGTTAAACCTAAGGTAAGCGTTTATTTCATAATCGTGTCATTATTCATGATTGTTTATGTTTAAGTCTCTTTTAGGGGAATTATGTTATATTTCTATATTAAACATAATATATTTCTATCTTCTTTGTTTTTATATATAAATTAAAAGTTTTCCTTCTATTTTTTTCTCTTTAAGTACTCAAGATATCAGACAAATATTTTTAATGAAAACAAACTTTATTTATCTTTTCTATCAAAAATCCATTTTCTTCCATATCTATATTTTCCAAAACAAATAAATAATTTTTTCAATATTATCTTATGATTTTTTAAATTAATTTTTACCCATTGTTGAATTTTTTCAAATGGTTTACATGAAATATTTTTTTATTATTTTTTGAATGATGTACTTTTTAACCTTTCTACAAAAGTGCGAAAGGATTGTTTTTTAACTTATATAACATGAACAGAATTTATCACTATCATTACTAATCATTGATTTGAATCTTCTTTTACAAGTTTACAATTTTAATTTCATAGAAATTTTTTTCCATAAAATTTGGGAAATATTTATATTTTAAATAAGTAATTTCAAAGTGAAAAGGGTATTTTCCCCAAGAAATTTTCTAGTGGAGGTATTTTCATATATTTCAACACCCTTTATGGAATATTATAATTTTCTAAGGTTATAATCTAAAAATACCATATACTATATTTATTTGGATGTTTTATGATCAATTTTATTAGGGAATATATTGATATTCTATAAACTAGTTCTTAGAATATGGAATGTTATTGATTTTTAAGTCATGTTGATTAAGTTGTCTTATTTATTCATATAATAAATGTATTGGACTTATTATGTGATATATTGGGCCTATAATTACATATAACCTAGATCCATCAGTAGGTGACCTGATATAAACTAGATTGGGTATTTAGAAAAGGCCTTACCCATTTATATGTGATGACTTGGCATGAGGCCTCAATGCTAAGTTTTAGATGTCTAGAATTATGCATTTCATAACTATAAAATTAGTTATTTATGTCCAATTGATTATTTGAGTAGTTATTATATCCATGAATAATTATAAACCTCGTGTGATTATTTATATGGAATTATTTTACTATCATTTATTACTACCATATTATTATTAGCTTATATTGTATGTATACACTTTATAAGCATCTAAGCTCACCCATTTCTTATGTTTCCTCAGGATACTAGGAAGTGTATTATAATTTATATATAATAATATTATAAAGGTAATAATAGTGTTATAAATGAAAATAATATGTTCTATTTTATGTTTTCAAATATAATGTGAAATTCCATAATGTATCCAATTTTCTAAGGGTACTGAACTATTTTAGTCCTTTGGGATGTGATTACATATATCCAATACAAATATAATAATGAAACCACTACCTATAGGATACTAGGTACATGTTATTTATATTATGAATAAGAGGAAGTTTATTAAAATCCTTTTAAATTGGATTTAGTTAAAACATAGATGAGGGAATATAACCCTATAACTAAATTTGAGGATAATCATAATTATAGGATAACATTCTAAAGTTTTGGTAAGGTAGAGATTTATGATTTTCCTATAAATACATCCTTGTCTATATATTATAATTTTACATTGTTTTTTCATAGATTTTTCTAGGGGTAATGACCCTAAAAAGAGTTAGTTGAGTATATCTCGACCACCATTCTAGTACAGGATGAGTGTTCCCATACTGCGAACCTGGTTTGACACTAACATGGGATATTCTTCGATTAAATAACATTTTTTTTACAACCATTAGGAAATACATTAAAATATTTTTATGATTTGATAATATTCTAAAAAAACCAAGTTTATGAATCTGTTATTAATTAAGGATAGGTTTTCTAAATTATGTTAAGTGTTTCACTAGTTTCAAAAGTATACATTATGATTAATAATGTTATAATATAATATACAGTAAGCCATTATTTAGAAATAATTCATATAATAAGGAATGGAAACCATATCAATGCGTGTAATCCATGTTGATATTTCCCTCCATGGAAAGATAATGAAGCGGGATCTGGAATTGGAGTTGTAGATGGAGCTAAAAAAATTATAACTATGTTGGGGATGATGACATGGGTTATGACCAATTACCTCACCCATATGGAGTATCATATTAATCCATAATAGGGTGTAATAATTTAATACCCATTTATACATCACCAAACTCCATCATTAAATGGTACTACAAATCCATTTTAGATGATAAATGGATATGTTCCTTAGAGAAGATATTTCTCACTTTGGGAAGTAACAAAAGGGAAAATATTTTCATGGTAGTTTATCATCTCTTAGAGGATAAGGATCAATGGTGGTCATTGATTCTAAAAACATTGTATAAGTATTAAATAAGAAACATAGAATATGAGGATTTTAATGAAATTTTCATGAAAAAATATTTTTCTCATGAACAACAAAAAGATATAGAGAGGCAATTCTTAGCACTAAAACAAAAGGAAGAGGATAATGTTTCTAAGTATAATACTAACTTTACAAGGTTATCAAGGAATTTTTGTGGACTATTTACACAATATAAAATTAATATTTTCCATTTATTTAATTA
The DNA here is from genome assembly GCA_963277665.1 of Viscum album. Lineage (NCBI taxonomy): Eukaryota > Viridiplantae > Streptophyta > Magnoliopsida > Santalales > Viscaceae > Viscum > Viscum album. Next base: position 773,122,901 of record OY728131.1, on the reverse strand, counting down.
GATTAATACAATCCTTTTGATGTTCACCAATCTCCAAAAAATTCTTATCATAAGAAGATACAGTATCATGTACTATCAATACAGAGAAAGAATTATCCCAGAATTATAGATTTAAAGGAAATTAAGATAATAATAGGATGGAAGATAAAAAATGGATAAGGTGTAAAAGAAAAAAGGATGAATTTTCAACCTATAATACTGGTAGAAATAAACACCTTGATATATGATTAAAATGAAAGTTATTTTACTTCAAGTGTAGATAAAAAGGCCATCATGCTCATAAATGGAAGGTTGAGGGAGAATCCATGAAATTATAGTTCTTTAACTATGATTATATAAGTAAATATTCTAACCAATACCAAAAAGTTCTAGGTAACTTTCCACAAAATAATCCAATAGCATAAGGCTAAGATTATTCAATTATTATTGTCAATATAGAAGTTCCTAGGGAGTGGTGAAAGGTACACTTATCATCCACTCAAAGATTGAAAATGTTTTATTTGATTTAGGTTCTACCCATTATTTTATAACTGAAATATTCTCTATGGTTATCATATCACCACCTTAATTATTATAAATTGTGTTGGAATTGAAAAATAATAATGGTAGGATGACTGCATCTCAAGTATATAACTCATCTTCGATATAATTTTGTTGTAATTTTCTTCCAATAAATCTTGTTATTCTTTCTCTAGTCGAATTTTAAATAATTTTGGGAATTGATTGGATCTAGTAGTATATATATCATATCAATTCTCAAGGAAGGGATGTTACATTTTATATTCCAAATCAAACTTCAATCATATGTTAGTGTGAGTATAAACTAGAACACCCAATAGAAATTACTTCTATTATATTAGTTTTCTACCTATTCATGAGGGATACTAATCTCAAATGATTTTGAAAAAATGAAATATTTAAAATGTTTCTATTTTTTAGGAATATAGGGATATATTTTCTAAGGACCTTCTTTGTCTTATCCAAATTCATTAAGTTGAGTTTTCAATAGAACTCATAAGTGATGATATGCCTATTTCAAAGACTCTAAATAGGATATACTTGATTGAGTTGAAAAAATTAAAGAAGCAACTCTAGGAGAATCTAAATAAGGGGTTCATCCATCCTAATGTTTCATCATGGGGTAAACCTATTATTTTTATTTAGAATAAAAAATGCTCAATCTATCTTTTCATTGATTATTTGGAAAATAACAACATCCCTATTAAGAATAAGTATCCTCTACCCCATATTGATAATTTCATTGATCAATTGTGAGAAGTCCTACATATTTAAAATATTGATCTTCAATCCAGCTATCGTCAGCTAAGGATCAAGAAGGTGGATATACCGAATATATCATTTCACACGAGGTATTTCATTAATAATTTATATTAAATCCATTCGAACTTACCAATGCTCCTACTATTTCATCGATTTAATGAATATAGTCTTTAAAGATTTCCTTAATTAGTTTACGGTAGTCTTTATAAAAGTTATTAATATATATTCCAAGATAAATGAAGAGCATGAAGAACATTTTATAATTGTGCTGAAGACCAAGAATAAGGGGAATTTGTATTCTAAATTAACAAATTGTGAATTTTGGATTCATAAGGTTTCATTATTGGGTCATATAATATCAAGTAATGGTAGATTAGTGGATCCTTAAAATATGAAATTTATTGATAAATGGTTGAGACTAACCATGTAAACTTAAATATATATTATTTCATAGTTTTTTGGATGTTAGTGATTAATTTTTCTAGATTTATCATGATTATGTGATTCACTCACCAAGTTGACTAAGAAGGGGGTTAAGTTCTTATAGACATATGAATGTAAGGAGAGTTTCAATGAACTGAATAGAAGGTTGGTCAGTATGCATGTGATTACACTACCCTATAGTAGAGAAATGTTTTTGATCTATAGTAATGCATGAAAGAAGAAACTAAGATGCTGCCTCATGAATAATGATAAGGTGGTTGGATATTCCTCTCACTAATTAAAAAATAATGATCAAAATTAACAAACTCATGATTTGGATTTTGAATTGGTGATTTTTTTCATTGAATATATAGAGGCATTATATATATAGTTAAAGGTGTGTTATATATACTAATCATAAAATCTTGAAGTATATATTTACATAAAAGTTGTTGAATATGTGCCAAAGAATATGGTTGAAGTTGATCAAATATTATGATTTCTAAATAAATTACCCCCCTGGGAAGGAAAATAAGTTGGGTAATGCTCTGAGTTGGAAGGATCGTGCTAGTTTTTTCATGATGAGGATTGAAATTGATTTAATATTTATGGATTTTTAGAATATGGATCTTGAAATCATGAGGAAATGGGATAGGTATTATCATTCTCATATGAATGTTCAATCATCCATCCACTAGAGGATTAAGAGGGAACATAAGAAAGATTAAAAATTATAGAATAATGTGAGAAAAGTTACTTATTTTAACTATCATCATGCTGTAATAATAAGTTTTAGGAATAGAGCATGCATACCATCTATATCTAACTTGAATAATGAGCTATTGGATGAATCTCATAGTTCATCATTATCTATTCATCCTGTAAGTAAAAAGATATACAATGATATTAAAAAGTCTTTCTGGTGGGGAAACATGAAGAAAGATATTAAAAAGTATGCATATTAATTCCTAGTATATCATGAAGTTAAGGAAAAGAGACAAAAATATAATGGGATGTTATAACCATTACTAATACTAGAATAGAAGTCGGAAAACATCACCATGGATTTTATCATTGGACTCTAAAAAACATCAAAATTCCATAATGTTATTTGGGTTGTATTTGGTCACCTTATGAATTGATCACACTATATTACTATCAAGAAATATTTATATCTAGATTAGCATGTCAGAATATACATTATTGAATTGGTAAGGTTTCATTTAGTACCACATTATATTGTATTAGTTCAGGATCCAAGGTTTACCTTGAAATTATAAAAAAGTCTTCATTGAGCTCTGGATACTGAGTTGTGTTTCAATATCACTTATTATTCTCAAACAAATAGTCAATATGAGAGGACCATTCAAGATTTATAAGAAAATTTGGTATCTTTATCTATTTATTTCAATGTTTTTTGGGATTGATACCTTTCTTTGGTGGAATTATCATATAACAATATCTTTTACTCAAACATTATAATGGATCCTTATTACTCCATCTATGGAATGATGTGCATAACTCCAATGTGTTCTAATTCGGTTTTAAAAATAAATCTATTGGGACCTTAGTTATCTAATGAAATGGTTTATAATATTAGATCCCTTCACTTAAATATAAAGGTATCTCATATTTAGAAAAATATTTATGTCTACAATCATCATCAAGATCTTGAGTTTGAATTTGGTGAGAATGTATTTCTATCAATTTCTCCCTGGAAGAAGCTACTGATATTCAAAAATAAGGGAAAGTTTATCTCTATGTATATTTTCCCCTTTGAGATTCTTGATCATAAAATGATGCTATATTATTTCTTATATCTTTCTCCAAATCTCTCTCTTGTTCACGATGTGCTCCATGTATCTCTATTTAGGAAGTACATACCTAATCCTTTGCATGCACTGAACTCAGAAGTCATACCAGTGGAGTAGTATCTATCATATGAGGAACATATGGTTGAGATTCTAGATCATAGTGACAAAGTGATATGAAATAAGACCACTCAAATAGTAAAAAAAATTTGTGGAAACCATAAATTTGAGGAAACTTCATTAGAACATGAGGTTGTGATGAGGTATAAGTATACTCAATTGTTTGTATTAGAGTGTTGAAATTTTGAGGGTGAAATTCTTATAATGGGGTAAAATTTAACACATTGATATTTTATGATATATTTATTCTCAAAATGAATTTAATTTCTTTAATATAGTACATTATATGTATCATTGAGTTTAAATGAATCGTGATCTTTTAATAAATACTATTTAATGTGACAATTATCGCCTAGTTGTTGGATTGGTGGGTATAAATATAACAAAATAAATTATGAAAAAATATTCAATTAATATTAATATATATATATAATAATTATATAGGATATTTATATCATGATTAAAATTTTTTATATAATTATACCCTGATCAATGTATAAATACCAAAACTATCAAACCAAAATATGCATTAAAAATGAAGAAATTATTACCGAGAAGTCAAACCTGAGGTAAGAGTTTAATTGAAAATCTCATTATTATTCAGGATTGTTTGTGTTTAAGTCTGTCTTGGCGGAATTATATGGAATTTATATCATAAAATCAATCTATTTTATTCTCCTCTATTTCTTTCTATAAATTAAAAGTCTTCTTTAATTTTCCTCTCTTTAATTACTCAAGAGACCAAAAGAATATTTTTAAGGAAAACAAACTTTATTTCTCATTTTAGAAAAAAAACATTTTCCTTCCATGTATATTTTTTATAAAATTGTTTTTAAGAATATTTTTAATACACTCCTATGATTTTTAAAATTAATTTTTGGCCATGATTGACATTTTAGAAATGGTTTAAAAGGAATATTCTTGTTGTCTTTTGAATGATGTAATTTTTCAAATTTTTACAAAAGTATAAAAGGAAATGTTTTTTAACTAATATGGCTTGAACAGAAATTCCCACATAATGAAAACTCATTGATTTGAAGTTTAATTTATAATTTTACATGGTTATTTTCAAAGAAAATGTTTTCCTTAATATTTGTGAAATTTTAGATTTTAAATAAGTGATTTCAATGTGAAAAAGGGAATTTTCCCAAAGAAATTTTCCAGTGAAAGTATTTTCATCTATGTCAAAATACATTATTGAATATTATAATTTTATGAGATATAATATAATGATACCATCTTCCATATTTATCTATATGGTTTATGATCAGTTTGACTCGGGATAGTATTGATATTTTGAATTTTAGTACTTCTAATATGGATAGCTATTGATTTTTAAATCATATTTATTTAGATGTATTGTTTATTCATTTGATATCTTCATTATAATTATTATGTTACAGATGGGGATCTAAATTATATAGCCCATTGATTCATTATATATGTATCATGAGTAAAACTAGATTGGAAATTTTTCTCGAGCCTTACCCATTTATGTAATATGTCTTGGAATGAGACCATGATGGTAAGTTTCAGATGTCCGGTATTGTGAATTTCATCATTATAAAATTAGTAATTTTTTCCATGTGATTATTTGAGTGGTTGTGATATCCCTGGATAAGTTTCAAGAATATTTTATTATTTATATGGAATTATTTTACTCTCGTTTATTCCTTCCATGTTATTCATGCCTTATTATCTTTCGTTGTATGTATGCCCTTACTGAGCATCTAAGCTCAGCCCTTTCTTATGTTTCCTTTACTTGCGATTCTAGGAAATGTATTATTATTGATATGTAGGTATATCATAAAGGTAATACTGATGTTCATAAAGAAAATCCTATGTTTTATTTTAATTTTTAAAATATAATATGAAATTCAAGTCTGTATCTAGTTTCCCAAGACTACTTAACTATTATGTCATTTATGATGTGGTCACTTGTATCTAGTACCAATGTAAAAAAGTAACCACTAACAATGATCTACTAGGGTTAGAGTATTTACATATTAGATATCAAAAAAATAAATTTATGTTTTTGATATAATAAAAAATTCACTTGCACATTCTCACATCTCGAGGCTTACTTGCCCTATTGAGTTAGTGCAAGTGGTCAACAGTGATATTAGTTTGTTACATTTTTAACTATAATTTCTAATGATAAAAAAAATGTGATCCCTATTCCAAGAAATAATATAAAATAGTGTATTAAAATTAAAAATAAATTTAAAAAATACTTGAGAAGCCTTCATTTGGGTGACATTTCAGTTTGAAAATAAAATCATAGATAATAGAGGTTGAAGGAGAGGTTGACCATAACCCTACTCTTGAAATTAAAAACTCCTAGGGTGATGTAAATTTTCCAATGTTTATCTTTAATTCCCTCATTTCCATAAAAAAATTCCTCATTAATCAACATATGACCATCCCCGGAGATAACATCCTTATTGCATGCACTAATGTGGATGTAGTGATGTCGTATAAGGAATATAGGAAAAGTTAGTTATTGTATGATCCAAAATCTATTATGTGAAAACCCATTTCCCACATTGGATTCAAAAAAGGATAGAAGCTAACATATAATCTTGGAGGATAAATTAAACCTATCAACCAATGGGTTTTAAGGTGGAATTCCATAAAGGCTTATTTGTTGGTCCTGGAAGGCCAAGGGTTGGATGAAAAAACATTCCTGATAAGTGGTATTAGAGTCATGGTGTATTCCAGGTGTGATTTAGGGTGGAGTATTTCCCAAACCAATTTGACAATGATAATGTTGTCTCATTTTAAGAATTTGGATCTATTTTTCCTTTTTTCAATATTCTTCCTAATAGTAGTGGTCAAGTGGTGAGTCACATTGATAAGAAAATAGTAGTGTAATATGATTGGATCTAGTCAATTAATTTTTAAGGGGAGGCCAATTGTGTGGTATTTAGTTTTAGTGATTTTTTTGGTAAAACCTAAGTCCGATATTATATTCTACAAAGGATTTTGGATGATTTATAAGTTTGGATGGTTAATTCCTCACATCACCCACTGGTTATTAGAATGGATTCCCATAAAGGATAATGTGTTAGTCTTGGAAGAGAAAGGGTTGGAAGAAAAAATTATCCTAATAAAATATGTGAATATTGTTTCCCAAGTGTTCTTAGTGATTTTCTAATCCATGATTTTCCAATATTTCTTGAATCTCTTTCTTTACCCTATACGTGTAGCTTCTAGTAATAAAAATTCACCTTGTTATCATATATTAGGAAAAATGACCAATTTCTTCTCATAGTCAGCTTATTATTTATCAAAAAACACATAATATTAATGATTTTGTCATTTTATTCTCATTTCCATGTTATGGAAACTAGATATTGACAATTAGAAGTGGATATTTATATAGTGTATGAGTGTAATCTAGGTAAAGATTTTCCTAGAACCTCATCAATATACTTTGATAGTTGGTTAAATGTAGTGATTAACCATGACCTGAATAATATATATATATATATATATATAATATCAACACTGATTAAATATTAATATCTAAGTTATACATTATTGTTTTTGGTAATCCTCTCAAGAGACTTGTCTCTTATCTAAATATGAAGATAGAATTGTCAAGTTTCAATATTTTGACCTATTTTCAATAATTTATATAGATAAAAAATGATTCAAATTTCCTTTGCCAAGATCGATCTTACATAATATTATCTATGGTATTTTATATTTAAAATTATTAATAGAAAAGAGTGTCACCAAACTCATGATTTCAAATTTTTCATAATGATCTCTACTATACAAATTAATAATATATTTTTTTCTTTTTGATCTTGATTTCAATATTTTAAAATATGAAAACAAGATTCCCTTTTTTTAACATGGAAGTAATTCCAATCTAATTTTAAAAAATCATCAACTAGAAGAATCAAAAAATACTTTATACAAATTATAGTTGTTTATATGGTCTAAAAAATATAGATAAATTAAATATAGTGGCCTCTGATTGGATATTATTAACTTAGAGTTAAAATATATTCTTTATAACTTCCCAATATATCAAGGATCATAGGTTTTTTCTCTATAACTCTATCATAGGTAGATTCTTTTTCAAATATATTCTTGAAATATCAGTTAAAAACTCTATATTATAGTGATCTAAGTGTTTTTTTTAAATCCTGACTCACCATTAAAGGCATTCAAACACCTGGAATGATAATTAGTAAAATAATTCAAATCATTAATTTGAGTAATTTTGATTTTATTTTAGGTTTTCACAAAAATTAAAATAGTAATTAATTTTTAATATGAACATTACACTCATTATTAATTATTCTAGTGCTAGATATTTCATCATGAAATTGACTTATAATCGACAATTCATTCTTATGATCTTCCAGTTATGAGCTTGAATTCACTCATTAATCTTTCATTTTTGATTATCATATGGGTATTCCCAGAGACAATGACCTATTTTTACGAGTTGATGATGAGATGGTGCTATTAGCTATGGACTAGAGGAAAATTTATTTCTTACATGTTCTATAAAATGTGAATAAAATATACCAAGATGTATTAGTTATTTTTTAATTCATTATTTCTAACATTTCTTGTATATATGTCCCTTAATCCTTGCATATATTCAAGTAAAAGTTAACTCGTATTTAAATTTTTATGTTGTAAAAACTAACCAAATTTTAGTTTACTTATGGACATAAAACATGTTATAAGAATTATTCTGGAGTTTATTCTATTCTAATTTCATTTAACACTTATTATGGACAATAATAAGTGGGCCATTCTATAGTGTATGATTAGTAGCAGTGTAAGTCTTGTTCTAGGTTCCCATCAAGAATATTTTTTAATCGGTTGCTATCCTCAATAATATATATATATATATTATCAGTGCTTAATAAATATTCATATATTTGAAAATGGGTTATAATGAACTATGTTTTTTTAAATAACATGTATTATAGTATTATCCAAAAATATTTCATTGATTATAAATATGTAGTACATTGAGTAGATCTTGACCGTTATAGTGGTGTATTTAGTATAAATAAAGTTGTATTGATTATAAATGCAGATTAAATGTGTTTCAAGGTGTTTTAGTTGAATAACCATATAAATATATAGTATTTTGAGAATATATTGAATGCTACACTAGTTCATGTAGTAGTATAAATATTTATACACAAAAAATCCGGATTTTAAGAAGGGGATTGCATAGGGAATACATTTACACCTATTATGACCATATAGGTTAGTTGATCCATATGGTATGATGGACGTAGATGAATAATATTATGTTCATGGTTTAAGATGGATTAATTTGTTAATCATGGGATTTAGGGCTTGGGATAATTCTCTAGAGAGGTTTTTTATGAACAATAATGTTTCACCCTCAAAATGATATAATTAGGTTTATATTATTAGGTGTAAAGAATAGTTTATTTAATAATGGAATTTATGGAATCTTAATCATTAAAAAATCCCCCGTATAATAATTATATTATTATTATTAACATGTGTAATAGTCATGAATAATTCTTATATCATTTCTCAAATAAATAAATTAAAATTAATTTAAATGATATTAAATATATCATTTCCACTAGAGCCTTAACTTGGTTCATCATTCCTCCTTGATATTTAACAAAAAATGATTAATGATTATTTATTCAAATAAATAAATATCACTTTATTATTTTTTTGATAAATAAATAAATATTATATTTACTAAACATAAAAATGAATATTTATTTAATATTAAACTAACATATATTTTTTAACTATTTTCCGATTATATGTGATCAAATAATCCTAAGTAAATATTATTCCTCAGAATTTGAGAATAATATTTATTCTAATATTAAATTAATATAAAATTTAATTGAGGTTCTAGACATGCTTAGTGTATGGTTTTATATTCCTCTTTTTTAATGGCATCATACTTACTTGTCTAAAGTCCTAGGTTAGAATCTAATAAAATTTCTAGACATGAATAGTGGAAGAAGAAAATTTTTCAACTATAATAACCTCCTAGGAATGTTTAGAGTGTAATATAATCCATTTATTTAAATATTAGTCAAGCAGGTTACACTGCATGTGTCATCAATATATGCAGATGATATATTTTCATTGACTTTCCTTAAATAAACTCATCAATAAAACCATCATGGTCACAAACTTAACCAGAAAATTCCATTCAAATAAAAGTCTCTGAAATAATTAATTCTACTAACTCAAATGGTACAAATCATTTCTTAACTTATTCATTAATTTTATATCACATGTAATGCACCCAACATATCCTACCCTATCATGGTCATATATCCTCATAGATTTCATCAATACATCAAAGTATGTGACTCATGATATGAATTAATAATAATACCATGCCCAAGGAGTTAGAATATAAGAAAGCACTTATATATGATAGTAAACTTCATCTTAAATTAAATCTTGATGATATTATCAGTATGTTAATGAAATTTGAGGATCAGTTGAAAAGAGATACCAAAAAATAGAAAAGGAGGAATATAGTAGCCTTCACTTTTACTTCTAGTAATGTTTCTTATATTAATGTTAATTATAGAGATAATATCTAAAAGACTACCATTTCAAAGAAATAATTTTAACATAATTAATATTAAATTAATTCTAATGATAGTGGGAATGAACTATCCCGAATTACAAGAAGGATGAACAAAAATGTTGGAAAGAAGAATTTTCATTATTATTTTAGAAAGTATCGGAAGAAAAAAACATGAAACGAAATATTCTTTTGAATTTATTTATTATTAATGTTAGAGTCTTGGACATATTAGGTTAAAATATCCAAATTTTAATATAAAATAATGGAAATCTTGGAGTTCATATAAAACTAAAGGAAACAAGATATCTAAATCTTTAAACACTTGGAGTGCAAGTGGTGGATATTCTACATCTGATATTTCTTTAGAAGTCAGTGATAATAGTCATAAAATTTTGGATTCAATAAAAATATTCCTAAAAGTGAATAATCTATTATTAATATGGTAACTTATAAATCAATTAAAATTTTAATTTTTAATTCTAATTTTCATGGTTCTTTTGATAATGAATCAATTACAAATTCTTCGAAAGATGAAAAATTTACTTTATCAAAAGATAAAAAAATATTCCTACTTTTTAAGAAATTATTGGATATGTGACACTTATTGAAAGGAAAAAATACTATGTTGATGAAAGACTATGATTGTGCTAAGGTTGATATTTCTAAATAAAATAGTATAATTTTAAAACTTTCTTCTCAGATATCTAAACTTTCCTCAGATTTAGATTCTAAACATTATTATAGTTCAATATATGATGATTTTATTTTTTATCTAAAGCTAAAATATAATGTTAATGGATTGAAAAATATATTATCTAATATTACTTCTAGTAGAGAAATTTTTGATAAGTAATATAAATAGTAGAAACCATCCATAACATATTAAAAAATAGGTATTACATTCAGTAAACCACATTTTCAGTCAAATTATTTTGTTCCTAAAACTATATATTTTTACAAAATGAAAAAGAGGATGTCATTGGAAAAATCATTATTCTTTAAATAGTGCACAACCCTTTAGATTTTATAAATTTTCGACTTTAAAAAATATTCTATCTATTCAACTAAAAATAATTAGATAGATTTTGGTTCCTTGGATTTTATTTTCTAACATAGCTGGACCCAAATAAGTTTGGATACTAAGAAGGTAATTTTATTATTTTTTAGAAAAATAGATCACTGGTAACCAGAATAATTACTATATAGACAATGTTTGTTCTTAAAATATGACAAGATATAAGTCCATCTTTCTAAATTTGAAAAAGTAAAATGTTGGATGAGTTACATTTTGTGGAAATTCTAATGGTTAAATAATAAGAATCAATTATGTATATTTTCTTAGTAAAAAATTAACTTCTAATGTTATTTATGTTTTAGAACATAAGAAAATACTTATTAGAATCAGCCAGTTATGGGACAAGGGTTACTTAAAATACCTTAGAAACCAAAACTTCCCTTGTTTAAGTGAAACAAAATATTTATCTTAGGTTTGTCATAGAAGTATAAAACATTGTTATATTAAGACTTTAACTAATATTTATAAGAGATGTCATACAAGAGATCTACCAGAACATATGTTTAACTGTTACAAAGTTTGCGATACTATCCAATTTTGTAACAAACATAAGTTTACATTTAAACTTTTTATTGAACTCTCAAATTCAAAACATGTATAGTTAGTGCACATGGATTTATTTGTTCCTAAGAAAACTACAAGTATTGGTGGAATTTTTTTGAATGTCTTGGTTAATTATAACACTAGATTTAATTAAAACTATTTATTTACAAGAAAATAAATCTTTATTTTGTTTCATAAGTTTTAATTCTTCTGTTAAAAATGATAAGAATCTTTCTTTGATTACTGTCTAGAGTTATTAAGTTGGTGAGTATTTAAATTCTGAGTTTCAAACATTTTTTAATTATAAATTTATTTCACATAACTTCTCAACACATAGAAAACATCACCAAAATTGTGTGGTTTAATGAATAAATAGAATTCATTTATTTTCAAAAGAAATTGGGTTGATTCTGTGAGTACTTTTTTCTATACTATAAATCACATTTTAATTTTTCGTTTTCAAAATAAAACGCTTTATGAATTGTGGACTATAAGTAAAATAAAACATTCATACTTCAAAGTATTTGAGTGTAAAGTGTTTATTTGAATACAAAATATCGTCATCATAAATTTTATATTAAATATGATAAAGTAATGTTTCTTGGTTATTATACAACTAGTAAGTCTTGTCGTGTTTTTAATAAGAGAAATAATTTTTTTTAGAAAATAGTTAATGTAAAATTTGACGAAATTGGTCCTTTTTTGAAACAACAAAAATATAATCCTCCATATTGTGGTTTTAAATTTTATTTTTTTTATTTATTAAAACCTAAACCACAAAAATCAGTGGTAAATCCTTCAGAAGTTATAATAATGGAATTTTAATTTATGGATGTTTATTTAATGAAAAAGGTATATCCAATAGTTTAGGAACAAAATAAATTTTTATATAGAAACCAATTTATCTTAAGGAATCATCCCACTAATAATATAATTTGTGATATAGATAAAATAGTGAAAACTCATAGTTTCTAAAGAAATGAATGTGCACATCATGAATTCATATCTCAATTTGAACCAAAAATGGTAGAATATGCATTAGGTGATGAAGATTTGATTAAGATTATGAAAGAAGTGATTACTCAATTTGAATGGAATAGAGTTCGGACATCAGTTAAATGTATTAAATAACTATTATGGTTGGTATAAAATGCGTTTTTGGAAAAACAATGTGATGAATGTAGAATAATTATAATAAATAAAGTAAAGCTTATTTCTAAGGGTTTTTGTTAAGAATAATACATAGATTATGGATAGATGTTTTCACCAGTAGCTAGACTTGAGTCCTTATGATTCCGATCACTCTTCACAAAACATTTGACCATTAATTTATTCCAAATGGATAATAAAATTTCTTTACTTTGTAGAAATTTTTAGCAGGGATTTTATGTTGAAAAGCCCATTGTTTTGAAGATTTTAAATTCCAATAAAATGTATATAAACATAGAAAAGTTCTCTATAACCTTAAAAAGTCTCCAAGATCCTAGTATGAGAGATTGATAGGATATTTTACTTCAAATTAATTTTTTTAAATAAAATTCATATCCAACTCCCTTTACTAAAAAATTTATTAAACACACTATCATTGTTCAAATTTATGTTGATGAAATTATTTTTGGTTCATCTGAAAAAACATTTTCTAATGGATTTATGAAACTTATAAAAAATAAGTTTGATATGATCATGATGAGTGAATATAAATTTTTCACTAGTTTTCAAATTTCTTAAAAACTAAAAGAAAATATTTTATATAAAAATAAATATATTATAAATGAATTAAAATGTTTTGGTTTTTAAATTGCTTCCAAAATAAGTTCTATGATAAAACTTCTATTAAACTTGACCTTGATGAATTTGGGAAGCCTTTTGATCAAAAACATTACTATATTTAACCACTAGTTGATCAGGAATTTTGTTTTTTGAATATTTTTGTGTGAGATTCCTGAAAATTTTTAAATAATAACATTTAAAAGTTGTTAATCTCTTTTTTCATTAATTTGAAAAGTTTATCAGAACCTATATTATTTTATTCTTCTAAAAATTAATTTATTTCTAAATATTTTCTTAGATGAAAAATTTGGAGTTTGTAGGTTAGATATAAATTGTACATTTTGAACATTTAATTTTATATGAGAAACTTTAGTTTATTGTTCGAGTAATAAGAAACAATTGGTTTCATTCTCCACTACTAAATATAAATTTTTAGAGGTTGAAATTTGTTGAGAAATTTTTGTGAATGAAAAATAAATTCATGGATTTTAGTGTCAATTTCATTCAAACATAAATTATTTGTGATATTACCATTTATATTTATTTTTCTATAAAACTAATACATCACTCAAATGAAAAATATATAGATATAAGACACCGTTTCCTACAAGATCATACAGAAACAAAAATAAACAATTCATAATTTTAACAGAACTAGAGACAACATGCTTATATTTTCACTTAACCTTAAAATTATAATATATTTGAATATATTAAATAGATGTTTGGTATGATCAATTTCATGTGATAATAACTCTTAATTTCTATCTTAACTATATATTTACATTAAATAAACTCCTCAGAAAAGGGGGAGGTCATTCATTCTTTTTTAATTGTGTGAAATATTATTTCAAGTGACTTTTATTTGTTTAGATATTAACATGATTAAAATTTCATTAAATAGAATTTACATGTCAAATTTAATAGAATTTAAATTCATTTAGGTATCATTTTCATCATTATATAATCTGTTGTAAAATTTTTTCCAAAATTCTCTATTAATTCTAATGTATGTTTATAAGCTCAAATAAATTTTATTTTCTATTTTTTCTTTATAATCATTGATCAATTTTTTATTTTCCATATAATCTAGGTTATAATTTTCTTCCTATAATACTATATATATATATATATATATTTTTATAAACCCCCATTCTCAAAGATTATCCTAAATAAACTTTTCATTTTTGTTTGATACCTTAAACTGACATATAATCTTTCATGTTCTAATATTTTAAGCCTTTTTATTTGATATTAATAATTTAAATTTATTTCAGCTATGATTACACTACTATAACATTTCAATAATATTGAATTTTTCTTTTAATTTTTTATCAATATTATACTAATATAATATAAAATATAAGACCATTTTAATGAGCATGGTATTGTTAAATAACTTTGGGAAGGTTCAACTTTCTTACCCTTATAATCTATAGATTTAATTTTTTACACTATTTTATGCTATGATATTTTTTGTTCTGATATTATTTTACTTTACAAAGGGTGTAATATATTTTAAAATATTTTTTTCATTAATTTTATTCTCTACTCTATGATTTTTTCCTTGGGTTTTTTTAAAAATAACAAAGGGGGAGGGATTTGATAATTAAAATTGTTATTAAGGGAGAGATATTTTTTTCCTGGGGGGAGAAATTTCATTAAGGGGAAATTTATTTTTAGGGGAGATAAGTTTTATTATTTTCTTTCAAAATGAGATGTTTGAAATAATATTGTAATTTTTTTATACAGATGATTTTGTTTTAGACTAATTATTTTTTAATGAGTTTTTTTATTTACTGTGATTTTCTTTCTTGTGTTGTGTTCTACATTGGAGAATGTGATAAAACTATTATTAGAAGTTAGCGAACTTAGTTTTATTACAAAACAGTATAAAGTATTTATTTTTATAATTTTTTCATATTTTTATTTTTTTGTGTTTTAGGCTTTTCAAATAGGGGATATTGTTGAGTCAATGAGTCATTTTCATTCATGGTTTAGAAAATCATAGTACTATTATATATGAATCTAATTTAACTTCATGTTTATTTAAATTTCCTATTGTGAAAATTAAAAATTTGGTAAACTTATTTTTATAGAATTAAATTCTACATGGATTGATTTTTTTGGATGGAATGATATAGCATCATATATTTATTTAATTAGAAGATGAAATGAATTGTTGAATACATTGAAATATGGAGATGTTTCTTCTGATGTCTTTGCAATTAAACTTGAACTTTGAGAAATTCGACTGTTAGAGAATCATCTATTAATAAAAAACAATCCTAGCCCGAAGCTAACACCATAACCCAATCCCACACCGCATATAATCTTCAAATCACATATTCATTAAGAAACTAGATATCACCAGATCTTTCTACATATTGGATTCTTGGTTACATTAAATTCATCCATCGATCTATCTCAGCACTTCCATGACAGAAACAACATGAGGTTTGTTCATTCATGGACTATAAGACACTCTCCTCTATAGGATTATCTTTATGTTTCTCTTGCTAACCTAAAACATTCAATATAATTTTCCCACACACTTTCCATTGTTGTATGCAATGATCGAACATGATCGTTCCAATCCTACCTGAGAACCAATACAAATCACTGATCACTACCCATTCTTGACTCCCCATGACACCATCCTTAATATTAAATAAAAATCATCATATTGAAATTTTCACCCTCCAATGTCCAATGGTTCTCTTCTCACTATATGTATTCTTTTACACTTCTCGTTGAAAACCAGACCAAATGGGTCATATCACCACATGCATTTCTCTCTTCCCGAGCCACACCCACCCATCCTATCGACCCCTAACACTTCCATCAAGGACAAACCCAAATCAACTAGACCACAATACCTCAATATATTTCTGATGTAATAAATCATATAGGGAAATATCTAATATCACAAAACACCTTGACCTTCCATTCCTTTGAGAATTTTTTTCAAATCTACCAGTCCTCGGCCTGCACATATCCACTCATTGGTCTAAAACTCAAACACTATGCATAACCAGTGAAAATTTCCCTCACATAATTAGTATTTACCCACAAACTCATGAAAAAAAATCACTCTCATCCTCCTAAGGAATATTGAACCTCCAAATAACCCTCTCATAAATTTTTACTTACTATCTAACCTAACCTCACCTGAACTCAATGGGTTCACACTCTTGTACAACCAAACCACACAAACTAACTCATGATCCCATGATTCATATCATGTTGAACCTAGTATCATGTACCTAACCCACTAACTATGATTCATTTCATTTCCTCCTCATCAATCCAAAATAAACCACTACAATCCTCTTAAAAATCAAGGCATTTAACCCATGATAAGGCTAACCACATGGTCACCCACCACCCAACCGTGACTCCAAAACCATGACCATTTACTCATGCTCTCATTACGCCACTCAAAAGTGCATCAAGAATTAAAAAATAAAAAAATTACTGATCCTTCCCTCTCAAAAAACCTTGATAAAAGGAACAAGGAATTCCTCTACCTTATTAGGGGTATCTGTATAACTACCTGGTTTGGTTAATTACAATGTCACTAAGAATTTATATAAGAAAACACCATATAGGTTTTCATTGGTAATTTATGTAATCAAACCTGAATCAAGATGCAAAATCATAACCATACCCAAATCACCTCTTGTACATACCTCAAATGTACAAAAATCACCAAGGTTCCATCATCAAAGCATTCGATTCTTGCACAAACTCACCAAGGGTGTTTATATACCCCCTATATGAAGGGACCATATATAAATCACTGGAGAATGTCCCATCACAAGATCCACCTGACATACCATCCAAAAACACATCATGATTAGAAAACATGGCCCAAATGAGTAGAATTCCACTTAGAGGTTATATGGGAAAACATCATATGAGTTGTTGCTAACACTATAAATAGTTAAACCTCTTGTTAGTAAAAACAACCACACAAAAGCACAAGTATATCATGTGAATCCTATGTTACACATATGATTCCTGTATACAATCTAATTTTAAACTATCCAAGAGCCAAAATAATAAATAAAAACCTCCCTGGACACATTATATTTAATAAAAATATTGATCATTACAATAAATTCCAAGATTGACAATCCTATAACCCTGGTATACAGGACTTCCCACTAAAAAGGTTTTCATGACACACCAGTTGGCGATCCATCATAATATTAAACACATTATTAGACCACTTTTCTACCATCTACCCAAATAATAAAACAAAACAAAACAATTTTATTTTATCTTATAACAACTTGACCTATGAAACACTTGGCAATGCCCTAGTTGAGGGGTTATGAGACCTCAATTTTGCCTTCCCATACTCCAAAGGCTGTTAGCTGGTGGTGAGGGACTAATATACAAAATGGGGAAATTATAACCTAAAATTAGAGTCATACAATAATTTAAAATAACCAATCATAATTAATATTTTATAATCATAGTATGTATAAATCAATAAATAAGAATCATGCTATAAAAATGTAATTAATGTCATACAATCATACATCAGCATATCACACACTTAGACGATCACATAAACAAAATAAATAATAATACCTATAGATATCCTTAGGCCTCATGACCCCCATCTCTAAAATACTCATTGAGATACTATATCTTGATGCTTTGTACAACTTGTGATCAACTTGAAAGCAGACATAAGGTTTTCACATACACTAGAGTACCTATGTTGGGTGTGAGAAATACATCTTAATAGATTCTCACCATGTGACACTAGTATATGACATCATATATGTGTATGAATGTGGAAAATAAACGTTTTACACAATTTTATCATACATCATGTGATAAACAAGCTACCCTGACTCCATGCACATTGGGACATCATGTGATAACCAGACCACTATGACACTCGATAATAATTTTTTCAGCACCATGTTGAAATCCAATCATTGGCACATGCTATCGAACATTAATCCTAGATAATACCTTAAAACTCTACATAGGGTATCATCCAAGTCCTCATCCCATACTCAAATATGAAAGGTAAGATTTTTTCCACGTTCTAACTACTACCCACTTATAGGTAGGGTCCCTTACTCAAACTCTTTTCCCTATCACTCTTGGATAGGGTCACAATTGTCCACTACCCTATCACTTAGTGTTGGGTATGCACTAAGTCTCTATTCCCTCTAACTTAGGGTAGGGGTAACAACTAGCCACTACCCTCTCACTCAAGGTAGGGTATCACAAGAACATGTATCCCAATATCCTCTCACTAAGGTAAATCCCTTCCAATACCCTCTCACTAAAGGAAAGGATAAACATCTTGATTGCTACACTCTAACTCAAGGAGAGTTCCATTCCACTCCACCCTTCCCTCTCACATAGGGTGAAAGTCACAACTATCACACACATGGAACAAAAAATAAGGCTCAAAGCCCTTCTCACAAACTCATTAGCTCATCACATGGCACTAGTCACTTGAGACCTAACCCCTTACCTAGAACTAATCTCATAATATATAAACAACATGTTAGTTATCTATAAATTCTCATATCACCCATAAATGAATCCACTAGTGTTCTTAAGACCCATCTTTGTAACTTCCCATTGGCACCATCTCATCTTTTTCAGCACATGGTGACCACACAACCCATAGTCCTCACTTAACCCAAACCACAAGAGGTTGGTTCACATCCTCATAAAATTTTTCATTATGATAATCCTCGGGACCCATATCATAGCTTTCTATAAAGATCAATAAACCGATAAATTATATAAAATCCCCTTATATCATACCTCATCTAGTCCCAAATGACTCATCCCACTCCCAGCACTCGCTAACTCTCAATCTATCCTCATGGGGGTGTCACTCATTAGGCATGATACATATGGTCATCTCACCAATCACTCCAAAACACAACTCCTCTACCACCTACCCAACTAGACTTATAAAAATAAATTAGGCTACCCATGTCATCCCTCAAACCCCTAGACCACATGAGGTATCTCTTTAAACCCCTACCCATGTCGTCTTCCCCAGGTAACATTGTCACCAGGAAATCCCAAAACACTTAAAGTATTAAGAATCACTTATCTTAACTTTAAGATGATCAAACCCACTCTATCTATACCTATATAGTGATCTTGATCCCTATCCATCTACCCAAACCCATGTAATATGAACACATACAAGTAATCATGCATAAACAGTCATATGACTTTTTATTAAAGGGATTTCCTACCTCAAATATGGATTTAACCCCACACTAATCTATTTTGAGCCTCATCGAAGATCATGAATGCTCCTAAGAACATATCTCATGTCATATGTCATAAATAATTATATATAAACATTTATAATTAATTATTAAAATTAATTCCAAAGTCATATTCTTCTAAAAACTCATTGAGTATCTCCACCACAATGAAACTGAATTGCCCATCATGTGTTCATCCTTCGAGGACCTCCTCTTTCCACTACCCCTGAAAACCCCATCATCCTCTTTCAATTCAACTATGATCTTATTTAATAAACACTAAAACCCTATCCTAAATATCATGAAATCAAATGGATATTATAGAAATCAAAGATTGTGTAATAAATAGAATTACTCGCCTAAAATCATTTTCAAAATGAAACCAAATAAATCCCCTTGAATGGGGGTAAATTGAATTAAATTTAGGGGGTTTCTGGTTGATTTCCCTATCTTCTTCACCATTAACACCCTAAAAATTAAGTTCCTTAACAATTAAATTATCATCCCATCGCCACTAAAAAAACGCCCCAAGGGGGACCATTGTGGCATGACCCCCTAGTGATGGGATGCAATACACTATAGTTAGGTTATGTTATGACATGTCCTTCCATGATTTTGTGAAACTCTCCACCAAAATGTTAGGGGTTTGACCCTGAAATCCCCCTCCATGATTTACCCTCTCATGGATGTGTCATGGTCTCCCTTGACTTGTTCCACCCTACAGCATGACCTCTAGGTTACGATATAGCCACCCGTGAAGAGTTAGGGCACAAAATCTTGATGGACTCCAATTTATGGTGTGGACCATCTTGGTTAATCCACTAGGAATCCACCCTGTGGGATATTCCATAATGTTCCATCACTCTCAGTGTTGTGTCCCTCACCCACTGTCACATCCATAATTCACCCCTTTAGGTTGTGGTTTAGTTTAATACCTACAGTTGGAATTTTAGGTAATTGTATCCCTAACCCTTCTCCAAAAATCACCTGAGAACCCAAAAAACCCATAATTCCTTATTAAATGTACAAAAACATCTTCTTGTGATATTTTAATACATGGGTTTCTAATTCAAACTTCAATTCACCAAACAAACCCTTCCTCAAATCAAAAAAATTAGAACTTCTTCTAAATTTCACCAGACTATAACAAAGTGGGTCATTACATGTATACCATGTTACACAAGAAAAAATCTCATCTTATATTACTCCATATTGAATATCTTTTTTATTTGGCCAATTTTTGTACCATGAATTAGTCCATGTATCCTCATAAATCAATCATGAAGAGTCTGGATCCCTAGAATGTAAGTTTTTTCACCTAAGTATTCGATGGAGAAGAACTTGTTCAACCACACCTTAACTATAAATAATACTATTATCTCATTTAAAATAGGTAATATTTCACATATATATATATATATTACTAGGAAAATGATTACTCTCATTAAACCGCTTATAAGCATAGGTCTGACATTCATTTTTTATGAAACCAAATTCTTTTATGTCTTTATTAAAATTAATGTTTCATGATCTAGATGATAATTTCAACTCATAAATAGATATTTAAAACTTTTATAAGTTATTGATATCACCTACTGTCACAAATACATTTTTCTATGTCATATAAACATCTTCTATAAGGTTATTTTTAAGGAAAACTCTCTAGAAATCAGTATTTTAAATTTTATATTCATAGTAAATGGCTATAAAAAGAATAATTCTGAATTATTTTTGGCATAAAATCTCATGAAAATGTATTTTCATAGTCTATTTATTGAAATTTATTAAACCCTTTAGCCAATAATTGTGCCTTATAGGTATTAAATTTACCTTTCATGTCTAGTTTCTTCTTGAATGTGAATTTATATCCAAGAAGATTAGTATATACTAATGGATCAACAAGAACCAAATCTTGGTTCTGATAAATGAAATTTATCTCATAATTTTTTTATTTTCCCCATCTTTCAACTTCTTAGTTGATTACTACCTCTTTATATGATATAGGTTCATCATTTTCAACCAATAATGAGTCACCATCCTTGGTTACTATAAAACATTATCTCTCTAGTTCTCAATTATCTCTAGTGCTCGTATATAGTACTTGAGTCTCTTGAACAACCACTTTCATGTGGTATTGTGTAATTTTTTATTTTTCTAACTCCTATATATCTTGAGGATTGTCTTTATTAGTGTCAATATTACCCCAACTTTCTCTTTTGGATATGTTCTCCCTCTCATGGAATATGGTATGTCTTTCTATTATTAACTTCCTATTAGAGGGTTCATATAGATAATATTTTTTTATTTACTTAGGGTGTCCTATAAGGATACACTTCATGCCCCGGGGTGCTAGTTTGTTTCTAATGTTATCCCTAACAATCGATCTACAACCCCATACATGAGTATGTAACAAAAAAGGTATCTTTCCACTATAAAGATTGAATGAAATTCTGATTTCCACTTCATTTTGAACATGATTTAGTGTATATGTTTCATTCTATAATGCATAACCCCAAAATCATAATGTAAGAACTTCATAACTCATCATCGACCTCATTATTTCCAATATGGAGTGGTTCCTCCTTTCAATAACACTGTTACAAAATAGTGTACAAGAAGGAGTGAGTTACGATAGAATCAAAAAATCATTGAGATATTCATTGGAATCTTGGTTAAAGAAATTCTCTACATAGATCCTATCAAATTTTATTTATCATCTAATGAAAATTATTCACTAATTCACTCTTGAACTCCTTACATTTCTCAAAATATTCAGACTTATAACTCAGTAATTATACGTATCCATATTTACTCTCAAGTCATTGGTAAAAGTTACGAAGTATGAGTATCCACCTATAGCTTCTAATATAAAAATTCTATAAAAATGTTCATACCAACTCAATAATTTAAGTGACCTTTCACTATTTCCACCATATAGTGGTTTAATCATTTTATCTTGTAAATAAGTTAGATATTTATCAAGTTTTTTTGTTCTAAACAATATAAATACTCATCTTGATATAGCTCTCTCAATCACTTCTCCTTTACATGACCAAATCATTGATGCCACAACGAGATGTGATATGATCCATGTGAACTTAATTTTTTATTGATTACGATGATTAGTTTTCATATTCTGGTACATAAAGTTTGTTATTATGATGTGTCATACCATACAAATTCTATAATTATAAAATTAATAGCTATTATTCTTAAACATTAATAAAAATCGATCCATGTATAAACTTGAAAAATATATAATATTTTTCATAACACTATGAATATAATAATAGTTCTACAAGATCCGAATAAATCTTATCAACAAATTATTTTGGAATTCTCTTATAACTAAATGTTTTAATATTTCTCTATCAGTAACTCAAAGATCCACCTCACCTATTTCAATTTTCCTAAATATACTTAGTTCCTATATTTGGATACAATTGTGAGTACCAAAATACATATCCAATACCCAAGTGGAGAATATATAGAGATTACATTTGATAAAAAATTCACTAGAAGCTTCCTAGTGCTTCTTTATAAAGGTATAGTTCTTCTACCATTGACTCTTTTTTTCATGTGAAAAACACATTTCATCTTTCTCCCTTACCTACCACTGAATATTTCTTTTCTTAATCGGATGGTGTGTATAATCCTTATACATAAAAGTAGTATTAAGTACCTTTCCCATTTCCTTCATCTTTTCACTATAGAGACGAAAGGTTTTTTATGCCTTGTGTCCTTATCTACTTAATGAATCACGGTAAGGAGTTCCAGGAGAATCTTCATGAAATTTATCATATTATAATTCATAATGAAATTGTAGAAACTATAAATTAGTATGGATAATGTAATATATTTGTGTGACTCATTGGGTAGCTGAAAATACAAGATGTCGAAGTTCTCAATATAAACAATCATCTTTACTACATGAGGCCAAATTGGTGTACCCTTTCTAATATTGTATGTGAATAGTGATTTCAAGATCTCATAATGCTCTAATCATTCCTTCTCCTAAAAAATCATGTATATTGAACAACATGTTTTATGAATCCATATCCTTGTGAAACTTTTAGAGCTCACTATACATGTAATATAACATGACACACTGAACATCCAATGCGTCATTAACATGCTTCCTTAAGATAACATGTTTCTCCTTATTAGCCTCCTTAAAAGTCACTTTTTGAGGTACTAGGGACTTTAGAACATATAATTTCTGCTCTTGGAATAGTATGATGATAAAATTTTCATTCCAATTCAATAAATTCAAGTAGAATAAGAGATTATATATCCTTAATATCGATCACATTAATAATTTTAGGATCATATTAATTTTCATTTTCTACTATAAAATTAAATTAGGTTTCAATACTTTATCTTAATTACCAAAGTGATATACTAAATTTTATTTATTATTCTCCCACTATTTTATCAAATCAAAATAGTTATCTCCATTGTATTCAAAATATAATATTCTATGGATATTCTAGTGAAAATGATCCTTATTTTCCCTCTCATAACTGTAACTTGGGTTTGAAAAGTTATTCAAACTTATTTAGATAAGAGGGTCTTATTAAATTTAATAACTTGTAACGTCTTGATCAGTTGAGTGGACTTTTCAATCCAAAAATCATAGACTTGGATTTCTTTAATATTTTCTCCCTTGTTATGCTAAGTCATGCTTAGGCAGTCAACCCTTGATGTGAACTAGGTTAATTTATCTCAAAACATTATCTAAAACTCCTCAATAATTGATATAACCTTGACTTAATCCAGACAATTACTTTTAACTATGATTGCATTTTAACTCATGTAATGGAACGTTGTTATTACTTAATTTTTTATTTGAGGGATCTTTATCTTATGAATAAATCTTTATTTATGCTACCCATTTAACATGATAGTTAATATTATATATATTTTACATAAGTTATTAAAAATAAATTGGTAAAATAATTTACACATAATCAAT
The DNA here is from genome assembly GCA_963277665.1 of Viscum album. Classification (NCBI taxonomy): domain Eukaryota; kingdom Viridiplantae; phylum Streptophyta; class Magnoliopsida; order Santalales; family Viscaceae; genus Viscum; species Viscum album. The sequence goes on along the minus strand of OY728131.1, from coordinate 773,098,051 downwards.
TTATTTTATTTAATATTAAATGATTGTTAATTCATTTATTTTATAAGATCACAATAAATCATCCAATAAATATAAAGAATTAATCACACACTGGGAAAAAATAAAATAAATATATCTGACAGAGTCATCATTTTTTCTAACGTTCGGTTTATCGAGCAGATGATAAAATAACCCTTGACCCAAGAAGAATAACTCCTTAAACCAAGTTAATTTTAATTTATAGTAATCCACTTATATTATCATGTATCTCCTTTGTTGTTTTCACCTCAACTGCACCTTTAACTTCCTCCACTCATCTGGGGGATCCTTAATTTATATATTTTTTCTCACACATAAGTGAGAGGAATTGGGGGTATGAAGTTACATAAAAGAGACCATGGAAATGTAAACCCATATATAATAAAGTGGAGGGGATGATGATTAGGTCTTCGTTTTAATTTAATAATATTTATCACAAAAACCCATTTAATTTTAATTAAATTAAAATAAACCCAACACGTACATAGTTCAGTCAAGATTGTGATCATCTATGCATGAAAAAAGTATATAATTATAACTAGATAACATTAATTTCAATTCATTCCATATTAATATAAATTTATTGAATTAATAAATTAATTATCTTATTAATTCATTCATTAATTTATCTTAATTGTCTATCTAAATAGTCCTGGAGGTTCATGTTATATACAATTTAAAAAAAATAATAAATTAAGTACACAGAATGTATTGGAGGAAATGCAATGTACACCCTATTGAACTACCTGATGTCTTATATAGTCCTTGTCATAAAATATGTACTTACACAAAATATGTGTACATGGTGTGTCATGTTATTACATGATGTATAGTTATGTTTTTTAAGAAAATTATTCATCTTAGCATTTATGAAACATGACACATGTTAATATATGTGGTGTGTACCAATTTTAATTACCATGAAGTACAAGATGCATACGACAACTATACAGGACATGTTGTTCCAAAATTACATGGAAATTAAGTATTTATTACTCTCTAAAACACGATCACACGGCATATACATCATCTACATCTATGTAGTTTGATTTAATGTTGTAATTAATTTTCATTTCATGTAATAAATTTTCACGGCATACAACATAGCTCAGTGTGTATTCCTCATGAATGGGTAAAGATTAAATGACATGCAAAACCTATTACACATCATGCATTCCACTATCTTTTCATCCATATTATAGTCTTAGGGAATCAGTGTGTTTTACATGCTAGAATTTATGAGTTAAATTTTTTTTACAATAGCTAAAACACATGTAATCTCATTTGGAATATGTTGCTTAGCTAGTAGTCAATATGTGATGTGTAATAAATAAATTCCATATACATTGACCACACAACTTTTGTGTTTCTTATGGAGTGAAATCATATGTGTTACATGACATGTATTCTATCTACATGTCGTATAACTCGTCAATCCATTTAAGAACTATCTTGGTTAATATACAACATATAATGATGTCATGTATTGTTCTCCCAAACTATGATACATGATTTATACAAAATCATATTGATGTAGTGAACCTTTGTGCATGGTGTGTGAAGTTATGTTACAATATGGGTATATGTGTTATCTGAATAAAATCACATCCACCTCTCGATAACATTTTTTATTGTTTTTCATCTAATCTAGTTCATACAAAGATAAACAAATTGGTTATAATGACTTTTCGATCAAATAATGAATAAATTAGAAATGAAAAATAACAAATAAATAAATCAATTGATGGTTAATAAATAATTATAAATTAATATCTGACCAATCTCATGCCACTTAATGGTTCTAGGGTATAAAAAAGTGGTTTATCCTATGACCAACAATTATTTTTCATTGATTTTATTGTATTTATCCCCAAAAAATGAGGAATATCAACCCCATAATCCTAACAAAGAATATGTTTCACATATAATTTTAAATTAACTTATTTAAATGAGAATTACCTCATCTTATAATTATTTATTTATTCATTGTTGAATTAATTGACCTATCTTTGACATATCATTGTTGAGAAAAAGGATCTGTGGATATAATCATTCTAGAAGTGATCCACACATACTCCATGAACCTCAGAATGTTGTATAATTTCTGGGTGCTAGCACATAAAAGTTTCACTATTTTAATAATTTTTCATTTATCACCATAAGAATTCCTTCCAAGAATGAAGGATTCTTCTAGTTCTCATGATTACTTGAGAGTGAGGAGGAGGATTGAAACTCTCTATTCTTGAGAATGTTCTTGACAATGTTCTTGAGATATTTCTCTATGAGGCTTCATGAAATTCACAATAGAGGATCTGTTGTTCCCAAAAATATATCACCCCAGAAATGATATAATAGGGTTTATATAGCTAGTATTAGACAATAAGTTATTAAAAAAATTCCCTTACAAAATCTCTTAATCCTTAAAAAACCCCATGCCAAATAAGAATAATAAATTATCAACATGGACAGTACTCATGAATAATTCTTATATCATTTATTAAAAAAATTAATTAATGTTTATTTAAATGATATTAAATATATCATTTCCACCATAACCTTAACATGGTATGTTATTCATAATGAATGTTTATTGAACCTTTAATAATAAATATTTATTTTAAAAAATAAATATCATTTCATTTTCCATTGAATAAACAAATAAATACTATATTTACTGAACTTGAGAATAGATATTTATTTAATATTAAACTCACATATTTATTCTTTTGAATAATTGGTGAAAAGATATATGCCATCAACTAAACATGAATCATTATTATTCACTGCAAATTGAGAATAAAATTACTACAATATTATATATATATATATATATATATATATATAATTTAATTGAGGTTCCACATACACTTAATGTGTGACCATATAGGCCTCTTTCTCAATGTTATTAGGCTAACTCATATTAATTAATAGGTTAGTATTAAGCAATGAATCGTGGAACCTATATAGAAAAAAGATAAATATTGCAATGATAATAAACTTGTACAAATGTTTACATTGTAATGTAATCTATTTATTGTAATGTCTCATCAAGTAGGTTTCATCTCATATGTCCTAAATATAGATGCTTGATATATTTTATCTAAATTTATTAAAATGAAATCATTGATTAAAATGTCATGGATACGAACATAATCTTATAGTTCTATTATAATCAAAGGGTTTGGGATATCTACTTCAATTAACCCATAAGGTAAAAATAGTTTCTTGAATTGTTCATTAATTTCATATTACTTGTGATTCAAACAATGTATCCTATATTATTAAGAGTATATGTCATCACAATTTTCATCAGTACATCATAGTATATGACTCATGATATGCATTAATAATAATATCAAGTCTAATGACCAATACACATGCATGTAGATAGGAATATCCAATGACACATAAAACATGTGGAATTCCCATGGGTGAGTCAATTTTGATAATATACTCTATTAGAGTTTACCAAGGGAGAACTTCATAAAAAGAAGTATTAATGTATTATGAGCCTCTAATCCCTAATAGCTTATATCATTTGTGTCTAGTTATTTGATTTCATCTGGCCATAGAACATGTATTTAAGAATACTATCAGGACACTTCAAGGTTCTCATCATAGTAGGGAACATCTATGACCTTTCAATGTGATAAATACACTATAGATATTATTAAATTAAAATTTAAGTAATGGGAAAAATCATCATATGATATGATATTTATTAATATTCAAGACTATGTATATACATGTTATCAAAAGTAAAAACTAGTTGGTTCTAGGGAACTGATTAAAACACCTGTAGTTCTTATTTCTATATCGAAGTGAAAATTAATAATGGGATATAATATCATTAGATAAACTCTATCATATTTATTATCATTTTTATTTAGACTTGGTGTGGGAATATATATTTTTATAGGAGCTTAATAGTCAGATCAATAAATGAGTGGTAATCCAAAAGGTTTGGTTATCTCATAGCATATGAAACTTCAAAACTCAAAGATACTTCTTCATTCAATGAATGATTCCTATAAATGGAGTTTATTGAACCATATTTATTACACTGATGTTAGTAATTTTTTTAATTATAATCTTTATAATTCACTTATATATATTTTTTTTTTTGAGTAGGTGGTGTTAGCACACCATTGTGGATAAGAGGTCCTACCAAAGTGTTCGGTGATTCCTTTGGTTAGCAAATACCATTGAAGGAAATAACTTATTGATTGTTTCTCAAGGAACTCAAGAAAAATAACTATCAATTAAGATTTAAAACATGGACTATGAGGTGAAGTATATTATGGTTTTTCTTGTTTATTCTTGTTGATTTATCTCTTAGTCAATCATGACATAATTTCTATGTAATATTTTTCTACCAATGGGAAAAAAGATGACCCAAGAAACCCACCAGTGGTGTCATAATATAAGATGGTGATGAATAAATTATATAAATATTAGTTTAGAAAAAATAAATTGTCCTTTTACTATATAATATGGTGTGTCACACCACTACGTCGTGGTTTTCATGATTTTTTCTCCAAATCGGCATGGTCAGCTCACTACCATGTCATAGTTGGATTATTTTTCTAAGGAAAATGATCATTTTAATTATAACTAAAATACATATCATCATCTTTAAAACAATATGATGTGGTTTCCCCTACTCTATGTCGTGGTCAGATCCACCATAGTGACCAGCCACACTATTGTGGGAATCAGTAATTTGTTTCAATTCTTAGTGAGATTAGTGAAAAAAAGAGATTTTTGATCCAAAAATAACTTCTATATAAATTTGGAAAAGTGGTTTTATGAACCAACCTGAGGTTCCCCTAGTCTAGGAACCCTAGTTGGCCCTTGGAAAGGCCTGAGGGGTGTTTCTCATCCCCTTAGACTGAAAACTAGTTCTAGGGCATTGATGAAAACACATAGGAATGATTTTTCCCAGAATGCTAATAGAAATTCAATAGAGGATCCCCAAAAGAATTTGAAATGGTGTGTCTATGTATTAAAAATCCATGTATAAAAAATTTTAAGATTTTGACATATAACACAAAAATGAGGCACCATAGAAATAAAAATATATATATAATCTAAAAATAAATAAAAATTGGACCATATCCCAAGATAAATTGGAAAGGCCTAATTGACTATCACATCAATGATATAAAATAAAACCAAATTACTAGATACCATGTCCTCATGACTCCAAGGTCACTCTCTATTCACAATGCACCTGCTCTATGAGCGATCCAAAACCAAAACATGAACCTGTAAGAGGTCTTTGCTTTAAATATTAAGATTCGGGCAGGGACTAATTTCTGGGTACTGTAGCAACAACGACACTGTAGCGACAGAGGCGCTGTAGTAGGAACTGTAGCAGTGGTGGTACTATAGCAGGTATTGTAGCTTCCCAGTACTGTAGCAGTACTATTCATCGAGGGGCTCTTTGGATCAAAAAATGGGCTTTCAAGCCTTGTATTCAGGCCACTTGGCCTTAGGACTTCGGGCCATGTAATGGGTCTCCCTCTACCTAGTATGAGTAGGTCTTTACATTAATTAATAAAATGAGGCTTCGGCCCCAACCTTTTAAAAAAATGAACCTGTAAGAAAACTCGCTCGGTCTAAAAACACAAAGTGGTGAAAGTAGATTGTGAGTATGAACAACCCAATAGTATTTCATTAAATAATTCATGCATTTAATTTTTTCAAATATCCCTGAAACACTAGTTTGAAATATAGTATTTTAAAATGTATTTTCAAATATGTTTTCCTTAAAACAAAATACATCAGCATTTCAAACATTCTTTTTTAAAAACTAAATGATGCTTGGAACCAATAAAATCAAAAATAAACTCTCTGAAAATGTAATTTCAAAAATAGTTTCCAGGCCATGTTTAGAAAAGGATATAAAAGAGACTCAACTCAAATAAAAATCAATTCAACATGTATGAAAAATACATTAGGATTCCAAAAAATAGGTAACTAAATAAACCATGAGGATAATCCATCACAATACAATGGTATGTATCAATGAAAACTAGTATACCAAGTGAACTTATAAACCAACTATAAATGAAAAGGAATCATGGTACATAATAGACTAAAACAATAATAGAAATTGTTGAATAAAAAACATGGTGACAATAAGGTCATTATGTAAAGTGCATATAATATTGGGAAATACCTAAACATGCAGTGAGATGATTCAAAATATACCCTTGTGGAACCATATATTTTCCTAATCATGTAACTTTCTAGAAGAAATCAACTCATCTTACTCTAACTATCCTCACTAGTGGAATTCCCCTTGTAGGGGTTGTAACACACAACCAAGGGACACAAGTAGATCTTATTAGGATAAGTGTACCAATCATCTATTAATAAATCACTAAAATGTTTAGAATCCCCATGATATTATTAATATAGGGTCGTAATTATGTGTGACATAGAAAACACACATTAATAGTAAAACATAGGGAAAACCATTACAATATCAAACTTAAACACACACTTCTTACTAAATCCCATACTTTAAATTACCTAAGAATCAACAATAACCATAATTAATCAAATATATCATTTCAAACCTATTTCATAGTGCTAAATCTAAGGGTGTATCTCATTTCAATGAAACTATTTATATCGAGTTATAATCGATCCTTGAACTTTAGAGAAAACATATTCATTTTAAAAATTCTCTTAGAAACCATTTAAAAAATATTGTTGGGTATAAACTCAATTTCAAGTATCCAAATGGGTCTTTTAACTAGAATTTAGAATTTGTCCCTTTAAATCCCTTTGAAATCCATTTTTTGAAATGAAGAAGCATTTCAAAACCACTTTGAAATCATGAGAAAGTGCTAATTTAAAACTAACAAGTCCAATAATTCATAAAGTAAACTAATCACAATATCATTAAAAATTATTCAAACACCATGATCACATATATTTATTATTTAAACTAATAAATAATTCATAACATACACCAAAGTACATTGAAATTAAGTCTCAAATAATAACCACATAAAACCAATGAAATCCCCCCCAAAGAAAACCTAAATTTGAAGTTGAAAAACTCCTTTTAAATAATAACCCCTTTGTGAAAACTATTTAGGAATTAATTATACTCATAGAATGTATAATTTTTAATAAAATGGATTTAAGAAATATCATTCACAACATGGATTTATAGGAAAATGGGAAAAATATCAAAAAACCTACATAGGTTAAGTGTGAATAATGTGAAACCTTTAAGAATGAAGAGAGGAATGTCCAAACAGGAATTTTCATACCCTAAAAACCAAAATCACAAAGATTTAGAACCAAAACTTACATAGAATTTGTCTAACACCACTTCGAACAAAGTGATATATAATGAAATTACAAGGGAAAAAAGAGACGAAAGTGTGACACGTGTAGGGTCACTAATACATTTGAATTTGAGTTTTATTCTTTTTTTACTTGTTCTTGGATTTTTAATGTATTAGAGTTTAGAATAATAAAATTTTATAGAAACATCTTGGTGCACATGATTATTACACAATCAGTATCAACCATGTCTCTAATCATACAAGAGGGTTGTTAGAGTGATAGTGTGGTTTTTATGGTATGAACATAGTTTTTCTATCCATGTGGAATCTATCAGAAAAACACATGAAATATTTTTATTAAGGTAGGTGACCCATGAAGTTCATACATAATTTGGAAAATTTTATGGACAAACTATATAGTCTACCTATAATTTTTTAAAATGAAACATTACTTAAATATTCTGGTCATGTTTTAAGCCTATTTTCTCCCCTTTATCTCCCCTTCATGCATAACCCTCTCATATCCTCTACTCTAGCATTTTTCTTCCATTTACATAGAATTTTGAAACCATAAAATGCATAGGGGATAAACCTAGGGTTAGGGGTTATATTTTAATGGAATTTCTTATTGATATAGGCCCATGGGGACCCCTTATACTCATTTCATGTTTTTTTATACAAAGTTGGTGAGTTTAATTCAGATTCAAGGTAGGCATCTCTACCAAATGAGTCTCTACCATGGATTTCCATTAATTCTTGGTTTTTATATGGTTAAATTAAATTAATTATGTTTATTATTGGTTTTTAAGGACGATTATATTATTTTTCATAGTGATTAATGGAATGTGTTGGATTTGAAATAATTTTTATATGGATTTCTTTGGAAATTGGTTGTGTGCCCAATATATGTTTGATGAAATGATTTAAATATGGAAATAGTTTCAAAGGAATTTCTAAAAGGCGGTTCATATTATAGGCATGGATTGTGTATATATTGATTATTGATAACACATAGGAGACCCTGGGTGAGTTGGTAACTCAGACGGATATATCCCCTAGTGTAGATTGTGTGTTAAATAGGGTTAGTGGCATGATTATAATAAGGGTGCAAGTGTGATAGATTATTATCCCAACATGATGATTGAGATCTTGGGGATGGATGAGTAGGTTTATCTGGGTAGACATGAGTTCCTAGGGCTAGTTCTAGTTTCACTATATGTCTATATAGGTTGAGCCCATATTGTTTGTGTTTTATTTCTATTACCCATTGTATGACTGGTCTTATAATATCTATTATGTTGTGTTTCCCTCTTCTTAACTTAATATTTTAATATGCCTTTTGTTTTAGAATAGGACTTCATTTTAAAAAACCAATGGGATTTAAGGAAATTTATTCAAATAAAAATTGATTTCAAAATAGTTTTCAAACTAGAACTAATGGTTTTCATGTTAAGAGACCATTTTTATATTCATGGTGGTATCATACTGGGTTTTAGCCTCTCATCATGTATATGTCATTGGGAATATATATACTTGATTTTCTTGGAAAAGGTTAAAGGAAAGGGAATCATGTAGTTTGGTGGCTCTTCCTAAGAATCATGTTCCTTTCTAGATCACATGATGGAGTTGATTGTGGTAAATAAGGAGTGTTTGGATCTTGAGGAGCATTTTGGGTTCCTTGGTGTTTTGAGATATTTTGTATTGGCCTCACCGACTGTGGTATGTTTTGGTTTCTTGTATATGGATGTTTTTTGATATTGTTCAATGATTATGGATTAATTTTTATGGGTTATGGTTATATATTATATTTTATATAATCTAATTGTTTTTCTTAAAATTTTGAAACTCCTTATGATGATGTGAGTGTCAAATATATGGATGGGTCATATCATAATTTTGATTATAATTATTGGGTAATTTATTTAGATTATAAGGGTGAAACCATTCACATATGGTTGATTTTGATACCCTTGTTCTTTTGTCGCCTCGTACTGATTGAGAACACGCTTCAAACCTTGTATCGGAGTGGTCTGGGTGATGGTTTGGGTTAACCCAGGCCAGTTCATAACAAAATGGTGTTATATTTCTCTTGTTATTAGGGGACTAAAGTTGGTATGGATATAGGACTATCAGAGCTATAGAGTCAAGTATAGGGAGTTCCCTGTCAGTACTACTTCGTGTCGAACCTCAAGTTACCATGGGTGGCCAAGAGTTTTGTTTTTTATTTGATCTTTATTCTGAGTTTTTTTCATGTAGTTTGATGTTGATAGTTATTTATTATTGGTATTGAGAAGAAAATGTGAGTTTTTTTGAGAAATTTTGATTCCAAGGTGAAACGAGGGAGGAACCCAAACGTGAGCGATTAGTGGAAACCATGCAGAACTCAAGAATCCAGATCTACAATCCCACTAGTAATATTTCTCATGGTTGTCACATAGATTTTCCAACCTTGTGGCCAAACTGTATACTGATGGAAAATGTTTAAATTTTCATTTTTTCACCTCATTGATATTTGAAAATATTTTGATTGAATTTATTACTTATTTAAGAGTAATTGAATGGATTTTTATGATTTAATTAATGATTTTAAAATTTAATTTTTTGTGTTAATTAGGTTCTATGTATTGTGATTTTTAGATTATGCCTCCCAGATTGACCCCTAAGAACCAAAGAGAGGGAGCTGGAAAGCATGTATCATGAGATAACCTTCAAGTTAACACTATTTTTATTGATTTATTTATCCTAAATATGAAATAATTCGGCCAAAAGGGTGGAAGATAACATGAACAGATGGTGTACCATGCTCATGAGTTCACTAATCAGAACCCATCATATATTTGTGGTGATAAGGGACCTCAAGAGCCTGATAATTTGGTAATGAATATTGAATATATCTTCCATTTTTTCAAGAACATTGAGACTTTAGTGGTATATGTCTCTACCTATATACTTGAGGGGATGAAAAAAATGTTGTGGGAATTCATAGTGCAATCCAATTTTCATGAGGTCATATCCTAGACTATGCTCAAGAAGTTGTTAAATTAACAATTCTATCTGGAGACTTTGAGGGTATCAAAATCCCAAGAGTTCATGACCCTAGAGAAATGGTGTCATTCCATAATGAAATATTTCAATCATTTCAACAATTTGGTTCAAATTTATCTTGAAATCTTTATAAATGATCATATTAGAATGCAACACTTCTAGATGGGATTAAGGTTTGTGATTAGGTTGCGGCTCATTATATTATATGTTCTTACCTGTGTGGAGGTTGTTGAAAAGGTTGTGATAGCAAAGACTGATACATCAGTTTTAAATCACCATAACGGTTCATGTCACACTTAACCCTATTTATCTTATTTATTAATTTATATTATTATTCTTGAGACTTTGGACTTTTATTTTATAAGAGTTAAAAAAATAAGTTGCATAGTTTAGACACATAGTTTTCTGAACTATACACAAACCGTGTTGTAGTGGTATATAACTTAATAGATCCATTTTTATTGATTGATTCATTATTTCCCAAACCATGTAGGTTTCATGAGTGGTCAGTGGATGGGTTTGTAATTGGCACATGTTTTTTCAAACTGTGAAGAAAAACTATGTCATTCACCTAGTGGATTAAAATTTTGATTTTATAATTTAACCCCTCACCCATTTAACCCCTAAATCAATCCCTTCCTCACTACTCAAACCCCCTCATGTGACCCTCCTCTACCCCTATTATTATTTTTTTCTTTTTCCTATGTTTTGAAAGTGAGTTCATCCAAGTTAGGGTTTCTCCTCCACCTCTTTCTCCCCCTTCCCATTTATTCTTCCTCTCTCTTTACCCTCTTGATGTGTGTGCAACTAGCTGAACCCTGGGGTGTTAGTTTGACCTAATTTTTTCAATTTCATTACTTCTGGGATTAGAAAATCATTCTTAGGTACTTTTTATTCCATATTCAAGGGATATTTACTTCCATCACATCTGTTTGAGGTAATGTTTCACTATGTCTTAATTCATAATGTTAGAACCATTGATTCCATGTTCTCTAAATTTATGTTTAAATTAAAAAACAATAAAATTGTGGATTTTTATGGAATTCATAATTATTAATTTGGTTTTTAATTTTATTTTCATATAAAGTAAATATTTTCATCTATTTTAGAAGTTTGTTCAAGCCTAAGTTTCACCTATTATATGTTTTCGCTTGTGTAGTGGTTATAATTTAAACCTATAACATGTTTATAGTTGTTATTTTATAGAATATGGGTGTTTTAAAATTATTTTATATTTTTTATACTATTATATGACTTGAAAAGAAAATTAAGTAGATCAATTAGTTCTGATTTCATTATTTGAGAAATGTTATTAAGTTTACATGATTTACTTCTCAGTAAATCGCATATAGATTATAGTGTTAATGTTTCTCTATATGTTAGGTATTTATTCACATATATATGATTGTATATATATATGTACATATTCATATAAGAATATGTGAATATATAAATTGGGAGGTGTGTGTGTGTGTGTGAATTTCAAGATAAAGATAAGTCTTTCAATTAAAAATTGATGTTTGAAATTAGTTTTTAAATGGACTTTTGAAATGAATTTTCAATTCCTAGTTTGTTTTTTATAAACGGTCATATAAATGGCTTATTTAAAGAAATTAAATTTCTTTTCATGACATTATTTGAGAGGGATAATGTAAATGGATTGAAATGTGTTTTATAAGGGTACTTATTCATCTACTATTTAATAATATGTATATATATATATATCGCGTTATCAGTTGTTCTTATTTATTAAACCACATGGAAAACCTTAGATGCTTAGGTAGGATAACCTAGATAAGATTATGGCCTCCACCACTATTCATGCTAGTGAAGTATTTATGTGGTTCCACCACAATCTAGAGACATATTATAAATACAAATCCACTACTAGGGTGATATTTAATCTCTTGGTGAATAGCCTTTAGTGACCATAGTGTGTTACACCCATTATACTTATTTTAAAATTAAAAATTGTATAGTTTTTCTTTTTCAGTTTTCTTACCTTATACTATATTGATCACACACACACTTTCCTTCACTTTCCTATTTTCATTACTGGTTTATGATTTTTGTTTAATATCTTTATTCATACAATATTTGTTTTCCCTTATTTTTCCCTATTATTTTTTTATAATTTTATATTTTGGTTTAGTCGTCTTTTTTATATTTCTATATTTATTATTTGATTCAATTTTTGATTATTTCAAAATAAATAGTTTAAAAAATGGGTATTTAAGAAGAATATTTTAAATCAAATATTTAAAGAATGTTTTTATGTTTCTTATGCTTGTTTTAAATTTTCAAATATTTTTAGAAAATGGTTATAATTTATCATAAAAACAAATAAAAACATATTTAAAATTAATGTGTTTCAAACTATCTTGAAAGTGAATATTACATTAAAGGTTAAGCCTATTGTAAGGAGGGTGGTAACCTGTTGAGAATTTTATGCTCAAGATTATATTATTTATTATTTTCATGTTTTTATTCATCTCTTAACTACTCATAGAGTTTTTATTATTTCCTTAATGAATGGTGAATCATGGAGTCACATAGAGGTTGGTCATTTCATTTTGTTTCAATTTCCATTTCACATCATCCAAATTAGTCATCCCTATTTTTATTTCTTTATTTTATCATTGGTTTTTATGAATGTACCATTTTGGATATTAAAACTATATCTTTTTTATGAGGTAGCTAGAGGTGAAGTAGATTTTTATTGTGCTTTATTTTATCTTATACCTATTTATTTGTTTCTTCATGAGAATATAACGTATGTCATCACCATTCTGATTTTTATTTAAATTTACATTGCTAGTTTAATTTATTTTAAGGGTGAAATTGTTCCCACTATGTTAATTCTAATGTCTTGTCACTTTTTTCATCCAGTGTGGATTGGTAATCCCCTTAATAATATCATGGGTTAGCTTAGGAATTAAACAGAGGGACAACTCGGGATGGTTTGGTAAAAATGGAATCAGATCCTAGGTTCATAATAGGGCCTAGGATTCAAATAACCCTTTATTATTTAGGATGTCAAGTAGATTGGAGTAGGATTGTTGCAACTCTGGAAGTAGGTCATGGTTGGATGACTAATCACCAATGCTTTTATTGAAACCTGTGTTTATATTAGATGATAAGATTTGTATTTTAAGTTTTATTTTTTCATTTTCTATAGTTTTCTTGTTCTTATTGATGATGTTTTATATTTTTCAAGGATTTATATGTTTTAGGGATGATAATTGGATTTGAACTAGCATCACATAGTGAGATAGCATGACCTAACAAACCATGTGGTACCCAAGTTCCATGTTTGACATGAATTCCAATGGTGGTTCAATGATTGGAACCTGGTCTGTCAAACCATGTGGCCAAATCATTCACAACCACTATTCCCTTGAAATTAGTTTTGGTGTTGTACAATTTTATTTAATAGGGTTCAGTTGGAATTTCACAAAGATAAGGTTGGTTTTAAAATAAAAATGAGTAGGGTGTCTAAAATTAATAATGGAATCTATAAGTAAATTTTGTTTTTTAAATGAAATATCAGGTTTTAAAAACTAGATGAAGGTATTTTAAAAAGATAAATTTATTTTTAATAGAAACTTTAAAATCTGGGAGTATGTTTTATAAGAAAAATTAAATTGGAATTTTTTTAAAAGTGATTAAATTATTTGTTTAAAGAAACTTGTGTAATTTTAAAATTGTTTCTATGTAAGGTTATAAGATTATAAAATTGAATGATTTATTTTTAATGATTTTAACTTATAAAAGTCATATTATAATTTATTTTGGGGGTTTTTGTAACCATTAATTACTTTGTGAATGGATTTTTTTTAGTAATATATTTTTAAGGACCCTATTTTAAGTTAAGCATGTTGGTTTTAAAACTATTAATGGGAATTTATAACTCAATTATAATTGACATGGTGTTTAAAAAAAATTAAATGTTTTCAATAATTTGAGTTTGGGGTTTTCTATTTGTTTCACATATGTTCCTTTGGGTTGTAATTGATTGAGATTTATGTTATCATTTTATTTTAATTATTCCCTAGAAAAGACATTATGAGAAGAATATTATTGATCCTAATGAGGTATTTCCCTATTATCGTGGTGTGATTCTGGTTGGGTGTTCCTCCACCAAATCTTCCCCAGTTTCTTCTTGTAGAGATGGGTTTTTTGAGGAACTTGAGTGGATAATATTATGGTGGGATTCGTTTCATGATTTTTGGCATGGGAAAAACCTTAATTGTAGTTCTCAAGTTACTATAATGGATGTTAAACTAGTCAATAATATTCATTGGATTGTTTTGGTTTTTTTACTAAGGGCACTATGATCAGTGTTTCTGGATTGAGGTCATATGTTACCATTCCTTTTTTTGACCAAATACTAGAATCCATGCGACCTTAATGAGTTATTTTTTGTTTTTTATTCCTTCCCTCTTTTTAATTTCTATTAAGAGAGTGTTGGGAGTGGCTTGGTACTCCTTGTCTTGATATTTTCTCCATGTATATATTCTAATGTTGTGTTATATTATGGATTGATTTATGCCTCAAGTTCATTTAGAGAGTAAATAGTCATTTCAAGATATTGTGGAATAATTTTTTCGTTGATGGGTTTTTTTAGGATTCCCTTTGATAGAGAGTTAGGGATTTGGTTTGGTGATTCTTTAGGGTGTCTTCCCTTATTCATCCACCTTGCTGATGCAATATTTAAATGGTGTGGAGACCCAATATGGGTCTCCATCCATTTACCTCTTTGATTGAATTAGTTAGATGATAGTATTATTTGGATACAAATCTGTGTGTAGTGGTATGAATTTTATTGTTGGTATATTTCCCAAATTATACATTAGTTGGTTTCTTCTTTCTAGTCCAGGTCTCTTACATTGTCTTCCTTGAACTCAGTGCCTTTCTAGGGATATAAAGGGTTAAAGTGGAGAGAATTGTTACTCCCCAACCCTCATATTAATATTTTATTATTTACTTTATTTATTATTCTTGATATTTGGGTTTTTTATTTTAGAAATTTTTTAAAATTTTAAGAGTTAGGCATATGATTTGGCCACAAGGTTAACCAAACTACATGATAGCTATGCAGTAAGTCTGTAAATTAATAGGGACTTTTTTCAGGGTTATTGCATGAATTTAAAAACTAGGAAAGTTAAATTAGTTTATACTATAGGATAGTATAGTTAGTTAATATTTTGTCCTATCGTGTGGACAAACTATGTGATTCATCCAGTTGATTAAAATTTTAATTTTTTTTATTTTACCTCTCATCCCTTTAACCCATAAATAATTCCCTCCCTCTCTTATCAACCTCTCATGCTCAATACCCAAACCAGTGAACCCCCTCACATGACCCTCTTATCCCCCTATTCTAATTATTAGTCCCTTTTCTTGCAATTTCAAATAAAATCTATCATGTTTAGGGTTTTGACTCCTCATATTTATCCTTTTCCCCCTTTCTTATTCTTCTTGATTTCCCCTCTCATTGCGCATGAGGTTGGTCAAATCCTAAGGTGTTGGTTTTATGATGTTTTTTGATTTTCATTCTTATAGGGTTGGTGAATCTTTTTTAGGGTCTTTTTCTTCCATATTCAAATGATATTTTCTTCAACTACATTTTTTTAAATTTGTTTTGCCTCATGTATTAACTCTTAAAGTTAGAACCATTGATTTCATACTTTCTAAATTTAAGTATAAATAACCAAATAATCATATTATGAGTGTTTATAGTATTTGTAAAGAGTGAATTGTATTTAAATTTGGTTTTTATAATACCCTAAAATTTTAGTTTAAAATAATAACAAGCTCAATAACTTACTTAACATTCAATACTAATCTTTAAGATTATTGAGAAAAATTTTAAAAATATTTTTATTTTAATGTGGCTGTTATAACCTATCCATTTAATTGGACGGTATGAATATGAGTAAAAATATTATGAAATAAATGTATAATGGGACTACTAAATACAAATTTATTAATTAATTCTTAATAAATATGCACTCAATTTTTAGTAATGTCATTTTATGGTTCAAAAATACAATTTCCTAAAAAGTGATTTTTATTTCATTTTGTGCCTAGAAATTATAATTAATATATGAAACTTTAATAAATTTTATTTTATAAAATGAAAAAAAAATCTAAATCATAATATAAAAAATTATATTTGGGTTAAATTTTGGGGATTCTTCTGAAATGATTTATTTTTCAATAAATAGTGAAAATACAGATTTTTCAAATACTGTCATTTATTTTCATTAAATTGTGTAATTCAAAAGTATCATTATATTTTTGATTTTTTATTAAAGTTTCATATGATACATTTTATTTATAATAATTTAATTAATTCTATTTTAATAATGAATTTTCATGATTTTGATATAAGTTAATTTTTATACTTAAAAATGAATTTTTCTAAAAAAATCCTTGAATTTTATCCATTTGTATTAAATTTTATTTATGAAACTTCTAGATATTGAATCCATAAAAATCAATACCATATTTGGATTTTATATATTTAAATTTGGTAAATTGGACGCATTTATGTTTTTCATTATGAATAGTAATTGGGGTAAATATTTGTCACCTGGTTGGGGAAAAATGGGTAAATTAAGGTTAAAACCAGAGGAAAAGGTTTCCAAATCAACCCAAAACATGAATTTATAAACTTTTATGGTATTAATTCAAAAATATACATATCAAATTATAATATATTTTATTTTGGTTCCATTTTATATTGATAATTACATTTGTATTATTTTATGTAATGAAAATTCTAAAATGTCACTCTCTTTATTTTAATTTCTTTTATATGTTCACATAGGGATAATAATATTTTTTGAATAAATATAAAAGTCTATTTTAGAAATTATAAAATTATTTTCATTATTTAAATTTATTTTTAGTTTTTAATAAAGTTATAATTACCTTAAATTATTACACAATGCTGATATAGTGCTTGAGAAAGTAATAGAAAAATCAAATTATATGATTTTAAAAATATAAAAATTAATTTTTTTTGGATGAATTATGGTTCCACAATAATTTTAAGGATAATAATAATTTATAATTTATTTTAAATATTTTTTATTTCGATTAATTTTATAACTTGATGTCTTTAAATTCAAATTAAATAAATAGTGTCAAAAATGAAATTAATGATATTTTGTGAAACATAATGTATTTGTTAAATTATTCAAAAAAATAAAAATATTAAAATAGGAAAATTAGGATGAAAAATGTTTTTAAATTTAATCCCTTAACTATTTATGATCCAATTCTTACCTTATAAGTAAAATTATAACCTTTTAAGATTGAAAACGTTATTACCACATTTAAGGTTAAAATTGGTTAACTAAGGGGTTAAACCAAAATATAAGGTTTAAAATACAACTTAAAGTTATAAAAAAATATATCTATTGAGTGTATTTAAACTATATCCAATATTTTATTTTAAATTTTGGATACATGGGGCCACTTTCACTTAAAAATAAATTTATTATATTGAAATATTTTTATTAATTCTAAGTGTGTCTTCTTCCCCACTTATAAAAGGATTCCCCTTCTTTTCACCACATAGAGTCATATATCTAAATATAAACCTACCCAATTATATTATAAAATTCCCTAAACACTAATTAAATGTATTTTTATTCATAAAATATCATGCCAAGGGTCCTTAATAAAAGATCTAAAGGCGGTATACAGAAGAAGAAGTAATCGTTCTACCCTACCTATTTAAATTTATTTCTTATTATTACTCAGATAAATATATGGTATTCATTATAAAATAATAAATTTAGTATATTAAATATATTAAATTTTTATTATGATTGTGTATCCACCTTTACTCACCCTGTTTTCCATCAAAATGGGAAGTGGGAGTATTTCTCATGCTTACGTGTGGACTACCGCCTCCACATATCGATACAATTCATTTTCCATCACCATATTTCATAAATGGTATTTATGGTTATTTTATTTTTATATATGATATTTATGAAATAATTATTCTTTTATAATTATAATATTATATCTATCTTCTTACCTTCTCATTCATTGTAAAACGATAATGTCACTCATGCATACATATGGACTGCAACCTCTATGAAGCGTTGTGATTAGTTTATTATTTTTTCTTTATATGGATGGTAATAAAGATAAATTTAAGGAATATATAAGATATATATGATATAAAAATAATATTTTAAAGGTGAATTATTATTTAACATTATTTTTTTCTATCCATCAGAAAGTGAAAACAATGTTCATATGTATGTATGACCTACCGTCTCCATGAATGGTGTAATTAATTTCTCTATCTATAACTTTTCTTGGGGAATATTAATATATATAAATATATTCTGAATATATATAATATTTATACCTTTATTATCATTTTAGAGATTATGAAACCATGATCAAATAAAATGACCAGAACTGATGAACTGAAACTCTCATGAAAAACGAAACAGTTAACACTCGTAAATGAAGATTTTATTAAGGAATTATTAATAAATTGGTGTTAAAATGTTATAAGTAGATTATATTTTAAATTAAAATTATGTACATGATTCTATTATATAATTATAATAAATTTAAATTTATTATATATGTGGTTAGAGAACCTTCAATGAAAGTTATAATTTAGGTAAGGGTTTCCCATCTCACATTTTTATCTATGAGACATATATCATATTCACCACTTGTTTCCTTTTTTGTGTATACAATACCCATTAATGTATTTTATGATGATTATAATGATTATTATGGATATTTAAAAACCAATATCAGGATCTCTATTTCATGAGGTTTTGATTTGTAGATTACTAAAGTAGTAAGGTTTCTTCGTATAAATATTATTTCTCTAAGACAGGTCTGATGTAATGAACCTATTTATGTTTATGATGTGTATATAATTAAATTTAAAAATTTATATCATGAATCTTATTATATTTATTTTATATTATTCCTTCATGGGGAATATGATTCAAAAAGTAACCAAAGTGGTAAGGTATTTATGTCATAATCTCAGTGTTTTTTGAGATTGTTTGTGATTAATTTTATGATAATGAAATTTTAATATCTATCTCTAAATAATCTAAATACTATTATTCTCTAATAGTTATTTATAGAGGTTATATATTTTCATTTAATTTTCTTCTCTTTATGTACCCAAGAGACAGAACTAATTTTTTAAAATAAAAATTGATTTTATTTATCTCTTTGATCGAAAATCATTTTTCTTACATATCCATGTTTTCTAAAATGATTTTAAGAATGTTTTAACTATTATCCAATGATTATATAAACTTTATTTACCGATGTTTTAATTTTTACAAAATGGTTTAAAATTTAACATTCTTATCATTTTAAAAATGAAGAACATTTTAATTTTTTCCAAAAATGTAAAAGGAATATTTTTTTAACATACACAAAATGAATACATTTTCATACCATTATAATTTCTTAAATATTTAATGCTTATTTCCTAATATCTATGGTTATTTTCAAAGAAATCTTTTTCTCTAATATTTTTGATTTTTTTATATTTTGAAGAAGTGATTTCAAAATGAAAATGGAATTTTCCTCAAGAAATATTCCATGTGATATTTTAAATTATTTTTTATCTAATATGAAATCTATTGATTTTAATTATACTTTATTGAGGATGTGATCCAATTATACCATCCTTAATATTTATATGGATGGTTTATGATTATGATGATAAGATGTTTATGAAACCCATTTATTTTCCATGAGTTATGATATGATAAATTATTTATATGTTTATGAAACCCATTTATCATTTAAGGGTTGTAATAAATGATGAATGTTTTAAGATATTACACTTCAAATATTAATAGATATTTATTATATGATGGGTTGTCCTAGACTTTTATTGTAACAACCCTAAGTTTATACTACATAATGGATGGGAGTTCAAAACTCATTGGGCATACGTACTATTTTAGTACTATAGAAGTACAATAGTAGAACTGTGGTAGCATAGAACTGTAGAATTGGTAGTACTATAGTGGTGGTGGGTACTTTAGAAGGAACCATAGCAGTAGTGGTACTAAAGCAAGCATTGTAGTAGCCCAGGTAATATATAATTACTATTCAATGATGGTATTTTTGGAAAAAAATATTGTTCTTTAGGGATATGGAATGGGATTTAATTCTCACTAGTCCTATGGGCCATTTAATGGGTCTCTTCTACCAAAACAATGATTTTTTTTTCATTTGTTTCTATAATAAAAAGGCTTCGACCCCAAATTTTTTTTAAAAAAACAAACCAATAACACTTTATTTTGTTAATGAAAATAATTACATTATTCAATGACTAAACCCATTAAAATAAAAAATAATAAAATGGAGAAAAAATAAAAAATAATTAAACTATAATGGTAAAAATTGGATCACCCCAATCAACTAGAATCATCCCTCCCATGAATAACTCTATATATAAGAAAAAAAATATTAGTAAATGAATAAACATTTTAAAATTTGTAAATTTAAATAATTGATTGGAATGTATATGAATAATTAATAAAGGAATGAATTGGTATTTATAGAAGATTATATGACTATTTTAATAGTAATGTAAACATTACAATAGTAACCTGAATGTTGGGAATTGTATCGTGACTGTTGGGAATAGTAACCAGACAAATGGAATAGTATTTTGACCACAAAATAATAAAATGTAATATAAATAATGTTTATCATGAATAATTTAATTAAATATAAATATTATAATTTCAAAAAATAGATATCATTGTTAAAAATTAAAAAAAAATATAAGCACTTTTTTAATAAATTGTATTCTAGGGTATTTCTTAAAAATCATAATTTTTATATAAAAATTTAAAAAAAAAACCTATTTTTGAAAATTAATTTAATAAAATTAATATAATTTTTTAAATCATCATGTCAAAATATCTTTAGAGTTATTTTTTATTAATTTTATGAAATACTTCAATTTCCAGGTGAATAGTAAAAAACAGTTTTTTTCGTAACTTGTGTATTTAAAATTACATCATTCATGATGTAATAATTAAATAATAAACTCTAATAAATTTTCACTACAAAAAAATATTTAATTTTATAAATTAGTCATTAAAATACAATAAAAATTTTTCCAAACCTAAAAATTACTTTTCAAAGTCTAAAGTTAAAAGTATTATATTAAAAAAACAAATTTTCATTTTTTCCACATTATTTTTCAATAAACTAGTTAATTAGATTTATAAATGGGTTTAAAGTTATACTTTTATTTATTATTTTTATTTATTATTAATTATTTTAAAAATAATATTATTACAAAGTTTTCCTTGGATATAATATTTTATTCAATATTTTATTCAAGAAATATCTCTCTCCTCACGTATATATAACCCATCTCCAACCATTCGTACCTCACTTACTGAAGACCAATATCTTCCCAAATACACTCTCCTAATACCAAATAAATCTTATAGATATTTTGGATTAAACAAACTTTATTCATCAAGGATGTCTAGTGTCGTACAAGATAAGTAATAATGAGAAAAGGGTACGTTTTTATCAACTCTTCTCTTATTTTCCTCATCTCTTATCTTTTTATCAATATCTTTAAAACCAAAATATTTTAAGAATAAGTAGGTGGTTTTTTAATATTATATTAATTATATAAATATACTATAATAAATTATATTTTTTATGTATTTATATTTTATAATTCTCTTTTTTCTTCTTTGGACAATGCTCCGATTAAGGGTCAGTTAACAACTAATGAGGATGTTTCTAAATCCTTACTTATCACCACCCTAATGAATGATAATAATAAATAATTTATAATATATAAATATATAAATATATTTATTTTATTCTTCTAGAATTCATTCTACTTATGTATAATTTACCTTGCACAGAAACAGAAAAAATTGAAGAAAAATGGAAATTGTTTAAGGAAACATCATATCAAACTGCTTCACATTTAACAATGAAAATTAAAAAAATATAATCCAATTATTATAAGTGATAAATATTAAAATTAACTAACATAATTCTCTTATGTTTCAATTTTTTAATAAACCGAGTTTTATTATTTAGGAGGCATAAAAGAGATAAAATAATTCAGGATTAAAGGTAAGGGGATTCTCAATCCCAAACTCTTTCTTTTGGGTTATCTTCTATTTAACATTTATTTCTGAATTAATGTTCTTCTAATATAAAAAATATTTCGTTTAAAGATTAATTATCTTTTATTTTTGGTATATACATGTTTCTACCCTTCCAAAATGTTTTTTAATCTATTTATAATTCTTTTTTAAAACGACTTCAATTTATAAAACATTTATTGAATCCCCATGAATTATTTCTCTTTTAAAAGAATTAAATTATATTTTATGCCAAAATATAATATCTATTATTCATTTTTGAATCATAAAGTTAATTTTATGAAGTACTATATGTGAAATATTTTTATGAAACCCATTTCTTTCCATGTGTTATTTCATGACTATTATTGTAATCCTTCCATGTAGCATTCATGATTGTGATCATCTTATGATATTTTTGGTGGGATCAAAATTATATATCCCTCTAATTCATTTAGTAATGTGATATATCTCATGAGATAATTTTTACAATGTGTGAACATGATACTATTTTTTTCATAATGATGATGTTATGATTTATGAACATATGTTATGTGTGGACATGATGATAACTTTTTTCACAACTATGTGTGGTATTTAACCACTATGTTATGATATTTAATTATTATGAATACTACAAATTCCATGCCTTTATCTAATTTTTCCCTCGTGATTTTGATTATGTTTCTATGTGTGTGATATTATGATGATCACCCATGTTCTATTGATTCATGTCCCTTATTACTCCCCTTACTATGATTTTAACTCACTCCTTTCTTTAGTGTATATCCTCAAGTGAATATATGTACTAAGGATATAGTGTGATATTTATATGGATAAATAATAATGATAATTTAAATACTATTTACGTTTTATTATGTACAATTAATATTTTAGTCTAATTCACCCAAAAAACTAAACCTTTGGATCCTATATTTGAATAACTATAATGTTGCTTATCTTCAAAATGATGTTATAGTCATGTAAGAAAATGTTGGGTCACAATATTTATCACCCTCGAATGAATTGGGTAAATATGGATATATCATGAGATAATAATTAGTTGCATAGTGATTGAAATCAATCCACTATGATAGTTTAGGAAGTGATCCTTGACTAAGGAAATGATTTTCAATTATTATGTTTATGCCACAAACTTATGTATTAGGCCAATTTTATACTCTCGTGGATCATGTTCTTTGATACCTTTAGAATTCATGTCTTTTAAACTACCAAGATTTATGCCATGATTCAAGATTATGATATATAATATATTGGGTATGGTTTTCCAAATATTTATTCTATGTTCTTATACCCTTATGCTCATATAATGTTTAAGTATTCATTGATATCTCCCTTTTTTACCCTTACTAGGTATATGAGATCACCCTTTATTAAAGTTTTATTTTACTTAGGATATGAAGAAAGGTTTTAATTAGGTTATATCTAAGAATATTATTATGTGGTAATATCTTTGTGGGAGATTTTAAAGATATTTCACAAAATAATAAGATTGTTTATCTAGTATCCAAAGACACTAAACTTCGATAGTTCTCGAGTGTGTATTTGTAAAAAATATTGAATATTCATATATTAAGATGTAATATCTATGTATAAAAAGTATAGATTGATATAGTTGGTATCATAGGGAGTATTAATTAATCATTATAGATTAGGATTACAAAACTTTGAGGAAACTCCTAGGGTAATTCTAAGTATAGGATATCATCCTAAAGATTTAGTAAAGTCGATATTATGTGGGTTTCCTATAAAATACAAAATTATCTATATATTAACAAGTGGATAAGTGGTTGATTAGATAAGGTTTCTTTATGAATTTTCCATTCCTTTATCTTTGAAAAATCACAAACACGTTTTCTTAAGGAAAATTAAATTTCTCTAAGAATTATTTTCTTAATGAAAATTTTCTTTCTCTAAGAAAGGTTTTAACTTTAACTTTGGTTTTCATTGTCTTTTTTATGTTTCATAAACCAAGTATAACCATCTGTTTGTTAAGTAAAAAATTAGATGCTTAATTAAGTAAAAACCTTACAGTTTCTTAGACTCTGAATTATCTGATATTTTAGACTTTGAATTCACTGATATTTCAGACTCCAAATTCTCTGAAATTCAGACTCCAAATTCTCTGAAATTCACACTCTCGGTTCTATGAAATTTCGACTCTGAATTATCTGAAATTGAGACTCAAAATTCTTTGAAATTCAGACTTCGAATTATTTGAAATTTAGATTCTGAATTCTTTGGAATTTAGACTCTGGGTTCTCTGAAATTCAAAATCAGAATTCTATGAAATTCAATCGTGGAATTCCATAAAATTCAGACATCGAATTCCTTAGAATTCAGACTTCTAATTCTTTGTAAAACTAAATCTGATTATCAATTTTTTCTAGACTCTATTCATCAATTCCTTAATAATCCAATTAAGAGTTTTCTTTGTAGTTATTTGATTTCCTTAAAGTATTGTTCCAAATGTATCAAATAATATTTTACTTAAGTTTCTTAAACTTAAGAATTTTTTTCTTACGTGATGCAATTTACTTACACATTATTTTTTTACAATGAAATGATTTCGTACAATCTTCTTCTAACTAACCATTGGTTGAGTGATACCTATCAAGGTCTCTCTGATATTTAAATAAAAATACGATCGTTTTAGAAGGAGTCGACTATTAAAGATTTTGCCTATAAATAGGTTCTCATTTGAACAATCTCAACATCAATATATGATCCTAGATATTACATGCTTTGAAGTGATTTCTAGAGAGAGAAATACTCTCATGCTTTGTGTGATTTGTGAATAACTTGTTCAACCATGAACAACTTGGTCAGCTATCTTAGTGTGACTTTGATTATTACTGAGTACAATCAATGGATTCCAGGGATCGAAAGACAGTGGCATTGACTACCATAAAGTTTGAGGACTTTTGAGGATAATAAGATAGAGTTTCCTACTACCTTAAAGTTCAAGGGCTTGAGGGGATATAAAGACAGACTCCGATATTCTTATCAAGGGCTTACCTTGGTGTGGGTAAGACGGACTTTCTTGAAATTATAAATCAAGGTACCTTTATCCAAGGTTGTTAGGTACCCGTCTCTTTGGGTTAAAATATTTCCTACTTGGTTACTTTTTTTTGTTACAAGTTTTTATTTCTGCTATATTTTGTTAAATAAATAAATTATAACCTTCTTATACTTTCTTACATTTGTTTAACTCTAATAAATAAGATTTTATACACTTTAATGTAGAATCTTTACCTAATTAAAACCTGCTTAAGTTTCCTTAAGTTTAACTTGTTTATGTTTATGTTTATTATAATTAGACCTTGGCCCTTCTAATTGTTTTTTTAATTTATAACCAAATAGGGTTTGTGAATTTTCCTTGTTTAACTATGTTAAACATAGTTTTACCTTTTATTCTTAAAAGTAAAAGTTTTCAAACCTACAATTCCCCCTATTTTATTTGGGAATCTACATATTCTATTTTGATCCTACAATTGGTATTAGAGGAGGTCTTAGAATAATTATACTTAAATATATGTTTTATTGCTCATCTTTTCTTTCTTATCTTTACTTGCCCAATTTTTCCTTAAAGATTCTTTTTTCTTATAAAATTTTACTATTAACAAGTATTGTGGAAAATATATTTTCTTATAATAATGGAAGGTATGAATGTTGGTTCAATAGACAACATTAATCCTACAATAACACCAATCTTTGATGGTAATGATTATGAGTACTGAAGAGATAGGATGAAGACTTTTTTCATTAACACTGGAGTGGATAAATTTGTTATGCTTACTGGTGAATAAAAAATTCCTGATAAATAAATCATAACATTCACAAATCAGAAAAAACAAGAATATCATTTAAACTACATGGTACGTAATAATCTTTTATGTTCCATGACCATAAATATCTACAATCAAATATATTCTTTTGAAGTAGCTAATAGTATATTTAAGAAACTTGATGTTACACATTTTCGAACTTCTAAAGTGATAGAAACTAGAAGAGCTATGCTTAGAGTTGAATATCATGGATTTATGTTTCTTTATGGAGAACCTGTTTGAAATGTGCAACAAAGATTTATGACTATTGTCACTAGTATTCAATCTATGGGAGAGAATGGTCTTGATGATGAAGTTCTTATAGAAAAGATAATTGATATAATGCCCAATGAATGGGAATCTAAAAGGACATATATTGAAGAAAATTAGAATGTATCTAACATTACTCTTGATGAGTTATTTGGAATTATTATTCAACATGAATCAAGAATGAAAAGAGATGCTGATTTAAATAAAAAAATGGTAATGGAAGTTTTTCTTTTACTAATACATCAAAATACAAGACTCCTGAAGGGGTAATTATATCTAAAGATAAGAAATCTACTGTTATATCTGAATCAAGTGATAGTGATAAGTCTGAGAATGAATTATCCAATATTTCTAAAAGGATAAACAAGATTGTGGGAAAGAAAGGTTTTCCATAAAGATATAAGAAGAAATATAGAAAGTACAAGAAAGATTCGGATGTAACTTGTTATGAATGAAAAAGGGTTGGACATATCAGACCTGATTGTCCTATGTTCAAGAGAAAATATAGAAAAGAAAATCATTCTGAAAGAAATAGAAAGAATTACTACAAGTATAATTATAAGAGAGTTATCAAAGTCAATGACACATGGGGTGCCAGTGGTGGTGACTCTTCAGATGAATCTTCTAAATATGAATCTTCTGGTCAAACAAATATCGGTCTTATAGCCATATTACCTATTGAAAATCATTATATTATGGCTAAGTTACACACTACTGAATCCTTAACCGAAGTCTTTAAATGAAAATTTTTCTAAAGAAGAATATTATGAGTCTTTAGATGAAGAATCCTCCTCATCGGAAGATAATACCTTACCTTAATTTGAAGAAGTTTCTAGATTTTATAAATTACTTGAGAATGGAAACTGTAAGATAAAAAATAATTTAGAAAAATAAAATTTTAGAATTTCTATTTTAACAAAATAAGTATCAGATCTCTCTAAATATCTTGATCATGATACTTTTTATTTTGAAAATATTTTTAAAAATATTAATAAAGTTAATTTTAGAAGGATAAATTTTCTAAGGATCTTGAAAATGTTATTTCTAAGAAAAATGTTTTAGAGGCTAACTCAAACACTAAAACTAATGAATATAAGGATAATAATTCAGTCATTAGAATAAAATCTGAAATTTTTCCCTTAAATAATTTTTTGTCAAATTTTACTTCTGGAAATAAATAATTTGACAAAATGTATTCACGACATTATCCTCTAAGGAATTGTTCTGTATTTAGTTATACTCATTCAAAGCCTATTGTTAGTCATAACTATTTTGTTCCCCAAAGTGATACTTTTTTCACTAAGTGTAAATGTGGTGGACATTGAGGGAAAAAAGTTTCTTTAAATAAAACCCAATCCATATATTTTTATAACTATTATTTTTATAAGAAAATGTGGATACCTAAAATTTTAATTTCTAACAATTTTGGAACCAAATAAAATTGGATTCCAAAAGTCTAAATCTTTTATTTTCAGTAAAATAAAGTAAGTACCAAAAAATACTTAGTATATAGATAGTGAATATTCTTGGCACATGATTGATAAAAAAACTTCTTTGAAAAGATTATCAAGACAAAAAGAGGAAAAGTAACTTTTGAAGATAATGCTCAGGGAGAAATTATTGGTATGGGTAACATTATTATAACTGGAAAAGATTTAATTTCAAATGTCTTATTCGTTAAAGTTCTTAAACAAAACCTTATAAGAAAAATCCAATTACGTGATGAAGGTTACTTATAAATTTTACGAATGATAAATGTCTAGTACACAATTACAAGGAAGAATTTATTCTCTCTGCCCATAGGCATGATAATGTTTACACACTTAACTTAGAAGACCTAATGAACCAAGATATACCTTACCTTAGTGAAATGGATGATCAATCTTGGTTATGTCATAGAAGACAAGGACACTATAACCTTAGGAACCTATGAAAAATCTCAAAGAAAAGACTTGTTAAGGATCTACCAGATCTTAGATTTGACTCTTAAAAAGTTTGTACTCCTTGTCAATATGTAAATCAACATAAATCAAGCCTTAAATCAATTAATTAAGTCTCAAATTCTGATGCATTATAGCTAGTGCATGTGTATCTTTTCAGTCCAACACAAACTGAAAGTATTGGAGGAAAATACTATATATTTGTTTTAGTTGATGATTTTACTAGATTTATATGGGTATATTTTCTAGAAATTAAATATGAATCCTTTTCCTATTTTAAATCTTTTTTCCCAAAGTTAAAAATGATAAAAACCTTCCATTGATAATTATTCATTGTGATCATGGGGATAATTTTAAAATTCATATTTTGAAACTTTTTGTAGTAATAAAATCATTAATCATAACTTCTCAACTCCAAGAACTCCTCAATAGAATGGTGTTGTTTAAATAAGAAATAAAATTATTTAAGAGATAACTAGAACCATATTTGGTGAATATTCTTTTGCTGAACATTTTTAGGCTGAAGCTGTTAGTACTACTTACTATACTATAAATTGAGCTTTAGTCATACCATTTCTTAATAAAACACCTTATGAGTTATGGACTGGTAGAAAACCTAAATTTTCTTACTTCAAAGTAATTGGATGCAAAGTATTCATCTTGAATACTAAAGATAACTTACATAAATTCACACTCAAATCTAATGAAGGAATTTTCATAGGATTCTCCAAAACTTCTAAGGCTTATATATTTTTTAACAAAAAAACTTTTATTGTTTAAGAGATAATACATGTTAAATTTGATGAAACTTTTCCTTTTGTTTTTAAAAAACCCCAACCTAAATCTTTGGATGTATTTTCAAAATATAATATTAACCTTTGATATAATATTATTCTAATAAGAGAAATACTTAAGAAAATATTCCTTAATTATTCACCCTAGAAGATTTTCTACCTTATGTTGATGAACAATTTTTACAAAACCCAAATCAGTTGTTTCTTTAGAATCATCAGAGTGATAGTATCATTGGTGATGTAAATAAACCTATAAGGACAATAAGTTCTTCAAGAAATGAAGTAAAACATCAATAATTTATTTCCCAATTAGAACCAAAAAACATTGATGAAGCTTTAGGTAATGATGATTGGATTAAATCCATGAAAGATGAACTAAATGAATTCGAAGGGAAAAATTTAGAGCTTGATTGAAAGACCTGAGGAAACTTCTTTAATTTGAGTAAAATGGGTCTTTAAAAATAAATATGATAAAAATGGAATCATTATAAGAAATAAAGTAAAATTAGTTTTTAAAGGATGTAATCATTAAGAAGGAATAGACTATGAAGAAACCTACGCTCAAGTATTTAGACCTAAATCTATTCGTATTTTACTATCCTTTGTAGAATTATTTAATTTTAAACTATATAAAATGGACATGAAATGTGATTTCCTTAATGGATATGTTTAATAGGAAGTTTATGTTGAACAACCTCTTGGTTTTTAAGAAACAAAACATCCTGAACATGTTTTCAAACTTACCAAAGATTTATATGGACTAAAACAATCCCATAAGGCCTAGTATGACAAACTCACAGAATTTTTTTTACAAAACGATTATGTAAAGGAAACTATAGTTCTAACTATTTTTATAAATAAAGATAAGAAAAAAAATAATTGTTCAAATTTAAGTTGATGACATTATATTTAGATCAACTTAGCAATATTTAACTGGTTCCTTTGCGAATTTCATGAAATCTGAGTTTGAAATGAGTATGATGGGTAAGTTATCATTTTTCCTTGGTTTTAAAATATCTCAAAAACCAAAAGGGGCCTATATATCTCAACATAAGTATATTAAATATAATATTAAAAATTATGGATATAACAATACTAAAAGTATAAGTACTTCAATCTGTACTTCAAACTCTCTTAATCTTGATGAATCTGGGAAACTAGAAGATCAAACATCTTTTAGAGGTATGATATAAAATTTATTAGACTTAATAGATAGTCATCCAGACATAATTTTTTTACTATGATTATGTGAAAAATATCATTCTAATCCATAATAATGTCATTTAAAAGCATTGAAAATAATTTTTAGCTATTTAAAGGGAACCATAGATTTAAGACTTTTCTATTCTTCTGGAATTAATTTTATCTTAAAAAATTTAAATGCAGATTCTGGTGGATGTATAATGGATAGAAATAGTACATCTAGAAATTTTCACGTATTATAAGATTCATTAGTTTATTGGGAATTCAATAAGAAACATTCATTATCACTTTCCACTGTTGAAGTAGAATATGTAGCCGTTGGAATTTGTTGTGCTAAAGCGTTGTGGATACAACACACACTCACAAACTATGGAATAAGTTTTACTAAAACACAAATAATGTGTGACAATACTAGTGACAGTACCCTAAGAAAAAACCCCTCACATCACTCTAGATAAAAGCACATAGATATTAGGCATCACATTCTTAGGGATCATACACTGAAAAGAGATATCATTCTTCAATTTATCAGAATGCAAGATCAACTTGCTAACATTTTTACAAAATCTTTACAATTAAATAGATTTGAATACATTAAACAAACGTTAAGAATGATAACCATAAGGTTACCTTCTAGAATAACTTTTTTTTGAAACCTATATACTTACATTAAGATAATTCTTTTCATAGGGGGAGTACATTTGTTTTTTCTTTCAAAAATTTCCTTAATAATTTTTTCGGAACCCATTTTTTTCTTTCCATAATAAAATTTTTCGGAACCCAATTTTTTCCTTTCCTTAATCAAATTTTTTGGAACATAAAATTTTTCCTTTATTTAATAAACATTTCTGGAATCTAAGATTTTAAAGAAGAACCTTATCAATATTAACATTTCTTCTCTAAGTAATCTAGAAGGTATGTTTCCTTATTTAAATTTTTGGAAATTAATTTTTTCCTTAATTGTATTTATATCTTGTTCTAATAAAATTTTATGATATTCTTTTTTCCCTTTAAAAACCTCAAAAGATCTGAACCTACCAAATCCTTCTTCAACTTTTACCTCAACCGTTAGATTAGATCAAGTTTATATCAATCGTTGGATTGATTTCGGAATATGAATCACCGGTACAAAGCCTATATAGAGTCCCCCCTTATTCATGTACCACGTTGTTTTTTCAAGAGTTTTTGTGTCGAAGCTATACCGCCATACAAATTATTCATTCAGATTTCTCAGTTTCTTTATGTTCTGGATGTCTCTTGAAATTTATTCTCAAAAATTTTATGGCCTCAAATAAGGAAATAAAATATGGTAAAATCTATAGAGAAAGTTAGGTCGAACCAAATTTCTTTTTGAAGTATAATTCTCGGATTTTGAAAGTTTTAATGAAAAATAGTTGGGAAATTTTTTGTGTAGCCAAGCTAAAGAATTAGGGTCCAGTTTATTATAACCTCATCATATAATTTTATGACTCAGTAAGTTTTTATAAAGAAGGAGGAAGATAAAAGTTTTCCTTTAAGAGCAATGGAAAGACGTATTCATTATCCTTTAACATGGCTACAAACATTCTCAGTATTCTTTATGAAGGTGAAGTAATCTTTTTCTATCATAATATGCTAGATAAGGAAGGATGTTTTGAGAAGGTAGAGTCAATTGAGTGCCTTGGACTCAAGAGATTCAAGTCACTAAAGATAAATCATCTTACAACCAAATATCATTTGTTAGCATTGTGGATGCAGTGTTTTCTAATTCTGAGAAAGGAAGACAAGGATTACCTCAAGAAGTGTGATATTTTTATGATGGACTTCTTGGTTAATATTATAAGGATAAACCATATAAATTACATCCTTCTAACCATCAGTAATATAAATAATGAAACCCTCAAGTCTCATATAATCATGTATTCAGTGATTTTGGAAAATATCATCATTATTTGTTTATAATCCTATAAAATTACCTACAGTTAAAAACCCAAAACCTTTAAGATCATGTTGTTGAAGGATTATACTATAAGAAAGATGAAAATTAGTTTTAGTATCAGGTCATGAGAGTTTTATGATCATTTTGGAAGTGAAATCCAAGATTTGGGCAAGAAATGGGAAGTAGGGAAAACTTCTAAGAAAACCTAGAACAAAAAAAAGAAAAAATAATAGAAACAAAAAGAAAAATCCATTTCAGAA
The DNA here is from genome assembly GCA_963277665.1 of Viscum album. Classification (NCBI taxonomy): domain Eukaryota; kingdom Viridiplantae; phylum Streptophyta; class Magnoliopsida; order Santalales; family Viscaceae; genus Viscum; species Viscum album. The sequence goes on along the minus strand of OY728131.1, from coordinate 773,065,290 downwards.
ACCCAGTCAGCTCCACCAAAGTTGGAAAAGAAAACTATTTTTTTGATGAACTAGTATCTAAGTGGAGATAACAGAAGAAGAAGAAAATGAGAGAGATGATAGTTTTGTTTTAGACCCTACTGAGGCAAAAGCATTAAAAAACCAAGATACTGGATAACATGAGATGAAATAAAAAGAGAAGAAGTTGAAGAAGAAAATGTGAGAAGCTGAGATCATCCAAGCCCTTCTTAAAGATACTGAGAAAGAATCTGAATAGATCCAGGTATCAGAATCCTTCCTTTAAGAGTTATTTCCAATAGAAACTCCAGGAAAAAAAATTTCAATACCAAAACCCATTGTAGAAGAAGAAATAACTCAGCAAGAAGAAGAACACGAAGAGGAAGAGGAAGAGGAAAGTGAAGATGTTATAAAAATGGTGAAAGAATACCATGAGAAGGAAAGTCCTTCAGACAAGTTATCGATCAGAACTTTCCAGGTTGAATCAACCAAAATAATATTTCAAGGTATATATGATGATGAACATGGTGAGGTTGATAAACCCTCTGATGATGAGATAAACAACCATGATTTCATTCATCCTGAAGATATTAAAGGAGATGCTGAGAAAGGAGATGTTGATGAAGACAATATAATCCATGTCTCAAATAGTAAAAATGAAACTCTGAAATCTAGGAAGGAAATATCTAGAACTGATAAAGGAAATCAAGTGGTTAATTATTTGACGAGGAAATATTTGGTGGTGAAAGCTATGAAAAATGTTTGTGTAAAATCCAAAATAGAAGCTTAATAGAAAGATAAATTTTACTTACCAGCAAGGGAATTTGATTTTGAATCTTCAAATTCCTTGGGACAAGAATTTTTTTCTAGTCTTTGAATAAGCTAGTGAATACAATACCCTTATTTCCAAGTATTAATTTGAAATTTCAGTTGTTACATAATTTTACCAATCAGAATTTAGATTAGATAAGCATTCTCGTGGAAAATTGTATCAGTATTGAAGCAAATTTCAAAACTTTTTATATTGGTTATGATGCTCATAAGAGATCATGCAAGGAAATAACCAAAAAGTTTAAGAAAATTATTGATGATTTAAAAATTATGGATGACTTCCAAGATTTAGTAAAAGATTCTTTTGATAAGTCAGATGACACAATCAAGAACCTCACAACAATTTTCTCGGAAAAGATAAACTAAGAATAAGTTATCTGTATTCATGAAGACAAAGACCTGATTAGAAAGATCAATTTAGTTTATCTAAATTTGGAGAGAGAAAGGGAATTCAGGGAAGAGTTAGAAGAAAAATTCAAACAGTAAGAAGAGTTAGTAAAGTCTCAACCCAAAATTCTCAGCTGTCAAGAAGAATGGATCAAAGATCTTGAGAAGAAGAATCCGGATCAGGATCAATTGTTCAAAAAATTTGAGGATGATCATTAAGAGTTAAATGAAGAAGATTATTCTATTGGAAAATAAGGATAAATGATTTTTTTACAATCCAATCTTTTTTTATATTTTTCTATGTAAAATATTTTTCCCAATATAATAAAATTTTGTTTCCTCTACATATTATTGTCTTGTATATTCCTAACATTTCAGGTATAATTTTTTCATTCCCTCTATTCCTTTTTGAAAATCACAAATGGGGAGAAAATAATGATCAAAATAATATTAAGTAAAAAGAAGATAATTCCCTAAGAAATGGGAGATTAAGAAAGTGGGAGATTGAGTAAGGGGGAGTCTACTTAAAAAATATTTTCTTAATAAATAAGAAGTAACTTCTCTAAAAGAGACAAGAATATGATCCTTAGGGATTTCAAAATCTTAGGGGGGGTAATTTTTATTCATCATGGTTCATAATTAAAGGGGATAAGTTTTTTCTTTCAAAGTTAAAAGGTGAAAACCTTAATCCTTATATTCTTTTTCAAAAGGTTGTTTTTTCTTTCCAAAATGGGGGTGATTGTTGATTCAATAAGATTTCGTTATGACTTTTCCATTTATTTTTGTTTTGAAAACCACAGACACTTTTTCTTAAGGAAAATTTTATCTCTATGAAAATTTTTAACTTTACATTTGGTTTTTATTGTCTTTTATAGTGTTTTTAAAAACAAGTCTAACCATCTTTCTGTTAAGTCAAAAATCATATCCTTACCTAAGTAAGAACCTTACAGTTTCTTAGACTCTAAATTCTCAAAAATTTCATACTCTAAATTATCTAAAATTTTAGAATCTGGATTCTATAAAATTTAGACTCTAAATTCTTTGAAATTCAGACTCTAAACTCTCTAAAATTCAGACTCTGAATTCTCTAAAATTCAGACTCTGAATTATCTGAAATTCAGACTCCGAATTCTATGAAATTAAGATTCTGAATTCTCTAAAATTCACACTCTAAATTCTCTGAAATTTAGACTCTAAATTCTCTAAAATTCAGAACCCGAATTCTCTGAAATTTATTCTCTGAATTCTATGAACTTCAGACTTGAAATTCTATAAAATTTAGACGCTAAATTCTCTAAAATTCAATCTCTAAATTCATTATAATTCATACTCCAAATTCCTCGGAATTGAGAATCAAAATTCCTCAAAATTTAGACCCTAAATTCCTTAAGATTAATACTCTGAATTTTATATAATTCATAATCTGAGTTCTTTGTAAATTAGAATATGAATATCAATTTTTTCTAGAATCCATTTTTAACTTCCTTAAGAATCTAATTAAAATTTTTCTTTATAGTTATTTCATTTCCTTAAATTATTGTTCCAACTTTATTGGATCCTATTTTAATTAAGTTTCTTAAAGATAATAATGTTTTTATAACATGGTATAATTTTCTTACACATGATTTTGTTAAAATGAAAAATGTCACACAGTTTGTTTCTAACTAACCATTGTCTGAGTGACACTTATCCAAGTCCCTACGAGATTCATGGTTAAATATGACCATTGGAGGAGGATCTAACCATTGAAGATATTGTCTATAAATATGATCTCATTTGAATGATATCAACATCGATCTATGATCCTAGAGATTATAGTTTGTGAAGTGATTTCTAAAGATAGAAACACTCTCATTCTTTGTGTGATTTTTGAACAACTTGTTCAACTGTAAAAAACATGTTTAGCTTGTTTAGTGAAACTCCAATTTTTGTTGAGTACAATCTTGGGATTCAGAAGATAGGAAGATATAGGTTCCGACTACCTTAAAGTTTGAGGACTTATGGGGATAGGAATACAGAGGTTCTGACTACCTTAAAGTTTGGGGGCTTGCAGGGATAGCAAGACAGACTCTGATATTCTCATCGAGGGCTTACCATAGTGTGTGTAAGATGGTTTTTCTTGAAATTTGAAATCAATGTACCTTTATCTAAGGTTTTTGTATACCCATCTCTTTGGGATATAATATTTTTTACTTGCTTACTTGTTTTTGTTACAAGTTTTTATTTCTGTTTTATTTTTTTAAAGAAAGAAACTATAACTTTTTAATACTTTCATACATTTGTCTAACTCTGATAAATAAGATTCTATATTCTTTAAGGAAGAATATTTGCCTAAGTAAAACCTTTTTATGTTCCCTTAAGTGTAAATTTTTTAAGATTAGGTTTATTATAATTGGACCAAGGACCTTCCAATTATTCATTTAATTAAGAACCAAATAGGGTTTGTGAATTTACCTTATTTAACTTTTTTAAACATAGTTTTACGTTTTAGTCTAAAAGAGAGAGTTTTTAAAACTATAATCCCATCCCCTTGTATTTGGGAATCTACATATTCTATTTTGATCCTAAATGAGGTTTTGGCATAGATTAACCTAGGGGTAACAACTCTAAATGGTTCTATTGGATATTAACTCTATCGTCACTGGTTTATGATGAGTGGGCCTATGATTGCACACCTACCTATAAACTATTGGGGATATTCTTGGGTTAATTCACATTTATTTTATAAACCATGATGAATCATTTTAATAAATAATTACCATGTATTAACAAGGTTAAAATATGTTTTTATTGAGTGAAAATAAGGTTTCATTACTTTTACAACTTATGAATGATGGTTTGAACCATGATGAATTATGTTAACACGTAATGTGAAGGACAGTGTAATGATTGTCCTCATGTGAAACCAAGTGAAATTGGAGTCATAATGAGAAACCTTTTGATTTTTCTTAATCATATATCTTGTTATATGATTAATAACCTCAACTTGGGTTATATTCTTGACACACCAAATAATATAAATATATAGTTTCATGAAGATCAAAGAAGGAAGAGGATTTTATTTCCAACATGTCAAGTATGTGGGAAGAAGATATCAGGGAAATATCTCATAGGAATGGGAATATGTTTTGGCTATGTAAAACAAGGAAATAGATAAATTAACTTCTATGTAAAAATGAATATTTTGATAGAAGGATTTTAATCTCATCAAAAGTTTCCTTTTATTGTTCAATATATTATGTGTGGGGAACCTAAAATTACCTCAATTTGTGTCCTAATCCAGGGGTTAACTCCTAGACCAAGGAATGACCTATGTTATGTAAATCATTAAATTGAAAGGATTGAATTGTTTATGTATTGGGATTAAATAATTATGTTCTATAACTATTATATGAATGATATTCTGGTTATAAGATTCTTGAAAATTTAAGGATTGTTTTATAGTAGTTTTTATTTAAGGATTTGAAATCATTTTTTGAATTGTACTGATAACCAATAAAAGTGATTTAGTGGTAAGGTGATATTTTTATAGATCACGTGATTAAGGGAAAGATAACTCTTAAAATGTTTCTAATGTTGATTTAATAATGTTCATCTAGGACAAAGATATTATTGACATTGATAATGTAAATTGGATAGTATTGGTGACCTTGAAATTAGTTATTAATTAGATAACAATGTGATTTATGTAATATTGGATGAATTTTATGGAATTTTTTGGATTTATGTAATATATTGGATAGAGTTAATTTCTATAGGAATGTATGTTTTCATTAAGGTTATATGGTGATTTAGGTTATTAAATTTTTTTGGAGAATATATGATCAAGGTATTCACATGTTTGGTATGAGACATTGTAAGATAATTTATGTTTTTTTAGGATAAATGTTAAACTTAATATTGGAAAAAACATGTGATAAATTTTTTTGGATTTTTGGGTTATGAATTTGGTTATAAATATTTTTGGATGATTCTTAAGGTTAAATAGTTATAAAATGGATTAATTTGAACCATAAGTTTTATGTATCCATATTGGATAACTTTTACTAACCATTTAGGTTTTGGAAAATATTTTGAGATAGAAGGAAATAATTTTCATTATTTTATGGATCTTATGATCTTTTAAAAGATAATTTTATTGCTTTATGCATGAAATTTTCATCTTTAATATTCATTACTCAGAGTAAAAGATGAAGTGAAAATTGATCAAATCACAACTAAAGGATGAAATTGTGCTTTTGAAATTAAAAGAAATTAGATAAATATATTTTCCCATGTTATATATCATGATAGTAAAATAGTCCCTCAAATTTAGGAAAAGTATCTTGAAATAAATTTTTTCACTTTTACCTTCATTTCTGATGAATTTATGGTCTTTTATCCCCACACTAATTTATGATTATGTGGTCATTAACTTTCTAGTGACCATGGTTTGTGTTACTATCTATTAGACCATGGATGGTAGTTTTATCCTCCATGTCTATATTTTAACAATCCATAAATTTTATCCTTTTCTAGGAACCCAATTGTGTTTTATCTTGGGTAACCTTTATGTTACTCACTTCCCATTTTTAAAATAAGTTTTATTATCCCTCTATTTGATATGGTTTTTAAATAAATATAGTTTTAAGTATTGAACCTTTTATGATCGAGATAAAATTGTGAGGGAAAAATTTATTTAATGGGGTAGAATATAACACACCTAAAATTTAGTTTAAAAGAATAATAATATCAAAAGCTTACCTAACACGCAACACCAAGCTTTAAACGAATTTAGATATATTATAAAAATATTATTATTTAAATGTGACCGTTATAACCAAGCCATTGAATTGGAAAGTATGAATATTATTAAATTCATTATATAATAATGTTTTAATAGTCCTATTCAATTAAAATTTATCCATTAATGATTAATAAATAAGTATTAATTTTTTAGTAAATTCATTTTATACTTTAGAAATGTACTTTAGCCAAAAGTGATTTTTATTGCATTTTTTGTGTGGAAATTGTAATTAATTTATGAAAATTTTATAAATTTAATTTTATAAAATTAAAATTATTTTTTAAATAATATTATAAAAATTAAAATATGTTTAAATTTTAGTATTTTTATAAAATGAATGATTTTTTAGTGAATAGTGAAAAATGCTGATTTTTCAAGTACTCTCATTTCTTTTAATTAAATAAAGTAATTTAACAGTTCCATTATATTTTTGATTTGGTATTAAATTTAAATATGATACATTTTATTTATAATAATATAATTAATTCTTTTTTATTAGTAATTTTCATTATTTTGATATAAGTAAATTTTTATGCTTAGAACCCATTTTTCAAAAAATTGTTTTCCATTGCATTTTAAGAATTTATATTAAAATTGATTTCTAAAAATTCTATAGATTTAATGAAGAAAAAATTATATCATATTTTTAATAATTATGTTAAATTTGATAAATAGGTCCATGTTATTTTTGTTCATTTTTAATATTAACTATGGTAAATATATATCACCTTGGTATGTGTAAAATGGGTTAAACCTAGTTAAAACCATGAGATAAGCACTCAAAATTAACCTAAAATTTAATTTATTTCATTATATGGGATTAATGTTTCCATATACATCATATATTATAATATATGTCTTTTTGGTTCCATTTTCCATTGATAATAACATTTATATTATTTTAAGTAAAGAAAATCCCAAAATGTCACTTTCTTGCTATTAATTTATTTTATATGTAAACATATAGATAATAATATGCTATTAATGAGTAAAATAATTATTTTTAACGTTATTAATTTATTTTAAGATTTTAATTTATTTTTTATTGTTATTAATTTTATAATTTCCTTAAATTATTCCACAATTCTAACACAGTTCTTGTGCAAGCAGTATAAAAATCAAAGAAAATGATTTTAAAAACATAAAAAGTAATACTTTTTTGATTAATTATGGTACCACATAAATTTTATGGTTAATAATAATGTATATTTTATGTTTAAATAGTTTATATTTGAATTAATTTGTTATCTTGATGCCTTTAAAGTCAAATTAAGTGAATAGTTTCAAAATTGACATTAATGGTATTTTATGAAAATTATATTTTAGTAAATTATTTAAAAATCATAAAAATATTTAATTAAGAAAATTAGGATGTTAAATGGTCTAAAATTTTATCTATTGGACATTTATAAGCCATTTTTTACCTTATATATAAATTTATAAATTTTTAAGAATGAAATATTTGGTATTGTGGTTAAGGTTAAAATTGGTTAACTAAGGGATTTAACCAAAAGATAGGTTTAAAATAAAACTTAAACCTATCCAAATTTTATTTATTGAAGGTATTTAATCCTTATGCTATCTTATCTTCAAAATTATGGCCACATGGAGGCACTTGAACATGAAAATTAATTTATTATATATAAATATTTTTAAAAATTCTAAGTGTGTCTTCTCCTCCACTTATAAATTGAAACCCATAATTTCATTTAATTTCACCAAATTGATCCATATCTTTCACATTCATGCTTTTTTGAGGTATTGTTTTTTTTTATTTTTTAGTCTTGTATTTATCTCTTGGTGTTCCTATGTGTTTTTTGGTAAAACATATTGTGGTTTTTGGACCGATAAAAGGTGGCATATGGTTGGGGCATAGATAGTAGAAACCATGTGTTGGCCTAGATGAAGTTGTGTGACCTAGATAGTAGAATTATTCAGGCCACATGGTCTATGGAACAAATGTGCAGGTTAACTATGCACCCAGGTCAGTGTCCCTCTCTGAGGTGTACAGTCGACCGCACTAGTGTGCACCCTACACCAAGTAATTGTGTGGCCTATTTTCCATTCATATGGATGTGTCGCATGGTTGTTTCATAGTCTAGAAAATCATGGGGCCTTCTATATCTTTAAAAATATTGAAATTACTATTTTAACCATCCTTTATTTTAACCCCAAAACCACCCTAACTTTCCCCATTCGGATTTACCAGCCCTATGCACACCTCTCTCTTCCCATTTACCCCATTGGACCTCAATATCTTGGTGGTCATGGCCTTAAATCCTCAATAAATCATTAGGTAATCTTCTCCTATAATCTCTTTATTTTCCTTCTTGGGATATCCTTCCTTGTCTCTTGGGTTCTCTTTCCACCAGTATATAATTCGACCAGATGGGGGTTCAATATTGTTTCTTAGGGTTAAATCCAAATGGTTTTGATATGTGCTTTCCTTTATAGTGTCCCCTATTCATGAGGCTATGGTTTCCTTATGGTATTGTAAATTTTTAAAGAAAGAGTTAGGTGGTTCCATGATTTAATATTATTTGAGGATTTTAGTATGATTTATTGATTTTCTAAATGGAATCGACATGTTTTTTGGGTGGTTCGAATCATATTTTTTTAAGGGTTTTGGTGTGAATAAGGATTTGAAAATGGGTTAACCATTGAAAAATGGTTTCTTTACATATGTGTTTGAATTTTTGGAAGGTTTATTGTGTAATAGGAGGTTCCTAAGACACGGGAAAAGGAATTGAACCCAAGGGAATCCTAGGTGTCTTTATGGGAAGACTAGGTCTAGTATTCTAGGTGTATCAAGAGGGCCAAGTCTTGGTTCCCTCTAACCGAATTGATGCTACAAAACTAATTAAACATATGATGGTGATGTTTGGAAACCACTAGACCATGGTATGTGATTTTCCTCAACTGGATTGTGTATTAGGATGCTTGTGGGTTTTTTATGGTCTTATCACCGAGGTATGAGGATCTTAGGGCCCCACTAACCCTAGTGCCTTAAGTATTTCCAATTGTGTTCATTTGAGGCTATGCTTATCTTTTTGGATTGTTGTGGTATTCAATTTCACATTTAATTTCAAAGTGTGATCCATTTATGTCGTTTTTCTTCTTTTCATAAAAACTAAAATGTTGATTTGTCTTATAATGTTATAGAATGGAATCTATTTTGTTGGTATCCTACTGTGAATTCCCTCACACCCTACAAACACCATTGGGTGTATATAGACCATGTAATGGTTGAACCAGGTAAAGGAATGTGGATCTGTGGTAGTGATGGTGGATTTTGTTTCTAGTGGTTTCTCTTTCGGTAGGTGTTGGTGGATGTGGAATGAGGGTGTTAGACATCTTATTGCATAGAGACTTGGTTGTGTAGTTGGTTCCCCTCCCCATTTTGGTCTTTTGGATTTTGGTTAAATTTTAAATTGTTTAAATTCTCATAGTTGTATTTTTTTAGATATTGTTATTGAGTATGATTTGATTTTCTATTCTTTTGGAATTTTTATAGTTTATTCCTTTGGCATAAATCAATCCCAAATGTTATTTTTGATTCCCAAGAATTATTTTCCAACCCACGAAGATCAAGAACGCCCTTTGATCCATTTCATAAAATAGGTTGGGTTTCAGGTCAGATGGAAGGCCGACTTGGTTCATGAAAACATGGTATCGTAGTAGGTTTTTCCCTTTCTTTAGGTCATGATATTTGGGAGATTCTGGATAGACTACAGATAGGAATTTCGGGGATTGAGGTTCTGGTTTCAAGTGGGGTGTATGGATAACACAACTTGTGATAGGCCTTGGGTCGCCATGGGATGTTTGAGATTTGGTTTGACTCCCCTTCCATGTGAGGTATACAGGCTACAGACTTTTCATGGACAGTGAGTGGAATTAGATTGGTTTGACTTGTTATTGTGCTTTTTGTGGGTTTGCTTCAATTTATTTGAAGTTTTTAAAAGTATTTATTATTGATGTTGAAATTTTTTTGGATCTTTTTTTTACGGTTTCCTTGTGTTTTTTCACGGTTGTAGCATCATTCCTCCTCGGAGACTTCCTAGGAAATATTGGGAAGAGGCTGGAGATATTTCTCTCTCTAAATTTTATAAGAGACTATTGGAAGTAGTGGTTCATGTTTTTTGAGAATTATATCATGGAGCATACTCTGGTCCTACTCATGTTAAGGAAGAAAAACTAGGTCTGAAAAAGGAAAAATCTTGGGAGTTCCTCTAGAACAATCCTCCTCCCTTCTGGGGTAGTATAGACCCTCATTAGGATGAGGATTATATTTAAACGATCAAAAGTATTTTTATTTTACTCTATACTCATAAATAATTCAATGTGAAGTGTGCTTCATTCTTTTTAGAATGCCCTAGTTGTGTGTGTTGGGAATCGGTGGTCCAAGATGGAAATCAGGAGAATATGGGTTATAATGACATCAATTAAATATTAAATTTAATGTATTTCCCTATTCCCTTAGCCCTTCACAAGACCTGGGAGTTCTTGGATCTCCATAAGGGGGATTGGACCATGTTGGAGTATTCTAGACACTTTTCAGAGTTGGTTCGGTTTTCCGCTAAGGTAGTTTCTAATGAGAATTTGAAGGATCAAAAGTTCAAAATGGGGTTATGGAAAGATATTTGATCCCAAGACTTTCTATTTAAATTGAATACTTATGCTAATATAGTGGATCAATACCTAATGGTATATATTTATTAGAGTGTAAATATGGTTTTTCTAGAGTATCTTTAGCAGTGTGTCAGGGAGGTAGTGGTTGGACTAAAAATTAGTGGAAGAATGATGAGTAAGAGAAGAGGAGAGGTGCGAGCTCAGGCCACTCATCCCGACCAGCTTCATATGTGGCTTCTGAGGTTAGATAATTCATGTTCCACTAATGTGAAAGTTAGGTGCAACTGCGTTAATCATGTTTATCCCCACCTTGACCTTGACATCAGTGTAGAATTATGGTTCACTTGTAGCAGTTTTTCAAGGCTTCATGATCTTATTAGAATGGTGTGGGTTTTTTAGCCTCTAGGGAAGTGACAACCCTATCAGAACCATTTGGGACAGTGTGTTCTTGGTTTTATGGTCGTGGTGTTAGGGATAGATCTACTACAAGATAATTTTAGTTTAAAACAAAGCGGCAAGTCAATAGTCATTTTCTATACCAAATATAGGAAAATCACCTTCATATTATGGAATAGGCACCAGTGGAATTAGATGTAGGACAAGAAATTGTTTGATGTACTATTTTTATTTCATCGTTTATTATTTTACCTCTATTTTATACGAGTTCTTATAACTCTTTCATTTCTGCCCTTAATTTTGAACTACTAAATTTTTCAAAAAATATCATTCAATATGCGATGGAGTTCATGATACTGGTTAGTAAGAAGAGAGAGAGAGGTTATGGATTTCCATCCTGCACACTTACTCTTTTAGGGGTCAAATTGGAATAAGATTTCCAAGTTATGGAGATGGACCTCTTTATTTTGATCCTCGATATGAATTGGATGGTGATTTTCAAGGTGCACATCAATTGTTATATTTAGAAAGTTAGATTTGTGGAACTCGATGAGGGTACTCATGTTTTTCAAGGTGAATGGGATCATCGGTTAGGTCGTACTAGACCTCTAATTCTAGAGCTGGTAAATATTTTTTTTTCGATCTCATCGCTCATGTTAGAGGATGATGCTAGCAGTTTTGAGATAGTATTACCTCTAGTGGAAGATGAGTTCCTAGAGGTGTTTCCAGAGTATTTCTCATGGTTTTCACTAGAGCAGGATGTGGTGTTCACCATTGATTTGGCACTGAGAACATAGATGATATCTCTTCCCTCATATCATATGGCCCCCATAGAGTCGAGGTAATTAAATATACAGTTGGATGATATAGAATCCAAAGGATTCATTTTCCGGAGCATCTCACCTTGGGGCGCCCTAGTTATATTTAAAAAGAAGTATGATGGATATCTTTGGTTTTAAATATATTAACAAAAGATGAATAAGGAAATGATTATGAACAAATACCCATTTCTTTGTATTGATCAGCTCAAATGGGATGGGTGGTTCTCTAAGATTGACTTTCATTCTTGGTATCATCAGGTCAAATTCATAAAAGAGAATGTTCTGGAAATATCCTTTCAAAGTATTTAAAACAACTTTGAGTATTTGGTTATGCCATTTGGGTTGAAAAAATCTTCAGCGGTCCCCATGTCTCTTTTGAACAGAGTGTTCCATCAATACCTCAACTTCTTTATCTTCGTGTTTTTGGACAACATCCTAGTCTACTCTGGGACCAACAAAGAGAAAGAGCATCACTTGAAGATCATGTTGGGAAATATTTGAGATCACTGACTCTATGTTAAGCTCCCCAAATATACCTTATGGATTAGGGAGTTAAATTTGTTGGGCCATGTGATTTCAGAATGTGGGGTTTTGGTGGACTCCAAAAAGATAAAAGTAGTGATTTCATGGGATAAATCGAAGAATGTATTGAAGATAAAGATATTTTTAGACATGTTAGGGTACTACAGGTGGTTTGTTAGATATTTCTCTCAACTTGATTCACCCATGACTGCACTAATCAGAAAGGGGTAAGGTTTGAGTGGAGCCCATAATGTTAATCATCCTTTGAGTATCTCAAGCAATGTTTGACCAGTGATCCTATTTTGATCTTTCCATAATCAGGAAAGTTTATGTGGTATTTTTTATACTTCAGGTACAACTCATGGATGTGTGTTGATGTAGGATAACCATTTTATGGAATATGGTTCTTTCCAGCTCTGATCACATGAAAATAACTACCCAACCCATGACCTGGAATCTGTGGTAATGATACACACCTTGAATATATGGCATAATTACATATTTGGGGATAATATTTTAATCTAATCATACCATAAGATCTTGTCCTACATTTTCTACCATAAGGATTTTATTTTTAGGTAGGGCCAATGGGTTGAGTACCTTAAAGGTTTTGATTTTTATATCCTTTATAATGTTGTAGAATATGCTTTGAGTAGTAAAATTCCATTGCAATCAGTCATGGATTCCAGTGATGAGTGGAATTTTATGATTATTTTTTCCTAAATGGATCTGGAAACCAATGTGTATAGAATAGAATTGTTTCTTTCCATTTTTCTGCTGCCACCCTCCCTTCTAATGCTGATTCGGGAAAAGAAATCTAGGGATGAGGTGTTCTAGCATTCTATATAGTTTCTAAATGGTGGAAAGGTTCCCAGTGAGTGGCCATTGTCTCGTGATAGAGTTCTATGTTTCAAGGCCCATAATGTGGTGTACTTGACCTTGTGGAAGGTGGTGGTATAGGATATCCATAATTATTAATGGACCGTTCATCATGAGACCACTAAAATGGTTTATGATGTTTGTTGTCAGTTCTGGTGACCAAGTAAGAAGCGAGATATTTTTTACTATGTGTCCAGGTGTTATGTTTGTCAGCAGGTTAAAACTGAGCACTAGAGACCCTACAATTTTATTCCACCACTCCTAATTACTACCTAAAAGTAAGATGAGTTTTCTATGGACTTCATCATTGTATTTCCTCATACACCCTCAAGAAGGAATTATAAATGGGTGTTTATTGAATGTCTGACCAAATCATCCCATTTTATTCTAATCACGGACTCAGGAAAATTGGATGAGTTGGGTCAGTTATATGTTCAATAGATAGTGAGGCTTCATGGAGTGTCATTAGCCATTATTTCTTATATTTACCCCTGATTTAACTCACAATTTTCGGAACGCCTTCATAATTCAATGGGGTTATAGGTCAGACTCAGTACAACACACCATTCTCAAACAGATTGTCAGAAGAAGCGGGAAAATCAATTCTTTGAAGACATTATTTAGGCATGTGTGTTGTATTTTGAGGGATCATGGGAAACCAATTGGGTATTGGTCAAATTTTCATATAATAATAGTTACAAATCCTCGATTAAAATGGATCCCTTTGAGGTACCTTATAGTCAGTCGTGACAGTCATCTTTTTGGTGGATAGAAGTGGGTGGGACTTCTCTTCTGGGACTGATTCTTATTTAGGATATGTTTGATAATGTCCAGTTGATCAAAAAAAATTTGTTGATAGTAAAAGTCACCATAAGTCTTATACTTATCAATAGAATAGAGCCTTGGGATTCTCATTTAGTGATCGGGTGTTTATAAAGGTGTCCCCTCATTTGGGTCACTCTTATCTTAGTAAGAAATGGAAGTTGATGCTAAGGTATGTCAAACCTTTGGAGGTTATCTAGAGGGTTGGTAAGGTGGAATACCAGTTATATTTACTATCTTAGTTTATGTAAATCCATGATGTATTCCATGTCTCATAGTTAAATAATTAAAATATAGACCTGCCTCATGTGCTGAACTGGGAAGAGTTGGGGACAGAATCTGATTTGTTTATGGTTGAATGACTAGTACGGATTGTGGAAACCCAAGAGAAAATGTTTCAGTGGAAATATAAACCACTAGTTCAGGTTATTTGGAATAATGGAAATGAATATCATAAGACATGGAAGATAATATATTGTATTGAGGAGAAATACCTATTTTAGTTCTTATATCAGACTTCAGAATTACTTTTCAAGGGTGGAAAATTTTCATTATGGGGAAAATTTTCACATCTGTGACATCTTTTTTAGGTATTATTTATTTTATTTTTATCTTGTATTTCTTTCTAGGAATTCATGGGGGTTTTGGTTAAAATAGTGGTTTCTGGATTGGAAAAAGGTTGAACATTATTAGTAGAAGTTGTGCATCATCCCAGAGGAAACCGTATACCCTAGACAGTGGTATTGTCCAATCTATGTGGTTTACCTCATGAGCTTTCGGACTAAATGTGCTCAAAGGTCAGTAGCCTTGTCTAATGAACATGGTCGACCAAAAAGGAATGTTCCCTCCCATAAAAAATTGTCCGGCCTCTTTTCCCTTCAGATAGAGGTGTCTCACGGTTAGAAAATGGTCTCGAAGATCATGTGGCCTACTAAATCTTTAAATATTTTGAAATCCATATTCTACCCCTCCCTAATTTTAACCCTAAAACCACCCTAACTCACCCCATCCTGATTTCCCATCCATTGGTGCACCTCCATATTCCCCTTTTCTTCATTAGACCTTGATCTCTTGGTGTTTTGGCCATGGATCCTCAAGAAATCATCAAGTAAGATCCTCCTATCATATATTTATTCTTCTTATTGGGATATACTTCTTTTTATCTTGGGTTATCTTTCCTCCAGTTGATAGGTTTACCCAATGTGAGTTCAATATTGTTTATTTGGGTTAAACATTGATTGTTTTGATTTTTTATTAATGTTTATATGGTCCTCATGTGGTTGTGGTTTCCATCCAATTTTGTAAAGTTTGTAAGAAAGAGATAGTTGGTTCTATGATTTAATATTATTTGATGATTTTAGTATGCTTGATTTATTTTTTAAATTCTTTTACAAGTTTATTTGGTGGTGTGAATAATATTTTTCAATGGGTTTTGGTGTGCATAAGGATTTGAAAATGGGTTACCCATTGAAACTGGTTTCTTTCCTAGTGTATTTGAATTATTGGAAGGGTTTTTGTGTAAGTGGTGGTTCATGTGACATTCGAAAAGGAATTCAGCATGAGGTAATTCTATGAATCTAGGTGGGAAGACTATTTCTAGTGTGCTAGGAAAATTAGTAGGGCTAAGGCTCGGCTCCCACTAGACGGAATGATGCTACAACACTAACTAAACATATGATGATGATGATTGGAGACCACTAGAACTTAGGATGTGATTCCCCTCTAGTGGATCATGCCGGAGGATGCTTGTGGGTTTTTTATGTACTTATCACCAAGTTATGAGGATCCTAGGACCCCACTAACCCTAATACCATAGGGATTTCTTATGGTGCTCATGTGAGGCTATGCTTATCTTTTTTCATGTTGTTGTATTCACTTTCACTTTTAATTTCAAAAAAAAGTTTAATTTACTTTTTTTCCTTATTTTCATAAAAGCTAGCATGTTTATTTTTATTACAATGTTATATCATGGAATATCTTTTTTATGGTATCCTAATGGGAATTATATCACACCCTATATACACCCTTGGGGGTATGTAAACCTTGATATGTTTGACCCCTATAATGGAAAATTGTTCCATGGTAGTGATGGTGGATCTAGTTTATGGTGGTTTCTCTTTAGGAAGGTGTTGGTGGATGTGGAATGGGGGTGTTAGACCTTTTTCTCATACAGTCTTCGTTTTTAATTTATTCCCCTCTCGGTTTTGGTGTTTTGGTTTTCAATTTTTGGTTTTTGGTTTTTGGTTAAAATGTAAATTTTTTAACTTTTGATGGTTGTATTTATTTTGGATATGGTTATTGATTATGATGTGTTGTTCTATTCTTATGGATTTTTTATGTTTGATTTTTATGGAATAAATCATTCCCAAATGTGATTTTTGAAGCTCATGCACTAGTTTCCAACCCATGGTAATCAGGAACGCCCTTTGGGCCATGCCACAGGCTGGGTCAGGTGTCAAGTCAGATGGTAGTTTGGTTTGGTTCATGAAAATATATCTTGATAAAACCCTAACAAATTATCTTATAAACTTCCCTATATTTGAATTATAGGAATTTTCCATCTTAAAAATAAAATTCCAAGGGTCCTTAAGAAAGGATATAAATGAGGTTTACCAAAGTAGAGGTAATCATTCTACCAGGCCTCTTTCAATTTATTTCTTCTTCTAACTCATCTAAATATGTGGTATTTAAAATAAAATAATAAATTAAGTATAATAAGTGTACTAAAATGCTATTATTATTATTTAACCACCTTTATGAACCCTATTTTTTCATCAAATGGGAAGTGAAAATATCACTCATGTGTATATAGGGATGACCACATCCACGTAGTGATACAATTAATTTTTCATCACTATATCTCATGGATGGTTATTATTATAATGATCAAGTTTATATAAAATATTTATGATATAATAATTATTTTTTAATTAAAATATAATATCTACCATCTTAGATTCCCATCCGTTGAAAATGATAATGTCGCTTGTTCGTATCTGTAGATTACCACATCCACAAAGCAATGTGATTCTTTTTTCATTTCTGATTTACATAGATGATAATATGGATAGATTTAATTAATATATAAGATATATATGACATAAAAATGATCCTAGAAAGGTTTATTATTGTTTTCCTTTCTGTTTTTCATCTGTTGAAAAGTAAAAATAGCATTCATGTGTGTGTATGGTCTACCATCTCCATGCACAGTGTAATTCATTTCTCTATATCTATATTTACGGATGACTATAAATATATATATATATAATTAATTAATATATATTATATTTTTATAATTATTAACATTTTTTAGATTATGTAACCATGATCAAAGTACATTGACCGAAACTATGATTCAGAAACTCTCACGAAAAATGAAATAGTTAACACAATGAAACAATGATTTAAATAAAGAATTATTAATAAATAGATGTTGAAATGTTATAATTTGATTTTATATGATATTTTAATTATGTAAATTATTCTTTTATATAATTATAATTAATTTAAATTTATTATACATTATGTTATAAAACTTTCAAAAAATGTCGAACTCGAGGTAAGGGTTTCCCATATCACTTTTATTTATGCGATACATATGCCATTTTCACAACTTATTTCCTTTGTGTGGTGTATATACTTCCCATTAATGTATTTTATGATTTTTCTCATCAGAATTTTAGGGATTTAAAAATCTATATAAGGCTATCTCTTTCATGAGGTTTTGATTTAGAGATTACCAAAGTAGTAGGGGTTCTTTATCTCAATATTGTTTCCTTCAGAAATATTTGATGTTATGAACCTATTTATGTTTATGAGGTGTATATACTAAAATTAGATTTTTTATGTCAAGAATATTCTTATTTTTATTTGATTTTATTATTTCTTGGGGAATATGATTAAAATTTTACCAAAGTTTCAGGGGATTTATGTTACAATCTCATTGTTTTCTAGGATTATTTATGATTAAGTTTATGATGGTGAAATTTATGATCTACCTCTCAAGAATATAAATAATTTTCTTATAATATGGATATTTCTAGAGATTACAAGTTTTAATTTCATTTTACTCTTTTTTAGAAGAAGATGGTGTCTAGCCAGAAGACCAAGGCATAATTATTATAAATAAAAAGGCTACAAGATTCCTAAAAACAGAAACATATTGCAATCATTGTAATGAAATGGGATTAGATCATCAGGAAGATCATCAAGCCAGGTAATATCTCGATTAACCCACTTATTTTCAGGTCCATCATCAACCATGTTAGCTTCTTGATAAATATAAGTGATGGTGTATTTTATGTCAAGAAGAGTGTGGATACAGCTTATCCAGTGAGTGGTGATCGGCCACACAAGATGTATCACACCATTCCAAATTGCTTGCACAGTGGTGGTCGATTCACTCTCAATCCAAATTTTGCTCCAACCATGTTGTTTGGAAAAAGAAACAGCATGAATCATACTCATCATTTCAGCTTCCAGATAAGAGGCAATTTCATAGCTACCATAAAAGTATCCAAGGATCTGACCAGCATGATTCCTAAAGATTGCACCAGAACACGCAGGGATCGGTTTTCCTTTGGAAGAACAATCCACATTAACTTTAATATAACCAGGAAGAGAGGAATGCCAAAAGACTTCAAAAGTTCAATGAGGTTGGTAGTAATTTCTATCAATACAGATTATTTGCGGAATGTTAAAGTCGTGCACTATGTTGTTGCAGTGTCCCTTTTGGATCGAATAAGCTTCAAGTATGGCAATTAGAATTTACATACGACCTACAAAATGACTTAGTGAGAATTTATTATGAATAAGATCATTTCTATCATACCAAATCACATGGTGAAGCTATGTGACAGCAGAAGGATAATATTCTTAATTTGTTGATAATTATCCATCTCTGCACATCTCTTTAATTGAGATTTGATAGCATCATGAATCAACCACCTATAGTTAAAAATGTAAAAAATATAATTCCAAAGAGTAGAATAAGTGGCACAAGAAATAAAGATATGATTGGCATATTCTCTGTGTTAATTGTAGAGACAACATTTAGAACAGATTTTAATACCATGAAATTGAAGGTGATCATCCGTGGGGATCCTATTGTGAGCAAGCCGCAAGATGAGGGTAAATCTTTAAAATTTTATCTAAGGTTTTTCAAAGAGATTTATCCACCCAAAATCACTTTCAAAGTTACAAAAATTGTGGTTGTAATAGTTTTCTGAGTTAAGAATTCCATTGTGAATAGGTTCCCAGACTAAGAAATCATCGGTGATGGAGAAAGTATAGGTATCAATGACATTCATGATGTTTTTATAAAGATGATCATTTTGGGGGCAGAGGACATCTCTGAGGGAGAGGTTGGTGTTCTCAAGACTTCGGTCAATAGAAATTCTATAAATTAAAGGCATTCCAGTCTAATTATCCAACCAAAAATTTAAAGAGGATTCTCTAGAGACCATCCACTGAGTGTTATTCATAATGGAGGGAAAAGACTGTTTTATGGAAGGCCAGATAGAGAAAGCACGAAAATTTGAGTTTCCCTTTTTATGTTTTTTAAGAAATATATTTTTAAGAAAGCTAGTTGATTTAGAATTATTATGTGGGAGATCCCAAGTGAGCATGGATTGAACCGTCTCATTAAAGTGTTTGAGATTTTTAAATCCAATTCCTCCTTTATCAATGGGTTTACAACAGGTTAACCATGGTATAGTGACAAGTTTCATTTCCACCGTGCTACCTGTCCAAACAAAAATTTTAATAGAGGTATTTATTTTTTTAATAAGACCAACATGACACTTTTACATTATCATAGAGTAGACCATTTTTTGGGACAATATAAGATTTAAGAAGACATATTCTACCTTCCATAGAAAGTTATTTTCCCTTCTAAGAAGAAAGTTGATTTATAGCCTGATTGGAAATTTTTGATAAGTGTGAAGATTTAGGTCTTCCCCACAAGATGGGGACACCTAGGTATTTAGAAGGAGGAGATCCCTCCTTTATACCTAAGTCACTTATAATGCTTCATTTTTTATTAGGTGGAAATTTTTTCCCAAATAAGATAGAAGATTTGTTCCAGCTAATCACTTATCTCCATAATGATCAACAACTTTTTTGAGGTTTCAGGTGTTTCTTTTATCGCCGTGAACAGAAAGAATTATATCATCAGCATATAATAGGTGATTGGGAGCATTAAAATTATGAGACACATGAATGGTCTTGATTTTATTTTGATCAATAAGACAAGTGAGTAAATGACTAAGATAATCCTCCACAATGGAGAAAAGGATAGCAGAGAGGGTATCCCCATATCTTATACCTTTAGTGCTTTTAAAGTATCTTTTGGGGGAACCGTTGATCAGAATTGAAATGGAAGCCGAATTGAATAAGGTTTTTATAGTAGTGATAAAATCATTACTAAAACAAAAAGATTAAAGCACCATAAAGATACAACTCTAGTCCATTATATCAAAACCTTTTTTAATGTAAATCTTAATGGAAATATTACCTCCTCTATTGACTTTGTTTAAAGTTTTAAAACACTCTGAAGAAAGAAAAATGAAATCTTGGATGGATATAACCTTGATAAACCCAAATTGATTCTATGATACTATTTTATCATTGGTGGACTTGATCCTATTGGAAATTATTTTTGTGATGATTCTGTAAGGGGTGTTGATGAGAGAAATGGGCCTAAACAAATAGATCTTAGAAGTATTGTCAACTTTGGGGATTAGAGAGAGAAATTGGTCATTCTGACCATGGGTAAGAACACCATTGGTGAAAAAAGATTTGGAAAGCTTGAAAACATTAGATTGAATAATATCCCAATAGTTCTAGAAGAAACCATTATTAAAACCATCAGGTCCAGGAGCACTATCAGGATTTAAACTATATAAAATATATTTAATTTCATGATCTAGAGGATTTTTAAGAATAAATGTGTTGTCTTTATAATTGAACACCATCGGAATGATCCTCGGTAAGAGATCCTTATTGTTATTAGGGCCATTAAAGACAGATTCAAAGTAAGAGACAATATGGTTAGCAATGTCATCTTCATTGAATAAAATGTTGTCCATATCTTATAGAGTGGAAAGACACCTATATGCTCTTTGGGATATTTGAAGAGAGTTATAGAACATAGTATCTCTATCACCATCAGAAATCCATTTAACTTTGAAAGCTTACTTCCTCATGTTCTTCTTAAATGTGAGTAGGGAATTGAGCTTTATTGATATGTTGATTTCTTGATTTGGATCAATGCTAAAATCAGAGCTAGTGTTGTGGTTTTGGAGTTGGTTGAGCTCATTCTCAAATAGTAGGATATCCTTGTTGGTTTGTTTAGCGAGCAGGCTACCCCAACCATTAATCATCTATTTAAGAGACTTTAGTTTGAAAGACTAGGAAGAGGAATCATTTTAATGTTTCATAGAAATCCAAAAGGTTTTAATGATGTCAGTGAATTCAATGTTGGTGAACCACGAATTATTGAATCGAAAAGGAAAATGATGTTTTACAGTGTCGTCGGATAGAATGGCCAGGATAGGATGGTGATCAGAGTGGATCTTATGAACTGTGGTGCTAGTAATGGAGTTCCGAAAATCTAAAGAAGGAACATTCATGAAGTCTCTATCCAATTTTGAGGCAACCATCTTGTTGTAATGCTTTCTATACCAAGGGTATTTGGCACCCATAAGATTTATTTCAATGAGATTGTTGTCTTCAATAGTGTATTTGAATTCTCTCATGGAGATCATAGCATGTGAGGGACCAATTTTCTCATTTGAGTTGAGGATATCATTAAAATCTCTAATAACTAACTAAGGAGTTTTGATGTTAGTACCTAGTGAAGTAAGATCATTCCAGAGGGGCCTTCTATCTTGATATCTATTCTTGGCATAAACAAAGGAGAAAATAATAGAAGTTCCTTTAAATAAAAAATCACAAGTGAAGGCTTGCTCTAAGATGTTCAAAATATTTATATTCATAATAGAACAGTGTGAAAAGATCCATTGAGAATTAAATAAGGAGGAGTTTTTTGTTTCACCTGTAAAGGAGTAGCCATGTTGACATAAGTGCTGAAACTTGGAGGTGAAATTGACTTTTGGTTCAGTAATAGCAAATAACATAGGGCAGTGAGTATTAACCATTATTTTTAAGATAGAAAGTGTGTTAGAGTTAGAAATACCCTAAAAATTCTAGAAAATAATCTTCATTTGAACCTAAGTTTGGAGTTAGAACTCCCTTTTTTTGTTTTCTGGACCCTTTTTCCTAGTAGATCTTTTGTTCTTATTGGTTGTATTTGGGCTCTTGTTCTTTTCCTGACTAATTTTAGAATCATTATAAGGTATTTTTGAACTATAATTTTTAATGCTACCCTTCATAGGTGAAACCATAGTTCTTTTATTATCATTATGTTCATTATCAGGTTGACTATTCAGTTTCCCAGAATTCGTAGGCAAAATAATAGGAACAGTAAAAAAATCTGTTTTCTTCCATATCTATGTTTTCTAAAAAGTTTTCAAGAATTTATTTACTGATATCTAATGATTTTTTAATTTTATTTTTACACATGTTTTAATTTTTACAAAATGGTTTAAAATGTAATCTTCTAGTTGTTTTCCAAGCGAGGTACTTTGACTTTTTATTTAAAACAAGAAAGGAATCTTTGTTTTAACATACACGACCTGAATATAATTTACTGCCATAATTATGTCTCAATAATTTAAATATTATTTTACAATTTTATATGGTTATTTTCAAATAAATTTTTTTATATAATTTTTTTTAAAATTTATATTTTTATTAAGTGGTTTCAAAATTAAAAGTTTGTTTTCCTTAAGAAATATTCCAAGTGATATTTTAAAGTAATTTTCATCAAAGATTGAATTATTTGATATTAATTATGATTTAATGGGGATATGATCCAATGATAACATTATTATTATTTATTTGAATGGTTTATTTTTATGATGATGATATGTTTATAAAACCAATTTTTTCAATGGGATATGCTATAATGAATTTTTGAATTTTTTATGAAAACTATTAATTTTTCATAGGTTATGATGTATGATGAATGTTTTAAGATCTTATGGAACACATATTAATGGATTAAGATTATTTAACCAGTGGTCCCATAATTATATATCCCTCCAATTCATTGGGTAAAAATTGATATCTCGTGAGTTAATAAGGACTAGAATGCAAAGTGAACCCAGTTTAGTAAGGCACTTTGTTCACTATGACAACCTTGGGAGTAAACCTTGAATAAGTATATGATGAAATGAAGAGTGAACCAAGTCCACAATGATAGTCATTGAAGTTATACTTGACTGAGGAATGATTTTCTATGATTATTTTTATGCTAAAAACTTATGTCTTATGCTAATTTCATGCACTCATGGATCATGTTCTTTGATTCCTTTATGATTCATCTCTTATAAACTGCCAAAATTTATGACATGATTCAATATTATGATCTATTATATGCAGGGTATGTATTTTAAAATGTTATTCTCATGTTATCATACCCTTATGCTCGTTTTATGTTTATGTGATCATTGATATCTCATTTTTTACCCTTATTGACCATCTAAGATTACCCTTTTATATGTTTTATTTTCCCTAGGATATGAAAAAATGTTATAAGTAGGGTATGTATAAGAATATTAATATATGGAAATATCTTTGTGATAGATATTAAATATTTTTCATTAAATAAAAATATTTTTTATCTAGTCTCTAAATACAATAAACCTTTATGGTCCTTGGCTTTTTATTTATAAAATATATTTAATATTCATCTATTAAGAATTAATTTCTATGTATAAAAATTATGTTTTTAGATAGTTTTAATAGTAAGTGAATATTTTCTTTAATTTTAGATGTTTGTTCAAACTATATTTTAACCTATTATTTGTCTTCTCCTAAATAATAATTATATTTTAAACCTATAACATATTTATAGTAATTAATATATAAAATCCTTGTTTTTTTAAATTATTTGATAATTTTTATACTATTGTATAACTTGATGAATGTGTTTAGTTTGGTCTATTGGTTGTGATTTCATTATTTGAGAATTGTTATTAATATTATATTATTTATTTCTATGTTACTCACTTATAGCTTGTCATTTAAATGTTTCTTCATATGTTGGGTGTTTATTCACATATACATGGGTATGTGTGTGTATTTATATTCACATGAGAATATATGAATATTTTTATTGAGAGACATATATATATATAATTTATACACATTTAACAATAAAGAAAATAATTATAATTTAATTTTAGTGTTTGAAATTGGTTTCCAAATAAGTTTTCAAAAGGTTTTTTTAAATTAATTTTAAAGGCCCTATTGGTATTTTATAAAGGGAACTATTAATAGAATATTTTAAAAATGAAAGTGTTTCTCGTGAAAGTTTATGATATAGATACTGTAAATGGATTGAGATTTTTTTTATAAATTAATCTTTTCATCTACTATTTAATGATATATATATATATATATATATTCTATTATCAGTTATTCTTTTTTTCTAAACCTCATGGGAAACCTCAGGTGCTTTGGTAGGATAACCTAAATATGATTATTTTCTTCACCACTAGCCATACTAGTGAAGTATTTCTATAGTGCCAAATCTATAAAAAGACATATTAGAACACCAAATCCACCACTTGGGTGATATATTATCTCTAGGTTCTTAACCTTTAGTGGACTTAGTTTGTTTCACCCATTATTCTTATTTTTAGATTATTAATTATATAGCTTTTCTCTTTTCACTAGAAATACCTTGTACATTCATATCACACACACACACTTTCATTCATCATATAATTTTCAATACTAGTTTATGATTTTACTTTAGTATCCTCTTACTTTATTTGTTTACCCTTGTTCCTTACTGCTATTTTGTTCTGAAATGTATATCTTAGTTTAGTAGTCATGTTTTTATTCCTATATTTATTATTTTAGTTCCATTTGGAGTATTTTGAAATAAATGGTTTTTAAAATAGGGATTACAAAATCACATTTTAAATGAAATATTTAAATAATTTTTATAAGTTTCTTAATATATATTTTTTATTTTAAAATAGTTTTGGAAAATGATTGTAAGTTCTCTTTAAAACAAAGAAATTTTATGTTAAATTCATGTCACTGGTATAAAAATATGATTCTACGTCATAATGTTAATATATGTTTTTCTAAAACCGACATTACAATACAGATGGAGGAACTTTAAATGTCATTTTTTAGTAAAATAGATGTTAAAAGTATTTCCAATATACTTTTGATGTCAATTTTTAGTAAAATCGCCATGATTTTTTTTAACTTTTGATTTTGGATTTTAGTAAACCAACATCAATTTTTTAAAATTTTAATGTTTTTTAGTATAACTGAAGTCAAAAGAAATTAAAAACCATATACACACAAGTTCCCCCTCCTTATGTAGATGAACTTTTTTTAGAAACCCTAATAAGTGTGACACATGACTTTCGACCCCACTTTATCATCCTCAATCTTCCTCATTTGGTCTATTTTTTTAATTAATTTTCATTATTTTTCTTATTTGTTACATCATTCCCACTTTTATTTGGCTTTATTCATCCCACCAATATTCATTTCATTTATCTTGTTTGAGTTTCACCACTTTTTTATTTTATATCTATTTTGAGATATATTATTTCTGAAGGTCATCAATCATCATTTTAGATATCTTTGTTGTATATTTGTATCCTGAATCTCTATATTTTTCAAGTTAATTTTTTTATTTTTTAAATATTTATTAAGTATTTGTTAGTTAAAAATTGTATTTAATAATTTATTTTCTTATATATGCATACTTTTAAATTATTTATTTTTTGTGGTTAAAATTAGTTTGAAAGTATAATTTAATTATGATTATAAATTGTATGTTATTTTGATATAATTTCTTTATAATTAGAATTTTTTATTAATAATTTTTTATGTTTATGAAATTTTAATTGTTACTTTTTTATATATTTAAATTTAATTATAATTAGATAAAAAATGATAGATGTTTTAAGATTTAGTTGGATCTTTGGATATTAGAGATTTGTAAATCATCATAATAGATTAGATCATTTTTTATCACTCTTTTGATTTTAAAGAACTCATCTAAGGTGGGTGTGTCTAAAAATTCCCAAATATTATTTATAATTGTTTTTTATTAAATAGTTATCAATAAATGGTTAATTTATTGGTTTGATTATATGTTTATATGTTTAAAATTTTTCTTTTATATATATTTTTTAATGACTGTTTGTTTTAATATATTAAAATTTTATATTATGTTCTTAAGTAATTAATGGACTGAAATTGGATAAATTTGTGAAGAACGACTGATGAAAATGAAAAATTATTTGATGATTTCTTATAATTTTCTAAATGAAATCTTGAGAATAGAGATCATATTTTATATCCATGCATGAAGTGCTTGGATACAAGAAATTGAAATTCCAAAGAAATAACAACCACCTAATTTATTATGATTTTAATCATAATTATAAATGTTGGGTTGAGCATGGTGAAATAATAGAAAATTTAACATCTAATTTTGATGAAGATATTCCTCATGAGATAGAGGATCATATTATTGAATAAATTCATGATGTATGCATTGAAACCAATGAAAAACAATAATTTTTGAACAATTGTATGTAGATGCTAAGAAAACACTATTATCATGTTGCATTAAATTTACATTCTTATTAATAGTTCTTAGATTAGTTAACTTGAAATCAAGAAATAGGCGGATTGATAAAATTTTCACTGAATTTATTGAACTTTTAAAAGAACTACTTCTAAAAGGAAACACTCTTCGGGATTCCAATCATGACATGAAGAAAATATTATACCATATGGGATTGGGCTAAAAAAATATATGCATGAATCAATTAATATTTTATTTATAGAAATAAATTTTAATGTTTATTAGAATTTCCTAAATTTGGGACATCATGACATAAGATCGATGGAAAATTCAACTCTGATTTATTCTCAAGAACAAACACCAAACCCCCACTAAATTAATTTGGTATCTTCCAATAATTCCTCATTTTAAGAATCTATTTAAAAATTAAAATGATTCAAATAGGTAAATATGACATACATATGAGTGAATCCCTAGTGGAAACATACATCAACCTTCTGATTCTCTATAGTGGAAAAGATTTGATAAAAACGTTCCTAATTTAGTAAGTGATGCTAAAAATCACATAATGAGATTGTGTATAGATAGAATTAATCCATATCAGAGCCTCAGTATTCAAAATAGTTCATGGTATTCTATGTTTGTTAATTACAACTTTTCCCCATAGATATATATGAATAAAAAGTATGGTATGATAATATTGATGATTTCTGGATCAAAAAAGCTAGAAAACAATATTGATTTCTAACTTTCATCATTGATTGATGATTTAAAATTTCTATGGGAGATGGGTTTTACCATTTTTCATTCATATAAGAAATAATATTTTATTTTGTGTGTTATGGTAACATTCACTATAAAAAAATTCTTACATATGAAAACTTATCAGGATACAGTGTTCATAGACATAAATCATGTCCAATTTGTGAATAAGAGACTCTATATTATCAATTGTATACTGGAAGAAAGAAAATGTACATTATACATAAAAGATTTATGTTAATAGATAATCCTTATTAAATATTGAACAGGGTATTTAGTAGTTTACAAGAGTATATTCTCTCCCCATAACCATTGTTAGTTGAAGAATACTATGATGGGGTGAAAAATATTTATTTCACATTTTGAAAGAAAAAATGTTCTTATTTTCAAACAAATACTTAGAAGAAATGGTTAATCTTATTCAAACTACATTATTGGATATTTATAGATATAAAACATAATATTTATATTATTCATGTTTACAAAACATATGTGACTTTTTGATTGTAACTTTATTATACATAAAAGAAAATAAAAAATATGGATTTCATGCAAGATTGAAATTAATATCCATGGGAATATGTTTTAAGTTAACTCCCAATATGTAAGGAAACATAACCTATTTACTTATGAATTATCAAACATTAAGTAGTAGTAATAATTTGAACATTTTTTAATGTATTCATGGTATTTAAGTACCCAATGTATATTCTTAAAATGTGAATAATTTGGTGTTATTAAAGGAGTTAAAATTAACATGTATGAAATCTCATGATTGGCATGTATTGATGCAACAACAGCTACTGGGTATAGTATGTGGTATATTGTTAATACTTATTAGAAATTATATCATTGGGTTATGTTACTTTTTAAAATCCATTTATAGAAAAAAAATTGATCAAAATTTTTTAAATATACTAGAGAATAAATTTACCCTCAGAATTTATCAACTAGAAATTTATTTCCCTCCATTATTTTTGATATAATGGTTCATCAAGTGATTCATTTGGTGTAATAGATAATAATATATGGGATTACTTGTTTATGTTGGATGTATCCTTTTAAAATATATATGAAAAATTTGAAGTGATTTGTTAAAATACTCATTGAAAAAAGTCTATATTTTTCATATATATATATATATATTGGAAGAGGTGACTGAGTTTGGTATTAATTATTTGTATAAATTATAGCATGTTAGTCTCCCTATATCTTGACATTTCATAGTTGATAGTGAAGGTAGATGGATTTGTTACTTAATGGTAAAGTTAATTACACATGATGAAGTGATGTAGAAAAATGTATATGTTCTGAACAACAATGATGAGGTCCAACCATATATATAATCACATATTGCTGGATTAAAGTTGTTATTTATATAAAGAAAAGAAAATGGGTTGATGTTTGAAAAAAAGACATTTGTTTCATGGTTTAAAGACAAAGGTAATATTGATTTATCTATATCAAAAACTTTGAAATGGTTAGCAAGGGGACCATGTCTGAATGTAATCACATGGTCTAGTTTTGAAATTAATTGTCACACATTTTATATAAAAAATGATGTATAAAAGAGTACCATTCAAAATTTTATGGTAATGGTCATCATTGGACAACTACATTTTTCAAGTAAAAAATATAAAAATCCAATTTTTTCAGCAATGATATATTTTTAAGTTTTTTAGGATATATTGGAAATTTATTATACTAAATTTTGAGTATATGTTTTTAAGTGTAACTATGTTGATTGTAATAGTGGTGCAAAGCATGATAAATTATGGATCAAAACTCATCAATTTAAAAAATATTTAGTTGCAAATAAGAACTATTTTTAATGGAGAAACATCTGAAACAGATATTTTATGTTATCGTACCATCGAGTGATTAGTGTTCCAACACATTACTAGGGAAAAGAATTCATTTTGATGATGAGGATGGTGATAATGTTGTGGGTGTTTGGTTTTTCATCTATTGCATGATTTCTAGATTTTAGAAATGACTGCAATATAATCAAATTCCATGTTATATGAAATGATCATATTGAAATGATATGATAAAACACTTAGTTACTCTCCTAATTAATCAGTTAAATATTTATTTTTCTAATTATTAAAATTTACACATGTAAAAAAACTCCATTTTTAAAATATGTATGTTCAAATCTATAGATATTGATCATTTATGTGATTTTTATTTTAAATTTTATATTAAAAAGTTCCAGTTAAACATTATTTGATTGAAAAAACCTAAAATAATTATGTTTTGGTGAAATTAACACATATAAAAACACTTTTTTTAACTGTGTTATTTAAATTTATAAATAGTGATCAAATCTATGATTTTTTAAATAATTTTTATATTTATTAGTTTAGGTTATATATTTTTTGGTTAATAATCATTGAATCATTATTTTTTTATAAAACTTACACATGTATTGACATTGTTTTTTTTATTGTGCATTTTTGTATTCATTATTTTTTATATTCACTTTTATTATAATATGTAGGTATATATAATATAATTATATTCATCTATTTAAATGGTATACATAGAGGTAGAGTAAAATTTACCATGATATGTGTATGTTTTTTCATATTAATATATCTTCAATTATTAAAATTTTAATATGAAAAAATTATTCATAGGAATACTAGTGATCCTCTTACAATAGATTCATCTTATTCTTATTCTCCAGAGGACACTATTCCTAGAGTTGGTATATGTGGGATTACACATTTAACAAAACCTTCACTTTATCATTGATGGAAAAGAATATATATTGAATTTGATGATAATAATAAACTAGATAGCCCAAATGAAATGTATTTTAGAAGTTATATCACCATACATATCCATTGTAGGATTTAAATTTAATATTCGAATTAGTAGTCTTTAGAAAAGATAATGAAAGAGTATCCATGTGAGTCTATAACAGTAAAATATATTAATTGGATTATTTTTATCCAATTCTTAAAATATTATATATTTTATATGACAAAAATTTAATATATCCAATTACAGATGAAATTTGACCTTTAAGAAATAAAATAAATTAGGAAAAGATGAGTATATTTAGTGGTGGTTCATTGGAAATATTTTTAAAAAATTAATAAAAAAATATGTTTCTAGGATGTTATAGAATAAAAAATCATGCATCAAGTATGGATAATTTTATGCAAAAAAATGGGATAAATTTTTCATCATCCAACATGATGAAGCATTTATAGAATGTTGATTATTTTTTTATTGTAAAAAAAATTATTACCTCTTGAATTATTCATTTGTTTTTATATAACAGACCTCCAGGAGAACTCACCAAGAGATCAAGTTACAGAATGTATACTTTCATAATTTTTCACATTGATATATCATTTATTATAAGAAAAAATTATTTTAAAAAATTTAAATGCATTAAGATCTAAATCTAGTAGAAACTCATAGAAGGTTTAATTCTATCCTCCATCTCCCCCAAATCACCATGAAAAATTGAAATTGGTGAGAATGAGAAAAAATGAAAAGTTTCTTACAGATCCATCTAGAGAAGTAACTGATATGATTATAAGAAATTAATTTTTATTTTTATTGGATTTTGGTATTTATTAAATTAATAACACTAATATACTATTTGAATATATAAATTCAGAATTACCATCATGATAATTCAATGCAGAGTATTGTTATCTATAATGGTAGGATGGACATTCTATCTATTTATTTAGGAAAGCCAGAGCACCCAAGGCATGTAATAGGATATGAAGCAGGTTTTAGTATTAGGAAATTATTTGGTAATACATGTATCATCCCACTACTCAATTTTTTGTGCTTTTGACACTTTTTTATCATTATTTGTTTGTTTCTCATTTCAAGTTGTTTCTATAGACTTTCAGAAATTTTTGGAAGCTTTTAAAGTTATACGCGATTGGGTCATGGTTAGGGAAAACCATGCGGCTTATCTCAGTAAACAGTGTACTCTGTGTGATGGTTCTAGAGGGTGGCACATGAAAGTGCATGGTTAGTCAAAACCAGGCGGCCTCTCATCCAAAATATATAGCCTTGGATATTGAGGTTTTTTATGGTTTGTGCATGGTTACTCTAACCATGTATCCAAATCATTAACCATTTTAATAAGCCTAGTGAGGGAACATAGTTAGGCACACTATTAGTACTAACCATGCGGTGAAACCTAGAAAACTAATCACACAAGTTTTTAGTCCCCAGAAGACTGTAATTAAAATACAAAAAACATGGTTATGACTTATAAAAACCTCCCATTGATCTCTAATTTGATCCTTTATATTTTGGAGGCTCTTAAGTGGATAATTGGATCTTCTAACCTCTCTTATTCATGGATTGGGGTGTTGGTGGATGGGTCTGATCTCATTCTAATAAGTGGAATATCTTTGATTTGGAATCCCCATTTCTTAACTTTACTCTTCCTTTGAGATCAATGAATCCTCATGTTTTTTATGGATCTAAACCTTGATTTGATGGATTAGGATTATAGGGATTCCACTTTGATCTTCCTCATGAATTATTCTATGTTAGAGATTCATATATCGGGTAATTTATCGTCTAATCAGTGATTAAAGGAAACTGATTTCGTAAGTCTTTTCCCTATACTTGAAACCTTGACATGCTCACTTTATTTGAAATTTATTTTCAATTTATTTTCGTAATTTTATAATATTTTATCTTTTATTTCAAGGATTCATGGATTTTTGAAACCAAACCCATTTTAGTGGATTTTATTAATTGTGTGGATTTTTAGAAAATATGTATTGAAATGAGAAATTATTTAATGAAATGATTTGATGTTGAACCTTGAGAAAAATGTTTGTAAATGAAAGATGATTTTAAAAGGCATGAATTTGTTGGAAAACTAATGATTTGGTTTTGAAAATTTAAATTTCATATTGAAACTTTAATTTAGTCAATTAAACTATGAATAATGATTTTAATTAGACTAAACTAAATTTTATATTATTAACTTATTAAAATACCATGTGATCCAGAGTAGTTAGTAGTTGATTAAGACAAGCATTCTAGGACTCTAAATCCCTATAAATTTTATTGATGGTGAAAAATCTAACTAATCCATGTTCAGAATGATTTTTCCCTATGGGGGTGTTCATTGAATCTATCATGATGTCTTAATCCTTAGGAATATGTGCACACATACTGAGCTATATTGATTTGACCTATTAGTGAGACAATCCTACAACTAGAAACTAATTCACCTCACGGATGATGAATATAGATTTTTGTTTAATTTTATTATTACATGGCACTATTTATCAAACTATTTTACTCATTCCTTATTATTTTATTAAAATGTTCATTTAATCTAGTTTTTTATATAATTTTCATCTTTTGGTTTTGAAATAATTATTTAATAAAAATGTGAAATGATTGACCATGCCTTGTATTTATTTAAATTTAATCATAAAAGGTTTATTTGTATTGAAACTACTTATATAGCATTTTTTGAAATCCTATAGGGATCCTTTCTCACACCCTACCTTTTTCTTTAGCCATTTATAGATTATGTTATGTTAGGTTTAGGAAATGGGAAAGATCAACTTGGAGGTGGTGGGTGTGCTTGATTCATGGAACCTTGGGTGATGGCGGTGACCAGTGGAGCTGTAATCCACTCATCACATGAAGATTCTAATTTTTTATCTAGATGGATTTCATGTTTCCTTTTGGATGATATTTTACTTTGGGTTCTTTATCTATATTCTTGTGGAACTTTTCTCCTTGAGGATTATTTGGCATACCAATTGTTCACTGTTTATTATTCTATTGTTGTATGTCCTAAATATTTATTCCTAGGGAAAATATTTCTATATGACTTTTTCTTGATTCTCTAGTGAAATCACCAACCCATGGGGATTGGGAACTCCCTTTGGGTCATGTCAAAGCCAGCTTGAGTATTGGTGTACCAGGGTATTCAGGTTGGTTCATTATAGTCCAAGTATGAAATTGAGAGATGTGTAATTATATTCCTTAAAATATATGTTGAAAGACTTAAAATAATAGATGGGAGATCAAATGAAAACAGAAGTTTATGAAATTTTTGAACAAATGATGATACATTCATAGTCTATGAAACCTACCTACTCATATCCTCCATCTTCGCATTCAAATCTAACCTTATACTAATATACTAGGGATACCCATGTATATATTTTAGCTTATAGAGTAGTATATATTTTGGGTTTATTGTGTACATAACCATCCTATATAGTTAATTCAGGTAAGAGTAAAAATACATGGTATTATTAATCCAAATGATCTAGTGTTTTTTTTATAGAGGAAGCTACCATAGTTAGATATTGTGTGAGTTGTTTTTTAATTAGGCCAGTTATCCTTCTTCATCACTTTACATATGAGGTATGTGTACTTTTTAAAATTGTATTAACATTTTATTATAGATTTCCAATAATGTTTTTTTATATTTAATTTTTATAGGAGTATCTAAAATCAAAAGAAATAGTGAAAAAGAAACATAAGGTTTAAGAACCTACACCATTAGATTCTTTTGATATTTATTATGGGCTAATAATATTATCCTAGATTTATTCTTTCTTATAGCCTTTTTATGTGTTTTTTATGACATTCAATATATGTGGAAGAGACTATAAATTAATAAAATTCAAAAATTATGACATGGATCTTATTATTGTTTATCAACTCACCATACTTGTGTTTCCATTGTTTTCCATGAAAATAAATTTTAATTTCAGTTTATCTTTCTTTAAATAAATAAGACTTATAGTGAATTAATTTAAAACTTATCTAATTATGTATCTCGACAATCATTTCATTCAAAATTAGGTCACTTTAATTTTGGTTTTATAGATCTATAGAATATTTCAACTGTTGTGATATATCTGAATGATGATGTTATAGTTACATATATATGTGAAAGATTATAAAATATAAATATTAGGTGTTGGTTTTTTCTATTCTTTTATGGGTAAGAATACCAATATAATTATGAACAAATAATCATTATAATGTCATTAATTTTTAAATTTTTATATTAATGTGGTCATTTTATGTTTGGCATATTCTTCCCACTTGAATATATGATATATTGGTTTTTCTCTTTATTGGGTAGAATTTGTAGAACTTTTGGACAAATTGTTAAGAAGGTAAGTTCTATTCTATTTTATAAATTATTTAATATTAAATATTCTTATTATATATGTTTTTTATCTGATATATGAAAATATAGGTCATGGAAAAAGTTTAATGATGTTCACTTATCGATACAAAAGTCAATTAAAATTAAATACCAAAAATTACAGGTAAATAAATTTTACATTAGATAATATTAGTTTTGTATTATATATATATGTATATATGTGTGTGTACGTTACTATTATCAAGGTAATATTTCATAACAATGGTTTCATAATCAAAAAGTAAATGATTAATGTGGTTATTATGTTTTAAGATTCATTTTTACATCATCACAATCAGGATGATGATTGATTGTAATGAGATTAGCTATATTACAAATTTTAGGTTTCTTATAAAAATATTATATTTTTTAATCATATAGTATTATTTTTTTGTAGGTTTTCAATGATTTTGAATCATATATGGAGAAATACTTTACCCACCTTCAAAATTTATTTGCAATTTTTTTAGGTATGGTTAATTTGTAGATTGAGTGTCTTGTGTATCGTTTTCTTTTGATGAAAGTTTAAACAATGAGTATTTAGAAAATTATTGGCTAGTTTATTATTATTATTCTATAGTGTAATTAAAATATTTTCATAGGTTTTTGGTTCTTGTATTTATCTATATATTTTTTTAAAAACATATTTTCCACATCATTTTATAACAAAACCAACATTTAAAGTGAAAAAAAAATCACATTCAAAGTTAGTTTTAAGTAAAACATGACATCGAACTCCTTTCCAAATCGGTTTTTCTAAAAAATGACATGGAAATAATAATAAATTTTATTTTATAATACCTTTTGATGTTGGTTTTTTACCCAAAACTGACATCAAAAGAAACTTCCCACATCTTTTTTTAAGAAAACTAATGTGTAAAGATAATAAGTTATTTCTTTAATAGCTTTCAATGTCAGTATTATTACAAAACCGACATTTAAAGAAACTTTCTAGACTGTTTTTTCCAAAAAAACAACATGGAAAGATAAATAAATTTATATTTTTAAGATCTTTTGATGTTGTTTTTTTTCCAAAGATGACACGGAAAGATAAATAAATTTAGTTTTTTAAGATCTTTCAATGATAGTTTTTATCCAAATACAATGTGGAAATTTTATTTCAACATATTTTTTCCCAAAATAGATACATAAAAGGCCAGATAAAATCTCTTTTTAAGATATTTAGATGTTGGTTTTCAAGAAACTAACATCAAAACTATTATTTTCAAAATTTCCTGTATCAACATCAATTAAAAATTGACATTATAAATTGAAAAAAAATGTAAAAATGTTTTATTATTATAGTGTGTATTTCAAAATAGATTTAAATGGATTTTAAATTAAATATTAAGAATTTGGTAAGGTGATTGGTAACCTACTATTCATTTTATACCCATGTTTATATCATATCTTAGTTTCAAGTTTTTATTTATCTATTGATCACTCAAGGAGTGTTTATTATTTCAGAACTCAATGGTGACTCATAAAGTCATATAAAATTTAATTTATTGTTTTGTTTTGTTTTTATTTAGCTTTTTAATTAGCTAAATCATTAATCCTAATTTTTCTTTCTTTCTTTTATAGTTTGTTTTTTATGAATGTGGAATTTTGGATATTGAAATTGAGGTCATTTTTATAGGGAGTTATATGTGAGAAAGATGTTTTTTGTTATTTAATTTATTTTACACCTGATTAATTTTTTATGTATGAGAATCCAATGTATGGATGCATCATATTTCTTTTTATTTAAATTTATACAAGTAATTTAATTTAATTTATGGATAAAATTGTTCCCACTATATTACTTATGATTCCCTAACACTTGTAATCATCCCATGGGGATCGAGAATGTCCCTAGATAATGTCACATGACATGTTTGGAATTTGACAAAGGGATGAATCAATTTGGTTCATGATTTTTCCTCTTTAATGGTTGGGGAAGTTAGAGTTCTTCTTCAGGTTAGAAAAGGAAGCGGGTGGAGTCCATCGTTTTTCAGATTTTGCAATGGTGTATTATTCAGGGCATTGGGAAGTGACTTGATTTTAGTGTTGGAAAGTAGGACACATTAATATAGAATTCCAAGAGGCACCTAGTACATTCCCTCAAGGTGGGAAACTATGTCATATTCAATGATTTTTTAGGAACACTCTGCAAGGTAGTTGAGTGGGATCTTCTATCACTTGAGGCTCCCAGGTTCGGTTTTATGGTTCTAAGGAGGAGGGTCCCAATTTAAAGCTAAATTTTACTCCAATATTATTATTAATATGTTGAGTAGATCCAATTCATGCCATATTAATGCAGTTAAACTTTTTATATGGGATTCTAATGCAATTTCATCCATCATAAGAGGTACAGTTTTAATTTCTTTTTCCATGGATTTGGTATTTTTTGATATGGTTGCATCCCATTCATTTATTTTTTTCTAAGTTTATTAAGGATTATTTATTGGATTTTAAGCTATTTTTTTGTGTTGGATATTTCCACTCTATTGGAAAATAGAAAAGATAAAGTCTTAATGTTTTTTTAGTGTCATATGGTAATCACTAACATTGAGATCATATATGATTTATTATCCTTTGACCTAGAAAATTTTTATATTATCATTGGAATGGATTGGATGATTATTTTTAATTAATAGATCAATTTCTATCATTTGATATTTTAGTTCCTTTATCTTGAAGGGAACACTCATATATTCCTTGGTGAGTGGGATCATAGTTCATGGAGAGTATGACCTATTATCCCAAATGTTGGTTTGATCTCATTCTAGTTTTCCATTTTTCTTTTCAATGCAACAGGGAAAATTTTAGCTTGTGAGATTCTAGTGGTAATAGATAGGTATCTTTTTGTCTATATAGATGACTTTTTTTTGGGTTTTCACCTCAGTGGTATATAGGTTTATAAATTGAATTAATTCCTTGGATGGGCCCCATATCTTTATTGTCCTACTAGATAACTCCTACCATGCTGAGAGATTTAAAATTTCAGCGAAAAGATCTCAAAAATAAAATTATTTATTTGACTAAGTGTTTCAACATTATAATCACATATTCTATTTTCAAACAAGGTAATAAAAATAATTTGATGTTTCATCAATTAACAAAAACTAAACGAAGTTACCATTAAGAATAAGTACCCATTATTATTGATTTATGACCTATTTGATCAGTTTATGGGATCCCATTGCTTTTTAAAAATTTATTTGAGATTGGGATACCATAAGTTGATGGTTTTGTACATATATATTCCTAAAAACACTTCAAAAATAAATTATGGAAAATATGAGTACTTGGTTATGTTTTTCGTCCTTTATAAAGCTCTTATGGCTTTCATGGATTTAGTGAATAACATTTTTCATCTCTTCCTATATTCCTTCCTAGTAGTGTTCATGGATTAAATCATGGGGTACTCTAAGTCAAAGGAGGAGCTCAAGGACCATCTAGTTGTTATTTTGAAGACCCTGAAGTAGGGCCGCCTATTTGAAAATATCTCTAAATGTAAATTCTAGATTCAGGAAGTCATATTATTGCATTATGTGACATCTGAGAGGGTGTCTCGATAGATCCTAACAAGATTAAGGTAATGATTTATTGATAGTTTTCCAAGACTTTTTTTATATAATCAGTTTCTTAGGCTTATATAGGTACAACAAATATTTCATTCAAAACTTCTCTAGGTCATATTTTCCCTCAGAAACATTGACCCAAAAGGGGTAAAATTCGATTAGGTTGAGATGTGTCAGAGGTATTTTGAAGGGGTGAAAGTGATGTTGACTTAAAATCTAATTTTAATTTTTCCTAAGTCAATTTAGGTATATTTCATATATTATGATACTCTAGGATGAATTTTCTCATGTACTGTGTAGACATTCTTTAGATATGGTGAATTAGGTGTGGACCAATTTTACCAAAAAAATCTTCTTTTACCTCCAATCCCCCTTTGGTTTTTAACATCTATAAACTATTAGGATATTAATGAATATTTTTTGTATTTTACCATACCAAACACCTTTATGAAATATAGATACTAAAATTAAAAATAGAACAAACATTTTTACATGGTTCAACCCTAGTGTGAGTAACCTACACTTTACCGTGTCAACTTCTATTCAGTAACAGATTATCTAATATAATCGAATCACCAATTATAATGGGTGTACAAGAATCATCCTAAACTTTGTTCACATGATATTAAACTTCTGTAGACATAATATTACTCTGGGTATAATCCTCTATTATATAACCCAAGTGAAGGGTGTCTTTATACTACCTCCACAATCTTCAATTCCCAAGGGTTCTTCTTTTTACCCCCCCCCCCCCCCTTGAAGTTGATCACAATCTCCCAAGGGATGTAACTACAGCCACAAAGATATTCCAATTCTTCAAATTAGAGATTTTCTAAATACAAAAATATATTCAAACTCAACAAATGAAACATGTCCTTTGAAACTCTACAGCTTCCAGTTCTTCCCAAAATTTATAGCTAACTTCTCAAACCCACTTCTTTGAGACCTAATAGGTTTCATGATTCTGATAGACTCACTCTTGTTCTTATTATTCTTCTATTTTGCAACATACAATAGTTTCATCCTACTTTTTATTCTTCAGGATCTTTAGTTCTCTTACATACTCAAATTTCTCACTACAATACAACAATGACATAGTAATTACTTCTTTATATTTTCATATTCTCAATATCTCCAAACTCACATGCACTAGTGGGTATATTAAATTCATTATATATTTTCCAAATATTTTAAATAGTATATTACGAAGACAAAATTTATTCTTGTGTAAAATAACCATTAAATAATACCAAGTTTGGGTTTAAATGAATTCGTGTGCATTACTTTTTCTTCTAAAGGAGTATTTTAAAAATACCCCTAATGAATGCTCTTCATTTTTGAAACAGGACCAAATAAAATATTTTTTATTCTTCTATAGTCATGACATATTTTTCTCAAAATATTCCATAAAATCCTCACTATAAATCTATACAGTTGTACATAGATCTACAAAAAAATCATTTCTAAGGCGTGGTGCCTTTATTGCTTTTCTAGATTCATACAATTTGGAAGTTATATCATTTATAAAGTCCAAAGAAAATTTTAAAAAATACATCATAGTTTCCCATGAACACTTAAACAACCTCAAATAAAAAATATGTATGTTTTTATAAGTATCATCTTAAGGTTTTACAATTCTTCATATGTATTATTCTTGATAACCATAATTTTATTTTAATCATCAAATAATACATTTAGTGGTCCTTTACACTTTGATATTTTTTTATTTTACACATGAAAATAAAAAACTCAGTCTTATATCATGGATTTTATAACATTCATGATTTTCTAAACTCAATAAAATAGCTTTAGCATCATAAATTTTGTATTTCCTTAGAATTAAATAATTCTAGAAACTCTGTTTTTTCTAAATCATTGATCTTACATTTCTATGGATGAATAAAAACTTGTGTATCATCTCATGGTTGAATCAAAAACCTTTTTAGGTTTTTGATTTTTATATCATGAATGAACAATTATTGCATCATCCCAAATAATTTCATCTTTATTAGATAGAAAATCTGTGGAACTTTTAAATTTTTCTAAGTGTTGAAGTTTTACACTAGGAAATTCAAAGTCCTATATTTGGAAAAGATAACTTTTTAGAGTCTTATTATCAATGGTTGAATACTTAGATTTATATATATAAGTACTACACTCATTCAATATATATTTTTCAATGTACTTCAATGACTTATGATGGACACTGAAGTCATAGTATAAATATTTTGGATCGGTAAAGTCTTAAAATCATCAGAGTCATGTGATGTAGTTAAAATCCTTATAAACATCTCAATGATTTATACTCAACACCTGAAGTCTTGTATTTGGAAGAAAATTCATACGATCAGAAAGTAAAGTATTATGCTTGAGAATTTATGCATTTTTTATGAACTTCAAAAACTAGATTTATAAAGGTAGCATCAAAACAACTTATGATTGTTTCCAAGGCTTCTCCAACCTATTCAAACAATCTCAAAACTTATTCAAATAATTATTTTAATTATTATAATAATTTTAAAACCCTTTTGACACATTTATGAGGTGTTGCATCATAAATAATATTCAAATATGATTATTTCAAAAAATTCCTCTACCAACTCAGGTGAAACCTTCTTCAATCAATCCTAAGACATCTCTATTTAGATTTATCATGCATCCAAGAGTGTATAAAAATTGATTATAGAAGAGAGTATACATTATACTAATTTAATGAGTTCTCCAACTTTATATTGTAAGGAATCTATCTAGCTAGCTTTTCCAAGGGCATGTGGTCTTCTTCTTTTCCATTTTTCCTCATAGAAGAAACTTCTCTTTTATGGGTGGAAACTCACATCTTAACTTGAGACCTCTTCTTCATTTGAGATTATATCATTAACTTTATGTTTGAAAAAAAATACAAAAAACACAACCTTTTTACATAAGAACCTTCTTATTCATGTTTTTTTTAAATAAATATCTTTTCAAAGTCAATGATATCATATCCCCCTTCTTGAAAATAAATGAAATGGGTATGATACTCCCCCTATTTTTAACACACATGATAAGATTTTATACACCTTTTTAACATAATAGGGATTCCCTTTAATTTATTATCACCTTTATTTTTTTATATTACTTGATATTTATACCACTTGAAATACTAATTGGAATTCCAACTGATACAAATTTAAATACAATCGGATGATATTCTTCAAATTCTTATCCCTTTTATGACACCAGTCTAAGAGGACTTTACCAAAAAACCTCATCTCCAAGTGATTTCTTTTCTACTTCGAGATATCTAATCTACTTTTATGTGAGATAATGATTTCAAAAAGAATAATTGATTTCCATATATAAGTGGTTATATGAAATTATGAGCATCGCATCATCATATGATGATAACTTGGCATCACATTTTACATATAAATATTCCATTAAAAAAATCAAAACTAACTTCATAAGGCCTAATATTTTTTAGAAAAAAATTTTGAAAAGTTTAGAGAAAAAAATTTCAATATTTTCACATGTGATTCTAGTTTTATCTATCGCATTTTGGGGGCAGTTCTTACCGATTTTTAGGAAATATCAGGAACCTATAATCACTTGAACAAATATATCAAAAGATTTAAAGTGTCAGGTATTCCCCCACTTGGTTAGATAATCAATACATCTTGATAAACATAATATAAACATGTTAAAAAAGTGATAGGAGAATGAAATCCTACCTCATCCTTAAAATTTTAAAAGAGTTATCTAAATTTCCAGATTCAAATATATTTAATAGATTCTTCCAACATCATTCTTCTTTAGAGCTCCCACTAAAGAGAATACTCTCTGGCCTTTATTTTCTACTCTTTACATAATTAAAATACTAATGAAAAAAATATAGGGTGAGGGTGGTTCTTATAGAAGATACTCAATTTGAGCAATTGGGTTGAGACAGATTCCTCAACTCAAAAACTCCTTTGCTTATAGGTCTAAAGTGTCTATACCTCTTCATACTTATTCCACCCTTCACTTTCTATATTTTTTAAAATTTGGGAATAATGGTTTTATGTTTTTTATTAGTTGGAATATTATTTTTAAAATGAGAAAATAAAAAACATTATTTATTTTAATATTGATATATATTTCTAGACAAATCCATCTAATTTGAACATATGGTTAAATAAATTTTAGGATATTCTCAAATTTCATTTTTCTATTAAAATATTCTTTAAATTAGTAGTGTGGGATAACTTATTCTTTCCCATTATTCTTCAATAGTTATTCTTTCTTATGTCATGGCCTAACCCACTAGGACCCACATGGTTGGTGGTAAGATGAGTGTGACACCCCAATCCTGCATCCAATGGGCTAGGGGATGATGACTAGCACTTAGAACAAATATCACTGAAATGGGAGGCCTTAGCCTAAGTACATGTACAAACATACAAAACTAGATCCATGCAACAGTGCATAAATATAATAAATATTAAATATCTAGAGTGCAATCCATGCATGTAATAACCTATAGGAAAGTATCAAAGTACAGTAGCATAGTATAAAATGTATAAAGTGTAAAAATATATTATCAACTATAAATGAGGTCCCAATATGAAAAAAATTGGAAAAAGGGAAACTAAAGATATCCTTGAACACAGTCTCCAAGGATGGCCATTGAACATAGTCATCTCCTCTTGGTACAGCTATGCTTCTCTAAAACCTATTCCACCAAGGTCACTAATAATCTTATTATCATCTAGATAAGACACAACATGTGTGGGAAAATCCCATGCATGGGTAAGTATACACATACCTAGAAAGATTCCATGAAAACCAAGAAGGGAGAAATAGAGAGATACAATAGTTAGGCAAACCCATAAGAAAGAGAGTATAGGAAACCCAACTGATATGCTCATAAAGAAACCAAAATTAGAGAGAAATGGGATCTCCATATTCATATCCCTGATAAGAATGATTAGTCAACCCGTAACTACCAAAGTTCTATATTTGATTCACCGCACTGTATGTAACCTCATAAGAACCAATATGGAGGGTATGTACCTTGTAATTACACTCCACAACTAAGGT
This sequence comes from Viscum album, assembly GCA_963277665.1. Lineage (NCBI taxonomy): Eukaryota > Viridiplantae > Streptophyta > Magnoliopsida > Santalales > Viscaceae > Viscum > Viscum album. The sequence continues at coordinate 773,021,957 of OY728131.1, read as the reverse complement.
AGACCTTACTTTAGTAGAGGATGTAATCCCAACAAGAGATAAAATATGTGGGGTACCACTCCATATATAGAGGAAATTTTCCCTCTATAGTATGGGGTACTAACTCTACCTGTGTAAAGAGTATGGGAGACCCACACCCTAGTGTGATAGGGGGTATCTATCACAGTATCTCTTTAATGATCAAACCCAATCACTACCATTGTTCAAGCATCATTAAAATCCACCATCATGTACTATGAAGAAAAATGACTATGATAGGCTAGTTATGGGCCAAAATCCATGTATTAAAGAAGGATATACACAAGGTGTAAATCCCTGGGAAAAATTACACTGCATGTATAGTTTTTACATGATGTGTCTTGGCTACCGTGAGTATACCCATGTATTTCAGATTATTCCCAAGTACTTTGGATCATGCTCATGTACTTAGTCATGACCATATACACCAGTTGTGTTTGGGTACCTTGGACATGTCTATACCTGTGTACTTATAGGGTACATACCAAGTCCCTAGCACTGGGTCACATGGTGTGTATGGATCATACATGGTGTGTGATATTTAATTCCACATAAAACCCTAGCTTCTATAATAAAGGGAATACATGGTGTGTTTTCCTAGACTACACATATTTTATGTCAATATTTTCCATAAATCAAATAATTCTTCATGTGTGTTTCCCCTATCACTGCAACCACTATTTCCAATAAGAATCACACTAAGGAACATGGATCTTGGAATGACTGCACCTGATCCATAAATGGTGTAAATATTATGAATACTAGAAATTCTCCTGATTTGATCCCATTACACTTCTCTAAATTCTAAAACCCATGAATGAAGGACCTTTGATCTGCCTCTAACCTATCTTTGATCTTCCATCATGACACATCACACCTTGGTCATACTTTTGATCCCAAACCTTAGCCCATGGTATCTATCCATTATTCCAAATAATGATTGTGTGATGATTATCTATTGGGTATTTACCAAACCACCTTCCAAAAGAAACATTGATGATGAACATGCAAAGAATGATGGGATAAAAGCACAAAACCACAAAGTGAGGGATGAATGTCGACATTATTCAGGTGAACTTCCATTTTTTCATGAATGAATTAGATAGCATAAGGTATAAATTGATAAATTTAAAATAAATAAATAATTGGATTCATTCAAATAATGGAAATCATCAAAAAAATAAGAAAAAATCTATGATTTTCATATAAATCAAGGGTGGAAAACCATGAAATAAAATTCCCTATATCAAGTTTGGATTGATCACTAAAGAAGAATGAGTATGTTACATTTTCATTGGGGATATCTAAGAACTTCATTGGAAAAGATGATTCCATTTCAAAATGATCATTAACCCACAATTTATTTTCATTCATCAATGGATCTCCTCAACGTATCCTCTCAAATCACTTAGGGTTATGCTACTAACCCTATCAATTTTTCATAACATTGAATATATAGAAGGAAAAATAAGAATATTTTCATTTAAGTAAATTAATTAAATAAGTCACCTAATCACATAACTCACCCACTAAAGGTTTAATTTAATTAGAAACCTAACACTGACCAGCTTTATGTCACACCTAAGGTAAACCCCACATTCAAGAAATAATTTTAGTAATAGATTTTCCATCTAAGGTTTTGATCAATGGGAAAAACATTTATTCCAAAAAATGTGTGTGTGTCTACTTTAATATATATTAATATTTTTAATATATTAATTATGGGGTCCCATGAAACCCAAACACAATGCTGACTCTGAGTAATATTCTATAAATATATATATATACTCAAAGGATCAAACTATAAAAAATAGAGTCATTAAAGTATCCCCTTCTTTAAGTATTTTCACCTTGAAAAGCACAAGCTACAAAAATAGGCTGGGTTACTAAGTCTCTATCTAAATCTCACACTTCATGGATCTCTCCTTCATGCTCCCATGTTTCCAAAGCACTCAAACAAAATGGATGTTCTGTCCACATTGGATCCTCTCTTTCCAATCCTTGATCGTTACCAGGTACTCCAAAAAAGTTTCTATGTCCTTGATGTCCAGCTCACCCAATCAACGATGTGAGCAGGTTCATTCATGTATCTCTATTTTTCTGACACATGGAAGATATCATGCACCACATCTTACTATGAGGGAAATTCCAAGAGATAAGAAACTTCACCAACCCTTCGAAGGATCTAGAATAGCTTGATAAACCTTAGGATAGTTTGCATCCCTAGCCAAATATTTGTAATCCTCATCATTACGAGACTCTCAAGAAAACATGGTCCCCATTCTCAAAATCTAAAGGATTATGATATTGGTCTATGTAAAATTTATATCAGCATCGGTATGGCCTCATATTCTCACAGTTCACTTTAACTTTCTCTATCGTTGCATGCACCGGCTCTATCCCAATAAGAAATTTCTGTCAAATCTTGGTCTAGCACAAGGGTGACCTACATGGTCTATCATAGAGTCCCTCAAAAGGTTTCATTCCGATTATTGATTGATATCAATTTTTATAGGAAAATTCTACCGATGGTAAGTGATCTTCCCAACTCCATGTATTGTCTAAAAAAATGGATCTTAGCATATCCTCCAACACCTTGATATTCCGTTGAGTCAACCCATCCGTTTGGGAGTGAAATTACACGCTCGTCCATAAATGGGTCCTAAAATCCTCCTAATAACCCCTCCAAAACCATAACATAAATTGAGAATCATGGTTGGAGATGATCATCCTTGATATGGAATCCCACTTCCATCCTGGGATCTCAAGTGGTTGAGTAAAACCTGTAAGAACTTGATGTTCAGTCTTTACTTGCTAACATATGAGACACCGAGAAACCAACTCATTGATGGTCCACCTTATACCAACCAACCAAAACTACCACTGAAGCTACGTTTACATATTTAACACACTGTCATGTACATCCAATGGGGGAATTAAACACCCTCAACACCTCCTCATGCAACGTGACCAAAACCACCGTCCATCCTTGGAAAATGATAATGTGCTCCCATCCTTTAGAGAATTCATCTGTTGTATCTCCTAAAGATATATGGTCAAAAAAACATCATAGTTAACATCTCCCAACTGATCATCTCTCATATTTTTAATAAGTGGTATATTAAATACTATCGATTGTAGATAAGATGAACTTATCTCTTTCACTAGGGTTAGCTAAAATGAAGAAAACTAGTCAGACACCTCCTCTACCAAGTGAGAATGAGATTTCTTACTAATAGAATCTACTGCCACATTTCCCTTACCAAGATCATAGACTATCATGAATTCATAGTCCTATAGAAAATCCAATAAAATTCTCTATCTCGAGTTGATATCTCTCAAAGTGAAGATTTATCTGAGACTCTGGTGGTCTGAGTATACAAAAAAACTATTGTCTGAATGATAGTTTCTCCACATTTTCAAATTGAATATAATTGTTACTAACTAAATTTTATGCGTCATTAAAATATTCTCATAGGGTCTTAAATAAATAAACACATAAGAGTTGAATTCCATCCTCTACATCAATACACAACTGATTCCATCTCCATAGGCATCGCAAAACACCACGTACTCAACACCCTCCTTTAGTAGTCTCAAAATAGGATCACTAGTTAACCTCATCCTCAAATACTCAAAGGATATTTGATACTACTTAGTCTAAGTAAATGGATTCCATTTCTATTCGAAGTTTTTTAACAGTGTTGTTATTCTAGAAAATTCTACCATAAGACTCTTATAGTTCTCCACCGAACAAAGAAAACTCTTCACCTAGGACATGCTCTTGGATGGTTCCCAATAAATCACGATAGAAGTAATCACTAGATCCATAGTTAAACCATGCTCAAAGATGACATAACTCGGAAATTGAACCTTGTGAATCCAAAACTGACACATTAACAGCATAGCACAAATCTGGTTCTCCTAGAGTAATTCTAGGACCATACTCAAATTCTCACCATGTTCCTCCTTTGATGTAGAGTATATGAAAATGTCATCGATGTAGAAACATATTAATTGGTCCAACTATAGTTATAATATATAGTTTCTAATATCCATGAAAATATTTGGGGAATTAGTCGCACTGAAAAAAATCACTAGGAACTCATATTGTCCACAGTGACATTGGAATACTGTCTTTGGAATATCATCATTGTGAACCTTCAACAGATTATAGTCTTACCTGAGATTGATCATTGAGAGTGAAATCACACCTTTCAATTAGTCTAAGAGGTATTCAATCCTTGAAAATTGGTACTTTTTCTTTATCATTACCCAATTCATGCAACTATAATCAACACAAATCCTCATACTCCTGAAAACCATTTTCATGAACAAAACTGGAGTTTCCCAAGGGGATACTAGATATGATAAAACCTTTCTCTTAAAGGTCTTCCAACTGTATCCTCAGCATCCATATCTCAATGGGGGCCATGAGATATGCCTTTGAATTTTTCATTGTAGTCCTAGGGTTCAAGATGACCCAGAAGTTTATCTCCCACCATAGATATATTCCTGAAACATCTTTAAGGAAGATGTCTATATAATTATCCACTTCCACTGGTAGCAAGATTCATGAAGATATCACTGAACCAAGGGACAAAATCACTAATTTATGGGTGATAGATTTCATATTCCTTCTCACAAACCCCACTTACTCATCCAAAATATCTCTTTGGCCCATTAATTATAATCACATCCTATCTATATGAAGGAATCTAACTCTCATGTAATAATGGTCTATCTGGGAATACACCATAGAAAAATATTCCATATCAATGAATAATTCATAATTTTTCATCGTAATGGAAAATATTTCACATGAGAAACTTTCTCCATTGAGTTCTAACTCATACTACCAACAGATATGTGATATAGAATAATCACTCCTAATAGGAACCTTTAACCATAGTTTCTAGACTAAAGACTTAATAGGAATCTTTAACTCACACACAAGAGATATGTATATAAACTAATGAATTAGGAATGTATCTACAAGTAATAAAGTAATAGTATAAAAGACACATATCATACCTTGAATCATCTCATGAGCAGCCTAGTCTTATCTCTTTATATCCCACAACTACTCTCACCCTTGACCACTAGCCCTCTGAGCTTAACATGGGCCACTTGGTGGTAGTGGTGGTAGTATCTCATAGAGTTGTCCTCCACTAGAAGCTCCTCACTCTAGAGCTCCACCTGCTATTCTATCAGCACTGTCCCCTTAGAAGCCACCCTAATCACACTAAGGAGATCCCTGATCATGATGATACCTCTATTTTGGATGTCCATTCACTACTTGTATACCTTCCTTTACATGTCAGGTTGGGAAATGTCAATCCATGTGACCTCTCCCATCATAAGAATAGCATCAACCCTCTCTTGTCTGACTAGACCCTCTCATGTCTATGTTTGGGAATGGGGAGGTCTTCTATGTTGAGACTCTGATGACTGATGCCTATTAGCTACTACAGATGACTAAGCCCCATGATTTAAACTTCTAGCTCTCAATGCCTAACATCCCTTCTCAATGAATCTCTATGTAACCAAATCACACTCTAATTCTCTCGAATAAGTGGGAATGTACAAGGATACCACACTAGATTATATTCCTCTACAAAGGACCAACTCAAAATTACATTCCTGGAAGTATAAATCCAACACCATATAGAGAGAGTGACATGTGAGGTCAGTAAACCTCATGAATTACTCAAAAACTGACATATCACCCTACTAAAAATCGAGTAGCTTATGAATCCACACAGATCACAAGATTGAAGGAAAATACTCATTGAATAACAATTTCTGGAAGTCTAACCATGTCATAATCGCCTCATCATGAGTCTGTGTGATCAGACTCCACTAACACTTATCTACTCTATGGATAATGATGGCCATAAGAACAACCATCCAATTGACTAAGGTTTGAACAATCCTGAAAACTCAAGCCACCACCTTGATCCAATCACCTGCTACTTGAGGGTCTGGCTTACCATGAAACCTCAATATTATATATATCTAGAACTCCTGTAATTTGATAAGACTATATGCATTGTTATCCTGACCTACTGTAACTATTAACTATACAAAACATAATCAATCCTCCACCTATACCACCGGGGGAACACATCATAAGTAGATCCCTGAACTGAGGCCTCATTGATCGACTGATCATCATCACAGTCCTATATCTGTATCCTAGCTGATTTTTTTTATGGAGGCATCCTCAAATTTATCAATATATACGATTCCTAAAAGAGAATATATGGTTATTTGACTCAAGAAGGACAATAAAATAAATATTATATGTTGAATGTACCATTGTTTTCCTATAATTGATGTCTCAATAGGCTAATTCAACAAGAAGGTAATATGATTCGTGATGTATTTATACATTGTTTGTTGCACAAACATTATGTTCCTTGGACTAAGATCTTCACTTGACACACCTCAACACTATTTCACAAAGTTTACAAACCAAACCTCAAAATAAGGTTCAACTCCAAACACTAATCCAGGGGAAAGACCATGCCTGATACCACTATTTTAATACCCAACCCCCTGGTGCCAACTTGGCTAGAAATAATCCAAGTGTAACACCCCAACTCCACCTTCAGTAAGTTAGAGGCTATAGAATAGTGATGAGAAAGCATATCATTGAAATGGGAATCCTTATCCTGAGTACTTGTATGCATGAACACAACCATATTCATGTAATAGATCAGTGATATAATAAAATATTGAACATCTATAATGTAAACCATACATGCAACAACCTCTTATAAATAAACAAAGTAAATCTATGTATTAAAAAAATATTAAGGGGAAAAATATATGCCTAACCAGAAATGAAGTCTCATCCTAACAAAATCTAGAAAAAGGGAGACTAAAGTGAGCCTAAATCACAATCTCCAAGTGTTACCACCAAATATGGTCATCTATGATAGGTATAGCTATGCTCCTATGAAACCTATTCTTCCAAGGTCACCATCGATCTGACTGTCATTTGTATAATACACAACATGTGCATGAAAATCCCATGTAGGGGTGATTATATAAAAACCCAGTAGGATGCATCAAAAACCATGAAGGGAGAAATAGAAAGATACAACAGTCATCTCAACCCATAAACAAGATCATAAAGGAACCCTAATAGACATGCTCATAAATAAACCCAATAAAGTGAGAAAGGGGATCTCAGTATCTACAACCTAGTTAAGGATAATGAGTCATCAAGCATCTCCCAATGGTCCATCTCTAATTCCCTATAAAATGTGTAACCACATAATAACCAGTGTGTATGGGCCACACATCACCACTGTTATCTATATCCAAGAGGGTTCTAACTCTAGATGATGACCTGCTCCTCATGGAAGCTCTAATATGGGAAGTACCACTCTATTGATAAATGAATCCCACACTCGGTAGTATGGGGGTACCCACTCTACCAATATAAAGAGTATGGGGGACACACGCCCTTGTGTGACCGAGGAGTACTTACCCTAGAATCTCTCTGATGATCAGACCTAATCACTACCATCATTAATGGAAGTTTCATGCTCTTAACACATCATTTGGTATATTTGGTGCCAAAACTGTTTCCACCGTTGCATCCTATGTGGAAAAATGTTTAGATTAGGATACTCATGGACCAAAATACATGTCTCAAAGAAGAATATACGCAAGTTGGAAGTCCCTAGGAAAAATTACACAATGTTTATAGGGTGCACACAACATTTTTAGGCTACCTGGGTATACCCATGTCTTCCGGTTTGTGCCCATGTAATTTGTCTCATGCCCATGTAATTTGTCTCATGCCCATATACTCTTGTCAAGCCCATCTACACTAGCCATATTCAGGTACCCTGGCCATGTATGTGCCAATATAATCTTGAGGTACATGTTGATCAACCATAACTAGGTCACATGGAATGTATGGGTCATAGCATGTGATATTTAATTCCCCCCAAAACTCTAGTCACTATAGCAAGGGGACTCTAGGTTGTGTTTTTTAGGACTACATTCTCTACATTGTAAGATTTTTCAGAAATCGAAGAACTCTTCATGCATCTTTCCCATGCCACTTCCACCCCTATTTATGCTACAAATCACACTAATAAACTTGGATTTAGGGTTGGCCATGTCTGTTCTATCACTGATGTCTGGATATTGACTAATCAAACCACTCATGATTCAATCCCATCACGCCACTCCATACACAAAAACCCAAAAATTAAGGGGCCCCAATATTCCTCTAATCCATTTTTGATCTAAGGTCATACTACATCTCACCTCATTCATTCTCTCGATTCTAAATATGAACTTATGGTATTTATATTTTTCACCAATTAAATATTTTACAATGATCATATACCATGTATTTATCGAATCATCAGCCAAAGGAAATACCAGTGATGAACATGCAAAGAATTATGGGTGAAAATCACAAAGCAAAAAAATAAGGAATAATTTGGACATTGTTGGGTTTTTATATCATTCATTGAAGAAGGAATCAGATGTCATAGGTGACAAACTAAGAAACCATAATTAATTAATTAATTAATTAGGTTCATAAAAAGAATAAAAATCACCTAAAACAAAATAAGATAAACAATCAATGATTTTCAAATAAATAAAGGGTGGAAATCATAAAATAACATTCCCTAACTTGATTTTAGATCAATTTATAACAAATAATGGGTCTATTTTATAGTCCTTGGTGAGATACAGGAACTTCATTGGTGAGGAAAAATCCTTTGAAAATGATTGATACTCCATGATCTATTTTCATTCATCAACAACTCTCCACCAATACTCCTCTAAAATCACTTAAGGTTATGCGGATAAACTTGGTGATTTTTTATAATAAATAATATAAATAGGAAGAAGTAGGGTTTTTGGAATTTAAGTAAATTAATTAAACAAGTTAATTAATCACATAACACACCCTCCAATGATTTCCTTAAACCAAAAACCCAACACTAACCAGTTTTATGTCACACCTAGTGTAAACCCTGCATTCCGGAAACAATCATGGTCTTATATTTACCATTTGATGTATTGATCAATATAAAAACCATTTATTCAGAAAATATGTTCATGTGTTCTTTAATATATTAAAATTTTAAATATATTAATTATGGGGTACCGTGACACTCAAACATAGTGCCAACTCTAAGGAAAATTCTTGATATGTATATAGAAATATTAAAAGGTTCAAACTATAAATATAGGATTTGTTATAGTTTCTGAATCCATTTCACACATCTAATAGAAATATGGACAACCGTTTTTCACCTTTCACACACCTCAACATCAGTTTTGACATTGTTCATTTAGGGAAGCTTCTCATGCTCTTCACAGGGAGTGTCAACAACCATGATAATTCAGTTATATCTATCCTAAATTGGTTTCCTTTTGGTTTTCATATTTCTCCATTTCAATTTTACATTCATGAACATATTACAATGGTCCATAGTGTGGCCTTTATTACTATAATAGAATCATATCTTTCCTAAAAATGTGATATCCTTCCCATCCTTCTTTGATTTCTTCTTGGGATTATTTTTCATTACTGGTTTTATCTGGTTATCAACCAAGGAATATTAGATTACTTTATTCACCGGATTCCTATACTATAGCACTTTCTTCTCATTGGTTCATCAATGATACTTGTAAGGGTTATACCATCATTCATCATAACAATGACTACTAATGTTTCACTTCTCAGGGAAATTCTTTAGACTCCCAATTCTATTCTTTAGAGACAAATTATTCCTTTTCTATGAGGTATGAATCTTTTTATTAGGTTACTTTATTTCTATAGATTTTCCACCTTAATTTATAACTTCTTTATATTCCAAATACTAACATATTATGCCAAAAACCAATAAACTTATTCTAGAAAATCTTATAGCACCAAAACCTTCTAAAATACTTATTCTTTTTTACTTCAGGTGTAGCCTGTCCAGCATAACATGTTTGTTGACTTTATATTGGAACCCAATTTTTTTGTCTCATTTTGAGGAACAGTTCTTCATTGGAATGATCCAATCTATTCTTGACATATTGGTGGTTACACTAACATTTTTCCCCTTTTAAATTTATATATATATATATATATTATTAGTTTCTATCTATTACTGCCATAAATTATAGATGTTGTGATAACAAATTTATATGAATATTGGATCACCTTTTTCTAAGAGTTAGAGGTTTATTCTTATCTGAATGATATCAGGGTATATTTTCTACAAAATTGAGTCTTTTATGCAAGAATTATCTCTGAAGACTATGTAGCATAACATTTTTTTTGAATTAAAATATTGAGTATTTCTAGAGTTTTATTCTTCTAGATTATTTAACTTGAATTCCAAATCAAGGAACATAATCTTAAGGGTGAACTTGTCATCCTCCAATGATCTCAACCATCATTCCCAATCATAGTTAAACTTATACATTTAATCCTCATATGTCTTCTATTTCTCCATTAGAGAACTATCAAACTCTTTCACCCCTTTTTATTTTACTTCTAGTTGTCTAGACTTGACGTCCATGGAGATTGTGTGTAATTTCTTCAATACATTGAATACTTCCTTCATAAATTTTTAAAATAAACTTCCTTAAAAATAAAATTTTTCAATTACTCATCGATTTGAGAGAAAATTTTATTGAAAAGGGAAATAGTTTCTTTTTTGGAATTCACAAGATTTGTGAGAGTTTTGTATCTAGTTATATTCTCTAAAAATTCTTCTTCCAATACATCAAACTCTTTCTCTAGCTACAAATTTCCTTCAATAATCCCCTTAATATATGAAAATATATAAAAAAATCTTCAGAGACCTTTTTCTGGTAATTCTTAACTTTATAAAAAAGTCACTAAGTAACTCATCAAATATATCTTCCTTATATATTTTTCTTGTACAACTAGAGGAATAATTTTAAATAGATTTATCTAGAAGATGATTACCATTATAACTACCTTTAACTGATGATTTTTCCTCTTTCTTCTTCAATAATTTTCTTAAATTTCTATAGTAACACCCCTAGTATGAGTTATTTTTCCCTTTTATTATGTTTTTTGAATTTTTATAGTTTTTGGGTTGAGTTTTGATATTTTTTTAATGGTTTTTTATTTTGTATATGTTTATGAGGATGTATGCTCTGAGCATAGTTAGTGGAAGCTGTGAAAATTCTCTAGGAAACCGTGCATGGGAATATGGGATTCACTGGTCCAGTACATGGTTGGAACATGGTTTTTCCAAACCACACAACTAACCATGCATATTGGAATTTTTGGGATAGTATCATCGCATGGTTTGTTAAACCATGTGGCACAAATGTGCGACCCCATGGGTGGTGTCTAGTAGTACTCGTAGGGTTGCCAAAAATTTTGTTAAACCATGAAAAGTGAATTAATTACATCAGGAAATTGTATTTTAATTACATTTTGTTCCTGTAAAATCTCATTTTACTCTTATTGGTCTCAGTTATCAAACAATAGTGGTCCTTTAGGAATTTTTGGAAACTTCTATCCTTCCAAAAATTGTTTCAATGGATTTAAGTGTGTGGGATCTCCACAATCAATGGAAAGTCTCTGTTTTCTCTCTTTATCTCTAGATATTCTAATCTCCTCCCACATGGAATGTTAGATCTAATTTTTTATGGATTTATCAATGTTATATTATGTATTTTTTATGAGATTTTGATTGGATCTATTAAAAGAAATAAATTTGAAACCTAGATCTAGAGGTTTTGTTGTGTTATTCATCAGTTTTATCACCCACTATGAGATAGGTGGTTTATCGATATTATTCACTTATTCTTGAACTTAAAGTATTTTTTTATTAAATTTATTTCTTTTAATTTTAAATAAAACACATATTGATTGTTGGAAACCCCTTTTCTTGATAATTTGGAAATCTTGGATTTGAATAGTTTTTAAAAACCCTTTTTTATTCCATGTTTCTAATTGTGAATTTTTGATGATGCATACAAGGTGTTTGATTTAATGATTTCAAGGTGTTGGATTTAATGATTTAAAAAGAATTTTTTATTTAAAAAATGAATTGGTTTGAGAACTTGTAATATGTGTGTAGTGTATATTTATCATTTTATTAGACATAGACTTACCTTTATGGACTTTTTTTAGGTTCTGAATTGGAGGTGCCTTGATAATGGTCACCAAATGATGACTTGGTGGATCAATGAGTAATCACTCATGATTATGGGACTATCACCTATCATGAATGTTTGTGTGTGTGTCTGAACATGGAATAGTTATTCCATATAGTAATAATAGATAAATTTTTTCTTCTTTAAAGTTAAATTATTTTAACTGATAAACCAATTCATGTTCCTCTATTTTTTTAGTTTATATTTTGAACTAGGAGCTAACCTATTTTTATCCTAATGGAATCTGTGTGAATCTTTTGGTATATTTCATACTGGGTATGATTAGTCACCCCTAAATATACACTTATATATATATGTGTGTGTGGTTTCCCATGATACCAAAAATGGAAATATTTCATATTTCTCTAGTGGTGCCTCTTGATGTAGCTAATGGGAGAAGGAGATTTGGAGTTGGTCATGACCTTAGAATATATATCATTTACACCTTAGTGACCAAATAATTATTTATTTTAGTCTCATGTTGTTCTTGTTAATTATTTATGATGTTACTCTGATATTTTTTTGTTGGTGTTTCATTTGAGTTGTATTGTTTATAATTCATATATAATATAGTTTGGTTTGATTATTCTTATTTTTAATTGATTGGTTGTGTGTATTTAAATGGAAAATCTTCCCCCAACATTTCATTAATACCTTGGAATTTATTTCTAGCCTTTGGTTTCTTGGGGATGTCACCAAATATAGCCGGCACCTTGGAACTTTCCAAGATAATGGTTAGAGTCGGGATATTACAAATACTATCACTTTTGGTCAGTCCAACATATTAGGATGGTATCAAGGAGATAATAAATTTTTTAACTTGATATGTATAGCATAAAAATGCATAGATAAACTATTTATATTGAAATTAATGTTACTAGGGTGATCTGGTTACAAAATGTGTTTTTGAGATACCTATTAGAGTGTTGTCATCTCATCATTATTGATTCAGTCGATGAGTTTAGAATATCATGAATTAGTAATGATACTTCCCACTAGTACTGCATTAGTCATATTATATTTTATGATTCTTGTAAATTACTTATAATAATTCTTTATATTGATTATTTGGAATATTATGATCTTTCGATCGACAAGTGAGTGATGAATAAGTGGTGTTTTGTTCTAAATATAGATAAATGACCTTGATTAAGAGGCCTAAAAACCTATAAGAAGCGGTTGCAGATAATGTGGTTGAACCTGAACCACAAGTAAAAAAGTAGCTTCTTTAAAACATTGTTCAAGATTTTCAATCTCTTGATAAATGAAATAAAAATAATGAACCACAGCAAGTGAATCATTCTGTATAAGGAACCAAGCGTATTACATTACATAATATTGGATTTTAGTCAAGAACTCACATCCTTTCACATTGAGGATATTTTCAAGTTTATATCTTTAAATAATTAGGACATAAAATATACATAAAATTTCATAATTAACATAGAGTGATATCACAAAACAGTATCCATTTATTCCAAAATATAAAACTTTTCAAATAAAACATGATTTATTTGACAAATATTAATTACATTTAACTTGTATTCCTTCATTGTCTTACACATCCTTATAACCTGTGAAAATCATTTGAAAACTTGGTATGAGCACAAAAATCTCATTAAGGTATATAAAAAGAAGAAAAGAAAACATTAGGCTAGGAATACTTGTAAACGTATGAAATCATTTTTAAAAAGTCATATTTTTCACCCATATATAGTTACATTGTGAAACTTGAGATTTCCTTGATATTTCCAAAAAAACATAAAAAACATAAATAGAACCATAACGGTATGTTGGGGCATCACTTAATAATATTTTATCCATAATGAATACCTTATGATTTGTAACCCTCATGACTACCTTACATTGTAACCCTCATAGCTAACATATGGTGTAACCATCGCAGTTTCACATGGAGTAATATTACGGCTGACCTCCAACTTACACATAAAAACTTTATTGGAGGGATATATAGGTCCCACCATTAATCATAAAAAATTCCCAAGAACCAAAACATAATCTTACAACATGAAAAATTGCATAAAACATTTCTTTTGAATTTTGTAAAACATAATTTTAAAAGATATTTTTTAAAGAAAAAACCATTAAAAATATCACATAATTGAATTGATACTTAATATAGTGTATGGAACATGTATATAAACTATAAATATACATACTTAAACATAATATCAACAAAATTAATCAATCAAACAATCTTAATACCACATAAATAATGAAGTAGAATGTTAACCCAAAGAATGGAAATCGGGTAATGAATTCTCTTACCCTAGGTTTTTCTTACTTAAAAATTATTTAAACCTCCTTTATAATGGTTAAAAGGTTTAAAAACTTTTTTATGTTTATAAAACCTTATATGATCATTTTATAACATCATTTCACCCTTTTGTTATTAGTATTTTGTTCCTTCCATAGTTTCAGGTGTGTTCTTTACATAATGTCTATGGTCGGTTTGTATTTGATTTTATTGTCGTATAGAAATGAAACATCATAAGTGTAATTAAAGGGTATTAATATTTTTCCATAATATATAATGATACCATAAATCATGTTTTATCATATATAAGTATGGATCATTAGATAAAACATTAAAGATGTTTTTTTAGATCATTTTTTGTGGTTCCTCGATAATCATGAACTTGTTTCATAATATAATTTATGTCATGCATATATGTTCATTACAGAACATAAAAGATGATATATCATACACATTAAAATATTTTTCAACCATTAAAATGGTTTTACAACCAAATTTGAATGAAGTAAAGTAAATTGAAAACACATTGTCCATGATGATGGTAAATCGACACAACACAAATGATGTAATTATAAGAGGGGAGGAGGAGAAGTAAGACGATTAATTTTTCCCATAAACATGATTAAAATCAATAATATATAAGATTATATAGATTTAATTCCTCTTCGATAAGGTAAGGGTAAGGGGGTATAAGAAATGAAAGAAATTAAAAATAAAACACTTGAAATGGAAGAGGATTCTTACCTCTTGATCTCTTCTCCTTGAGATCCTCCTCAAGGCCTTTGGTTTAAGATTTTGTTGAGACCAGCATGCATTGTATGTAAAAAAGATCCTTGGGGAGGGAATTTGGCAGAACTTAGACAATGATCAAGGTCTAAGAGGTGTGAGAGTAAGAGGGGAACGAGGGTGGTATTTATAGTGGAGGAGAGGAGGGATTTTACATTATTTTAGTCATTATTTTAATATTTATGTCCAAGACTATGAATAGTATTCATTCATGTGACCCCAAATAGTAATTTGTGTATGTTAGTTCAAATCAAGTGGTCTTACATAATCCATAATATAAAAATAGTGTATTTAACTGATAATTTGAATATACGGTATTTTACCGTATTTCACTATTCATCACAAATTCAAGAATTTCATAAAAATCCCAAAAATTCACCCTATCCATTTTTCGACATTTAGAATTAAAAAATTAACTTTATTTTATCAAAATAATTTTCTAAATATGTGGAATTTATTTTTTAAATAAAATAATAGTTTTTTTGAAAAAAAAAACAATTTAAAAACTATAACTCATTTTATAACACCTTGAAAAATTAACCAAGATCTTATTATCTTATAACCATAATAATAATAGATTTACTATTCATAAGGGTAATATTACTATTCATAAGTGTAGGTTACTATTCATAAGGGTATGTTACTATTCCCCAAAAATTAAGTTTGTCTTATTAGACTCCAAAAATCACCCTGAACACAACCGTGTATTTTAGATTTTTAAAATTCAAATCATAGAAGAAGGAAAATTATGTTTAATGACTAGGTTATAACTATATTCTTTAAATAAATTATTGTTTCATATAGTATTAGTGTTTCATCCATTTTAATTTATTTATAAAACCTTGGGGTGTTATATTCTCCCCACCTTCTACAAATTACGTCCTCATAATTTAAATTTACTTATTAAACAAGTGAGGGTACCTTTAACTCATACTATTTTAAGATTCCCATGTTGCTTCTTCAACAATGTAGTTTCTCCAAAAAACCTTTACCTAGTGGATTACCTTATTCCACAGTACTTGTTCTCTTCAATCAAGAATCTGAACAGGTTTCTCTTCATAAGAAAGGTTCTCTTCTAACTGACCTGCTTCTGGGATCAAGACATGAGACGAATCTAGAAGATACTTTCTCAACATCAAAACATGAAACACATTGTGTACTAGAGACAAACATATAGGCAAAGCTACTCAGTAGGTGACTGGTCCAATTTTCTCCATAATTTCATAAGGTCCAATGAACCATGAACTTAGATTTCCTTTTATACCAAAATGCATAACACTTTTCCATGGTGATATCCTAAGAAAAACATGATCACCTACCTCAAAAGAAAATTCTTTCCTCCTATTGTCTGCCAAACTTGTATGCATGCTCTAAGTTTTCCTCATGTTTTTCTAGATCATCTTCACTTTCTCATCCACTTCCTCTACTAATTCTGGTCCCATTAACTTCCTTTCAGTGAATTCATCCCAAAAAGATGGAGTTCAACACCGCTTTCCATACAATGCCTCGAAAGGTGCCATCTGAATACAAAAATGAAAACTTCTATTATAAGAAACTCAACTAAATAAATATGTTGATCCCAACTACCTTGGTATTCCATTGAAAAAACTCAAAGAATATCTTCCAATATGTGAATCATTCATTCTAAATTCCCATCTAATTGAGGATGAAAATCTATACTAAAATTTAATTATATTCCCAATGACTTCTAAAGGCCTTTCCTAAAGTTAAAAGTGAACCTACGATCATGCTTAGATATATTAGAAAGAGGAACTCCATGTAACCTGACAATATCTTTAAGTTACAGTTAAGAAAGATGATCCGAGGCATAATATCTTGAATAGAAACAAAAGTGTAGATTTAGTCATCCGATCAACAATAACTCAAATCGCAATGTTACCTCGATAAGTATTTGGTATTCCTACCACAAAGTTCATGGATGCATTCTCCCATTTCCACTCTGGCATTGGAAAAGTCTAAGGAATCCCCTTCGGTAATTGCCTCTCGGCTTTAACCTGTTGACATGTCAAATATTTCATGGTAAAATCAACAATATATCTTTTTATTTCATCTCACCAATAATACTCCCGAAGGTCTATATACATCTTAGTGCTTCAATGATGAATTGAAAATGGAGAACTATGCATTTCACACAAAAATTCCTTCTTCATATAGGAATCACAAGGCAGACATAATCTTTTTCAAAATCTCAAAATAAAATCTTTATCAAGGTTAAATTCTGGCAACTTACCCATTTTAACCAATTCTACCTTTTTCTATAGCTCACAGTTTTCCTTATATGCTTTCTTAATTCTGTCTGATAAAGATGATTTCACTGAAACATTAAAAACAAGGGAATTTCCTACACTAACAACTTCCATGACAAAATTCATCAAATCATCAATCAAGAGGTCATGTTTTAAATGTAACATGGTTAATGATGCATGAAGTTTTTAACTCAAGGCATCCACCACTTTTTTTTCTTTTCCTAGATGATAATTGATCGTGAAATCATAATATTTTATCAATTCAATCCATCTTCTATGCCTCATTTTTAATTCCTTCTGAGTGAATATATAATTTAGAATTTTATGGTTAGTATATATTTGACATTTGGATCTGTATAAATAATGCCTCTAAATTTTTAATGAGAAAACCACGGTTTTCAATTCCAAATCATGTGTGGAATAGTTTAACTCATGAGGTTTTAGTTTTCTTGAATCATAAGTAATTACCTGATCATTTTTCCTCAGAACACAACCAATTCCCTTCAATGAAGCATCATTGTACATGAAAAACTCACCATTTATAGAAGGTAGATCCAAAACTGTAACATTCACTAATCTCTTCTTCAGTTACTAAAATCAAACATCACATTCTTCTGTCTAAAAAAAATTAACCCCTTTTAGTGTTAACTTAGTTATCACGCTAGATAATCGTGCAATGTTTATAACAAACCGTCGATAATAACCTACTAATCTAATAAAACTTTGAATCTTTGTAACATTTGTAGGTATTGTCTATCCATCAACCACTTTTGTTTTGGTAGGATCAATTGTTATTCCATCCTTATTTATAATGTGACCAAGAAAAGAAATATGTTGCAACCAAAAATCATACTTTTTTAATTTTCCATATATATTCTTTTCTTTTAAGGTTTTAAAAACAACCTTTAGATGTTTTTAGGATCCTATTTACTTTTTGAAAATACCCAAATGTCATCAATAAACACAACTACAAACTTATCTAAGAACTCATGAAATATTCTATTCATAATATCAATGATTACAATAGGTGCATTAGTTAACCAAAATGGCATAACAACAAACTCATAATGCCCATATCTAGTACAAAAATTTATTTTTGGGATTTCATCCTCCTTAACCTTCAATTGATGGTATTCATATCTCAAGTAAATCTTTGAAAGATACTAATCTCCCTAGAGATAATCAAACAACTCATCGATATGTGGAAAAGGATACTTGTTTTTAATAGTGATGTTATTCATGCCTCTATAATCAATGAAAATTCTCACAGAACCATGTTTCTTTTTAACTAACAAAATAGGATCACCCCATAGTGAAGTGCTAGGATTAATAAAGCCTTTATTAAGAAAATATTACAATTAATTTTTCAATTCTATATGTTCCTTTTGATCCATTCGATAGGGGGTTTTGAAATTATCTTAGCATCATGAACTAAGTTAATTGTGAATTCAACTTCCCGATTAGGTATAAAACTGGGTAACTCGTCAGGAAAAATATCAAGGTATTCATTTACCACTGGCACATAATTAATTTGAATAGTTCCCTTATTTTCAGCAATATGAGAAAGATAAATTTCATTTCCATATTTCAATAGAACCTCATCTTCCTGATATGTTATCAATTGTATGGGTTCATTCTTGTATAAAAACTGAAACTCTTTTTTAAAAACAACTTTTTTTCTCTACATTCAATATTAGCATGATAAAAAGATATTTAATTCATTCCTAGAATAACATCAAACTCTACTAAGAGAAAAACAATAAGTTTTTCAGGTAATATCTTTCCACATACAATAATAAAAATATTCTTATAATTCCTTTTGATGTAATATTTCCCCTGGTGTTTTAACCATAATTTATAGTCTCATTTGTTGAGGTGAAATTTCCAATTTCTTAGAAATAAAAGAATGTTTAGACCCCATATCAAAAAAGACTTTAGAAAATTTTGAGTAAACAAACAAAGTACCTGATACAACTTCATTGGATTTCCTAACATCTATTGATGTAGTTGTAAAGGATCTCACTACACCTTTTTGCTTATAGTCTAGCTTCTTTGAATCATTCAGATATTTCTTTGGGTATGCATTTTCATAATGACCCATCTCACCACATTTAAAATACTTTATAGTTTTCTTTTCAAGATTAGTATTAGGATCATTTTCATTATAATCTCGGGTCATATGTCCAAACTTACCACATTGAAAACACTTCCTTTTTTTGGTAAGGAATTCCCTTGGGTGCTTTTTCCACACTTTTCACAAATAAGAAACTAGAATTTCTTACCATCAGATTTATTTGATAGATTCTTACCCATCGCTTTTCATCTGGACCTCTTCTTCTCCTTGTTGTCAAAGTGAACATGATCATAAAAAAACTCCATTTTTTCCCTCTCAGTACATCATACAAGTTTCTCATAACTTTTTAATTCAGTGGAGGCCAATTACCTTCGATACCATGGCTTCAATCCTGAGTAAAATTTGTTGATTTTTCTATCAAGATCCAAAATAAGATTTGGAGCATACCTCGCTAGTTGGGTAAAGTGGTCTTAATACACATCCACTCAATCTTCCTCTTTTTTATTCAATTCAAGGAATTGTTTCTCTATCCTAAGTCTCGCCACCTTAGGGAAAAAAATCAAGGAAAACACTTTCAAATTCATCTCACTATAAGGCGTAAATATCATCTCTATCCCTGGTATTTTTGACCATTGACCACCAATGATCATATTCACCTTCAAACGATAAATGGAAAGACTTACATTTTGATTATCTGAACGTCCCATAACATTGAATATCTTTTCAAGGGCTTCAATCCATCCTTCAGCAACTACGGGGTTAGAAGATCCACTAAAAGCAGGAGGGTGTTGCCTCCTAAAATGTTCCACTATAATCATGTTCCTTTGTGGTACCTATGGTTGCTCTCTTGCATGGATTCCACTGTCATTTATTGCCTATGTCAACCAATCCATTACTATAACAAACTACTCAGTTCCAATACCTACCATCCCAGGCTATAGATTCGAAAGGATATCATGTTCTCGATGCCTTTCCACTTCAGCTTCCCTATTTCTTCTGTGCAAAACCATTCTAAACAAACACATATTAGTTGAAGAAACATGTTAATATTTAAATGCTATATCATTTCAACATATATATATAAGGTAAAAATTATTTATGGTATTCCATTAACTTCATCCTAACCCCTAAAGTTATCTAAACCATCCTTTGATACCAACTATAAGAACCAGACCTTAAAACATTAAATAATTTCATATTTTAGTGAAGAACTCACTTCCATTAAAATTTAGGATCTTCTAAAGTTTATAGCTTTATAGAATTGTAACATAAAACATACATAAAATTCCATAAATAACAGATATTGATACCACAAAACAGTATCCATTTTTCCAAAATATAAAACTTTTCAAATAATAACATGATTTCTTTGACAAATCTTCGTAACATTTAACATAGATTCCTTACTTATATTAAAAATCCTTATAACCTATGAAAATCATTTGAAAAGTTGGGATGAGAACAAAAATCTTAGTAAGAGATATAAAAATAAGAAAATAAAACATTAGTCCATGAATACTTGTAAATGTATGAAATAATTTTAAAAATTCATACTTGTCACCCATATATACTTACATTGTGAAACTTGAGATTTCATAGATATTTAAAAAAACATAAAGATCATAAATATAACCATAAAGGAATCTTGTAAAATCACTTAATTATATTGTAACCCTTACAACTAACTTATGATCTGTAACCCTCACGGCTACCTTACATTGTAACTCTCACATCTACCTTATAGTGTAACCATCACAGCTACACATGGAGTAACCATACAGTCGACCTCCAAATTACACATAACCAATGATTTAAAGGTACATATAGGTCCCACCCTTCATCATAAACAATTACCAATAACTATAAGATAATCACACAACATGAAAAATTTCATAAAAACATTTCTTTTGAATTTTTTAAAACAGAATTTTAAAAGATGATTTTTAAAGAAAAACCCCTTACAAATATCATATAATTTTAGTGATATTTAATAGAGTGGATGGAACATGTATATACACTTTTAATGTACATAATTAAACATAATATAAACAAAATTCATCACACAAATAATCTTAATACCACATAAATAATGAATTAGAATGTTAACCCAAAGAATGGAAATGAAGTTATGAATTCCCTTACCTTGGGTTTGTATTAATTAAAAATTGTTTAAACCTAATGTATAATGGTTAAAAAAATTTATTAGTATTGTAGAGAAACATTTTCAAGTTTATAACACCTTATATGGTAATTTTATAACATCATTTCACCCTTTAGTTATTAGTATTTTATTCCTTCCATTGTTTCGGGTGCATTCTTTACATGATTTCCATGGATGGTTTGTATTTGATTTTCTTATAGTATAGAAATGAAACTCCATAAGTGGAATTAAATGGTATTAATATGTTTCCATAATATATAATTATACCATAAATCATTTTGTTATCATATATGATGATGGATCATTAGATAAAACATTAATGAAGTTGGTTTAGATCATTTTTTGCGGTTCCTCGATAATCATAAACTTGTTTCATAATATAATTTAATCTCATTCATAGAAGTTCATTACAGAACATAAAATATGATATATAATACAATTTAAAATATTTTTTAACCATTAAAATGGTTTTATAACTAATTTTTAAGGAAATAAAGTAAATTAAAAACACAACATCCAAGATGATGGTAAATCAACACAACGCGCACGATGTAATTATAAGAGGGAGGAGGAGAAGTAAGATGATGAATTTTTTCCATAAACATGATTAAAATATATATTATATAATATTTTTTATCTTTTATTCCTCTTGGATAATGTAAGGGGAATATGTTATAAGAAATTAAAGGAATTGAAAAGAAAACACATGAAAAGGGAAGAGGATTCTTAACCCTGGATTTCTTCTCCTTGAGATCCTCCTTAAGGCCTTTATTTTTGGCCTTTTGGTGATACAAGTGGGTCTTGGGAATGGGAAAGAGACTAGGGGATGGAATTTGGCAGAACTTAGACAATGATCATGGATTAAGAGGTGTGATAGGAAGAGGGTAATAAGGGTGGTATTTATAGTGGAGGAGAGGAAATATTTTACATTATTTTAATCATTATTTTAATATTTTTTTCCAAGACTATGAATAGTATTCATTCATGTGACCCAAAATAGTAAATTATGGATGTGAGTTTAAATAATTTGGTCTTATATCATCCATGATGTCAAAAATAGTGTATTTTATTGATAATTTGAATATACGGTATTTTACCATATTTCACTATTCATAAAAAATTCAATAATTTCAAAAAAATCCCAAAACTTCAACCTAACCATTTTTTGACATGTAAAATTAAAAACTAAACTCAATTTTACCAAAATAATTTTCTAAATATCTAGAATTTATTTTTAAATAAAATAATAATTTATTCAAAAAAACAATTTAAAAACTATAACTCATTTTATAACACCTTGAAAAATTAATCAAGATCTCATTATCTTATAACCATAATAATAATATATTTACTATTCATAAAAGTCATATTACTCTTCGTACGGGTAGGTTACTATTCATAAGTGTATGTTAATATTCACCAAAAATTAAGTTAGTCTTATCAGACTCCAAAAATCACCCAGAACACAACCGTGTTTGTCAGATTTTTGAAATTCAAATACTAGAAGCAGCAAAATTATGTTTAATGACTAGGTTATAACTATATTATTTAAATAAAGTGTTTTTTCATATAATATTAGTGGTGAATACATTTCAATTTATTTATAAAACCTTGCGGTGTTACATTCTCCCCACCTTTTAGAAATTGCATCCTCAAAATTTAAATTTACTTATTAAACAAGTGAGGGTACCTTTCCTTCATAGAATTTTTAGATTCCCATGTTTCTTCTTCAACCATGTGGTTTTTCCATGAAACCTTTACCTAGTGGATTACCTTATTCTATAGTACTTGTTCTCTTTGATCAATAATCTGAACAGGTTTCTCTTCATAAGAAAGGTTCTCTTCCAACTGAACTACTTCTGGGCTCAAGAAATGAGATGAATCTAGAACATACTTTCTCAATATAAAAACATGAAAAACATTATGTACCTGAGAAAAACTCAGATGAAAATATACTCAGTAGGTGAATGGTCTAACATTATCCATAATTTCATAAGGTCTAATGAACTATGGACTTAAATTTCTTTTCTTACCAAAACCCATAACACTTTTCTATGGTGATATTTTAAGAAAAACAGGATCACATACCATAAAAGAAAATCCATTCCTCCTATTATTTGTATAACTTTTCTACCTGCTCTGAGTTGTTCTCATGTGTTGCTGGATCATCTTCACTTTCTTAGTGACTTCCTATAGTAATTTTGGTCCCATAAATATCCTTTCCTTTACTTCATCCCAATAATATGGAGTTCAACATCACTTCCTATAAAATGAATCAAATGTGCCCTCTAAATACTGGAATGAAAACTGTTATTATAAGAAAACTATACTAAAACAATATGTTGATACCAACTTCTTTGGTAATCTATTGAACAAGATTTAAGCATATCCTTCAATGTCTGGATCGTTCATTCTGATTGTCTATCTAATTTAGGATGAAATGTTGTACTGAAATTTAATTCTATGCTCAATGACTTCTAAATGCCTTTTCGAAAGTTAGAAGTGAACCTAGGATCACGGTCAGATACAATGGAAATAGGAGCTCCATGTAACCTAACAATCTCTTTGAGGTACATTCGAGAAAGATGATCCAAGGAAATAGTATCTTGAATAGAAATAAAATGTGCCGATTTAGTCAGTCGATCAACAATAACCCAAATTTCATTGTTACCATGAGAAGTATTTGGTAGTTCCACCACATAGTCCAGGGATACATTATACTATTTCCAATATACCACTGGAAAAGTTTGAGGCATCCCCTATGTTAACTTACTCTATGTTTTAACCTATTGATATGTCAAACATTTCATGGTAAAATTAGCAATATTAATTTTCATTTCATCCCACCAGTAATACTCTCGAAGGTCTCGGTACATCTTAGTGGTGCCAGGATGAATTGAAAATGGAGAACTATGAGCTTCACACAACAATTATTTCTTCACCTGGGAATCACAAGGCACACATAATATTTTCCAAATCTCACAATACAATCTTTATCACAGTTAAATTCTAGAAACATACCCATTTTATCCAATTCTACCCTTTTCCGTAGCTCACAGTATTCCTTCTACACTTGCTTAATTCTGCTTGATAAAGATGACTGCACTAAAACCAAAAAAAGAATAGAGTAATTTTTTTCACCAACAACTTCCAATCCAAAATTCATCAAATCCTCAATCAAGTGGTCATGTTCCAAACATAACATGGTTAATGATTCATTATGTTTTTGACTCAAGGAATCCACAACTTTGTTTGATTTTCATGGATGTTAATTGATAGTACAATAATAATATTTTATCAATTCAAGTCATCGTCTCTGCCTCATGTTTAATTACTTCTGAGTGAATATATAAATTATACTTTTATGGTCAGTATATATTTGACATTTGGCTTTGTAAAAATGATGCCTCAAAATTTTAAAAGAAAAAACCCATAGTTTTCAATTCCAAATCATGGGTGGGATAATTTAACTCATGAGGTTTTAGTTGTCTTGAAGCATAAGCAATTACCTGATCATTCTGCATTAGAACACAACCAAGTCCCTTCTATAAATCATCACTATAGATGACAAACTCGCCATTTTTTGGAAGGCTGATCTAAAACTAGAGCATTCACTAATCTCTTATTCAGTTCCTTAAAAACATCACATTCTTCTGTCCTAACAAATTTAAACCCTTTTCGTCTTAACTTAGTTAGCACACAAGAAAACCATGCAAAGTTTTTAACAAACCGTCGATAATAACCAGATAATGCAATAAAACTACAAATATCTGTATCATTTGTAGGTCTTGTCCATTCATCAACCACTTTGTTTTTGGCAGGATCAACTATTATTCCATCCTTATTTACAATGTTCCCAAGAAAATTAATCTATATCAACCAAAAATCACACTTTCTGAATTTTTCATATAGATTATTTTCTTTTAAGGTTTGAAAAACAACCCTTAGATGTTTTTATGCTCCTATTTACTTTTATAAAATACCATAATTTCATCAATAAACAAAAATAAAAACTTATCCAATAACTTATGAAATATTCTATTCATAAGATCCATGATTACAGTAGGTGTATTGGTTAACCCAAGAGGAATAACAACAAACTCATAATGCCCATATCTAGTAAAAAAAATTATTTTCGGGATTTTGTCCTCCTTTACCTTCAGTTTATGGTATTTGGATCTCAAGTCAATTTTGAAAAATACTTCTCTCCCTGAGGCTGATCAAACAAGTCATCGATATAATGAAAAGGATACTTTTTTTTAATAGTGATGTTATTCAAGACTCTATAATCAATAAAATGTATCATGGAACCATATTTCTTTTTAACAAACAAAATAAGAGCACCCCATAGTGAAGTGCTTGAATGAATGAATCATTTATCAAGAAAATCCTGAAAATAATTTTTCAATTCAAGAAGTTTCATTTGATCCATTAAATAAGGGGGTTTTGAAATTGGCTTAGCATCGGAAACTAAGTTAATTGTGAAATCAACTTCCCGATCAGGTATAACACCGGGTAACTCATTATCAAAAACACCAAGTTATTCATTTACTACTACAATATCATTAATCGGAATAGTTCCCTTATTTTCAACAATATGAGAAAGATAACTTTCATTTACATCTTTCAACAGTTTCTCAACTTCATGATATATTATCAATTGTATGGGTTCATTCTTATATACAATATAAAACTCTTTTTGAAAACTAACTTATTTTTCTCAATAATCAATATTAGAATGATAAACAGAGAGTCAATCCATTCCTAGAATGACATCAAACTCTACTATGGTAAAAACAATAAGTTTTGCTGATAATTTCATTCCATAGACAACAAAAAAAAGATTCTTATAATTCCTTTTTGATGTAATATTTCCCCCTTTTGTTTTAACCATAAGTTCTGGTCTCATTTATTGAGGTGTAATTTCCAATTTACCAGAAAATTTCTCAAAAATAATGGAATGTGTAGACCCTATATCAAATAATACTTTAGAAAAATCTGATTAAACAAACAAAGTACCTAATACAACGTCATTGGATGGTCAAACATTTGTTGATGTAGTCGTAAAGGATCTTACTACACCTTTCTGGTTATATTCTGACTTCTTTGTATCATTCGGATCTTTCTTTGGGAAGACATTTTCATAATGACCCATCTCACCACATTTAAAACACTTTATAGTTTTCTTATCATGATTAGTCTTATAATCATTTTCATTATAATCTAGGGTCATATTTAAAAACTTACCACATCGAAAACACTTCCCTTTTTGGTAAGGCATTCCCTTAGGTGCTTTTTTTTTACACTTTTCACAAATCAGAAACTGGACTTTCTTACCATCAAATTTATTTGATTGATTATTACCCATATATTTCTATTTATACCTCTTCTTCTCCTTATTTTCAAAGTTAACATGATCATCAGAAAACTCCATTTCTACCCTCTCATCACATCGTACAAGTTTATCATAACTTTTGAATTTACAAGAGTCTAATTCCCTTTGATACCTTGGCTTCAATCCTGAGTAAAAGCAGTTGATTTTCTATCAAGATCTAGAATAAGATTTGGAGAATACCAAACCAGTCGGGTAAAGTTTTCTTCATACACATCCACTGAATCTTCTTCCTTTTTCTTCAATTCAAGGAATTGTTTCTCCATCCTAAGTCACACCACCTTAGGAAAATATTTTTCCAGGAAAAGTATTTTAAATTCATCCCACTCTAAAGAATAAATCTCCACTCTATTCCGGATATCTTTGACCATTGGCCACCACTGGTCAACTTCAGCTTCAAAACGATAAATAGAAAGACATACCTTTTGATTATCTAAATATCCCATAACATCAAATATCTTTTTAAGGGTTTTTATCCACCCTTCAGCAGCTACTGGGTTAGAAGATTCACTAAAATCAAGAGGGTGTTGCCTTATAAAATGTTCCACTATCATCTTGTTCCTTTGTGGTACCTATGGTAGTTCTCTTGAATGGATGACACTGCCATTTATTGCTTGTGTCAGCTGAGAAGTTACTGTTACAAACTGCTTAGTTCCAATCCCTATCATACCATGATACAGATTCGGAAGGATGTCATTTTTTCGATGTCTTTCCACTACAGCTTCCCTGTTTCTTCTGTGAAAACAATTCAAAACAAACAAATCATAGTTGAAGCAACATGGTAATATTTAAATGATATATCATTTCAACTTATATATAAGGTAAAAATTATTTATGGTATTCTATTAACATTATTATAACCCCTAAAGTTATTTAAACCATCCTCTGATACCAACTATAAGGACCCGACCTTAAAACATTACATAATCTTGGATTCTAGTCCATAACTCAATTCCTTTAAAATTGAGGATCTTTTAATGTTTAGAGATTTAAATTATAGGGACATAAAAAATACATAAAATTCCATAATTAATACAGAGTGATACCAAAAAATAGTATCTATTTCTTCCAAAATATAAATATTTTCAAATAAAACATGATTTCTTTGAAAAATCTTCATAACATTTTACTTGGATTTCTTCCTTGTCTTACACATCCTTATAACCTATGAAAATAATTTGACAACATAATATGAGCACAAAAAATATTAGCAAGGGATATAAAAATAAGGAAAGAAAAAACTACTCCTTGAATACCTGTAAACGTATGAAATCATTTTTAAAAAGTCATACTTGTCACCCATATATACATACATTGTAAAACTTGAGATTTCCTCGATATTTCCAAAAAAACATAAATAACATAAATTAAACCATAAAGGTATATTGATAAATCACTTTCTTAAATTTTAACCCTCTGCCTACCCTATGATTTGTAACCCTCATGGCTACCTTACATTGTAACCCTCGCGACTACCTTATGGTGTAACCATCACAGCTACACATGGAGTAACCATATGGCCGACCTCCAAATTAATCATAACCAATGAATTTGAGGGATATATTGGTCCCACCCTTAATCATAGACAAATCTTAAGAACCATAACATAATCATACAATGTGAAAAATTGCACAAAAACATTTCTTTTGAATTTTGTAAAATAGAATTTTAAAAGAGGATTTTTATAGAAAAACCCATTACAAATATCATATAATTGAAGTGGTACTTAATAGAGTGGATGTAACATGTATATAAACTATAAATATAAATAATTAAACATAATATAAACAAAATTCATCACAAAAAAATCTTAATACCACATAAATAATGAACTAGAATGTTAACCCAAAGAATGGAAATCGGGTTATGAATTCCCTTACCTCGGGTTTGTCTTATTTAAAACATGTTTAAACATCCTTTATAATGATTAAAAGAGTGTTATTAGTATTTTAAACAAAAAGTTTCATGTTTATAACACCTTATATGATCATTTTATAACATCATTACACCCTTCAGTTATTAGTATTTTGTTCCTTTCATTGTTTCGGGTGTGTTCTTTATATGGTTTCTATGGCCGGTTTGTATTTGATTTTCTTGTCGTATGGAAATGAAACTCTAGAAGTGGAATTAAATGGTATTAATATTTTTTTATAATATATAATAACACCATAAATCATTTTGTTATCATATATGATGATAGATCATTAGATAAAACATTAATGATGTTTGTTTATATCATTTTTGTCAGTTCCTCGATAATCATGAACTTGTTTCATAATATCATTTAATGTCATGCATATAAGTTCATTTCAGAACATAAAAAATGATATATAATCCAGTTTAAAATATTTTTCTACCATTAAAATGGTTTTACAACCAGTTTTCAAAGAATTAATGGAAATTGAAAACACATTGTCCACAATGTTGGTAAATCAACACAACACAGACTATGTAATTATAAGAGGGGAGGACGAGAAGTAAGACGATGTATTTTTCCCGTAAACATGATTAAAATACATAATATATAATATTTTTGATATTTCATACCTCTTTTATAAGGTAAGGTTAAGAGGGTATAATAAATTAAAGGAATTGAAAAGAAAACACATGAAAAAGGAAGAGGATTCTTACATCTTGATCTCTTCTCCTTGAGATCCTCCTTTAGGCTTTTGGTTTTGCCCTTTTGGTGAGAACAGATGGTATTGGAAGTGGGGAAGAGCCTCGGGGAGGTAATTTTTAATAACTTATACAATTATCAAGTCTTGATAGGTGTGAGAGGAAGAGAGGAATGAGGGTAATATTTATAGTAGAGGAGAGGAGGGATTTTACATTATTTTAATCAGTATTTTAATATTTTTGTCCAATACTATGAATAGTCTTCATTAATGTGACCCAAAATAGTATTTCTTTTCATGTGAGATAAAATAAAGTGGGATTACATCATCCATGATGTCAAAAATAGTGTATTTAACTGATAATTTGAATATACGATATTTTACTGTATTTCAATATCCATCAAAAATTCAAGAATTTCAGAAAAATCCCAGAAATTCACCCCAACCATTTTTCGACATGTAGAATTAAAATATGAAATATATTTTATCAAAATAATTTTATAAATATTTGGAATTTAATTTTTAAATAAAATAATAATTTATTCAAAAAAAACAATTTAAAAACTATAACTCATTTTATAACACCTTGAAAATTTAATCAAGATCTCATTATCTTATAACCATAAAAATAATAGATTTACTATTCATAAGGGTCATATTACTATTCATAAGGGTGGGTTACTATTCATAAGGGTATGTTACTATTCACCAAAAAATATGTTTGACTTATCAGACTCCAAAAGTCACCCTAAACGCAACCGTGTATGTCAGATTTTCAAAATTCAAATCATAGAAGTGGAAATATTATGTTTAATGGATAGGTTATAACTATCTTTTTTAAATAAAGTGTTGTTTCATATAGTATTAGTGTTTCATGGATTTAAATTTATTTATAAAACCTTGGGGTGTTACATTCTATACAGTTTTAAAAACAAAATCCACTGATCTTTGGGGGGGTTTCAGAAACTAAAAATGTTCAATCATAGATTAGCAGAATGAACTAGATATTGGATTTCCTTGGAAACCAAGTTGATATAAAGGTCAAGTTAGTGGTCTATATGTAGAGGGATCATTTACACCAATGGTGGGATTTATCTATCCAAGCTAAATTCACCAAGTCATTACATGAGAGGGATTTGAAGAATTTACAAATAAAAAATTCTACCCAAAAACCTTAAAGATATCCAGAATGAAAATATTTTTATTATTAAGGAAGAATATCTATTATTGATGGAATATACAGTTAATTTTATAAACTTGGTCCATTTTAGTCTATAAGTAACTACTATCATGTCCTTGAAGGCATGCATATTTGAGTCTGTACTATAACTAAAAATACATTTTTTTAAGGACCATGACCCTTTTTATTGAAACATAAAAAAAGTACAAAACAAGTGAAAGAGAAGTAACGAGGTCTCAAAAATTGTTAATACCCCCATCATGAGGCACCATGTTATTTATTTATCTTCTCTGAAATATAGCGTTCTTTATCTTGTATGGCCCCCCAGTCTGTTCCTCATCCTCGCCTACGCCCACGACCCTGGAAGTGAAGTGCTTCTAATTTTTTCGCTTATCGAAGGATAATTTTAATATCTAAGCTATCTAGGTTAGATTAATCAGATGACTCAACCTTCTTTGTATTACTAATTATAAAAAAGTGGTTAATAGAGCTATAATGGTTGAAAGGGTTATTTCAGGGAATCCTATTGGAGGATGTGCATTTTTCTACATGATTGCAGGTAGGAAATCCAATGGTGGGACCAAGAAGAAGAGGGACTCCTACTTCCATGGTGTAAGAGAATCACAGATTTATCCCATTGGATCATTTAAATTTCATCCACACCCAAGTATCAAACTCTGATGTTTTTAATGTGGTTCATTAGAGCATAAGAAGTGAGATTTTATGGAATAAACCAAACTACGTCACAACTGTAATTAGATGGTTCATCTTCAGCATTATTTCCCCAATGTTGCAAAGTTAGTTGCTGGTAATGTAACTCATATATCTTGAACATGTTATTCTTCAACTGGAAAATCATGTCATAATAGTTTTCTTCCTCATAACCGAAAGATTAAAGTTTATTTCAGGAGCACTCTGACACCTCAGACAATGAAACCAAAATAGGGAAGTAAGAAATATAGTGGAACGAGTAAGAAGTTATATGGTGCTGAGTAAATGATCATGAAAGATCAATCAGGTCCTTCAACTGTATAAGGTACCATTCAATTTAACTCAACTTTTATGAAATTTATGTTTTATATGGTTGATTCCCACTTTTTATTTATTCTCATGTTATTAATCAAATGGTATTTCATATCAAGATGATTCCATACATGATGATTATCTAAACAATACTTGAAAAATGGGTGTATTATGGATTTAATTTTTCATATTAATCTGTAACCATTAATGGCGGAAAGTTTGTTTAGGAATTTTCTTTTTTTACAGGATTATCTTTTACTTAATCCTAAGAATGGGTTGGTTAGTCACTTTTAATGCTCATATTGATTTTTATGTAGGAAAATTAAATTTTACATCTATAAATGGGATAGTGAATATATTTAAAGAAAATGGGGATGTAAATGTTGAAAAAGAAAGACCTTTAGCACCAATAGTGTGAACTACTTATCATCAAGTAGTAGTGGTCACTTTTGGGGCAAATGATATAATTGATACTAGGAATTTTCCCACCATTATAGATCGATATCCTAATGTATTTCCTCAAAATTTTATAGGCCTTCCACCTAAAAGGGTTGTGGAATATTTTATTGACCTTCTTCTGTGGATAAATCCTATTTCACTTTTTTTGAATAGAATAGAATCAATGGAATTAAGATAATTAAAGTTCTAATTAGAGTAATTGTAGAGTAAGGGTTTTATAATACCAAGTACCTCACCTTGGTTTTTTCTAGTTATTTTCATAAATAAGGTAGATAATTCATTATAAATCTATGTTTAATGTCATAAAATAAACCATATTACAATAAATAATAGATATCCTCTTCCTTGAATTGATTATATTTTTAATCAATTAAAAGGATCCCAAGTGTTCTCTAAAATTGATCTATGTTTTGGGTATCACAAACTCTAGATTAATAAATAGGATATTCCAAAAACATCTTTTAGAAGACACTATAATCATTAGGAATATCTATACATTCCCTTTGGTATTATAAATGTACTAGATTTTATCATGGAATTGATGAATCATGTCTTTCAATGATACCTGGAATCTTTCATTGTGGTGTTTGTGGATGAAATTCTTGTGTATTCAAAAACTCAGAAAGAACATTAAGAACATTTTGAGATTGTGTTGAGTATTTTTTGAGATCATTGGTTATATAAAAATATATATCCAACTTATAGATAAAAGAGGTCTATTTCCGTAATCATGTCATTTTTTAGAAAGGTGTATCAGTAG
Source organism: Viscum album (assembly GCA_963277665.1). Taxonomy (NCBI): domain Eukaryota; kingdom Viridiplantae; phylum Streptophyta; class Magnoliopsida; order Santalales; family Viscaceae; genus Viscum; species Viscum album. The sequence continues at coordinate 772,988,770 of OY728131.1, read as the reverse complement.
ATCCTAAAAATATAGAAGTTATCATCTCTTGGAAAACAACAAAGAATGAATTTTATATATGAAATTTTATAGGCTTGTTAGGTTACTATTATCAATTTTTTCATGACTTTTGACATCTTGCATCTCCTATGATAGTGCTAATTATAAATGTAACTCCATTCCACTAGTGTAATTATTTTCAACAATACTTTAAGAGCTTGTGACCAGGCTCACTTCAGCACCCATTCTTATAATTCCATAACCTAGGAAATGTTATTTGGTTTATTTTGATATATCTAGATCTAAACTCAACTGTGTTAACATGAAAAGAGATAATATCATAGATTATAGATCATGATGATTAAAAATTCAAGAAAAGAATTATCTGAATCATGACTTGGAAGAGGATGTGGTGATTTATTCTTTGAAAACATGGTGTCATTATCTATTTATAGATAAGTTCACTGTATCCATGGACTATAAAATCTTGAAACACATATTTTAGTAAATTCATTTGAACCTAATACAATGATGATGGATGGATTATCTCCAGATATTTGACTTTGACTTGGTTTATACATTGGGAAAAGAAATTATGTTGTATATTCTTTCGGAAAAATTCTTATAATCAATTGGAAATATAAGTTTTGTTGGTTTGGTTGTAATCTGGATGTGGTGGTTTCTCACTTTGTCCTTAAAATTGTTTCGATAAAAATGAATTTTTAGTCAGTCAATTGGAAATAGAAACATGTGATTAGTGTAAATTGATGAGCATGATTTTTGATATGTATTTGGATTCCATGAAGTAGAATGAAGTTGAAATATTCTTTCAGATGATACACATGCCTAATTTGGTTGATCAAGTTAAGGATACTCAAAATTGAGATCCTAATTACCTTACCATTATATCAGAACTTAATAGTGGGGATACCATTAATAGATGTAAGTAATATAGGAACTCTATGTTTCTTATTTAAGATCGGATAATCATTCCACCCCCTTGTCAAGAACAACTTATTTTTTATTACAGCCATTATAAATGGGAAGTTCATCCAGGCATCAAAAATATACACCAGGATCTTTGAAACCATTTTGGGTGGTTAGGAATGACATGAAATATAGTTTATTACATTATGAAATTTCTAACATATCATCAGGTCAATGATAAACACAAATGACTAGTTTTAATGTTGAAATCCTTACCTATACCCATGTGGAAATGGCAGTATATACCTATGGAATTTATCACAAGTTTATCAAAAAAACTATTCATAAGCATGATTTAATCTGGGGGATTATAGACTAACTCAAAAATATAGTCTACTTCATCTTGATTCATGAATCCAATAAGGTATGTGACATAAAAAATATCTATATTCAATAAGTGCTAAAATTTCATTGAATACTAGATTTTATCATCTATGACTAAGATCCTTGACTTATCAATTGGTTTTAGAGATATTTTTAGCATGATTTGGGTACCCAATTTTCCATGAGCATATTTTATCATCCTTAAATTGATGGGAAATCAGAACGGATGATATAGACACTAAAATATATGTTTAAAGATTGTATTATGGGTTTAAGTGGCTCATGGGAGAATCATTTTCCATTATTATATATTTTTTACAACAAAAATTATCATTCCATAATATAGATAGCTCTATTAAAGGAATTATATGACCATCCATTTCAATATCTACTTCATTGAGTAGATATTGTAGAAACATCACTATTGGGACCAAGACTTGTTCATAAAATGACTGAGAATATTCAAATTATCATAAAAAGTATGGTTTCATCCCAAATCTATCAAAAATATTTGGTGGATCGTCAATGTAGCCCTTTATCATTTATTGTGTGAGATCATATACGGTTGAAATTATCTTCAAGGATAGGGAATAGTCGATTGTATTGTACCTTTGAAATACGTTAAATAATTGGTGATCTTTCTTATTAGTTGGATTTACCACAACGGTTCTGTTTGGTTCACAATTTCTTTCATGTATCTCAATTAAGGAAATACCATCCCAATCTTAAACATGTGATTTTATGGGATCATGTTGATATGGAACTTTATGTTATATTTTTCATGCACCAATTCATATCATGTATAGAAAAAATAAATTAGTGCATGTAAAATGTATTCATTTGGTCTGAGTATTATAGAAACCTAGTGAAATTAAAGATGAAATGTGGGAATCTGAAAAAGAGATATTGGAATAATGACCAAAAATTCTCTAAATCACCTAAAATCTTTTATTTTTTTGAGATCTAAATCCTAATAGTGGGGAGAATATAACACCCTTATTTTGAGTTAATTAACTATTTTATTATGTATTTTTAAGTTATATAATGTTTTGGTTTAGTTATGAAAGTTTATGGATGGTTTTGGTGTGTCTTGGAAGTGTTTCTAGGGGTGCACGGTTTGAAAATGGTTAGGAGAAACCATGAAACATCTCTAGGAAACCGTCAAGGGGATTTAGGTTTCACTAGGAAGGTGTATAATTGGCACATGTTTTAGCCAGGCTGTGTGACTAACCATTTGGATTGGGAGTCTTGGGATAGTAGTATTTCATGGTTTGTACATGATTTATCAAACCATTCAATATAACTATGTGGCTCCCTAGGTGATGTCGATTAGTACTTCATGCATCATATAGTTTGGTCTTTTTGTTATTTTTTTCGGGTTGTGTTTTTTTAAAGGTAAAATCATCCCCTAGTGTTTTAGTAATCCCTTGGAATTAATTTACAACCTTTGGTGTCATTGAGATATCACCTAAGGTTAGTGTCACTTCATGTTTTTTCGATCCAATGGTTAGGGTCAGGATATTACATCTGGACTCTTTATTCTATCTTTTTATCAAGGTCTTTTTTGAGACATCTAAATTAGCACTGAAAAGAATAGAGATTGATTCTTCTATCTGAGGAACTTCTTTAAATATTTGAAGTATTTTCTTCATGTATGCAATAAACCCAAACTCTAATTATAGGTAACCAATGTTTTGATTAAAATGGATGAACTTCTAAAAGATTCAATCATAGGGAACCTATACTCTAATACCACTTGAAGTGTATTTTATACCATTAAGACACACCTGAAAGTAGGGGTGGGTGAATCAGGTGTTAAAATGTTTTATAAAAATCATTATTATTTTTTATTCCAAAGACTTTTTTTTTAAATCTGTTTCATATTAGGATTTTAATGAATATATTTTGATTTTACCTTTCCAAACACATATATGTTGTATAGATACTAAAATTAAAAATAGAATAGGTATGTTTTCAATTTTTGACCTCAATGTGGGTAACTTACTCTATATCATGTAAAATCTCATTGAGTCATGGATTCTCCCCTATAATCAATCCCCAATTATAATGGGTGGACAAGGATTATCCTAAAACATTATTCACAAAATAATACACATTTTTTGCGACAATATTACTCAAGTGAAAAGCCTCCACTATATGATACAAGTGAATGGGGTCTTTATATTTATTCCATAGTCTTTAGATCACATTGGTTATTCTGATTAAGTGATCCTCCTAAAGTAGATCATAATATATCTAGGGATTTCACTGAAACCATAAATTTTATCTTCTTCTTCAAATCATAGAGTCTTTTACTATAAAAATATCTTCAAACTCAATATATGAAACTCAGCCTCTGAAACTACACAACTTCTGTTTCTTTAAGGAATCAATTGGTGGCTTCTCAAACTCACTTCTCTGAGACCCAGTAGGTTTCATAGGCTCCAAATACTCACTCTTATTCTTTTTTTTCTTTTTCATCACTACAACATCTATTATCATCCTCCTACTTCTTCTTTTATATAGATTTAATTTTCTGATATACTCATATTTCTCACTCCAATACAACAAAAATACAATAGTTTCTTATTTTTCTTATTCTCTTATAAATATTTGAAAACTTTCATGTATAAATGACTACATTAATTGAATTATATCTTTTAAAAATACCATAAATTTTATTTTTATAATAAAAAATATTTTCTAGTAAAAAATCACCATTAAGGAATACTCGGTTTGGGTTTCAGTGAATTCATTTTCACTAATTTTTCTTCTCAAGGAGTATTCCATAGATACCCCTAATAAACGATCCTAATTTTGGAAAAAATAATAAATAAAATATTATTTATTCTTTAGTAAGTTTGAATTATTATTTTTAAAAGATTCCATAAAATACACACTATACATTTTCATAGTTGTACACAGATCTACAAAAAAGTTATATCTATATCAAGGAACTAATCTTGTTTTTCTAGATTCATGAAATCTAGAATTCTTCTCATTTGTTAAGTCATAGGGAAAAATAATACTTTCATTATAGTTCCTCATGAACACTTGAATAATCCCAAGTCAAAAAGATGTAGGATTTTATAATCTTTATCTTGGGTTTTTATTTCTCTTCATATAAATTCTTATTAAAAACCTTATCATTCCATTTTTAACATCAAGAAATTCAATTAGTGGTATTCTATAATTTTATATTATTAACTTTAATCTTTAATATTAGTAAATCAGGATCATATCATAAATTATCTAAGTATTGTGATGTTCTGAACTCAATAACATATCTTCATAATCATCAAATTTATATTTTCTTATAATTAAATAATCCTGGAAACATTATTTTTTATTAAGATTTGATCTTCCATTTCCATAGATGAGGATTATCTTCTCTTTTTTCTCATACTTGAATTAAAACCCTTTCTAGGTTTTTTATTTTTATACTATTAACTAACATCACTTTCATTATTCTAAATAATTTCATCTTCATTTGACTCAAAAACTAGAAACTTGATTTTTCATCTAGTGAAACTTTGTAATTTTTCTAAGTTTTGAAGTCCTATGTTGGGAACTTCAAAGTATTGAGTTCAAAAAATATCACTCATCGTAGTCTTACACTCAATAGAAAAAGTCCTATATTTTGTTCCAAAATTATTAGACTCTTTTATTTTAAATTTTTCAATGGAATTCAAATCCTTACAATGGGTACTGAAGTCATTGGATGAAGATTTATGATCGAAAAATATTACAGTTAGTGGAGTCATGATATGTAGTTCAAATCCTTAAAATCGCCTAAAATATTTATACTTGGGACCTAAATTCTTACATTTTGAATCAAACTCATGTTACTAGTAGTTAAAGTATTACAATAATGATTTTATCCATTTTTCATGAAATGAAGAAACCAGATTTTATACAGGTAGCTTCAAAATGACTTCTAATTGCTTCCAAGGATTATCTAACCTCTTAAAATCATATTGTAACTTGTTAAAATAATTTTTTAAATTATAATAATAATTTGAAAACCCTTCAGACACATTTTTGAGTTGTTTCATCATAAATATTACTCAAATAATAGTATTTTAATGAAATCCTCTACCAACTCTGATGTTGTCTTCTTCAAATAATCCTAAAGAAACTCTATTAATATTTAGCCTCTATCTAAAAGTATATAAACACTGATTGGAGTATCAAATATACTTTATAATCCTTGGATAATTTCTCAAAATTTAGGTTTAAAGTAATATATCCATCCAGCTATTATAAGGACTTATGGTCTTCTTATTTTCCATTTATTCCTTATGGCAGCATCTTCTCTTTCACGGATGGATACTAACTTCTTAATATGGGTCCTCTTATTTATTTGACCTCATATAATTGACTTGATCTTTGATAAAAAAAATACAACAAACACAACCTTTGTCTACAATATATGTTTGGGATTGGGGTGCGTGTTGATTCATCTTGATCATGTGGTGGAATATGGCACTCTCTAGTTATTCCCTCGTGAGAAGAATTACCCCACTCAAAACCTAAAGTTGTTTACATTGATTACTAGACCCAAAATATAGAACCACTATCTTTTGGGGGATATTTCTATAGTGTATTTAAAATATATAAGTCTAAATTATATTTTCTCTCATGGATATCTAAATATTAAGCAGAGGTGTTGGGTGGAGTATCTCCAAACTTGTAAAATTAATATTTCTTATACCCCTGGGAAGGGAAATGTGGTTTCTGATACCTTGACCAAAAACTACTAACCCAAGAAGTGATAGAATATGATAATTAATATAAAATAATGGGATTCTTGGATGATAAAGATAATGGTGAGAAGGTACTTTTAAATTGTGTTAAAGACATATATTCGTTGGATGATGAGATTTGAATTGAGAAAGTGGCGGTTCTTGAATTTCAGATTCTTATTATTATTTTAAATAGTAGGTAGCCCTTGTTCAATTGTTCTTGGTATCCTAAGAGAATTATTATTTTTCAATGATGAATATTTGTTATTGTAGTTTTGAGGTAAGAGTTAATGGAAGGTGGGTATCAGTCCAGTTAGGTTGTTCACCCTAGGGATTCTAAGATATTTTATGATCTGAGATGTCAGTATTAGTGGCCTAGTATGAGGTGATCAGTTATTAATTTCATGTCTAGGTGACTTAGATATTAGAGAATTAATGATGGAAATTAGATACCAGTTGAGTTATTATATCCCCTTACTATTCAAATATGGAAGGGTGATAAAATATTCATGTATTCCCTGATCAATTTTCCTTAAATCCTGAGTGGGAATGATGATATATGGGTGGTTATTGATCAGTTAACAAAATCTTCCCAATTTTTTCCTATTATAGAGTCATTAAAAGTGGAGGAGTATGAAAAATTGTATGTTTTAGAGACTATTAGGATTCATGGTGTTCCTTAGACCATCATTTATAATTAATACCCTTTATTAAACTCTCAGATTCATAAAATCCTTTAGTATATGATAGTTTCAAATCAAAATTTTATCATGGTGTATTGCCCTCAAACGGATGGTCAGACTAAGTAGGGCATCTAAATTCTTGAGGATATTCTTTTAGTGTTCATTGTTGACATTAGAGGCTAGTGGTAGAAGAATATTTCATTGGTTGAATTTTATTATAATATCAATTATCAAGACCTTAATAATATTTATCCCTTTTAGGATTTATATGGGAGATCAAGTTAATCTCTTCTCTATTGGTCGTAGTTTATTGAGTACTCTTTGTTTGGTCTGACCATCATTCAAGAGATAACTAAGAAAGTATAGTTAATATGAAATAGATTATTAATATATTATATTTATCATAAATGTTATGTCAATAATTGACATCATTTATTATAGTTTTTGGTTGGTGATTGAGTGTTTTTTAGGGTTTTCCCTCTGTTGGGACACCGTCGGTTGGGGAAATAGGGTAAGTTGGAACTATATTATGTTGGGATGTTTGAGTTCATGGAGTGTCTTGGTAAGGTGGTTTACCAATTTTCATTACCATGTTATTTAAAATCCATTCATAATGTGTTCCATATTTCTCATTATAAAAGATACCCTCTAGAACCATCCCACATGTTAGAGTGGGAGGATTTGGAAGTGGAACCTGACACCACCATCATGTTTGTGCAACCTATCTGTATTATGGATAATTATAATGAGTTGTTGTAAGGTAATTTGATTCCCATAGTTCATGTACAATGGAAGTATGTCCAGGATATCTATGAGGTGTGGGAGCATGAAGTATGGTTGAGAAATCAGTGCCCTCGTCTTTTTATAGATTCAGAACCTGAAGGACTTTATGGGGGAATAAAGTGGAATAGTGGGGAGAATCGTGACACCCAACAGGTCATTGGTGTGTATGAATTTTATTTTTATTCTTATTTTATTTATTATAAGAGTTATCAAGATTTGGAGGTTATAAATATCAATTTTTGTAGAAATATCATAGTGTGAATGGTTAGTGCACAATCGGTAGTAACCATGCACCTTACCATGCGAGAGGGGTGTTAGGGGGATAATGTGGTTTTACACAGTATAAACATTGGTTTTCTAACCATGTGAACTCTCGAGGAAAATTTTGTGGCCAAACTATAAAACCTATCGATAATTCTTAAAAATAAAAATTTCTTAAATACCCTTATTGGGTTTTAATCATATTTTCTCTCATTTCTCCTCCCCCTCACATGTACATCCCTCTCCTTTACATGAGAGCTATTCTCCTTTGGATTATTAGTGATCTTCCTTATTTCATTGTGTATTTATTCAAGGTGAGACTCTATTTATTATGGTTTCTATCTTCTTATTTCTCCTCCTACCTTTTTCTTATATTTCATATGAGTTTTAGAACCCTAACTCCCAAGGAGGGTGAACCTAGGGTTAGGGGTTTGGATTTAATGTAATTTCTTTTTAATGTAGGACCATAAGGATCCCTTATACTCATTTCTTGTAGTTTTATAGAAAGGAAATACATTTAATTTGGATTCATGTTAAATGTCTCTACAATATAGGTCTCTTCTATGGATTTCCATTAATTATTGGTTTTCCTTACGTCGAATTTGATTAATTTTTTTATGAGTTCTTAAGATATATTATATGATTGTTCATGGTGATTCATAATTTGTGTGGAGATTGAAATAATTTTCAAATTTATTTCATTGTAAATTGGTTTTATTCCTAACATGTGTTTGATAAATCATTTAAAGAGATAAATGGTTTCAAATGAATTTCTAAAAGGATTATTTCAAATGGAATTTATTTTTGACTCGGTGGTTACTAGTTTATATGCTTATTGGAATTGATTGTATGTATATTAATTATTTAAAACACATTAGTGACATTGGGAGAGTTGGTAATATAGAAATATGTAACCCCTAGGAAAGGTTGTGTGCTAAATAGTTTTATTATCCCAGTTATACTGAGTGTGATAACAATATGGATTAGTGTAACGCCCTGAAATTCTAAAGTAAGAACGTTGTATTTGATAGTGTGTATCACATTCATCACCAAGAGTGTAAGGGAATATAATACCCCGATCCTTTACTAGATATTTAATATTTTAAGTAAATTAAATCTATGATATATCTTTCAATAAACTTGGTATTGAGTAGCATACATCGCATGCAACAACAAGTTTCTTCAAATGCCTTGCATTATATGCAAGACCTACTTTTTACTGAATAATGATACATTATTAAAATATTATTTAATATAACCTAGCCATTAAATTAGTAGTTTTGAAAAGGGTTAACAATATTATGGAAATATATGTTTTACATAAATATAAAATTAATTCATTAGTTATAAATTAATTAGAAATGAATATGAAAACTGATTGAATATAAAAGAAAATATTATTATTTGCATGCTCACAAAAAAATTTACCCTAAAAAATAAATAAATTACAATTAGTGAGTGATATTAATGTTAAATATATATTATATATTAAATAATATATTTTTTATATTCATACAATATATTTTATAGGCTTAATATAAAAACAAACATAATTTTATGCATAAAATATAATATTTTTATTAAGGTATTTTTACTGCCTTTTAAGGGAGAACCTATTTTAAATAAAAAATTTAGAACTTTTATAGTTTATCTATCTTAAAATAAAATTAATATTTGAAATATGAACATAAAAATTATGTTAGGGTAAATTTTTGGTATTTTTCTGTAAAGTTTTATTTTTTAATGAATTGTGAAAAATACTGAATTTTAGTTCAAAATTACTTTTTCGTATAATTTATTTATAAGGTTTTATTATATTTTAAATTTCTTTAATTGTTTAATTATATCATATTTTTATAAATTAACCCAATTTATTTCATTGGGATCAATTTCACTTTTAAGATGACTATAAGAACATAGCAAACTTTTGAAAGTTTTTACCTTAAAAACCTGCATTGTCGTTCCGTCTGCAGGATTAAATTTAAACTAATTTCTTCCTCTTATATTATTGTAATTTGTAAAAATGGATTAAATATTTGGAATCATAAAACTTTATAATTTCTAATAATTTCAACTTAGTTTTTTACCCAAAATATTAGTTAAAGTAATTAAAATTAATTACAATTATTAAGGAAAAATTAAGCATAATAAGGATTAAATCTCAATCTTAAGGGCCCAAATGACTTATACACTTTCCAAAATACATTTTATGGATATATTTCGAACCTATAATCCCTTTTATATAATTGGGTCTATTATTGGATCCACTTTCAATGTTAAAAATGTTTATGTAATTCCTTTTTCAAAATATTACAAGAGTGCCACTCCTCCTCCGCTATAAAAGGTTGTCACCTCTCCCACTTCCTCACACCTCTCAAGACACTATGGATCAATAAATATCTTAAAAATACATAATAAATATCCCTAACCTCATCTTATAATTCCCACTTGGGAAAAAATCAATCCAAGGAATTATTTGGTTCAAACCAAAAGAGGTAACATCTTTCCTTGAGCTTTTTTGTTTTATTTCCATTATCCACTCCCTAAACCCTTATTATTCCATCATTATATAATAAACCAGTATCAAGAATATACTATGATTTTTTTATGATAATTATTAGACCTAAACTTACACACACATCTATCTAGTGGGTAACAAACATATTTTTTATGTGAACGGTGAACAACTGCCTCACAAAATGATGATTATTCGTTCTTCCTTTACCGCCTCTCGTGATGGTAATTATGATAAAAAATATATTTATATATATTATATATGATATTTATTAGGTATTTATTCTTATTTAATTATTTTATAATACATACCCATATACTATCCATTTTTGGTAAATACGATAACATCGTTTATGGAAGTGTGGACTACCGCCATCTCAAAGAGATATGATTCATTTACACTATACAAAGAACATATAAAAGATGGTTTTAATTAAAAATATGTGAAATAAAAAACCTATATATTATATTAATTAAATAATTACCTTTCTATAAATATAATATATATAATTTTCTTTATTATCCTTTTACACACTTAAAAAGTGAAAACATTATTCATGGATGTGTGGACTATCGCCTCCCTAACATGTTGTGATTACTTTTTCATCATAATAATTCTTTATAAAATTATACATGATTTAATAATATTTTATTTATGATATAATTATCATTATATAAATATATAATTCTAATTACCTTCTTTCTATAATGATCATTGAAAAATGAGGATGTTACGCATGCGTATGTACGGCCTACTGTCTTCATGATCGTAACGTTGATTCATTTTTCATAACCATATTTAATAATTATTTTTAAAAGTATAATTTACGTATAAATATGATAATTATTTCATTATTATTATTTTTGAGAAGTTATATACTGACCCTTTTGACCATAGTTGACCTATAAAAGTTGTTTTTACACATAAACCAAATTTGGTCAAAACACCCGACGTAAACTTAATTGATTAAGTAGTTGTATACAACATGGTAATAAGTGAAATAAAATTAATTATAAACATTAAAAATGTTCTTAATCAAGTATATAATTAATATAATTTTATTATACAGGAATTCAAAGCACGTTCAACCAAAAGGAAATGCAAGGTAAGGGATTTCATCTCAATTTTCATTCTATTGAGACTTATTTGTTGTTATGAACCAACTCACTTCTATATGATGTATATACTAACCTTTGAAACATTATATCATTAATATCATTATTAAAATGATATTATAAGTTTCATTTAATGTTATACCATCATGGTTACTATGATGTAAATATTTCAGAGTTGTATGGGACACTTTGGAATGTTTAAAGATTATTTTCCTTAAGAATGTTCTTAATGGTTATCTTTGAAATCTCACATCCTTTTGTGATTGTTAACTTTGTCTTGAAACAATCATTTTATTATAATAAATTTTCAATGGATATTTCATTTAATATCCATATTTTCATATTATAGATATTATTATTTCTTAAACCATATATCATTTTACATACGGTGTTTACTTTGACAATTTTTTGACTAACTGGGGAATTATTGATGAATCTGTACCTTTTATTCAATACATATATTTGATCAGGAATATTTTTTGTTGATTAAATTGATTACATGATATGATTAATGCTTTATAGATGAAATGATTGGTGGATCCCAAACTTTATATAGCTTCTTGATGCATTGAAAGGTTCTCATTAGATGATTAAGTTGGCCAAATTAAACAGATTTCTACCTGTCGTTTAAAACTATATGGAAGATGGATCTTGGTAGTTCCTAAGAAATTGTGTCCAATAATTAAGAATTTAATTCATAGATATTTTATTTATTATTCATCCATGTATTTTTTTGTTGACATATCTATGTATACGTTTCATTTTTTAGTTCATTGATTAAATGGAATGTGTTTCAGTTTCTTACCTTACTATATTGATTTTTCCTTATCTAGTTATTTGAATGGAATGTGTTATAAATTATTTACCTTTCCAGGTTAATTTATTACTATTGATTCATTATTTCTTCTGCTTTACTTACCCTTACTGATCATTTTAACTCACCCTTATTATGTTTCCTTTCCCTAGATTATGAAGAAGAAATATTTCAATAAGCTATCAAGGATAAAGTTTATTTTCTTTTTTATGTATCATATTTTCATTTCCTATTTTATCAATGTATTATAGGTATCATGTATGTAATATGTATTTCCAATACTTCTAAACTGATTGGTCCTTCAGATATTTGATTCCTTGTAATCATGTCAATGTAATAAAATAATGCACCGACTCTAGGCTTTTTGGGTCAAGGTGTTATAGTTGGTATCAAAAGATTTTTAGTAGAAACCTTGGAAACTAGATTTAAAAAACATAGATTAGGGGGAACAACATAGATAGAAATTGAGGATAAGTATATAATAACATCCTCTAATTTTTGTAATGAAGAGATTATGTGTGTATTCCTATCAATACATCCCTGTCTGGAAACTACAAGTGGACATGGTTCTGGAACAAATATACCTAGGAGTAACAACTCTAAAGAGATGTGTCGGGCTTGACTCGGTATAACTTGGTACATGATAATGGGATTTACTATTAACATATTTTGGCACTCCTAAGAGATATGAATAGGATAGTTCGCATTTTTTTACCTACCATTATGAAGGATTTTAAAGTAAATATTTCACCAAAGTAACCAAAGTTTATGATTTGAGTATTTATGATGTATAAATTTATGTTATGTGTTATACCATATTTAGAGTTATAAAATGTTCATGATTTTAGTAACTAGTCCAGTATATGTCTTTGTTTTGTAACGTCACCTGGAAGGATTAATGGTGTTAATATGCATGGAAAATTTAGAGATTTACCAATTGAGGAAACCAATACAGTTGGTATTGGAATGGAGAAAAACAATACAATATTAGGGAAACTTAATCAGGTTATGAAAAATAACCTTTCCCAAATATAGAAACATATTTCAAAAATAGAATCTCCTATTCTAGATCACTTTATATGGAAGAAGCCCCCATAGTTTAGTGTGACTACAAATCAAATTGTAGATGAGCAATGGATTAAGTCACTAGAGAATATATTTACGACCTTGGAATATGAAAAAAAAAAGGAAAAGGTTATACTTGCAGTCTATTACCTCCAAGGGGATGCTGATTAGTATTGGTCTCTGATCCAGAATAAAAGGGAGGGAGAAGAAATTAAACCCATTGAATGGAGGACTTTTAAGGAGACATTATTTAATAAATACTTCCCTCGTGGTCAACAAATTGAGATGAAGAGGAATTTCCTGGGATTAAAGAAAACAGAAGCATATAGTATTACAGGTTTTGAAGAAACCTTTGCAAGGTTATTTAGGTATTCTACGGATTATATATACAATACAGAGTGAAATATAAACCACTTCTTTGAAGTTCTTAAGCCAAGTCTCTGAAGGGAATTGGTTTCTTATAATTTTTCATCCTATGAAGAGATAGTTTTATGTAACATAAAAATAGAAAAGGAGTTATTAAGATCCTATCTATTTAAGGGAAACCAAGAGAAGAATAGGTCTTCTAAACACCATGAAAAAAAGGAATGATTCAAATAAGATAAATGAAAAGAATGATTTTACAACTTGTGAGAACTATAGAAAGAATCGCCTAGGTAAATGCTTTAAAGGATTGGGAGTTTGTTATATGTGCGTAGAAAAGGGTCACCAAGAAAAATAATGAAAAGTTAAGAATAAAATACTTCTATTTAGTATTAAAATTGAAAGTATATGGGGCACTATGCAAACTAATTTCCTAATCATTAAGGGAATATACCTCTAAATAAGCTAAGGGATCAAGGTATAGAATATGTTATTGACACAATCAAAGTGGAGTGACTAATTTACTTCTTTATTAAGATCTAATAAATATGTTTTAAAAGTATTTAATTGATGATTTTATCATCATATGAATTATTAAATATATAAGGATTTTACTATAGTACATTTTTAATAAATATTTGAGACCATGTGTTGAATGGTACCAAGAAAAGTTATGCAGTAAAAAGTTAAACTTTTTGGAAAACACGTGATTAATGGAAATACAACTCTTAATATGTTACTTATGTTGAGATAATGATGAATAAATGATTGATTTGGATAATTTTTGAATACCTTAGAACTAATTAAAGACATTTTTATAAGTGTTTTATGCTATCATTTATGGATTTTACATCATTTTTGGATTTAAGGAATATATCCAGTAATCTATGTTCTATCTAATGAATAAGAATCGTGCATGATTTCAATTAGGTTTTATGGTAATTAAAGTTATTACCATATTCACATGTGTGGTATGTGATAATTAAAATCCACTTAATGTTATTTGGAAATTTCATTTTGTAAATTCAGTGACCTCCTTTATAAAGTTTTGTTTCATAATATTTTTGTAAAAATTAACCATTTATGAAATGGTTTTTTGTTGAAATTTGGAAGTGGGTTTATAGATTGATATATTACTTCACTATATGAAGAATCTTGTTCTAAGAGATTAAATATAAATAGTTCAAGGTGTAATCAAAGAAACATATTGTGTTTATAGAAACATATATTTTATTATATTCTAAGAGTGTGAATGAATTTATTAACTCTATGGGAAAATGATCCTGAAACAAATAATTTTGTCCTAATATCAGAATTCTTGATGATATCAATGACCTTTATTGACACCTATGGTTTATGTTTTTGTGGTTAAAAAATTTCAATTGAACATATTCTATAGCACGCTGCATCTGAGCTTGATTTTTGGATTTTTCTTCTGTATCCAAGTTTCCATTTTTCACCAATGTTCTCCTACAAGGGAATTTAGTTACATTATTATTGTACTTTCTTTTATCACTTATTAAAAAGATGTGATATTAACCCTATTTAATATGTGGGTTTTTCAAAAATATTTTATCTTAAAATATCAATCCCTTGATTATTGATATCAAGTTTAAATAGTGAGTATGCAATTTAATTAAGGGGTGGAGAATCTAACACCCTGAAATTCAAGAGTAAGAACATTGTATTTGATAGTGTGTATCACACGCATCACCAAGCATGTAAGGGAATATAATACCCCAAGACTTTACTAGATATTTAATATTTTAAGAAAATTAAATATATGATATATCTGGAAATGAATTTGAAACTGAGTTAGCATATGTCACATGCAAAAATGAGTTTCTTCAAATGGCGTGTATTACACGCAAGACCGAGTTTTTACTAAATAACGATATATTATTAAAATATTATTTAAAATAACCTAATTGTTAAATTGGTATTTATGAAAAGATTTAACTAACTTATGGAAATATATGTTTTACAAAAATATAAAATTAATTAATTAGATAAAAATTAAATAGAAATGAATATGAAAACTAATTGAATATAATGGAAAATATTATTATTTTTATGCTCACAAAGCTATTTTACCCTAATAAATTAAATTAATTAAAATTATTGAGTGATATTAATTTGATATATATATTATATATTAAATCAAATATTTTTTATATTCACCTAATATATTTGAATGTCTAAATATAAAAAACCCAAATTTATTTATAAAATAATGTATTTTTATTAAGGCATTTTTACCACCTTTTAATTGTGAAACTATTTTAAATAAAAAAAGAATTTAGATTTTATAGATTATATATGTCTAAATAAACTTCATATTTGAAATATAAACAAAAAAATAGGTTAGGGTACATTTTTTTTTCTTTTCTGTGAAGTTTCACGTTTTGATGAATAGTGGAAAATACTGAATTTTAGTTCAAAACTAATTTTTCATATAATTTAGGTATAAGGTTAAATTATATTTTAAATTAATTTTAAAGTTTAATTATATAATATTTTTTTTAAGTAATAAAACTTTGGTTATTGTGATCAATTTCACTTTGAAATTTACTATAAAAATATAGCAAACTTTTGAATGTTTTTACCTTAAAACCCTGCATTTTAATTACAATTATTAAGGTAAAATTAAGATTAATAAGGAATAAACCTCAATATTAAGGGGCCAAAAGACTTATAAACATGTAAAAAAGAAATTTTTTGGAGATATATATACCTTAAAATACCTTTTATATAATTTTTTCCATTATTGGATCCACTTTCAATGTGAAAAATGTGTATGGGATTCCTTTGTCAAAATATTACAAGAGTGTAACTCCTCTCCTATAAAAGTCCATCACATCTCCTACTTACTCAAAAATCTCAAACCAATTTTTCTACAAAAATATCTTCCAAAATATATCATAAAAATAACTCCCATAATCCTATAATCCTACCCTTGGTAAGAAATTAATTCAAGGTATCCTTTGGTTCAAACCAAAAGGGGTTACCCGATTAAGAGGTAACATCTTTCCTTAAGCTTTTTAGTTTTAGTTCCATTATTCACTCCGTAAACCATACTTATTTTATTATTATATAAAAAATAATTATAATAAATATACTATGATGTTTTATGATAATGTATATAACAAAAATTACACACACATCCATCTAATGGGTAACAAACATTCTGTTTATGTGAACGGTGAACTACCACCCCACGAAATGATGATTGTCCGTTCTTCCTTTACTGCCTCTCGTGGTGGTAATTATGATGGAAAATATATTTATATATGATATATATAATATTAAATATGTATTTATTATTATTTTATTATTTTATAACACATACCCTTATACTATCCATTTTGTGTAAATACGATAACATCATTTGTGAAAGTGTAGACTACCGCCCCCTCAAAGCGATGTGATTATTTAACACTATACATGGAGTGTATAATGGATGGTTTTAATTAAAAATATGTGACATAAAAACATATATATGATATTAATTACATAATTACCTTTATTTAAATAAAATATATATCATTTTTTATTACCCTTTCACACACTTAAAAAGTGATAATGTCATTCGTGGACTTGTGGACTACCGCCTCCTCAACATGATGTGATTCATTTTTCATCACATTAATTATATATATAGGTATATATGATTAAATAATATGTTATTTATGATATAATTATAATTATGGAAATATATAATGATACTTAACTTCTTTTTATAATGATCATTGAAAAATGAGAACGTTACTCATGCATACGTATGGCCTACTGTCTCTATAATCATAACATTGATTAATTTTTTATAACCATATTTAATGGTTGTTTTTTAAAGTATAATTGTTGTATAAATATGATAAATTCAATTATTATTTTTATATATGTTTTATATAATTACCCTTTTGACTATAGTTTACCTATAAAAGTTTTTTTGACACATAAACAAAATTCGGTCAAAACACCTGACGTAAATTTAATTGATTAAGTAGTTATATGAAACACAGTAATAAGTGAAATAAGAGTAATTATAAACAGTAAAAAGGTTATAAATCAAGTATATAATTAAAATAAGTTTATTATATATGATGTTAAAGTATGTTCAATCTAAAGGAAATGCAAGGAAAGGTTTTTCGTCTCAATTTACATTATATTGAGTCTTATTTTTTATTATACACCACTCACTTTTATATGGTGTATATACTGCCATTTGACACATAATATCATGAATATACTTATTCTCATGATATTATAAGTTTCATTTAATTTCATAACTTCCTGAGGATTATGATTTAAATGTTTCAAAGTGGTATGGGACACTTTGGAATGTTTAATGATTATTTTCCTGAAGAATGTTCTTAATGATTATTTTTCAATATCACTTCCTTTTGTGATTGTTAACTTTCCATTGAACCAATAATTTTATTGTAATAATTTTTCATTGGATATTTCCTTGAGTATCCATATTTTTATACGATGGATATTGTTTTTTCTTAAACCTTATATCATTTCACTTACAGTGTTTAATTTGAAAATTATTTGATTAATTGGGGAATTATTGATAAATTCATATCTTTTATTCAATACGGATATTTGATAAGGCATATTTTATATTGATTAAATTGATTATTTAGTATGAGTAATGCTTCATACATGAAATTACAGGTGGATCCGGGACTTTATATAGCTCCTCGATGCATTGACAGGTTCTCGTGATATGATTGAGTTGTCCAAATTAAATAGGTTTCTACCTTTAGTTTTAAACTATCTAGAGGATGGATATTGACAGTATAGGTCATCATGTTCCTAAGACATGAATGTCACAACCCGACCCTACCGGTCTCGAGCCACAACTACCCCAAGCCCACCTCCATAGGCCAGGGGCTGGTGACAAGCACTGAAGGCGTAACAATCTCGGGGAGGCCTTAGACTAAGTACTTGTACACACACACACAGCTCACTCAATGCAGAAGTGCAGAGTAAAAAAAAGAAACCAAAGGACAAAAAACTATAACCCAACCACAGTCATGCATTAACCTCTAAATAGGAAAAGTAAAGTGCTGAAAAGTACTGACAGATACTGAACAGAAAAAGGGGAAAAACACGCGCCCAACCTTAAAGGTGCCACAACCCGGCAACATATAAACAAAAGTAAACAGCTAGTGTCTCCCACCTGAAAGTCCTACTACATCCACTGAATGTATCCCAAGCTCTTGTGTCCTCTACACTCCTCTGTAGTCTCGATCGACCTGTCCATCATTTTCAAGGGCACACCAAGTTCGGAAAAAGCCCAAGAAGGGGTGAGTATAAGGATACTCAGTAGGATGCCCCAAAAGCATGAGGGAGAAACAAAGGAGTTACTACACGGTAAACGATAGATAGAACAAAGTAAGAGTACAATAGAGAGAGTGTAGCTCAACCCATCAAAAGAAAGGGAGTAGACTCATCCCAACCAAGAGGAGCTAGACACGGAAATCACGTGGCATACCATGCGTGCCTTTTCCCCTCCTAGAAGGAGAGTAACTAGACCCAAGGGGTGGGAACAAAATTAGGGTGTATATATATATGCTCAATAAGAAACCCGAACGAGTGTGTAAGGGGATCTCCATCTCCCAGCTCAGCCCAGGATAAGTCACAAACAGTTCTAAGGGAATCCATCACTGATGCCCAATAGTCCTGCACATCAAAGTTGCCTCAGCGCTAAACTGTTCCACCAAAATTCTCAATCTGGTAATCATGGATAAAAGCTACTGACTAGCCTTGTCAAAAGGGGAGGAGTCTGAAAGAAGTCATCAGGTAACCCACTGCCTAGCCCTGATGGAGGGTCAAGCCCAAAAGGGTCTTTGGGTGAGCCACTGCCCAACCCTATTAGAGGGTAAACCTTAAAAAGGTCATCGGGTGCCCACTGGCCTGCCCTGCTAGAGGGTAAACCCTAAAAGGTCATCTGGTAACCCACTGCCCAGCCCAATTGGAGGGTAAACCCTAAATTCAATGGGTAACCTACTTCCTAGCCCTGCTGGAGGTTAAACCCTAAGGTAAATGGGTAACCCACTGCCCATCCCCGCCGGAGGGTAAACCGGGAACTAGTCCGGTAACTCTGCGTTGACCACGCCATCACTGGGTGTCGCTAACATCGCGACCATCCGTTGGGTCGGAGTGTGTCAAAGAAACCTCTGAAAAATGTCCTTTTATGTTTCCACTTTTAATTAGATCTTGAAAGAGACTCTGTACGTCCAAATCGATTACTCTGTTTCAATCCTCGCGGAAAAACACGCGAGATAGACTACTTACTCGCTGGAAACGGAGTCCTGACGAAAAATTTATTCAACACCACTTTATGCCCATACAGCATCTCGTGAGGCCCACACCACGGTCCCAAAATAGGTCAGGCGAACTACGCCATCGCAATGCCCTCGAAAAAACATTCCAAAATGACTACTCATTCGCCCTGAACGGACGTCTGATTAAAAAGTCACAAAACACTACTCACTGCTTAAAAGACGGCCCGTGGGGCCCATGCCTCAACTCCACCTTCAACGCCTGAAACAACCCTGGACCACTTCGTCTCGATTCCATGGTCGCAATGCGGCTAACAACGCCTTAAACGGACTCCGAATGTGTTCGCGCCATCCGATAGAAGAATATCGGCGTAGTACTTAACGAGCGTGATGCACCACCGAGCCCCCATGTCGAGAACTAAAATTTCTCGAGACCATCTAAAAATCATCGTCTCGAGCCGAGGATTTCACTACCATAGACTTCACACAAAACAGACACCCATAGTGGAAGTTACGGGTGTCCGAAGTCAGGGGACGAACCCCCTTGGGTCGGACCGGCCCGGTCCGGCTGGTCCACCCGGCCTGGGCCGGCCCGCGCCGGTCGGCCCCACCGTAGACCTGTGGTCCACCACGCCAATCGTCCCTCATATCCAGTCACTATTCTGCATAGAGACCCTCCTTTATCAGGTCTCTGTCTTTCGCGTGGGGTCGCGCACCGCGACCCCCGGTCCTCCCCGACGAAGACTTTCGCCCGGGGACCACCGTCGGGAGCCCGTCGCACCGAGGAGCCCGCCGCCTTGCCACCATTCCAAAAACTTCCGCCTCCGCCTAAGAGCCTTCAATGACACTGGGATCCTCCGGCGCCGATGGGAGCCCGTTGGACCACCGCGCTGACCGCCAGACCGCCCCTAGAACCGCCAGAAAAAGAAGAAAATGGCCAGAAAACTTCCTGGGGTCACCCAGGACACCCTAGGACTCAAAAATTCGATCCTAAAGGATCATTGGGAAGATAAAATTGATCCCTAAGAAAATATGGGATTTACTCAATAATCAGACAGAATTTTGATGCAAATAATTTCATTTTAAGGGGTTGTTGGAATTAAAATTGAAAATGCATGAGCCTACCTCGCTGGGCATAGCCTGTAGCTTCGTCGTCGATCCACCGGAGCACCACACTGCCTTAGAGATGTGGAGGATAGGAGAGGATCTTGTTGAGAGGGATCCACTAGGGAATTATAAGGGGGAGAAGGGGTAGGGTATAAAGGGTTTATGTAGAAAGCTTAATTAAAAATAATTAAGTCTTAAACCCCCCACTGGTAAGCCCCATACCCGAACTCTCAACGGAGTCAAGGTTAAGACTCCCCTAGGATAAAATCCACGTTTTGAGCGCAATGGAGGTCTTGGAATTTTAATCTGAGCCTCCGTTTAGAGGTTATAAAGTACACGCCTGGGGCCACCAAATTACAAAAACACCCCTGGTGGCGTTTTTCACAGAAGGGTCGCACCCGCAAAAGTTACACCCCTCCTAGGGTAAACGGCACATTCTGGACTCAACGGTGCATTCGGTTTTACCATATGAGAAACCTTTTAGGAGTTATTATATTTATTTTGCGTGTCCAGTGTGAACTCGCTTAAAATTTAATTCTGGACGCACCGGGGCTTGGAATCACACGCAGTCTGAACGCCCTGCTCTGGAATAACACCTATAAAATTTCAAAGTCTTACAGGCCCAAAACCTGGGTTCTTACATCATTCCCTCATTTAAGTTTTTAATCCCCAAAAAACAAAACTACAAAAACAACTCGAGATACTGATCCCACATCTGGATCTCCTGTTCCCAGGTGCTTTCCTCCACTCTTCTGTGCTGCCACAGCACACAAACCAAAGGAATGGTCCATCCACGTAGTGTCCGCTCATGTCGGTACTCAATCGCCACCTGGTGCTCTGCAAAGGTGCCTCCATCCTTGATGTCCAGCTCTCCACAGTCGATAATGTGTGTGGGGTCGTGCACGTCTTTCCTTAGCTGCGACACGTGGAAGACGCCATGCACCCTCTCTAACTGTGGGGGTAGAGCAAGATGGTAGGCAACCTCACCGACCCTGCGCATGATCTCAATGGGCCTAATGAACCTTGGGGATATCTTGCCTCTCCAGCTGAACCTCCGTGTACCACGCTGCGGAGAGACTCTCAAAAAGACATGGTCCCCTGTTCTAACTCTGAAGGCCTAAGACAAAGATTTGCGTAGGACTTTTTTCTACTCTGAGCCATCCTCATCCGCTCATGGATGACCTGCACCTTCTCCGTCGTCACCTGTACCAACTCTGGGCCCACAAGGGAGGTCTCTCCAACATCCATCCAGCACAACGGTGACTTGTAGGGTCTACCGTAGAGGTCCTCAAAAGGTGCCACGCCGATAGTAGAGTGGTAACTATTGTTGTACGCGAACTCCACCAAGGGTAGGTGATCCTCCCATCTAAGGCCAAACTCTAACACACACACCCTGAGCATATCCTCCAACACCTAGATAGTACACTCATTCTTCCCATCTATCTGGGGGTGAAAAGAGTTACTCATCCGCAGCTGGGTCCCAAATGCCTCCTGCAGGCCTCACCACAATCGCGACATAAACCGCACATCACGGTCAGAGATGGTCATCGAGGGTACTCCATGAAGGTGGATGATCTCCCAAACGTACAGCTGCCCTAGACTCTCCACCGAGCTCTACTCCTTGATGGCCAAGAAGTGTGATGACTTTGTGAGTCGGTCCAATATCACCTAGATAGAATCGTGGCCCTTCGCTGTGCGCGGGATCCCTATGACGAAGTCCATAAATATGTCATCCCACTTCCACTTTGGGGTATCAAGGGGATGCAACAACCCTGTCAGAACCTGATGCTCTGGCTTCACCTACTGACAGGTAAGACATCAAGAAACAAACTCAGCTACGCTCTGCTTCATGTCGAACCACCAAAACTGTCACCGAAGGTCTCTCTACATCTTCCCCAAACCGGGATGTATAGCCAAGGGAGAAGTTTGGAACTCCCACATCACATACTCCCTCATTTCCACAAGTACTACAGCTCACCCCTGGAACAAGATCTCATGATTCCCTCCTTCAGAATACCCATCAGGTGCGTCACCCGTGGATATATGATCACGCAGTACCTCACTGTCGACATCCCCCAACTGCGACTCTCTCACATTCTCAAGGAGCAAAGGAGTCAACACCATTGACTGCAGAAAAGTTGTACCCTCCTACTCCACCAAGGTTAGCTTTAGGGAGGCCAACTGCTCTGAATCTTCCCGCACTAACCGAGCATGGGACTTTCTACTAAGAGCATCTACTACTAAGTTTCCCTTCCCTAGAGTATAGACTATATCAAAATCATAGTCCTGCAGAAACTCTAGCCAGTGCCTCTACCTCCGATTCAAATCCCTTTGAATGAAGACGTACTTGAGGCTCTAGTGGTCAGAGTAGACCACAAAACGTTCACCCAGAAGGTAGTGTCACCATAACCTCAAGAAGAAGACCACTTCTGCCAGCTCCAAGTCACGAGTCGCATAATTCTGCTCATGGGGCCTCAACTGCCTCAACCCATATGCAATCATTACCCGCTGCCGCATCAGAACACACCCAAGCCTAGCTCTTGAAGTGTTGCAGTAGACCACAAACTCAACACCCTCCTCCAGTAGCCTCAACACTGGATCACTAGTCAGCCTCTATCTAAGCTCCTTGAAGGCCTTCTGGCACTAATCATTCTAGTTGAACGGTCGTCCCTTTCACGTCAATGCGGTCAAAGGGGCAGAGATCCTGGAGAAATCTTCCACAAACTTCATGTAGTACCCTGCCAAACCAAGGAATCTCTAAACCTCTGACGCATTCTTGGGTTGCTTCCAAGCAAGCACTACCTCTATCTTTGCGGGATCTATGGCCAATACCTGCTCCGTAATGACATGCCCCTGAAAGTGAACCTCATGAATCCATAATTGACACTTAGAGAGATTCACATACAGTTGGTGCTCTTGAAGTAAGTCTAGGACCATCCTCAAATGCTCTGTGTGATCCTCTTCCATCGTAGAGTAGACGAGTATGTCGTCAATAAAGACAACCACAAACTAGTCCATGTACGGCTGGAAGATCTGGTTCATCAAAGCCATGAAAACGGCGGGTTCATTCGTCACGCCAAAGGGCATCACCTGAAACTCGTAATGCTCATATCGACAATGGAAATACAACTTCGGGATGTCATCCTCACGAACCCGCAATAAGTGGTAGTTTAATAGAAGATCAATCTTAGAGAACCACTTCGCACCTCTCAACTGGTCGAAGAGGTTTTTGATCCTCGACAAAGGGTACTTGTTCTTTATCGTGGCCTGATTCAGGTGATGATAATCCACATAAATCCACAGACTCTCATATACTTTTTTCACAAACAAAACTAGAGCTGCACAGGGGGACACATTGGGCCTGATGAATCCCTTCTCACGAAGGTCGTCCAGTTGAAGTCGTAGATCTTGAAGCTCTGTGGGTGCTATCCGATAAGCCGTACATGATATCGGGGCAGTCTCCAGCTACAAGTCAATACAGAACTCCATCTCTCTCCTTAGAGGTAGTCCCATAACATCCTCGAGAAAGACTCCCATGTAGTCCTCTACAATGGTAGGGATCCATGTGCTTGTAGCATCTGCTACTCCGAGAGCCATGCTCGCCAACTGGTGCAAAAAAGTTCGGGGTCTCCTGCTCAGAGTACCCATCTGTTCTTCCACGAGGTCTCATTCACCAAGGATGGTGCACCACGTCCCATCATAAAACACACCTCTAACTCATCTACGATGACAGTCAATCTGGGTGTGAACCATATAAATCCAAACCATGCCCAGGATGACGTCATAAGGTTCCATCGTGATGACGATAATGTCCCACGTGAAACTCCCTCCTCTGAACGACGGTTCGCACTATCTGCAGATAAAGGTCACTAACGAGTCACTTCCTGTAAGAACCTCGAGGATAAGTGCAGGTGTCAGTGCCTCTAATGGAAGCTCCAACTCCTGTACCAACAACAGCGATATAAAGGAGTGGCTAATGCCTGTATCTACTAGTACCGAAGCAATCGTAGAGTAAACACAAAGTGTACCTCGAACAATCTCATGTACTGGAGGTCACAAACACCCATAGCCTAAAGCTGCCCATGGCCCCTAACACCAGCTCCCTGAGCCTGTTGTGTGCTGCCCGGCGGTGGCGGTGAAAGGACCACAAAATTCCATCCCGGACCTTCAGGTCCTGCCGCTCTTCCTATGCCGCTTCCCTGAGGACCACCCTATCCTCGCCTGTGGGATCCCTGGTCACGGCGCTGCCTCTACCGCTGCGGTGCACCCACTACCTACCAAGGCTGCTTGGTACGCTTGGTCGAGCAGTCCCGTGCTAGGTGACCCCGTCTGTCATAGGCATAGCACTGGATCTCTCCTGAATACCCCGGTGCTCCACAGTGCCACTACGGTGTACGACCCTACCCCTGAGTCTGGTCACGGAAGGGCCTCCTCGACCGAGGCTCTGCTCTCTGCTGCCTATGTGTCACTGAAGACTCTGCTTCGAAGCGGCCACTGTTAGGCCCTGCCAGCTGGCGTCCCTCATCCAAGAATATCTCTATCATGAGTTCCCACTCTATCATCCCGGCTTAAGTAGGGATGCATAGGGGAACTACACTAGTATAGATCTCCCTGCAAAGACCCTGCTCAGACTTCCACACCTGAAAGTAACTGCCATGGATCATATCCTGCGAGTAGCATGTCAGATCGGTAAACTGGGCCGAGTACTGCAAAATTTTCATCCCCCCCTGCTTCAGCTCTAGAAGCTCCTAAATCTAAATAGAGTGTAAACAAGAGGGGGAGTACTCCTCCCGAAAGAGCTTCTGGAAGCTATCCCATGTGAGAGATGACTCGTCGTGGGTATGTGTAACCAACCCCCACCAATGCCCGGCTGTCCCGTGGAAAAGGCTGGTAGCTAGAGCTACCATCTGATCCGTTGGTGTCCGTACCAGCATGAAAAGTCGGTCTACGGAATCTATCCAATCTTCTGGTGCCTAGGGATCCAAGTCTCCGCGGAACTTCTGCAGTCGCTGATGCTGAAAGTCTCAGAGCGCACTCAACCTGTGCTCAACCTCAGCCTGTACTGTCGGTACCAACTACCGCTCACCAGATGGAGGGGCTACTGCTAAAGCAATGGGTAGAAGGGGATCACGTGAGGGTCCCTGAACTGACGCCTCGTCGCACTCCAGGTTGTCGTCATGAACTGGAGAGGGTAACTTGGCTGGCTGCTGTCGTGGGGGCATCCTGAAAATTATCAAGGATTACCGTGATCAGATTAGAATATATATATATATATATATATATATTAGTAATAACAAAGGGGATATGACTCAAAAAGTATAGTCAAAGACTTAATCCTACTGGATGCATGTTCCAAAGTTCCATGCAACAAGTGTCTTAGTGTGTCGAGTCGACAAGCGGGTTATCAGGGTCCTAGTGAATGGATACGTCGGCCGCCCGTACCATCACTGGACTCCCTGTCCTGAGGGACGCTCTCAACACACGTCGACACTATTTCCCCAGATCCCAACCAATTCCCTTTTAGGGACGTCTAAACAACACCCCAAGGAATGAACCACCTCTAATACCACTTTGTCACAACCCGACCCTACCGGTCTCGAGCCACAACTACCCCAAGCCTAACTCCATAGGCCAGGGGCTGGCAACAAGCACCGAAGGCAAAACAATCTCGCGGAGGCTTTAGCCTAAGTACCAATACACACACACATAGCTCACTCAATGCAGAAGTGCAGAGTAAAAAAAGAAACCAAAGGACATACAACTATAACCCAACCACAATCATTCATCAACCTCTAAATAGGAAAAGTAAAGTGTTGAAAAGTACTGACAGATACTGAATAGAAAAAGTGGAAAAACACACGTCCAACCCGAAAGGTGCCACAACCCGGCAATAGGTAAACAAAACTAAATAGCTAGTGTCTCCCACCTGAAAGTCCTACTACATCCACGGAATGCAGTCCAAGCTCCTGTGTCCTCTACGCTCCTTCGTTGTCTCGATCGACCTGTCTGTCGTCTTCAAGGGCACACCAATTGCGGGGAAATCCCAAGTAGGGGTGAGTATAAGTATAATCAGTAGGATGCCCCAAAATCTCGAGGGAGCAACAAAGGAGGTACTAAAAAGTAAACAATAGATAGAACAAAGTAAGAGTACAATAGAGAGAGTGCAGCTCAACCCAACAAAAGAAAGGGAGTAGACTCGTCCCAACCAAGAGGATCTAGACACGGAAAGCACATGGCATACCCCACGTGTCTTTTCCCCTCCTATAAGGAGAGTAACTGGACCCAAGGAGTGGGAACAAAACTAGGGTGTATATATATATATGCTCAATAAGAAACCTGAAGGAGTGCATAAAGGGATATCCATCTCCAAGCTCAGCCCAGGATAAGTCACCAATAGTTCTAAGGGAAGCCATCACTGATGCCCAACAGTCCCGCACGTCAAATCTACCTCATCACTAAACCGTACCACCAAAAGTCCCGCTCTAGTAATCACGGAGAAAAGCTACTAACTAGCCTCGTCGAATGGGGAAGAGTCTAAAAAAAGTCATCGGGTAACCCACTACCCACCCCTACTAGAGGGTAAACCCCAAAAGGGTCATCGGGTGACCCACTGCCCAGCCCTGCTGGAGGGTAAACCTTAAAAAGGTCATCGGGTGACCCACTGCCCAACCCTACTGGAGGGTAAACCCTAAAAGGTCGTCAGGTAACCCAATGCCCAGCCTAACTAGAGGGTAAACCCTAAATTAAATGGGTAAACCACTACCCAGCCCCACTGGAGGGTAAACCCTAAGGTCAACAGGTGACCCACTACCTTGCCCCACTGGAGGGTAAACCCGGAACTGGTCTGGTAACTCTGTGCTACCCGCGCCATCACTGGGTGTCGCTAACATCATGACCGTGCGTTGGGTCAGAGTGCGTTAAAGAAACCTCTGATCAACGTCCTTTCATGTTTTCACATTTAATTAGATCTCTAAAGAGACTCGGCATGCCCAAAATTATTACTGTGTTTCAATCCTCAAGGAAAAACATGCAAGATAGACTACTTACTCGTTAGAAACGGAGCCATGACAAAAAAGTTATTCAACACCACTTTATGCCCATACGGCGTCTCGTGGGGCCCATACCTCTGTCCCAAAAGATATTGGACGAACTGCGACATCGCGATGCCCTCAGAAAAACACACCAAAACGAGTACTCATTCACCCCGAACGGACATCTAATGAAAAAGTCGCAAAACACTACTCACAGCTTAAAAGACGGCCCATGGGACCCACACCTCAACTCTAACATCAGTGCCTTAAAACACCTTGGACCACTTCGTCTTGATTTCAGGGTCACAACGCCACTGACGTTTCCTTAAACGGACTCCGGATGTGTCTGTGCCATCTGAAGAAAGAATCTCGGCGTAGTACCTAACGAGCGTGATGGACCACCGAGCCCCCGTCTCGGGAATTAAAATTTCCTGAGACCATATCATAAGCTTCTTCTCAAGCCAAGTATTGCACTTTCATAGATAGAACGCAAAATGGACACTCGTTGTGGAAGTTATGGGTTTCCGAAGTCAGGGGATGAACCCCCTTGGGCTGGACTGGCCCGGTCCGGCCGGTCCACCCGGCCTGGGCCGGCCCACGCAGCCCAATCGTGAATCCGCGGTCCACCGCGCCGACCAGACCACATGTTCGGTCACTGGTCTACATGGATACCCGCCTTCATAGGGTCTCTGTCTTTCGTGCGGGGTCCCGTGTCGTGACCCCCGGTCCACCCGGCCGACGACTTCCGCCCGGGGACCACCCACGGGAGCCCGCCGCGCCGACGAGCCCGCCGCCATCTCAAAAACTGCCACTGCCACCTGAGAGCTACTGCCGCTACCTGAGATTCATCGTCGCCGCTGGGAGCCACCGCCGCCACTGGGATCCCATTGGACTACCGTGATGACCACCAAACCACCCCTGAAACTGCCGGAAAAAGAAGAAAACGGCCGGAAAACTTTCTAGGGTCATCTCGGACACCTCGGGACTCAAAAATTCTATCCTAAAGGATCGTTGGGAATATAAAATCGAGCTTTACACAACTATGGTCTTTTATCGACGATCGGACAACATTTCGACCAAATAATTGCATTTAAAGGGGTTACAGGAATTAAAATTGAAAATGCACGAGCCTACCTCGCTGGACGTAGCCCGTAGCTTCGCCATCGATCCGCTGGAGCGCCGTGCCGCCTTAGAGAGGTGGAGGAGAGGAGAGGAGCTTGTTGAGAGGGAACCGCCAGGGAATGCTAAGGGGAATAAGGGGGAGGGGAGGAAGGGTTTAAGTAGAAAACTTAATTAAAAATAATTAAGTCTCAAACCCCCCACCGGTAGGCCCCATACCATAACTCTCGACAGGGTCGAGGTTAAGCCGCCCCTAGGGTAAAATCCACATTATGAGTGCAATGAAGGTCTTGGAATTTTAATCTGAGCCTTCGTTCAGAAGTTATAAAGTACACGCCTGGGGGCCTCCGAATTACGAAAATGCCCCTAGTGGCGTTTTCCACAGAAGGGTCGCGCCCGCAAAAGTTATACCTTTCCTAGGGTAAATGGCATGTTCCAGACTCAATGGTACCCTGATTTTTCCCATCCGAGCAACTGTTTAGGAGTTATTCTGTTTATTTGGAATGTCTAGTGTGAACACACATAAAATTTAATTCTGGTCGCACCGGGGCTCGGAATCACAGGTCGTCTGAACACCCTGCTCTGGAATAACATCAATAAAATTTCAAAATCTTGCAGGCTCAAAACCTAGGTTCTTACATGAAGTCCAATAATTAATCATTTACTTTATAGATATTTTATTATCCATCCATGTCATGAACTAGGTCGGTTCACCATCCAACTTGGCGCCCGACCTAGTCCGCGCAGCATGGCCTGAAGAGAATTCTCGATACCCACAGGCCGTAACAAGTTCCCAGGTATCAAATCTATCACATGGTAATGATTTACATGAGATAGTAAATAGAAAAAAACAAGTAACGAGAAAAATAAACTAAAATTGAAAACTGACAACCAAACAGACCCTTAAATTAAAATCAAATTTAAAGGTTTACAACTTGAACCAACATCCAAAAGGTAATGACGAAAAAAGAAACTAAAACTCTAACTCAACCCTTCAAGCAATAAGAGAGGTGCAACATCCACTGGCTATAAACACCAACCTGCATGAGGAGACCATCAGCAACTCGAACCACCATCACAGAGCATGATTCTTCAACCTGGGATACACAAAGGACAAGGTCTATATGCACCCAAAGGTGTATGTAGGGTGTTATCCAAGATCCCAGTAGAATTTCACCCAAATAAACGTTTCCATGCCACAACATCAAAAATATAATTTAACATGCTTATTTAAAATCATACTTTTAAAATTCCTTTAAAAAAACATATAAAAGCTAAAAGTAAAAAAGAAAACAACAATGGAATAAAAACCATTTCACAAATACTACTTTGAAATAGAAGTGAAGATTTATAAGGAACATGCACATACTCAAGGGGTCTTTCATATATCAACGGAAGGCACCACATCATGAATAGTAGATCATTGTGGGCAAAATCCCCTAAAGTAGCTAGTATGTGTGGTGCACTAGAGACATCATACCTTAGTATAAATGTTACATAGGAGCCACGATAATCAATGATTTTGTGAACGAGACACTAGTAGGGAAACACATTCATAACCTAGTGGTCTCCAATCATCACAAAAGTTTAGTTAGTGTTGTAACGTCAATCCTTCCAGATGAAACCGGGACCAACCACTCACATGTCATCTAGCATACTAGTACTAATCCTCCCACCTAGGTACCCAAGGTTCCCTTTTTGGGATTAAACAAATTTTACATTCACAAATCACTAACAGAACACATTTAAACCCACAAGTCAATCAAAACAAGGTACACATAGTGTGCCACCACTTTCATACCCAAACCCTACTATAAAAAAACATACACATACCAAATCATTTGATAAATATGCCTCACACCACTTATGCAATTTAATAGTTCATAAAAAAGAGTTCCCAAAAAAATATCCAAAGGCACCACAAAACTTTACACCTGAAGACATGTTCAAAATACCTCTTTTTAGACCAAATTCACACCAAAACCATTTCACACCATAAATCACATCACATTCATGACTTCAAAAATTATTTAAACTAATAAAACATTCATAATTGGCACATCAAGGGTAGCACATGAAAGACGCCTAATTTTCACACAATAATAACACATAAAATTCAACACATGTTTAACCCTATCAAACACCACATCCGTACATCCCATTTAATTAAATAAATTAAAGTAAACAGTTTATAAAACATTTAAGATTAACACACGATAGTTTACACAAAAAAACACACCTGATCTCATGCCAAAACGCCACTTTAAAACTGAATGCACAGCACAACTGTTCCAAAACATGTTTTCCGCTAATCTAACTATTTGAAATTTAAATAAGAATGTGCTAAATAAGTTCAACATGCCAAAATAAATAATTTTCCTTTAAACCATTTTTTTACACTTGCACCTTAAGTGCTTTAGAAAATATTTTTCACTTTTAAGATAGGACTCGGAACCCTTTTCAAGAAACACTACAATATGATATGCATGACACACAACCAATTATTTAAAAAAAATACATTTATAACTCAAATACATATTCAACTATTACCAAATCATATTTTTCGCACCTAAAATAATTAATATCATGTTTCCAAGAACTCTCACAACAAGACCCATATGAAAGGTAAACTCAATCTCACATGTGCATGTCAAAAATATTTCTAAGGACATTTCACGCCACCTAAACAACTCCTAAAACCTATTATTAAAAACATTGCATCAAAGCACACACCAAAGTATGGAAAATCTCAATAAAACCAAAGAATATATTAATAAATTCAACCTTTAAACACACAAACCATTTCGAAAACACCAAACGCACCACATAATAAAACCAAAGAATACATTAATAATTTTAAATAAAAATATTAAATAAATCTAATGATGATAAGTAATGAAAACACCTACCTCGTGTTGATTTTTTCCAAAAATGGTGTGAATTCTTCGATCATCCACCAATCGCACAACAAGAAAAATGAATTCAAACCCTAATCCACAAGATTGAACAAGAATACCCAAAATTAAGACCCTAATTTGACACCCTAGATGCTGAAAAAAAACCCAAAGAACAAGGATCAAAACCCTAGTAAGGAGGAGAAAAGGTCTACCAGAGGGAGAGGGTGAGGCGGTGCTACAAGGTCTCGGCCAAGGGGGTCTGGTTGCCGGAGAAGGGATGTTGGCAGGTCGTGACTCCAAAGGTGGGTCGGCCAGGAGGTATCATGGCGGGAGGCCAAGGGGGGCAGGGGTGCAGCACGGTGGGTAGGAGAGGGAAATAGGGGTTGCGACGGGGGCTGGGAGTCAGGCAGTCGCCAGAACGGGTGAGGGTGGGTAGCAGCGTGGCTAGAAACATGAGAGGGGAGTGAGGGTGATGGGTTGGAAAGGGTGTCACGACCAGGGAGAGGGGGATGGAGGAAAAAATCCCTAACGCAAAGAAGGAAAAAAAGGAAATAAAACTAAAAATTAAAACTAATAATAATTATTATTATAAATTTATAGTAATAAAATAAAAGTCAAAACAATTATAAAAATAGTGATAAAAATAATTATAATAAATACTTCCTCAAATAATATTATTATTATGTTCATTAAAATAATTTATTAATTTTTTTTATCACATTTAATTTTATTTCTTTATTAACAAGTCATTTTATTTAATTAGTTGACCATCGAGCAGGGCGTGCAGTGAACCGAGTGAGGCCACACAGTGACCCAGGTGAGGTCGTGCGGCTTTGACAGAGGCATGTTGAACGCTGTCAAGGAAAAATCACACATTTTTAAATAAAAACCCAAAAAAATTAAGTCGGGCTTCAACCTGGACTACCCAATACCCATAAAATTAATAAAATAATTTATTTAAAGATGACAGGTATTACAATTCTCCCCACCATAAAGATTTCTGTCCACGGAAATCCACAACTAAGGCTGAGACCCAATGTAGGAAACGAAACCCCCTTAAGGTTCAAGAGGATCCCTATGAAAACAAGCAGAGAGAAAAAATGCATTGTGCTCAGAGAAGCTGACTAAAATGAAAAACTCAAGAAACTCAAAAATAGACTTTTTGATATGTATCGCCTGCCCCAAAGAGATAGAACACCTCTAGTTGATTGATCAAGGAAAGGAACATGACCAAAAGTCCATCATGGGGAAGCCCAAAGTAGCTCCCCCCCATTAAGAACCTACAAACACCCAAGGTGAGAATGTAAAACTGACACGGGGAGATCCGAGAAGACTCCCCACCAATATAAAGATGGACAACACTGATTCATTCCAGAGACATTTGAGAGAGATCTACCATAGTTATCCCCACTATTAGAGCTGACAGAAGATAAAAACCCTTGAAAATTTCTCAACAGTGACCAAACACCCCACCACAAGGGGTGGGGAAGGCCGAGCCCGACTACCCAGCATCAAAACCACAACCGCAGAAAGAACAAAATCTCTACATCCCTGGATGATCACTATTCAACTTTACGACAGATTTAACCAAAAAACCCATAAGGACCACTAAAATCAATTACATCTAGTGGGATGAAACCCTCAGGACTTTAAGTTATGATATTACCACACCTCCTCATAGATACGGGAAACCTAACGCACCCCAAACAGGGCATTCAGAACAGAACAACCACAGGAAACAATTTAAATCTCCTTCACCTTTAATACCAATGATAGAAATAAGTTTGGGGTGCTATACACTCCTGGGGTTCCGGACCATGTGTCATCTTCACTCTGAGGCCTATGGCTGGAGCCCTGATGTTCGAAGCATATCCTGCCTCGTATTCAGGTATTGAATACTCACGAACGGATCTTCTCCTTTTGGTTTCACATGCAACTACACCGCAACTGAGACAACACCAGAAAACACAACACATCAAAACATCCAACTGATCCCACACAAAACATTTACCAACATAAGAGCTGAAATGGTGCATGTGCATCACCCTTTGTCACACTGAATGAGAACACAACACTGAAAGTTGTCACCGAACAAGACCATTGATGTTGAGAGGAACATTATACGGAGAAGGACTTCAAACTAAGTCTTAAACAACACATGATTCCTACAATCGACCGTAGAATCCCCATGTGACTGGGTCTTCCACACGAGTGGCCTAACACAGACCCTTTCTTAAACGAAACCAATGAAGTACCAAAGGTCATTTAGAATAGCCGCCTGCACCGACAACTCCAGGATACTTCCACCTTTCCCCACTAGAATCTCTTTCACCGTTTCCAAACAAAACTTTTAACTTAATGAGGTCAAACTTCACCCTTGACTATAAAAAGACTAAAGTAAACCCAAGTTTCATTTAACCCCTCTCACATCAGCCTCCCGATGTGAGAGGATCTGCTTGATTGTAAATATGGGTGTGTTCAATCCTATAACTCAAGAAGAGAGTCCTTCGATCAACTGGAGGGCTGCCCAATGGTGAATTACCCATGGCTGCACT
This sequence comes from Viscum album, assembly GCA_963277665.1. NCBI lineage: Eukaryota > Viridiplantae > Streptophyta > Magnoliopsida > Santalales > Viscaceae > Viscum > Viscum album. The sequence goes on along the minus strand of OY728131.1, from coordinate 772,954,134 downwards.
TCAACCACATGTTAACACTTTATGGGGGCATACACTAGTCAAGAAAGAAAACCATGGACCCAATCAAGTTGGTTCAATGTCCAAGACGTACTGCAAGTGAACACTACAGGTAGAATTGCTAAAAGGGCTTCCCAAAGCACTTTTCAAAAGAAACCATTAACCACATGCTTGCACACCAACTTAAAAATAATAATTAAAATTCAAGAAACAAATCATTTTTACTTAAATACCAAATTTCCATGAATCCAAAACAAAGATATAATTAAAGATTCAAGAGGGAACTAGTGTCAGCAGGTTACTGGGACATATGGTTGGCCACCATATGCCAATCACTCCACCGCCGCAGAGGGTATTCTAGGACAGCGTCCCTAGCTCCACATGGATTTATAGACCCTGTGATCTCACTGGGACCACTGAACCTACTCTTTTTTCACTTCCCCTCAACAAGATTAACCACACGAATCAAAGATTTAGACATACCTCAACTTACTTTGGTAACTCGAGTCCTGCCACGAGGTGTGCTGGCTAGGAACCTTACTCGTAGCATGGACGTCGAGTCTCAACAACATTAAATCTAGTCTACTGTGACTATATCCCAAAAGAAAACGACCCAAGGGAGAAAACCTGGCTCTAATACCATTTTTTCATGAACCAGGCCGGGTCTCCATCCAACCTGGGGCCCGACCCAGTCTGCGCCATGGCTCGAAGGGCGTTCCCGATCCCCATGGGCTGGCCCAAGTGCCCAGGTATCGAATCTATGACATGGGAATGATTTACCTGAGATAGTAAAAAGAAAAAAAATACTAACAAGAAAAATAAACTAAAATTAAAAACTGACAACCAAACAAACCTTTAAATTAAAATCAAATTTAAAGGTTTACAACTTGAACCAACATCCAAAAGGTAAAGAAGACAAAAGAAACTAAAACTCTAACTCAAACCTTCAAGAAACAAGAGAGTTGTGACATCCACATGCTACAAACACCAACCTGCATGAGGAGACCATCAACAACCCGAACCACCATTGCAGAGCACGATGCCTAAACCTAGGATACACAAAGAACAAGGTCTACATACACCCAAAGGTGTATGTAGGGTGTGATCCAAGAGCCCAGTAGGACATCATCCAAATAAAAGGTTCCATTACACAACATCAAAAAGATAATTTAACATGCTTATTTAAAACCATAATTTTAAAATGTATTTAACAAAAAAAATTAAAATTTGAAAGTAAAAAAGAAAAGAGAAATGGAATAAAAACAATTTCACAAATACTACTTTGAAATAGAATAGAAAATTCATAAGGAACATGCACATACTTAAGTGGTCTTTTGTATGCCGATGGAAGGAACCTCGTCTTGAATAGTAGAGCATTGTGGGTAAAATCCCCAAAGGCATCTAGTATGCATGGTGTTCTAGAAACATCGTACCTCAGTGTAAATGTGGCATAGGAGCCATGATAATCAACGCTCTTGTGCACGATCCACTAGTAGGGAAACACATACATAACCTAGTGGTCTCTAATCATCACAAAAGTTTAGTTAGTGTTGTAATGTCAATCCTGCCAAATGAAACCGGGATGAACCACTCACGTGTCATCTAGAATACTAGTCCTAATCTACCCACCTAGGTACTCGGGGTTCCCTTTTTGTGCTCAAACAAATTTTACATTCAAAAATAACTAACACAACACATTTACACCCACAAGTCAATCCAAACAAGGTATAAAAAGTGTTCCACCACTTGCACACCCAAAACCCACTCTAAAAAAACATAAACATACCAAATCATTTGATAAACATGCCTTGAACCACTTAGGAAATTTAATAGTTCATAAAAAAGAGTTTCCAAAACAATTTCCAAAGGTACCATAAAACTTTACACCTAAAGACATGTTCAAAATCCCCCTTTTTAGACCAAATGCACACCAAAACCGCTTCATTCCATAAATCACATTACATGCATGACTTCAGAAATTATTTAAACTAACAAAACATTCATAATTGGAACATCAAGGGTTGAACATGAAAGACACCTAATTATCACACAATAATGACACAAAAAATTCAACACATGTTTAACCCTATCAAAAACCACATCTACACATCACATTTAATTAAAAAAATCAAGTAAACAGTTTATAAAATATTTAAGATTAACACATGACAGTTTACACCCAAAAAACACACTTGATCTCATGCCAAAATTCCACTTTAAAAACGAATGTATAGGACAACCATTGCAAAACATGTTTTCCACTAATCCAACTATTTGAAATTTAAATAAAAAGGTTCTGAATAAGTTAAACATGCCAAATTAAATAATTTTTCCTTTAAACTATATTTTTAAACTCATACCTTAAGTGCTTTTGAAAATATTTCGCACTTTTAAGATAGGACCTGAAACCCTTTTCAAGAAACAATACAATATGATACACACGACACACAACCAATTATTTTTAAAAAAAATAAATTTCTAACTCAGATACATATTAAACTATTACCAAATCATATTTTTCACACCTAAAATAATCAATCGCATGTTTCTAAGAACTCTCACAACAATATCCATATGAAAGGTAAACTCAATATCACATGTGCATGTCAAAAATATTTCTGAGGACATTTTTGCACCACCCAAAAAACTCCTAAAACCCATTTTTAAAAACATTGCATCAAAGCACACACCAAAGCATGGCCAATCTCTATATTCGAAATCCAATTTCAACCTTTAAACACACAAACCATTTCGAAAACACCAAACACACCACATAATAAAACCAAAGAATAAATTAATAGTTTTAAACAAATATATTAAATAAATCTAATGATTCTAAGTCATGAAAACACCTACCTTAGGGATGATTTTTTCCAAAAATGGTGTGAATTATTTGATCTTCCGCTAATCGCACAACAAGAAAACTAAATTCAACCCCTAATCCACAAGATTGAATAAGAATACTGAAAATTAAGACCTTAATTTGATACCCTAGCTACTGAAAAAAAACCAAAGAACAAGGATCAAAACCCTAGAAAAGAGGAGCAAATTTCCACTAGAGGGAGAGGGTGTAGTGATGCTACAAGGGCTCAGACTAGGGGCATCTGGTCACCGAAGAAGGGTGGTTGGTGGGTCACGACTCCAAAGTTGGGTTGGCCAAGAGGTGTCACAGCGGGAGGCCAAGGAGAGAAGGGGAACGGTGCAGTGAGTAGGAGAGGGAAACATGGGCTACGGCATGGGTGGGGAGCCGAGCGGTCGCCGGAGCTGGTGAGGATGGGTAGCGGTGTGACCAGAAGCGGGAGAGGGGAGTGAGGGCGACGGACTGGTGAGGGTGTCGCGACCAGAAAGAGGGGGAGGGATGAAAGAATCCCTAACCCAAAGAATGAAAATAAAAAAAGAAGTAAATAAAAATTAAAATTAAAACCAATAATAATAATAATAATAATAATAAACTAAAATTAATAATAAAAAATAATAGTAATAAATTTATAGTAATAAAATAAAAGTCATAACAATTATAACAATAGTGATAAAAAAATTATAATAATTACATACTCAAATAATATTATTATTATGATCATTAAAATAATTTATTAAAAAAATTATCATATTTACTCTTATTTCTTTATTAACATGTCATTTTATTTAATTAGTTGACCATCGAGTAGGACATGCGGTGAACCGAGCGAGGCCGTGCGGTGACCCAGGCAAGGCCGCGTGGCTTTGACAGTGGCGTGTTGAACACTGTCAAGGCCAAACCACACGTTTTTAAATAAGAACCCAAAAATTTATGTCGGGCTTCAACCCGAACTCCTCAATACCCAGAAAATTAATAAAATAATTTATTTAAAGATTACTAGTGTGAAAATACATGACATTTTTTATCAAAATATCTATGGATATATTTCATTTTCAGTTCATTGACTAAATGGCATGTCTTTAGGTTTCTTACCATTCCATATTGATTTTTCCTTATCTATTTATTTTAATAGAATATATTATTAGTTATTTACCTTTCCATATTAATCTATTCTGATTGATTCATTATTGCTTCCACTTTACTTACCCTTGTTGAGCATTTGATCTCACCCTTATTATGTTTCATTTTCATAGGATATAAAGAATAAATATTCGACTAATCTTTCAAGGATGTAGTTTATTTTATTTTTATGTATCATATTTTTATTTCTTATTTTCCCAATTTATTATGGGTATAATTTATGTAAAATTTATTTCCCTGATTTCTAAACTGATTTTTCCTTTAGGATTTGATTACTTGTAATCATTCCAATGTAATAAAATAATGCATTGTTTCTAGGATTTTGGGGTTAGGGTGTTATAATTAGTATCTTGTTGAGATGATTAAGCTCTCAAGGATCAATGAATAGGTTCATTTATACTAGCTAATGTTATCAGGTCTAGTACTAGTTTCCTTAGATATATGGTTCAATCCCATGGTGTTTTCTTTTTTTTACTTATTTCCCATTTCATGATTTAGCTTATAATATCTCTTATTTCATATTTCCCTCTACTTATCTTACTATTTCCTTATTCTTTGTATTTTAGAAATTGGATCCATTTTATAAAACCAATTGGAGTTTTAGAAATATTTTTAAATAAAAATGGTTTTCAAAATGGTTTTCAAAATAAAACTAATAGTTTTCATTTTTAGAGTCATTTTATTGATTCATAGTGGTATACTAGTGGGACTTGGCCTCACACCCTTTATATGACTTTGTAAATATGCAATCTTGGTTTTATGTGACATAGGTAAAGGAAAGGGTGTTATGCAGTTTGGTGTCTCTTCCTAACATTCATTTTCCTTCTGAGTTTTTATGATGGAGGAGACTATGGGTTATGAGGAGTGTTGGGATCCTTCGGATCATTTTGGTTTCCTCATTGTTTTGGGGAATTTTGTATCAGCCTCACCAACCTTGGTATATTTTGTATTCTTATATATGGATATGTTGTTTTAGGTTAATTTATTCTTATGGATTAATGTTTGTGGGTTATTCTTATATTTTCCACTACTTATTATTAGGTTGTTTGAATTTATATTTTGAAACATGCTATTTTGATGGTGTGGGAATCCAATCTATATATGGTTCATGTTGAATTATAGGTGGAATATTTGTGTCATTTATTTGGATTCTGAGGGTGAAATCATTCCAAAATTGTTTATTTTGATACCCTAGTGCTTATCTCCAACATGTATAGATTAGGAACATGGTTGATACTTATGGAGGAGTTATCTGAGTGACATGTTAGGTCAACTCAAGATGTTTCATTACAAAAATGATGAAAATACTTGAAGGAATTTTCAAAAAACAAATATAGAAAGCCACAAATTGTGGGAGAAGGAAAGGGATACATTCCTAGTGTTTTGTAGATAATCACAACATGAAATGGGGTAAAAAGGAGGACCTTGGGTCTTAAAAAAGGGAAATAAGAAAATTATAAATTTTTAAATTTTTAGGTAGGTTTTAGGGTTTGGTCACACAGTTTACCAAACCATGCACTAGCTGTGCACCCTTCACTAGACACACCTAGATGACACTGCCCAATTTAGTTACACAACTTTCCAAACCATGTGAGTGAATCTAAAATTCATTGTATTCTTCTCATGGGAGGTCACATGATTAACACTAACCATGCACCAACCATGTTCCCCACATTAAAATTAAAAAAAATTGAAAATTCCTGAAATTTTGAACCAAAAATCATGGACAAGAATAAAAATCAATCAATAAAAAATAATATGGAAAATAAAGGTCAATGTGTGAAAATATGTGGTCATTGGTAAGACCAAAGGTCAAAAACAACATGTGACACTTCACTATGATGTGGTTTGAGTAGGTTTCTTCGAATACCAAAACAACTTAAATGATATCACCATTCCTTGGTGTATAAGAAACTTATAAAAAATTTCCCAAAAACTTTCAATGGAGTGGTCCCTTAAACCCCGCACTGAATCTATGTGAATTTAAACTATATCAAAAGTGTTTTTGATGAAATTGTTTATCTGAATTTGTTATATCTCATGTTAAATAATTGAATCATTCATGTATTTATTATATTTCTATTTAAATATTCATATATATAATTTGTTTATGTGATCTGAATATTATGTATGATTTAATTTATGTGATAAGTTTTTAAAATCATATATATATAGGGAAAACATGAGATGTAAAGATTTTATGGAATTCAATGGTTATAAATAATATACATAGGATGCATATAGAAATGGTGATACTAAGAAAAACCCTTATATACTAAGTGAGGTTCTTTCCAAATAAAGCACATGTAAATACATCAATTATTCAAATAGGTAGGTTATGCATATATTGGGTTTCCATGTATTATATTATGTAAGGCTTACAAGTTATGGGTGACCCTAATATGATTAGGTTCTCATATTATCTTTGGGTTACACTTAGATATGTAACTATAATCAAGTTAGGATACAATAATAATATATTTGAGTTTATCTATATGATGGATTTTGGAAAAGGGCTGTCCACTCATCTATCCAAAAGTCATATTTGATATGATTGGAATGATTAACCACCTAAATAGATATGTAATGGGAGAAACACTAAAGTGACCCAAATATTGGTGAAAAAAGGATCTTGATCTACTACTAGTAATGATGTATGGATTAATCATTTTAGTAGGAATACATTCATTAATATTACATAAAGAAAAAATATAAAACATGATACTCACCAATAAATATGTCTTTTTTATAGATTATGAAATGAATCATTATTATTATATTGTTATTTATTATAGGTGTGACTTATAAATTAATCCAATATTGGTATTTAAGGTTCACAAGTGGTCTCATATAGAATCACTCTGAGCATATGGATGTGAATACTATAGAAATAAATTTCTTCAATTATGACTCATTGGAATTAGATACCAGGTGTGCATCACACATTTTTGTTAATAAAAACAAACTAAAAATATGATATAATTGATTAAATTTTAAGTAGATATATGTGTTCTCTATGAGGAAAGAGTTGTTTTATTGGAGTTTGACACTTTATGATCTAATTTTACATAGTTTATTAGTTTTGGAATTAGAAAACTTTTAATATGTTATTACCATAAATAGAAATTTGATTTTTATATCATGTTTGGAAAATATGAAACTTTCATTCATTATTAAAAACAATATTTATTATATGTGTATATATATGTGAATGAACTTTTTTATGACACTGGTAATGTGGTCAATATTTTATACATCATATATATAAATAATTAAATCCATATCATTCAAAATAAGAAGATTAAGGTTGGTTATAACACCACTTATCTTTGGCATTGCACCTTGGTCATATAAATGAGAAATTAACTCAAACACTTTAGATAGATGGGAAATTTAATTCATTAAATTTTGAATCATTTGATAAATGTGAATCTTTTTATTAGGAAAAATTAGCATAAAACATTTTACTAGAAAAGGAGGGAGGGATAGTAGACTGTTGAATCTAATATATAGTGATTTATGTGGAAAAATGAGTACTCAAAAAGTAGTGAGTATAGGTACTTTGTAACCTTTAATAATGATTTCAGTTGATATGGTTATGAATTTATGATGAGAAACAAGTTTGAAACCTTTGAAAAGTTCAAATTATTCATAATTAATTTAAAAAATCGGCTTGTAAATAGTATTAATATTTTTTTTATCAAGCCATGGTGGTGAATACATGACCCAATACTTTACTGATCATCTAAGAGAATATGGAATCATTTCACAACTCACTACTAAAAGAACACTATAATGTAATAGTGTGTATAAGAGGACGAATCATACCTTGTTGGATATAGTTTGATTAATGATGAGTCCATGTAACCTTCATATTTAATTCTAGAAATATTCTATGGAAATTGTTTCATTTCTAATTAATTGCATTCCATTTAAAATATTCATAAATACACCATATGATAAATGGATTGATAAACATCCCAACTTATGTTTTATAAGGTTTTGGGGTTTTGAAGCATATGTACGATGTTTGTTTCTTTACACACATAACCCTAAATAAAAAAAAATTGTTTTTCCTAAGGAGATTATGGGATATTATTTTTATAATCCAATTGAGCATAAACATTGTCCCAATTTTGTTTCAAAATAACTAAATAGAGGGGTGAATTGAGTTCTTAAAATTTTCCCAAAATAAAATAGTCCTATTAAAAACTTCTTAAATATGTCCCTATATTTTCAATAAAATATGAAACAAAAAATAAATCAAATAAATCAAAGGAAAAATAGATTTTTAAAGTGGTTTAGGGAAATAATAAGTTCCTCATATTCACTCTTCCAATTCTCAATGTGAGCTTAGTGATTTTATCCCAACCCTTTTCATAGGGACTGTAAAACTAAGTGAAAGAAACTGCCACTATGTACAGGAGTTAAAATATATTTTACCAGGATCATACTTTATAATAATTTTACAAGTTATTCCTCCTACACTTAGTATAAGGAGTGTTCACTTAACCAAAATATAAGAATAATGAAAATAAAATTTAGTTTAGGTGCATAATTGTAGCCATAGGAACCAATAAATGGTCAAACTTCCATCATAGAAACAAAATACTTTGTATGTAACTCTGAAAAGAATTTGTTAACAGTAAATAAATACTTAAAATCATAAAGCAGCATTTTATTTATTCTTTATTCTTGATAATAATATTTTTATTCAACATAGATTAATAACATCAATTTTTAAATCATGAGTGTGAGATGACATTTTGAGTGTGTAACTTCATCTGGAAAATCAGAATATTTGGAATACTTTTTTCCTTCCACAAATCAATTTTTATCTAGACTTGTTTTAAAAATATTTTTGAGGAACATATATATGATATTCAGAAATAATAAAGAAAAACAGGTTAAAAATAATTTTCATTTTTACTAGAAATATATAGTGATTTGAACACTGGAACAGTTTTTCTTCTTTATAATCAGTAACCAGATTAAGATAAGTTTAAGGATATTCAATTATGATGATAATAAATCATGATTATGTCATTTTATAATATAAGTAATGGTTGAATCCTAAAAAGACACTTAAGTTTGAATTCTTCATAAGGATCATTTCTTAGACTTCATAAGGATAAATTTCTCACTACGTAAGGATGAATTCCATAGAAAATTTTCTAATTTTATGAACCGTGTAAACATCAATTCCATATTTGTGTGAATGATCTTCATAAGGATGATCTTTATAAGTATAAATTATGGAATACATAAGTATAATTTTTAACTTTTCATAAGGATCATATTATCCTTCAAAAGGATGAATCCTTCTATGTATAGACAATTACTTATATATAAGGATTATTTTTCACTCTTTAAAGATCATTCATCCTGAATAAGAATCAATACTTAAGAAATTTTCTAACTTATATAAGCATCATTAGGGATGTGCATAAGGATGATTCTAGATTCTGTTGGGATAAATACACAGGAAAATTTCATCATGTTTAAATATAACCATCATGAAATAAAAACATCAAATAAAGAAAAAGATTAATAAAATTAAAATTAGTAATGTAATAAAATCACTTAAAATAAACTCATTAGTAAAAAAAATTATGGTTTTTTAAGAATCAAAACATATTATTAAATTGGATATGTTGGAACAAGATTAGTGTGTCCAATAATCTCTTTATTTTTTTATGATAAAAAACCCCATATACTTTTAAATAAAATGTAAGAGATATTAATGATTATTTCTAAAAAATATTTCAAAAATAACACTTTACAAATTTTATTTTAAAAAAAAAATTATACTTCATAGCAATAAAAAAAATTAAAAATTTGATTGAAATTTTATGTCAGAAAAATTCATCCCCTTATATTAAAAAGAAATTGAAAATTAGTGGGAAAACACATTTCATTTAGCACATTGAAATGAGAAACTAAGATAATAGATTACTAAAATAAACAAGAATATTTAACATGAATTTTATTGAATAAATAACATGATTATTACATTAAGGATAAAAAATGGTTCAAACAAAATAAATCATCCAAAAAGTATAAATATATTAATATTTAGACCCACTGTTTTGGTTAGATGAAGGGTCAAGTTGAGGTTTTATAGTAGAAGGGTCATTAGGAGAAAGTTTAACACTGGGGTTAGCAAGTCCACTATAAAAAAAAATATTTAGCAACATTTTCTTCATTAGAAACATTTTAAAACATCGCTAATTCATTTACCGATGTTTCTCAAAAACATCACTAAATGAGTTGTTGTTAATTTAGTGATGTTTATAAACATCGTTAATTTAGAGACATTTATAAAAAAATCTATTTAATGACAACTCAATTACTAAAGTTATCTATGTTTCTAGAAAACATCGGTAAATTTTTTTCAGATTTATAATTTTTCTTATAGAAAATTTTTTTCATTTTTTTTAATTGATATTTTTTTATAATGAAAAATTTAATACCCCCACCCTTCCTCACCTCCCTTACCCCATCCCATCTCGTTCTAATATCTTCCCAACACCCTCCTCATACTCTTCAGTACCCCTACCTCACCTCCCTCTCCCCCATCTAGTACCCTGCCCCACAGCCCCATGGCCCCACGCCCCCTACATCACCTCCCCCTCACCCCCCCACCTCCAGTAGCTCGTCCTATGCCCATACCACTTGACCACATCCAGTAACCTAACCCATGCCCTTACAACCCATGTGTCACCTCCACCTCACCCTCTCCAGTATCCCCCCCACCCCCATTCCCCCTCCCCCCCCCACCCCATCGTTGAAAATAAAGGCAAAGAGAATTCAAACTCCTAGCCTACTACTTCTCGATTAAAGAAGTTTCCACCTCACCCACTTTATTTATAAATAAATAATTTTATTTTTCTATATTTATATATATATATATTGATTTTAGTATTTATAGAATTAATATATATATATATATATATATATATTTCTGTAGCCCGACCACACCCCCATTCCCCATACGTCACCTCCCCTTTGTCCTCTCCAATATGCCTCCCCATGCCCCTTGCCCCCCCCCCATCATGGAAAACAAAGGCCAAAAGAATTCAGAATCCAGAAAAGATGCTTCCCAATTAAAGAAGCTACGAACTCACCCATTTTCAGTTATGAATAAATAATTTTATTTTTCTATATTTATATATATATATATCAGTATTTAAAAAATTAATATATATATATATATATATATATTAGTTTATATTAAATATGTGTGTGTGTGTGTGTTTATATTTTATTTTTTATGTTTATATTATATATATGTGTGTTTCTATGTCTGTGTTTATATTTTATATTATATATATGTTTATATTATATATATATGTGTGTGTTTATATATATTTGTATATTTTATGTTTATATATATATTTACATGTTTATATTATATATATATGTGTGTGTTTATGTTTATGTTTTATATTATATATATGTTTATATTTTATGTTTATATATATGTTTATATTATATATATATATATATGTTTATATATATGTATATATATTTTATATATATTTTATGTTTATATTTATATATGTGTGTGTGTGTAATTAGCCACGTTTTAAAGTGTAGAAATGTCACTAAAATAGTCACGTTTTCTTAAAAACATGACTAAATTTAAAATATTTAATTATATTATGTTATATTTATATATATACATTTCAGTTTTTTAAATTTTATTATATATATGTGTGTGTTTATATGTTTATACTTTATATTTTATGTTTATATATATATATATATATATATGTTTATATTTTATATTTATATATACATACATATATATATATATATCTGTGTGTGTGTGTGTTTATGTTATATATATATATATTATGTTTATTTATATTTTTATATTATATGTCTGTGTGTGTGTGTGTGTTAAGGTAAGGTGGATATTCCAAAACAAGGAGGGCCTTGAACTAAAGGAAAAGCTCTTAGACAACGAGACTCTTATTCTAGAATTGTCAAGGGCTTGGTAACTCCCCTACGGTCACAACCCTTATATGCCTTATTGTAACCAATAATCCCCCCTTGGGATATTTAAACCAAAGTTGGTGTTTGAAAAGTGGAGGGAAATTAATTGTAACTCTCTTAGCTACACTTTTGTTTCTTACATAATAGTGATATGGATCATATGTGGGTATTTAAGCATGATAGCCTTCAAATTTTATCATGCAACAATGGTTCCCAGAATGTCTTAGTTTTCCTCTCCATACTTGTATTTGATGTCACTATATCCTTCATCTATGAATCCACTTCCTATATCAAGAGAATGTAAATATGGAGAGATTTGGGAGAAATATTTGATAACATGAGGAATAAATGGATTATTTATAGTGACTTTAATATCATGTTGAAACCATATGATAAAATTGGATCAAACTTCTATAGGATTGCCTCATAGAAGTTTTCATTATGTATTGATCATTTAAATCTTGTGGAGGTAACAATCTATGGATCTGAGTTCTCTTGGAGTAGATATACCACTACTAGAAGGATGGCAAGTAAACTTAATAGATTCTTTGTTCAAGTCGATGATAGAAGTGTTTCCAATGCATTCTATATCTTTATCCTCCCCAAATTTCACTCTGATCATATCCCTATCTTGATGTAAATTCACTTTCATATGCCTAGGTCATCCCCTATTTCCTTCAAATTCAATAATGCCTGGATTATCTCACCTGGATATAAGGAAGTTATTATAGAGTCTTGGAATAAGGCCTCAATTGGAATCCCTCTTCAAATATTGTCTAGAAAGTTAAAAAATTCAAGGTTCTCTTAAAGGAATGGAGCAAGAAATATTTTTACAAGCTTGAAATTGAGATTATATCTAATAAAGAGAACATTTATTCTTTCCAAGTTACAAACCAAAACCAAAATAATCCCTCCCGAGAATAATTTGAAGTTATTTCCAAACTAGATGATCTCTTAGACATCAAGTAGAGGCTAACTAGATATCATCTTAATGTCAGGTGGTAAAGAGATAATGACAAGAACACAAAGATATTTAATCTTATACACAAAGAGAAAATAATCAAAGGAGGTATTAATGCTCTAATCATTAATGGGGGTCTCTTTAATTCTAAAAATGATATCTCCAAGGAGATTTTTGATTACTTTAAAGAGGTATATTATAATGGTGGAAATTAAAATACTTAAACAAATGGTTCACAATATCCCAGTCTGCATGGATGATCATCAGAACCAGGGACTCATTTTACCTCCCTTTGTAGAGGAAATAAAAAAGGCATGCTTATCTCTTAATATTGATAGTGTATATAGACCTGATGGGTTTAAAAATAAGTTCTTTATATTATAATAGTATATATTTCATGATGAATTGATGGATCCTATGAAGGATTTCTTAATTCATGCCTATATAACTTATGGTCTTAACTCTATCCTTATCACTCGGATATCCAAGAGGGATAATACCATTGACATTAGATATTTCAGACCGATTTCAATTGGGAACACTATTCCAAATATTATTATAAAATTCAATACAAATAGGATGGGAGATTTTATTAGGGACATCATCACATCAAATTAGTTTGGTTTTCTTTTGGATGTTTTATTCAAAATTTTCTATTTACTTCCTCAGAAAGTATCAACTTAATGAAGAAGATATCAAATCCTAAGAAATTATCTCTTAAAATTGACATATTGAAAGCTTTTGATACTATCAAACAGAACTTCATTATTTTAGTTCTCAAAAGATATGGATTCTCTAATGACTTTCTCAGACTCATCAGCATCATTCTAGGGATAGTTAGGTTTTCCATTATAATTAATGGATATCTCAAAGGCTTTTTTCAATTTTTGAGAGGTGTCAAGAATGGTGACCCTCTCTCAGAACTTCTATTTTCCATTGTAGAAGACTACTTGAGTAGATGTCTTAATGATCTTATGAACATTGGTTATTTCTATTTTATCAAAGCAGGGATAGGGATATATCTTTTTCACATCTCCTTTATGATTATGATATCCTTATTTTTGGTAATTCCTCTAAAAATATTTATCTATAATTACAACCAATTTGATTCATTATGATGAAGTTTCTAGGAAATCTATCTGTTAGCATAAATCTTTCATTTTCTTTGAAGAAGAGGTCCCTTTAACAAGAAAAAATTGGATTGATAGAATAATGGGTGTTAAAAGGGGGACTCTACCCTTCACTTACCTTGGTGTCCCACTTTTCTGGGGGAAGTTAAAAAAATCAATTTGGAAAATATTTGTTTTTGTATCATCAATTAGTTGTCAAAATGGAGAGTCAAAGCTCTATCACAAACTAGGAGAGTGTGTCTAGTCAATTCAATCATCACCTCAAAAGTTGTTTATGCTTTTTCTATGTATATATGGTCAAGAATAATTATTAAGGAGATCCAACACATGATCAGGAATTTTATATAGAATGGATATATTCATTAAATGAAATTAATTACTATATCCTGGAATAACATCATTAATCCCATTGAGATGGGGGGGACTCATCATCAAGGATCTCAAGATATTTAATGATGCACTGCTTACTATATTTACTTAGAACCTTGTGAACTCTAATGGTACTTATATTGAATTCATATCTAACATATTTAATGCAATGTTTCAGAATAAGTATCCATATTATCTTTCCTCTTCTACTTGGCCTACCATAAGATGCACTTACAATGATTTTATGGGCAGCTCTAAATGGCTAGTGAGCATACATTAAACTATAAACTTTTATAGTAATTCATGTCTTGATAAAACTCTTGAATAAATTATGGTTTTTCCTCTCATCATGCAGCATCTTTCAATTAATGAGTTCCTTTTCACTATTTCCATACAAGACCGGATCATACCTCACTAGATCTATATGGAAATGCAGCGATACTACTGTGTGGATAGAGAAACTCTTATTTGGACCACAAATAGGAATGGAATTTTCAATACCAAGGACTTTTATAGAATCAAATGTGAATGGAATGCCTGTATGTAACACCCCAAGCTTCCACAGTACATTTCCCTTTGAATAATGCAGTAGCTTGCATTGTACACAACTTGGAGTTTTAACACACCACGACCAATGAAACTAGCTGTTATGAATAGTAATACATATTTTTTAAATTTTATAAATTTTAATTTTCAAAATGGACTTAATTTTTGGATTCGGAATATCAAAATTGGGTTAGGGTGAAATTTGGTGTTTTTTTGAGAACTTTCAATTTTTGATGAATAGTGAAAACACAGTGTTATTGTTTAAAACTGAATTTTTTTAACTAATTATTTATTTTAATTTAATTTATTTTAGGTCAAAACATATACATAATAATTATATATGTTCAATTTAATTCATTTGAGTCATTTTATAATAAGTTTAGATATATAAAATTTTATTGAACTTTTTACCGTCTTTTACCCACCTTCTAAGAGCATTTGAAATTTTTCATAAAACTTAATTTTACCGCTTTTGTGAGTTGAATTTCAAAAATTTGAGAGACATGGTTAATATCAGTAAGTAAAATGTGGTTCAATAAGATAAAAATAATTTTTGGTCAATAGTAACTTTTGACTTTTATTTACCACGGTTAAAAGTAAATAGGGTAATTAAAGGTAAAAATGATATTATAATTACCCTAACACATGTCCTAATTCTACTGTATAAGTTTAATTTGACCAAAAAAACCTTAGGAATAAAATATGATCCCCTTTGTTTCACTTGTATTAGATTAGGACATTTATTATTATTTTATTTAAAGAAGAGTTAAAAGAGTTAAATTCAAAGTTTCATAACTAAATCATTTTTAATATAGGGTTATACATAAAATAAATTCAACTATAAATATTCATTATAAATATGAAAAATATTTCCTACATAATTTTATTTTATTTATAATTTTTAGACATTAAATAATTTAATTAATTTATGACACAGTGATGATGCAGTAATTACCTTATTAATGAAAGATTAAAATAATTAATATTATAAATATACAAACAAATGTAATTTGAAACTTTTGATGAATTATAATAATTTTACAAGTTAATATGACATGTTAGGGTTTATTAAATAATTATTTTTGAAGTAATCATGTTGTTATGATTTTCACAAAAACCAAATACTAAATAGTGTCAAAATTGACATAAATGAGTTTTTAAAATAAATACTATATTATTAATTGATATAATATTCCTAAAAATATAAGGTTTGGACAAAGAATATATATAAGGTTATATATATTAATAATTAACCACTTGGGGTTCTCTTGTCTTGTTATAGTAAGTTTATTAACTATATAATATAAAAATACAAAGAGACATGGTTAATGTCAAACTATTTAACTAAGAGTTAAATCTAAAAGATAAGGTTAATATGGTGACCTAAACCTATCTAAAACCTATTGGTTGAGATGTTTTAGACCCATCCCTACCTTAAACTCTAAATAAATAATTTTCTATCCATTATAAACCGAAAATGATTTTATTATAAAATAATATTTCAAGCTTTTCCTAAAGTGACCCTCACCTCACTTATAAAAGGGTACTTCCCCTTCTCTTAATTTCATGCCTCCAAAGCCATTTACCTTGGCCAAACCCTGGCCAAATATCCTTCCAAATTTCCTCCCTTCATCCTAGTGGCCTTCTTTTGGTCATAAATCCAACCTAAGAAGCCTGTTTGATCAAATCAAAAGGAAGAAGTCGAAGAAGAGGTAAATATTTCACCACCTCTTCAAGTTCTTTCCTTCTTCCACTTCCTCTTTCTCTGTTTTTTCCATTCTAAAATAATAAATCTAGTATATTATATATAATTTTATTTTATTATAAAAATGGTACAACCATATTTATTATTCTATCCATCATATGAATGACAAAGTCACCTTACGTGTGTACGTACAGCTTACCGTCTCCACGTCGTGGTGTAGTTCTTATTCAAACACTTCATTATTTTTATGGGTATAATAATGAGTATAACTGATGTAAATAATAAATATAACATGTTAATTATTCTATATATATGATATACCATCCAATTACATATTATTTCACCATCAATATAATTTTATTGTCTCTCGTGCGTACGTATGGATTATCATCTCCACGAACACGATGAGATTCATTCCCCATCATAATCATTCAAGAATAATTTTCATTTTATGATTAAAAATAATGTTTATAAACATAATATCATTTTCTATATGAATCAAATACATCCTATCCATAACAAACATGGCTTACGTAACCAAACATATAAAGTAAAATGAATTATTTAACACCTAAAATGATGATACTACTGAAATATTATTAACAGAGCAATATTAGAGGATTATATATGATATCATATTCATGTATATAGTTATTTTATAATTTTATAACAATGTTTTAACTATTATATAGGAGGTTAACATACCATAAAATAATGAAAAGTACAAGGTAAGGGTTAATTTTACAATCTCTATTATCCGAGGTTGTTTTTACGTATCTACTGGGACCTCTTTATCATCCACATCCATGTTTCTTAAAAATATATTTCAAATTTTTTTTAATATTTACTAGACTATGGGTTAAATTCATTTATATCCTTGTTTGAATTTTTATAAAATGGTTTGAAATGAATCTTTCTGTTGTTTTCCAAACAAGGTACTTTATGACATTTTCGACAAAATTAAGGTAAGAATGTTTTTTTTAACTTATGTGGCGGGCGTGGATATTTTCTGTCATTATATCACCATTGAATCTTCCCATAAAATCTTATAAGAATATTTTCAAAATAAATGTTTTATTTTATAATTATGTGACTTTTAAATGGTTTAAAAATAGAGAGAGGTATTTATTTAAAATAGTTTTCATTTCATCTATGTCAATATCCTTTGATGGATGTTAAACTTGTTTGAAGTTGATTTATTATTATAAAAATATTCCATATTTTATTGAAGTTTTGTAATATTTTTGACTATGGATGTGTTATTTTTACACCATTCATGGTTTATGGATAAAGTATTGACATTTCATATGCTATTTCTAAGACGAATGTTTATGTTATGTTTAAACCTTTTCGTATGAGCAATGCATTGGACTTAGTAAGTGATGGGTGGAGCCCGTTATAGATCATCAATGCATTAATAGGTCTCATGAGAAAAACTAGTGTCTTGGATCAAGGCCTTGACAAAATCTTATTTGTAGTCTTGGAACAAGGCCTTGACTATATGGTTATGAAGTTTGGCATTATGCATTCCATCATTATCAAAGTGGCTATTGATATTGAATGTGATTATTCAACTATTAAAATATCTATGTGAATTAGTAAATGAAATTATTTCATTTTATCATTGACATATTATGATGAAGTTTAAGTTTAAAAGGCTTTTGTTTTAGTCTTATACATTTTCTTAAATGTTTATGCTTATTTATGAATGTTTTCACTATATTGTTATCCTTACTGAGAATCTGAACTCAACCCTTTCTATGTTTTATTTTTTCTAGGATGTGAATAAGTATTTTATGGTTGATTTGCAGGGATAAGCTAAGGATATAAGTTTGTTCAAAAGGGTACAAAATGTTGTTGATGTTTTTATTTCATGATGTAATTTAAAACTTATGAATGTATCTAGTACTTCAAAGGCTACTAAACTGATCGGTCTTTTGGGATTTGATTCCTTGTGATCATGCTAATGTTATGTAATAATGTAATAACTCTGGGTAATTGGGGTCGGGTCATTACGGTTAGTATCAGAGGAAGTTTAGTACAACCCTTAGAAACTATATTTAGAAAAACTCTGATTAGAGAACACTACCCTAAGATAGACTTTGAGGATTAGTATAGAGGAACTTCCTAGAATTTAGGTTCTGTAGAGATTTTGTGAGTTTTTCGAGCAATACATCCATGTCTGGATATGAGCAGGTAGAGGTGGTTTTGGCAAAGATGTACCTAGGGGTAAAACCTGAAAATACCACTTTGAGCTAGACTCGAACGGGAACTGGTGCACGACAACAGGCCTTGTTGTACTCTTGGTTATGACACTCCCAGAGGATATTCTTAGGATAATTCTCATTTTCTTTACAAACCATTATGAAGGGTTTATGAGTATATACTTCCTCAAAGAAAACATTTTTATGGTTATGGATTATATCCATAAACTGTTCAATTTATGTTAACTGTTTTACAAGTTTAGAATTATGTATTGCGATTCATAAACTAATCTAGTGTATGAAATTGTTTAGAAATGGAACCTAGTGGAAGTAATGGAAACCATATTAATGAACTTAATCCCTGTAGGTATTTCCCTCCTACTCAAGATAATTATAGTGGAACTGGTGATGCAACTGGTGTTGATCATCTTATCACCATACTGGGACAACTCACTCAGGTTATGGATAATAACCTTACCCGTATGGAGTACCCTAATCCACAACATGGAAGATCAATGTTAGACTACTTCATGAGGCAACAACCACAAACATTCAATGGTAGTACAAATCCATTGGTAGTTGAGCAATGGATAAGTTCCTTAGAGAAAATATTTCATGCTTTGGGGAGTAGCGAAAGGGAAAAAAATTTCATGGCAGTTTATCGCCTCACGGGAGATGTGGATCAATGGTGGTCATTAATCAAAAACACAAAGGAATATGAAGAATTATAAAATGAAGAATGGAGGTAGTTTAAAGATATTTTCTTAGAAAAATACTTTCCTCGTGACCATCGAGCAGATATAGAAAGAAAATTTATGAGTCTGAGGAAAAAGGAGAATAAGAATGTCACAAAGTATGAGGCTAACTTTACAAGGTTGGTAAGGCATGAAGCGGATTATATACGTAAACCAGGGAGTAATATTGATCGATTCTTTGATGAGTTAAAACCATTTCTCTATTAAGAATTAGTCTCACAATCCTTCTCATCATACGAAGATATTGTCTCATGCACTATCAAGACAGAAAAGGAATTCTCTAAGTATTATGAATTTAAAGCAAATAAAGAGAAAAGGAGATATGTTGAACACTATAGAAATGGAAATAAGGGAAATAAGGGAAAAGTTGAATACCCATCTTATGGTAAATGTGGGAAGAATCACCCCGGTACTTTCCTGAAGGGAATGGGAGTCTGTTACAAGGGGAAGAAAGAGGTTTTCAATGTTGAATGCTACAATTGTAGAGAAAAGGGGAATTATGCAAATTAATTTCCTAAGTGCCAAGGGAAATTACCTCAAAAAAGGCCAAGGGGGAAAGGACAAGCTTATACAATCACTACTGCTGAGGTTAAAGTTATGAAAGATGTGGGGGTAGGTAATTTAATGGTTTCCTCAAGTTTAGCCAATTCTTTATTTGATTCTGGATCATCGCATTGTTTCATATCTTCCTAGTTTGCTAAGAAAATTAGATATTTTCAATTTGACTTAAAAAGGGAGTTGTCAGTCAAAACACATAAGGGGGGTATCATCGCAACAATGTTTTTTGAATCTGTTCACATTAGGGCATATAAATGTTCTTTATATTCTGATATCATCATCATACCCATGATTGAATTTGATATAATTCTTGTAATGGATTGTTTTTTGGACTATAATGCAAAAAAATTATTGTAAGAAGAAGGAGGTTACAATTATCGATGATGAGAAAAAGTACCTTATCTTTAGAGTAGAAACATCACCACCTAATTATTATCTAGATTCACCCCCAGTAGCTCTACTAAATTCAATTATTGGGGAGGAAGAGAATGAAATAACTATGGGCGAGGAAAATAATGTTCAAATAGAAGACGTACCTATTATGCAAGAATATTTTGATGTGTTTCCAGAGGATTTACCTGGACATCCTCTAGAGATAGAAATTGAGTTTTCCATTGATTTAATTTCTACTTCAAGGCCCGTGTCTAAGACCCCTTGTAGAATTTCCACTGTGGAATTAGTGGAAATAAAGAAACAACTATAGGAATTGAGTAATAAGGGATTTATTCACCCTAGTGTTTCTTCATGGGGATCCCCTATTCTTTTTGTTAAGAAGAAATATAGATCTATGAGGTTGTGCATTGACTATAGAGAGATCAATTCTATAATAATAAATAACAATTATCCCCTACCTCACATTGATTATTTATTTGATCAACTTAATGGAGCTCAATATTTTTCAAAGATTGACCTTTGATCTAGATACTATCATTTGTGTGTGAAGAAGGAAGAAATTCCGAAGATAGCATTTCAAACTAGGTACGGGCATTACGAGTTTACAGTAATGCCTTTTAGATTGACTAATGCACCCTCTTTCTTAATGGATCTAATGAATATATTTTTCAAGGAACATCTTGATAAATATTTAGTGGTATTTATTGATGATATTTTGGTATACTCAAAAAGCTACTAAGATCATGAAAATCACTTGTGCATTATCCTAAGGACTCTTAGAAAAAATGAATTATATGGGAAATTTAGCAAGTGTGAATTCTGGATTTAGGAAATTTCTTTTCTTGATCATACTGTCTTTAAGGATTGAATCTCTATTGATCCTTCAAAGACCAAGGCAATCCAAGAATGGCTAGCACCGATGAGTATAACTGAGGTATGCAGTTTTATTTTTTCAGTAGGTTATTATCGGCGTTTGTCTAAAATTTTTCTTAATTGGCTAACCCATTAACCAAGATCACATGTAAAGGGGTTAAATTTGTTTGGAAAAAAGAGTGTGAAGAATGTTTTTAAGAACTGAAGAGAATATTAGTTAATGCTTCTATCTTGACTCTATCATCGGGGAATGATGAGTTTATTATTTATAGTGATGCTTCAAAGAAAGGAATTAGTTTTGTCCTTATGTATAATGATAGACACTAGTAATAAAATACCCTATACCAATGGTTTTAAACTGTTGGTATAGGCCTCCAAACCATTAGTATATCCTATACCAACAGTTTGGAGAACCGTGGCCAAGTAAGCCGTGGGATAGGTCTATACCAACAGTTTTCCCAAAACCGTTGGTATAGACCTATCCCCACGGTTTTCAAACCCGTTGGTATAAGTAATATTAAAAATATATACCAACGGTTCTATAAAACTGTTGGTATATGTATTTCAAAAAATAATAATTCAGTGGGTTTTGATCCTAGTACCTTCAGTTTATGATTGAATGACCTAAAAACTAACCTAACTTAACTTTTGTAAACATAATTTCATAAATATATATGTGTATTATCATAAATATTTTAAATTTTGATTTATTTAATGTTCTATGTAATAAGATTTCATAAAAAATACATGTAACTATACCAACGGTTCTCAAAACCGTTGGTATAGATTCTTTGATTTTGGGACCTATACCAACGGTTTGTCCAAAACCATTGGAATATGTCCAAATTAGAGACCTATACCAACGGTTTTATCCAAAATATTGGTATAGGTATATATAAGTGAACTATACCAATGGTTTTCTCAAAACCGTTGGTATATATATTATTTTCAGTAGTGAGAGTTATTGCATATGCATCATGACAGCTAAAAATTCATGAACAAAACTATCCCACTCGTGATCTTGAGTTATAATCTATAGTATTTGCTCTAAAAATATGGAGACACTATCTATATGGTGAAAAATTTGAGAGTTATATTGATCACAAGAGTTTGAAGTATATTTTCTCACAAAAAGAACTCAACATGAGGCAAAGGAGATGTCTTAAACTACTCAAGGATTATTATTACACTATAAACTACCACCTAGGAAAGGCAAATAAGGTGGAAGATGCTTTGAGCAGAAAGGATCATGTAATTTTGAACAATATGAGAGTTAAAAAGGATCATATATACATGGATCTAGTAAAGATGGATGTGGGAATAACCATGGAAGGTGAAACATTAATGCTTTTTCAAATGGTTTCCAAAACATCTTTACTAGAAAGGATAAAAAGTTCTCAGACTAAAGATGAGGAATTTAAAAAGAAAATTAAAGCTGTGAACAATGGGATATTGATCGAATTTATATATAAATATGGAATTTTAAAATTTGGTAAGAGACTTTGTGTTCTCGAAATACCTGATCTAAAAATGGAATTGTTGGATGATACTCATGTTGGAGTTGGGGGCCTAGAACCAAATAATTTTTAATTTATTCATTAATAAATATCGTATCACATCTTGATTGTTCTTCTACATGACAATGCATGTGATAATGTTCTAAGGATAGTTGTTGCGTTAAAGGGTCATAGAGGATCCCAACTATGATGAGAACCTGGAAGTGCCATAACGTTGTTCTTGAATAAATGTTCTATGGCCGGATGATGTTATTTGAGGGACACAAATAATACAGTCCATTAGGAGTGAGGACTCATAAAACTTTGAGGCACCTTCTCATGGTGTGTTCCCTTGGTAATATCCAGGAGGATATTATGAGAACGAGACCCGCTAGTAGGAAATCCACATTTAATAGTGTCATTGGATGTTCCTATCTGCGGACATGTGTATTGGTCCTTAGACTTTAAGATTATTATTAATGGGTATTATAACTCGCGCACTTAGATGTATTGACAAAAACTATGAAGGCACACTGTTCTCAGTGAGGTAGGATACATTGGGTGTGTAACTAATGATACTGCATTAATAGATAATGCGAGATAGGATTTGTCCCTTCTGTTCCATAACAGAAGTAGATATCTCAGGCCCTTTGATGGAATTGATATATCCTAAATAAATCTATGTCCATGGTAAGGAATGGGAAAGTTCAATTTCAGAAAGTCAAAGAAAGAATAATCAAGCACATGGGTTGATGGAACTAGCATGAAACCCGCTTGATTCGAGATATCGAGACAAATGGATTATATTACATGGTAAGTGTTCGTAGGAGGTGACCTGTCATTGCGGCGTTAAATTCTTTCTCTATGGGCGCCTTGGAGTGTTTCAAAATTCTAACCTTGAACTTTATGAAGGCTCCACCTAATTCCACTAATAAAGAGGGCTAAAGGGTCACACACTAAGTGTGTCTAAGTATCTCAGGTAAATATTAATTTAACAAGTTAAATAAATATTATTCCTGATTGTGGTTTAATAATTATTTAAGGATTCCTGATTGCATTTATTTTGACACTAGTTATTTGAGAGAATATATTTTGGGTGAAATAATATATTTATTAGCGAGTAATATAGTGATATTTATTTTAGAAATAAATAGCCATTACTCAAGGTCTAATAAATGTGGTGGAGGAAATAAAGAAAAATGGAAAAATAAAAGTGCATGTGGTGTATATTAAATTTAAACACCGTGTAGTTTTTTTCTGAAAATTTATGAGAAATAAATATTATTTATTTAATTAAATAATATTAGGTGTAATTATCTGGGCACATATCAGGTAATAATAATAGTAAACTGTTATTATTAGACATAGGGTATTACTAAGAAGTAAATGAAATGAATAAATTCTTTCGAGTAATTAATTCATTTTATTATTCAATGTAATTAAAAATCACAATTATATATTTTCCATTAGCCTAGCCATTTTTTTGTGGTTGTGCGCAACGGATTTGGAAAAGCTTTCAAGCCAAGAGATAATTCTTTTTCCACCGAGAATGCTCTCAAGCTATGAGAGAGAGAGATCCACCTCCACCGGATCAAGGCGATCAAAGGCGGACATCGTAGGTGAAGTCTCTTCTGTGCTAACACCCGGAGATCCCTTCGACAACGTCTAGAGATACATGGAGCACGTGTGGATCAGCGCTAGAGGAATCCTACACTTGGATTCTACGATGCAACGATGGATCACATCGGATCGTGACCGAAAATATCAATGAAGAAAGAATTACATAAAGTTAATTTTTGTCAATTAATTAAATTAATTATAACCAACATATGATGATCCTATTTATGGTTCTGGTACTCCCCTCTTTCTTTTTTGTTCTTCATCCTATTCTGAAGATCCTTCGTTTTATTATCATGATGAATCTAAGATTGATTGTTGTTAACACTAAAATTAAAATTGGGTAAACCCATCAATGCACTTCCATTATGCCCAGAACCTACAAGTGGTATCACAGGGGTCATATCGTTGGTTATAATTATTTATGTTTTTCGTTGGTGATTTATGCATTTAATAATTTAGTTGTTTCAATTCAAGTTAATCTTTCTTTAATATCTGAATCTCGAGATCTGTTCCTCCTTTCATGTTTCTCGTTCACCTTAATGAAAAAAAAAATTCTTTTAATTTTGATTAAAATAAAATAGAGGATCTCATTTGGAGGGGCCAAACGTTCCTGGCCGTACAACACCAGAATACACAGTGTGTATTCAGAAGTACATTCCATGTAGTCTAGGTTCAATGCATCGGACTGGTCCACCAAATTAGGTCATGTCTTGGAGTATTCCTAAGACATAAATGACATTGTTTGTTGATCAGGAATAGGTGTCACATGGTTTCCGGATTACACGCCATGTGGTCTACTGAACACGGCATGTAGTCCCTTCGGGCTAGGGTTGGACTGTGTACCCTGTACACGGATTACCTAGATGGAAACTGTGTAACGCGGATACTACATGGCATGTGTCCCACTAAACATGTTGCGTACTCCGAAAATTTCCAAAGTACATCTACACGTCGTGTCCCCAGGCGTGTACTTCAGATGGATGGCGAACAAAAGTACACACTGTGCAGTCGGAACTACACGCCGTTTACTCATCCAAATTACGCAAATTTATTAAAATTTATTATTATATTATACAAACCCTTGATACGTTTACCATAGTGTAGGTTTAAATATGAGGCACAACACGTGATAGGTTTTTTATATATGTGTATTTAATTTAACATCTGTATAATGTTCATTTCTACTCATTGGGTGGTTATGAACGGGAATTCACCGAGTTTCCTCCAAGGTACAATTTATGTACAAATATAATTTTAAATTATTTTATTTGTTTAAAATTATGATGGATGAGAATCTCAAGGAAATTTAGAAAATAGGGTTTAAGATAAAAGGATTGATTAATTAAAGATAATTAATTGATTCGGGTGTGATTTATCTTAAACAAGAATGATTAAATAATTGAATGCTGGTTTTATTTATGTGTAAATATCATTGCATGTATGGATGATCATGATCTAGACCAAGACCTTTGTATGTGAATGGTTTCTTTTAATTTGTTTATTTAAATTAAATTTGTTGGTCTGCGAGCCTTCTCCTAATTAACATGTAGGGCCTGTGTGCCCAAGGTTTCTTTTATATAAAAAACCTTTTTTACCCCTCAACTACATGTGAGATAAATGCATATGTAAGGGATGGAGCTCCCAAGCTAGTGGAGGTGGATCAAGTCAGGAGCCAAGGTGAATCCAGTCTAAGGAGATACAAAGGTGGACAGGTGGAAAGGTATAAAAATGAACTCAAAAGGTTCAAGGTGTTTCTCCCATAGGTCTTGGGTTAGTTTATCAATCTGCTAGATAAACTAACCAATAGAACAATCTCATGATCATACCATTTATTTTATTTCTTTCAGTTGCATGGTTTATTTATTTTGGGTGTGTTGTCACAACAACACAATTAATGAATTAAACAAGCATGCTAGATGGAACTAAAATAAGACCAGCTTAAGCATAAATATTATCTTAGACATGGTTAATCACTTAAGTATATCACACTTAATATTAGAAATCATGTAATCAGTGATAATAAAATGGAAATTTACGTATAAGGATAAAATCCATCAAAGAAATATTATGTCGGTATAACCTTTCATAATCTTGGTTAGAATCAAACCATAGTTCAAAGTTATTGACCAACCCTAGTTGGGGTGCTTTCAATTATTAAGGAATTCTAAATTCAAGGTTTTGGGTTGACTTGACTTGGTTCGCATCAAGGGTAGACTACCACAACAGGACTTTGTGTGTCCAAGAGGCAAAGGTTGAGGAAATCCAAAAATAAAAGGATTTTGGGATTGGGGAGTCCACTCAGCGGATCAAGGAGCTGCGAGTTAATGCAGTTGGCATTTAAAATGCCTACCTAAAACCCTTCAAGTTTCTTGACCAACCCTAGTTAGGGTAATGCGATGGGAAATCTGGATCATTTCCACTAGAATATTCAGGAAACTAAATATTCTGAAGTCAATGGTGAGGGCTATTGAATTTTGATAAAATAGTGGGAGACTAATAAGTATTAATTTATTTATTTTTCTCAGTTTTATCATAATAAAGTACTAAACCTTTGCTCATATTAATTTGTATAAACGGAAAGAAAAATCACTTCAAACATATCATTTCGAACCATACTCGAGAAGGAAAACCTTCTCACTAGCACTAATTTCCAATAGTGGTAGAGGCGTTTACGCATCATCCTTCGCCACGAGAGGAAATTGTATGTGCTGGAAGAGCCTATTCTAGTTGTGCTTAGAAAAGAGGTCAGTGATAAGAAACTATCTCTCTATATGAAACATCTGGATGATGCCACAGATATCCAATGTTTCATGCTATCGACCATATCTAATGAGATATTGAAGAAACATGAAAATATGGACGCGTATAGCATGATGTCTAACCTTAAGGATCTCTATCAAGAGAAGGAGAGACAGGAGAGATATAAGATCTCCAACACTTTGTTTACAACTAATCTTGGATAGTATACACCATCTAGGCCTCATGTAGTCAAGATCATTGGCTACATTGAATGCCTAGACATCTTAGTGATTAAGTTCTCGGATGAGTTGCATACAGATCTCATCCTATCATCCCTGCCCGAGACCTTCTCTAGCTTCATTGTCAACTGCAACATGAGAAACAATGAGAACAGTCTATCCGAACTTCTGACCTTAATTCTCTAGTTAGATAAGGACATGGTGCGTGACAAACCCACAGTTCTTATGGTGAATAAGAAAAATAAGGACAAGGCAAAGTGGACAAAGAATTATAAACGATCTTAATCCCCTGAGCATCATCCCTCCAAGAAGGGGAAGATCCAAAGGCAGGGAAAGGAACAGGAGGCGGTATGTTTTTCATGTGGTAAGAAAGTCCACTAGAAGAGTAACTACACCCGGAAGCGTGGGGATTCTAAAGGTGCGTTCCTTATTGAGTGTAATCTTTCCATTTCTACACATTAGGTATTAGAAATATCTTGTGGGGATCACATATGTATTCAAATGCAGGAAACAAGTAGATTTAGAAAGATTATCAGGGGAGAGGTGTATCTTCGAGCTTCTAATGGCGTGTGGCTGGCTGCGTTGGCCATTGGTGATTACCACCTCTCATTGCCGATTGGGATGATTTTGGTCTTACATAACTATTATTATGTGCCTAGTGTTACCCAGAACATAATTTCTGTATCTTGTTTAGATATGGATGGATTTATTTTCAAGTTTGGAAATAAGGGTTGTCTCTTTTATAAGAACAACATATGTAATGGTATGGATCATTTAAATAATGGTTTGTATGTATTAAATTATGAAAACCAAGTGTTGGTATTTGATAACAAAATAGACTCACATGACTCATACATCACCCAGTTGTGGAATCACCATATCAGTAATGTAAACGATAAGTGCTTGAAAAATCTCTTCCAAGATGGCTATTTAGACTCTACTGAGCTAAAACCACTTGATAGATTCCATGCTTGTTTACAGGGTAAAATAACCAAGCCGCCTTTGGGTGGACAGGGTGAAAGGGCCACAAATCTTCTAGGATTGGTGCACACGGATGTCTGTGGACCATTTCCAGTAGAAGCTAGAGGTGAATATTCTTACTTTATTACTTTTACTGATGATTTGAGTAGATATGGCTATGTCTACTTAATGAGGTATAATTTAGAATACTTAGAGAAATTTAAGAAATTCAAGAATGAAGTAGAGAATCATATTGGTAAGAAGATAAATAACCTTCGATCGGAATGAGGTGAATAATATCTGAACCAAGAGTTCATCGATATTCTACTAGAGTTTGGGATTCTATCTCAGGTCACTCCTCCTTATACACGACAGTGGAATGGTGTTAGTGAAAGGAGGAACTGCACCTTGTTGGACATGGTGAGGTTGATGATGAGTCATTCAGATTTTCCATTATCCTTTGGGGGATATGCATTACAGACTGCAGCATACATATTAAACCGAGTACCAACCAAGGTGGAAAATGGAATTCCCTCTGAGTTATATAATGGAAAGAAACCCATTTTTTCCCACACACGTGTATGGGTATGTGAGGTGTTTGTTAAGGCCTTATCAGGCAACAAACTAGCACCCCAGGGCATGAGGTGTATCTTTATAGGATATCCCAAGGAAACAAAAGGATATTACCTATATAACCCTTCAGACAAGAAATTTATTGTCACCAGGCAAGACATCTTTCTTGAGATGGACTACATCCTCAAAAAGGATAGTGGGAGAAACATTGACTTTGATGAAGTTGATGGTCAAGATACATAGGATTTGGTCCAGTAACAAGTTCAACTGGTCTTCATGGAAGAGGTTCCATAAATACAAGTACTGCGTAGTAGCTCAAGAGTGGTAAGGGAACCAAAGAGATTTGGTTTCCTAGTCACTGAGGATGGTGAATCATTATTGTTGGACAATGATGAACCTCTCTCCTACAAGGAAGTAGTATAAAGCTCAGAAGCTGAAATATGGCTAGAATCTATGAATTCTGAGATGGATTCCATATATCATAACCAATTCTAGGTTCTGGTTGATGAGCCAATTTATGTAAATCCTGTTGGATGAAAATGGGTATTCAAGAAAAAGTTAGACATGGAAGTTCAAGTTAGCACCTATAAAGCAAGGTTAGTGGCTAAAGGATTTAGATAGCGTCATGGAATTCACTATGATGAAACCTTCTCACCAGTTCCAATGTTTAAATATATAAGAATCATACTTTCCATAGCAGCTTACCATGACTACGATATTTGGAAAATGGATATCAAAATAGCATTCCTTAATAGGAACCTTCAGGAAGATGTCTATATGACACAACCAGAAGGGTTTGTGATGCCAGGTGAAGCCAAATGGGTTTGGAAGTTACAGAAATCCATTTATGGATTAAATAAAACATCCAGGTCATGGAACATTCAATTTGATGAAGCCATAATGGAATTTGGTTTCATTAAGAACGAATGTGAGCCATGTGTTTATAATAAGTTTAAAGGGAATGCGGTCGTTATCCTAGTAGTATATGTTGATGACATATTTCTTATTGGAAACGATGTACCAGTATTATAGTCAGTTAAGGACTCGTTGAACAAGTGTTTCTCCATGAAGGACTTGGGTGAGGCAGCCTACATTCTATGGATCAAGATTATTCATGATATATCCAAAAGGCTTCTTGGACTAAGTTATGGTACATACATTGGTCAGATACTAAAGAGATTTAGTATGGAACAATTCAAGAGGGGATT
Source organism: Viscum album (assembly GCA_963277665.1). Classification (NCBI taxonomy): domain Eukaryota; kingdom Viridiplantae; phylum Streptophyta; class Magnoliopsida; order Santalales; family Viscaceae; genus Viscum; species Viscum album. The sequence goes on along the minus strand of OY728131.1, from coordinate 772,923,807 downwards.
GGTTCCAGTGTCACATGGCCTACATCTTTCTAAGAAAATGTGTCCTCAGACAAAATAAGAGAAAGATAGAATGAGTAAGATTCCATACGCTTTGTCTATAGGATACATCATGTATGCCATGTTATGTACCAGGCTTGATGTTTCCTATGCACTGAGCATGGTAGGAATATATCAAGAAAATCCAGGAGAACAACATTGGAGTGCTGTTGCGACTATCCTTAAGTATCTGAGAGGAACTAAGGATGTGTTCCTAGTGTATGGAGGAGATGAGGAGATTGTCATCAGAGGGTACGCTGATGCTAGTTTTCAGACAGATTAGAATGATCTGAAGTCGCAATCTGGATATGTTTTCTATCTCAATGGAGGAGATGTGAGCTTAAATAGTTCAAATCAACTAGTTGTCGCCGATTATAAAGTAAATACCAAATATATAGTGGCTTCTGATGTGGCCAAAGAAGTCGTTTGGATTCAGAACTTTGTCTAGTAGCTTGATGTGGTGCCTAACAGTAAAGATCCTATCATGTTGTGTTGTGATAATACTTCAATGGTGGCTCTTGAAAAATAACCAAGTTCACATCAACAGACAAAGCACATGCTCCAGAAGTATCATCTTTTGAGGTATTTCTATCAAATGGGTGAAGTTTCAGTGAGAAAAGTGTCCACGGAAGAAAACATGGTGGACCCCATGACTAAATTCTTATCTCAGCAGAAGTATGAATATCCTGTGAGATCAAGAAGGTTAAAGGTTGTTAGCAGTTGTCTCTAGTCCAAGTGGGAGTCTGTTGGAGTTGGTGGCCTAGAACCAACTAATTTGTACTTTATTAATTAATAAATACCTTATAACATCTTGATTGTTCTTTTACATGACAATTCATGTGATAATTTCCTATGGATAGTTGTTGCATTAAAGGGTCATAGCGAATCCCTACTATGATGAGAACCCGGAAGTTTCATAACGCTGTTCTTGAATATATGTTCTCGGTCTAGATGATGTTATTTGAGAGACACAAATAATACAGGCCATTAGGGGTGAGGAATCAGAAAACTTTGAGGCACCTTCTCATGGTGTGCTCCCTTGGTAATATCCAGGACGATATTATGAGAATAAGACCTTCCAGTAGGGAATCCACATTTCATAGTGTCATTAGATGTTCATATCTGCAGATGTGTGTATTGGTCCTTAGACTTTGAGATTATTATTAATGGTTATTACAACTCGTGCACTTAGATGTATTGACAAAAACTGTTATGACACACTGTTTTTAGCGAGGTAGGATATGTTGGGTGCGTAATGAGTGATACTGCATTAATAGATAATGCAAGAAAGGATTTGTCCCTTTGGTTCCATAATGGAAGTAGATAACTCAGGCTTTTTTATGGAATTGATATAGCCTAAATAAATCCATGTCCATGGTAAGGAATGGGAAAGTTCAATTATGGAAATTTAAAGTAATAATAATCAAGCACATGGGTGCATGGAACTAGCATGCAACCCACTTGATTCGAGATATCGAGACAAAGGGATTATATTACACGGTAAGTGTTCGTAGGAGGTGACATGTCATTATGGCGTTAACTTCTTTCTCTATGGGTTCCTTGGCGTGTTGTTAGATTTTGAACTTGGACTTTAGGCAAGATCCACCTAATGCCACTGAGAAAGTGGCCTAGAGGGTCACACACTAAGTGTGTCCAAGTATTTCAATTAAATACTAATTTAACAAGTTAAATAAATATTATTCCTGATTGTGGTTTAATAATTTTTTAAGGATGCCTGGTCGCATTTATTTCAACACTAGTTACTCGAGATAATATATTGTGGGTGAAATAATATATTTATTTGCGAGTAATGAAGGGATATTTATTTTAGAAATAAATATCCATTACTCAAGGTCTAATAAATGTGGTGGAGGAAATAAAGAAAAATGGAAAAATAAAAGTACACGTCGTGTATATTAAATATACACACCATGTATTTTTTTCTAGGAATTTATGAGAAATAAATATTATATATTTAATTAAATAATATTAGGTGTAATTATATGGGAGCATGTTAGGTAATAATAATAGTCAACTGTTATTATTAGACATAGGGTATTACTAAGAATTAAATTAAATGAATAAATGATTTTGGTTAATTAATTCATTTTATTATTCTATGTAATTAAAAATCCCAATTATATATTTCTCATTATCCTATACATTTTTTTGGTTGTGCACAGAAAATTTGGAAAATCTCTCAAGTGAAGAGAGAATTCCTTTTCCACTGAGAACGCTCTCAAGCTACGAGAGAGAGATCCACCTCCACCGGATCAAGGTGATCAAAGGCAGACATCACAACTGAAGGCTCTTCCGTGCTAGCACCCAGAGATACCTTCGGCGACGTCCAGAGATACGTGGAGCATGTGTGGATCACCGCTAGAGGAATCCTACACTTGGATTCTACGACGCAATGACGGATCACATCAGATCGTGACCGAAAACATCAATGAAGAAAGAATTCCATCAAGGTAATTATTTTCAACTAATTAAATTAATTATAACCAACATATGATGATCTTATTTATGGTTCCGGGACTTCCCCCTTTCTTTTTTGTTCTTCATTCTATTTTGATGATCCGGTGTTTTATTATCGTGACGGATCTTATATTTATTGTTGTTAATGCTAAAATTAAAGTTGGGTAAACCCACCAATGCGCTTCCACTACACCCAGAACCTACAGCTCATAGCTCCAATTTCTTTATACACCCAAGTAGCACTAAGATGTATAGTGATTTGAAGGAACGTTTTTGGTGGGACAACATGAAGAAAGATATTGCTGATTTTGGGTCAAGATGTATGGTTTTTTGATAAGTGAAAGCTGGAAGGAACAGCCTCGAGGAGTCATGAAACCTCTTCCCATACTTGAATGGAAATGGGATAATATTACGATGGACTTTGTCATGGGGAAACCAAAGACTCCTAGAAGGAATGATACAATATGGGTCATTATTGATCATCTTACTAAGTCAGCACATTTTATTGCTATAAGAAAATATTTACCACTGAATGTATGGAAAGACTATATATTAATGAAGTTGTAAGACTCCACGGTGTTCTCCTATCGATTGTTTCTGATCATGATCCCCATTTTACATCAAGATTCTGGAAAATTCTTCATAAGGCCCCAGATACTGAACTTCGTTTGAGAACTTCCAACCACCCTCAAACTAATGGACAATCAGAACTTACTATTCAAACCTTAGAAGACATGTTGAGATCTTTCTCACTTGACTTTCAAGGTATATGGGATCAATATTTACCTATGGTATAATTTTCCTATAACAATATCTTCCATTCAAGTATTCATATGGCACCATATAAAGCGTTATATGGCAAGAGATTTCTCACACCAACTTGTTGATATGATGTTGGTGAAAGAAAACACGTAGGCCTAGAAATTGTTGAGGAAAAAATAGAAAAATTGATGATTATCCAAACCGACATCAAAGCATCCCAAAGTAGGAAAAAGAGATTTGTAGATAACCAAATGAAGGATTTGGAATTTCAAGTAGGAGACCATGTTTTCTTGAAGGTATCTCCATGGAAGGGTGTTATAGGTTTTGGTAAGAAGGGTAAATTGATTCCTAGGTACATCGGACCTTTGGAAATTCTAAAACGAATTGGAGTTGTAGCTTATCATTTGGAAATTCCTCCAAGTCTCTCCAAAGTTCATGATGTGTTCCATGTATCACTGTTGTGAAAATACATGTCTCACCCAACACATGTACTCACCTATGAAGAAATTGAACTAGAACTTGATCTATCTTATTGTGAAGATCCTGTCAAAATTCTTGATACCAGAGAACAAGTGCTGAGAAACTGAACGAATTGTTTGGTAAAAGTTCTATGGAGAAACTATAAGATGGAAGAGGCAATGTGGGAACCCGAGGAACTTATGATGAAGAACCACCCGAATCTTTTTATGCAATAATATTCTATAAATTTCAATGACGATATTATCTTAAGGAGGGGAGAATATAACACCCCAAGCTTCCACGGTACGTTTACCTTTGAATAATACAGTAGCTTGCGTTATATGCAACTTGGAGTTTTAACACACCACGACCAATGAAACTAGTTGTTATGAATAGTAATACCCACTTTTTTATAAATTTTAATTTTTAAAATGGCCTTCATTTTAGGATTCGGAATATCAAAATTATATTAGGATGAATTTTTGGTATTTTTCTGAGAACTTTCAATTTTTGATGAATAGTGAAAAACATTGTGTTATTGTTTAAAAATGACTTTTTATTTAAATAATTAGTTATTTTAATTTAATTTAATTTAGGTCAAAATAGATACATAATACCTATATATGTTCAATGTAATTCATTGGAGTCATTTTATAATAAGTTTATATATATATATAATTTTATTGAACTTTTTACCGTCTATTACCCACCTTCTAGGAGCATTTGAAAATTTGCATAAAACTTAATATTACCGCTTCTGTGAGTTGAATTTAAAAAATATGAGAGACATGGTTAATATCATTAAGTAAAATGTGGTTCAATATGATGAAAATAATTTTTGGTGAATAGTAACTTTTGACTTTTATCTACCACGGTTAAAACTGAATAGGGTAATTAAAGGTAAAAATGATATTATAATTACCCTAACACATGTCCTAATTCTATTGGATAAGTGTAATTAGACCAAAAACAACCTTAGGAATAATATATTATCCTCTTTGGTCCACTTGGATTAGATTAGGACATTTATTATTATTTTATTTAAAGAAGAGTTAAAAGAGTTAAATTCAAAGTTTAATAACTAAACCATTTTTAATATAGGGTTATACATAAGATAAATTATACTATAAATATTCATTAGATATATAAAAATATTTACTACATAATGGTATTTTATTTATAATCTTTAGACTTTAAATAATTTAATTTATTTATAATATAATGATAATGCAGTAATTACCTTATTAATGAAAGATTAAAATAATTGATATTATAAATATCCAAATAAATGTAATTTGATAATTTTGATAAATTACACTAATTTTATAGGTTTATATGACATTTTGTATTTGATTAAATAATTTTTTTCAAATTAATCATGTTGTTTTGATTTTTACAAAAATGAAACACTAAATAGTGTCAAAATTGACATAATTGAGTTTTTAAAAAAAATACTATATTATTAATTGATCTAAAATTCCTAAAAATATAAGGTTCGTCCAAATGACTTAGATAAGGTTATATATATTAATAATGAACTACTTGGGGTTCTATTGTCTTGTTATAGTAATTTTATTAACCATATAATATAAAAATACAAAGAGACATGTTAAATGTCAAACTATTTAACTAAGAGTTAAATATAAAATATAAGGTTAATATGGTGACCTAAACCTATATAAAACCTATTGGATAATATTTTTTCAACCCATACCCACCTTATTTTTGAAATAAATCATTTTTGAACCATTATAAATCTAAAATTATTTTATTATAAAATAATATTTCAAGATTTTCCTAAAGTGACCCTCACCTCTCTTATAAAAGGGTACTTCCTCTTCTTTTAATTTTACACCTCCAAAGACATTTGTCTCGGCCAAAACCTACCCAAATATCCTCCCAACTTTCCTATGTTAATCCTAGAGGCCTTACTTTGGTCATAAAGCCAACCTAAGGAGCCCTTTTGATCAAATCAAAAGAAAGAACCTAAAGAAGAGGTAAATATTTCATCACCTCTTCATGTTCTTTTCTTCTTCCACTTCCTCTTTCTTTGTTGTTTTCATTATAAAATAATAACTCCAGTATCTTATATATATTATGATGTTATTATAAAAATGGTACAACCATATTCATTATTTTATTCATCATATGAATGACAAACTCACTATACGTGCGTACGTACGGCTTACCGTCTCCACGTCGTGGTGTAGTTTGTTATTCAAACACTTCATTATTTGTATGGGTATAATAATGAGTATAACTGATGTAAATAATAAATATATCATGTTAATTATTCTTTATATATGATATATCATGCAATTACATATGATTTCACCATCAATATAATGATATTTTTGCTCGTGCGTACGTACGGATTACGGTCTCCATGAACGCGATGAGATTCATTCCCAATCATAATCATTCAAGAATAATTTTCATTTTATGACTAAAAATAATGTTTATGAACATAATATAATTATGTATATGAATCAAATACATATTATCCATAACAAACATGGCTTACTTAACCAATCATATAAAATAAAATGAATCAGTTAACACCCTAAATGATGATACTACTGAAATATTATTAACAAAGAAATATTAGAGGATCGTATATGATATCATATTTATTTATATAGTTCTTTTATAATTTTTTAAAAATGTTTTAAATATTATACAGAAGGTTAACATACCATCAACTAAGGAAAGGTACAAGGTAAGGGTTAATTTCAAAATCTCTTTATTATTTGAGGTTGTTTTTACATAAGTATCTACTGGGACATCTTTATCATCCACATCCATGTTTCTTAAAAATGTATTTCAAAACATTTTTACTATTTACTAGAATATGGGTTAAAGTCATTTATACCCTTGTTTGAATTTTTATAAAATGTTTTGAAATGAATCTTTCCCTCATTTTCCAAACAAGTTACTTTATGACCTTTTCGACAAAATTAAGGTAAGAATATATTTTTTTTAACTTATACGGCGGGTGTGGTTATTTTCCACCGATATATCATCATCAAAGATTACCATACAAAATTATAAGAATATTTTCAAAATAAATGTTTTCTTTTATAATTATGTGACTTTTAAATGATTTCAAAATAGAAATAGGTATTTATTTCAAATATTTTTCATTTCATCTATGTCAACATTTTTTGATGGATTTTAAACTTGTTTGAAGTTGATTTATTATGATACAAATATTCCATATTATATTGAAGGTTTTGTGATAGGTTTGACTATGGATGTGTTATTTTTACACCATTCATGGTTTATGGATAAAGTATTGAAATTTTGTATGCTAGTTTTAATATGAATTTTTATGTTATGTTTAATCATTTTCATATGAGGAATGCATTGGACTTAGTAAGTGACGTGTGGATCCCGCTATAGCTCCTCGATGCATCATTAGGTCTCATGAGACAAACTAGTGTCTTGTCACAAGGCCTTGACAAAATATTATTTTTTGTCTTGGCACAAGGCCTTGATTATGTGGTTATGAAGTTTGGCATTATGCATTCCATCATTATGAAAGTGGCTATTGATATTGCATGTGATTATTCGACTAGTATAATATCCATGTGAATAAGTAAATGGAATTATTTGATTTTATCTTTTCCATATTATGCTAAAGTTTAAGTTTAAAAGGATTTTGTTTTAGTCTTATACATTGCCTTAAATGTTTATGCTTATTTATGAAATTTTCCGCTATATTTTTATCCTTACTGAGCATCTGAGATCACCCCTTTCTATGTTTTATTTTTCCCAGGATGTGAAGAAGTATTTTATGGTTGACCTATAAGGATAGGATAAGGATATAAGTTTGTTCAAAAGGGGAAAAATTTTGTTTATATTTTTATTTCATGATGTAATGTAAAACTTATAAATGTATCTAGTACTTCCAAGGCTACTAAACTGATCGGTCTTTCGGGATTTAATCCCTTGTGATCATGCCAATGTTATGTAATAATGCACCGACTCTGGATAACTGGGGTTAGGGTGTTACACTAAATTCCTTCTTGGATTTCCAAATGTAGAGATTATTTTATCCATCCATCAAGGTCTTTATTACTGTGGAAAATATGGAAAATTTGACTGCCCACCCATGATCTAATGCAGTGTGCTCATATTCATCTTTCTCTAGTTTTTATTCTCTATATGGAGGAGGTATAATGAATTCATCACCTTTTCATAAAATTTGAATTCATCTCAAATATCTGGGAATAATTGTAGAATATTTTTGGCATGAAATTTTACAATAATAACCAAATTGGGGACTAGTTCATGTCCAATAATTTTGCTTCTTACAACAAGCATATCTATAACCTAGTAATTGCTTCTTCCTTGGCTGTAATTTCATACACATGGAAAACTAGGAATGATACGATCTTCAACAACCAGCTTCTATCCACTCATGTGGGCATCATTTCCATAAATTGGGATGTGTTCACTACATTTATAATCAAAATAGTTTATATGGATAACTCTTTCTTTGATCTTAACATAATCAGGTTTCATGGTTTGCATGGCAAGGAAATAAGACTGTTGATGTTGAAGTACAACTTATGGATACTGGATATCCCCCATGGATCAAATAAAATTTTAATGGTGTGAATTATGGTGTGCCGGGACCCTTAGGGTGTTGAGGTGTTTTTCATACTTCTTATGGATTCATAAAAGGGTGATTTTTCCACTATGTTTGAAATAGTATTTCTGATGAGGCTGAACTATGGGCCATGATACAAGCTAAAAACATGTTGTTTACCATGGTTAGGATAAACTCTATATTGAATCGGACTCAAAAATTTCCATTGAATCTTTAAGTACAAGAACAAGGTATGTTCTATGGTGAGTTCTCCTAGAATGGATTAAATGTATTCAAGTAACTAGACATCTTAACCTATTGGTTTCACATGCTTATAGAGAATCCAATCAAGTAGATAACACATTATCAAAGAAAGATATTATAGATATGACATCGATGTGGTCATTTTGGATTCTTGAAAATTGATTCTCTTTGATTGAAATGGATATGTGGGGTGTGACTCATTTTTGAATTTGTAAGAATCATTGCACTCTCTAACTTACTTATTGTTAGTTTTTTAATAAATTTTAGGATCAGGCTTTCTTGGATCTTGAGCATTTTGAGTATATGTGTGTGTGTGTGTGTGTGTTTATATTATATATATGTGTGTGTTTAAATATATATGTGTGTGTATAAATGTATATAATTATCCAAATTTTAAAACACTAGTAAAAATGTCACTAAAATAGCCACATTTTCTTAAAAAAGGACAAAATTTAAAATATATATGTGTTTTTATATATAAATATATGTATGTGTGTGCGTGTGTTTATATATATATATATATTGTGTGTTTTTGTTTATATATATGTATATGTGTTTATATATATTAATATAAATATATATTTATATTTATATTTATATTTATATTTACATCGATGTAGGGAAATTATCTATATAAATATATATATTTCTAGTGATTTTTCTTAAAAAACATCACTAATATAGCAACATTTCCTGAAAAATGTTACAAAATTATAGTTTTTTCATAGTGGTCCTAGCTCAAAAACTCCAAGGTTAGATAGAAAAGGGATTTTTCATACCCAGATGCTCCAAGACCAGTTTTATCCTGGCTTCTCCATGTATTCACTGATATAATTTCATCAAGATTATTATTATAATTCTCTTTATCAATATTGGTAGTGGTAAAGTAAAAAAGGTTTATGTTTTGATGGGGATGACTCTATAATGACCTGATGTTTTATAAATGGAATTTCATTTTCATATAAATATATTTATTATTATTTAATGAATATATATAAAGAACTTGCACTACATTGGCTATTTTATACAATTATAAAATTAATATTTTTATATTTAAAAGAAATTAAACATAATAACCATTGATAATATATATTTTGTAAATTGACCATTAAGATTATTATATTAAGGGTTATGATAAATTTTTATTGATGTGGATGGAAGAAACGATGGCCACATCTAATATAATCATACTCTATGAATCGCATTTATCAGAGATTCCAATGGAGATTGAATCACGAGGCTTTTCCCTTAACTAATCCCAAGCCAATATTCAATAACTAAAGTATGAGAGAAACCATTTATTAGAAAGTTTGAACTTATCGATATATAGGCCTAAACCATGTTCATCGAACCACCCTAAGAAAGTGTCATCATCACACACATTACCTTAGGGAATAAGTTGATGTAATCAGGGTTTATATATTAACACCTTAATAGTATGACTTTTTTAATTTTATTTTTAATCAAATAATTATTATATTTATCTTTTTTATTATTACTTTATAAATGATTAGATAGTGAGTTTGATATAAATTATATTTTGATATGATAAAACCAAAAAATTATTTTTGGAAAATGTATAGTTTCAATAAAGAGACTATTTTTGATGAATTCAATAATTTTTTAAATACATTTTATTTAAATAAAATATTCTTATTAAATCATATTTATTTAAATATAAATGATAATATAATTTTATGAACTCAAATGTAATTTTTATAATGGTCAGAAACTTTTATCATCATAAAACCCTATATTTTTTAGTAAATGAGTATTTTTTAAAATGTTGATATTTAAATATTTATTTTGATATAAAATATTATTTTTGAAATAAGCACGTTAAAATTATCGAATAGTGAATTTTTCATATTTTTCATACATGGTCAAATTTTTGGATAAACATTAAATACAGTATAAATATATGGAATGTATTATGATATTATAAATTTCCAAAAGTGAAGTAATAAATACTATAAAGACTATCCGAGAACAAAATTATATTTCTCCTTTAAAAAATTGAATTTATTTGATTATTTTCATAAATCCTTGATCAATCCTCTAAAACCTATATTATATTTTAAGGATTTAAAATAAATTATTTATAAACAATAGTCACTTCCACATCACCAAGGGTCTTATTTTATTGAGTTAAGTTCTTAGACGTATAAATTAATAAACCCAAATCAACTTTAGAAAAAAAAACTTGGCCAAAAATGATGGTATGTTTTGTGGTTTGGATTAATTTATCATATAGATTCTACAACCTATGTTTATAAATTAATAAAGAATCCCCTTCTCTTTCAGTACAAAAACACACCCAACCTCTAATTCTTCTTCACTAAAAAACCTTTGAGAACAAAGTTACTCTACACTTTCCTCTCCATAACCCTCTCAAGGTTCCCCCAATCTCTTAATAATATCCTCACAACCTTTTAGAAATGCCTTCTTAAGGTAAGGGATCATCCCTTTCTCCTCTTTATTCTAGAACCTTATTTATATTATGCCTTTGATTTCCAATTTTTCATATTTTGAAATGTTTTCAAACATCCTTATTACTATCCTTATGTTTTAAAATTGATTAAATATTATATAAATATTTAAATTACCCTTGTTATACTACTGAAATTATCCTGTGACTTCCCAAGATAATCATCTGTGTAGTGAATACCCATCTCCATTTCTGCTTAAGGGTATCCACCGAGATATACATATACTTCATTGATTAGGGGATTCCATGTATATAACACAAAATATTTAATCATGGGATTAAAAGTGTTGAAAGGCATCCTTATGTTGTATGATCTATGTGGCACAATTATGTATGTACATGATACGAATGTGATGGGTGGGCCTGGAATTAAATAGACCTCCAATGCATTGGGTAATGTTTTTATATCATGATATACCATGTATGGTGCACATGAGGTTATCATAAGAACTTTATGTTATGTATTGTGCCTTTATGTTATCATCTTATATCATGCATTGATGTTAAAGTTTATCATTCTCACCCCTATTATGTTACCTTGATATTATTAATGACTCACATTTTTTACTTTCATCATGTTATGCTTTGATTATTCTTATACTGGGCTTTATAGCTCACCCATTTCTTATGTGAATCCCCAGGTTATCCCATAAAGTTTTAGAAGAATCTAGAGAATTTAGGGGAATGTTATGGAGTTTTAGTTTTGGGATTATATTAAGTGTGTTATTGTATAATAAATCCTGAATTAAAGTGTATTAAATTATGGGTTTCAATAGTTTGTATCAGAGTAAAGTCTTGTTATTTTTGGGGATTAGGATTAGAAAACCCTAGTTAAATCCATAGGAATAAGGATAAACATTTAAAAACTTCCCCAAATTTTGGTAAAGTATCGAGTAAGTGGTTTCCAAGAAAATACATCCTTGTTTGGACAATACAAGTAGTTTTTTGGATTTTACACATTTATACCAATGGATGATAAACCTAAAAAGGGTGCACTGGGATTAAATTTATTATCACCTGGTGTATAAAAAAAGGTCATGTTTCACACCTGGTTTGACACTCTCAGGGGATATTCTTTGGTAAATTCATAATCTCCTTACAAATAATTATGAAGGGAACAAAAATGCCCATAATATTTTATTTTAGGAAATAGATCAAGGATAACATAGATTAAAACATAAAAAATCATAGGTTAAGGAATATATGTAATTTATAAGTTATCCTTTTAATGCTCATAGTTTCTATTTTATGTGTTTATTAGTTTGAAAATTCCCATTCCTAATTTGATTTTGGATAAACTAAATGATTTGAACTAGAATCAGATAATGAAAGGAAGTCTTGTCAACCATTCATGAACTTCAAATATCCAATGTTACTATGGTTATATGCATTCTTTTATATCATTAAATCTTAGTATAACTATTATAACACCACCTCAAAAACATTAAGGTTGATTTATCGATGAATATGTAAAATGGGTCAATTATTGCATCCCAGTCATAGAACACATCCACTGTCAAAAATTTTGTGATGAATTTTCTATAAAATCTTGTGATACTCCCTTTAGTGGAATTAAATTCTATTCTAAGCATATATTATCTTTGCTTATATATATCCAACATAAATTGTTGAGATAAATAAATTTCCCTCTTTATTGAAAATCAGCCTTTGATTCTATACAAGTGAAAGGAGGAGGACGAATATTCTTTGGAATCATCATCTCAAGAATGGATGTTATCACCTTGTGAGAGATAATATCAATATCAACTGATTAATACTAAGTAAAATATCATATTTTATGACATTCCTATAGTAATGGAATTTTCTAATGTGTTTCTTGAAGAATTTCATTGTAACAACCCCGACCCCATTAGCCCAGAGTCAGTGGTTGTTTTATTAAAATGGCATAGATACAATATATCACATCACCAAGGATCGATAATTTTAGTAATAATGAATAACTAGATACATACATGGTTCTCTAGTTTCATTGGTAATTAAATATAGAACATAAAAAAAGAAAATAAACTGCTTCTTGACACTTATTCAAATATTTTCTCTTTAAAACCTGAGGAAGGAAAATAAATAAAAGGGTGACCTCAAATTCTTAGTAAGGGTTATATGAAATAATAATAATATAAGAAAATTCAATAAGTCATAATCATTATAGAAAGGTAAATAATCTTAATAACACATTTCATCAGTACACTTAGAATGAAAATGCATCCATATATTTTTTCATAGTGAAAATATTGTGGAAAGTAATAACTGAATATTAAATGAAGAAAATACTTATTTATTGGAAGTCATATATTTGGCACATGAACCATTATATTTTCAATATAATATAAGTATGTGGGTATAAAACCATATGATTATCCTTAGAAACAAATATGAAGGGTTTGTCACCAAATTTTTTGTCTCATGAGACTTGTCGATGCATTGAGGGACTATCTATAACTAGTCCCCACCCATCAATGAAAGTCCAAAGCATTCTTCATACATATATTCAATTCAATATCACTATTAAAATAAAATATTGTATGTAAAAATGGTATATGTCTAAGAAAATAATCATATTCCTGATACCAAAAATATGGATATTTAATGAAATTTTCGATGAATGATTATCATAAATAAAAGGGAAGTATACATACACCACACACAAGAAATAAGAGATGAATAAGGCATAAACAAAGGTAATATCATAATTTTTTCCATGAAATAATTTATCTAAACCATAATTGGATATTAATAGGAATATATAATGATAAATAATGTTCAAATGAAGTGAAAAAATATATAAATAGTTTTTAAGAAACTTTAGAAATGTGCCACTTCAGTATGGTTTAAGGGAAAATATTAAAGATTATTTAAAATGAACTAAAGAATAATTGTTTGTATAAAACCAGAAATGAACAAATATATTTTTTCACGATAAAAGATTGATTTTAGAAAAATATTTTTGTATTAAAACATATTATTGAGTGTACTCGAAAATGGGAAAGAATTAGGGAGGTTCCCTTTAATTGGGCTTTCTTATTGGGAGGAATTGAAAAGGGAAACTTTATAAAACATGTATTTACCCATAAAATAAGGATGAATTGATCTAGATACATAATTTTGGAACAGATACATAGAATTTATAATAAGTGTAAATAAATAAATAAGAAATACATTGGGGTAAATAGAGAGAAAACAAAACCCGAAGGAAAAAAAGGGAGTTTGGAGAGAATCTCTTACCACATTGCAAATAGTCAAAACGTTTGTCCCATATAAGTAATAATAATAAAATGAAACATTAAATACCATGAAGGTAAAAAGATTCATGATATGATACATAAATGGGAAGTATACATACACCACATGTAATAAATGGTGGTGAATAAGGAATATCTCACAGAAATAAAAGTGAGATGAGAAACCCTTACCTTATGTTTGAAAGTGTTCTATACTTTCACTTAATGTCCTGGATAATGAAATTAGTTTAACTAATAATTTAATTAAGAACCTATTAAACATTAATTTTATTTATTATAATTTTATTAAGTTCATTTATGTTCTTCTTTATGAGTTATAATATACAATTTCATTGTTTATGAGTGTTTGTTTCCTTGGTTTTCATTATTGGTTCATGTGCATACATGTATGAAAGATCATGTAAAATGGGAATATTTGTCCAGAATTAAAAATATATGTTATTAATGAAATTTAATATGATTAAATGGTCTTATATATCATTTTTTTCTAGGTATGATTATGATTCATTAGATAAAACATTAATGATAACTATTTAGATTATTTTGGCATTTTTTCAATTATCGCAAACTAGTTTTGTTTTATTAATTATAATTATGTATATATACATATTATATACCATTATATAACTTATAATATATATAATAAAATCTTATTTAATCATAATAATGGTTTTTTTACCATCCTTGAAGGCGGTAATTAAACATGAAAATGCATCATCCATGATGGCGGTAAATCGACACATCATGGACGATGTTTTCATTTTTAGAATAAAAGGGAGAGTAAAAGGGGTTTGATAATGGATATTTCATTAGAATAATAAAATTATAGTATATATAATATACTGGAGTTATTATACATGTTTTTATAGAGTAGATAATAAGAGGATAAGAAAATAAAATAAATTAAAATAAATTAAAAGTGAACGAAAGAGGATTTTACCACTTGAATTAATATCCTTGAGAACCTCTTTAAGGAGATTGGGATTGGTCATTTGGTGAGACCAAAGGCTCTTGTATATAGGGAAGATACTTGGTAAGATTATTGGCCAGAAATTGGACAATATTAAAGGGTTAGAATGTGTACATATAAGGGGTAGTGAGGGGTGGTATTTAGACTGGAGGATATGGGTGTTTTTGATTATTTTATTCATTAGTTTATTATATTGGCTCAAGACTATGAATAGTTTTGATTATTGTGAATAATTAGAGTAAATAGATAATTATTGTTATATATAATTGTGATTACATCATTCATACATCATAAATGACTCAATAATTCACGTATTTAACTAATACTGTAAAATACCTTATTTAACTATTCACCAAAAATTCAACTATTTTAGAAAAATCCCAAAAATTCACCCAAACCATTTTTTGAAATTTATAATTTAAAAATGAAATACATTTTTTGAAAATAATTTTATAAATATGAGAAATTTAATTTTTAATTAAAATCATTATTTATTCGAAAAATGCGAATTTTAAAATTATAATTGATTTTATGGCACTTTGAAAAATTAATTGAGGTCTCATAAAATTATCTTATAATCAAAAGACAAAAAATATTAATTTATGAATATATTTTATTAAAATAAACCTTATTTTAAATTATTATATTAACTATTAAATTATAAATAAACATTAATGTTTCACAAAAATACCAACACGTAATTTATCATTTTTAATACATTTATTTACTTATCTGTGATATAAATATATCATATTTTCATTCATAAGATACCTAATTTATTTATACTTTCATAGGTAAAGTTAATACTCTATTGGTCATATTACTATTCCTAATGGTTACATTATTATTCCAACAGTTAAATTACTGTTTAATTGTATATCGCAGTTCGTTTGTTGCAATGTAAACCATCAAATGAATTAAATTTATTTAAGAAGATACATACCATAAAATCTTGGGGTTTTATATTCTTCCCAACTTCATAAATTTTTTCTCAAAAATTTTCATGATTAATTCCTTCTAAATAGATGTGGGTTATTCTTCTTTATAACATCCTCAGGTACCCATGTTACTTTTCAATTTTATGGTTTTTCCAAAACAAACATTACTAGTTGAGTCATATGATTTATAAATACTTTCTCTCTTGTGTCAATAATATCTATAGAATCTTTTTAATGAGAAAAATTAGGTTCTATTTATATTTCCTCATAGGTGAGTATGTGTGTTGGGTCTGGAATGTACTTCTTTAACAATGATATGTGGAACACATCATGAAATTTGGAGATACTTAGTAGCATTTTTAATCGATAAGATACATATCCAATTCTTTCCAAAATTTCAAAATGGTATGATATACCAGGGGCTCAGTTTCTCTTTCTTACCAAACCTTATGACACCCTTCCATAGATATACTTTCAGAGAGACATGATCTCCTACTTGAAATTCCAAATCCTTTCTCTGGTTTTCATCATAACTCTTTTTCCTAATTTGAGCTACTTTAATATTATCCATGATAGTCTTTACCTTTTTCACTTTTTCTTCAATAAGTTCTGGGTCCATAAGTTTCCTCTCACCAACTTCATACCAACGGGTTGGAGTATGACATCACTTTCCATATGATGCTTCATATAGTTCCATTTGAATACTAGAATGGAAATTATTATTATAAAAAAATTCCATCAAAGGTAAATACTAATCCCACCTACCATGAAAGTCAATTGAGCATGATATAAACATGTATTTTAATGTTTGAATAGTCCTTCCAAACTATCCATCTGTTTGAGTGCGATAAGTAGTACTCAAATGAAGCTCAGTATTCAAGGCCCTCTAAATACTCTTCTATAATTTTTATGTAAAATGGGGATCTTGATTAGACACAATCAATATAGGTGCACCATGAAGTCTTAAAACATCATTAATATAGATTCTTTCAAGCATCTAAATAGGTAAATATTATCTTATATAAAAAAATGTGCAGATTTTGTAAGGTGATCAACAATAACTCATATCGTATCATTCTTTCGAGGTGTATTTAGTAATCCAGTGAAGAAGTTTGTAGTAATTTCATCCCACTTCCACATTGGAATATCTAGAGGTTTCATGACTAATCTAGGATTCTACCTCTCAACCTTAACTTATTGAAAGACTAGGAATCTTGACACATAGTCAGAAATTTATCTCCTTTTATTATCCCACCAAAAATTTTCTCTCAGATCTCTATACATCTTAGTACTGCCATGGTGTATAGAAAAATTTAAGCTATGAGAATCACATAATAGTTCCATTTTTAGATCAAGTATTGATGGAATTCATAACCTATTTGCAAATTTTAAAATTTAATCCTCATACACGAAGTCTTCCAATCTTCCATATTTAACAGCTTTAATTTTCTTTTGAAAATTCTCATCATCAGATTGATAACTTTTTATCTTCTCCAGTATAGATGGTTTAGAAATCATTTGAAAAAAGGAGTGATTTTTCCCTTCCTTAATAATTCCCATATCCATATTTACTAAATCCATTAACATAGGATCTTTCTCAATCCTAATTTAGGTCAGAAGTCCATGATATTTCCAGCTTAATGAATCTTATACCTTATTTGTTATACCCAGGTGGTGGTGTATTGAGAAATCATAATCTTTAAGTAACTCTAGCCATCATATTTGCCTCATGTTAAGTTCAATCTATGTAAATATGTATTTAAAACTCTTGTGATCTATATATATTTCACATCTATCACCATATAGATAGTGTATCTATATCTTCAAAGAAAAGATTATGGTTGCTAACTCAAGATCATGAGTTGAATAATTTGTTTCATGAGTCTTAAACTTCCATGATGTAGATGAAATAACTTTATCTTTTTTTATAAGGACACATCCGAGTCCTTTATTCAATGCATCACAGTTTATCACAAACCCATCATTTCATGATAGTAGAGTCAAAATCAAAGTATTCACTAATATTATCTTCAATTATTCAAATTCGTTTTTCTATACAAACTTAGACCCTTTAAGTGTGATCTTGGTTAATGGGTTATCTAATCGGGTGAAATTTTGAATGAAATGTTGATAGTAACCTGCTAAACTAATAAAAATATGTACCTAGATTATGTTTGTTGGTGTAGTACATTCTTGGATTTCATTTTTCTTCATAGGATCAAATGGTATTCTATTTTTAGATACAATATCGCCAAGAAATGAAATTTCCTGAAGCTAGAATTCACACTTTCAAAATTTACCATATAAATATTTTCTTATGATAGTCTCAAGGATAATCTACAAGTGATTATCATAGTCTCTATATTTTTTATAATATACTAGAATACCATCAATTAATGGCATAAAAAAATTTAAGATATTCCTTGAATATTTTTTTCATCATATCCATAAAAACAGAGAGTGAATTAGTCAATCCAAATAGAATTACCTTAAACTCGTAAGGTTCATACCTCATCTGAAAATTTGTCTTCAAAATATATTCCTTCTTTACTCATAATTGATGATAAAAAAGATGAAGGTAAATATTTTGAAAAATATTGAGCTCTATGAAGTTGATCAAATAAATCATAAATGTGAAGTAGGGGATACTTGTTCTTTATTGTAACGGCATTGATTTCTCTATAGTCAATGCACAAGCTCAAGGATCTACCTTTATTATTTGAAAATAGAATAGGGGCTCCCCTTAGAGAAACACTAGGGTGACTAAATCCCTTATTTATCAACTCCTATAGATTTTTCTTAATCTCCACTGATTCCACAATGTCCATTCTATAATGAGTCTTTGATATTGTTCTTACATCAGGGATTAAATAAATGGTAAACTCAACTTCACGCTCTAGGGAGTGTCTTGGTAAATCCTTATGAAATACATAAATGTATTCCTATAAAATTGGTACATTCTTAATTTGAAGATGACTTTCCCCATCCGTAGATGTTGTCCCCCACTCACAAGAATTTCATTTAGTAGAGCTACTAGATGGTGGATCTAGGTAAGAATCAAATGATGAGGTTTATGCTCTAAAGATAAGGGATTATAAATTTTCCTCACAAATCATATTTTCCTTATTATTGTAATAAATTATCACATCATATTTTAAAATATAGCGCATACATGGGATTATATAAAAGTAAACCATAGGTATAATGATAAGTTTATCAAATAAATCATGTTTATATTCAATAATGTGAATTGTCTTACACATTTTTGTTGCTATGAGACTTCCCTTAGGGGTTTTGACAAACACCTCTCTTATTAAATCAAAAGGGAAATATCTAATTTTCTTGGAAAATTGGGTAGATATAAAAGAGTTTAATGATATAGAATTAAATAAAACATTGGATAAATTTTAATATGGGATTTTTTTACCTACCACCACATCATCAGGTACTTCTACTTCAGTTGTGGTGATCGTATAAACTTGTACATATCCCCTTGTCCTCTTCTGTGGTAAATTTCCTTGACACTTAAGACATTAATTTAAATAATTTCCTATTTCATTACAGTTAAAACATTGAATATCATTGATTTTTTTCTTCCCCTTTCATTCATTTTCTTAATGACCCTTTTCACTGTACTTATAACAAACTCTCATGCCTTTCAAGCATTTCCAGGGATGACTCTTTCCACAAATTTAACATAATGGAAATTTCTTTGTTGATCTATTATTATTTGATGATTCACCTTTTCCATGGTTATTATAAGACCTATTATTCTCTTTATTTCCCTTGAACATATAGGATCTAGATAATTCCTTCTCCATTTTGAGGGCACTCAATACTATTTCATCATATGATGAAAATGTTTGAGAAGCCAGTGCCTTTAAGAGAGTTGACTTAATACCTTCAAATAAATGATCAATATTGTATTATAAATAAAATATTTAATTTATAGCACACTTGGATAGTATTGTTAAGGTGTCCTCATACTCTGAAACACTTTCTTTTTTCCTTTGATTTAAGCTAAAGAATTTTCTCTTGATTTCAGTTCATTTCTCCCAAGGTCAGTATTTTTCAAAGATTGTTTCTTTAAAAGTTATCCATTACATGTCTTTTATTTCATCTTCCTCCTTATTATTCTAGATCAATGACCACCATTGATCAACATATCTCTAGAGACAATATACTTCCAATGCTACATTTTTATTTTCATTGCATCTCAATGCTAGAAATATATTTTCAAGGGACTTGATCCACCGCTCAGCTACAAATGGATTAGTATCCCCACTAAAATATGGGGGTTTCTTTTGCATGAAATGATCCAGCATAGGTGTATTATGGTTATTCATCATAACCTGAGTAAGTTTTCTTAATATGGTCATGATCTTCTCAGCTCCAAAACTATCTTTGTTGACTTTTCTGATAGAAAAATCCCCAAAATGTTAGCAGGTATTGATTCCTTTACTTCCATTAGGTTCCATCACTAAATAATTTAACACAATAATTTATATCATAATCATCATGAGTATTTATCTAAAAATTCACTGTAATGAATTATAATAATTATCATTTTTATTTAATATATAATGCACAAGGTTTCTACTAAGCTTTCTCTGATACCAACTATAATAATGTTGACCCCAGTAGCCCAGATTCAATAGTCATGTTATTACAATGGAATAGATACAACAAATCAAATCACCAAGGATCAATCAGTTTAGTAGTATTAAAGAAATAAATACATACTTGGTTCCCTTATTACATTGGTAATTAAACATAGAACATAAAAAAAGAAAATAAGTTACTTCTTAACACTTATTAAAAGATTTAATTTTCATAACCTAGGGGAGGAAAACTTGTAAAAGGGTGATCTCAAATGCTCAGTAAGGGTTATATGAAACAATAATAAGTGAAGCAAAGTCAATAATACATAGTATTTATTTTAAGGAAAACAATATAAAAAACATATACCATTAATACACTGAGAATAAAAATTCATCCATAGATTTTTTCATAGTGAAAATCTCATAAAATGTAATAAATTAATATTGAATGAAGAAAATGATTATTTATTAGACATCATATATCTAGAACATAAACCATTATACTGTCAAGACGGTTTAAGTTTGTGGGTAGAAAATCATCTAATTCTATTTGGAAACAAATATAAAGTTTTTTTCACCAATTTTTTTGTCTCATGAGACTTGTTGATGCAACAAGGGTCTATCTATAATCAGGCAACACCCATCACTGTAAATCCAAAGTATTCTTCATACATAAATTAAATTAAATTAAATCATTCAAAGAAAAAATTGTATGTAAAAATGGCATATGTATAAGATAATAATCATATCCATGATATCAAAAAATTTATTATTTAAGGGAATATTCAATTAATGATGATCATAAATAAAAGGGAAGTATACATGCATGACACAAAATGAATAAGTGGTGAATAAGGAATAACCAAATGGAATATCATAATGGTTTCCATGAAAGAATGTATTTAAATCATAACCGGACATTCATATGAATAGATCATGATAAATTATTCCCAACTAAAGTGAAAACATATAAAAAAAATTTAAGAAACTTTAGAAATGTTCTAATTTAGTGTGGTTTAAGGGAAAATATTAAAGATTCTTTAAAAAGAAAAAAAGAATAATTATCTGTATAAACCCAAAAAATTAAAAGAGATGGTTTTTCATGATAAAAATATTTATTTTATAAAAATATTTCTGTATTAAAATAAATTCTATAGTTTACTTGAAAATGGGGAAGAAATAGGGACATTTCCCTTTAATCAGGCTTGTTTATTGGGAGGAATTGAAAAGAAAACCTTATAAAAAATGTATTTATCAAAAAAAAAGAAGGATGAATTAATCTACATAAATATGTATACACATAATCTAAAATAATTTTATAAAAATAATTAATAATTACATTGGGGTAAAGAGAGAGAAAACGAAACTTGAAGGAAAAATGAGGGTTCAGAGAGAATCCCTTACCACTTTGCAAATAGTCAAACAGTATGTCTCAAAGAATTAATGGACATTAAATAAAATATTGAATACCATGAAATTAAATAAATTCATAATATGATTCATAAATGGGAAGTATATATACACCACACACAAGAAATAGTGGTGAATAAGTAATATCTCACATAAAGAAAAGTGATATGAGAAACCCTTACCTTTTGTATGAAAGTATTCTTCACTTTCACTTAATGTCATAGATAATAAAAATATTTTCATTACTAATTTAATTAAGAACCTTTTAAACATGTATTTTATTTATTATAATTTTATTAAGTTCATTTATGGACTTTTTATGAGTTATAAGATTCAATTTTGTGGTTCCGGAGTGTTTGCTTCCTTGGTTTTCATGATTGGTTCACTTGTGTACATGTATGAAATAACATATAAAATGTAATAGCTATATATAATTTAAATTATATTATATTAATTAACTTATATAATATTAAATGGTCTTATATATAATTATTTTTCTATATATGAGGATGATTCATTAAATAAACCATTTATATTATTTTGGCATTTTTTTATCATCACGAAGTAGTTTGGTTTTATTAATTAATATTATGTATATATATTGGTTATAGACCATTATATAACTTATAATATGTATAATAAAATATTATTTAACCATGATAATTTTTTTATGACCATAATTGAAGGTATTAATGAAAAATGAAAATGCATCATCCATGATGGTGGTAAATCGAAATATCACAGGCAATGTTTTCATTTTTAGAATAAATGGGAGAGGAGAAGGGGTTTGATGATGGATATTCCATTAGCATAATAAATTTCCAGTATATATAAGACACTAAAGTTATCATTCATGTTTTTAAATATGAGATAAGTATAGTATAAGAAAATAAAATAAATTAAAAGAGAATGAAATGGGATTTTGCCTCTTGAATTCTTCTCCTTGAGAACCTCCTTAAGGGACTTGGGATTGGTATTTTGGTGAGACCAAAGGCTCTTGGAAGTGGGGGAGAGACTTGGGAAGGGGATTGGTATTTTAGTGAGACCAAAGTCTCCTAGAAGTGGGGAAGATACTTGGGAAGGGTATTGGTCAGAAATTAGAAATGATTCAAGGCTTATAATGTGTGAAGAGAAGGGGTGGTGAGGGTAGTATTTATAGTGAAGGAGATAGGTGTTTTTTGATTATTTTATTCATTAGTTTATTATTTTTTTCTCAAGAATATGAATAGTTTTTATTCTTCTGACTAATTATTATAAATAGAGAATAATATTTCAGTATAATAGTTCTTAAATCATCCATACATCATCAATGACTCAATAATACATGTATTTTACTAATATCGTAAATTACCATGTTTCACTATTCACAAAAAAATTGACTATTTTAGAAAAATCAAAACAATTAACCCTAACCATTTTTCAGCATTTAGAATTAAAAAATGGACCCCATTTTTTGAAAATAATTTTCTAAACATGTGAAATTTAATTTTTAATTAAAATAATTATTTATTTGAAAAATACTGATTCTAAAATTATAATCTATTTTATGATACTTTGAAAAATTAATTAAGGTCTCATAAAATTATCTTATAAAAATAAGAAAATAAAATATTAATTTATGAATCTATTTTAAGAAAATAATTTTTTTAATTATTATATTAATTATAAAATTGTTATTAATAATTTATGTTTCACGAAAATACTAACACTTAATTTATCATATTTAATACATTTATTTACTTATTCCATGATCTAAATATATCATATTTTCATTCATAAGATACTTAAATTTTATTTATACTTTTATAGGTATGGTTACTATTATATTGTTAGGATTACTAATCTTAATTGTAACATTACTATTCAAATGATCAAGTTACTATTTAATTATATATCACAGTTCGTTTGTGCGGTGTAAACTATTGAATGAATTGAGTTTATTTAAGAAGATACATGCAGTAAAATCTAGGGGTTTATATGCATGGTATTCCTCCTTGGTAATAGGTTGAGTTCTCAATAAAACTTATACCTGGATAATTTCCAATATTTAAGACACCATATAGAATTTCCATCATTGAACATGAGGAGATGAAGAAGCATCTATAGGAGAATCTAGATAAAGGGTTTATACACCCAAGTGCTTCATCGTGGGGTGAACCAATCCTCTTCATCAAGAATAATGATGGGTAAATTTCCATCTAAATTGATTATCATAAGCTTAACAATATCAGTATAAAGAAAAAGTATCATATACCTTGGATTGATGACATATTCAATTAGTTATGTGGATCCCAATACTTCTCTAAGGTAGATCTTCGGTCAGGATATTATCAACTAAAGGTGAAAAAGGAGGATATCCCCAAGGCTAATTTTCATAAAAGTTATTAGCACTACAAGTTCATTGTGATTCCATTTAGAAAAACTAATGATCTATCTATCTTCATGGACTTTATGAATAGAGTATTTAGGGATTTCCTTAGAAAATTTTTGTTAGTATTTATAGATGGTATTCTTATCTACTTCAAAATCAAGGAGGAACATGAGGAACATTTTAATTTTGTACTGAAGACCTTGCAGAAAGAAAATATATATGAAAATTATAGTAAATGTGAGTTCAGGATAGAAAAAGTAACATTCCTAGGGCAGGTTATCATCATCAAAGAGATATATATAGATCCTTCAAAAACTAAGGAAATTAAAGGATGGTCCAAATGAATATCTGTAATAGAAATCCATAGTTTCCATAGATTATCTTGGTATTATCCTTGATTTTTGAGAAACTTCTCATGATTTTCAATCCTACTAAAAAAGATAACTTAGAAAGAAGTCAAGTTTGTATGGACTGATGAATATGAGGAGAGATTTAAAGAGTTAAAGAAGAGGCTAATCACTGCACCTATGCTCAAATTACCCACTAACAGGGAAGGATTTGTGATATACAGTGATGTATCCAAAAAGATATTGGGTTGTGTATTCATACAAGATTAAAAATTGATAGCCTATTCCTCCCACTAATTATAGATCTATGAAAAGAAATATCCAATCCATTTTCTATAATTGGATGAAATGATATTTTCATGAAGATTTGCAAACATTACCTCTATGAGGATAAGTATGACATATATATGTATCAAAAAATCCTCAAGTATATATTCACACAAAAGGATATCAATATTCTCCAACAATTTTGGTTATATATAATAAAGTATTATGATTGTTCAATCTATTACCATCTTGGGAAGGTGAAAAAAGTGGTATATTCTCTAATTTGAAAGGATCCAGAAACCCTATCCATGATAAGTATTGCAAGGCATCCAATATTCTTAGACATGGGAATAAAAAAAAGGAACTTTATCCTACCTTGATCAAATAACTACTCCAAAATCCATTCTCGAGGGGATCAAGGAGGCCCAAAAGTATTATAAGGTGCTACAGAAAAAGGTAATGAATATTTTGGAGTTCAAATTTTTTAAATATGGGTTTATAAAGTTTAGAACCTGGATAAGTATCCTAGAAAAACTATAACTTAAGAGGTAACTTTTGGATTATTCAAATAGCACATACTTCTCAATTAATCTAGGAAGCACTAAGATTTATAGATATCTAAATCAAAAATTCTGATGGGATAACATGAATAGGGAGACTGTAAAAATTTTATTTCAATTCCTGGAATACCAAAAATTCAAGGATGAACGAACTAATTCTAAGGTTATGATGAAAGAATTTTCTATACTAGTTTATAAATTGGAAAACATAACCATGGATTTCATCATAGGACACTCTAAGAAATTTAATGGATATAATGCCATCTGGGAAGTAGTCGACCTCCTTAAAAATTTGGTTAATTTAATTTCTATAAAAGAAGATTTATCTCTTGACCAACTCACCAAGATATACCTAATGTAATATTTAATTGAAATTTGAGGTTTTTCTTAAGGTTGTGAGGAAGAATTCAGTAATCTATGGGTACAAAACTTGGTTTCAGTATGACTTGTCACCCTCATATGGGTGTTCAGTCTGAAAGAAATATTCAAAATCTAGAGGATATGATGAGATCATGTTTAATGTATTTCTAATGATATTATGATAAACACTTTCCCCTAGTGGATTTCTAATATAAAAATAGTTTTTATTCTATCATTCAATTGGTACATTATGAATCTCTATATTGGAATATTTTTTGGACTCCAACATATTGCGATAAAGTTAGAGAGAAAAAGATTATGGGGCCTGATCTTGTCCAAGAGATGATATTGAAGGTTCAAACTATTCAATTTCATATGAAATCCAATAAATGTTAATATAAAATCTATGTATACAATCATCAATGAGATCTAGAGTTTGAAGTTAGAGATAAAATGTTTATTTGTATATCATCGTGGAAGAAAGTCATGTGGTTTGGGGAAAAGGGAAGATTAGTTCAAGATACATCATCCCAATTTAGATATTTGGTCACATTAGAGTGGTGATCTATCAACTTGCACTCCCACATAACCTATCTAAATTAAATGATGTGTTCCATTTATCCCTCTTGGGTAAGTAAATACTAGACCCCTCACATGGTAAAAACCCTAAGGTTTTACCTTTATAGAATGATATTTTGTATGAGGAGCAAATAGTTATGATCATAGATTATAGAATAAAGTTTTATAAAAGAAGAAAAATCACCTAGTCAAAGTACTATATCAAAACCATAATTTTTAAGAAGAGACATGGGAACCTAAATAAGAGATGAAAATAAGTACCCTTTTCTATTTTATTTCATGAAATAAAATTTCAATGGAGATATTTCTGAAGGGGGGAGAATGTACCAAGCCAAGGTTTTATAAATGATATTCCCTTTTCAAATGAATAAATTCCTTATTATGTAATGAATTTAAAGAAAAATCATTCACTAATTTGGATATTTGAGATGTTTATAAAATATAGTGTAAGGAACCTGACCCTAGTAGCCCAAATTCGATGGTTACTTTATTACATTAACATTAGATACAAGAAATGGCATCCCAAAGGACCGAATAGTTTAGTAGTCTTGGAAAACTAGATACATATTTTAAACTCACATTAGATTTGAAAACATAAAATACAACAAAGAATTTTCTATGATAGAACCATTATTTCCTTTATCATATCTCATTATATCAATCAAAATACACTTCCTGGTATCCTGGGGAAAAGAAACCTAAGAAAGGGGTGAGCTCATATTCTCAGTAAGGGTATGTGTATAGTGGAAGCTATCATGAATAAATAAGGCATAATCAATATGAAAAGGTAATAAAAACCCAAATTCCATTTAATCAATAAATTTAACATAATGAATAATATGGGGGAATAAATTATGATAAAATTATTCCATATAAATAATCACATGATATTGATACCAATCCATGGATATTCTAACTAATCAAATAATCACATGGACATTAATAACTAATATCATAATAAGGGAATGCATAATGTAGGACATCATAAACATACCATCAAGGCATCATGATAAGAAATATAGAATAAATGGGTAAGGAATCAGTCAAATAACCAAACTAGTTTTTCTCATGAGACTTACCAATGCATTGAGGGGCTATAGTAGACCCCACCCATCACTTACTAAGCCCAATGCATTCCTTATATAAAATGGGATAAGAAAAATCAATTTAAACATTCATATTGAAAAAGTAGCATATGAAATGTTAATAATTCACTCAATAAATAAACATAATCAACATAAACATTCATTTTGGAAAACTATCATATGAATTTTAATACTTTTCTCAATCAATAAACATAATAATAAACCATCCAGATTATTATACGTATCGTATCAAAATTGTACAACCCATTGAAACTAGTCATAAACCATCTAGAGAAATAATAAGTATGGTCTCTTTATATCATATTCCCATTGGAGAATAAGGTAAAATTAGGTTTTTTTAGTTAATTAATCTAAATAACATAAAAATAGCATTAAAAATTATTTAGGAAAATATCCTTTACACTTTGAAAATCACATTCAAAAACTAAAAATTTTCAGAATGTTAGGAAAAATATTTTATTTAAAAATAACAATGTAAAATTTTAAATGAATCCTCAAAACAATGAGTGTTCATGAAATTGAGTAATTCCATATATGTGTTATAAGTTAAAAAAACATTTCTTTCACACTATTGTAGAAAGGTTAAAAATTACCTAGTTTAAAAAAAAGAATATTTATTGAAAACCATTTTTAAAAAATTCAAACCTGGGTAAAAATATTTTTAATAAATAATTTGGATAATGATACAAACATTTTTTTAATTTTTTTTAGAAAACACATATATGTAAAAAAGGATTTTCAACCTAAGAGAGAAATAAATTTAGTTTTTGTTAAAAAAAATTTCTAAATAATTTTAAGTACCTAAGAGGAGAAAATGGTACTATTACTTGAAAATTTCATGAATAAACATAGAATAATAAAATTTATGAGTTTCTTGAGAGATATATCATAATATTTCATCATCATAAACTTAATAATCAATAATCCCAATAAACTATGATATTGTAATCGTAAAACCCTTACCACTTTGGTAACTTTTGAATAATAAGCCCCGTAAAAGAAATAAATTCAAATGAAACTTTAAATATCATAAATATAAATTCATCCATGATATAACATATCAAATTGGTAGTATATACACCACATAAAATAAATAATTCATGAATATGGCATATGTCTTGTGGAAGTAAAAGTGAGAGGAGAAACCTTTGCCTCTGGTCTGATTTCTTTCATACTTGTTCGAACCTCTTGTATGATAAATATATATTTATTATAAATATATTATATAATAATAATCATATATATAATACCATATATTATTTTCTTATAACTTTTTTTCAATATTTTATTAATAATTATTTATTAAAAAATCTATTTTGGGTGATAATTGCTTCGTTTTTCATGTATGTTTTAGTTCGGTAGCTTTGGTCTGTGTATTTTGATGATGGTTACACCATCTATAAAATTTTTAATCATGATATAAATATAATATAAATTCATTTTATATTTATTTATAGTAATATAAAAAATTATATTTAGAAAAATGAGTTACATCGTTCATTGAGACGGTAAGTCGTACGTACGCATGAACGTTGTTTTCATTTTTTTGACGGATGGAATGAAATAAAGTTAAATAATAAATAACCTTTACAGAATAAATATCATATAATATATATAATATATACAATATATATTCATTAAATTTATCCTTATTACCATCAATGTAAAAATAAATAAAAAATGTATCACATCGCTACTTAGATGCGGTAGTCCACATGTACGCATGAACGACGTTATTATTTTCCAATGGATTGGAAGTTAAGAAGTAGATATGATATAATAATTTCATAAGAATAATTTTTTCAAAAATATCATATATATATATATATATTAACTTCTTCATTATATCAATCTGTGATAGGTGGTGATGGAAAATGAATTACATCGGTTCGTGAGGCGGTAGTCTGTCGTACACACGATCAACAGTTTCATTTTTTATTTGATAGAAAAGGATATTGATATCGGTTATTGAATTAAAATAATAAAATATAATTATACTTAAGATACTTATGTTATTATTTTATAATATTTGGAGAATATTTTATGGATTTATAGGAAGAAATAAAATGAAAACGCATGGCCAAGAACTGTCCCACTTCTTCATAGAACCTCTTTAGGTTTATATCTAAATACTTATTATAATGGTTTTATGATCAAAACATGGACTCTAGGTCATGTAAATTAATGTAATTAGGGTATTTGGGTAATTATTTTTCAAACCAAATGGATTTGGAAGTGTGAATAGGAGAGGATAGGGAGTTCCCTTTTATAAGTGGGGGAAAGGGAACATTTAGAATTTTTGAAAAGAATAAATCGTACCCACATTTTTCACATACCAAAATGATAAAAAAAAGGATAATTATTAAATATTATATGATATAAAGTATATATATTTCCATAAAATAGTAATTTTACAAGTTTTTAGGTCATTTTATCCCCTATCTTTTTAGTTTAACCCCCCCCCCCCACTAAACACATTTTAACCTTAACTGTGGTAATTAATTTTTAATGTTTTTAATGTTAATTATGAAAAACTATTAATGTGGAATTATTATATAATATTATTTATAATGATTAAAAATATGGAATCCATTTTTTGAAATTCAATTCATATAATTGAAAGAATTTAATTTAAGGTTAATCCTATAGATGTGATGAAAAAACAATTTCCCAAAGGAAAATTTTTCAGAAGTATAAAACATTTCTATAATAAAATTTAACATATAATTGATTCTAATGAAATAAATTGGATTAATTATGATATAATTGAAATAATTTTACTTTTAAAAAAATATAAACAAAATTTAACTTTTTAAATTCTTTAAACAAAAAAGTTAGTTCTCAATAAAAATTAGTATTTTTTCACTATTTATTGAAAAATTATTCTTTGCATAAAATAATAAAAAATTAACTATAAAATTATTTTTTTATTATGATTTAAAAAATTAATTTAATTTTTTAAAATAAATTTTCTAAAATTTTAAAAAATTAATTTTAACATAAGTTGGAAAAAACGTGATGAAATCATTTTTTAGAAAATTTTCATTTTTTAAAAAAAGACTATTATTTTTATTTTAAATGATTATTATTTTTATTTATAATAAATTTTTAGGAAATAAATTTATTTATACATTTTTAAACCATATAATTTTTAAAAAAAAATTATTGTTATTTGTACCCACTAATTTAACAGCTGGGTTATAATGGTATATTATTTTATGGTTCTTTTAGACTCAATATTGCATGTATCACAAGCTATCAAAGAGATTAAATTTATTTAAAAGTAAATATATATAATAAAGTATAAGTGTGTTACATTATTGTATCCTATAAAAATTTCATCCTCAAAATTTCTAGAATGTCACCCCATGAAAATATTTGGGTAGTTCTTCATCATAACATTCTTTGGTTCCCACATCACCTCTTCTATCTTATGATTTCTCTAAAGTACCTTTATCGACCGAGTAATTTGATTCATAAACACTTGTTCTATAGTTTCCATAATATGGATAGGATATTCATGGTAATATATATCAAATTATAATTTTATTTATTCATAGGTGAGCACATGTGTTGGGTCTGGCATGTACTTCCTTAACAATGATATATGGAACAAGTCATGAACTTTAGAGAGATGTGGTCGCATTGTCACAAGTTAATACAAAGCACCAATTCTTCCCAGAATTTAAAAATGTACAATGTACCTAGATCTCAGTTTCCATTTCTTATTTAACCTTATAACACCCTTCCATGGAGACACTTTCTGGAAAATGTGATCTCTCACTTGAAATTCTAAATATTTTCTACAGTTATCAGTATAACTCTTTTGCCTGCTTTGAGATACTTTGATATGTGTTTGAATAGTATTTACCTTTTACATTGTATCGTCCACAAGTTTTGGGCCTATAATATTCCTTTCACCAACTTCATCCCAACAAGTTTGAGTGATACATCTCTTTTCATATAATTCTTTATACAGCACCATTTACATACTTAAATAGAAGTTATTTTTATAGGAAAACTATACCAAAGGTAAATAATGATCCCACATACCATGAAAGTCAAGATAGCATGAAATAAACATATATTATAATGTTTTAATGGTTATTTTGGATTATCCATTAGTTTTTGGGTGATAAGCAGTGCTCAAATAAATCTCAATATCAAGATCCTTTTGAAGGATTTTTCATAATTTCAATGTAAATCTTAGATCACGATCAGACACAGTTGAAAGAGGTGATCCATGAAGTTTTAAAACTTCAATAATATATAGTAATTCAAGTCAATCTTGAGGAAAATATTATATTATGGTAAGTAAATGTGAATATTTTATAATCTGATCAACAATAACCCATATTACATCAATCTTCCTAGGATTATTTGTTAATATGGTAAAACAACCATAGTAATGTCATCTCATTTCCACATAGGAATGGAAATATGTTGAATGACTACTCTATAATGTTGTCTCTCAGCCTTAACCTATTAAAAAACCAAATATATTGACACATAATCATAAATTTACTACTTCATATTATCCCACCAAAAGGTTTAATTAAAATCTCTAAACATCTTAGTTCTACCAGGGTGCATATGAAAAATTCAATTTATGGGAATCATCCAACGATTCCCTTTTCATCTCAGGTATATATGGAACAAGTATTCTCTTTCCAAATTTCAAAACATTGTCTTCGTTTATAAAGTATTGAAATTTCTAATCATTCACTGATTCAATTTTCCTTTAAATATTCTCATCATCAAAATAATAACCTTTTATCTTTTACAAAAAATATAGTTTTGTAATAATTTGAAAAGGTGATAATGTCTACCCTTAATTAAAAATTCCAATATCCACATCTACAAAATCCATGAACATAAGAACCTTTTCAATCCTCATTTTGGTATGGACTCCATGATTTTTCCTACTCAATGAATATGATACCTTATTTTCCTTCTATGAGTAGTAGTGTATTGAGAAATCATAATCCTTGAGTAGCTCAAGCCATCTCCTTTGCTTCATATTGATCTATTTTAATGAAAATATGTATTGTAAACTCTTATGATCATTTTATATCTCAAATATTTCTCCATAAAGATAATGTCTCTATATCTTCGAATAAAATATTATTCTTTCCAACTCAATATCATGGGTTGGATAGTTTTTTTTCATGAATATTTAAATAAATTGATACATAGGTAATAAATTTATCATTATACATAAGGAAACAACAAATTCCCTTCTTTAATGCATCATAATATATTAAAAACCCATCAATTTCTTGATGGTAAATTCAAAATCAATGTATTCACCAATATCCTCTTCAATTATTCAAAACATTCCTCACATTCCTTTGTCCATAAGAAATTATCCCATTTTCAAGCAATCTTGGTTAATGGGCTATCCAATCATGTAATATTTTCAACAAATCACTTCCTTACAAGAAAATGAAACTATATACCTTAGTTATGTTCAAGGGTGTAGGCTATTCTTGAAAATCCTTTTTCTTCATAAGATCAATTGAGATTCCTTACTTGTAGATGATATTACCAAGAAAAGAAACATTCCAAATCCAAAATTCACACTTACTAAATTACCCATATAAATATATTATTTTAGGAGTATCAAAAATGATCCTCAAGTTATTATCATGGTCCTCATAGCTCTTAAATTACACTAAGATATCATCAATAAATACCAAAAAAATATCAATGTGTTTCTTGAATACTTTTTTCATTAGATCTATGAAGATATATGGTTCATTAGTCAATCCAAATGGCACTCATAATGTCCATACCTCATACAAAATATTGTCTTTGGGATATCTTCCTTATTTACTTGCAATTGATGATACCCAAAACAAAGGTCAAATTTTGAGAAATATTGATCTCCATGAAGTTAAAAAAATAATTAATCAATAATAGGTAGAGGATATGTGTTATTTATTATGATAACATTGATTTACCTATAATCAATGAACAAACTCAAAGATGTATATTTCTTCTTAAATAAAATAATCTAGGCTCCCCAAGGTGAAACACTAGGGAGTATAAATCCCTTATCACACAACTTCTCTAGTTACTTCTTAAACTCCAATAATTCCACAGTTTCCATTTTATAGGGAGTATTTAATATAGGTCTTGAAAAATGGAATAAATCAATGGAAAAATAAACTTCGTGTTCTAGTGGATGTATAGGTAATTATTAAGGAAATACATTAATGTATTCATGTACAATAAGAATAACTTCAATTTGAAGATTACCTTTTTCCATCCTTATATTGTGTTTACTCTTCTTCCCTAAGGATTTCATTTAGAACCGCTATTGGAAGTGGATCTTTACATGACTCATATGATGAACTCCCCCTCTAAAGATAAGTAATTCTACATCTTTATCTTTAATAGTAATTTCTTTTTATTTTTAATAAATTTTTTCCTCGTATTTTGAAATCCAATCCATATTAAGAATTATATAAAAATTAATCATAGTTATAATAATGAAGTCAACAAATAGGGCATGTTTATGCATCATTATGGTAATTGACTAATGTATCCTTATTTCGGTGAGACTTTTACTATGATTCTTGACTGATAACTCCATTATTAAGGTGATATAGAAATATCTAATTTTATAAGAAAACTTGTCCGATATAAAATTTTGAGAAGACCTATAATTAAATAAATCATTGGATAAATTTTAATATATGAGTAAATTACCTCAAACCATATCATTAGGGACTTTAACCTCAGCTTTTGTGATCACATAATATTACCCCTTCCCCCATGGAATTTTCATAGTGTCCCATATCATTATAGTTGAATCATTGCACGTTAGTATCTTATTTATCACCCTTAAAATCACGAGCATGGTGTCTTTTGTCTCTACACTTGTATTCAATCCACTTGGACTTTGGCCTTTGGGATATTTTATAGGTATCCCTCTACCCAAAAAAAGAGGTCTTTTATTTAATAATAAAATGAGGCTTAGGTTCCAACCTTTAAAAAAATAAGACTTGGAGAGTTATTTATCTATCTTGATAATATATATTACTATTTCCTCATATGATGATAATGTTTGGGAGACTAGTACCCTTTGAAGGATTGGATTAAGACTAGAAAATAAATATTCAATATTTCTCTTTGGATTATATACGTATTATATAGAATTCCTTATTAACCTCATAAATTTAGCTTCATACTTAGCAAATTTTCCTCTTCCTTTTATCTCAACCTTAATAATTTTCTCCCCATATCTACTCGTTTTTCATGAGAAAAATATTTCTCCAAGAAAAGTATATTAAAATAATTCAATTTCATACGTGTTATTTCTTTCTAATTCATGGTTTTTTAAATTAATGACCACCATTGATCTACATCTCCTAAGAGATGATAAACTTCCATAAAAATATTCTTCCTTTCATTACTTCTAAGAGTGAGAAATATCTTCTCTAAGGCATTTATCCATTTCTCAGTTGTAAATGGATTTGTAGTCACATTAAATTATGGAGGTTAATAACACAAAAAGGGGATTTAACATTGTTACACCAAATTTCAGGTCATTAGACTGCTCTATATGGGCAAGGTTATTGGACATAACTTGATTCAACTGCCCTAATGTAGTGATAATTTTTTCTGCTCCAGCTTGAGTTTCATTATCATTTCCAAGAGGTAAATACCTACATGAATTATTCACATCAATATTGTTTCCATTCCTTCCTCTAGTCACTATTTCTAAATAATTTAATACACTAAATTAGATCATAAAATTGTGAATCATAATGTATAATTTTAAGAATAGTAAAATACATACCATAAATTAAAAATTAATGTATAAATAATCTCAAAATCATAAACTTGTTATATTTGGGAATATTATTAAGTTATAAAAATACTTCAAAATCATTCATAATGGTTTGTAAAAAAAATTAAATTAACTGAAGCATGCTCCCCAAGAGTATTAAACCAAGTGTTCAATAAGGCATGTTTTCATGCACCTGGTGACGATCGAGTCAAATCCCAATGCACCCTTTTTGGAGTTATTACCCCTTGGTATAACCGTTCTATAGTCACATCCACTTATAGTATTTATATTGAGATATATTTTTGGGAAAACCACATAATTTAAACTTTACCAAAACTTTACAATGTTATCTTATACATAGAATTATCTTCAAATTTAGTCATAGGGTTATATTCCCTAATCTAGGTTTTCCTAAATATAGTTCCCAAGTTCTCTACTAAACCTTTTCTGATAACAACTATAAAGACCTCAACCCTTGTAATACATAGTTTTTTGTTACTTTATTACATTGGTGCTAAATACAAGCAATTGTATCTCAAAGTACCAAATAATTTAGTAGTCTTGAAAAATTTGATACATAATTGAAACTCGCATTACATTTTAAAACATAAAATAAAATATAAAATTTTATTTGAGAACGCCATTATTATCTTTCACATATCCCAACATATCAATCATAATACACTTCTTGGAATCATAGAGAAAGGAAACATAAGAAAGGTGTGAGTTGAAATTCTCAATAAGGGTATGCGTACAATAGAATCTATCATGAATAAATAACGCCTAATCAATATGGAAAGGTAAATAACCAAAAATACACTCCATTTAATAAATAACTTGAACATGATGAATAATATGGAAAGAATAAATGATGATAAAATGATTATATATAAATAATCACATGAGCTTCAAACTTATCCATGGATACTCTAACTAATTGAATAATCACATGGACATGAATAACTAATCTCGTAACAAGGGAATGCATAATTTTTGACATCATAAACATACCATAAAGGCCTCATTACAATAAATATTACATAAATGGATATGTACTTAGATAAATACTCAAACTAATTTGTCTCAAGAGACCTCTATATGTATAGAAGGGCTATAGGGGACCCTTCCCATTACTTACTAAGTCCAATGTATTACTCATATGAAAGGGTAAAAACATAATCAATATAAACATTCATATTAAAAAACTAACATATGAAATGTTAATAATTTCTTCAATCAACAAACATAATCAACATAAACATTCCTATTATAAAACTAGCATATTAATGTTAATACTTTCCCTGATCAATAAACATAATCATAAACCATCCAGAGTACTATAGAAAATGATATCAAAATAGTACATCTTAGTAAAAAAATAATAAACCATCTGGATAAATAATAAGGATGGTATCTTTATAATATATTCCTTATAAAGTATAAGGTAAAATGTTGGATTTTTTTTAATGAATGAAAATTCCATTAAAACATTCTTAAGTAAAATATCCTTTACACTTTGAAAATCACATTGAAAAACTAAAAAATTCCAAAATATTAGGAAAAATATTATTATTAAAAATAACCATATAAATGAGGCTTAAAATATTGAGTGGTAATGATGGTGGGTAATTTCGTACTTGTTATATAAGTTAAAAACATTAATTTTATACTATTGTAAAAATGTTAAAAAGTACCTCATTCAGAAAATGAAAAGAAGATTACTTTAGAACCATTTTATAAAAAATAAAACATGGGTAAATATGTATTTATTCAATAATTTGGACAATGTTAAAAATATTTTTCAAAATATTTTTAGAAAACATTGATATGGAAGAAAAAGTATTTTTGATCAGAGAGATAATTAAAGTTTGCTTTTCTTAAAAACATTTTCTCAATAATTTTAAGTACCAAAGAGATGAAAGTGGTACTATTATATGAAAATTTCAAGATTAAATATTGGAGAAAAAATTCATGATATTATTTAGAGAAATATCATAATAGTTTATCATTGGAAACTTAATCATAAACAATCCTCTTAAACTATGATATTGTAATCATAAAACCCTTACAACTTTGGTAAATTTTGAATCATGAGCCCCATGAAATAAATAAATTAAAATAAAACTTTAAATATCATGAATATAAATATATTAATGATATAAAATATCAAATGGACATTATATACACCACAAAAAATAAATAAGTGGTGAATATGGTATACGACTCACATAAGTAAAAGTGAGACGAGAAACCCTTACCTTAAGTTTGATTTCATTAGTATGTGTTTGAACCTCATGTATAAAAAATATAGATTTATTATAAATATATTGAAAAAATAATCATATATATAATACCATATGTTATTTTTTTATAAACTTTTATCACCCATTTATTAACAATTCTTTATTAAAAACTCAATTCCATGTGATAACTGCTTCATTTTTCATGTATGTTTTGGTTCAATAGTTCTGATTCAAGTACTTTTATCATGGTTACATTATCTCAATAATTTTTCACCATGATATAAATATAATATACCTTAATTTTATATGTATTTATATTAATCCATAAAATTTAGTTATAGAAAAATAAGTTATACTATTCATGGAGATGGTAGGTCGTACCTATGCAGGAATGTTGTTTTCATTTTTTGACAAGTAGAATGAAATAATAGTAAATAATAGATCACATTTATAGAATAATTATTATATCACATATATTAATTAAATATATCCTTATTTTTATCCATTTCAAAAATAAAATGAAAATGTATCACACTGCTATGTGGAGAACGTAGTCCACACGTACACACAAGTGATGTTATCATTTTCTAACGGATTGGGTGGTAAGAAGGTATATGAGATATTATAATTTAAAAATAATAATTTTTTCAGAAATATAGTGTGTGTGTATATATACTACATCATTATATACAGTTGTGAGAGGCGGTAATAGATAATTAATTACAATGGTTTTTTGGGAGGTAGTTCTCCGAACACACGATCAACGATTATGTTTCCTATTCGATGGAAGAGGATATAGATATAGGTTATTATATTAATATAATGAAATATAATTATATTTAAGATAATTATGTTATTATTTTATCATATTTGGATAATATTTTAAGGATTAAGAGGAAGAAATAAAACAAAAACATATGGCTAAGAACTATACCACTTCTTCATATAACCTCTTTAAGTTTACACCTAAAGGAATCCTAGAAGGTTTTATGATCAAAAAAAGGAATATAGGTCATGGGGAAGGATGTAATTAAGTTTTTTTATAGGTTTTTTAAAAACTAAACATATTTGGAAATGTGAATAAGAGAGGATATGGGATTCCCTTTTATAAGTGGGAGAAAGGGTACACATGGAATTTTTGAATAGAATTAATTGTACCCACATTTTTTACATGAAAAAATGATGAAAAATGGATATTTATAAAACTTTAGATGATATAATGTTAACATATGTCCATAAAGTAGGAATTGGAAAATTTTTAATCTATTTTAACCCCTGTATTCTTATTTCAATCCCTAGTAAACCTGATTTAACTTTAACTGTGATAGTTAATTTTTACCGTTTTTACTATTCATTATGACCAAAAATTAATTTTACCATATTATATAATATTAATTATTATAATTAAAAATATGGAATTTATTTTTCCAAATTAAATTCATATAATTGGAATAATTTAATTTAAATTTAATCTTGCATACAAGATGAAAAACAGTTTTCCAAAGAAAATTTTTTCATAATTATAAAACGTTTTTATATTAAAATTGAACATATAATGAATTAAAATGATCTAAATTGGATTAATTATGATATAATTGAACTAATTTTAATTTTAAAAAAAATTTAAATAAAATTTAACTTTCTAAATTCTATAAACGAAAATGCAGTTTTCAATAAAATCGATATGTTTTCACTATTTATTGAAAAATTAATCTTTTTAGAAAATTATAAATAATTCACTCTATGATTATGTTTTTATTATGATTTAAAAAATTAATTTCATTTTTTCAAATTAATTTTCTAAAATTTAAAAAAATTAATTTTAATTTAAGTACGTGAAACGCCGCGGAATCATTTTTTAGAAAAAATATAGTTTTTCAAATAGATTTTTATTTTTCATTAGAATTATTATTATTATTATTATTTCTAATAAATTGATAAAAAATAAATTTATTTATAAATTTTTAAACCATATAATTTTTATAATTCATTTAGTCTTATTCATACCCACCAATTTAATGGTTATGTTATAATGGTATACTATTTTATGACTCTTTTAGACTTGGGTATGAGTGTGTCATAAGCTATCGAAGAGATTGAATTTATTTAAAAATAAATTTATATCATAAATTATAGGTTTGTTACATATATATTTTCATATTTAAAATACCATTAACATTCATAATTTTTTATTATATAGTATGTGTACAGTGACTATTAAGATTAGTATATTTAAGTGTTATGATAAAGTCCAATTGACCAGATGGAAGAAGCGATGGCCTCAACCAGTAGGATCATACCTGATGAACCCCATTTATCATAACTTCTAAGGGAGATGGAATCCCTGGGTTTTTCCTTTAATAATACTAGGACAATATTCAGTAACTAAATCATGATTGAAACCATTTATAGAATAATTTTAAGCCGATCGAGATCATGGATCAAACCATGTTCATCAAACCACCCTGAGAAAGTGTCACCATCACACACCTTACCCTTAGGGAATACTCTAATGTAATAAATGTTTGTATATATCTACCCTAATAGTATGAATTTTATATTTTTATTTTTAATAAAATAAATATTATATTTATCTTTTCTATTATTACTTTATAAATGATTAAATAACAATTTTGATAAAAACTAGATTTTGATATAATGATACACAAATTATATGTTTTGAGAAATATATAGTTTCAATATAGACACTCTTTCTGATGGATTAAATAATTTTTTAAATAAATTTTATTTTAATGATATATTCTTATTAAATGATATTTATTTAAATATAAATGATAATATAATTTGATAAAGTCAAATGTAATTTTTATAAGGGTCAGAAACTATTATCATCATAAAACCCCATATTTTTCAACTAATGGGTATTTTTTATTTAAAACTATAAATTTTTATATTTTAATATTTATTTTGATAAAATAAATATTATTTTTGAAATTGAAATGTCAAAATTATCCAAAAGTTAATTTTTCATAATTTTCTAAGATAGTCGATTTTTTAGGTAAATTTTAAATATGGTATAAATATGTGATGTGTATTATGACATCATAAAAGCAAAAAATTGATTTAATAAATACTATAAATAGTATCCATGATCTAAATCATGTTTCCCCTTTAAAATAATGTGTTTTTTAAGTTATTTTATTAATTTTATAAACACTTAATTAATCCTCCAAAACCTATATTATATTATAAGGTTTTAAAATCAATTCTTTATAAACATAACTCACTTCCACATCACCAAGGGTATTATTTAAATTATTTAAGTTCTAATAATTATAAATTAATGAAACTCACTCTAATTTTTTATAAACCATGGTAAAAACCATAGTATGGTTTGTGGTTTGGATTAATTTATAATATAGAGTCTGAAACCTAAGTTTAGAAGTTAATAAAGAATCCCCCTCCCTTTTGCTATAAAAACCCACCCAATATCAAATTATTATTCACTAAAAACCTTTTTTATCATGAATTTACTCTACCATTCCCTCTACATATCCTTCCCAAGGTGCCCCTAATATCTTAATAATCTTGTCCCAAACTTTTAGAAATTTCCTCTCAATGTAAGGGATTATTGCCTTTTACTCTTTATCCAAGCACTTTCTTTATATTATGCCTTTAATTTCCAACTGTTCATATTGGTATATTCTTTAAAAATATTTCTTACTATAATTATGTTTTCTAAGTTGTGATATACCTATTTAAATATCATCAAACCTTTCTATAAATCATTAAAGTACCCATGTTATATTGCCGAAATTATCCTACAATTTTCCAAGCCAAACATTTCTATAGTGAATACCCATCCATATTTACACTCAAGGGAATTCACATAGATATACCTATACTTAATTGATTTGGGAATTAAATGTATGTAAACCACAATCCTTGATCATGG
This sequence comes from Viscum album, assembly GCA_963277665.1. Classification (NCBI taxonomy): domain Eukaryota; kingdom Viridiplantae; phylum Streptophyta; class Magnoliopsida; order Santalales; family Viscaceae; genus Viscum; species Viscum album. Next base: position 772,882,000 of record OY728131.1, on the reverse strand, counting down.
GTTTAAAAGTGACAAAATATATCCTTATTTTGTATGATCTATGTGGTACACTTATGCATGTACATGATATGAATGTGATAGGTGGGATTAGAATTATATATTCCTCAAATTCATTATATTATGTTTTTATCTCATAATATACTATGTATTTTTCATTTTTGGGTATCCTAATCACATTATGTTATGATTTCTCAACATTTTGTGTTGACTTATGTTTATGATTTCATGTTTTTTGTTATTGTCACATTCTCATGATGCCTTTATGTTATCATCTTATATCATGATTAGATGTTAAAGATTATTATTATCACCCCTCTTATATTAAATTTATATTCCTATTGACTTACATGTATTAATTCCATCATGTTATCCCTTTATTATTCCCTTACTGGTCTTTATAGCTCACCCCTTTCTTATGTATGTCCCTAGGTTATCCTGTACAGTTTTAGAAGAATCAAGAGAATTTAAGGGAATTTTATGGAGTTTTAGTTTATGTATTTGTATTTTTTTTCTTCAAGTTATTATGTTATTTAATTAATTAACCAAATTCACTAGGCATCACAATCTTATGGGATTGTTTTAAGTGTGTTTCTATGTAATAAATCATGAATTAAGGGGCATTAAGTTATGGGTTTTCATAGACCCAGAAGCAGTAGCCTTTTTTCAAGAAAATTAATAATCTTTTCTAATTTATGGTATAAGCTAGGAGTACCAAAGTAATCTTATAATATTTTATTATAAGAGATATATATCTTTGGTTTCACATCTCTAATTGATTTCCACCTATTATTTCATACAAATTTCTCCCACGTATATCCAATATCCTTCTAATTTCATCCTAATAAAATTCAAGTAAAATTTTTTATCCATTATTTAGATTGTGAATATAATTCTTATGCATTTAAAATAGATAATATCTATTCTAGATTGTAAATATCCCAACCATAGTATCCAAGAGTTAGTGGTTACTTTATTACATTGGTTATAGATATAAGTGGTTGCATCCGAAATGACCAAATATTTTAGTAGTCTGGGAAAACTAGATACATACTTGAAACTCACATTATGTTTCGAAATATAAAATACAACATAGAATTTTCTTTGAGAACACCATTATTACCTTTATTATATCTATTCATATCAATCATAAGACACTTCTTAGCATCCTGGGGAAAGTAAACATAAGAAAGGGGTGAGCTCAGAATCTCAGTTAGGGTATGTGTACAGAGAAATCTATCATGAATAAATAAGGCATAATAAATATGGAAAGTTAAATAATTAAAAACACATTTCATTTAATCAATAACTTGAACATGAAGAATAATATTTCAGGAATAATTTATGATCAAATGATTCCATATAAATAATTATATGATCTTGAAAATTTTCCATAGATATTATAACTAATTTAATAATCACATGGAAATCAATAACTGATATCATAATGAAGTAATTCATAATTTTGGACATCATAATCATACCATCAAGGAATCATTCCAATAAATCTTATATAAATGGGTAAGGCTTTGGCCAAATACCCAAACCAGTTTGTCTCATAAGGCCTACAATTTATTGAGGGGCTATAACAGGCTCTGGTCAAGATGTACTAATTCTAATTCAATCTAAATATGAAAGGGGAGAAACATAATCAAATTAAACATTCATATTGAAAATCTAGCATATTAAATGTTAATAATTCCCTTAATCATTGAACATAATCATAAACCACCCTGAGTAATATGGAGAATGGTATCAAAATGGTATATCCCTAGTCAAACTGATCATAAACCATACATAGAAATAATAAGGATGGTATCATTACAAAATATTCCTAATTTAGAATAAGTAAAATGAGGGTATTTTCATTGATTGATAGAAAAACCATAATAATTCCATTAAAAACGTTCTTGAGGAAAATATTCTTTTCACTTTGAAAATCACTTTTAAGAATTAAAAAAATTAAAATATTAAGAAAAACATTTTCCTTGAAAATAATAATGGTAAAATGTAAATTAATCTTCAAATAAATTATTTTTCAATATAGAAGTAAATTTTCATTCATATCGAGTATATTAAAACAAATATTCCTTTCACATTTTTTGTATGAAAAGACAAAAAGTACCTTTTTTGGAAAAGGACAAGAATATTCCTTTTAAAACATATTTTAAAAATACAATGATGTGTAAAAATGAATTTAAAAAATCTTAGGGGAATATTAAAAACATTTTTGAAAACATTTTTAGAACACATGTATTTGGAAGAAAAAGGATTTTCAACTGAAGGGAGAAATAAATTTGGATTTTCTTAAAAAATACAATTTATCAATCATTTTAAGTATCTATAGAGTAAAATTGTACTATTACTTGAAAATTTAATTAATAAACATAGGATTAAAAAATATATTGGGTTTATGGTGGAAATATCAAATAATTACCCTAATGGAGACTTCAAAAAGATAAATCCTAAATAATTATGAGATTGTAAAATAAACTCTTACCACTTAAGTAACTTTTGATTCATAATCCCAATGAAAGAAATGAATTTAAATTAAACTTTAAGTACCATGAATATAAATAAATTAATGGTATAATATATCAAAGTGGTGTTATATAAACTATATAAAATAAATAAGTGGTGAATATGGAAAATGTCTTACAGCAGTAATAGGGAGATGAGAAACTCTTACCTCAGGTCTAATTCTCTTTATACGTGTTCAAAACTATTGTATGATAAATATAGATTTGTTATAAATGTATTAAATAACCATACTCATATATATCATACCATATATTATTTTATTAAAACATTTTATCAATTTATTATTAAAAACTTCATTCTGGGTGATAACTGGTTCGTTTTTCAAGTATGTTTTGGTCCGGGAGTTTCAATCCTTGTACTTTGATTATGGTTCCATAATATCTATAATGTTTAATCAAGATATAAATATCATATACATTCATTTTATATGTAATTATAGTAATCCATAAAAGTTAGAGATTGAAAAATGAGTTACACCGATCATGAAGAAGGTAGGCCATATGTACGCATGAATGGTGTTTTCATTTTTTTGATGGATGGAATTAAAGAAATTTAAATAATAGTTAAAAATTAAATAATCATTATTATATAATATATATATAAATGAATGGAGCTAAGTCCTTATATTTTTATTCATTTTAATAATCCATCTTTTAAGGGTTGAGGGGGAACCCTTATAGTGACACAATACATAATCTAAAGGTCCTAGATGAATTCATCCCAAACTATAACTACTTGGAACTACCCCTCCTCAGCATCAATATAGTGATGTAAGATCTCCAACTTTTCATGAATTTTTGGCTGGTTTTCCTGTACAGAGATTCATAGGCCTGGTACTGATGGAAATTATCATACCCTCTCAATCATCCAAATATGAGTAGCTATGCTCTAGTGAATGTGTCTGCTCTAAATCCTCATCTGGAGATTGTTCCATGTAGAGTCTATTTGGTTGCTTCTACACATCATGTGGCCTAAAGGCCTTGATATTTCTCTAATTCCTTAACAACTATGTGGATGAAACACCCTTAATTTCCACATTGACATGAACACCAATAAAAATGTGTCTAGCTACCGCGAACCACATCGAACAAAATTGGATAAGGTCACCTTTCAGGGCAATCCATTACCATATCAAATCTAAAATTTCTTAAATAGAAAGAAAACTACTGTATAAAAAAACCATATCAATCAAAAACACACCATCATTATGGAGAGATAAATGAAACTATAGATTCTGTAAGATAATCATAAAGGAAACTGGAGTAATCGGTATGCGCATCATAGAGGCGATTGGAAAAATTGTAAAATGAAACACAAAGGAAACTAGATAAAACTTTTGGGTACTGGGATGGCGCAGTGGAAGCCATTGGCCCAGGAATTTAAACTTTTCTGCATCACTGGAGTGACGTAACCCTGTCAAATCCGTTGATCTTATCTCGGTTTGGTCCAAGGATCTCGCAAGGTTTAAACAGAGAAAACAAATTAAACTGAACATATACCTTGTTTGGAATTGGCATGCCCAAGTCTGTCGCAGGATGCTGGAGATCATTGCTCAAATACTCTGACATCGAATCCCTCTAGATTATCCACACACGCCTCTTGAATCTGCTCACGCGCTATTTGTCAAGATCCGAGTGCTAGCGCGGATCTTTGACGCTCACTTCAACGTAGTAAAGATCACCGTAAAGGAAGAAGCTTCAATCTGAGATGGATGAACTTGAAGATCTTTCTTCGCATGAGAGACTCTCTCTCTCTAGATTCCAGGAGGAGAGAGAAGCTCTCAATCTTAACACATGAATAGTATCCATGGGAGATCCTCTCTCTCAATTATATAGGGAGTGTTTAAAACATGCGGTATGGATTCTCATCCCCTGTGTAATAGACATCTATTATATAAGTGTTATAAATAATTATTTATGACAAATAAAATTATGCCATAAATAATATTTATAATTTATCACTTACTTTTAATATATAAATATATTACGTGATAAATTTCAGTCTTTAACTCGACTCACACCTCCTTCTAATATTAAATGAACATAGGATATTAAAATCCATTTGAATAATATTAATACTTGTATTTACTATATAACTTGTAAATACATGTTATAAATAAATTCAAATAATTATTCTAAACTTTAATAATTAATGAATTTATTTATTCTTTGTTATTCCATAGAACTTGGATAGTGCTCGGACCCTTTGGAGGGGCCTACCAAGTTCTATATTCATATTCCCAGAATATGGTAGATTATCAAGGTGCTATTGTGTGTGACCCTCTAGGCCCTTACCTCAATACTAATGAATAATATCCACTGACTTAGAGCGGGGTCTAGCAACCCATCGAGTCACCTATAGAGATAAGGCAAAGTCAAAGCAATGACTGCCTTCCTAAAAACACAGTCCCTATAATATAATCTCTTCTTCATCAATATCTCAATAAAACAGAATGCATACTAGTGTCATCATTCTTTATTTTTCTTTATTTTGTTTATTGATTTGTCCAGACTGTCTTACCTTCCACTACCATGGCCATGGATTTAATGAAGGTGCAACCATCCTAATCAACCAGATCCAAGATATCTCTTCCTGAAATCGAAAGCGACAAATCCTTTCTTAATCATTCAATCAATGTCATTCCATTAATGACGTACCCGATAAAAAATACCTCACCACGACTTTGTCGCCATGGTTTTCACCTTGCATCAAATGTACATAATTAAATGATATCCATTGACAATGATCTCAAGTCTAAATACCATTAAACGTGTCTGTAGATAGGAACGACCAATGACACCTAAAACATGTGGTGTTCTTATTATACGGTTCTTTCCTCATGATCTCAACTACTAGAGATCATCAAGTGCGAACTTCATAAGAAGAAGTCTCAATGATTATGAGCCTCCAGCACCTGATGGTCACACATCATCTGTGTCCTTTCAAAATGATGTAACTGGACCATAGGACGTTACTTTAAGATTATTTTCATGGTATCTCAGGGTTCTCATTATAGCCCGAGATCTACTATAACCCTTTGAAGTGACAGGTAATCTAAGGACATTACCATAAACAAAGTGGATTTAGAAGTATCTACACTATTATGGAAAGAAAAACACATGTATTATAACAAATTGAATACATGTAGAGGTAATCAATGTACAAAACAAGTTGGGTCTAGGGAACCCACTTTCAACACTCCCACTTGCACTAGAGCCAACTACTAACAGGTTTCAATCCGCTAGCTCTCACATGTGTATCATTCTTCTACTGAGAAATGTCTTTAGTCAGGGGGTCTGCCATATTGTCCTATGTGGCTACTCTGCTAACTGTCACTTCACCTCTTTGAGTAAAATCCCTCAAGAGATGAAACTTCTGAAGAATATTCTTTGTTATTTGTTGAGACTTGGGCTCCTTGTCAAGAACCACTACAGTATTATTATCACAATATACTGGTTTAGGGTTTGCACTACTAGGTACAAAACCAATGTCTGAGATAAATATGCATATCTAGACTGCTTCCTTTGTTGCATTAGAAGCTGTAATATATTCAGACTCTGCTATAGAATCAGTAACCACAGCTTTCATTGAGCTTCTCTATCTCACTGCACTACCATTCAGGAAAAATATGTAGCCTGACTGTGATTTCATATCATCATGATATATCTGGAAACTAGAATCAGTGTATCCCCTCACAACTAGTTCCTCATCTCCTCCATACACTAGGAATATATCCTTAGCACACATCAAGTACTTTATGATAGTTTTAACAGTTTTCCAATGCATCTCTCTTGGATTGGCTTGATATCTACCCACCATTCTTAAAGAAAAGGCAACATAAAACCTAGTACATAGCATGGCATACATGATATAACCCACTACCGAAGCATACGGGACTCTACTCATTCTATCAATCTTCTCATGTGTTTGTGGAAACATTTTCTTGGAGATATTTACACCATGTGACACAGGTAACAATCCTCTCTTGGATTGTTCTATACTGTACCTTTTGAGTACCTTGTCAATATTTGTACTTTGAATTAGCCCAAGTAGCCTTTTATATCTATCTCGATAGATATTGATCCCTAGAATGTAGGCTGCTTCACCTAAGTCTTTCATGGAGAGTCATTCATTTAACCAAGTCTTAACTGACTGTAAGACTTGCACCTCGTTTCCCAAAATTAATATGTCATCAACATATAATACTAAGAAAACGATGGAAATGACTTGAAAACCCCTTCGGGTTGAGTCATATAGACGTCTTCAACAAAATTCCCATTTAGAAAAGTAGTTTTGACATCCATTTTCCAAATTCCATAATCATGAAAGGCTGTTATTTCAAGCAATATTCTAATGGATTTAATCATTGTTAATGGTGAGATGGTTTCATCATAGTCAATTCCTTGACATTGCCTAAAACCCTTTGAAACTAGTCTTTCTTTAAAGGTATTAACCTCACCATCCATGTCCAACTTATTCTTGAATACCCATTTACATCCAATGGGTTTTATATCAACTGGAGGATCTACCAAAATCTAAACTTGATTTTGGTACATGGACTCCATCTCAGAATTCATGGCTTCTTTCCATTTAGTAGCTTCTTTACCTTCTATTACTTCCTTTTAGGTTAGAGGTTCATCATCCTGAAGGACTAATGTGTCATCTGAATTGGTGGAAAGAAAACCATAATGCTTTGGTTCTCTAACCTCTTGCGTATACCTACGTAGTATTTATGTCTCATGAACAATTTCTTTTTCCACTTGTTCTTGTGGAGATTGTTCCTCTACCAACTAGTGTGCTTCTAGAGAATTAACTTCATCAAAGTCAATATTTCTCCCACTATTTCCAATAGAAATGTATTCCCTTTATAGAAATTTTGTGTATCTTTCCACAATGACTTTTCTATCTAAAGGGTTATATAGGTAATATCCTCTAGTTTCCTTAGGATAACCTATAAAGATGCACTTAGTGCTTCTGGATGCTAATTTGTCACCTGGTAAAGTCTTGACAAATGCCTCGCACCCCCATACATGCATGTGTGTCAGGTTGGGTTTCTTTCTATACCATAACTGATATGGAATCCCATCTTCAGCTTTAGTTGGTACTCAGTTAAGGGTGTATGTTGTTGTCTGTAAGGCGTATCCCCAAAAGGATAATAGAAGGGTTGCATGACTCATCATTGATCTGACTATGTCAAGCAAGGTCATATTCCCCCTTTCACTAACACCATTCCATTGTGGTGTATAAGGAGGAGTGAGTTGGGACACTATCCCACACTCCTTCAAGTGATCAATGAAAGCTTGGTTAAGATATTCTATGCCTCGGTCTGAGTGAAGTTCTTTTATCTTCTTACCAAGTTAGTTTTCTACTTCATTTTGGTATTCCTTAAATATCTAAAAGGAATCTGACTTATACTGCATTAAGTAGATATAACCATACCTACTATAGTCATCGGTAAAATTAATGAAGTATAGAAAATAATCCCTTTCCTCTACTGGAAATGGACCATATACATCAGTATGTATTAATTCCAGCACTGCATTGGCTCTTTCTCTCTTTCTTGAGAAAGGTTCTTTGGTCATATTTCCTTATAAACAAGCTTAACATACATCTAAGGGTTCTAACTGTACTGAGTCTAGATACCCTTCTTAATGCAATATTTGTAATCTCTTATCGTTTACATGACCAATCCTGAAGTTCCATAGGCGGGTGTTATTTGAGTCATGTTGGATGTTTTTGTCATTGATTTCCATTACTGAGTTTTCTAGTTCCAGTATATATAAACCATTGTTAAGATGTTCCATACTATAACATATGTTATCCCTATAAAAGAGAAAACTTTCATTTCCAAAATTGAAATAAAAACCCATAGTTTGTAGACTTGACACAGAGATAATGTTTATGGTAACAGAAGGTACATAAGAGAAATTTTTTAAAACTAGAACCAAACCAGTTTGAAAGATTAAGTGATAGTCTCCCACTACCAAGGCTACCAGACTTACACCATTTGCTACTCGGATATCCACTTGACCTTTTTTAATATTCTTGAACCTACTTGGTTACTTTATATGAATATAAAAGTTTGAGCCACATGCTGTATCCAATACCCAACTTGTAGATAAAGATAGATTGCATTCAATGACAAAAATACCTGAAGTAGAAGCATCAGTTTGCTTCTTCTTCCCAGCTCTGCAATTCTTCTTCTAGTGGCCTTTCTTTCCACATCCAAAGCAGACAACTTCATACTCATTACTTTACCTCTGAATCTTTGGCTTCTTTCCAGGACAATGGACTAGTGTCTTTGTCCATGACTTGGCCTTATACCTCTTTTCCTTGCCGTTGTTTTTCTTTTTCACCATAAGGACAGATGAATTGGTATTTTTCATATCCTTATCATCTTGGTGAAATAAATCCAAAAGGTCTTGGAGCGACTTTTTTATATCATTCATATTATAATTGACAATAAAAGTTGAGAAGCTTGATGGTAAGAGGCAAGGATGAGATCCACTGCTAGTTCTTGGTCTAGTTTGAACCCAAGGGCTTCAAGACTCTCAATATACCCAATCATCTTGAGTACATGAGGACCGGCTTGGTACCCTTCTACTAGTATGCACTTATAAAGCACACTTGAGATCTCATACCTTTCTTTCTTTTCCCTCTCCTCAAAAAGTTCTTGGAGATGTGAAAGCATCTTTTAGGCATCCTCATCCTCATACATTTTTTGCAATTGGATGGACATGGATGACAACATGATTCATTGTACATCAAGTGAATCGTCTACATGATTTATTCATTTATCTTTTTCCGCCTTACTTGAAACCTTAGGAGGCTCATCAAGAATTGGGGATTCCATCACATATAACTTTATTTCTTGGCATAGTACTATGCACAAGTGCCTGTACCACTCCTGGAAGTTATTGCCAGTCAGGATATTTTCTTTATCTAAGATCAATCGCAGTGATAAAGTACTTGTGGTGTTGTTGATTTCCATTTTGAATCTACATCAGATAAACATTTAGCAGTTATTACTTTGTCTTGATTACCTTTTGACATTTATGATTAATAACTTATTATATCATTTTAATGTCTCCCACTATTTTGGTGAACCTTAATAGACCTCACTATTAGATTTGGAATACTCTAGCGCTTGAGTATTCTAGGGCAAGGATCCTATAAACCTCCATCGTAGTCTACAATCTAGGGATATGCCACTACTTGGAGGGTTTCAAGGTAGGCATTAGACTAGCCAACCACTTGTTCTTGTGGTTCCTTGTGTTGTTGAGTAAAGTCCCAGATTTTAGAATCTAAACTTGATTCCCTCAACATCTTTCCTCTAAAGTGATAGAAAGTTAGCTAAGGATAATCCTTGACTACTCACTTAAGTTAATTTGACCCATTTCTCTTATGAAAATGCCCCAGTAGTAAGAGCCACTCTCAACTAAGGATGACGAGCACCACAAACACCCAGTTTTGTTTAGATGGGAGAAATGGAAGGCTTTTAGACTTAATATATCTTTGAGGGATTTTATATTTATTTATTGAGGAATATAATCCGTTTCTATTTATTATGTTCAAAATGGGTTTTCGCGCTCACAAGTGAACATGCAATAGAATATAATTTGTCACATCTTTATTCATTTTTATCTTGTTTACTATTCTATGTGATCATGGAATAATCAAGAAGACGCATAAAATAATAAACTATGCATAAAGTAAATCATGTGATCTGACTGGTCTTGATCATTATATAAAGACCGATCCATAACGGATCAATCTTGACCTAGGGGAATCCATACCTGAGTCGTGACTTGACTCCCGTCGCAGCTTGACCAGTGAAAAGTGCTTGGCTCCCGTCTGGTTTACCACCTCGTCTTCTCGGGGTATGCATCTCAGATCATCATTTAATTACAAATGTACTCGCACGCAGGTGAGGGGTCTAGGGGTACAAAATAAATCTCGTGTAATGGACACGTAGGCCCTTATACATATTTTAATTAAAAGAGACGATTCACAGACCGTCATTTATCTAATTAATTATTGCAATCATCGCATGCATTGAATAAATATTTAAATAAATAAATAAATACCAGACATGCATAGTTTGGTCGCTTGATCAAGACCAGTCGGGGTAAAATATGCACAAGAAAATTAAATTGCAATAAATTTAAATAGTGTGAGAGTGTTCTAATAAATTAAATGAATTTGATTAAATTCAAATAATTTATTTTATCGGTTCCATTTGTTTAATTTAATTTTAATTATAAAAATTAAAGTAAACCATTAATTTAAATTTAATTATAAATTAAATTAATATTTTAGATTAAAATAATTTAAACCCAAAAATTAACTCTAATTAATTTAATTTAAAAAACTAAATTGATTAAAATTAATTTAAAGCAGGGTTACCACTGGTCGGGGAGTCCGGCAGGACTGCAAACCGTCGTGGGGTGTTGTCCTGGAGCAGGGCCAATTAGAGCATTATCGCGGATTGACCACGGCGTGACCGCAGCATGACCACGGCATGATCTCAGCATGCTCGCAGCATGACCGCTCGTTCTAGCGACTCTCGTGGTGGCAGCAACTTGAGTCGAGGTCCGAAGGGAGCGGGAGGAGACCGAGAAGCATATTGGCCAACTGCATGGACGGCATCCCACTGCTCCGACGATCTGGAAAGGTAGCGGCTGGGTCTGGCACGGTCTGGACCGGCGCGTCAGGTGCGGTTCTCAGCCGGCATGAGCAGGAGGTCTGACCAGGGGCGGAACGGCATGACCAAGTCTGGCAGGAGATAGTCTGGCAAGCTCGGGGCAGCCAAGGTTCGGGAGCGGCGCGGCGGTCCAGCGTGGCTCCGAGTGGCACGAGCAGGCATCCCAGCAGGGCTCGGAGTGGCGTGAATGGTACAGACAGGAGGCGGCTAGCTCATGCAGCTCGAGGTGGCGTGAAGGGGACCGAGAGGCGTCACGGTCTGGAGGTCCGGCGCACAGGGGTGGCGGTTAGGGTTTCCAAGGGGTGGATGCACCCCTTATGCGCCGCGTGAAGGAGGAGACCCCTTCGGGTCTCCCTTTACTTTTTTTATTTATTAATTTTGTCCTTAGATAAAAATATTCCACCACCCTCCTTTTTTAAATAAATAGAATAAGACCCCATTTTGAGGTCTTGGTCTTCCCTATTTTTTTTTTAAGCAAGAAGACCCCAAGTTTGGGTCTTGGTCTCCCTCCCCTTTCCCTTTTTTTTATTATCAAAAATATTTTCCACACAACTTTGTGGAAAATATATTTTAATAAAATATTTTATAATAAAATATTATATTATATTTTATAATAATAAAATATTACATTTAATTTTAACTCTATTATGATTGATATTAACATCAAATGAACAATAAATAAACCATGTCATCGATCCGATTAGAATTTTTAAATGATCGTAGCTTGATCATTTGAAAATGAAACGACATGCGGTCAGATCCAAATGAACCGTTTTAACACCCCGCACTTAAATTTAATGAATCTTAATTTTTTTGACTCAAAAAAACCTTGCGGTCTCTTTGATATCACTGTTGGGTATCGGGACGGCGCAGCGGAAGCCGGTGGGCTATGAATTTAAAATTTGTTGCATCACCGGAGTGATGTAACCCTATCTACTCTGGTAATCTTGTACTAGTTAGGTCTGAGGATCTCGCAAGGTTTAAAGAGAGCACAAAAAAATAAACTGAGCATGTACCTTGTTCGGAACTTGCGTGTGCAAGTCTGCCGTAGGACGCTGGTGATCATTGCTCGAAGACTCCGACGTCGAATCCCTCTAGATCATCCACACATGCCTCTCGAATCTTCTCACGTGTCATTCTTCAAGATCCAGGTGCTAGCGCAGATCTTCGACACTCACTTCAGCGCAGCGACGATCACCGCAAAGGAAGAAGCTTCAATCTGAGATGGATGAACTTGAAGATCTTATTTCGCATAAGGGACTCTCTCCTAGATTCTAGGAGGAGAGATAAGCTCTCAATCTTAACACGTGAATAGTATCCATGGCAGAGCCTCTCTCTCACTTATATAGGGAGTGTTTAAAACACGCCATATGGATTCCTGACCCCCGTGTAATAGACGTCTACTATATAAGTGTTATAAATATTATTTATGACAAATAAAATTATTCCATAAATAATATTTATAATTTATCACTTACTTGTAATATATAAATATATTAGGTGATAAATTTGAGTCTTTAACTCAATTCATACCTCCTACAAATATTAAACGAACCTATGATATTAAAATCCATTCGAATAAAATTAATACTTGTATTTACTATATAACTTGTAAATACATGTTATAAATAAATTCAATGAATTATTCTAAACTTAAATAATTAATGAATTTATTTATTCTTTGGTGATCCATAGAACTTGGATAGTGATCGGACCCTTTGGAGGGGCCCACCAAGTTCTATATTCCTATTCCCATAATAGGGAAGATTCTCAAGGCGCTATTGTGTGTGACCCTCTAGGCCCTTACATCAATAGTAGTGAATAATATCCACCGACCTAGAGCAGAGTCTAACAACCCATCGAGGCCCCTATAGAGATAAGGCAAAGTCAAAGCAACGATTTCCTTACTATGAACACAGTCCGTGTAATATAATCTCTTCGTCATCTATATCTCAATAAACCAGAATTCATACTAGTGTCATCATTCTTTATTTTTCTTTATTTTGTTTGTTGATTTGTATGGACGATCTTACCTTCCACTACTATGGTCATGGATTTAATGAAGGTGCAACCATCCTAATCAACCAGGCCTGAGATATCTCTTCCTGAACTCAGAAGCAAAAAATACTTTCTTGATCATTCAATCAATGTCATGCCATTAATGACGTACCTGATACAAACTACCTCAACGTGACTTTGTCACCATGGTTTTCACCTTGCATCAAATGTATGTAATTAAATGACACCCATTGACAATGATCTCAAGTCTAAAGACCATTACACGCGTCCGTAGATAGGAATGACCAATGACACCTAAAACATGTGGTGTTACTATTATGTGGGTCTGTCCTCATGATCTCAACTACTAGAGATCATCAAGTGAGAACTTCAGAAGAAGAAGTCTCAATGCTTATGAGCCCCCAACACCTGATGGTCACACATCATTTGTGTCCTTTCAAAATGTTGTAACTGGACCATAGGATGTTACTTTAATATTACTATCATGGCATCTCAGGGTTCTCATTATAGCATGGTATCTACTATAACCCTTTCATGCGATAGGTAATCTAAGGATATTTCCATAAAAAAGTGGATGCATAATTATCTACACTATTATGGCAAGATAAACACTTGTATTATAACAAACTGAATACATGTAGTGGTAATCAAAGTACGAAACAAGTTGGGTCTAGGGCACCCACTTTCAATAAAAACAAGATCCACTTTACAGAGACCTACGAAGAAACATAAAGTAGAATTATAGAGGCCTCTGAATATATTCATTTAATATATCCTTATTATTATTAATTTCAAAATAAAATGAAAAATGTATCACATAGCCATGTGGAGGCAGTAGTCCACACGTACGCACGAACAACGTTATCATTTTCTGATAGATAGGGAGGTAAGAAGGTAGATATTATATTATAATTCCATAAGAATAATTTTCTCATAAATATCACATATATATATTAACTCCATAATTATAGTGTTTATGGAAAACAAATTACATCGGTTCATGAGGTGGTAGTCCGCCATACGCACGATCGACAATTTCATTTCTCATTTGATGGAGTTGGAGATAGATATAGGTTATGTAATTAACATAATAACATATAAATATATTTGATATAATTTTTTATTTTTTTATCATAGTTGTAGAATATTTGGAGGAGTTATAGGAATAAATAAAATAAAGAAGAATGGTTAAGAACTATACCTCTTCTTCGAACAACCTCTTTAGGTTTAGGCCTAAAGCATTCCTGGAATAGTTTTTTAATCAAAAAGGGGACTCTAGATCATAGGGAGATATGGAATTAACGAATTTGGTAAGGTATTTCCCAAAAAAATGGATTTTTAATTGTGAATAAGAGAAGATATGGGGTACCCTTTTATAAGTGGGGGGAAGGACACGCTTGGAATTTTTGAAAAGAATAAATTGTACCCACATTTTTCACATGAAAAAAGGCTTCAAATTAGATCATTATAGAAACTTAGATGATATAAGGTATAAATATATCCATAAAATAGTAATTATATAAGTTTTTATGTCATTTTAACACTTATATTCTTAGTTTAACCCCTGGTAAACTTGTTTTAACCTTAACCGCGGTAATTAATTTTTACTATTTTTACTATTCATTATGACCAAAAATTAAGGTAAAATTATTATGAAATATTAATTATAATTATTCCAAATATTGAATAAATTTTTAAAATTCAATTCATAGAATTGGAGTAATTTAATTTTAATTTATTCCTATAGACGCGATGAAAAAAACTGTTTTCCAAAGGAATGGTTTTCATAAGTATAAAAAGTTTTTATATTAAAATTGACAATATAATTGATTATAATGAAATAAATTGGATTAATTATGATAAAGTTTTACTAATTTTTATTTTAAAAAAAATTAAACAAAATGTAACTTTTTAAATTCATTAAATGAAAAGGAATTTTTCTACAAAAAATCAATATTTTTCACTATTCATTAAAAAATTAATCATTTCAGAAAATTATAAAAAATCACTCTAAGATAATTTATTCATGATAATTTCAAAATTTAAATTCATTTTTTAAAATAAATTTTCTAAAATTTGTAAAAAAATAATTTTAATATAAGTGTCCATAACATGACGAAACCGGTTTTAGAAAAAAAATACAATTTTTCATAAAGATGTTTCTTTTTATTTAAAATGATTATTATTTTTATTTATAATAAATTCATAACCAATAAATTTATTTATACATTTGTAAACTATATAATTTTTATAATTTAGTTTTTCAAATTCATTCTTTCTAATTTAATAGTTAGGTTAAAATGGTATATTATTTTACAGTTCTTTTAGAATCGAGGTTGCATGTATCGCAAGATATCGAAGAGATTAAATTTATTTAAAATGAAATATATGTAATAAAATATAGTAGTGGTACATGGATGAAATATTCTTTTATATTTTAATCCAAATAATTCATTCCTAAATAAATTTGAACAAGATGCTTAATCAAGTTTATGAAAACATGAACCCCTTTATCTGATATAAGTGGTTAAGAAAAAACAAAAGATATAGAAACTAAAGGTTGGACCTTATGAATAAAAATATATATCCCTTTATATGAGTCTTTTTGAATATCAATATCCTCACTCTTAGACTCTTTATAAGATGACTCTGATACTGGGACTAGATTAGCAATATCTTTCATAATCTTCTTTTGATTATTACCCAAACTCTTAAAGTTATGATTCAAAGGGATTTCCAATTACTATAGTCGCATGAAAGTACTCTGAAATTTTCCAAGAATCTCTACTAAATTATCCTTTAGATATGGAAATATTTCTTCAACAAAACCAAGAATATTATTCAGAGATCTATTAGTCCCTTGAAGAATTTTTTACCATCAACCTTAACATCCTTGATTTTAAAACATAAACCCATTTTAAGAACTTTAAGAGTGTATATGGATAAAAAATCACATTTTAGTGATTTAAATAATTCCTTAAACATACTTAAATAAAATGAAATTTAATTTCGTTTATCTCTCACAAATTCAGCATTTTTATAAATAGAATTTGAAACATATGACTGAACTGGTTGAGTTATGGAAAATTTCTTAAAAAACTCAAACTAAGAAGTAATAATATTTCTTATCATATCAAAATATATTTTATATAACATATTTTATTTTATTTAACCAAAATAAGATATCATTCTAGACTTCATTTCTTCAAAATTAGTCTTGAAAACAGAGTTTTCCTTTAAAGCCTGCAGCTCTTATTTGGAATCATTTAATTGATATTTTAACCAAAAAATATCTTAATTTAATAAATTAAATTTAGAATAAATATCATAAAAAAATATTAAACTTGGTCATAAAATCCTAAACTCTCATTTTTCTCATTAGAAACACCTCCAAGTGGAGAGGGTATTTCTTCAGATAAAACTTGAAAATTTATTGTAATCCAAGAAATTTTAGTATCTACAAATTCTAAATTTATAAACTATTATCCAAGATTATAGAAAATATTATCCTGAGTATCTTTGTTTGATTATCTAACCACTAATTCTTCACTCTCTGTCCTTTGAGAAACAACAATACTATCTTCAACTTCTTCTCTATCTATAGAATCTCCAACAATATCAACTCCATCATTAATGGCCTCACATGTTTCATATTTCTTTGAAGCTTATAATCCATTATTAATTTCCTCAATATCATTATCTACAGTATTTTTCTCCATGTTAGTAGGCTCTATCACCATAGGATCAGTATGATAATCCAAATAACTGATGGTTCTGACAATTGCAACCTTATATATTCTTAATTCAATTTTAGGTAAGAAGGGTTTTCCTCTTTAGATTTTGACCTCTAAAGATTATTAGCTTTATCTTGAATTATAGGCTCATTGATTCTAGATGATCCAAAGTTATAATTAGTATATAACTCTATACCAACTCCTCTTAAAGTCTCCCCCTCAACTTGACCATGGATCTCATCCTCATTATCTTCCTCTTCCCTTTACTTATTAATTACTATAATATTTATAAAATAATAATTACACTTAAAACCAAAATCCCTCAATTGAATAACTGATAGTATAGAGTTGTGATGATAACATATAACTTCTAATTGATTTTAATTTATATTAACTTTATTAAATAATATGATCTTCACTTATCCATAAGGATGGAAACTGATTTTCATTAACCTACAAGTGCAATGATACATATACCTCAATATTTAATTGGTCAAGTTGACTTTCTAATCCTTCATTAGAAAATAAAAATGGTACATATCCTAAAAAAATTACCTTATTAAACTCTCCTTATCTAAGATCAATCCTAGTCTAAATAAACTTGTTTTGAACCTTTTTCTCAGGTTCTAAATCATTCACCAATATATTTTGAACTATGTGAGTTTCAAATAAGTGGAACATCACAACCTTCAAACTAAATGAGTCACCACTCTCTAAATTTGGACTAAAAATAAATATCCTTTCATGAGGGTAGTGGAAAATATCAACTAATTCCATAATATAAATTGATATATCCTTATTATTCACTTTTGACGTTACCACATCCTCATGTTGTGAAAACCTAAACCGAGCATTCTCATAAAATCTTGGGCTTCCTTTTTAAATAAACTTTATATTTTATTTTCATCAAAAACATATTTCCATACTTTAAACCTCAAGGTTCTCTTCAATAGGAACTTTGTGTGATTCAACCAAGAAAAATTAACGGATTTACCTGAAAGAATGAAACGCTTGGAACTTGAAGATTTATTCTTTTTCAAACTTACTAAGGAACCTTCCTCATCCCTTTTCAACTTAACCATATTTAATTTAAGGTTTAAGTTCCAAGTGATTGAACAGTTTTATGGTTAAAGGTTTTTTAAATTTATATATATAGACATAGATAGATAGATAGAAAAGGATGGAGTTCTAAAGGTTTGAAAATGAGTGATTTTGATCCAAATATTGATAAATACTTAACTAAAAACACTAATTTTCACTTATAAATAAGACATTTGGAATGTTTTAAATCAAATAAAGCCCATATATAACCATCTTAAGAAGTGTTTACTTGAAAACAATAAGATATATGCAACTCATATGATTCCTAACATAAAACTAAATATAGATATAATTGTAAAACAATTGGATAATAATTTTTATAAAGGAATAATTGGGAGTCTATTATATTTAACAACTATTAGACCATAAATCATGTTTTATATATGAATTTGTGCAAGATTTAAATTCAAACCTAAAGAATCTCATTTTCTTGCACTCAATTGTACAATCCCTATGAAAAGGGATGGAATTAAATCATCAATATTTCATCGAGAATTTATGGAGTAGATTGGGGATGGTCCTTATTTCCCTAAAGAACTATAAAAATCCACTATGTCCTTCTATTTATTTTATTTTAATTTTTTTTATGTCTAATTTAAATTATAAATACATATTAAGAAAATTTAATTGGACTATTTTTATTTTTGGAAAATTTTAAAAACTCAATTTTCACTCCCACCTCTTGAGTTATTATGAAACAAAACTAAGAAAACACATTAGTGTGTCTAGAAATAAATAATTTATGGACCAAATAGTTATATTTATTATGAAGGAATATATAAATTTAGGATTAATTGAGTGAAATATTGAACTTGTAGAAGTTCAATACCAACAAACATAGGGGTGATCATTAACTTAGATAAATTTAACTAATAGAAAAAACTAAAGTTGTGTGGATAATTTGTTTATTATGTTTTAAATGATTTGTTTAATTTGTTTTTTTAAATGGATATATTAGTTAAATAAATTGGTGTTTATTTTTGGTATTGGAAACCAAAATATCCCATTTAACTGATCACCTTATCAAAAAATTTATCCCCAAATGACTGTGTTACACATACCCCCAGATTAGAAAAAAACTAATAACTATTTAAAAATCCATGGAAGTTCCAACAACTAAACCTAGACCTTATTCTCACACACACACACATGTTAATCCATCCACAATACAACCCCTTTCTTTTTCTATCTCCTCCCATCCTTCAACCAACACATTCACTTCTCATACAGATCCCTGTATAAAGAAGCATTGAGAACCTCACCCGCCAGTCGATGATGTTGACACTAACATGGTCCACCACCTCATTGATTCAGATATAGAGTATTAATAAAATGGCTCTTTATCCCATAAATTTTACAAGGGTTGTGATCACTATTTCTCCATACCTTGGGTTTATGTCTGGATTGTCTTCACCATTGCTGCATCCCCATGTTTTGAACCCACTCCAAATTCTACTTCTTTTTTGAGCCTTTATGTTGATAAAAATCACTCAATCAGTGATATTTTTGTCTCCAAATTCCATGTAACTTTAAATCCCAGTTTCAACATCATTACCATATTCCATGGATCCTAGAATAAACCATAGTAAATTATTCCATAATCTATGTTCAGTTTAGTTGGTATTACTAATTTTTTCATTTTCAATTACTAAAATACATTTGGTTATGATTAGGGGTGTAGTAAATTCAGTTATTCAGAAAATGAACATTAGTTAAAAAAAATTGATAGAAATTTTATTGAGGTGCCCAAACCAATCGAGTGATAAACACTAAATAAATTGTAAATTTTTTTAATATGTAATTTTATTTGGTTCTATAAATATTTATTGATGAATAATTATAATTTACACAATAACCTAAGTGTTTTGGTATAATTCATCAGGATCCTAATAGATTTGGATTTCTTAAGGAAAATTATTTGGAATTAATGTTCATAGATTATGAACCAATAACCTACCAAGAAGAAATATAGAGTTCTAATTTTGAGAAATGTTAAGAGACCATGAAATCTGAGATAAACTCCATTTAAACTAACCGAGTTTTAAACTTGGTGGATACACCTAAAAGGGTGAGACCCATAGTGTTTATCTGGGTTTTCCACAAAACAAACTGACATGGATAGTAGAGTGTCTATATATAAATATTTTCTTATAGTTAAAGGTTATAAAAAAATTCATGTTATTTGCTATAAATAAACCTTTTCTCTGGTTAAAATAATAAAGTCCATTCAGATATTACTTTCCATAGAAGCTCCTTGTGATTATGAGATATATCAAATGGATTTCAAAATAACTTTCCTTAATAGAAATTTAGTTGTGTATGTGAATATGATATAACCTAAAGTTTTTTAATTTCTAAATGATCCTATTAAGTTTTTTAAGTTTCAACGGTCCATTTATAGATTGAAGTAATCTTATTGGAGTTAAAAAATCTAGTTTGATGATACAATTAAAGAGTCTGGTTTCATCCAGAATCCAAATGATTCTTGTGTATACAAGTGGATTTGTGGGAGAATTGTGACATTTCTAGTATTTTATATGGATGACATACACCTTATTATAAATTTTTCCTTGAATTTTCATTCCATAAATATATTGTTTAGAAAGTTTTTCTTGATGAAAGACATGGGTTAAATAGCCTACATGCTGAGTGTAAAGATCTATAGAGATAGATCGAATTGGTTACTTATACAAAGTCAAAACACATATATTGGTAAACTACTAAATAGGTTTGTCATGATAACTACAAGAAGGGTTATTTTCCAATGTTGTATTACAAAAGTTTTAAAAAGATTCAATATCCTTATAAAGAGTTATAAATGATGGATAAGATTTCTTGTATGTCTTCCATAGGATCTATCATGTATATTATGTCATAATATTGATCAAATATCACTTATGATTTGTTCATAACAAGTAAATACAAATCCAATCCAGGTGAGAGTCACTAGAAATTTGTTAAGAATATGATTAAGTACTTAAAAAGAAGTATATTTTCTTTTACTTTGAAGATGTGTATGAGCTTATTATAAAGGGTTATATTGATGCTAGTTTCTAAGACAAAAATATTGATATGATATCTCAATCTACTTTCATGTTTTTCATCGAGGATGGGGCTATCATTTGGAAGAGTTCTAAATAAGACACTATGGTGGAATTGATAATAGAGGAAGAGGACTTCTCTCCATCATATGTTATGAAGGAAGATATTTGGGTCAATAATTCAATTACTAAACTTTGGGTGGTTCTTATCTTTTTAATATGAGATTTATTATGAAAATAAGGGATGTATTTCTTAGTCTAAGGAACTCTGGTTTCACCAAAGGACAAAACGTATCCTTCATAATACCATCTCATTTGAAAAATCACTGAGATTATTGATGTAAAGATCTATTGGGTGGCTATAGAGGAGAATGTAGAAGATTCATTAGAAAAGACATTACCACATTAGAAGTGTGTATATCATATAAAGTATCCAGGTATTAGATGCATGAGATACTTGATGTAATTATTGTTGTCAATGGGATTGTATCATGGTTTTATAATAAATACAGTCTCTTTTATCATTCATTTATGTGTGTTATATATATCAAGTAAACAATGGAATAGTAAAATTATCTCAAAATATGACTTTGAGTTGTCCCTAATCGGTGATTAACATGGATTATTATGGGTTATGATGATATGTTAAGGTTAATGTGAGTAGAATATTGTATATGATACAGAGTAGACTCATGAGATAAGTGGAGACTCATTATTTGTACTTCCCCATGATACTATATCACATGTAATTTCATACGTTCATTGATATACTTATGTATGTATGCTTATTATGAATCCTAATTACAGTAGGTTGTCAATATGTGTATCATGTGAATCTCTATACTTTGATACCTTTCTTATACTACCCTTGAGAATGATATAATCAGGGGTTAAGGTATATTGAGGATTATGTCATTAGTTTAGGTTATCTAAGATTGTATTTTTTATCCTATATGAAAAGTAAGGAATTTAGACCCATGATTGAATTAGACTGAGGAAACGTATATCTATGCTTAGTTGAGTGACATGTGATGTGCATATCTACTTGTATGAATGACCTATGGTGTATTCATTCAAATATTTTATACAATTTTTGAGAATCATGAATGTATGAGATGAACTATACTAAATTTATATGTTTCATGTTTTTTGGTCACTCAATGTCTTAGATAAATTGATTACATAATCATTCATACAATATATAAAGATGTGTCTTATCAAAAACATGCTCATATAAAGATATGAGTGTTTGATCCAAATCACATCATACCCCTTTATAGCTTGAGTAGCAATGATGTTTTACTAGAGGTTATTCTTTTCTTACAATTATGGATTGAGGAATTCATAATTGTTTTCAATGCTAAAAAGACCCACAAGATCACACATAAGGTCCTATAATGATGATTGATTTTGGTGAAAAGTTTTTATCTAAAATTTTAGAGAAGTTGTGATAATTATATCCAAATTGGTTTGGAATATTCACAAATAGTCATGAAGTTTTTCATACAATCTATAAGTATTTAGTGAAGTGGGATATTATTGAGTATTTTTTACTAAATCATGCATCGCAACATGGTGAAATTCACCCCACCATAGTGAATGTCTTCTCATTGTTCTTAGTTCTACATAAAATTTCCCATGAAGAATGATATATGATATAATTTTATTAAATCTCCCATACTAATTATATTATTTATTTCAGATCATTGATAGATCACATGATGATGTGTAAATGAAATATTGATTACTAAATTATTTTAATAGTCGGATCAATAAATTAGGTGGAATCCAAAAAAAATTAGGCATTTTATAACATATAAAATGACTGAACTATAAGAGGCTCCTTTATTCAATGAAGGAGGCCTATAAATAGAAAATATTTTACCTCATTCATAAAAATGGTGTTGATATTATACTATAAAAAACTCTCTTTGATTTTCTTCTATCTATTTTCCTTAGATGAGGAGGTTCTAGAACATTTTTGGGGATAATAATTCCTATTAAAGAATTTAGTGATTTTAGTGTTTGATGGATACTATTGGAGGTAACAAACCAATGGTCATTGGTTTGGGAAATTGATCAAACTCACTCCCTATGAAGATTGAAACCTTGGACAGTGAGGTATATTATTTTATGATTTTTCAAATTTTATCTTTTTGGTTCCTCTTTTAGTTTATCTTGGCATGGTTTTTGTGTAATATTCAGCTGCTAATGGATATATAAATGCCCCATGAAACGAATAATAGTAATGGTGAAATTTATTTTTAGGTTTTTTGATTATATTGTCTTATGAACCTATATGTTTTTGTAAATGGGAGTGACCCATGGTGAGATATTTATCCAAAATAAAACTTTCTAATGCATCAAGCCTCATAGGGGAGTGATTTTTCTGGACCTTATCATTGAGAGTGATTTATTGATTTATACATGGTAGTAATTCACTCTCTCTATGTGCCTTGGATTATCCTCAAAAATGGAGGTAAACCAATTAAAAAACTAGAAAGATGTGGAATCGTATGTAAAGGTCATAAATACTAAGGGACAATCCTTGTATAATATAGTTTATGCTAAGGTAATGGGGTTTAATACATTAAATGATATGTAAGCGAAGTTTTTAAAAATATATGAAGGATATTTAAAAGTTAAATAAACCAAGTTACATATGATCATAAACCTTTTTGAATATTTTATATTATAATCTATAAAATATATGGATTTATTTTTCAATAGGGTCATTGATATAGTGGAAAACATGAGATTCCTAGGATAATACTTATGTGGCTTTATTTTTGTTAGAAATAATACTAAGTAAGTTATCGATATACTTTAATTCCAAAGTCTCTATTATAAAGGAAATATATCTTAATATAGTGTTCCCAGATAATCTAGAAATTACTCTATTTCCTTATGAAATTAGAATTAATGTTGATGTTTCAAAAGATAAAAAATATATCTCAAGAAGTGATTTTTAAGTTCATAAAGAAACTGTTTGTAAAGGTGACTTTGGATGAAGAGGTTGAATAAATTATTACATTATTGTAAAATAATTTCAAAAGAGGAAAATACAAGTTAGAAAGGAATATTCCATTAACATGATTTAGATATGGTAAATCTTACTAAAATATTCCCACTAAAAATTTACTATTAATAGGAATATGAGGATATCACAAAAAACTGTTAGAAAATTCAATAATAAAATTCCTAGAATGAAAGCCTTTGAAAATAGAGGTGTAAGGAAGTTTAAGAGGTGGAAAATTTTTTCAAAGTAAGATGAGGAATTGGATGAAAATTAGGCCATTATAATTTAATATTATAGAGACATTGGAGAAGATTCTTATATTATTACCATTGACCATAATGAATTTTCCGTAGAGACCAGTGAAAGTGATGATGAACAGAAAGGTATGAATGACCATAAAACATCACTTAAAACAAATATTAAAGAGATTAATGTTTATAGGAATAAAAAATAAGGATAATTTAATGGTTATAGAGTGAAATTTATATATTTAGAAACAATAATAATCAATCAAATTTCCAAAATAATATTTATAAGTAATAGTTGAAAATATTAGTAAATATAGAAACATAGTGGACATGAAAATCAATGTGGAGTAAAAAGTAAAAATTATCAATGAATTAATTTTATTCCTTTATGAAGAATGATTATAGGATTGAAATTATTAAATAATAGGTTATTAAATAAAAAAAGTAGTATGAATATTAGCTGAAAAAATTGGTTAGAAAAACACTAAATTTTTCAGGTATTCCTCTTGTAAAAAAATAAAAACTTAATGATGCTATAGGAATTTGGATCACTATTTGAGAAAACAAGGATCACATATTTATATAAAAAGTGGATTATAATATGAATCTATGGTATGTGGATTTGAAATTAGTGTAAAACTAAGGATTACCACTTCCATAATAAGTTTAAATTAAGTTATCAATTCTAAATAAAGATTCCAAAGAACTAGCTATGTGAGGAGATATTATATATTGTGGTGTCCTAAGTCATAATATGAATTACTATGTATTATAATTAAAATGTAAAGTTGTTCAAATCAGTAGTTATTCAAATTTATTTTTGAAATGAAACACTAGAGAATGGGGAAACCATTATTATGATTATTGTTTCTATTATGGCGGTTTCAATCATAGAACTTTTGATAACTCAGGAATAGGAAATGATGTGAACATAAAAATAAAACATTTTTAGTAATATAAAAGACATACTTGAGTTGAAAATATAAATTAAAATTAATATTTAGATTCATTATTTTTTGGAAGATTTTTTATGTTTGAGGAAAGGGTGACGATGTCTATTCCTACTACTTATATGAAACAAATGACATAGAAAGATAAAATGGGGTAGGAGAGAACTAATTTTGTTAAATTCATGCTCAAAGATAGAGACAATGAATGCATTTGGATATTAGATAGTGGGTTCTCATCAAATATTACATGCGATAAAAAATTATTGAATTGTGATGAGGAAGGAGATTATGGTATAATTAGTTTTGACAATGATAGTGCTATTAAAATTAAAGGAAGAGGGAAAATAAACCTTGGCGAAAAGGAAATAAAAAAGGAAGATGTGTTTCATGTTGATTATAAGTAAACTATGTGGATCGGGACATAAAATTAATTTTTTAAAGATGGGAATCATGATCTGAGGAGATGAAACATTTATAATGGAAGGAGTTTTAGGTAATAGAAACTTACATAAATTTAATGGGAAAAAACATGTTTTATGATAAAGGTGGGTGAATATAAATTGTGGCATCATATGCTTGAGAATATCAATGAGAGAAGCATGAAGTTCTTGGTAAAAAGAAAGGCTGCTAATGAAGTTCTACAATTGAGGAGAGACATACATGATATTTATAGTGTTTACCATAAAGGTATAATTATTATAAAGACTTACAAATACAAGGGAAATAAATCCAAGTAATTACTTCAGATTTTTCATTATGATATTATTAAATCAATGAAAAAAAGGAACACATGGTGAAAGATATTATGTGTTGTTTTCTAATAAGAGAAATAATCTAGGATATATCATGACAATTTGTTACAAAATAAAAGTTTTGAACTATTTCAAGGGATTACAAGGGTTTAATGAAATTCAACATGAGAAGAGAATAATAATTTTTAGATTTTAAAATGACACAAAATGTGAAAACTATGAGGTAAAAAATACTTGTAAAACATGACACAATCCATCAAGTATCTGTTGTGAAGAATCTCTAAGATAATGTGTCCATTGAAAGGAGGAATATAACTATAGATATTAAGTATATAACTATATTTAAATACAAATGTATTAAAAGTAGATTTTATAAGTAAGTTGTATAGTCAATTGTTCATGTTCGAAATAGGGTACCATTGAGTGTTAAAGAAGATTTCACCCCCTATGATATTTGGTTTAAGAGGAAGTATTGATCACTTCAAAGTGTTTAGTAGTTAGTTATTTATTTCAAATAGGGATAAAAACATTGAAAGTATGAGATTAAAAGTGATGAAGACATATGTTTTGATCATTACTTTAAAATAAAGTCATGTTAATTCAATAAGAGGATTACGAAAATTGTTGAAAATAATTATTTAGTAGTTATTAGAGACATGAATGAAATTTAAAGAGATACTATTAATAAGAATCAAATAAAATAATGATACATTATTATTTAAAAAATTCTTTTTGTGGATGTAGTAATTCGGAGGATGAATTTTATAAGGATGACTAAGTAGTTTAGGATAATAACTAAATATAGATTTTATGTCCTAGTGTCTGAAACAACTAAAAATATAAACCTAAGAGTGGAAGTCAATGAATATAACATAATTGTGAAAAAAATAACTATTGTTCAAACTGGGAGAATAAATATTGTTATTATTTAAAGTTGAACAAATTAATTTTTTAGAGGCATCTAAGGATTATAATTAGGTCAAGTCTATTCGTGAATAACTCTATAAAATTGACAATAATTATATTTAAGAAATAATTCTAGTACCCTGGAAGAATAATGTGATTGACAGAAAATGAGTGTACAAAAAAAGTTGAATTGAAAAGGTGTAATAGTAAGAAACATAGTTATATTAGTGTGAAAAAAAATATACATGAATAGAAGAAGTTTATATTGATGAAAATTTTGATTAAGTAGAAATATTAGAGGCAATTAGATTTTTCTTAGTTATTGAATTGTAAAGAATATTTAAATTCTATAATATGTGAAATTTGTTTTCATGAATAATTTAATGGTGAATGTTTACATTGATAAAACTAATGAGTTTCAGTTGGATGAGGATAATAAAAAATATATATTGAATAGATACTTATATTGGTTAAACAATTCTTCTCTATTATGGTATTCTTGATTATACATTTTTTTTAAGAAAACTAGTCTTTATTCTTGAAAATTTTGGAGAGAATAAGGCTTGTCTAAATTCATTAGAAAACAATAAATTGAAACCAATTTTTTCCAAGATCTATTCATACATATTTTACTGAAAAAAATATGTTGTGGGATATATTGTAGGTTAGTCTACATTCAACATCCAAGAGATTTATGGATTTAATATTTTTTCTAAAAATTCTAAAACAACAATTTAAACATGTTCATAATTTTGTGAAGTTCTTAGGAATTTATAGACCAATGAGTGGGGGGTGAATCAGTGGATATCTTTTAAAATTTCCTTTCTCTTGAAATTAAACCTTGAAAATTGTTAAATTTTTTATCCTTTCAGCTTTATAACTCAACCTCACTTGTATGAAAATATAAGAAAATAAATAACGGCACACAAGTTTTTACAAGGTTCACCCCCAATGTGGGTGAATATGTAATTTTCGTGTCGACTCTCATCAGTATATGAATGTCCACTATATAATGAAGTGACTAGAAATGAGATAAATCCCATTAAACTCATTTTTTATCTCGATAAGAAATTATAATGGCACCCTATATTTATACAGTTTTCTTATACTTCCAAGACAAAAAAAATATTAAAACATGAATGTTTCTCACTGAAATTTTGTTCAAAAATTATCTATATGGTAGCACTTGGTCTGTTAAACCTATCTCTAGTGCAAATTAGTCTTTGTCTATTATGACTCCATCTGGTGTAACTTGATTCAATGCACCTCAATCTGATGCACTCTGTCTGATGCACCTATGTCTAGTAGCTTTATCTGATGGCTTTGTCTAGTACCTCTACTTCATCCAAGTGATTCCTTAGTTGGATACTCATGCTACAAAAAACTTCAGCACTTCAACTATCATAAAATAACATCAACCACATTTCTCAATGATCCTTCACCCCTTTATATAGTAAAACTTCTTATAAAAAACAAGGAGGAAGCATAGGCCCCAATTTCAAATTTTCCCATTCAACTCATCAATCATTTTAATGCTTTCAAAGATTTTGAAAGTTTGGAGTCAAGAATATTCATATGAACTTCCTTAAAAATGGTGTCAATGATCTTCTTCAAATATTCCTTAAATATTGTCTTAATTTACAACCATTCAAAGAACTGCTTAACGTCATCACAATTATTGACTTTACAAATTTTATGTAATGTTTCTCAAGGATCTTTCTAGTGTTTATTAATTAAGTAGTATTGATATCCCTTATTTCATCTTTAAATTCTTCACCACATCTCTTTCTTATCTTCTTCATCCAGTTATCTTAGTCCACAAAACTCATATCTTATTTATTAATTTATCTCTATATATTGTTCCCATATAATGTAATTTGTAGATGGATTTCCTATAATATTGTAAATGATTACCTGATGGGATTAAAAATCCTCTTTCTAGGGATATTCACAAAGTTTTTTTGATAGAAATTTATTACTCTATCTATTATAACTTCAATGATTTATTCATCTAATCATATTTTTTGATCAATTGGATTATCTATGGAAACTTCCTCTAATATTTACTATATCTGATGGATATTTTGATTGTTGGTATGATTAAATTGTTTTGATATCCATCATAATTCTCTATATGGTATGAATTTATACATGTTAGTATGGTAACTGTTTCGCGCGGAATCCGGGGATGACCTCCTGGACGGGAGATTCAAACGTTCCGATCGGTTTCTAACGGGTTTGTTCGTAGAACCGGAAACATCCAATGATTCCACATCCGTTTGGACCTACTTTCCAAAGGCAGGCGCTCATTAGCTTGTGGGCTAATGAGGCTTAGGAATTTGCATTGGTCGAGAGGATGGGAGGTCGGACTCATCACACCTTTTTGAGGGGAATTATTGTCTACTCCGGGACTCTCTTTATAGATTTAAGTTAAGTTCGTGAATCCTTATTACATTACCAAGTAAAAAATGAGCTTTCCTTTAGTTTTAACAATCAATGATTAAATATGCAAGAAATTTAGGGAATCTTTTATATGTATTCTAGGTTCTTCATCAATATAGAATCATCTATATTTGTTTAGAGATTCTTGGTCAATGGTATCCTTCAAAACATTTATATAAAAGTCTCTTGGTCATTTTGATGACCAGGCTGGTTTTAAAGCCACTCAGTGGGGCACTTGAAGTTTATCGTCATTCAGAAGGACAGAGATTATTTCAATGTTGGGATCGAACCCATAAATGGGCTACCTACGTATCCTTTGTTTTGAAAAAGGAATCAGAACCCACGTAGTTCGAGGAATGGGATATGATGTTTTATGATTGATGGCTCAAAGATGAATGTCATAATTACTTTTACACTCTAAGATCACGTGAGTCATGCTCGGTGTGAGAAACAAGAGGTATTGGTAAAATTCAGACAATTGTGCCATAAAAGATGCAATCATAAGAATTTGTTTTGGGGCTTATGTATAGATGACTGCCCAGATAGACGAAAGTTTAGGATTTACTTTTAGGGAGAAAATCCAAGAACAGGGTCCACAAAGTTATATGTGATTCATGGAGATTTGAATACTCTAATCTTGGGGCTTACTCCTAAGGAGGATGCCCAAGTTAGGAGGGGACTTATGATTGGGTTTTATTCCTGAAAAGGAAACCCAAATCAAAGGTAATTTATGACTGGTTAAGAGAAATTTTAAGAGACTTGGGGCTTACTCCTAAGAAGGATGCCCAAGATTTATGACTAGGACTTATTCCTGAGAAGAAAGCCTAGGTTAGGGGACTTGGGGCTTACTCCTGAAAAGGAAGCCCAAGGTTATGACTGAGTCTTATTCCTGAAAAGGAGACCCAGGTTAGGGATTAAGGTTTGGGGCCTACTCCTGAGGAGGATGCCCAAGATTAAAGGACTTGATTGGGGCTTATTCTTAAGAAAGATGCCCAAGTTAGGTTTTTATAATTGGGGATTTATTCCTGAAAAGGAGACCCAAATTAGGATTCTCTCATTTTAAAGGATGAGGTTGAATGAATGAACTCTCAATCTTTGGTGACATAAAGATGTTTAAATCACTAGGTTTTGAGAGATATTTCACAGAATTCCTTTCAGATAAGGATGTCAAACCAAGAAATCATGCCATAAATGGCTTTGAAGAGTATCTTGAAGACTGAATCTTGAATAGGAAGGGTGAAATGGCTTAAGAGGGGTAAAAATGGGCAAGGTGGGCACCCAAAAAGATAGGGGCGCGCAAGTATTAAAAGTCGCGCAAGTCCTGCGGCGGCGCGCAAGTATTGGTCGCGCAAGTATACTTGTGCGACATGAGGGATACTTGCGCGATTTTCAACCAGAGTTGAAATACTTGAGCGACTCTTTATTAAACCCTTTATAATCCTCTTGAGGTTTTTCCAGAGAAGGTACGCGCAAGTTATTTTGAAGGAATTAAGTCGGCGCGCAAGTGTTTGATAAGTTTCAACACTTAGGCCTTCCTTCTTCCCTTTAGATCTTCCATTCTAGGTAAGAAATTACCTTAGAAGTGTTCTGGAAGCTTTGAGAAGAGACTTGGGCGTCGGGAGCTTCAATCCGAGTTTCTGAAAAAAGATCCTCTCGAATGGGGGGCCCACAGGGTCTATTTATAGGCAAAAGAAGACCCCGGGCGGTTACTAGGTGGTTACCAGGCGGTTACCACATATGTCGCGCAAGTCCCTTGCACGAACATGAGGAGTCGCGCAAGTATTGAGGCGGCGCGCAAGTGTACTTGCGCGACCAAGAGGGAACTTGCGCGATACATGGGCAATGTTCTCCTTTTTTATCCCTTTGTCGATTTTTGATGTTTCTTCAAAGGATTAATCACTTTGAGCTCAGATATTCCCTTTTCCGAACTTTAGATTCTGTGACGAAAGGAGCGTCAACAAAAGTCCCCCCTCAGAGTTGGATCCGGAGAGAAAATGAGGATTTGACTCTGAGGAAATCGAATCCCTCGAAAGGAAAAGGGCGGCGCGCAAGTCTTCAATGCACAGAAGTCGGCGCGCAAGTCTTCGTCGCGCAGGCATTGAGTACTCTGGATGCGGCGCGCAGATAGGCCCCCTGGCCTATAAATACACGGCTTCCGGCCGTAGATGGCATCTGAAGTTCCGGATTTCTCGAGCTCTCGCCGCGCAAGTCTTCGTCGCCGCGCAAGTCTCTTGTTTTCGCTGTTTCTTCGCTGCCGCGCTACTCTCAAGGTAATAGGGCTTGCGCGGTAATACTTGCGCGACCAAAACTTGCGCGGCACATGTACCACTTGCGCGGCATCTCCATACTTGCGCGCCTTAATGCCTTAGCCATTTTTTTTTCAAATTCTTTCACAAATTTTATGAAAAATAAAACCCATTTAAGAGTTTAATTTATTCAACTCCTATGCAGATTCAATGGCTCTTAGACCTGGATTACTTGATGAACTGGCTAGCAAGCGGATAGATGATATGATGAATATCATTGGCCCTGATTACTATACTGTCAAAAACAGCACTCTTCCAGATTTGGCTAAGTATCTGAAGAAATATCATCACGACTTTCCTCACTGCACTTACCTACCTTTGTATGGTCATGGTCATCTGCAAGAAGTCATTATTCCAGAAGTACAGAATTATCTTCCATTTTCTTGGTTTCAGAATTATACCAATTTTGCTTCAGCAAATATCTCAGGCGGAGGAACATTTCAAACTGCTGGAACAGTGGAGAAGGCTTATGTGATGCATCATAGCCCTTGCACACCAGATCTGAAAAAACATACACCTGAGCTTCAACCACATTGTCATCCTTCAATCTTCCGAAATGCTCAGATGGATCAATCCAAAGGCTGGAAGAAAAGTTGGGATTTCCGTCCTGGGGGAGGTGTGAAACCAACTTGGATGTGGGTATACTGGGTGCGACAGACTTGCGCAGAGTTTATTGAGGATCTGAAGAGAGCTGCAATATATGAGGCTGTTTGGGTTGGGCAAACATATATTTACAGACATGATATCTTCGTGCCAGAGATACTCAGCCATTGGAGTCGAGCGACTAATTCTTTCCACTTGACTCATGGAGAAGTAGGTATCAGTTTGTGGGATGTCCACAAGATTTTAGGATCTCCAATCTTGGGCGATATGTATGATGAATTCATTCCTCCCAAGGTGACTTGGAATGATCCAGAGAAGACTCCTGCTTTGGCTCGAGAATTATTCAAAATCTTTCACAAGCTCAAGAGTTCAGAGACCTCATTAACTCATTTCAGAAAAGATATCCATCCAGAAGAATGGATGAATGTGTTTCTTACTGAGAAGAAAGGGATGGAGCCAAAGGAAAAAGGATCCAAGAAAAAGAAATCCAAGGATACCCGGCCCAGACGTCCTACCACTTGTCCAAAACCTGAGAAGAGAGGAGCTCCTGGCACATTCTGGCCAACTCTAGAAGCAGGAGAGTTTGAAAAATGGGGCTATGAAGTGAATCAAAGAATTCCAAAGAAAACTCGTCTGGCGGGTTTCTTGGCAATGTGGCTCAGTATCTATCTCTTGCCGATCAGGGATTCGAAGGGAGGCGTTAGGCCAGGGACCTTCGTCATTGCGGCCAAGTTGGCTGAGGGAAAAATGGTTGGGTTAGCTACCCCCATTTTAGCAAAGATCCACAGGAGTTTACTTCACGTCTTCCAGGGTAAATCTCTATTAAGAATAGTGGGACCATTCCAGGTTTTGTGGGGATGGATCGCCACTCACTTCAGGACTTACAATGTACAGAATGGATTACAAATTCCTGAAAGCTCTTTCAGACCGTCAGTGCAAGCATTCTCTGGAATTGCTCCATTAGATGTCAATGGTTATGACATAAAAGTAAGACTAAGCATGTATAAGGAATTCAACTTCTTTCCTTATGGAAGTCTGCCATCTGGGCGGTTTCTTGATGATGGGAAAGCCCCTTTGGATTTGAGGGCATACATGCTAGCTTGCAGGGATGGCGTGTTAGTAGCCAGGATTGATGTAGAAATCATATGCGAGGCCTATGCTCCATATATATTTGCACGCCAATTCAAATGTTTTCAACAGATTGTTGTATCCCCTCCAGTACATGTCAGGTTAGAGCAACATCCGATGGTTGCTCGACAACTATGGTTGCTGACATCAAGAGAGAAGACTGGGGCAGTATTTGATCTACCAGTTGAAAAAGCGGCACATTATCTGACTACATTTTATGCCGAACACTGGATAGCATCATACCCCAAAGGGATATTGAATCATCCTGTATATCAAGTGGGAAAGAGGAAGAGGACTGTAGAGAAAGAAACTCTTCCTCATGAAGGTGATGCTTCTCCTCCTGAAATAGGTTCAACAGAATCCTCCTCTAGAACTGATTCCTCGGATTATCATGATGGGGATGATGAGGCACAACCGGCAGCAAAGCGGTTTCGTGCCCGATATAATCCTCCGGCCAGAGTTAAAATACCCACTCCATCAGCTCCTGGTGAGTTATTTGATTGTAATAACTTCAATCACTGCTACTTTATAAAGTAATAAGTCTCACTTTCTTATTCTCTATCTGTAGTTGCAGGAATCGGGAAGAAATTAAAATCAAAAATTGTAGGACCTTCCTCACAGCCTTTATATCTAAGACCAGAGGCTGTTCAGCTATGGCAGAGCTTATACTGTGATACTGAAACCGCCTGGCTGGATTTGTGTGAGGGCCTACAACTTCCTGGGATAGGATATCTTCTAGCTTCCAAAGACCTTCAATATGGAGATAAGCCCAATGAAGTGCGGGCTTACATCAGAGAGCTGGAAATGCTCATATATGCCACCGATAATTCAGCTCCTATCACCAGGCGGGTGAAGGAAATTATTGATCGTGGCACCACTGAGGGGGCTGGTGGTTCTGGAGATGAGGAGTGGCAAGAGTACGTGGCTCCTGAAGATGTAAGTTTTCTTTCCTCATTTTCTTTGCAACTTGATTTCAGTTGAAGCTTTGTTTCTTAAGGAAGTTATTTTCTTCATCTTGCAGCTTGCAAAGAAAGGGACCGGGGTTCCTTCGCCACAATATAGCCCTGGTGGTACCGCTGTTGGGGCTGCTGCTAATTCTCCTCGCGAACCAGGCGAGATATCTCCAGGCCAGCAGGCCATGAATGAGGCACTGGACATAGCCTTTCATTCGCCAATCCAAGTGCCAATAAAGGAGACAGCTGAAACTCCAAAAAAGCAAAAGAAGCCAAGGCAACGAAGGAGGAAATCCTTAGCTAAACGTTTCATTAGCAGTGGTAAGTCCTTCGAACAATCATGAGTTTATACCCATAATCATATGGTTACTCATATTTCTGAGGATTGCAGGGGCTTCTTCAATTTCCCCCTTGAGGGAAGGGATTGATCCTTCTTCAAAGGTCGTGGAGGGTGCTGTAGAACAACCACAGACTCAAGCTAACTTGGTTGCTCCTAGAGAAGAGCTACCATCTATTCCCAGTATCCCTCCCACTACTGAAGAGGTTGTCCAGGGTCAGGGGTTGCAGGACATAAGTCAGCAAGAAGACGTAGCAAATGCTCCCACTGGTGAGACTAACCAAGATTCTGAAGTATCATTAGATGAAATGATGAATCAAGGAATGACTTTTGAATAATTTTATGATCATGCTAGATTTTCATGTGATTTAGAAGACCTTGGGCGTGAGTGTTACCCTTCGCCCAAATTTTTTCTTTTAAAAACAAAACATATTTCTAATCATGATGTAAAATAATATGCAGTTTCTTCCGTAGAAGCTGCTGAACTGCCAATGCCCGAAGAGGGTGTGGACACTGATGTCAACCCTATCATTGCAGAAACATTAGCTCAAGTAGAGCTAAATCCAATAAACTCTCCTGAGACCCATCTTGAAAATCCTGTTGAAACCGGGAAAGATGGGGAGAAGTCTTCTCATGTTGCTGAACCACCATTGGGTAAGGGATAACAATATTTGTGATTGTACTTTATTTGCAAGACAATCCATTCTTTTGTTATCCTTTAAGATTCAACTAAAATCTTTCAATTGATCATGTAGGGCCATCAACTGTAATGGCTAGATCCGGAGATGAGGCTTCAGCCTCTGCCCCAACGGGAATTGAAAGTGAAGAAGCCCAAGTCAGAGGGGAAAGAGCAGGACAAGGCACTTCCTTAAGCTTGTTAATTCCAGATTACATACCCCCTTCTGACGAAGATGTTGAATCAGATCCAGAGATGCTCAAAGCGTTCAGCTTTTCACGACGTAAGGCATGGAACAACATATGGAACATCATATCGGGGGTGCCTTTAGAAGAGCTACCATCAAAAATTTCCCGATTGTCATCCCAATTTGTTATAATGGGACTTGGTGGTTTTGGGTATGAAAAGATCCATGCTGCAGTGAAACAGATTATTTTCAGGAGGGAGCAAATGCAGACAAGTCGCGAAGATTTGACCAGAGTGAAATTGTCAGTCAACATAGGCGAATTTGAGGCTGCGATATCCCAGGCTGAAGCTGATTATGCTGTCAAGATGAAGGATCTGAAGCAAAAAATCAAAGAAAAGGTCGTCCAGCAGGTGCAGCTCCAGCAACAGTTAGATGCTGTTACTGGGGAACTTGATCAGCTTAATAAATCATTGGATGAAACTCATATGAATGGCATGAAAGCCATTGCAGATGCTAAGAAGGCACTTCAGCAAGCTGAGAAGAGTGAAGCTGGTCAAGTGCATGAGCTTCAAGTAACTGTTGATAAGGCTCAGGATGCTATACATCAAATGAAGACTTATGTTGACAATCTTCTGTAATTCTTGAAAAAGAGAAGAGATTCCAGTCTGTGGATGTCCTTCTAACTCTTGTGTATCAATGAAAAACACTTTTGTCTTCAATCATTTGTACTTGCATTCTTCCATTACCTGCTTCAAATTTACTTAAGCCAATGGGCTTAGTAAGCATAGTTTGATTTTTACTAGGATTATTACAAATAACCCTACAAACTTTGAACCTTTTAACTGCTCAATATTACCTAAATCATACAAAAAATGTATATTTAGTGAGCTAGAACTTGACTTTTATTCAGAGTTCCTTTGTCTTTTGTGTGGACAGTTTAAAGTCATGCAAGCCGGACATAAAGGGGCTAATGTTTAAGGTCGAAATAGCTTTGACCGAGAATGGATTAAAATGGATTCAATTCCTTGACAATTTATCTGAAAACATATTTACCATACTCAAGTATGAGGGAAAAAATGTAAACTATGGCTTTAAGAATATTTGAATCTGAGGAATGATATGAAAAAGAGCTAAATAGCATTAGAAGAAGTAGTTTCCAAGAATGAAGTTACTATTATTTAACAAAACCCGTTAGGGGGTTGAAATATGCAGGGCCACCTATGGGCATTGGCTGCATAGTCAAATAAAATAGCATCTTTTGGCTGACAAGTCTGTTATGTGGACTGTTTATGCAAGGCCACCTATGGGCACGTGCTGCATAGTTAGGCAAAAGAACTCTCAGAAATTTACTTTCCTAGTGCTAAAAGCCAGTGAAAGTTTATGGAGATTCAAATTTTCTAAAGCATAGAGTTTGTTGTATGGAAAGAGGTACTTGAATATGGAGAAGATATTTCCAAACAAGAATATCGAAGAACTGGATGAATATCACTCATACGAAGGTCTGACCCAAACGTAGGGAAGAAGAATAAACCATAGACTTGAATACTTTCAGATCATGAAAAAGGATATGGGACAAATATGTTAAGGATGGCTATTTTTGCGGATCCCTACATACTGTCATTTAAGACAAATAAGGACAAAAGAGGCATTCTTACCAAGAATGAAGTTACTATTATTTAACAAACCCGTTAGGGGGTTGAAAACATGCAGGGCCACCTATGGGCATTGGCTGCATGGTCAAATAAATAGCATCTCTTGGCTGACAAGTCTGTTATGTGGACTGTTTATGCAAGGCCACCTATGGGCACGTGTTGCATAGTCAGGCAAAAGAATTCTCAGAAGTTTGACATTTTTGTGACTATAAGTCATGAAAAGGGTTATGAAGATCTGAAAATATTTAAGGTTAGGATTATAATACATAAAGATGGGTATTTTCTAATGTATATAGAGATACATAGGTCAATGAAAACCATAATCATGTTGTGGCTGGGTCCTGAATTGAAACTTGGACTTCACTACATATCTCATAAGAATGAGAATCAAGCCATACGTAGTTCTTGAAATGCAGTTTAACGTCGTGCAGGACGAAAGTATGAGTGATCTTAGTTTAGGGTCATAGAATTCGGACCATAATAATGAATACACAGTGTGTGTTTTCATGAAGACTTTTCATCCAAGGGACTGAAAGTGAAATTTGGGGTTAGGCCCAAAAGACTTGGGACTGGATTCGAGGGACACTCGAATGTTCCTACGTATCCCATAAGGATGGGAATCAAGTCCACGTAGTTCTAGATCTACCCTTTGTACAAATTTGGTTCGTACATGTGAAGGGTGAAAAGGGGACTTTAGTGCAATGATGGTTTTAACCTAAGAAAAAAAAGTTTAGGCATTACCATGTATGTACGTAGTCTTTTGAAAAAATGAAAACCATGATTGAAAAAAGAATCAATGTTAATAATGGTTCCTTCTCAAATGAGGAAATCAAAGAATATTGTAGTTTATTGTCGTACCGGACAAAAGTGTTGTATAGTTTAACGTCATATAACAAGGACGAAAGTGAATCAATGTAAAGATATTGATTCCAGGGGTGGTTTCACAAATCATCATCATATGAGATGGTGGTGAACCAATGTGAAGAGATTGTTTTTGGGCTTGAACCTTTGGGAGGTTGCCTACATACCCAGCCTGGAGGGTAAGGATCAAAGTCCGTGTAGTTCAATTAAAGAATGAATTAATGATCAAGTTGTTCTTGTGGACAATGATCTAAAAAATGTTGTTGGGACTTACACATGGTTAGTGGCCCAAAGGGAGTGTTATGGTTGATGTTCGCTCTAAGCTCACGTGAGTCATACTCGGTGTGAGAAACAAGAGGTAATAACAACCTTAACGATGCATAGTTTAATGTCATGTAGGACATATCAAGGACTTTCTGTACAGTTTAGCGTCATGTAGTTAGGACGATGGGGACAATACAGTTTAACGTCATATTGGACGAAAGGGGGATTGTGCAGTTTTAATGTTATGCTGGACTTTTGATGATTATATAGTTTAACGTCTTTCCGGACGTGAGGGACTTTTATACAGTTTAGCGTCATGTAGTTAGGACGTCACAGTTTAACGTCTTGCTGGACATATTTGCAAATAGTTTATGGTCGTATACATGGACCAGGAATGATGCAGTTTAAAGTCATACGGGACCATTGTTGTATAGTTTAACGTCATATAGCAAGGACGAACTGGTGCTGTACAGTTTAAAGTCATGTAGCTAGGACTAAGGTGAACCAATATGAGGATATCAGTTCTGGGGATTTTTTACAGTTTAATGTCATGCTGGACGATGAAAGCGCCACACAGTTTTAATGTCATGTTGCTAGGACAAAATATAGTTTAATGTCATCTCGGACATATACAGTTTAGTGTCATGTAGGACATATTAATAACCAATGTGACATTTTAACGTCATGTTGGACGATAAGGGAACTGACACAGTTTAACGTCATGTTGGACGATGAAAGTGCCACACAGTTTAATGTCATGTTGCTAGGACACAATATAGTTTAATGTCATCTCGGACAAAATATAGGAACTTCTATACAGTTTATTGTCATGTAAGACAAAATCAGGGACTATGCAGTTTAAAGTCTTGTAGTTAGGACTATTGGTGCTGCACAGTTTAGTGTCATGTTGCAGGGACATAAGTGCGAATAGTTTAAGGTCATACTGGACCATACAGTTTATCGTCATGCTGGACGTATTATAGTTTAATGTCATCTCGGACAGAATATGTGACACAGTTTAATGTCATGTTGGACGAAGTTGTAGTTTAAGGTCATACTGGACCATGGTGTAGTTTAAGGTCATACCGGACCTTTTCTGTATGAACCAATTGTAAGTCTTGGTTCTGGGAACAATATTTTGTGTTTATACAAAATACTTCTTCAGAAATCTGGCATTAGTTGGAGTCGTGATGTGTTCTCCATCCATTGAAATCAGAGAATACGCTCCATTGGAGTAGACCTTATGTACTGAATAAGGTCCTTCCCATTTTGGTTCAAGCTTGGGAGGTTTCTTTCCTGGTATCATTGGTGTTCTGAGAACCAATACCAATTCTCCCTGAATGAATGAACGAAGACGAACTTTTTTGTTAAAAGCTCGTGCTATTCGATTCTGATAGATTTCCAAGTGGTGCAAAGTGCACAATCTTTTCTCATCTAACTGTTCCAATTCATTCAACCGCTTTTGGGATTGCTCATCTGTTGATAACTGATCACAAATGGCTATTCTGAGTGAGGGCAATTGAACTTCAATTGGCAAGACTGCTTCTGTTCCATATACCAATGAATATGGAGTAGACCGCGTTGCATTGCGAGTGGTAGTCCGATAAGCCCATAAAGCATGATAGAGTTTATCAGGCCATGACCTCTTATCTTTATCCACCATCTTTTGCAGTATATTTGAAAGAGTCTTGTTGAAGGCCTCTATCTGGCCATTAGCCGCTGCATGATATCGAGATGAATGGTTGGACTTAATGTTGTATTCTTGATACAATCTCTTTACCTCAGAAGAACAGAAGTTGGTGCCGTTGTCTGTCAATATGGTATGAGGGACACCAAATCTAGTAATGATGTTAGACTTGATGAAGCTAACAATGCATTTAGAACTGACTTCTTTGAGAGGTACTGCCTCTGCCCATTTGGAAAAGAAATCAGTAGCAGTAAGAATGTACTTAAACTGCTTGGCCGTAGCTGAAGGGTAAGGTCCTACCACATCCATTCCCCATGTGGAAAATGGCCATGAGTATTTAGCTGTATGAAGCAACTCTGGAGGTTGATGAATGAAATTGGCATATACTTGGCATGAATGACACTTCTTTGTGAAATTAACACAATCTTGTATCATTGAAGGCCAGAAGTATCCAAGTCTTCGAATTTGATCAGACAATCTATGTCCAGACTGGTGGGCACCACAGACTCCTGCATGCACTTCTTTTATGACAGCCATTGTCTCTTCACCATCAATACATCTGAAGAGAACTCCATCAAAACCACGTTTGTAGAGAATTTTCTCGAGGTGGTTTGGACCATCATAAAGAGTAAAATTGACCACACGTCGCCGAATTTGTTCTCTCTCGGCTCTATCAGGTGGAAGTGTTCCATTTTGAAGGTATTCCCTGATAGGTGACATCCATCCTGTAGTATGACCATATGGTTCAGGAATGGGACTAATTTCATTAATTTCCTCTGTTCTGACTTGAACATAAGGTGAAATTGCACGACGGTGGGCAATACCGATGGTTGTCTCGTCCCGATTTGGATCTGCTAAAGCTGTGGCTATATTAGCCAGTGCATCAGCTTGAGCATTTTGTGATCTTGGGACATAAGAAAATGTCGGTTCTGAAGGGAATTCCGACATTAACTCTCTGACGTAATCATACAAAGGGATTAATTCTTCTTTTCTAATGGCATAATCCCCATTGACTTGTTTGATTACCAGGTCTGAATCACCTTTCACCTTTAAGTGATTCACTTGTGCTTGAAGCGCTAACTCCAAGCCTGCAATGAGAGCTTGGTATTCAGCTTCATTATTGGTACCACCTTCCCACAAAAAAAAGGAATAAGGTAACACTGCCTTATCTGGAGAAATGAGCACAATTCCTAAACCAACTTTGTTGAATTTAGGATTTTCCATTTTCTTCCCTGTTGGACTTCTAGAAGCACCATCAAAATACATTTCCCATGTTTGAGGATTCTCTTGAATAGAAAAAACTTCCTCATCAGGGAGTTCGATATCTGAATACGTGTCTTCCACTGAAGGGTGTTCAGCCAGGAAATCAGCCAGAGCTTGGCCCTTAATTGCCTTTTGAGACACATACTGAATGTCGAACTGCTGTAGAATAACCTCCCACCTTGCCAGACGTCCTGTAAGCATTGGATGACTAAGGATGAATTTGAGTGGATTATTACGAGATACCAATTGGACCTCGTGATGTTGCAGGTAGTGTCTCAGTTTCTGAACTGCAAAGATTAATGCTAGGCAGCACTTTTCAATACTCGAATACCGGGTTTCTGCTTCAAGCATAGTTCTACTGAGATAGTAGAGACTATTTTCATTCCCAGCATCATTCTTTTGAGCGAGAAAGGCACCCAATGATCGCTCTAAAGCTGTCACATAGAGGATAAGAGGTCTACCCTCAACAGGTGGCATGAGTACTGGTGGACTTAAGAGGTATTTCTTGAGAACATAAAATGCTTCTTGACATTCTTTAGTCCACTGGTAAGTGACTCCTTTCTTCAATAATTTGGTAAAAGGTAAACTTTTGCCTGCCAAATTGGCGATGAAACGCCGAATATAGGCTAAGTGTCCTTGAAGTCCTCTTAATTCTTTCAAATTCTGAGGAGGTGACATACCAAGTATTGATTTGGTCTTCTCAGGATCGACTTCAATACCACGATGGCGTACAACAAAGCCGAGGAATTTTCCTGAGGTTACCCCAAAAGCACATTTTAAGGGGTTCATCTTCAAATTATGTTGTCGAAGCTTGTGGAATATGATTTCCAAATCAGCCAAGTGATCAAAACGTTGTTTGGATTTAACCACCAAATCATCTACATAGCATTCAACAAATTTCCCTAGAAAAGGTTTGAAGATACGATGCATGGCGCGTTGATATGTTGCACATGCATTCTTTAAACCAAAGGGCATCACCCGGTAACAAAACACACCTTGAGGAGCTCTGAAGGCTGTATATTCCTCATCTTCTGGGGCCATTCGGATCTGATTATATCCAGAATATCCATCCATGAAAGAAAGTACTTCATAGCCAGCCGTCGCATCAATTAAGAGTTCTGTAATCGGAACTGGAAAATCATCTTTAGGACAATACCGATTAAGATCTCTGAAATCGATGCAAACCCTAATTTGTCCGTTCTTTTTCTTTACTGGGACAATATTAGCCAACCACTTGGGATATTGAACTTCTCTGACGAAGTTAGCTTTGATAAGCTTATCCACTTCAGCCTCGATTTTGGAAGCATAGGTTGGGTGTGTTCTTCTCGCGGCTTGCTTGAATCCTCGATGTTCTTTTGGCAAACCCAAATGATGGGTGGCAACATCAGGATCAAGGCCAGGCATCTCTGTATAATTCCAAGCAAAAATATCTTTATTTTGCTTTATAAAAGAAATATACATCTCTTGTTCTTCAAGGGTCATGGCCGCACTAATTAAAGTGGGGCGTGGATCTTTCTCTGTACCCAGATTTACTTCTCTGAGTTCATCTACAGTGGTAGAGATACCCTCTTCAAATGCTGGAGGAGCATCTCTAAGATCTTCCTCTTCCTCTTCATCATGTGTTATATCTTCCGTTTCTACTTGCAAAGTAGATGAAAAAACGAAATTCTCATGATCATAAGAGATGTCAAAATTTTCACATTTTGAAGAAGAAGCTTCCATTTCCGACCCTATTGATGAAAAGGGGTCTTCTTTGGGAAATAAAGAGGAGATGATGGATTGAGAATCGACATCAACATTCACCTCTGGTGTTGCTATAACTTCTTCTGGCCTAATTAGCGAAGTATAGACTTGTTGGATTTCAGCAGACGAAATGAAAACGTCACCACTTATGCTTTCATCACTGCTTGGTAAGTTACCAATTTCTCCCATGTTGTCTGGCTCGATTGCCGTAATTGACATTATGGATCTTTCCATAAGAGTATTTTGATTTGGGCCTATTTTGTCAATTTGACTGATAGGTAACACATAATCTGTACTCACATGTGAAAATGGATTTATTGGAATTTTTTCCAAACCATATGGAGCATTAACTTTGGTAATTTCCTTCATTGTAGATTTTTCTCTTCCCTTCATGTGATAAAATTCTGCCTCAATGTATTGAGACTCACATGTTTTGAACGGGGCCTTATCACCATACAATGTTCCAACTTGACCATCGAAACAGTATTTGAGACATTGATGGTATGATGACGGAATAGCTGCATGCTGATGTAACCAGGGTCTTCCAAGAAAGATATTGAAAGCTGAGTCTTGATCAACAATCATGAAATCTGAATTGGAAACAAGATCTCCAAACTGAGTTCTGAGCGTAACTTCTCCCAGTGGTTCTTGTTTATTTTTATCATATCCTTGCAACATCATGGTAGAAGGAGATAAATCAGATTTCTTGAGGCCCAATCGACGAAGTGTGCGAATGGGGATGAGGTTGACTCCTGAACCATTGTCAATAAAAGCTCTTCGAACATCTATACCATTGACTTTGCCAGATAGGTACAAAGGTTTTATGTGCCCATGCACAACATCATCTTCATCTTTATCAGTAAAAGATATCACTGCATGGCATTCTGCAGGATTATTCTCTATGTGATAAATTTCAGCTGCAGCAATTTCAGCTTCAAACTCCT
The DNA here is from genome assembly GCA_963277665.1 of Viscum album. Taxonomy (NCBI): domain Eukaryota; kingdom Viridiplantae; phylum Streptophyta; class Magnoliopsida; order Santalales; family Viscaceae; genus Viscum; species Viscum album. Next base: position 772,837,942 of record OY728131.1, on the reverse strand, counting down.
GAGGACTTGACAAAGCTTCGATGAGTGCTTCCCGAAGATCTTTTGATAGATTCAAAGCATCCAAAATTGATAATTTGGCTGGTACTTGGGCCAAGTGTTTCAATATATCATACTTTTGATCTAGAGGCCTGCGTTTCCCAATAGGAATATGCGGTTTAGCAGGTACCTTGGAAGCAGATGCTTTGGAAGCTGATGCCTCTTGTATTGAAGTTGGCAACATCTTTGGTTTTGGAAAATTAGACTGATTAGATCCATTTACTTGCTGAGATAAAGAAGATGGAACATTTAATCGGTCTTCCAAAATAACTGTGCCGAAGCTGAGTTGGCCATTGGCAGAAGAACTTGCTTGTTCATTTTGAGCTCGCTGAAGGGCTCTACCACGAGTTTCTGCTGCATATACAGTGCTAGCAGGGGTAGAATTAGAGTAGTGGCTTCGGAAAGATCCACGTCTTACCCTATATCCTGAACCTCTAGAACTTCCTCGGGTTCCTTTATTTGATACAGAGAATTCAGGCTCATCAAGACTGGAATATGAATCTGTTAATTGAATCATATTAACAGAACCAAAGATCAATTCTTCGTCTGATAAAGACTCTGCCAAGTTAGCCTGTTTAGGTTGTGCCGTTTGGTGGGACGGTGCCCGTGGCTTTGAAGTAGATGGCATGAAATCTGCCAGAGTCAAAGACAATTTAGGCTTTGATACATACTCATCTTCTCCTGATTCCTCTTTCTTCTTTGAATTGCGCTGCCCTTTTGAGGATTTGTCCTTTGATGGAGGCTTTACTGCAGCTTTTGTAGGAGACACAATTGGCTTCTTCAATTGTGTTCGCAAAATGGAATGGGTCCGATTGATTGTCTTTCTGACCATCCAATCATCATATTTTTTCGCAGTTTTGCTTTTGACTTCCTGCCACTCACCTCCTTCCTCTGGATCTGTAGCGGTAATACACGCTACATGAGCTGAAGAACCCTTCAATTTGACTTGTCCCAAGTCAACCATCTTTTGTAGGAGGTCTTTAAAGACAAAACACTCCTGGATGGGATGTCCCAACATTTGATGAAAGGGACAATAATTGGGACGGTCTTCATCTCCTTCCTTGTTTGGTCTCTTCGGCACTGGTAATTGAACCAAATTATTTTCCAGAGCTGAAATGAAGTAACCAGGAACTTGCTCACTTCGGAAAGAGTATGTTTTACTCTTCATATCCTCAAATTGTTTTTGTCGTTGATCTTTTTGATCATTTGGACGAAACAGCCTTTGTTGTTGGCGTTCAGGAGGTGGATCCCTTCGAGAAGATGAAGGTTTTGAAGTAGAAATAGGTACAGGTGCCTGTTTAAGCATAACTGTAGCAGTTTCTGCTTTACCCATTCTTCTTCCTGGAGCTGATGGAATTACACGAGATTTAACCTTAGCCTGCATAAGGGAATCTTCAATCTGTTGAGCGATTGAAGTAAGGTCTCGAAACCCTCCTGTGTATTTCACAGGGATCAATGGCGTGCGTAATTCGTCACGCAAATTTGCCACACAGATTGGCAACAATTCCTCCTGAGGGAGTGATAAACTCAAGGAATACGTTAATCCCTTCCAACGAGCAATGAAATCAGAGACTCTTTCATTCTCCCTTTGCTTGCAGTTTGTAAGATCGAAAACTGTCGTTTTTGGCAAAGTTGAGCTGAACTGAAGAAGGAATTTTTGACGAAGATCCTCCCATCCGATGACTGACCGGGATTGCAAGCTTGTATACCAGACAAAAGCTGGTCCTTGCAAGGTTCGCACGAAGCATCTGAGTTTCACTACTTCTTGTTGTTCTGGAGTTCCCATCATAGGATCACAACAAGACACGTAATGCGTCAAATGTTGTTCAGGGTCGCCTGATCCATTGAAAGTAGGGAAAATAGGGTTTCCAAAACTGGATGGAGGAGAAATTGAATCTACCCATTCAGGGTAAACTTTCTTTTCAGGTTGAACTTGCGCCCGTTTCCCTTCCATAGTTTCTAACCGAGCTGTTAATGACTCAATAGTAGTTATTAACTTTTGAGAAACGTCAGGTTGAACTTGGTTTTGGGTAGGTGCAATGAATGGAGCTTGGATAGACGTGGAGGTTGGTGCTGCAACTAATGGTAGTGCTGCCAACCGTTGTTGCATTTGACCCGTAGGATTAGACCTCTGTGGGTGTACTGATAAAGGAGGATATTCCTGATCCATCTCAGTAGTTACAACAAATTCCTTCGGCTGTCGGACTTCAGCATTCTTAAGAAGAAGACTACTCTGAAGTAGTTCTGCATTCAACCTTCTTAATTCTTTCATTTCTTCCTCCTGTTGTGCAAGCCTTTGCTCTAATGAGAGCGATTGACCTCCTTCAGAGGAAGGGTGAGAAGTAACCTGATTCTTTCCTTTCCCCTTATTGGATCCTTTTCGGAGAGGGGGAAGTGGGTTACTTGAAGGAATACCCAGATTTTGGGTAAGCCTTTGATTACGTGTGCGCACACCTTCTTCATTTAGGTCTGTGTGCGCAACTTCTTGAGCAGGAACCTCTTCGTCTGATCCCTCTGATTGAGCCTCATCTGGTGAATCAGCAGCAACGGCAGTGATGACATTAATGGATGCATATTTCATGGAATCCTTTCTATCAGCATTTCTGTGATATTGTCTCCTTTTATGTCCATGATAAGATATGGCATTCCGTTGACTTGATCCCTCAGGAATTTCTTGGAGAACCGTCACTTGGAGAGAATCTCCTGACATCTTGGCTCTTCGTTCCTCTTGAGGCTTATTCCCTAATCGAGAGAATACTGACTTTCTCTGAGGGAGGGATTGAAGATTTGAAAAAGTCCCCAGTCCGGTGGACTGGGGGTGTTCCTGTTGCTTCTGCTCAACTCCTCGAATCCCATTCGTTGATTCTGAGGGTTGGGTTAGAGAAGTCCCCAGTCTGGCAAGCTGGGGTGTCTCTTGACATGCTATGTCTGAGATCTTTTGAAAATCTCTCTTGATCTTGCGAATCTTAGTTCGGAAATTAGCTGGATGCATTAACCTGTATCCACTTTTATCACCTGGTTCAACAGACCGTTGGATGATTTCCGAAACTTCTGTCATTTGATGACGTGTTTGCTCCAGACGAGAGGCTTGTGCAATATTCTCGCCTGCTTGGTGTAGGAGCAATTCAACAACCTGTTCTCTATATACTTGATTTTGAGAGGAACTAGTTGAAGCTTGATCTCGAGCAAGATTTTGATTATGAAAAAAGCCCATTGACTGTGGCCGGCCATGGGCAATAACATTGCATGAGACCATTTTCTGCGGGCTTTGCTGACCGGAAAGCACTGTGAAATGTAGTGCTCCATGAATACCCCATCCTCTGATATGAACATTAGATGGAGCATTGGAAATTAACTGACGCAATCTTCTTAGTGCGCCAAGGCATGAACGTTGAAGGGTTCTCTGTTGCTTTTCAGCCTTCGGATACCGAGAGACTGATAGAGATGCCAAATCAATCTGGCGTTGTAACCCTTCTATTATCTTAAGATGATTTTCATATTCATCGTAAGATAATACCTTCTTCTTTAATTGACAAAGAGTTTTCCATATGTTGAGACGGATATCATGGATTCCATCATCCGTCAACATCTTTGGAATGTCATACTGTGAGTCAGCCAAAGGCCAAAACATGACTGGTACTTCACCTTTTGCCAGTTTTTTCCTCATGTTCAGCATTTCCTCTTTATCATTAAATGAAGATTCTTCTACCTGTTTGGACCATAGTTGGTGTTTCCTTGTTGCTTCATTGGATTCAACAAGATTGGTAGAGGAATCACTATTCATGCTGGAAGATGAATGACCCAGGGAAGGTTCGGAGAATAACCTGAACCCCAGGCTATCTTCTGATGGAGAAAGAGTTTCACCTGCCGATAGTAAAGCATCAGACATGACTGGTTTTACGTTTGCAAGTGCCTCGAGATAGGAGGGCTTTCTCATCACTACATTGCCTTCTGAAGAATTTTCGAGACAACGTGAATCACTACTGTGGAGAGGACTTTCGCAGCGAAGTTCATCACCATGAGGAGGACCATCATGATGGGTTACAGCAAAAGATGAAATTTCTTGCTCCTTGGCCTTCTGACCACATAGAGGGTTCCTGTGGCTCTCATCTGAAGAAGAAACTTCAAGATTGACCGAATTTTCATGAAGCAAGTCTTCATGAGGAAGTGTCTGTTGAAGACCTTCGGGATTAATGTTCCTGATATTGGGAACTAAGGGAGTAGAATCTTGAATTCCGACAGATAAATGTCTGAGGGCTTCAAGAACTCCAGCATCGAGCAAGGCCTTGTTGCAGATTGGCCTTTGATCTCCTGACTGTGCTGGGCGGATCTTTTTCTTAGATGCCTTCTTACTCGCTTTAGAAACCACTTGATGACGAAAGTGATTTCTCTGAGCAGGTGTATGTGCCTGATCAGGAAAGATGGTCAGGTTAGGCTGACGATCATCGCTCAAATCAGGTGTATGTGCCTGACTTGGTTGTCCATATGATATGGGGGAGTAGGCCCCACAACCCTCTTGGACTGGAACAGATGTGTGTGTCTGTTCCGGAGTGAATTGTTGATGTGTCACTCCACTGCTAGGGATAGATTTATGTGTCTGTCCCTGAGATGATGCTGAAGCTGTTATGATATCCTGGCAAGCATCCAGAATATGAGCAGGAATTTGCTTCTGCTCTTTCACCATTGACAAAATATGTTTGGTGACTTCAGCCGCCGGAACAGGGATATACGTCCATTCCGGGCTTGGAGTAGGTGTATGTGCCTGCTCCTGTCCTCCTTTTCCTGTCAGTGAATCCTGACAGTACTCAAGTGTGGAGGCAGAGAGTTTAGTCTGTCTCCTGTTTGTCGTCGGGGCTTTCCGACTGACTTCTCCGTGCGCTACCAAACGAGACTGTTGGTAGGCTTGATTAGTATTAGCAGGTGTATGTGCCTACTGATTACACTTCGCCAAATGCTGTTGACGAGATCCATCATATGTAGTCAGACGAGCCTGCTGACTAACTGCTGATGTATAAGCAGGTGTATGTTCCTGCCTATGGTACTCCGCCGGAATTGCCTGGCGGGATCGGCTTGATGCTGCCAGACGAGTCTGCTGGACAGCGGGATTAAAACGAACAGGTGTGTATGCCTGCTCGTTATTTGCCACCAAGTTAGGTTGGTGGACTTCTCCGGAGATGACAGGGATGACAACCTGCCTATTGTTAATCGGGTTCCGTCTCTGGCGATTCATCTTGCCTGCTCGGGTTCGAGGAACCTGAGCTGAACGCCTGGAGTCGGTACCCTCATCATGTTGAGGGCGCACTACCGCACGAGTCTGGCGGCGATTGTTGATGGGAGCCCTTGAGAAGGACTCCTGTCTCTTTGAATTAAGGTCCTGCGGGACCTGCTCATTCACTTCCTCGGAGTAAGGGAGTGAATGGAAATTGCGTTCCGGGGATAATGACCCGAAACGGTTGGAGACGGTAGTCAGCACCGCCTGCTTCTTGATTGCTGGTCGCCTTTGTCCGGACGACCAGGTAGAATTGTTAACTTGGAGGGCTTGACGAGCGGCCTCCAGAGTTGGGATAGTACCGTTGCGACGGTACTCCTTAACCAGTGCATTAGAAACACAGCGTTGAAGACGCTGAGTTGGTGATGTCATCCTCAGAGCGGATGACGTTCCAGCAGGAGTAGCAGCATTGGTTTTCACAGCAGCAGACCTCACAGTAGAGGTGTTCCCAGCAGCAGTATTCACAGGGGTGAATTTAAGGAAAGCCATTTTTTGTAGAAGATCTTGAAAAAAGAGTGCCTTTTCCATGTAACAGACATAATCAAGATGAATCCGGCTACTGCATCTTTTGGATGATCATATGTCAATGATTGCCTTGTTGGCCCAAAGGGCCTAACAGATAAGAAGAACATCACTTTAACTTGGTTAAGGATTCACGTCGGGTTCACCATTTTTGTTTCGCGCGGAATCCGGGGATGACCTCCTGGACGGGAGATTCAAACGTTCCGATCGGTTTCTAACGGGTTTGTTCGTAGAACCGGAAACATCCAATGATTCCACATCCGTTTGGACCTACTTTCCAAAGGCAGGCGCTCATTAGCTTGTGGGCTAATGAGGCTTAGGAATTTGCATTGGTCGAGAGGATGGGAGGTCGGACTCATCACACCTTTTTGAGGGGAATTATTGTCTACTCCGGGACTCTCTTTATAGATTTAAGTTAAGTTCGTGAATCCTTATTACATTACCAAGTAAAAAATGAGCTTTCCTTTAGTTTTAACAATCAATGATTAAATATGCAAGAAATTTAGGGAATCTTTTATATGTATTCGAGGTTCTTCATCAATATAGAATCATCTATATTTGTTTAGAGATTCTTGGTCAATGGTATCCTTCAAAACATTTATATAAAAGTCTCTTGGTCATTTTGATGACCAGGCTGGTTTTAAAGCCACTCAGTGGGGCACTTGAAGTTTATCGTCATTCAGAAGGACAGAGATTATTTCAATGTTGGGATCGAACCCATAAATGGGCTACCTACGTATCCTTTGTTTTGAAAAAGGAATCAGAACCCACGTAGTTCGAGGAATGGGATATGATGTTTTATGATTGATGGCTCAAAGATGAATGTCATAATTACTTTTACACTCTAAACTCACGTGAGTCATGCTCGGTGTGAGAAACAAGAGGTATTGGTAAAATTCAGACAATTGTGCCATAAAAGATGCAATCATAAGAATTTGTTTTGGGGCTTATGTATAGATGACTGCCCAGATAGACGAAAGTTTAGGATTTACTTTTAGGGAGAAAATCCAAGAACAGGGTCCACAAAGTTATATGTGATTCATGGAGATTTGAATACTCTAATCTTGGGGCTTACTCCTAAGGAGGATGCCCAAGTTAGGAGGGGACTTATGATTGGGTTTTATTCCTGAAAAGGAAACCCAAATCAAAGGTAATTTATGACTGGTTAAGAGAAATTTTAAGAGACTTGGGGCTTACTCCTAAGAAGGATGCCCAAGATTTATGACTAGGACTTATTCCTGAGAAGAAAGCCTAGGTTAGGGGACTTGGGGCTTACTCCTGAAAAGGAAGCCCAAGGTTATGACTGAGTCTTATTCCTGAAAAGGAGACCCAGGTTAGGGATTAAGGTTTGGGGCCTACTCCTGAGGAGGATGCCCAAGATTAAAGGACTTGATTGGGGCTTATTCTTAAGAAAGATGCCCAAGTTAGGTTTTTATAATTGGGGATTTATTCCTGAAAAGGAGACCCAAATTAGGATTCTCTCATTTTAAAGGATGAGGTTGAATGAATGAACTCTCAATCTTTGGTGACATAAAGATGTTTAAATCACTAGGTTTTGAGAGATATTTCACAGAATTCCTTTCAGATAAGGATGTCAAACCAAGAAATCATGCCATAAATGGCTTTGAAGAGTATCTTGAAGACTGAATCTTGAATAGGAAGGGTGAAATGGCTTAAGAGGGGTAAAAATGGGCAAGGTGGGCACCCAAAAAGATAGGGGCGCGCAAGTATTAAAAGTCGTGCAAGTCCTGCGGCGGCGCGCAAGTATTGGTCGCGCAAGTATACTTGCGCGACATGAGGGATACTTGCGCGATTTTCAACCAGAGTTGAAATACTTGAGCGAATCTTTATTAAACCCTTTATAATCCTCTTGAGGTTTTTCCAGAGAAGGTACGCGCAAGTTATTTTGAAGGAATTAAGTCGGCGCGCAAGTGTTTGATAAGTTTCAACACTTAGGCCTTCCTTCTTCCCTTTAGATCTTCCATTCTAGGTAAGAAATTACCTTAGAAGTGTTCTGGAAGCTTTGAGAAGAGACTTGGGCGTCGGGAGCTTCAATCCGAGTTTCTGAAAAAGGATCCTCTCGAATGGGGGGCCCACAGGGTCTATTTATAGGCAAAAGAAGACCCCGGGCGGTTACTAGGTGGTTACCAGGCGGTTACCACATATGTCGCGCAAGTCCCTTGCACGAACATGAGGAGTCGCGCAAGTATTGAGGCAGCGCGCAAGTGTACTTGCGCGACCAAGAGGGAACTTGCGCGATACATGGGCAATGTTCTCCTTTTTTATCCCTTTGTCGATTTTTGATGTTTCTTCAAAGGATTAATCACTTTGAGCTCAGATATTCCCTTTTCCGAACTTTAGATTCCGTGACGAAAGGAGCGTCAACAGTAACCTTTAGAGTTTTATTATTATATTGTATTTACAAGTTTTTTTTGATATCCCTATGTCATATAGAATCGGTTCGGTAATCTTCATACATCTCCATATGATCATTAGTTGTAACTTCACAAATTCATATCTTAAGGTTTGTATAACCGTAAATCCAAATTTATAACTTGAAATTGTTTATCATTAACTCCCCCTATATCTTTTGTACTACAAATTACTTTATCTAGTACATCTTCATACTTTAAACATTGTATAGTTTTCAACTTTAACACTTTATAACTTTATATTCATACAAACTGTCACCGTCTAGAAACATCAACTTGAACCATGAGAACATTCTCGTAAATATGATGTTAGAAACATTGATTATTATCATAGTATCACCTGAATTTGTATTATTAGGAACTCATACATATTTTTTTAAGTAGTAACTCATTTTCCTAGTATACAAAAACATGCACAAAAAAGATGTTGAAAACAATACAACAACTATTAAAAAATCATCCCAAAGGATCGTCAATATCCCACTTTTTATTTTTCGGAAACATTATCAACATTTTCAATAAATCTTTTATAAAGTTCCATCAAACCATATCCTTTCTCATAGAGAGTTTCATGACATTGTACTTCCAATTTAAGAAATATTTTTGAATAAATTTCATCCCTTTATAACAAGTAATTTTGTGTCCATGATATTGATAAACTCCCCCTCAATCAACTCCACTTATATAATTTTAAATTTTTTACCTTTTACTTAATCCCCCTTTATATGATAGCACTAGATTTCAATTCTTAAAATATAGTGTATAAAGTTATACTTCTTCTTACCCTTTGAAAAAATAATCTAAAGGATATAGATATATCTTTAAAAACATTCTTAAGTTGGTGGTGGATTTTAAACATGTAGTTTCAACCTCAATTCCTCAAATATTTACCTTGGAATATATTTGGTGAAAAAATCATAAATTTGGTCTTTCATTGAAATATAATAAATAATTATATATCCTCCAGTAACATTATCATTAATAAAATGATATTGAATGTCAATTTGTTTCGATCTGAAATGTTGAATTGGATTTTTAGAGATATCAATGGCACTTTGATTATCACAAAGAATATTCAATGGTTTTTTAACATTTACCCTAAAATATTCTTGTTTAAATTTCATCCATATCATTTTTGTACATTCCTAGGTGGTGGTAACATATTTTTATTCCACTAAACTCAAAGTAAAAAAAACTTTTTTTCTCAATATTCTATCTCACAAAACTTTCTCCCAAGAAGAGAGTTCCTTATGATGTAGATTTTTTATCATTAAAATCTCTATCCTAATCAGCATAATTGAAACCAAGAAAGGTCAAATCACTACTCCACCTATATATAATTACATATTTTATATTCCTTTAATATACCTAAGGATAAATTTACCCACCATCATATGTGATTTCTTCATATCACTCTGGTATCTTTCACACAAAGTTACAACATATGCAGTGTTTGGTCTTAATGCAATAAGATAGAGTAAACTCCAGATCGACTTATAAAATTCCTTCTAATTTACCCTTTTCTTAGATTCATCTTTACTCATCTTTATGCCAATGAATATAGGTGTAGAAAATACCTTTGAATATTTCATGAATTTTTTTTAATAATTCCTTGTAATAATTTTATTTTGATAGGAATATGTATCTTCCTTTCTATTGAACTTATAATCCCATAAATAAGTTCAACTCCCCAAGCATTGAAATCTCAAAGTTCTTATTCATTTTTTCAAAAAATTATTCACAATATTTATTCCTATCACCTATAAAAAGTATATCGTCAACATAATCAATGAAATTTAAGGTACTTGTACCCATATCTTTGAAATATAAGTTTATATCAACTTATTATTTAGAAAATTTTAACTACTTCAAGAAATATCAAGTTTTGAATACCATGAAGGAGGGGCTATTTTGTTACATATTGTTACTATTTTAAAGTACTCATAAAACCCTATTTATATGATGCTTTGGTTGGGTTTAATTTAGGGGTGCTTCAGGTAAAAAAATTTAAAATTTTGGAAGTTCTTGAGATGTGCATGATTGGTGCATAGCTTGACCAAACTATACACTCTGCTAGTATAAACTATGAAAACCCATGCAGTGGGGATTTTCATGGTTGGATAATGTTTTTTCAAACCATGCACCCACCAATGAGAAACCATGAAACCCCACCATTAGGGGTGCACAGTTAGGGTGCATGGTTTGAAAAACTATGCATCCCTTCCTAGATAACCATGAACACAACTTTTAATTAATCCAAAAATTGATTAAAATTTTCCCAAACACCTATTTTGACCCTCACTTATCCCTTAACTCGGTTTTTAATGTTTTACTAGGTATTTGGGGAGCCCAAGATCCAATGTTTTCTCCTCTAAACCCATTGCAAGGTGGATTGAATCTATGAAATCTTTGTTTGGTCCTTTCTTGGTAAGTTTCCTCTCCTCATTCCTTCTATCTCGCTCTCATATCCTCTCTTCCATAGGGTTTTTATGTCTTAATGTTGTTGGAGGATCTAATATAATTTGTTTTAGATCTTGAATCTAGGTTTGATTCTAAAATCTTAATTTTTGATGTTCTTTATTGGAGTTTCCCATTTTGGGATTTTTTTATTCATTATCTTATGATCCTGAGGTAGGTGGTTCTATTAAGATTTTCCAATTTTATTAACCATAAATTTCTTGATTTAAATTAAATTTATTAATTTAAATTTAAATTATTTAAATTTGTTTGTTAAAAACCAAACTCCATTGAATTGGTGATTTGGATTTGATTTGGAATGGAAAATTGTGGAAAAAACCCAATTCCATTGAATTGGAGCGTATTTTTAGAAATTGATGGAAATTTGTGAAATTGAATTTCAAAATTTAAATGGTGAAAATTGATTTTTGTAAATGATTTTTGGAATTGATTTCAAAGTTTTATTTGAGAAAAATTGATTAAATTGTTTTGATATAAATCCATTGGTTTTATACTAGAAAAATTCATGATTTGATTAAAAAAATATTTTGGTTTTTAAATGGAAATTAGAATATTGAAATGGGAAATGGGTTGAGTTTTATTTTAAACAGTTTTGAAATAAATTGAACATTATTGAATTTTGTTTGAGAACATGAAATCCTAGGTGGTTAGTGATTAATTAGGGACAAACATGCTAGGATTGGAATGTCCTAGCATTGGATTGATTCTTTAAAACTCTAACATAAATGTATAAGTATATCTTATCTCTAGTGGGATGTTGGTTAGTATTCTTTGTCTAGTGTCAAAGGGACATGTGTGCACATTTTCTTTTTTCATGATAAGTTTGTGAGGATCCCATAACCCGGAACTACCGTACCTCTTGGAATATGAACATGTTTCTCATTGTCAAATGTTTGATATATATATATATATATATGTCATCACTTGTAAACTATTTTACACATGAATCGTGAATTTATATAAAAAAATTATATAAAAAATTTATTAAGACATTGTTTGAAATATTTACATCATTTGAAATGTAAAGCATGATTTTATTTAAATATGATTTTGAAATTCCATGCCTATTTATTTAAAATTAAAATATTTATTTAGTTAATTAAATTTGGAATATTGTTATGGAATCCTTGGTGAGACCCTACTGGGATTTTATCTCACACCCTACCTGTGCCTTTGGGTGTTTGTAGATTTCCTCCTACTGGGTTCAAGTAAGGGGAAAGCACCACTAAGAGGTGGTGGTCATTTTTGATCTTTGGGCTTTGACCTATTGTGACATGTTGGGACTTGGGTTGTTTATACTTTTTTAACTTATGGTACTTTATGGTTATACTTTGTGTTTTCTTACCTATTTTACTTCTAGTACAATTCTACCTGTGGGTTTTTCTTTTGTGCATATTAACTTGTATCACTTTCTACTGTTATGTTTGTCAAAAATTCATTCCCACTTTCATATTGTATAATATCATGTGCTTGTATCTGACCCATAGGTATTGGGAATACCCTTTGGTCTATATCATTTCTATCTCAGGTATCAGGTTACTAGGGTATTCGGGATGGTTCATGAAAATTTTATATCAAAGATGCAGGTTAAGCATCTTTCCTTGATGTTAGTATGCAGTTCTGTAATCTTGTCAGTACATAAGAGGTAGTTACAATTGAGTTCTTATCCATCTCTCACCATAATGATCCTTAATTCACTAGGGGTGGTTTTAGAAAGATGACTTGAGGATTAGTTCTAATCTTTTCTCTACTCTTGGATTCGGTTATATTAAAATCCAAATCTTGTATGTCTATCTGTTGGGATTAATTTCCCTTTTTTCTCTATTTGAGTGTTAATCTAATGTCTTCAATGTTGTTTGATGATGTTTTTAGCATCATTCCTCCAATAATATGTGTGAATGGGATCCATTAGGAAGCTTCTGATGATCCACAATGAGAAATTCCTCCCATGGACCATAATCTAGTTGAAGTTATCCTACGTGTTTTCCAAGCTTTGGGATAGGCACCTACACCCATTCCCTTTCAGGATTCAGTAGTGTAACCTTAAAGGGATATTTTATAGAATCATGATCAGGAGTTCTTTTTAAAAAATACACCAGTATTACAAGTCTTAATGATCCACAACTGTATGAGATTTGGTTGAGTTATATCAAGCTTCTGTTTGGTTCTTAGAGACACCAGATGAAGTCAAGGTGAAATGTACCACCTTCATGCTAGAGGGACCTAGCAGGAGATGGTTTGACATAATGGTGATGGAAAATAAGCATGAGTTATTATATTATAAAGACTTTGAAGTTATTTTCACTGACCAGTTCTATTCATATTCTATAGTGTTTCCTAAGGATTTAGAGTTTTTCAAACTCAAGCAGGCTGACAGGACTGTGACAGAATATGAAAACAATTTTACTGATCTTGTGTAGTTTTTACCTAAGATAGTATTGAATGACAAGATGAATAATTAATGGTCTAATATGGTACATTGATATGATATTCATTACCATTTTTTCTTTTTGAGGATTTATTATTATGTTTATGTGCAAGATAGAGTATTGATGGTCAAAATGGACCTAGCTAGTAAGTTGGGATTGGTGGGAGTCACTTTTTCTTCAAGTATTGGTGGGACTTATTCTAAAGGGAAGAGTAAGCGTAATGATTCTCATGGTGGTACTCAATATATGATTTTTTCTATACCTCTTACATTGCTTAGCATGATCCCTTTGAATTGTTACTAGTGTTTCAATCTAGGGAATTCGAAACGGGTTTTTCCTGAGGCACCTAAGATTTATGGCTCATTCAGATGCTTGGGTCACCTATAGAAGTTATTCCATGTCTATTCTACTCCACATAGTGGAATGAGATCATCAGTGCCTACTAAAACTATGTTGAAATCAGATACTTTATGAGAAAAGGGGTTCCAGCTATAGGAATCAGGAATAAAGCTTCTTCACACTGTGGAAGGGTCTCTAGAGGAAGCGTATATGGGTCCAGTGACTTTTAGAGGTACCATCACTATATCTTTGTCATTAGTGAATGCTTTATTTGATACTGGTGCATCTCATTTGTTTATTTCAACCTATATTTTCAATTTTCTAAATCTTTATATGAATATTTTATCTTATGTGATGGATATTTCTACACCCCTAAAAATAAAGAGAGAGCAGGGTCTCCATAGTACTTCTTGTGTTTTCTCATTTTTGGATATCAAGATTGCTTGGGATTTTCTGGTTATCCACATGAAACCTATTTATATCATTTTTGGGATGGATTGGATCATTTTTAATAAATACTGAATTGATTGTTATCTTTCAAGGGTCTCATTCACTACAAATGATGGGGTGTGCCATGTTTTTCAAGGATAATTAGACCTGAGGTTGAGTAGAGATGGGCCTTCTTATCTGGAGTTGGGGAAAGTAATATTAGTGTTCTATTTTGATTTGGAGTGGGAATCATTTAGTGGTGATGTCCCTCTAATTTTCATCAAGTTTTAGGATGTGTTCCATTCTAACTTCTCTAGTTTTCCACTGGTAAGGGAGGTAGAGTTTTCTATCGAGTTAGTGTCAAGTACCCAATTCATATCTATTTCTTCTTACCACATAGTACTAGATGAAATTAAATAGTTAAATAATTATTTAGATGAACTTATAGGTAAAATATTTATACACTTGATTGTGTCACCTTGGTCTACATCGGTTCTCTTTTATAAGAAATTTTATAGGTCAATTTTCTTTTGTGTTTATTACTGGAAACTCAATCGAGTTATGGTAAAGAAAAAATATTCATTTCCATATATTGATGATTTTTTTGACCAATTAAAAGGGAAGAATTGGTTCTCAATGATTTTTCTTTGATCTGATTACCATCAGTTGAGAAAAAAAGTCTAACATTCATAAAGCCACCATTCAGAGAAGGTACAACCATTATGAGTGCCTTGTCATTTCATTTGGTTTGACGATTGATCCTTTAGTATTTATGGATTCAATAAATAGGATTTTCCATGAGTATCTTGATAATTTTTGTGATATCCTTTTTGGATAGCATCCTTGTTTACTCTAAGTCCAATGAGGATCATGTGCACCATCTAAGAGTAGTGTTGGAATTATTGATAAATTATCAACTCTATGTCAAGTAATCAAAATGTGATTTATGGATTTGGGAAGGGATGTTATTGGGACATGTGGTGTTGGAACATGTTATTTTATTTGAACCTGAGAAGGTAAAAGCTATTATGACATGGGAACAATCGCAAAATGCTTTCAAGATTCAGAGCTTCTTGGGATTAGCTGGGTATTATTGTCAGTTTGTGAAGAACTTCTCAAAGTTGGCTTCTCTGATAATTGATCAACTCAGAAGGAAGTAAAGTTTACTTGGGATTAAAGATGTTAGAATTATTTTTTTGATATGGAATTTATTTTAACTAATGCATTAGTGTTGACTCTCACAAATTCCAGGTAGGTTTATCTGTTCTTCTGTGATGCATCAGGTTCAGGTTTGGGATGCATTCTTATACAGGGTGATCATGTCATTGCCTATAGATCTCAAAATCTTAGGCCACCTGAGAAAAATTATCAAACTCGTGACCTTTATCTTACAACTATGATATATGCACTTAAGATTTGTAGGAAATGCCTTTTGGGGAAAGTTTTACCATGTTTTTAGACCACAAGATCTTGGGTTATATCTTCTCTCAAAAATATTTGAATCTCAATCAGAGGATTTGGGTGGAGTACCTGTAATATTTTGAATTTGAAATCGCCTATACCTCGGGGAAAGGTAATGTAGTCATTGATTTTTTATGTAGGAAAATTCGGACCCAGGCCATGAAAGAAACATTGGAAGAGTGGACTTTTATGGATATTTTTGCACAGTTACATATTGAAGTTCTAGAATTAGGGGACGAGGTTTCCTTGGCCAATGTTTGGTTGAAATCCTCTCTTCTTGAGAAGATTATTTAGGAATATTAACTTGAATATGAGTTCCATATTATTAGAGACTCTATTTATGGTGTGGAGACCAATACCAACTATTTATTATCTATAGAGGGAATTATATGTTATCAGGATATTTTTTGGGTATCATTATTGATATGGAAATATCTGATGGGTGATTTTCATAATTCCTAATGGATAGTGAACCCAGAATCCATGAAAATGTTCTATGACATGAAATATTGATTCTGGTTACCAAGAATGAGATGTGGTATTTCTAAATTTTTCTCACATTTTTATACATGCCAACAGGTCAAGGTAGAGCACTAGAAACCTTTGGGTTTTCTATATCCACATAAAGTCTCGACTTGGAAATGGGATGAGATCTCTATGGAATTTTTGGTTGTGATATGATTTTTGATTGATAGGCTAACTAAATCGGCTCACTTTATACTCATTTATGATACAACCAAATTTCAGGAGTTGGTAAATCTCTATGTGAAAGAGATCGATCGGTTGCATGGAGTTCCATATGTTATATTCTCGAATATATATCCTTATTATACTTCTTGTTTTTTAAGAGGCATTCAGGAGGCACTAGGATCTTAGGTTCGTTTGAGCATAGAAAACCATCTATAGTAGGATGACCAGATAAAAAGATCAATACAATTGAGAATATGATTCTTTCTTGTGTTCTCGACATCAGTGGGTCTTGGGTTGACCATTTGGGGATGGTTTATTTTTATTATAATAATAGTTACCAATATGTAATCATAATGGATCCTTTTGAGGCCTTGTATGGCCAGACTTATAAATATCCCTTGTGTTGGTTAGATATTGGTGAAATTTCCTTGGTTGGACCAAGCATGGTTCAAGAGACAACATCAATCATTTAGTTGATTTGTCAGAGAATATTGAAATTATAGAGCTAGTATAAATCTTATTCTGATCATCATCATAGACCATTGTAGTTCTTAGTTTCTGATCAAGTTTTATTGAAAGTTTCACCTCGGTTGGGTCATCAACAGCTTAGGAGATAATGGAAACTTGCTCCTCATTTTGTGGGACCTTTTGAGGTTATTGATCAGGTGGGGAAAGTTTATTACCATTTAGAATTTCTACCGTAGATAACCTCGATAGAAAACATGTTCCATGTATCACAGATCTAATAGTATCTTTCTTATCTATCTCATGTTCTAAGCAGGAGTGATCTCGACGTCATGCCTGATTTATCTATGACTGAGCATCCAGTTAGGATAGTTGATTCTGAAACCAAGGTATTTCATGGGAGGAATATACCTTTGGTTCGAGTTCTATGGCACTAGGTCCTAATACTCATGAGAAATGGGAGAGGGTCAAACTGATGAGATATCATTTTCCTTATCTTTTTCACATGGAAGCTTATTAATGGGATTTCTAGGGATAGAAAGTTTATATAGTGGGGATTTTGTAACATTCAGTTGTTTTTTTTAGGTACTCCTAAACCCCTCTTTTTATTATGTTTTGGTTGGGTTTCGTTTAAGGGTTCTTTGGGTGAAGATTTAGAAAATTTTGGAAGTTATTGGGCTTTGCATGGTCGACGCACGGTTTGACCAAATTATGTGCCTTGCTTGTGCAAACCGTGTAAACCCAAGTAATGGGGGTTTACACGGTTTGTCAAACTATGTTCCCAATAAAGAGAAATCATGCAACCCCACCAGAAAGGGAACATGGTTAGGGAACATATTTTGAATAACCATTCTTCCCTACACAACTAACCATGCATGTGACTTTTAATTAATCCAAAAATTGATTAAAAATTTCCCAAACACCAATTATGACCCCCGATCATCCCTAACTCAGTGTTGAACGTATTCCCTAGTATTTGGGGCTCCCAATATCTAATTTTGACTCCTAAAAACTCCTTCAAAGGTGGATCAAAGAAAGGTAATATTTGTTCGGTCCTTTCTCAGTAATTTCTCTCTCCCCATTCCTTCTCTCCCGCTATCTTCTTATCTCTTCCACAGGGTTTGTTAGGTCTCTATGTTGTTGGAGGATCTAATCTAAGTTGTTTTAGATCTTGAATCTAGGATTTATTATTGTATATTTGTTGTCTATGTTCTTCAATGTAGTTTCTATTTTAGGTATTTTTGAATCATGATCCCATGATCCTGAGGTGGGTGGTTCTGTTAAGATTTTCTAATTTGATCAACCCTAAATTTATTGATTTAAATTAAATTTCTTTATTTAAATGTAAATGATATCAATTGGTTTGTTAAAAACCTAATTCCATTTAATTTGGGATTTGGATTTTATGTGGCATGAAAATTGGGGAAAACCCCAATTCCATTGAATTGGGGAGTGTTTTTGTAAATTGATGGAAATTTATGAATTTGAATTTTAGAATTTAAATTGTGAAAATTAAATTGTGGAATTTATTTGTGGAATTTATTTCAAAGTTGTATTTGAGAAAAATATCTTAAATTTTTTTGATAGAAACCCACTGGTTTTATCCTGGAAAAAGTCTTGATTTGATTAAAAACCCATTTTGGTTTTTAAATATAAATTTATATATTGAAATGGGAAATGGGTTGAATTGTATTTCAAATAGTTTTGAAATAAATTTCCCATTATTGAATTTTGTTTGAGAACATTCAATCCTAGGTAGTTATTGAGTTTTTAGTGACAAACACGCTAGTATGGGAATTATATGGCACTAAATTAATGCTTTACAACTCTAACACAAATGTATAGGCAGATCTTATCTCTAGTCGTATGTTTGTTAGTCTTCTTTATTTAGTTTCAAAGGGACATGTGTGCACATTGTTATTTTTCATGACAAGTATGTGAGGATCTAATAACCTGGAATTATCATAACTCTTATTAAATGACCATGTTGCTTTTTGTTAAATTATTTGATATATATTTTATTTCTTATAAACTAATTTACACATGCCTCATGAATTTATATAAACTGTTTTATATAAAATATTTATTAATCTATTTTTTGAAATATTTCCATCATTGGAAATGTAAATCAGAATTTATATTAAATATTATTTTGAAATTAAATCCCTGTTTATTTAAAATTGAAAGATTTATTAGGTTAATTAAATGTGGCATCTTGTTATTTAATCCTTGGTGAGACCCTACTGGTCTTTTAGATCACACCATACCTATGCCTTTGGGTGTTTTTATATTTTCTTATACCAAGTTCGAGTAAGGGTAAAGCACCACATAGAGGTGGTAGTCACTATTGATATTTAGGATTTGAGATATTGTGTCTTGTTTGGACTTGGGTTGCTTATACCTATTTGAATTCTGGTACATTATGTTTGTGATTTGGGTTTTCTTACTTGTTTGACTTCTGATATAGTTCTCCCTATAGATTTTTCTTTCGTGCATACTGAATTTTATCTCTTAGTTTATTTTTTTTGTGGAAAATTTGTTCCCAATTTTATATTATATGATTTCAAATTCTTATCGCCAACCCATGGGGATCAAGAACACCCTCCGGGATATGTTAGTGTTGGCTCGGGTGTTAGGTTACCAGGGTATCAAGGATGGTTCATGAAATATTTCAACCCATACAATTATTTCTTCAATTTATACACCATGGTTCCATAATTATCAAGTATAAACCCACTAGGTTTCTCAATATAAACTTATTCTTCAATTTATCCATTTAAGAAAGCTGACTTAAAATCCATCTGATATATTTTTAAATTTCTATGAGCAACAATAACCAAAAATATTCTCATAGTCTCAAGTCTTGAAACAGGTGAAAACATTTCTTCAAAATCAACACTTTCCAGCTTTGAATAACCTTTATAAACAATACATGCTTTATTTCTCAAAATTTATCCCTGTTCATTGAGTTTATTTCTGAACAAAAAAAATCCTATAAGATTCTTTCCTTTTGTTCATGGAAAATATCCTAATTATCATTTTTCTCAATTTGATCTATCTATTTATTCATCTCATTTAACCAACCTTTATGATCAAATTATTCTCTAACATTTTGTTATTCTACCTTAAAGATAAGTGAAATTTTATTTTAAAATCTCAATTTAATTCTAGTCAGAAATAGATCTTGTTGATCTCTAATAATATTATCAAATTTAACTTGTTTTTGTAATGACTAAATTTTTTGTGTTTTTCTTCCGATATTTCTTTCCATATCACTAGTCTAATAAAAATCATTATATATAAGATTAGGCACATATTAATATTCCTTCTCATTAACTTGTATGAAAATTTTCATTCTCTCTCTCATTACACCATTCTAAACATATTTAACAACTTTTGTTAAGTTTAACTATTTTTAAATGACTTTCACATAAAAGGAATCAACCAAATTATTTATTCATTTATTCCATCACTTGTAACTTTTTCCATTAAAAGAATATCTCATTAAAGCACCTTTATTATCTTTTTCATCAAACTTTACTAAATCTATATTTTTTATCTTCATTAATCAAGGACTCCCAAAAACCTTGAATTATTTCATTGTTGAATTTTTATTATGCCACATATCATAGGAAGTCATTTTTTATTCTAATAAAATCAAACATATATCTTGAAAATTTATTTATATACTTATTTATTCTCTATAGAATAATTTGGAAAGCTTTTATTTATAAATAATACTTCTTCCAATTTCAACTAAACTTTGTTTTTTCCTTTCTACTACTCCATTTTCTTTATGAGAGTAGGGATCACTGTACTAGTGTTTTATTCCTCGTTTCTTTAGATAGGACTCAAAAGAGTTAATTTTTTTCATTTCCACTATCTGTTCTTGGATTCAATATATATACACCCAAATCTTTCATTTCATGCTTTTATTTAGAAACCACTAATTTATGCTTCTTTTAAATTTAGCATCAATGTTTTAATCTTGATCATACCAATTTCTCTTATTTTCATGGAACTATCATTTCCAAAAGTGACTGATCCTTCCCCATGTTATTCAATATTTTTCAAGATATTTATATCTCCTTTAATGTGAGGAACAACTACTATAAATATTCCATGTCTTAGTCTTTTTTATATCTTTTAGAGAAATCTCAACAGCAAAATATTTTCCTTCAACTTTACTTTTCCTAAACTCATTTTCTTTTTTGGTATAAGGAATTTTCCCTATAATTATTTTCATACATTCTTTAGCATATTTACTTAGTTTTTCACACCTTCCACAAACCTTAAATAAGTAGTCATATCAATTTTTCCTTGAATCATAGTGACTTTTATTTTGTTTCTTCCTATAATTTAGAGAGTTTTCTCCTTTTCCTCCACAGTGTATCCCCCTTATTTCTTTCCTAATCCCAGGTAAATACATATTATTCTAGAAATTAAATTCCTTGTGCCTATATATCCTACAAAACCAATAATATAAATTGAACCTTGATCTTATATGGAAGTATGGTTTTCCCTAGGATAAATTGTTTTAGATTTGGTATACTTTATAGCATCTGATTTCCCTTGGCATAGGGAGTCTTTATTTCAGAAGATACATTTAATTTATATTATTGTGATGTGTTTATCACAAAATTTATCAACCCAATATCTCCCATTTTTATTTTTAAAACTTCATGGTTAGTATAACAAGATGAAATTTTAGGTTTAGTGGTATAAATTTCACCTGATTCTTGGAATAAGTTCATCCTATATCTTGAGATGTTTTTACCTTTACTCAAAATACTTCTTTTTCCTTATTTTGAACTTTTTATTGACTTCCATGTAAGTTTTGTTATAGTTATTTCTATGAGTATTTTCTTTATAATTATCATCATTATATTATCCATATTTTTTCTTCAGATAGTTCATTCCCAAAATTTTGATTTCTCCACACTCATAACATTTAAGTGGGGGTTTTCCTTTGTATTTCCCTTTACATTTTGGTAATTTTTAGAGATGAGGGACATAATTATATCATTAAATTTATAATTATCTTACTTATATTATGATTCAATAATTCCCAATACCTTATGTTCAGGTTCTTATATTTTAACTTCATCATTGCTTCAAAATCAATCACTTCCTCAATCTTCTTTTTGAAGGCATAAGCTTTCCTCATTTTATATGAAATAATAAGGTTATGTAATTAATTAAAAGAAAAATTATATTTATCTTCTAAAGAAAATATTTTATGATCAAACCTATCCAGAAAGTTCCTCATAAATTTTTTAACAATAGTTTAATATTCCTAGACATCCATGAATATTTTGATTTTTTTAATTATTTCATTAACTCTTATAAAGTAATCATCAATAGTTTTGTCTTTTTTCATTATGATGTCTTTGAAATTACTTCTCCATATTTTAATATTTTCTTCCTTTAATTTTATATTTACCTTGAAGATGCTTTCGAGTTTATACCAAGTTTATTTTGTAGTTTTGAGACCCATCAACTTCATATAAACATTTTCTGACAAGGAAATAATAATAGAATTCTGATATTTTCCATCAACCTTAAGATTCCTTTTTTTAATAAATATTATAGGAGAATATTTATTCATGGGTGGAAACCCTATGTTAGTTTTAACAGTCACCTCCAGGCCAAGAGATGGAAGATAGTGTATCATTCTACTTTTTATCCATGATAATCTTTACTATCAAAGGTAGTAATACCTTTGATATTAATTGAGTTCAGATTTTCCATGATAAATAATATAAGGATCTTATGGGGGGAACTTGCCTACTCTGATACCACTTGAAGTTATTGAGAATTTTTATACCATTGAAAAAGAGGGGTTTAATTAGTGGTGATATCTTATAGTTTCTTTTATTTTTAAATTAACCCCTAAAACTTGTTAAAGTATCAATCCTATGAAATTTATAACTCAACCTTACTCATATTCAAAGATAAGAAAATAAGTTAAGGTGCACAAGTTTTTACAAGGTTCACCCCCAATGTGGGTTACTACATCCTTGTTTTGTTGACTCCTGTTAGTCCAAATGTATCCACTATATAATGAATTGAATAAAAATTATCCAAATCCCTTCATACTCCATATATCTCATAATAGGAGATTATACTAGGCCCCACCAATTATATAATTTTCTTATAATTATGATCTAAGAAAATATTAAAACATGACAGTTGGTCACAAAAAAATTGTCCACAAATTCTTTTTCTGGTAGCACTCAGTCCGTTACACCTTTTTCAAGTGCACCTTAGTCTCCATTCAATATGAATTTATCTAGTGTGCCTCAATTTAGTGCACCTTAGTTTGATGTACTTTGTCTGATGCGCATTTATCTGGTAGCTCTATCTGGTGACTCTTTTCGATGCCTCTACTTCAACTAATTGATTTTTTGGCTGGATACTCACACTATAAAAAAATCCAGTACTTAATCTATTGTACAAAGGTAGTAACTAAATTTATCAATGATTATCTACCCATTTATATAGGAAAAAATCCTTTGAAAATAAATGTGTAAGTACATTCTCCAATTTTGAATCTTTATACTCATATAAACTCTAATTTGACCACCTTAAAAGATTATAAAAGTTAAGATTTAGAAATATTAATATGAACTTCGTTAAAACTTTTCATCAATTTTTATCTTAAAATCTTCTTTAAATCTCTGATTGATTTATAAAAATTGAAATAATATCTCAAAATTTTCATAATTATTGACTTTACAAATCTTACATAAAGTTTCTCAAGGATATTTCTAGGATTTATCTATTGGTAATATTGATAGTCCTTCCTCTATCTAGAAATTCTTCACCTCTTCTCTATCTAATATTTATCATGTGGTCATCTTAGTCCAGTAAACTCATATCTTCTCCATCGAGTTATCTCTATATATTTATTCTGTCTGATTAAATTTTTGGAGGCATGTTTTATGATCTTTTAATCATTTATCTAATGGAATTAAATATCTTTTTTCTGGTAATATTTATAAAGTTTTTCTGGTATAAATGGGTTCCTCTATCTAGTATAACTTCAAATATTTCTCTATTTAATCATCTTTGTCTGATCAGTTGACTTTTCTTTGGAATCTTCCTCTAAGATTCACTTTTTCCAGTGGATCATTCTATAATTTATCTAATTAACTTGTTATGGTAGCCTTCATACTTATCTACCTGGTATAACTTTATACATGTTCATCTAGTAATCTTAAGATATTTCTTCTTCTACTAGATTTAAAAGGTTTCTATGTGATATCCTTGTGTCTAATGGACTCAGCCCAATAATCTTCATACACCTCCATCTGATCATTAGTAGTAGCTTAACCACTTCATATGTTTAGTTTTTTATAGCCAAAACTTTAACTTTTTAACTCGAACTTTTTGATCATCATCATTCCCTTTGTCTGATATACTTTATACAAATCTATATGGTGCATCTTTATACTTTAAACTTTGTACTATTTACAACTTTATTACTTTATATATTGAGATTTTTACAAAATATCTGTGTCCAAAAACATTGTATTTAACTATGAGAACCTTATAGTAATCATGGTGTTAGAAAAATTTAGGACTAGCATAGAATCATCTAACTTAGTGTGAATAAGAATTCATACTTCTTCTTATAAGAAGAAAATCATTTTCCTAAAACTAAAAAACATTCACAAAAAAAAAGATGTTGAAAAAAAATACATCATTAAAAAATCATCCCAAAGGATATTCAATATGTAAATCTAGTAAAAAATTCTCATAAGAGGAATTTGAATATAATTATTCTAGAAAAAATAATCACAATAATGTGAGAGTATAAATCCAGATTCATGAAATAAATAATATTAGTGTATATCATGCTTAATAAAAGAAAATGAATATGGATATATAAGAGTGTGAGTAAGAAACACCTGGTGAACATGATCTATCAAGATTGAATAAAACAATCAACATTTATGGTTGAAAAAAGTAGTAAATAATGCATAAATTAGGACAGCATGATATAACTTATTCAACTAATTGGATTATATTCATGGGCCAGGGGAACTAAGATTCCACTATGAAAACAAAATAGGAGTACAAGGGAAGAAATAAGTTTGAGAAGATAATCATAAACACACATGATGCGCCATAGCATAGAGGGAAGCATACAATAGATAAAATAATGATAATAAAAAATAAAATATGGGAATAAACCCCATTACTAGGGTTTGGTCTAACCTTATTTGAGAAATTGGTGTTGTATCTTGATTATAATCAGTTCCATCATCCACTATATTCATCATTCATTGGGTTTAGTCCATTAAGAACTGTAACTTCCTCATGAATCATAGTGTATATTTCCATGGGATATTACGATCTCAATGGGGATCCTCACTATGCACTAATGTATGATGATGCCCATTTTTTGTCCTCCTCTATTGAATAGGTAGTCAAACCTCCTTCCCTTATCCTCTTATTGAAACTGAATCCCAAAAATAGGAACTTCCCAAAATTAATTATGCCTCAAACAAGGTGAACTTTTATGTGATAACAGTTGCACGTTACTCAAGGAATGAATGTAACAAACCCTCCAAATCATGTCACATGTGGATTTACATTATTAGCTTCATCATAACTGCCTGTATCTAAAGGTATCTATAAGATACATACAGTAAAAATAGGCACAATGGGAGGTAGTCATAAGTTCTACATGAGGTTAAGATCATGCTACATAAGATTCAATCTCCTATGGTTTAATATTTAAACTCATAAACCACATAAGATTAAATAGATGATAAATATATCACATTGGGTAATCCACATTCTCACATAAGGTGTAACCTGAGATTGCATGAGATCGACAAAGTCTCACATCAGGTGAGGTTTTCTACTATGAAAAAATCACCCCTCATGTGTTTTGTTCCATATTAAACCCTTCTTCCATGTGAGATTAAAACCCTACTTCTCATGTAAAATTGATTGAATACCACATAGAAGGTAAGAACCAAACTTATATAAGAATCATTTCAAATATCTCATATAAGAATCAGCACCCCCAATCACACCTCATGTAAGAATGAACATCCCCAGTCACACCACATGTAAGATGTACCACATCCCATGTCATATTTACCAAAAAAACATAGAAGGAAAAAACAATTCAAAATATAGAATAAAACCATTGAATTACCAAAAAATAGTGAATAAAATTCACAAAAATAAATGAATAATGAATACCTTGTCTCAGATGATATGATATTTCCATGATTCTTCACATAATCTTGGTAGGTATCACTGAGAATCAAAAAACAAACTCATTTCTCCTAGGGTATCCATGGGTTGTGTGAATATATCAATGCTTGGGAAGTAATCTCTTATATTAATTTTATTCTTGAACCTTCATTATAATGGATGAATATAAATAAGAGATAAGAAATAATATTTGATCTTAGAATTTCTATGATAATAATAATGTTCACTAACCATATCATGATCTTTGCCTCCTTTTATAGGCACCAAGTACACTCTTAGAGGGTCCAAACATTTCATAAACATTTGATAATAAAAGGTTAATGCTACAAAAAAAATTTAACTCCTTTCCCATAAAAAAAAGAAACATTCTACTTCTTAAACATTTCATATTCCATCATAAACTTACTTTAATTCATCATCATATGATGATTAACAAATCATGATAGATTAAAGTGTACAAACAATAATATTTAATGGATTTTATGAGTTTTTATATAATTCATACACTTCTATGTAGTAAACCACGTTGTTTTTTACACCAGAACCAACCAAGACATGGTTTATCCCACCACACCAAGTCATGGTTTGAGTTTTAGTTTATATTTCTAAAAACCCTTGGAGTGAGTCATAATTTTTATATAAAGAAAAATTTTGAATAAAAACTGTTGGTGTTGGTACATGTTGATGATATAAACTTTTGAGGTTCAAATATAGAGTTTTATATAATTTATTAATATCTTGAAGAGTGAATTAAAAATATATTTAATAAGATAGTTAACTTTCTTTCTCATTTTTCAAGAGACTCGGGATAAAAAATGAACTTTAATATTTCAAGAGAAACAAGTTAGAAAACTATTTAAGAAATTCAAAATGGAATATTGAAAAGCTATATAAAATTTAATTCAAGTAGAAGTTAAATTGACTAAAAAGTGAAGTTTGAAAGTTTTTGAATGCCTTTGAATATAGAAAAATAATTAGGAGTTTAATATATTTTATAGTCACATGGTTTGATTTCATGTTTACTAGATGTTTGGATATAAGATATAAATATGTTCCCATGGGGATCAATTTAGTTTATAGATAAATCTCACTTGACCCAAATTAGGCATGTGAATTAACTCACATTTAACACCTCAATATGCGGTTTTCCAAAAAACATAGTATGGTTGGTTGAGGTTGTTTAAATGGTGGGTGGGTTTGAGTTTGAATAAAGTTATAATAATTCATAAAAATTTATACAAAATTTAATTCAAAAAAATAAAAAATGTTTCAATAACAATAATTCTTTTAAATACCATACTATAAAAGTAATAATTTTTAATAACTCCATATTTAACACTAATCATTCAATAAAAGAATATCTTTCATTTCAAAAATTATTTATATATAATAAAATTTTTAAAAAAAGTTTAAAATTGGGAGTATATAATGTTTTTATACTTATGGAACGTTGGTTGGGTCAAACTAACTAAAAACATAATAACCCACTAACCTGAGCGAGCCCAACTCTAAGAAAAAATTAACCCAACTTTTCCAAGGTGGTTTTGTGGTTTAGCAGGTGGGTCAGATTGGGTTGGGTCTATTTTATGGGTTTGTATTTTTTTCACACCTCTGTAAAAATATTTGAGTGAGTTTAGAGATTAATCTATTGGTTGTGAATAGAATATTCTAACATATTAAAATAAAATTATATTATAGACACTTTTATATTTCCTATAATGAAAATACCATGTTCTTACTGGTGTAAAATGGGAAGACTCTATTGATGATAAGAATTTAACTCCTTGAGGTGTATTTTTTTTATAAATAAAGTGTATTATTTGACTTTTTAAGAAATAAGAACCTATTTATTTAAGCATAGAATAATTCTAATGCAAAATAGTTTTGTAGGTATGAACACAAATCATATGGATGAAATAATATCTTGAAGACTTGAATGAAAATGAAGGATTTCTACTATCTGTTGTGCATGACAATGTGTGTTCCACTAACATGAGTAAAAATCTGGTTCATTACTCTAGGAACACACATATTGAGATTAAGGATCATTTTATTAAGTAAATAATGGAAAAAAACTCGATTAAATTTTATCATTTGATCAAATTATAGATATCATGACCAAATCCCTATCAAGATCTGTTTTGGAGAAACACTAGTTGAACTTGGGAGTTCTACCATATCAAACCACTTGAGGTATTTAAAAGAGGCCCCTAACCCCCTTACATTCATTGAAAATATTTTTTTAAATTATAAAATTAAGGTATAGGGGTAGTTTCATATTGAGGAAGAGTTTTTCATACTAGTAGAAAAGGTGTTATTAAGGACTGTTTATTGTTTGGTTAATTAGTCTTGTTTTCTATATAGAGTAAAACCCACATGATCTTTTATTTGGTCAATTGAATCCCTTGTACAAAAGTTTTAGTGTCTTTAAGCTTAAAATTATTTTATTTTTTCGAAGGGTAAAGTGTTTGAAAAACTGAGGGGGAGTTTTCTCATTAAAGGATAGATTGGTTACTAGTGATATGGTTTGTAATTTTCTCATCTATTTTGATATTTTTTAACTTATTGAAGAATATTTAAAATTTATTTCTTGGTTTCCAAAAAAATAAAAGGGTGATTTTGTTGAACACGTATCTTGGGTAAAATTTGTTTTATTTAAATATTTCATTGGAAAAAAATGAATTTTTCACAGTGAGTAGAATTGTGAAGGAATTAAATTATGTTGAGTATAATTTTTTGATATGTTCAGCATAGAATTTTGTGTGGATTAGAAATTTAAGATGTCTCTGGTATAATTTTCTGAAATGAATCTATTTTTAGTAGACCTAATAATTTTGATGAGTAAATGTTAAGAAAAATGTAACACCCTGATATTTTATGAAAAATATTCTTTTAATTTCATTAATGTCTTGTGTTGTATTATACACCAAGATTACCTTGCGCTATACGCAACACCGTATTAGCTTGCAGTATACGCAACACTATTCTTGGATCGTGTTACACACAATTTTGATAATAGTTATTCTACACAACATTGAGTATATATATATATATATATATATATATATATATATTCAATGTATAAATGAAATATGGTTGGATTCTGTTATACAAAAAAACAAAGTATTCTTTCACAACACGCAACCCTGACTTGGCTTGCATTACACGCAATCTCGACCTTCCTCGATAGCGTGTGTTGTACGCAATACCGGGTCTTAATAAACAACGATATATTATTATAATATTTTCCTGAACTAGCCATTATGAATAGTATTAAATAAATTTTGAATTTTATAACATTATTATACATCTTAAACATTTTCTAGAACATGGTATAAGAACAAAATAAATTTTTCGGGTAAAATAAGTATTTTTCAAAAAATGCAGTTTTGCCGCCTTTTGATGGCGCACCCACTTTAAATCTAGATTTTGACATGTTTATATGTTCAATTTGACAAAATAAAATTCTTCTTTTGAATCAGGATATAAAAATTTACATTAGATAAAGTTTTGATATTTTTCCGATAACTTTCATATTTTAATGAATAGTAAAAACACGCTATATTTTAATTAAAAACAACTTTTTTCATCGTAATATATTATATGGTTAAATTATAAAATTGAATGGTTTTAAAGTATAAATAGAATATATTTTTACAATTTAATATAATTTATGTCATTAGCATTGATTTTACCTTGAATTCGTAGGTTAAATCAATTCAATCTTTTACAATGTTTTAAAGAAAAACCCGTTTTCTTTCGACAACGGGATTAATTTTAATTTAATTTCTGCATATTTTGTGTATTGAATTTGGAAAAATGGATTCCATATTTGGAATCAGTGGGTCCAAATTATGTTAATAAGCTACTTTTTATTTTTGGGCATTGTGAATAGTAACTACGGTAAATTTTATTTACTATAGTTAAAGGTAAATCGGGTAATTAAGGGTAAATATAAGATTATAAAATTACCCTAACACTTGGAAAAATCCTATTGTATGGATAAAAGTAGACCCATATAACCTAAGGGTTGGATTAGATTCATTTTATGGACTTTTTTCCATGAAAATAATTTAATTATTATTAAAACCAAAGAATGTGACAACATGTCACTTTTTTAAATCTTATAAGTATAATAATTTTAATTTAGTGATAAACTTCATCAAACTTAGAACATGAATAGTATCCAGAAATCTAATACAATTATCTACATCATAGGAATTTATTTATAATTTTTAGGGATTAAATAATTATCATTTATTATGACACAAAGATGATGCAGTAGTTGTCTTATTAATGAAATATTGACATAATTGATGTTATAAATGCCGAAATAAATGTAATTTGAGACTTTTTATGACTTAAATTAATTTTCTAGGTTAATATGACATTTTATTGTTCATATAAGTAACTTGGTTCGAACTTATCATTCTGTTATAAATTTCATAAAAATCATGTACCAAATAGTTTTAAAATTGACATAAATTAGTTTTTAAAACAAATATTATATTATTAATTGTTATTTAATTCCCAAAAATCTAAGGTTCGGCAAAATGACTTAGATAAGGATAGATATATTAATAATAAAAAACTTGGGGTTCTTTTGTCTTGATATAGTAATTTTATTAACCTTATAGTGTAAGAAAACAAGAAGACATGGTAAAAGTTAAATTATCTAACTTAAAGTTAAATCTAAATGATAAGGTTAAAATTGATACCTAAACTTGTCTAAATTCTATTGGACGAGAGTATTTAGACCCATACCCACCTTAGCTTCGAAATATATCAATTTGGAGCTATTTAAAACCTAACTTGACTTTATAATAAAATAATATTTTTAGTTTTCCCAAAGGTGCCCCTCTCCTCCCTTATAAAAGGGCACCTCCTCCCTCTCCTCCTCACACCAATTTGAGCATTCAAGCTCGGCCAACCCCTGCCAAAATCTCTTCTCCACTTCCCTAGTATCATACTATATGTTCTGGTCTTCTTCAAATACCATCCTTAGTTCTTTAAGTGGAGGTTAAGAAAAGGCGTGTCAAAAAGAGGAGGTTCGGACACTTACGAAGCAAATCGGACTTAAGGTAAGGGAAAATCTCGCAATCTCAATTTTTATCCGAGATTGTTTATAATTTTAAATTTAATGGGGTGTATTTTATCATACACATCCATGTTTCATCAATATGTAATATTATTTCCATCCACCTACAATTGTTTAAATCCATTTTTTCCCTTCGGCGAGTTTTCAGTAAAGGATATGAAAGGAATCTTTTGTCGTTTTTCGTACGAGGTACTTTTTGACTTTTCCGACAAAAGTATGAGAAGAATGTTCTTTTAACTTATACAAAATGAATGGATTTTTAAAACATTATTTCCAAAAATCTTCCTTTACAAGTTTTCAAGTTTATTTTTAATCAACTTATTTTAGTTTAGAATTCTATGACATGTTATGAAAGGAAAAGTGTTTTTGAAGTAGAAAGGATATTTTCCTCAAGAATGAAGTTCAAGTGTTTTATCAAAATTATTTTCCATCTATGATAATAAAGGGTTCTGTTTATATCCCTATTATTACATTGATTTGACTATGTTGTGATGGAATTATTTTTATGAATTCCTTTATCATATATGAATTGTTTTATGGTGTCATGATGTTTAAGATTCCCATTTTTATTACATGGGTTATGCAATGATGTATGGTTTATGATTTTGTGGCAATCATAATAATGGTATCATTATGAGATGGGTGGGACCTATATCTCCCTCCAATGCATTGGGTAAGGATTTTATATCTCATGAGATAGACATGGCTGGAATGGTAGGTTATACCGGTTCAGTGAAACAGGACTGAAACGAGGAATGAACTCGGTTCAGAAAGGGACTTTGTCCACAAAGATAGTCTTTCCAATGAGTCTTGACTAAAAAGAAATGATTCTCTATGATTATGTGTGTATGCCACAAAGTTTCATGTTTTAAGTTATGATTATTGGGATTACATTTCACTACTATTATTTATCCCATGTTATGAAATTATGATCTCTTTTGCAGGTTAAGATTTCCAAAAGATATGTTCTTATGAATATGACGTGATTGATATTTCTTTTTTTTACCCTTACTAAGCATTTGAGCTCACCCTTTTATTTTTTCTTTTCCCCAGGACATAAAGAAAGGATTTAGGTTTAGAAAAAAAAAAGATCTTTATGGGAGATGTTGAAGATCTTTCACCACGATTAGAAGATTATATTCCGAGTTTCCAAAGACACTAAACTATTACGGTTCTTGTGTGTGTGTTTTTGTTATGTACTAAGTATTCCACAAAATTAATGTAATGTCCATGTACGTTAGGCTTCGGGTCTCTACAGTTGGTATCAGAGGAAAGGTTTAGTCAATTTTTGGAAACTAGGATGCGAAAACGTTAGTGAGATCCCTAGAGATATTTCTAAGATATGTCTAGGGATGTCTCTAAGGATAAGTATACGTATAGGATATAGTCCTAGAACTACGGTAACGATATTAGAATTTAACCTAAGATGTTAGATATTAAGGGTACTCTCCCTTTATTATGTTGTTTTCCCTAGCACGATTTTTGCCTCTCACACTATTCTTTTTGGGTTTTAGACGATGGCTGGAACCCGAAGGAACCGTGTTGATCAATGCAATGGACAATGCAATGATTGTCCTCCTGAACAAAAAAATGTTATGGGAGATGGAGTGAAAAATATTATTACTATACTTACACAAGCTATGAATCATTCTGGACTTCCAAATGAGCAGAGAAGGGAACAATATTCTATTGAGTCCTTCATGAGGCAACGTCCACCTTCTTTCAGTGGGTCTTCCGATCCACTTGTTGCTGAACAATGGATCAGTACCACTGAAAAGATATTTTCAGTTCTTCAATGTTCTGAACATGATAAAGTCATCTTAGCAGTATATTGTTTGGAAGGTGAAGCTGATCAATGGTGGAATATTATCAAGAATACGAGGCCAAGAGATGAAATTGAGTCCATGGAATGGGACGAGTTCAAGAACTTGTTTTTCAGTAAGTACTTCCCTCGTATTCTTCGAACAAAGATGGAAAAGGAATTTCTTGAGCTGAAGCAGAAGG
This sequence comes from Viscum album, assembly GCA_963277665.1. Taxonomy (NCBI): domain Eukaryota; kingdom Viridiplantae; phylum Streptophyta; class Magnoliopsida; order Santalales; family Viscaceae; genus Viscum; species Viscum album. The sequence continues at coordinate 772,805,053 of OY728131.1, read as the reverse complement.
ATGATGAATCTGTTGGTATATACGAAGCGAATTTTACAAGACTTCCAAGGTATGCATCTGGCATTATCATCCAACCTGAAAGTAAAGTTGATCGATTTTTCAGTGGCTTAAAACCAAGTCCTAGATGGGCATTAGCTATAAGAGACTTCAGTATCTATGAAGAAATTGTGCGTTGTGCTATCAAGTTAGAAATGGAAGTTGGTGTTACATATCCATCTCATGGTTTTGACAAGAAACGAAAGATGGAGTTCAAGGAGAAATCTCAGAATAATGGTGAAAAGAAGATGAATTTTTCCTTATGCACAAAGTGTGGAAAGAAGCATGGTGGAGATTGGATTAAAGGGACTAGAAAATGTTTTAAGTGTGGAAAAGAAGGTCATCGAGCAGATGAGTGTCGAAGTAATGGAAAAAGGGTTTCTAATGATGTGAATAAAGCAAACACTACAGAGAACGCACCACCAACACTTCAATGCTTCAAGTTCAAGGAAATGGGGAATTATGCTAATAAATGCCCTAATCCAAGGGTTAGTGATGATCGACATGAGCAACCGCTTAAGGCAAAGGACAAAGGGAAGTCACATGCGATCACTATTGGCGATGTTGAATATAAGAACGATGTGGTGGAATGATTAAGTGTTTATGTAATGGGATTTCAAAAAAGTATCATGGAATCTCATTTATGGTATTGTGTAATTTTGGAATATCTATGTATTGGTTTTCAATAATTATATGATACTGGTAACCAGTAAAAAAAAGTTATTGAAATATTTTTGGAAAGTAGATGATATGCGCATAATGAAGGGACAAGAAGATAATGAGATGTTTGATTGTATTCATGAGCTCATGATTGATATAAGGACTAAGTGATATCATGGTTTGAGTATATAGAATTTTGAGGATTTTGGTATGTGGAAAGTGTTAACTTTTAACTGCATTCATGTTTTCACTAAGGTTCAATGGGTATTCAAGAGAACACATGATTAAGGCCATTGAATGTTTGGAATGTGACCAACAAGACATATCTTATGATATATGGGGATCAACGATGGTATTAAATCTCTGGTAATCGTTTTCACTATATTATGAGAGTGGACTGCAGTATTATGGATAAGCCTAAATATTGGAATGGACTATGTTGGACATAAGTTAGTATTGTTTAAGGATAAAAAAATTTTCGATATTATTGATGAGATGTTATAGTAATATAGTTTTAGAAAAAGGACAACCTGCAGGACGGGCGACAACCCATCACGTCGGACAAGGCTGTAGGAATCGAACCCACAACCGAAGTGCGACTGGCCTTTATCGCCTACCACTGGCCTACAGGAAGTCCCTGTTTAGTAGAAACTAGTTTTATTATATTAAGTAGTATGATATATGAAGTATAAGTCCATTTTAGGAACCATATATGATTAATCTCACTATAGATGGACTTATGTATTTTTTGATAACTTTTCTAACCTTTTGTTTGAGACAGATGGAATGACCCATCATTCTATCACATGATCTGCTATCACATCACGAATGACAAATTCAACTTTATTTATTTAAGAGATGAAGTGGAAATTGTCCAAAGAACGACAAACGGTGAGACTATACAAAAATCACGAAAGTATTTCTTCTAATTCCAATTTCATCAACTTTAGGGAAATGATCTTGAAAACCAAAAATGTTGTCCTAGTGATCTTATATCTGATGAATCAGATGGTACCCTAGATCATCACAAATTTATGGCTTTGCGATTGTTGTCTTTTTTATAGCCATGTTCTCTACCACTCTCCATCAGAACTTGATGGTTAGATTTTTCTTCCATATCCATATTTTCACCTATGTTCTCCTACATGGAAACCCAGTGATGAGTTAATTTGGGTAACTGTTACATTTCATACTTTAGTTTTTAAAATCCATGTTTTGGTATTCCTTTTTACGATGTGGGTTTCTATTAAACAAACTTTCGAGTAGTAAACCATTTATAACCCCGACGAATTTCGAGGGCGAAATTCATTTTAAGGGGGGTAGAATGTAACACCCCGAGATTTTATGAAAAATATACTTTTAATTTCATTAATTTCTTGTGTTTTATTCTAAACCAAGATTACCTTGCGCTATACGCAACACCGTATTAGCTTGCAGTATACGCAACACTATTCTTGGATCGTGTTACACACAATTTTGATAATAGTTATTCTACGCAACATTGAGTATATATATATATATATATATATATATTCAATGTATAAATGAAATATGGTTGGATTCTGTTATACGAAACAATGAAGGATTCTTTCACAACACGCAACCCTGACTTGGCTTGCATTACACGCAATCGCGACCTTCCTCGATAGCGTGTGTTGTACGCAATACCGGGTTTTAATAAACAACGATATATTATTATAATATTGTCATGAACTAGCCGTTATGAATAGTATTAACTAAATTTTAAATTTTATAACATTATTATTCATCTTACACATTTTCTAGAACATGGTATAAGAACAAAATAAATTTTTCGGGTAAAATAAGTATTTTTCAAAAAATGCAGTTTTGCCGCCTTTTGATGGCGCACCCACTTTAAATCTAGCTTTTGACATGTTTATATGTTCAATTTGACAAAATAAAATTCCTCTTTTGAATCAGGATATAAAAATTTAAATTAGATAAAGTTTTGATATTTTTCCAATAACTTTCATATTTTAATGAATAGTAAAAACACGCTATATTTTAATTAAAAACAACTTTTTTCATCGTAATATCTTATGTAGTTAAATTATAATATTGAATGGTTTTAAAGTATAAATAGAATATATTTTTACCATTTAATATAATGTATGTCATTAGAATTGATTTTACCTTGAATTCGTAGGTTAAATCAATTCAATCTTTTGCAATGTTTTAAAGAAAAACCTGTTTTCTTTTGACAACGGGATTAATTTTAATTTAATTTCTGAATCTTTTGTGTATTGAATTTGGAAAAATGGATTCCATATTTGGAATCAGTGGGTCCAAATTATGTTAATAAGCTACTTATTATTTTTGGGCATTGTGAATAGTAACTATGGTAAATTTTATTTACTATAGTTAAAGGTAAATCGGGTAATTAAGGGTAAATATAAGATTATAAAATTACCCTAACACTTGTAAAAATCCTATTTGATGGCTAAACGTAGACCCATATAACCTAAGGGTCGGATTAGATTCATTTTATGGACTTTTTTCCATGAAAATAATTTAATTATTATTAAAACCAAAGAATGTGACAACATGTCACTTTCTTAAATCTTATAAGTATAATAATTTTAATTTAGTGATAAACTTCATCAAACTTCGAACATGAATAGTCTCAAGAAATATAATACAATTATCTACATCATAGGAATTTATTTAGAATTTTTAGGGATTAAATAATTATCATTTATTATGACACAAAGATGATGCAGTAATTGTCTTATTAATGAAATATTGACATAATTGATGTTATAAATGCCCAAATAAATGTAATTTGAGACTTTTTATGACTTACATTAATTTTCTAGGTTAATATGACATGTTATTGTTGATATAAGTAACTTGTTTCGAACTTATGATTCTGTTATGAATTTCATAAAAATCATGTACCAAATAGTGTCAAAATTGACATAAATTAGTTTTTAAAACAAATATTATATTATTAATTGTTATTTAATTTCTAAAAATCTAAGGTTCGGCCAAATGACTTAGATAAGGATAGATATATTAATAATAAACAACTTGGGGTTCTTTTGGCTTGATATAGTAAGTTTATTAACCTTATAGTGTAAGAAAACAAGAAGACACGGTAAAAGTTAAATTATCTAACTTAAAGTTAAATCTAAATGATAAGGTTAAAATTGATACCTAAACTTGTCTAAATTATATTGGATGAGAGGATTTCGACCCATACCCACCTTATCTTCTAAATATATCAATTTGGAGCTATTTAAAACCTAACTTGACTTTATAATAAAATAATATTTTTAGTTTTCCCAAAGGTGCCCCTCTCCTCCCTTATAAAAGGGCACCTCCTCCCTCTCCTCCTCACACCAATTTGAGCATTCAAGCTCAGAAAACCCCTGCCAAAATCTCTTCTCCACTTCCCTAGTATCATCCTAGAGGTCCTGGTCTTCTTCAAAGACCATCCTTAGTTCTTTAAGTGGAGGTTAAGAAAAGGCGCGTCAAAAAGAGGAGGTTCGGACACTTACGAAGCAAATCGGACTTAAGGTAAGGGAAAATCTCGCAATCTCAATTTTTATCCGAGATTATTTATAATTTGAAATTTAATGGGGTGTATTTTATCATCCACATCCATGTTTCATCAATATGTAATATTATTTCCATCCACCTACAATTGTTTAAATCCATTTTTACCCTTCGGTGAGTTTTTAGTAAAGGATATGAAAGGAATCTTTTGTCGTTTTTCGTACGAGGTAATTTTTGAATTTTCCGACAAAAGTATGAGAAGAATGTTATTTTAAATTATACGACATGAATGGATTTTTAAAACATTATTTCCAAAAATCTTCCTTTACAAGTTTTCAAGTTTATTTTTAATCAACTTCTTTTAGTTTAGAATTATATGACATGTTATGAAAGGAAAAGTGTTTTTGAAGTATAAAGGATATTTTTCTCAAGAATGAAGTTCAAGTGTTTTATCAAAATTATTTTCCATCTAAGATAATAAAGGGTTATGTTTCTATCCCTATTATTACATTGATTTGACTATGTTGTGATGGAATTATTTTTATGAATTCCTTTATTGTATATGAATTGTTTTATGATGTCATGATGTTTAAGATTCCCATTTTTATTACATGGGTTATGCAATGATATATAGTTTATGATTTTGTGGCACACATAAGAATGGTATCATTATGAGATGGGTGGGACCTATATCTCCCTCCAATGCATTGGGTAAAGATTTTATATCTCATGAGATAGACATGGCTGGAACGGTAGGTTATACCGGTTCAGTGAAACAGGACTGAAACGAGGAATGAACTCGGTTCAGAAAGGGACTTTGTCCACTAAGATAGTCTTGTCAATGAGTCTTGACTAATAAGAAATTATTATCTATGATTATGTGTGTATGACACAAAGTTTCATGTTTTAAGTTATGATTATTGGGATTACATTTCACTACTATGATTTATCCCATGTTATGAAATTATGATCTCTTTTGTAGGTTAAGATTTCCAAAAGATATGTTCTTATGAATATGATGTGATTGATATTTCTTGTGTTTACCCTTACTGAGCATTTGAGCTCACCCTTTTATGTTTTCTTTTCCCCAGGACATAAAGAAAGGATTTAGGTTTAGAAAAAAAAATAAGATCTTTATGGGAGATGTTGAAGATCTTTCACCACGATTAGAAGATTATATTCCGAGTTTCCAAAGACACTAAACTATTACGGTCCTTGTGTGTGTGTTTTTTTTATGTACTAAGTATTCCGCAAAAGTAATATAATGTCCATGTATGTCAGGCTTCGGGTCTCTACAAAAATGGTATTTTTATTGAGTAAAGATAAAGTTTTGTTGAGTTGAAATTCATAGGAACAATGTTGTGAGGTTATGTATTGAGTATAAGTCATAAAAACATGTGATATGTTGATTAGATATAGAATAATATAGTATTAATCATAATAGAAATAATATTTAATTTAGTATAAATATAAAGGAATCATGTTGTGAGCTGATTCATTGAATAGATGGCATAAAAATATGTGATACATTGAGTAGATCCTAACTTCTACAGTGGTTCACATAGTATAATTATTATTTATACTTAATGAATTTGGATTTTTTTAAGATATTTTGTGAGAAATACATTTTTTAGTGGGATATTTTATTTATTGTGGGATTATGGTTCACCTTAGAAAAGTGAAGTTTCATTTATTATTCTTTTAATATAGATCTTTGTGCATGAAACCAAAGTAGTTATGGAAGATGATTGAAAGTGATTTTAGATTGATTATATGACATGTAGAAAGATCTAGTGATCCATCTGAAATGCATTGGTTATGCACTAAAATATGAATCGGATAGTAAGATTCATAAATGTTGTAAGGCATATGATTCCTATATCATTTTGAACAATGTATCAAATGATATGGATTATTGGGTACTCCAGTTACTGTGATGTCTTCCAAATAGTCACATCGATTATGAATCATCAACATGATTCATTTATGGATTCATAAACATATTATATTTTTTTTTGAAATGTTCAAATGATCATAACTGTAGAAGGAATGTGTTATTTGTAACATAATTCGGTTACCAATCATTAGAAGTCGATGATCAACTTCCTTTATTAAATTAAGGAAGTTTATATAAGGATTCAATTCTTCTGTTGGTGGTGTGTATGACTATTTTTCTAAAATATGAAGCTCTCTTTACACCCAATTCTCCATTTTTCTATAATAAAGTTGTTAACATGCCTCTTTGAGTTCATAGGGTTTCCTTGTAGTGTATGAGGATTTTAGTGGCTTATTGTAATGTTCCCCCATCTAGAAACCACTAATCAATGTCTCATCCAATGGTGCCACGTGACCTATAGAGTACCTCCCCATATGGTAGTGGATTCTAACTAGCAGCAAGGGTCTAAGGTGTTACCATGGGGAAACTATTCCCTCATATTTGAGAAAAAAATGGAAATGACCAAACATCATCCACGATAAATAATTTAAGATCCCTTGGTATGTTTTTGTAACATATATTGTATATTTTTTCAATATTTTGTTGTAAAGTAAATATAGATATTGAAGGGATGTTTTTCAGTTCTAGTAGAGAGGTAGATTGAAGAATTATAGTGAAGGGATTATTGAGTTTTTATATAAGCTAAGGAAACTTTCCTAATGGTAGCTATGAAAGTTTTCTATATTAATTTTCAAAGTTGGTTAATAAAACTTTCTTTATGAACGTTAAAAAAGTTTCTTACAAAGTCAAATGATGTTAAATCAATCTCAAGTTTCTAACATCATGATAAGCTCATGGTCCAAGATAAATATTGTACACATTTTTTTTAAATGTATGAAGTTAAAAGGAAAGAGAAGTACAACTTGATCACCAAATTAAGATTACAATATGCATGTCATCGGATGAAGATATCCAGGTAGATGAGATTAGACAGATATGAAGTGGTATGAATTCCATTTGGAGATAAGTATAATAGTGTTTCTAGACAAAGATATCTAAATAGCTAATGTTTATGAGTTTTTATGAAGTTCTATAAGTCCAAATGGGAAATATATAGAAATTTGATATAATATTGGTGTTCAAGCGATAGTATAATTTTAATGTTGTAATCAGAAAAATGGAAATGCATTCTATGATAGAAGTCTTTAAAAGTTCCAACAATGTTTTCACTCATCAATAGCATGAGTTTATCAGTTTGAGGTAGATGGAGTTTCCGTATATAAGCAATTGAATTCAATAAACAAAGACAGACTAAGTTAATCGGACATGTATCTACCAAACATATATCTTGTATAAAGTTAAATTAGAAAAAATTTATGTTACAAGTTGTATAAAACTCAAATACATGAAGGGTGTTATGATATGAAGTCATCTATTTGATTCCATTGTATTATGAACCATCGAACCAAGAAATCTATGTAAAGGTATTTTGTGATTTACATGACCTATATAAGGGTATGGAGGATAACTTTTAAAATCTATCAAATGGAATAAATTTGAGAAGGGAAACATATGGAGATATCAATAAAGCTACAATGGCGTAAGTTCCATCCGATCAGACACTAAAAAGATTAATGGTGACATCAGATGAAGATTTTTGATGTCATCATCTAGAGAAATATAAAGGCACTTCTAGCATAGGATGTTTTATAAATACTAAGATAAATCTTGAGTTCCATTAGTTGGAAAATTCACAAAGTCCCACCAATCAGTGCAGTAGAAAGTGAATTGTTCAAAGAAATAATTTATCAAAGAAGATATCATGATGATTTTTATAGATCAAGATGATTGGTCAAAGTTCTATCAGAAAAGTGAGAATAGAATAAATCAATGTGATTCCATCATATAGAAGATGTTGTAAAAATGAACCAGACTGAGTTTTGTGAACCAAGTCATTTATGAAGTAGTGATCTGAGGTAGATTGATTGAATGGATGAGAATCAGATAAACATTATCGATGTTATTGGATAGATGCTTCAAATAAGTTACACAAGAATGAGTTATATAATCTAAGTAATGTATGATGTTTTAGCTGAGGTGGTATGTTTAGATAGAGTCAGTCAAACAAAGAAAATAATGATGAAGTTGTTATTTTTAACCGAATGGAGGATTTCCAAAATAATACATCAGACAAATATCCACCAGATAGAGTTTCAAAATACTTTACCTAAACACGATAAAACTCCAAACAATTATGATAGTGAGATAGTCTATTAAATTTTATTATCTATCTAATATAAGGAAGTTGGATGAAGTTCATTAACACTGAGGTTAAGGATGTTTGAAGAAGGTTTCAGATTCTAGAGTATTCATGAGGATTCAAGAATATTCTAGAAGTGTTGATAAGTATCCAAAAATTTTAAGATGAGTGGGAAAATGCATTTTAGTTCCTAATTTTTTTTCAGGAAGTAAACCTATAAAATGGGGGGTGCAATAATATGGTATAAGTTTGTATGAACACTATTTATATATGTGTGAAGAGTTGAAATACTGAAGATTTAATAATAGTAAGAGTTTATAACCAAGATATAATCTGGTTGAAGAAAATTATTAGATCAAGTTCTGGTCATAAGTAACAAAAAAGGTTTTAGGTTAGGTTCATTAGACAAAATATCGAATAGAGTCATAGGGTGTTGTTCATAAGCCAAAGAACTTATTGGTGGTATATAGTGTTAAGGTGAATCAGGTAGAGGAATATCATATAGAGTTTGAGTCATGGAATATTGATTCATAGATATCAGAGGTGAATTGGATGAAGGCATACCAAAAAAGGTGAAGGCATTGAAAAAACCATACCAAATGAAGGAAGAAGCATATTGGACTGAGTACACTAGATGGAGTTATTATATGTTAATTTTTTGATGAAGTTCCATGGTTCTTTATACATGTTTATATTATATTTGATCAAAAGATAAGAAAATTTTTTAAGTGATGAGAGTGATTATAATAATTTCTATCAAGATATAAAATGATTCTAATAAGATTTTCCTCAAGTATAAAATCCTATCAAGAGATAGGTGGATATTTTCAGGAGATAGATCAACTATGGAATGTAGTATAAATACCCCTCACTTGTAATTGATGAAAAGATTATTAGTGTAAGAATCCATGGGCTGATGGGAGTTTCCATGGAAATTATTTAGGTTCTCACATTGAGGTTGAACCTTATAAAAATATATCTCTGCTAGTTTACTTATTGTAACACCCCAAGCTTCCATAGTACGCTTCTCTTCGAATAATACAATTGCGTGTGTTGTACGCAACACTGAGTTCAAATGCACCATGACTCACCAAACTAGCCGTTCAAAAGAGGTTATGAATAGTATTAACTGAATTTTAAATTTTATATTATCCTTATAATTTTAGAATCCATATTATGAGTTTCTAAGACATAATTTAAGAACAAATTCATTTTTTTCAGATAAAAGAAGTATTTTCCAAAAAATGCAATTTTACCACCTTTTAATGGTGAATCCTTTTTAAATACAATATTTGAAACTTTTATATATTCAATTTGACAAAATTAACTTCTTATTTATAATTGGGACATAATAATTTAGTTTCAATAAAGTTTTGGTGTTTTTCTGATAACTTTCAAATTTGGGTGGATAGTGAAAAATACTATATTTTAACTGAAAACAACTTTTTAATCAAAATAATTTATATTGTTAAATTATAAATTTTAATGGTTTGGAAGTATAAATAGATTAACTTTTTACCATTTAATCCAATTATGGTTATTGTAAGTAATTTCACTTTGAAATTTACATAAACAAGTGTCAAACTTTTGATAGTTATTATTTCTTAAAAATACACCTTTTGGTTTTGACAGCGAAAATTAATTTAATAAATGAAACTTTTATGTTTTGAATTTGGTAAAATAGATTTTTGGATTCTAAATATCTAATTTATCCTAGGGTAAAATTTTTGTACTTTTCGGATAACTTTTATATTTTGATGAATAGTGAAAATTACTAAATTTTAATTAAAAAACTTTTTTAATCGAAATAATTAATAGTGATAAATTATGAATTTGAGTGGTTTTAAAGTATATTTAGAATATATTTTTACCATTTAATACAATTTTGGTCATTGGACATAATTTCACATTTAAACTAGACATGAACAAGTGTCAATCTTTTGATAGTTATTATCTCTTAAAAACACACTTTTTGTTTTAACAACATGAATTAATTTTAAATTAATTTCGTCCACTTATGTGTTTTGAATTTGGAAAAATAGATTCCATATTTTGAATCAGTATGTACAAATTGTGTAAATAGTTAACTTTTATTTTTAGACATTTTGAATAATTACTTCGGTAAATATTTTATTTACCATGGTTAAAGGGTAAATCCGGTAAATAAGGGTAAAAAATAATATTATAATAATAATAAATTACCCTAAAACGTGTACTAACCTTATTGGTTGATACATTTCTGAGCATGGGAATATTTGGGTTAATTTTGGGACCCCATGGAGCCACTTGTAAGTGATAATGACACTTTATATTAATTAAGTTAAAATAAATACAAAAATGACATAAGCATATATCTTTTAGAAAAACAATTTTTACATAGGGTTATATATGTTGGATTTTCAACTATAAATATTCATTAGAAATATAAAAAGATTTACTAAATAATGGTATTTTATTTATAATTTTTATACATTTAATAATTAATATTATTTATGACACAATAATGATGCAGTATTTTCCTTATTAATGAAAGAATCAAATAATTGGTATTATAAATGTTAAAATTATTATAATTTGAAAGTTTTGATGACATCCACGAATTTTATTGATTAATATGACATTATATTATTTCTTAGATGAATTTGGTTCTAATTAATAATGTTTTTATGACTTTAACAAAAATCAATTATTGAATAGTGTCAAAATTCACATAAAAGAGTTTTTAAAACAAATATTATATTATTAATTGATATTAAATTCCTAAAAATCTAAACATCAGCCAAAAGACTTATATCATGATATTTTTATCATTAATGGACCACTTGGTGGTCGCTTTGATGTATATAGTAAGTTTATTAATTATATAATATAAAAATACAAGGTGACATGATAAATGTTAAACTAATTAACTAAGAGTTTAAACTAAAAGATAAGGTTAATATAATGACCCAAACCTGTCTAAATTCTATTTTTTGAGTGTTTTTAGACTCATCCCCAGATTAACCTTTAAATAATCCACTTTGGATCCATTATAAACCGAATATAAATTTATTATAAAATAATATTTCTAGCTTTTCCAAAGGTGCCCCTCACCCATCTTATAAAAGGGCACTCCCCCTTCTCACTAATTAACACATTCAAAGCCTTTTGTCTCGGCCAAACCCTACCCAAGTACTCTCTCAACTTACCTCACTTCAACATAGAGGCCTTATTTTGATCATAAATCCAACCTAAGGAACCCTTTTGATCAAATTAAAAGGAAGAACCCGAAGAAGAGGTAATGTTTTCACCACCCTCTTTCAAGTTCCTTTCTTCTTCAACTTCTTTATTTTTTATTAACATTATAAAATAATAACTCCAGTATATTATATATAATTTGATGTTATTAGAAATATGTTACAACCATATTCATTATTCTATCCATCCTTTGAATGAAATGTCACCATACGTGCGTACGTACGACTTACCGTCTCCACGTCATGGTGTAATTGTTATTCAATAAATTATTATTTAGATGGGTATAATAATGATGTGTAATTCATGTAAATAATAAATATAACATGATAATTATTCTGTATATATGATATAACATCCAATTATATATTATTTTAATATTAAAAGAATGATATTCTCACTCATGCGTATGTACGGACTATCGTCTCCATGAACGCGATGAGATTTATTCCCCATCGTATCCATTCAAGACTAATTCTCATTTAATGATTAAAAATAATGTTTAAGGACTTGATATAATTCTGGATATTAATAAGATACAACTTATCCATAATAAACATGACTTACGTAACAAAACATATAAAAGAAAATGAGTAAGTTAACACCCGAAACAACGATAATACTAAGATATTATTAACAAATCAATGTTAAAAGATCATATATGATATCATATTAATGTTTATGATTATTGTATAATTTACTAACAATTATTTCACCATTATACAGGATTTTAACCTACCCTCAACCAAGGAAAAGTACAAGGTAAGGGTTTATTTCACAATCTCTTTATTATCCGAGGTTGTTTATACGTAATAATCTACTAGGACTTCTTTATCATCCACATCCATGTTTCTTAAAAATGTATTTCAAAAAATTTTTACTATTTACAGAATATGGTTTAAATTCATTTATACCCTTATTTTACTTTTTATAAGAAGTTTATAAAGTAATCTTTCCGTCATTTTCAAAACAATGTCCTTTTTCACCTTTTCGACAGAATTAAGGTAAGAATGTCTTTTTTAACTTATATGGCGAGTGAAACTATTTTCCACCATTATAAATTCTTCTAAGCTTCCCTTAAAAGATTATAAGAAAATTTTCAAAGTAAATGTTTTATTTTATAATTATGTGACTTTTAAATGATTTCAAAAAAAGAGATATTGCTCTCAAATAGTTTTTATTTCATCTATGTCAACATCCTTTGAAGGATTTTAAGCTTATTTGAAGTTGATTTATTATGATACAAAACTTCCATATTGTATTGAAGGTTTTGTGATTTTTTTGACTGTGGATGTGTTATTTTTATACTATTCATGGTTTATGGAGAAAGTATTGACATTTCGTATGCTAGTTTTAATACGAATGTTTATGTTATGTTTAAACCTGTTCATATGAGGAATGAATTGGACTTAATATGTGATGGGTGGAGCCCTCTATAGCTCCTTGATTCATCAATAGGTCTCATGAGAAAAACTAGTGTCTTGGCACAAGGCCTTGAAAAAATCTTATTTGTAGTCTTGGCACGAGGCCTTGGCTATGTGGTTATGATAGTCTGGTATTATGCATTCCATCATTATGAAAGTGGTTATTGATATTTCATGTGATTATTCGACTAGTAGAATATCCATGTGAACAAGTAAATGGAATTATTTCATTTATCTTTTCCATATTATGCTGAAGTTCAAGTTTAAAAGGCTTTTGTTTTAGCTATATATTGCCTTAAATTTTTATGCTTATTTATGAATGTTTCTGCTATATTATTATCCTTACTGAGCATCTTAACTCACCCCTTTCAATGTTTTATTTTTTCCAAGATGTGAAGAAGTAATTTATGAATGACCTGCAGGGATAATAGGAGGGGATACAAAGACAAGATGTTGTTGTAGTAGTTTTCACTTTATGATGTAATGTAAACTTTATGAATGTATCTAGTTATTCCAAGGATACTAAACTAATCGGTCTTTCGAGACTTGATCTTTCTTGTGATCATGCCAATGTTATGTAATAATGCACCGACTCTGGGCAATTGGGGTCGGGTCATTACACTTATATCATTTTCACAACATAAGATTTAAATAGTGAGGAAGAAATTTATAAGGATCCATACATCTTAATTGATAATAGAAGTTTGATCAAATTAAAGTAATAAAGAGTTCAATTTGAATATAATTGATAAAATTTGGTCACCACTGATTCACCCCCCCCCCCCCACTCAAGGTAACTACACAATCCACCATGGGAACTTCAATTGGTATCAGAGCATAAGTTTCATCTATTTGGATCTTTAAGTTTTGTCCCCTGTTATATTTAACTATTTTATATGAAGTATAGATTTACAAAAATTGAATAAATTTTTTCTCCAAAAGATAATAAAGTTCATCCTGAGATAAATAATATAGAAGTTATTTATGATTATATCAACATAGTGGATTTATCTAAAACCTTGAAAAATTGGGAGAATAAAGAATCTCATAATTAATATAATTTTTGTTCTCAAAACTAATGGAAGGAGGATCCACCACCACCAGAAGTTATGGTGCCTGGTAAGAATACATAAAAATATAATAAAATTAATTCTCTATAAGAATCTTCCTCAATTTTTGAATTTGTAATAACTATTGAATACTTTTATTTTGAAATAAATGTTTACATGAAAAAATTTCCTATTAAAGTTACTACATATAAACTTTCACATATCGAGGGACAACAGGAGGAAATATTATAACTAAAATTTGAACTCTATGACACAGATCAAGAACTAAGAGAAAAGATATGAGAATATATATCTCTCACTAAACTTTTTAAAGGTAATAAAGAATATTCACTAATTTCTTAAGAAAATTTTCACATTGTGGAGTAAATTTTTTATAGAAGTCTTTATGAGAATCCCATTGTTGATGAAGTGATTAAAGAAAGATTCCATCCATTAGAAATATTTGTTGAAGATAAGAACTCTCAATTGAAATTTAAAGTTGTAAGAATATAATATCTTGAAATATTACAATATAATGAGATTAAACTCCATGAAAAAATATTTCAGAAGAATAATGTGGTTGACACCTTCACCAAATCCAACAAGCTTAAGGAAAAATCAACAGTCTTCAATGAAGAAAAATTTCTCCTTATATAATAATATTTTCTAAGAAGTTTGTGTGAAGAAGATGTGTTTACAAATGTTGGTGAACAAAATCCCTATGCACTATAAGATACTCACACTAGTGAAAAAATATGATTCTGTATAATAATTATGATGTAGGTTTTGGAAAAATCATAATAGAGATGGAGAAATTTTTAATATCTATTTTAAATAAACCTTCATTAAATATATTTGGGATTTATTTTTGGCATTGATTTTTAATAAAAATTGAGGCCAAATTTTTTTTATTAACATTAAATTTCATCATTTATTAAAAACGAAGTCTAATAAAAAAGTTATGTTTGTAATCAGTTTTTATTAAAATTGGCATGTAACTTTTTAAAAAAAAAAATTGACATTGGTTTTCATAAAAACAGATGTTATAGGTCATTTAAAAAATACCCATGTGTGTTTTCCCCGCATTTATCTATCATAATTTTTCTAGAAACCCTAATACCAGTGGTGCATAACTCTCCACCCCAATATATTTTCATCAATCTTCCCCAATTGATCTATTTTTTAGATTCTCTTTAATCATTTTTCTTCGACATTGCATCCTTGTGGATCGTTATTTGCTTCATTCGACCTACGAATTGCTATTTTGGAATTTTATTTTTTTACCCCACCATTTTGGTGTCATGTTTTTTCATTGTTTTCAATAAAAGGTTCATCAATCAACATTTTAGACCACTCTATCACAGATCTTTAGCATCTCTATATTTTTCACGTGGAATATTTATTTATTATATTTAGAAAGTTTATTTATTAGTTGTTAGTTTTAAATTATATTTATTTATTTGATTATATATACATCTTTATCAATTCTAAATTATTTTGTTTATATATAGTTTCATATTTTAAATTTCATTATGATTACAATTTTTTTATTTTGGTATAATTTATTCGTCATTGTAATTAATTGTATTTATATTTGTATATATTTTAAAAATAGTATTGTTAATTTTTTAATAGTTAACCTTATTGATAATTAGATGACGAATGGTGGATATTTTAAGATTTATTTGAATGGTTTAATATTAGAGCACATTTGATGTAATACACCATTTTGGATTAGGGTTACTCCAAAATGGTGCGTGAATAATAAAAAATCTCCAACGTATTTCCCTACTTTTTACACCAAAAAAAATATTCTTTGAATATAATCCTTTATACATTTTTTTATTTAACATATACATTTAAAATTAATTATTTTTCCATAAAATCAAAAAATAAAATATATTTTTTGATTTAATATTATTGATAATTAAATTAAATTATATACACACACATATATTTAGAATGAATAAATTAAAATAAATATGATTACATTGTGGTTATTGTATGTCCTCGTGTTATGTCATTTAATCCAGTATTTTTACTTTGTTAGTTCATCTATTTTTAATCACTTGTATTTAAATTTTTTAATGATATGTTTTGATCATTATGTATAATTATTTTTTAGTTATAAATAAATGGTTAAATTTATTGTTTTGATTATCTTTTTTTATGATTAAAATTTATTTGTTTATATATATTTTTAAATGTGTTTTAATATATTCACCTTTTATATTAAAATATTAGGTAATTAATGGTTCATAATTGGATAAATGTATGAAGATCCACTAATGAATATGAAAACGGAGTTGATGATTTCTTGGAATTTTCTAAATGAAATCTTTAAAACAAAGGCATGATTTTGTATCCATGTGTGAAGTGTTTGAATATGAGAAATATAAATTCCATAGAAATTAAGTACCATCTTATTTTCTATGTTTTTATCCATAATTATACATATTGGATCTAGCATGGTGAAATAATAGTAAATTCAACATATACTATTGATGATAATATTCATCATGAGACATAGGATCGTATTGAATAATTAATTCATGATATAGATGTTGAAACCATTGAAAAAATAGAAACTTTTGAATGATTGTATATATTTTTTAAGAAACCACTATTCTTACGTTGTAATAAATTTAGTGTTATTAGCAGTTATGAGATTAGTTAACTTGAAAGAAAGAAATTGGTGGAGTGGTAAAAGTTTCTCTGAATTTATTGAAATTTTAAAAGAGCTACTTCCAGAATGAAATGGGTTTCCAAATTACAATTATGATGAAAATAAAATATAATTCCCAATCTGATTGGGGTTAAAAATGATACATGATTTTCCCAATTATTATGTGTTTTATAGGAGGGAATATGAATGTTTGTCAAAATGTCTTAAATATGGGGCATCATGGTATAAGATAGATGGAAAACAAAACTTTTATTTATTCTCATGTTCCATCATCCAAAATCATGCTAAATCAATTTGGTATCTTCTAATAATTCTGTATTTAAAGTGTTTATTTTCAAATTGGAATGATGTAAAAAAATTAAGATGTAATATAGATGAGAGAATCTCTAATAGATTCTTATTTCACCCTAATAATTCACCAAAGTGGAAGTGATTTGATAAAAAATACTGATTTTATAAGTAAAGCTAGAAATATTAGAATGGTACTGTGCGTAGAAGGAATGAATACATATTAAAGCCTCAGTATCCAGCATAGTTTATGGCCAGTTTTGTTGGCAGTTTATAACTTTTCCCCATATATATATGAATAAAGAATATGTTATGATGAGATTAATAATTTTTGGACCAAAATAGCTATGAAATGGTATTGATGTGCATCTTTCACCATTGATTTATGATTAAAAACTTCTATGGGAGACAAGTGTTGAAATTTTGGATGCAAATAAGAAAGTGTAACATATTTTATGTGTTATACTTTCTTGCATATGGAAACATATATAGATACATTGTTATGGGATATAAATATTATCCAATTTAGAAAGAATTGACTTTATAGTATACATTGTATAATGGAAGAAAGATAGTGTACATGGTATATAGAATACTTTTTTGAATGGATCATCATTATCATAGATTGAAAAAAATAATTTAATAGTTTACATGAATATAATCTCCCCCCAAAACCATTTTCAGTAAAATAATATTACGAAAACGTGAAAAATATTTATTTCACATTTAGAAATAAAGGAAGTTCTAGTACTAAAAAATATCTAGAAGAATCAATCTATCTTATTTAAACAACCATATTTGAGATTTTTAGAGATAAAATATAACATTAATATTATTCATATTGAAAAAACATATGTGATAGTTTGATTGGAAATTTTTTAGATATAAAAGGAAATATAAAATATTGATTTCATGCTAGATTGGACTTGATATACATGATAGGAAATTTGGTTTTAAATACCATTATTAAATGAAAGATAACATATTTACCTTAGGCTTTTCACGCATTAAATAATAGTGATAATATGATTTTTTTTCAATATCAACATGGTATTAAAGTACCTAGTGGATATTCTTCAAATGTGAAAATTTTGGTTTCATTAAAGGATTTAAAATTAATATATATGAAATCTTATGATCGTCATGTATTGATTCAACAAATACTATCATTCACACTTTATGGTATATTATCGATACTTTTCAGAAAGACTATCATCAGGTTATGTTATCTCTTCAAATCCATTTGCGCAAATTCATTGATCCAAATTTGTTAGATGTGTTGGAGAATAAAGCTTACCTCATATTTTTTCACTCTAGATTTTTTTTTTATTTTTTGATATAATGGTTCATCTGGTGATTCATTTGGTGTAAGAGATAATAATATGTGGTCCTGTTTATTTATGTTCAATGTATCCTTTTGAAAGATATATGAAAATTTTGAAGAGATGTGTTAAAAATACTCATCGACCAGAGGCCTTTATTATTAAAAAATATATATCAGAAGAGGTGATTGATTTTTTTACAAATTATTTGTATGAAGTAGAGAACATTGATCTTTTTATATCATGACATTTGATAGTTGATAGGGAAGTTATAGGGATTCATGGATTAAATTTAAATTTCATTCCACATAATGAAGTAATGTGGGATTATTTATACATTTTAAATAATGAATATGAGGTCCAACTATATATATCATCACATATTTATGGATTTAAGGTATAATATTTGAAAAGAAATGAAAAATATTTACTTATTGATTATAAAATGTAATTTTTTTCATGGTTTAAAGAGTGAGTCAACATAAATTTATCTACATTAGAAAAATTGAAATAGTTAATAGGGGATTGTCTCTTAATGTGGTCACATGGTCTAGTTTTGATTTTAATAGTAACATAGTTCACACAAAAAAATCAGGATGAGAAGAGTACCATTCAAAATAGTGGGGTAATTATCATCACTGAAGCATTACATTTTTCAAGTGAAAAAAATAAAAACCAAATTTATACATCAACTACATGTTTTAGAGTTGTTGAGGATATATGAGAAATTGATTATATTAAATTTCAATTAGTAGTGTTTAATTGTAACTGGGTTGATAGTAATAATGGTGTGAAACATGATGATTATGAATTTATACTCATTGATGTGAAAATATTTAGCTGTAAAGAGGAATAATTAATCATGAGACACATGAAAAACAAATATTTTATGTTTCTAACCCATTGAATTATTAGTGTTCAATAATTTTTCAAGGAAAAATAATTCATTTGGGTGATGAGTATGAGGATGTTATTATGGATTTATGTGAGGTTTATTTATCTATTATATGATTTCTGAATAATAATAATGACTATAATGTAGACATATTCTATGCTATATGAAATGATATTATTGAAGGGATATGAGAAAACACTAACTTACCCTCCTAATAGTTTAGGTAAATATTTATATTTTATTTCTCTTTTAAAATTTACGCATGTAAAAACTCTATTTTTTAATTTGGATGTTTAAATATATATATATTTATTATTTATATGAAATTATTGTTAAATTTTATATTCAAAAGTTTCAATTAATCATTTTTTGATTGAAAAAACTAACATACACTATTATATTCTTTTTAAATTTATTCATATAAAAACAATTTTTGTAACTATGATATTTAAATTTATAAATATTGATCATTTGTATAATATTTGAATTAATTTTTATATTTATTAGTTTAATTTAAATATTTTTTGGTTAATAATCATGACATCATTATTATGATTTTGAAACTTAAACATGTGTGATTCTATTTATTTTTTTATTCATTGTTTTTAGATATTCACTTTATTAATAATATGCAGGTACATAGAATATCATTACATTCATCTAGTTAAATGAAAGACATAGAGGTAGAGGAACATTTACTCAGGTATATGCATGTTTTATTCATATTATTAAATATTCAAAAATTAATTTTTTTAATGAAAGTAAATTTTTAATTTGTTACAAATTATTTGAAGTACTGTTGGCGAGCGTCTTATGGTGGAGAGAATGATTCCTAGAGTTGGTAGACTTGGTATTACATGTTTACCAAAACTTTCACCTGATTATAAATAACATAGGATATATATTAATTTTAATTATATTTATAATCTAATTGGCCTAAATGCAATGCATTTTAGGATTTATATCTCCATAAAGAGTAGTTGCAGGATTAACATTTTATATACTGATTGGAATTTTGTCGACAAGATGCTGAAAGAGAAGTAGTGGGATTCTATAATGGTAAAATATCTCAATTTATTTATTTTTATCTCATTATTTGATTATTATATATTTTATATAACTAATATTTAATTATCTAAATTATAGATGACATTCAACTTTTAAGAAATGAATGAAATTAAGAAAAGGTGTATATATTTAGAAATGGTTCACAAGATATTTTTTAAAAAAATTAACAAAAAATATATTTTTGGTAAGTTACAAAATGAAAACCAATGCCAAAAATATGGGTATTTATATTTGGATATGTGGACTAAATTTTTCATCAATCGGCATGATGAAGCATTTATGGTATGATAATTATTGAAAATTTTAAATTTTCTTGTATATTACCTTATTATTTATTCATTTATTTTTATATAATAGGAATCCAGGATATCTCTCCAAGAGATCCAATTGAATAATGTATACCCTCATACTTTATCATGTGGAGGGTATCGTTTACTGGAGGAGCAAATGATTTCAAAAATGTTTAATGCATTAAGAGATAAATCTAGTAGTGGTTCAAAAAAGGTCCAGTTCGGTCCTCTATATCCCCCACTCACCCTGAAAAAGGGAAAATAGAGAGAGAATAAAAAATAAAAAAGTTTCTTACAGATCAATCGAAATAAGTAGCTGACAAAATTATAAGAAATTAATTTTTCTTTTTCTTGAATATTTTTCTTTTTTAAATTAATAACACTAATATACCATTTTAATATATCATTTCAGGATAGACTTAAAGAGTAAGAAACATAGGGTAATTTTATCCCTGAGGTTAGGATATACATTCTAGTTATTTCTTTAGAAATTATAGAGCACCTCATTCATGTAAGAGGATATGAGGCAGGTGTCGGTGTTAATAAACTTTTTGGTTTTCAAAGTAAGAAATCAAGGTACATAGAAATAGATTCCTTAAAATATAGTATGGAAGACCTAAAATAATCCATGGGTGATCAAATTAGATCAATTGTACAGGCTATGTTTGGATAATTGATGATACAATCATAGCCTATGTAGCTTACCTACTCAAATCCTTAACCTCCTCATTCGAAATATAAATTATATTGTTAGTTGTATACTGGAGATCCTATTGGTCGGAATGATTATAATGAAAATAAAGACATAATAGTAGGGGTGAATTATATTCTTCAAAAAAATTAATATATTTAGAATTATTCTCTTGTTATACAACGAATTGTTCCTTCTATCTAAGATGAGTGAGCAGTGAAAATAAAATAAATGAAATGAACACAATGATGTATAGTGGTTCTAGGAACAAAGATCCCCTATTCCACTCCACCAACACTCAAATCCATGAGCTTGGTGATTTTACTATCATGTATTCTTATCCTAAGACCTTTAAACAAAAACTAATTGAAGGCAGTTGACACCTTAAAATTCTTTTATAGGACCTTCTCATTCTTTTGCAAGGAATTGAATATCTACATCTTAGTATAAGAATATAACACTTTACCATGATTAAGTATGATCATATTAGACTTAAATAAAACAAAAGAGTTTTATTTATTTGACATTATAGATTAAACTTTACAGTTTCAGTAGCAACTAACATATGAATTCATATCATCAATATAGCATAGGCTTTCTTCAAAAGGTAGAAAATAAAACACCAGACATATGTTTAAACATATATGTATCTAAATTGTATCTTCACTAAATGATTTTTCATTATTTTAGAAGAAGATATAACAATAAGATGTAGTAGCTGTGATAGAAACAACAATACTAGTGATTCGATAGATAAAAATATGTATGTCTCCAAAGTGTATCCATGAAGGTTATGATGGACCTTTTGTTTTATTATCAGCTCTCCTGTATATGTATATATTTGTGTGTATATTTCTTCCAATGAAGAGTGTCTTGATATTTATACAGTAGGTCAAAAAACTTTAGGTCAAACCAACTCCAGAAATATCACACAATAAATCATGAATATTGGATTTCAAAAACATTCAAGAGAGTCATAACTTTCCGTAAGAATAGTAACAATTTACTATGTTGAATACAAGTATTTAAAAACAATCATAATGATCCTTTGAATCGATTATAAAATGTCTTTAAATGGATCTTTACTTTCTTCAAGACTATTTCATAAATCTCAGATAATATTGTGGATTTAAAACTCTATCATTGAATAGTCAAATGTAGGGTTACTTCATATAACAACAAAACTCCAAACATAGGGTTTACAATGTACAGTTGATTACAAAAGTAGGGTTGATGTACCATATTTTTTTTCCTCAAATGTAGGGTTCTATCCAAATGTAGGGTTTTTTAACCAAACAGTCCCCACAACATAGGGTATATGATCCATAAGTGTTGATCCAAACGTAGGGTTTATTTCTTATGTTATGATTGTATACATAACATATGAACATTGTTTCCAAAATATGCTTAAACACATCCAAAAAACTTTAAAAAATATTCCCCACAGATCAATGACTTGAATATATTTCCAAAATAAATATTTCCAAGATTATTAATTTCCTAAAAGTCACTTAAAATAAAATTCACTAGTAACACAAATGTGGGCATTTGTGAGCATCAAAACCAAAAATAAATTAACAAAATTGTTTTATCAAAAAATTCTTAATAATATCACCCTTTTTTGATGATCATAAAGTCTATAACATAAATAAATAAAATTTTAAAAACAATTTAGAAAAATCCAAAATAAATGTCTCCCCCTTTTTCTATTTATAAAATTTCTTCCATTATGAGGATTCAAACTTTTTCCCATGTTAATTGTTTGATACAAAACTTCTCCCTAATGAAGATAAACATGTAAACTAAAAACTAATAGTACAAACTATAAACTTCTCCCTTTATTATCCCTTTATATAATTTGTCTTTTATAGGAAACTTATCCCCTATGACAAGGAAATTAAAAATAAATAATAATAAAATTTAGAATCATGATAATAACATTAATGTTTTAAAACGTCTCCCATATAAGATTATCCCCCTTTTGTGACATAAAAAAGATTAGAGCATTAAAAATAACTCCCCCAAAATTTATACTTTCTCTAAAAATATATAAATATTTAACAAAGATCATATATAATATATTAATGAATAAAATGATTTATTTTCTTATAATTAAAAATTTTGGTTTTATTTTACTTATGTAAAAATTAATTTGAGAGATAATTAAAAATTAAGTTCATTCTTATATAAGAAAAATAATAAAAAGGTAAAAAAAATTATGAAGAAACTCATATCACTATTTTCACTAAACAATATATTAAAAATAGTACATATAACATTGATAAATAATTAGAAAATAAAAAAAAGTTAATAAGGAGTAGATTGTTCATCTAAACTTTACAAAATTTAAAAAAATTCACTTAAATTAGATAAAACTCTTAGCAGTTCTTCTAATATATGTTTTTATTCAATGAGAAGAAGATGAACACTACTCAAATAGAAACAGATTTAGTTTATTAAGATTGATCTTTGTAATAGCTTCACTTCTTAGCAAATCCATTTGACATAGAATTTATAACTTGAAAGATTTAAAGTCTACTTTTGAGATAAAACTATTTTGATATTCTTTTTGAAATGAATCAAAAATAACTTTTGATATAGATCCATTATTTATATCATTATACAACTTTCTATAAAAATCCAACCCAGCTTACAGCTTCTCTTTTTCTTTATTCAAAGTGTTGAATTAGAATAGAATCCTTTTATAAGACATTTAAGAATAAGATATTTCTGGTTCTTTATGAATATTAACTTTCTTATTTCTTCCATAATACTTTTCATATGAATCTTCAATAAATGAGATTGATTATTCTTTCAATGAATCGGAAGGATTAACTATTGTCCTTTTGTGAGAAAGATTTTCTTATGAACCTGAAGTGTTCGACTTCTTCATCTTCCTATGACTAGTTTTCAATATTCGTTTAAAAAAGATATTTCAAAGAAGAAGAAGATTATGATGATGGGAAAAATAAAGTTTTTAATAAGAATATGGAATGTTTTCTTCTAAAAAAATTTAAATAGTGTTTCATTTTCTTTAATCGAAAAATACAGAACAATCATTAGAGATTTTAACTTTTGAAATGACTTGTTATTTAAGAATATTTTGTTTAATTATGTAAACAAATTAAATTTTAATAACATCATATATAAAAATTTCAATAGGTTTAAAGAAGAAAAATATAAATTTTTCATAATTTAAATAAGTATTGTATTTATCTAAATATTAAAACAATTCTTCAAAAAGTTTGAATATTTTTGTTAAATAAATTATACAATAAAAATAGATTGAGTATTGATTTAAATAGTAAATAAGAGTTTTTATCTATCACTCTTTCCCTGTATAAAAAATTTTAATGAACCATAATAATATAGTTATAAAAAAAGAAATACTTCCTAGATTATTGTTTTTAAAATTGAGGATTTTTTATAATGAACTACATTAGAGTTGTTCACACCTTTGGTAGAGAATTTCATATATCAATAGATCAACCACTTAAATATTTAATGATACATATTAGTGGTGTAATCATGAAAAAATAAAATTCAAGTTTTTTTTGGTACCCATGTGTTTTTTGGGTTCAGTGGTGTTAGAAACTAAATTTTTAGGTAACCAAACTTGTTTATTTTGAGTATGAATTTTATTATTTAAGTTAGATAATTATTTTTATCAATAAATATTTTTAACACAAGAAATTTTTAGTTTTTTGAAATAGAAATATTTTTTCATAATGATCATTAATACCACAATAAAAATATTTAACAGTAGACATGTTTTTTCAATTTATCAAGGAAAAAAATAATTCTTATATAGTTTTGGTATTTCACCATTACTTTATATTCCATATTTTTATTTTAGTATTTTATTTTTTACAAGGATTTTATTTAAATATTTTTCTCCTTTTATTAACATACTATAAGCTTATTTTAAATCATCAATATCATTCATTAATTATTTAATATTAGTGTCATGCAAATCACAAGAATTTTTAAAAGAATTAGACTTTAAATCTATAAACTATTTTGAAAATTTTTCTTTATCAAGTAAGGTAGTATCATAATATTTTATAATTTTTCTATATTCCTTATTTAAGGATTCATATTTATCTTGTAACATAAAGAAATATTTATTTAACTCATCATAAGAAATTTTTTTAGAACTATATTTTTGAGAGTAAGATGATTGTACCTCATCAGTATCAACCATGATAGATAAAATTTTATACTCAGTATCTAAATTTGTATAAGATTCATCTTGTGAACCAAAATAATTACTCCAAATAGGATTTACATATTTATTTCATTTTCTCTTGTAATTCTATTTCCTTTGATCTTTGAGTAAAAAACATTTATCCTTTATATTAATTCTTTCCTTACATTCATAGCATCTATTTTCTTCAGTACCTTTATTTTTCTTTCTGTATAATTTTTAAAAATTTTCAGGAATATCTAAGAAATATTTTTCTAAATTTGGATGACTTGAATCATATGATTCATCTATTGTAGTCTTGAGATCATTTTCTTTATGTTTAATATGAATTTCAGCATTAACCTGCATCTCAACTTCATACATCATCAAAGTCTTAATTAAATCTATAATTTTCAAATTCTTTACTGATGTAGATTTTCATATAGCTTTAGATATCTCATTCCACTTGAGAGTTATTACTTTGAGTACTTTTGATATTTGATCTAATTGAGAAATTGGATCTCTTGAATCATCAACATTATTGAAAATATTTTTCAACCTTTCATTTATTTGATTTTTATTTTAATTTTCATCCATTATAAAAGTATCTAACATTAGATTTTCGATAGTATGTATTAATTGTATGATATTTTTAGTTTCCTCATAGGAAACATAGATCATCTTCCACATATCATATGCATTAGGACATTGAGATACTCTATTGAATTTATCAGTTCATAAACCACACATAATAGCATTCATGGATTTTGAATTGAGATCATAATATTTTTGTCACGACCCGACCCAACGGGGATTGAACCACGACTCCCCAAGCCCGCATCCAATAGTCCAGGGGCTGGAGACTAGCGTCGAGTAGGCTATCACACACATGGGAGGCATTAGCCTAAGGTACCTGTACACACGCACCCACATACACCTCCATGAAATAGTGCAGAGATATATAAAACTGAAAAGTAAAAATGCATGCATACATTATCCCACAAACAGAGTACAGCATAAGTACAAAGGGAAAAACAGGGCCCACCAAAAGAAAACTATAAAAGTGCGTCCAACCTGCTCTGAAGAAGGGGAACGCTGCCACAAACACCACCGGAAAGCTCCCTCGGCACCGTACCGGAAAACACCCCGTCCAGTCTCGATCACTCAGCTCCGCCTACTCCAGGTCCTCCTAGGACTCCATCAAAAGGCTTGTGGTCTTCACAAGACACAAACATGTGCGGGCAAAGCCCGTGCAGGGGTGAGTATAAACATACTAGGTAGGCACCCCAAAAACCCAAAACCAAAGAGAGCAACTGAAAGACAACAGTCTGCTCATCCCAGCCAGAGGGAACCCAGATGAGAGAGGAACTCCATCTCGTGACCATCCTCAGCTAAACACAACTAGTCAGCTCAGCTCATGTGTATGCCCATACATACACCTTGAACAATCCATAAATACTTAGCTCACGCAATAAGCCACCTGAGGTACCGACCTCAACACCAGCAATGATTCACAACCAGGAGAGTACACTCCACAAACATTGTCATCCCAAATGACATGCGGCCGAGAGATACACTCCATCGGGTTTCTCTCAAACCTCTCAAATTCTCACCCGAGAGATCATGCTCGTCGGATAGCATCACTGAGGATAACTCACTGAAACAATATAACCACCAAACTCCTCGGATAGGGGATTGCTCTTAGGGTCCGCTAAGGGATACCAGAACCCACTCCGGTATATGAAGCTCACAGAAAGGGGATCACTCCCTGGGTCCTCTGGGGGATACCATGACCCTATCTAGCATACGAAGTTCTCACAGATAGGGGATCACACCCAGGATCCGTTGGGGGATACCACAACCCGATCTGGTGCTCGACAGAAGAACATCACTCAGATAGAGGATCATCGCCCATATAAAGGTGTTCACGATGATATCGGAACCCTACCCGGTATAACTCGTGATATAGGGGATCTAATCGACGATGCTTCAACCCTACCGATACCACGCGCTGAGTAGGGGATCGCATAACCAACGATACCGCAACCCTACTATACACCTCATGCTGAGTAGGGGATCGTATACCTGACGATGCCATAACCCTACTGAGCACGGCCCACTACGTAGGGGATCATATTCCTGATGATGCCACAAACCCTACGGGGTTAACCTGATAGATATGTGATCGTCGCCCGTGAATAAGCAGTCACAGCGATACCAAGAACCCGATCTAGGGAAAAGATGCTAGAGGATCCCGCTCTGGGCCCACTGGAGGGATGCCACAACTCTAACAGTTTAAACATCCCATCGAGAGAATCACAAACCTATATGAAGATTGTGATGTCACACGAACCCTCATGGGAACGAACCAAGGGAGTACCCTCAACCACTGCTGGTCCAAAACGTCGCTAACCCGAGCGACCCGCAACAACGCCACACTGCGCACCTCCAAGGCCAATACCAAGGCCACCATCGCGATTTACGTGGAAAAACACGCAGGATAGGCTGCTTACTCGCCCGAATCAGAGCACCGATGAAAAAGGCACTATTCACCGTAGCTAGCTCGTGCGGGGCCCACACAAAAATCCTGAAACCCATCGAGCGGATCATACCACAGCGATCCCCTTGGAAAAACAAGCGGAATCGACTACTTGCTCGTCAGAAACGGACACCCGGTGAAAATGGTATTATTCACCGAAGCCAGCTCGGGTGGGGCCCATGCCTCGATTCCGAAACTCATCGAACGGATCACACCATTGCAATCCTCTTGAAAAAACACGCAGGATAGACTAATCATTCGCCAAAATCGGACTCCTGGTGCGAAGGCTGCGTTTCTACGTAAATGCCAAAACCCGGCCTCGTGGGTCCCACACCCCGTTCTCAGTCCCAACACCTGGAAACCATCTCAAAAAGTCTGTCATACCATCAGGGTCTCAACGCCACTGACGGCACGTCATTCAGACGCTCTGAGTAGAAGTTACAACGCCCCAAAGTCGTAAAATAATAAAATAATATTATTTTATACGACATTTCTGACTCCCGGGCCACGATCCCAAACCCTTAAACCCTCAAAGTGAGTTCAAAAGGTCCGTCTCGACACAAGGAGGGTGTCACCACAAACGGCTCACAAATTGGAGTTACGGTTTGCGAGTTATGAGGGTTTAAAGAACCCCAGGAAAATCCTGGCCGGACCACCGCCAGCCTCGCCGGAAACCACCGCGCCGCCACCAGATTCCGCCGCGCCGCCTCCACCAAAAACCGCCGCCTGGCCAGTGCGTCGCCGCTGCACCGTTGCTGGATTCCGCCATGGACACCGCCCCTCGTCGCCGGAAAACCGGGTTTTCGCCGGAAAACTTCCGGGAGCACCCCAATGCTCCAAATTCAGATCTGAAACATGTTTCGGAAAGCTCGGGACCCGAACTATACAACCTTTATGAAAATTTGAAGAAAAACCACACAAAAATGGGATCCAGGATTGTAAAACTCAAACCACCTACCTCTCGGGCGAAACTCTGAAGCTTAGGGTGCAGATCGATGTCGGCGACGCCCTGAAGCTAGATCCGTTGTCGAACGGCGCAGAAAACGGACGATTCTGGCTCGATCTGGAGAAGAAACGGAGGAGGTGGGGTGGTTGCTGCCGCCTGCATGTAGGAGATATGGGTGGGGGAGATTAAATGAGTTATGTTTTTTTTATAAAACAACTCATTTAACTCCCCACCATCTCGCCCCCATTCTGACCCCCGATGCAGACAAAGTTAAGGTCACCCCTAGGGTAAACGCATCGTTCTTAACACAACGGCGGACTCAGATTTGCAATCCGAGACTTCGTTCAGAAATTATTCGAGCCGACGCTCGAAAACTAACTTTTCCACTTAATTACAAAAATTCCCCTGGTGGCGTTTCTCACCGCAGGCCCATGCCCGCAATGTTTACACCTCGCCTAGGGTAAACGGCACGTTCCGGACGCAACTGTGCCCTCGGATTCCCGTTCTGCACTACCGTTTAGGAGATATCACACCCCCTCCACGTGCATAGTATAAAAATACTTAATATTTTTATAAAATTAATTCCGGGCACACCGGGCCTCGGAATCGCATGCTGTTTTCGCACCTAGCTCTGGAATTATTCGTAGAAATATTCTAAAGTCTGATAGGGCCAAAAACCCAAGTCGCTAAAATTTTTCTTGATCATTACATCAATATTCTAAATATTATTTTGGAATATCATAATTATTTACAACCTTTAAATAAATTCTTATTCTAATATTTTTTAAATAAATAACCATACAAGATTTCTAGTATCCATAATTATCACCATTAAAGTAAAAAGTATGAATTATCGACATACCATCTCTATAATTATCCATTTCAATATATCTTCATCTGAATCTTCAACTCAGGATTGTTAGAGCCAACATAAATATTCAATATTTTAAAAGATCATATCCTTTCATTTTTAAAGGTTTTCAAAAAGAGAAATATATAAATAGAATGCTTACTTTGATACTAATCGTTGGTATAGAGTAGTAATAGATTTAAAAAATGAGAAATATCACTAATAGAGACCAGCTTCTGATACCAATTATTATTCAGAATGATTATAAAAAATATAAAGACATAACAGGGGTGAATTTTTTTCTTCAAAAACTTTGACATGTTCAGAATTATCATCTTGTTATGTAGCGAACCTTTCATTCTCTCTAATATGAGTGTAAAAAAGAAATAAAATAAAGGAAAAGAATATAGCGATGAATAGTGGTTTAGGGTACAAATATCCCCTATTCCTCTCCACCAATTCTAAAATCCATGAGATTGGTGATTTTACTATCACATCCTCTTATCCTAAGAACTTTAAACAAAAACTGAGTGCAGGTATTTGACACCTTACAAGGATTTTATAGTGCCTTATAGTTCTTTTATAAGGAACTGAATATCCACAGTTTAGTACAAGAAGCTGAAACTTAACCACAACTGAGTACGATCAGTTGAGAATTAAATAAATCAAAAGAGTTTGATTTTTTTGACAGTGCAGATTAAACTTCACAGTTGTAGTAGAAACTGATAAATGAATTCAGATCTTCAATATAGAATAGTATTTATTCAAACAGTGTCAAAGAAAACACCAAACAGGTGTTTGAACATATATGCCTCTAAAATGTATCTTCTCCAAATGCTTCATCATTCTTATAGAAGAGGATATAACAATAAGAAGTAGTAGAAGTGATAGCAACAGTAGTACCAATGAGTCGATAGATCAAAACATATATGTCTCTAAAGTGTAGCTCTAAAGGTAATGAAACACTTATTGTTTTATTATATCCTCTCTTGTATATGTATATGTGTATATATTTCTTATGATGAAGAGCATATCGATATTTATACAGAAGGTAAAACAGCTCAAGATCAAACCAATTCTAGAAATATCACATAATAAATCATGAATATTTGAATTCAAAAACATTCAAGAGATTTGAAACTTCCCATAAGAATAGTAATAATTTAATTTATTGAATATAAGCCTTTAAAAACAATCATAATGAACTTTTGAATCATTCATAAAATATCTTTTAACATACCTTTACTTTTTTCAAGACCATTACATAAATCTCAGATATTATCATAGATTTAAAACTTCATCATTGAATATTCAAATGTAGGGTTCCTTCATGTAACAAAAAAACTCCAAACATAAGGTTGAAAATATACAGTTGATTATAAAATTAGGGTTGATGTACCATAAGTTTGTTTCTTCAAATGTACGGTTCCATCCAAATGTAGGGTTTTTTAAACATACTTTCCTGACAGCGTGGGGTATATAATCTATACATTCTAATCCAAACAAAGGGTTGATTCATTATATTAGGCTTTTACACATATGGTATGAATAGTTTTTTTTAAATACACTTAAACACATCCATGAAACTTTAAAAAATATTCCCCATAGATCAATGACTTGAATATATTTCGATAATAAATATTTCCATGAATATTAATTTCCTAAAATTCACTTAAATTAAAATTCATTAGTAACATAAATTTGTACATTTGTGAGCATAAAAACCAAAAAAAATAATGAAATTGTTGAATCAACACCTGATAAACAGATTCCCATGTGAATAATGTATCTTATAGATTCATACATATTTTGGGGGATTCTTTACATCACCGGCCTATGCAATTAGTTCATGTGAGAATATCATTATATGATATTATTAATCCAAATGCTCTCATGTCATTTCCTATAGAAGAGATTACCAAAGTTGGAGATTATGTGGGTGATTTTTTACTCTAGGTCTCTAGCCTTCTTCATCGCTTGACATATGAGGTATGCGTTATTTTTTAAATATAATTTACATTTGATTGAAAATTACTTATAATTTTTTATTATATTTAATTTATATAGGAATATCTAAAATCAAAATAATTGGTATAAAAGAAACAAAAGGTTTAGGAACCAATAACTTTGGATACATCTGATATTTCAAATGGGCCAAAAAGTTTAACCCATATTTCTTATTTCTTGGATAATATTTATGATTTTGCAATGACTTGTGATATATGTGGAAGATACTGTCCATTGATAATATTCAAAAAAGATATCATGGATCTTTTCATTTTTTCTGGGCTCACCATACTTGTGTTTCAGTTATTTTCTATCTAAGTAAATTTATATTTCAGTTTTTCTTTCTTCAAATAAATATAACCTGAAGTGAATTAATTTACTAATTATTTAAGTATATATCTACACAAGATTTTCATTAAAAATGATACCACTTCCATTTATGGTTTTATGGATCAATAATATATTTCAACAGCTATGTAATATCCAAATGATGATGTTGGAGTTACATGTATATTTTATAGATTAGAAAATACAGAGATTGGATGTTGGTTTTTTCCATTCCTTGATAGGTAAGAATACTAAGATAATTATGAACTAAAATTCATTATATTTTTATTAATTGTGAACTTTTTATATTGTAGTGTTTATTAAATGTTAGGTGCATTCTTCCCAAATGAATGCACAATATATTGTCTTTTCTCTTTATTAGGTGGAGTTTGTAAAAGCTTTAGAAAATTGTTAAAAAAAGTAAGTTTTATTCATTTTTATAAGTTATTTAATATTAATTCTTCTTGTTATACATTTTTTGTTAGATAATATATGAAAATACAAGTCATGGATAATTTTTAACAATGATCACTTGTCAATATAATATCCAAATAAAATTAAACACATAAAAGAAAAGGTAAATAAATTTTATATTAGATAATATGTGTTTTCATTAGTGTTGCTAGCACTAGGAGATCTAGATGTCATTTGAGGTACCCTTTTTTGTTTTCTACTTGGTTGTGTGCTTTGTTTGATTTAGGAGTGACACACTCCTTTGTATCACCCACCTGCATCCATTGTTTGGGACTTGAGGTAGAGAGACTTCTAATGCCCTTGGCATTGACTACTCCAATTGGAGGTCGAGCTGACTTGTATGAATTATGTAGAGAATATGATCCAGTGTTGTGGTAGCACCACTTTGGGGGATATTTACTATGTTTATAGATACAGCCATGTGACATCATCCTCAGCATGGATTGGTTGTATTCAATGTAGTATATCATGGATTACTTTAGGATCCATGTGGTGTTTTATGATGATGATGGAGAGGCAGTAGTGTTTGTTGTAGAGAGAGCCCCTCAGATGGGTTAGAGCTATGTCCGGTCCTTTCCATCCATGATGGTTGAGTTGATGTTGAGTTCATCAGAGGTTCATCAGTTGGTATTTCATAGGGTTTTAGAAGAATACCCTAATGTATTTTGAGAAGTGGTTGTAGTGTTACCCCCTCAATGGGAGATTGAGTTTGGGATCAATTTATAGTCAGGAATGTCTCATATCTCAATGTCTCTGTATAGGATGGTGTCTTCCAAGTAATGAGAGATGTGAGTATAGATCGGTGATCAATTTTAATGAGGTTTTTCTTAGCCAATTGTGCCATCTTGGGGTGCACTAGTTTTGTTCGTAAATAAGGTCGGTAGAAGTTTAAGGATTTATATCAATTATCATCTCTTTAACCAAGTGACAGTGAAGAACCTATATCTTCTTTTACAAATTTATGATTTATTTAATCATATAAAAGGATCAAGTTGGTTCTCAAAGATTTATTTATAGTCTGTATATTATCAGATACGGGTGAAGAATGAGGATATTAAAAAGACTACTTTTCATTGTCATTATGGGAATTATGATTTCATTGTGATGTCATTCGGTGTGAAGAATGCTCCAGTTGTGTTCATGTGGTTGATGAACATAGTTTTCATAGAGTTCCTAGATAAGTTCATGGTGTTTTTCATCAGCGACATCCTTGTGTACTTTACATGAGAGGAGGAGCATACAGAGCATGTGTGTGCCATTTTGGGAGTTCTTCATTGTGAGAATCTATTTGGGAAGTTTTCAAAGTGTGAGTTATAGGATCATAATTCCATTTCTTATGGAATGTGGTGTCTCGGTAGGGAGTAGTTTTGGATCATTCAAAGATAGAGGTGGTTGTGTCTTAGTACTCCCCCAAGATAGTGGTTGAGGTGAAGAATTGCCTTGGTCTTACAGGATATTATAGGAGGTTCATAGATGACTTCAATTAGGTTTTGAATCCTATGAAATCTTTTACTAGAATAGATTAGGAAATATTTTGTACTGAACAGTGTCAGGAAACTTTGCATACCTAAAGGATAAGTTGGTCAGCACTCCAGTTATTTGTTTGTCAGTTTAGTGAGTTCAGTTTAAAGTTTTTTGTGATGATTCACATCTTGGATTGGGTTGTGTTCTGATTCATTAGAGGTCAGTTGTTTCTTATGGTTCTCTTCAATTACATCTTAATGATAATAACTATACCACCCATGATCTTGAGTTGGCAGTAGTGGTGTTTTATTTGAATTTGTGGCAACATTACCTCATCGTCAAGAATTTTGTGGTTTTTACTAATCATAAGATCCTGAGGTATGTATTCTCTCATCATGACTTAAACTTGTGCTAGCTTTAGTGGATGTAATTATTATTGGATTTTGACTTTTAGATTTCATATATTTCAGGAAAGGTAAATTTTTTAGCCAATACGCTTATAATGATGTCATGTAGTGATGCCATGTGTGAATCTAAATATTCTTAAAGACTGGTGGAAGAACTATCAGTGATGCATCTTGATATGGGAGAGGTTGGAGGTAAAGGTTGGAGGTATAGGTTGTATTTTCCAAATGAGATTTCAATCATCCATAGTGCATAAGGTAAAGGATTCCTAGTTGGGGGGATTATGAGGTGGAGGTCTGGAGAGACCAAGTTGTTTTTGGTGACACCCATGATGGTTGGTCTGAGGATGGACAACACCAGGTGTTGTTTCAGGGAAGGTTTTTTGTTCCTTCAGGGATTCTTGAGATGGTTCTATAGGAGTTCCATAGTTCACATGTGGTGGTACATCCCAACATGAATAAGATATACCAAGCTTTGATAGGTCATTTTTGGAGTCTTTGGTTGAAGCGTGCAGTCGCAGAGTTTGTTTCTCGATGTTTGATCTTCCATAAGGTGAAGCCCAAGTACCATGTTCTCAATGGTTTTCTCCAGCCATTATATGTTCCCTGATTGAAGTGGGATGACATATTGAGGAAATTCAGTACTAGTTTACCTCAATCTCAGGGATTCTATGATGTTATATGGGTGATAGTGTATTGTTTGATGAAATCACCCTGCTTTATAGAGATCAGGGAGTTAAGCTCATTGGAGGTTTTGTTGTTGTAGTATCTGGAGTTGGTGGTATGACTCCATGGAGTCCCGAGGATGGTCATTTTTTATCGATATCCTCATTTTACCTCTAGGGTGTGGATAGGTCTCTAGAATCTTTTTGGTTATTAGTTATGTATTATCACTGCTTTTCATCTGCAAACTAACGGTCATACATAGTGGACTATCCAGACTCTTAAAGATATGTTTCACTCTTATGTTCTGGATTTTTGAGGTTTTTGGATGAGGAACCTACCCTTGTTCATGTTTTCTTACAACAATAGTTTCCACTCCACCATTTTTATGGTGTTGTTTGAATATTTTTATGGTTGGAATTTATGTTCTCCATTGTGTAGGACTGGGGTTGAAGTGGAAAAAATTCTTAGGCCAGAACTAGTATAGAATACGATAGAGATAGTTCAAGTAATTTGTGAGAGGATGAAAGCAATGCAGGATCGCCAAAAATATTATGTCGTTCATAAGATGATACCTATGGATTTTGAAGTTGGAGATCACGTGTTCTGGAAGGTGACTCCTCGTCATGGGAAGTAAAGGTTTGGTCATGGGTGTAAGCTTTCTCACTAGTTTGTTGGGCCTTTCAAGGTATTGGCTAATGTTGGAGTCATGGCATATCGGATAGCACTTTACCCATAGATTATCTGGATACGCGATGTTTTTCTTATATCATAGCTCCATCGTTATCTTCATGACAACTCACATGTCATATATTGGGAGAAATTTATGTTGATGATGATGAAACCTTTGAGGATTGGCTAGTGGAGATCCATGACCTTCAAGATAAGGTGTTATGTGGGCATGTTATTCCCTTGGTTCATGTCTTTTAGAAGTATGGTGGCATGGAGGATAGTACTTGGGAACATGATTCATAGATGATAACTTAGTACCCTGAGTTTTTTTATGTTTAGATATTATCTTGTAATATTTTTCTATTGTGGATGTTCATCCCTTTTGGTTTACGGGATGGTTTCCTCTTGTTTCTTGTTGTGTATTTACTCTCATTTGAGAGGTATCTTCCCCAGGAGAGTGTTTAGGAGCTATTTTTAGCTGTTGTGTGGTTTTTCACGTGTCCCTATGGTGTGGTGGTAGAGATCCTATGATAGTAAGATCTTTGAGAGGTATCTCATGGGGTGTCTATTCAGATGACCCCTTTTGTTTTTTCTCTAATTTGGTTTTCGATCCTCAAGGATGAGAATTATTTGAGAGTTATCTAATGTAATGGATCAGATCTATGTAGTCCAACCCTTTGTGAGTTTGTGAGGCTAGTGGGGCTTGGAGGATTCTTGGAATAAGTTTGGAGGTGTTGGTTGCTGAAAATATGGAAGTGGGGAGAATACATGGCATGTAAGTCTTCCATGTTGTGTATGTACAGTTCACAACATGTGTATGTACAGTTCACAACATGTGTATGTCTAGTTCACAACATGTAATTTTCAGGGTTAAATAATAAAAATGTGATGTGTTTTTAGTGAAAACTAAACTCTAAGGATTACACAACATGAAAGGGGATTGCACATCATGTAAATCCCCGATGATATAAATATTTAAATGTTTTATCCACTCAGGTTTTCCCCCAACCCTATGGCCAGCGGCTCTCTCATCCAATTCCAAGTGACCAAAAACTCCCTTCCATGAATTTTGGTGATTCCTTTGATAGGTATTGATCCTTAGCCTTCTGAATTCAGTTTTTGGAAATCTATGGTGATCCAAGGTGCATTCCTTCTTCATTGTCTAGTTTTTTTCTCAGTTTGATCTTGTTTTCCTCCTATTTCTTCTCTCCATGAAATAGAGAATGATTTCCAATATATATAATGGGGTTTTCTGGGGGGGGGTTTGGTGTGGTTGTTCCACAATTCCTTAGAGGGATGCATCTTATTATAAGATAAGTGATCAAAGATCCACAACGTGGCCGATTCTCATGCATCGAACATTGATGGCTTTTGAGGTAGGGGATTCATTACTTAGATTTTATTTATTTAAAATTGTAAATTGATCATTATTTATCCCTTTATATGAAAATTTAATTGACCAAATAATTATTAAACTATATTAAATAAATTAGGTGGTGATATCATGTTGACGAGGTTGTTTCTTTATACTATGGTAGCGGTTTTTCTCATGATTTTCTAGATGTGTGATATTAATTCCTTTATTTATTAGCATGTTTGTTTATGATATAGATTACAATATTTTTCTTGATGTAAATTGTTAAATAATGTAAAGCTATAATTAATTAATAATTAATAGGCTTATGATTAATTAGAGAAGAGGAATGTTTGTAATATGGTGTTTTTTGCAATTTTATGATAATCAATTGATTTAATGTGCATGTTTAATTAAATTTTCTCTTCCATATGATTGATGGAATTGATAAAATTGGTTAATTAACCTGAATCATATTAATTCTTGTTGATAATAATTGAAAATACATATTAATTAAGAATGGTGCTTCTCTAGGTTTGTTGAAATCGGAATAAATGTTGAGAGCATATTTCTACTTTAATTTATTATTATAGCTTGATGCATTAGGTTTCTTGTAGTTGGAACCTGTTAATAAATGAATAAATTAATTAAATATGGAATAATAATTGGTTGTGTGATAAATATATTTTCTAGGGCCTGAGTTTCTTGTTTTCTTAAGAAGGTTGAATGCCTTGTTTTGAGGGCCCATTTTCCCTATTGATTGTTTGTTTGTTCCTACTGCTAGCGATGTACTCTGGATACGATCCTTGTGATGTGGTATTGATACAACTAATCCGGGAGGTATGATATTGTGATATGGGTAGGGGTCCTGGATGTGATGTGAGTCTGGTATGGCTGAGCTTGGGATGGCTGTTGTGATATGTGGGTAGGGTGGCCCAAGTGATGTTGTAGAAAATGATGTCTATAATGGTTAAATGCATTGATATATGCATATGGGTGTTAGGGATGGAACCAAAGGTGGTGGAATGGGTTAAATCTGGGCTTAACCATTGATGAGATATTGATAACTAGTATACTTTCTTTTGAATCTATTTAATGGTTGATAGTTGGGTTTCTTTTTTTATCTGCATTCCTTTTCTTGTTTGAGGCATCTGGAGGTGTTTAGTTTCATGTTCCCTCTTTGTGGTATCTTAGGATAGTTTTACCATAGTACTTGGATATGGAATGATTATATTTATAAATAAATTTTTAACCCATAGGGTTAGTTGATGATGGAATGAAAATACTAAAAAGATGTTAATCTTGATAAACCATGGACTTGGTTTGGATAATACCCAGAGGGCATGTACTTTACTTCAATGTAATGTAATATAATTCAATGTGATGTGGAAAATGTTAATGGTTAATTAATGGATAATTAATTAATGAATGAATGGAAATAAAAAAAGGAAAAAATTAATTAATGTAGCTCTTTTATATTCTTATGTACTTATAGGATGTCTGGTCTTAGAAGTGGTAGCCAAGATTTTGAGTGACGTTATCTGTAGTTGATTCTAAGACTAGGTTATACCTATAGTGTGGTTGTAAACTATTTATATCTTGTATATTCTTTTATTTCATATGTTTCCCCACCCATGTCGGTTAAGGAAATTGACACCCATTGGACTCTGGGAGGGTGTTTTCCCCAACATCTTGGTGGGAGGATAGATGGTTGACTACCCCCTCTGGACTTGCGCTCTTATCACAGTATTTAATTCTTTTAGTATACATGATAGTTAGTTTTACCATATATGTGTGTAGAGGGTTGTAATGGATTGTGGTTTTTGTACTAAAAATTAGATTTTTATTCCAAAATCACTTTTTATGAAAAAGTGGGAAGTCAAAACATGTCCAAAATAAAGGAGTTAACCACAAAAGGAATCCACAAAATCGTTAAATACAATACTAAGAATATTAAAACCAATCACCCTATAAAGACCCTAATTAAGTGTGGTTACCTAGATATTTTGGTCATTATTTAGAAGATCCTCAAAATGATCAACTATCTTGTCCCAATTATGAACCACACACATGTATTATCAGATATAGTAACCAAAGGATTATTATAGGAATGACATGTATAGGTTCTGATGACTTGAGGTACTTACTTGGTGTATGGGTTGTAATAGGTTGAGGTATAATACCCGATGTTTGATGTACATCATATAGGCTCTAGTGTCTCAAAAAAACTACTTGGTTACGAAATGTGGATTTTTGATATGGGATAGTGTGGTTATGTGATGCATGAGGTGCATGTAGTGTTTCCTTTCCCAAGTGTTTTCAGCTCTGCTTACTTTTGGAGAGAGATGATTAGGATGTGTGATATTGGGGAAAAGTGGCAAACTAGTACAGAAGTAGGAGCGAGGAACCCTTGATGTTCATTATTATATTATATGATCTCTTTTATGTGATACTTGGTGAGATATATTCATTGTGAGTTTGGGAACTTAGTATTCCTGTTTAGGTGACGAGTTAGTTTCACTGTTGTTTAATGTGCTTTAGCATGCTTTCTTTATCTTTTACACGAGAGACTTTAGGGAGGATCCAACTGAGTATACTATTATGCTCACCCTATGTATCCATAAAATATTTTTTCATGTCATACATATAAGATTGGTGATCGGGTTGGATATTACTATCCCGGGGTTTAGTAGTATTTTTTTTGGGATTCATGGTCATTGTTTCTTTTACCATTTCGGTACTTGTAGTCTTCTTTCAGTTGTTTAGTATTGTATAGAATTGCATGTTTTCACTTGGTATTTCTTTATATATATTCATGTCTGGTCAGGTGTTGGTTGTTATTGTAACACCCCAAGCTTCCACAGTATTTTTCCCATTGAATAATGCAATAGCTTGCATTGTACGCAACTTCGAGATTGTAACACACTGCAACCAATCAAACAAGCCATTATGAATAGTAATACCCACTTTTTGAAATTTTATAAATTTTATCTTTCAAAATTGACTTCATGTTTGAATTCAGAATATCAAAATTAGCTTAGGGTAATTTTTTGGTATTTTTCTAAAAACTTTCAATTTTTGATGAATAGTGAAAAACACTCTTTTATTGGTTAAAACCGACTTTTTATTTGAATAATTAGTTATTTTATTTTAATTTATTTTAGATCAAAATAGATTCATAATACCTATATATGTTCAATGTAATTCATTGGATTCATTTTATATTAAGTTTAGATATATAAAATTTTATCGATCTTTTTACCGTGTTTTATTCACCTCTTAGGAGCATTTACAAATTTGCATAAAACATAATTTTACCACTTCTGTGAGTTGAATTTAAAAAATCTGAGAGACACGGTTAATATTATAAAGTAAAATGTGGTTCAATAAGATGACAATAATTTTTGGTGAATAGTAACTTTTGACTTTTACTTACCATGGTTAAAAGTAAATAGGGTAATTAAGGGTAAAAATGATATCATAATTACCCTAACACATGTTATAATTCTATGGGATAAGTATAATTCGACCAAAAACAACCTTAGTAATAAAATATTATCCTCTTTGACCCACTTGAATTAGATTAGAACATTTATTATTATTTTATTTAAAGAAGAGTTGAAAGAGTTAAATTCAAAGTTTAGTAACTAAACCATTTTTAATATAGGGATACACACAATATAAATTCTATTATAAATATTAATTATAAAGATAAAAATATTTCCTACATAATTATATTTTATTTATAATTTTTAGACATTATATAATTTAATTTATTTATGACACAATGATGATGTAGTAATTACCTTATTAATTAAATATTAAAATAATTGATATTATAAATATACAAATAAATATAAATTGAGACTTCTGATGAATTAAAATAATTTTATAGGTTAATATGACATGTTATGTTTTGTTAAATAAATTTTATTTGAAGTGATAAAGTTTTTATGGATTTCAAAAAAATCAAATACTAAATAGTGTCAAAATTGACATAATTGAGTTTTTTTTTTAAATTATATTATTAATTGATATAATATTCCTAAAAAAATAAGGTTCAGAAAAAGGACTTATATAAGGTTATATATATTAATAATAAACCACATGGGGTTATCTTGTCTTATTATAGTAAGTTTAATAACCATATAATATAAAAATACAAAGAGACATGGTAAATGTTAAACTATTTAACTAAGAGTTAAATCTAAAAGATAAGTTTAATATGATGACCTTAACCTATCTAAAACCTATTGGTTTAGAGTTTTTTGACCTATACCCACCATATCCTTTAAATAATTTATTTTTGAGCCATTATAAACCAAAAATGATTTTATTATAAAATAATGTTTCAAGCTTTTCCTAAAGTGACCTTCACCTCTCTTATAAAAGGGCACTTCCCATTCTCTTAATTTAACAACTCCAAAGCCATTTTAATCATCCAAAACCTACCCAAATATCCTCTAAACTATCCTCCCTTAAACCTAGAGGTTTTACTTTGATCATAAATCCAACCTAAGGAGCCCTTTTCATCAAATCAAAAGGAAGAACCTGAAGAAGAGGTAAATATTTCATCACCTCTTTCAAGTTCTTTTCTTCTTACACTTCTTTTCTTTGTTGTTTCCATTATAAAATAATAACTCTAGTATCTTATATATACTGTGATGTTATTATAAAAATGGTACAACCATATTCATTATTCTATACATCATATGAATGACAAAGTCTCCATACGTGCGTACGTACGGCTTACCGTCTCCACGTCATGGTGTAGTTTGTTATTCAAACACTTCATTATTTGGATGGGTCTAATAATGAGTATAACTGATGTAAATGATAAATATAACATGTTAATTATTTTTTATATATGATATAGCATCCAATTACATACTATTTCACCATCAATATAATGATATTGTCTCTCATGCATACGTACGGATTACTGTCTCCATGAACGCGATGAGATTCATTCCCCATCGTAATCATTCAAGAATAATTTTAATTTTATGATTCAAAATAATTTTTATGAAAATAATGTCATTTTTTATATTAATCAAATACATCCTATTCATAATAATCATGGCTTACATAACCAATCATGTAATGTAAAATGAATCAGTTAGCACCCAAAACGATGATACTACTAAAATATTATTAACAAAGCAATATTAGAAGAACATATATGATATCATATTTATGTATATAGTTCTTGCGTAATTTAATAACAATTATTTAACTATTATACAGGAGGTTAACATACCCTCGACCAAGTAAAAGTACAAGGTAAGGGTTAATTTCACAATCTCTTTATTATCTGAGGTTG
This sequence comes from Viscum album, assembly GCA_963277665.1. Lineage (NCBI taxonomy): Eukaryota > Viridiplantae > Streptophyta > Magnoliopsida > Santalales > Viscaceae > Viscum > Viscum album. The sequence continues at coordinate 772,762,486 of OY728131.1, read as the reverse complement.
TTTTTCCGTAAGTATCTACCGGGTCCTCTTTATCATCCACGTCCGTGTTTTCTTAAAAATTTATTTCAAAACATTTTTACTATTTACTAGACAATGGGTTAAATTTATTTATACCCTTATTTTACCTTATATTTTTTGAAAGGAATTTTTCCGTCATTTTCCAAACAAGGTACTTTATGACCTTTTCGACAAAATTAAGGTAAGAATGTCTTTTTCTAACTTATACAGCGGGTGTGGCTATTTTCCTCCATTATAACATCATCGAAGCTTAACATACAATATTATAAGAATATTTTAAAAATAAATGTTTTCTTTTATAATTATATTACTTTTAAATGATTTCAAAATAGAAAGAGATATTTCTCTAAAAAAAATTGATTTCATCTATGTCAAAATCCTTTGATGGATTTTAAGCTTGTTTGAAGTTGATTTATTATGATAAAAAACTTCCATATTGTATTGAAGGTTTTGTGATATGTTTGACTATGGATGTGTTATTTTTACACCATTCATGGTTTATGGATAAAGTGCGGACATTTCGTATGCTAGTTTTAATACGAATGTTTATGTTATGTTTAAACCTTTTCATATGAGGAATGCATTAGACTTAGTAAGTGACGGGTGGATCCTGATATAGCTCCTCGATGCATTGGTAGGTCTTAGGAGAAAAACTAGTGTCTTGGAACAAGGCCTTGACAAAATCTTATTTTTAGTCTTGGCACAAGGCCTTGACTATGTGGTTATGAAGTCTGGTATTATGCATTCCATCATTATGAAAGTGGCTATTGATATTGCATGTGATTATTCGACTATTAGAATATCCATGTGAATAAATAAATGGAATTATTTGATTTTATCTTTTCCATATTATGCTGAAGTTTAAAGTTTAAACGGATTTTTTTAGTCTTATAAATTTCCTTAAATGTTTATACTTATTTAAGAAAGTTTACGCTATATTGTTATCATTACTGAGTATCTGAGCTCACCCCTTTCTATGTTTTATTTTTCTCAGGATGTGAAGAAGTATTTTATGGTTGACCTACAGGGATAGGCTAAGTATATAAGTGTGTTAAAAAGGTGACAAAATGTTGTTGATGTTTTTATTTCATGATGTAATGTAAAACTTATGAATGTATCTAGTACTTCTAAGGCTACTAAACTGATCGGTATTTCGAGACATGATTCCTTGTATCATGTCAATGTTATGTAATAATGCACCGACTCTGGGTAACTGGGGTCAGGGCATTATAGTTGGTATCAAAGAAAGTTTAGTACAAACCTTGGAAACTAGATTTAGAAAAACTCTGATTAGAGAACACTACCATAAGATAGACTTTAAGAATTAGAATAGAAGAACTTCCTAGAATTTTGGTACTGTAGAGATGTCATGACCCATCCCCCGGGGCCCGTTCTGTGACTACCCCAAGCTCACCTTCCATAGGCCAGGGGCTAGTGACTAGCACCAAAGGCCTAATTCCCTAAATCTAGGAATGCATTGCCTTTATAACTGTAAACACACACAATAGAGTACAAGCTGGAACCAAAACACTAAGTAAAACTGTATAACAAAAGAGTGATGAAAAGTAAAGGGGGCCGAAAATACAAGTCCAACAGTAAAGTACAAGTACAAATGAAAAGGGAAAAATAGTTGAAAGGTGAAAAGCAGCTCCTGGGTCATCCTCCAGGATTCCTACCAGAAGGGTAGGTACAGAAAGCCTCCTCAGCACTCCACATCTGTCAGCCACCGTCGGGTACCGACTCATCATGAGGTCCACCTCTGGGTACCGTCCAGCCCTCATACACTCTGCCTCAGTCAGTGTTTTCCGTCATTTGCATCCAACACAATGAGGTGCGGGCATAGACTATGCAGGGGTGAGTATAACTATACTTAGTAGGGACCCCGAGACCCTCAAGGTCTCACAAAATCCAAAAAGGATAAACCATAAGGTATGAAATCAACAGATAACCCCACTTAGGTATATGCCCATACATATACCTAAGTTATCAAGTAATCTATCTCAATCATGACAAAAACACAAAGTTACTGACTCATCTCACACAGGTATACAACTTGTGTAGAGAGATAGAGATGATTAGATATAGCCACTGAATCATCTATATTGTCGAACCCACAGAGGATCTAGGAATAGAAATTAGAACTGTCGAACCCACACAGGATCCAGGAATAGTATTCATAGCTGTTAAACCCATACGGGATCCAGTAATAGTCATCATTGTTATCGAACCCACACAGGATCCAGTAACATTAGTCAGTGTTGTCGAACCCACACAGGATCTAGGAACAATTGTCAATGCACAGCCAGCCACAGGGTTCCGCACGAAGCATGCTTGATTCCGAGAGGATCCACTCCTCAAGCCAAGTGTCGATACATCAACTACCACTAAGTCCAAATTTGATTTATCTCAAAGGTCCGCCTCGTCATAGGGGTCTCAAAGCAACAGACGACGCGTCAATCGGACGTCCGGTCTGTGAGTTATTGGCATTTCTGTTCCGAGGGCCCAGTTAGATTTAGGTTCGATCCAACTCGTATGTTCCCCAACTGGGTCCAAACCTTGAGTGGGGTATACCAAAATAATCTTCTTCTTCCAAGGTTTATTTCACCGCATACGGTTCTTCAATTGGACGCTCGTAGCTCAAGTTACGGGCAAAAGAGTGGAAACATGCCAAAATGGATTTGGGTCCGGCCCGGCCCAGTCGGACCGACCCGGCCCGACCCTGGTCCGGACTGGGGTCCAACCTGGTCCGCTGGTCCAACCCGGTCTGTGGGGGCGGCTCAGCCCGCACTAGGTCCGGCCCGCGCTGGGTCCAGCCCGGCGGCCCGCGCGGCTGGCGGCCCACGCGGCTGGCGGCCCGACGGCCCGTGGGGTCCACCCTAGCTGCGTTCAGGGGGGAGGCCGCACCCCCTGGGGTTCACGAACGACTAATCAGTTTGGGTGGGAGACAATCGGCGCAATGTGGCATCAGTCCGCATCACGCAGGACCCAGTGGTGGGTCCCTCTCCTCTTGGTTGGACGAGCAACCAGCCAACTCCCGTGCGGCACCATTGCGCCATGCCACCTCCGACGACCCAGTGGCTTGGGCCACCAGTCTTCCTCATGGCCATCCTTGTACTGTCTGTCGTTGCACCGCCGCAGCCAGGGGGCGCAGACCCTTCTTCTCCAACGCGAGGCGCGGTTGCGTCACTCCTTCTCCGGCGACCCAGCAGCTCAGGCCGCCGGTTTCCTTCGTGACCCGCCTTCTCCTCTAGCAGCATGGTTGCACCGCCGCTATCCACGTGGCCAGCCAGAGCGCTAGCCTCCCTTCTCTTCGTCGCTGGTTCTAACCACCGACGAATCTTTCATGGGTCATCGGATGAGTTCTGGTGGCCCGTTTCTCGTTCCGTAAGAAGTCGCACTCTCCTCGGGATGTCGCCTTCGATCTATAACCAATGTTGATGAGAAACGCTCAACCCGGACTCATGTCGCGTTGGGTTTCAAAATCCATAAGAAAGACAGAGGGGTTGGGCCGTGTTTGTTCAGCCCGTGCCTTCCGCGTTAGGGTGATATCAAGCGGCTTCGAATTCTAAACCACGACGGAAAATGAAGAACACACAACAATTTAATAAATCTTGAACCCATACCTCATATTCGTTGTCATTGTAAAAGAAGATGAAGTAGTTGAGGATGACGTCGTTGGCGTTCTTTAAGGACGGCTCTTCCTCCCTTGTTCTGGTTGGAGATCAAAGAAGAATATTCCCATCATCGGCGGATGAAGCATTCTTCGTTCTTCAATTGTCATTCTTCATTGGGAGGAGTGTTCTTCGTTGGGAGATTTCTCTCAATAATCCTCCACTCAAATCACCAAAGTGAAAAATACATGTCAAATAATAGATTATAATATCTATTATTTTTTTGGAAAGAAATTCAAAAAGAATTTCCAACACTTGGTTGGAACAATTAATGTGAAGGGTGGTGGAACCATTAAGTGGGGAGCTCAAGAGGTTTCTCCCCACTTAATGGGGAGTTCAAGAGGTTATAACCTCGTGTGGTCCCCAAAAAAATTAATCATTACATGGAAGGTTGAGTTCAGGTGGGCCCCACCACCATAACCTCTCATGGTAGGTTAAGGTGTAGCGGTCCCCACCTCCAAATTCCATACGATGGATATAACAAATAAAATAAATTAAGACATGCACTTAAATTATTTTATTATTCCCACGTAAAACCCAAAAACTAACTTTCATCCTCAACCAACTATCGTCGACGTGAAAGTCTTCTTAAGCGAATATCGGCGTTGCGAGTTCAAAGGTGCACTCAGATTTCAATTCTGAGCACCAATTCAAAAGTTATAAAAACCATCTTGTACGTTTACTGAACGTACCCGAACAAAACTTCAAAAATTGATTCTGAGAACACTGGGCCTCAAGATCAACCACCGTAAATTTTCACAAACTCGTAAAATTTCCATGTATTTAAGAAAACAAAATTCATAGAATTTCTGGGTATTTAAAATCTCCCCACCTCAGGGCTTTACATCCCTGTAATCTACAACTCAAACTATGGGAACAAGTGGGGGTACTGAACATGCATCTGAGCCTCCCGCTCCCATGTGCTCTCCTGGAGGTTCCCATGTTGCTAGCATACATTCACCATAGGTATCGACCATCCACATAGGACCCACTACTATCAATCCTCAATCTCCACTGGAACCTCCGTAAAGGTCTCCCCATCATCAACGTCCAGCTCCCCATGGTCGATGATGTGTGAAGGGTTGTGCACGTATCTCCTCAGCTGGGATACGTGGAAGACACCGTGCACCCGGTGCAACTAAGGTGGAAGAGCCAGGCGGTACGCCACCTTGCCTACTCTACTGAGGACCTGGAAAGGTCCGATGAATCTCTGAGATAACTTGTTGCCTTGGCCAAATCTCTGTAAACCTCATCAAGTTGAGACCTGTAGAAAGACGTGTTCGCCATCCTCAAACTCTAGAGGTCTCCATCTCCTATAAGCATACAATTTCTGCCTGCTCTGTGCAATCTTCATCTGCTCCTGGATGATCTGCACCATCTCTGTGGTATCCCGTACCATATCTAGTCCCACCAGTGCTGACTCCCCTGGGTCTGTCCAGCACAAGGGTGATCTTCAAGGTCACCCGTATAACGCCTTGAAATGTGGCATCCCAATGGTGGAGTGATAGTTGTTGTTGTAGGAAAACTCCACCAAAGGTAAGTGATCCTCCCATCTACGATCGAAGTTGAGGACACAAGCATGTAGCATGTCCTTGAGGGTCTGAATAGTCCACTCAATCTGACCATCCGTCTGAGGATGGAAGGCGGTGCTCAGATGAAGTTGTGTCCTGAAAGCCTCCTGCAACCCCTTCCATAGTCGGAAAGTAAACTGTGTTTCACGATTGAAGATGATAGAAGAAGTTACTCCATGTAGACGCACAATCTCCTACACATAGAGGCATCTCAAGATCTCTTCTGAACCCTGCTCTCTGATCGGTAGGAAGTGGGCCGACTTGGTGAGTCGGTCGACGATCACCCAAATCGAGTCGTGAACCCTAGATGTACGTGGAAGACTCATCACGAAGTCCATGGATATCCCATATCACTTCCACTCTAGGACCTCTAAAGGATCTACCAATCCTACTGGTACCTGATGCTCCGCCTTCACTTGCTGACAAGTGAGGCATCGAGAGACAAACTCCATTATTTCCTTCTTCATACCTATCCACTAGTGCTATCGTCGAAGGTCCTGGTACATCTTCGCCACTTTTTTATGTACCGCTAGAGGGGATGTGTGAAACTCTTTCAACACTTCCTCCTGAAGTGTCACTGGCACCATAGTACGTCCTCTAAAGAGGATGAAATGCTCCCCACCTTCTGAAAATCTATCAGGTGTCTGCCCTGTGGATATCTGAGCACGTCGTGTCTCGTAGTCAGTGTCTCCACGCTATGCCTCCCTGACTTGCTGAAGAAGTAGAGGAGTGACTATAAGAGACTGAAGGTAAGCTGCTCCATCTCGGTCCACAAAGGATATATGTAAAGTAGCTAGTTGCTCTGTCGCCTAACCTAGAAGCTGTATACCAGATCTCCTACTGAGTGAATCTACTATAACATTCCCCTTCCCATGAGTATAGACTATGTCGAAGTCATAGTACTGGAGAAACTCAATTCATCACTACTGTCTCAGGCTCAGGTCCTTCTGAGAGAAGATATACCTAAGACTCTTGTGATCAGAGTACACAATAAAACATTCTCCCATCAGATAGTGTCGCCACATCTTCAAGGCAAAGACCACTGCTGCTAACTCCAGGTCATGGGTAGCGTAGTTCTGCCCATGTTATCTCAGCTGCTGAGAACCATACACGATCACTTCTCTCTCCTACATCAGGACACATTCGATTCTGGTCCCTGATGCGTCACAGTAGACTACGTACCCTAAGACTTCCTCTAGAAGCCTCAAAATGGGGGCACTAGTCAGCCTCTACCTCTGCTTCAGAAAGCTCTACTGGAATCTCTCTGACCACACTAAGGGTTTCCCCTTCGTTGTCAAGGCTGATAGTGGTGCTACAACTCTATAGAATTATGGTATGAACCTCCAATAATATCCAACCAATCCCAGGAAACTCCGAACCTCTGTCACACTCTTGGGTGGCTCCCAAGCAAGTATCGCCTCAATATTCGCTAGATCCACTGTAAATTTAGCCTCTGAGATGACATGTCCCAAAAATTGAACCTCTTGGATCCAAAACTAGCACTTAGAGAGCTTACCATAAAGCTGGTGCTCTCGGAGTGTGTCAATTACTACCTGAAAATGGTAGGCATGCTCCTCCTCAGTAGTCGAGTAGATCAAAATGTCGTCGATGAAGACTACGACAAAGCAATCGAGGTATGGCTGGAAGATCTTGTTCATGAGTCCCATGAACACTGTTGGATCATTGGTTATGCCAAAATTCATAACCAAGAACTCTTAGTGGTCGTACTGACATCTGAAGGTCGTCTTCTGCACATCCTCGTCTCAAACTCTGAGCTGGTGATAGCCTAATCTGAGGTCTATCTTCAAGAACCATTGTTCTCCCTTCAGCTGATCAAAGAGGTCTTCAATCCTCAGGAGTGGGTACTTTTTCTTCATGGTTACTTGATTTAGGTGACAGTAGTTGACACAAAGCCTCAAGATCCCATCCGCCTTCTTGGAGAATAGAATCGGGGCTGCCCAGGGAGAAACACTGGGCTGGATGAATCTCTTCCCCTGCAAGTCCTCCAGCTATACCTGCAGCTCACGAAGCTCAGTGAGATCCATCTGATATGCTGGTGTAGATATTAGTGTCGTCCCAGGGTACAGGTCAATGTAGAATTCCACCTTTCTACAAGGAGGTAGACTTGGGATATCATCAGGGAAAACATCCGTGTAATAATACAGTACTACAGGATAAGTCGGAATCTCCACATCAACTACTCTAAGGGTAAGGCAAGCCAACTGATGAGTGATCGGCTGCACCCTCCTCCGAGTAAGTCTATATTGTGTTGCAAAGGCTCCCTTCTCATCGGTGAAGGTAAACCTGGTCCCATCTGTGCGGACACACCGCACTTTGCGCCTAATACAGTCGATCTGAGCATGGATTTTAGATAACTAGTCCAAACCCAAGATGACGTCGTAAGGCCTCGACGACACTATGAGGATATCTCAGAAGAAGCTCTTGATTCCTAGAGTAATCTCACACTGCCAGCACCAGGGCATAATCAGCGATTTTTCTCCCGTAGGAGTCTCTAGTTATAAGGATCGAGCTAAGGGCTCCGTCGGAATCTATGAGCTACAAACGAGGGTAGTGGAAATGAAAGAGTGACTGAAACCTGTGTCTATAAGAACTGTATCCAAGGTGGAGTAGACACAGATCGTACCTCGAATCATCTCCGGAGCACCATGATCATATGCTTCAGCTGGCTGAAGCTGAGCTCTCCCCTGTCCACCTGCTCCCTGCGGTCGGGGTGGACCTCCTGGTGGTGGTGGTGGTAACACCTCATAGTGTCGTCCACCGCCAGCTGCACGACCAGCTCCTCTGCCACTTCTGCCTTCTCCCTGAAGACCGCCTCGATCGAATCTCTATCTATTCTTGGGTGGTCCTTCAACCATCTGCTGATCATCCGAACGGTGGTTCGGACAGTCACAAGACATGTGACCCTGCCCGCCACATGTGAAACACTGCATGTTCCTCGAATGACTGGCTTTGTCTCGTGTGCCTCACACAACCGAAACTGAGTCCTGAGGTTGTCCACCATATGGTCTGGTCCACTTGGATTTCTGCGACGTCTGTCTGGTGCCAGCTGCAGAAAACTCTGCTAAGTGACGCCCGGTGGAGGGTCTCGCTGCTGGTGACTGCTCAGCAAGAAAAATCTCCACTAAGAGGGCTCTCTCCAATACCTCAACCTGCATCAGGATGCTGAGGGAGATCATCAAAGCCCTGATCTCTCACCTAAGCCCCTGATCGAAGGTCCAGGGCCTGAAGAATGGGTCATACCCCATATCTATGGAGTAGCATGAGAGGTCGGTGAACCTCGCTGAGTATTGTTCCACTATCATGCTACCATACTGTAGATGAAGTAGCTCATGTATTCACACCGCACGTAGGGTGTCTAGGACAAACTCCACCCAAAATAGGCTCTCAAAGTCTACCCAAAGTAGTGTCTCCTATTCATGCACCTAGAGCATCAGGCTCCACCATCTACCTACTACTGCCTAAAGGAGACTCGTGGAAAAGATCACCATAAGGTATGTTGGTGTCCATGTCAGTCTGAAGACTCTCACCACATCCTCCAGCCAATCCTCAGCTACCTGAGGGTCTGTCTCACCCCCTGTACCTGGGTGCCCTCTGGCGTTGGAACTCGTGCATCATGCTCAAGTAGCATGCACTCTCTACTTCTGGGGCTGGTGGTATCGGTGGCCCAACGAGTAGTGTTACTTCTGGTGCCTCTGCTGTAATAGGGCCCTACACCGAGGCCTCGTCGCTCGGTGGGATGCCATCTCATACAAAGCCTAGAACCCTGGCTGGCTATCTACGTGGGGCCATCCTAAAAATGAATAGGTGCGACACGATCAATAAGTTATACCTAGTGAGCTGACTCAAAGAGATCACTAAGAAAACTCTTGAAACACACACGCAATCAGTGTTTTCATACACTAAGTCAGAAATCAGAAGTCGCGGTCCTGGTGTAAGGATATGTCGGCCGCCACACTAACACTAGACTCCCTAAATTGAAAACCACACACAATACCCTTAATACTATTTCTTCATAGAAAAGATCAGATTCCTACGTTCTGCGGTAGAACCGACTCCTCTGATACCAATTTTTCATGACCCGTCCCCCGGGGCCCGTGCTGTAACTACCCCAAGCCCACCTTTCATAGGCCAAGGGCTGATGACTAGCACCAAAGGTGTAATTCCCTAAATCTGGGAAGGCATTTCCTTTATAACTGTAAAAACACAAAATAGAGTACAAGTTGGAAGCAAAACACTAAGTAAAACTTTATAACAAAAGAGTGATGAAAAGTAAAGGGGGGCAAAAATACAAGCCCAACTATAAAGTACAAGTACAACTAAAAAGGGACAAACTACTGAAAGGTGAAAAGCAGCTCCTGGATCATCCACCACAGATTCTACCAAAAGGGTAGGTACAGAAAGCCTCCTCAGCACTCCACGTCTGTCAGTCTTCTCCGGGTACCGACTCATCGTGAGGTCCACCTCCAAGTATCGTCCAGTCCTCGTACACTCATCCTCGGACAGCACTGTCCGTCATCTGCATCCAAAACAATGAGGTGTGGGCATAGCCCATGTAGGGGTGAGTATAAAAATACTCAGTAGGGACCCTAAGACTCTCAAGGTCTCACAAAATCCAAAAAGGATAAACCACAAGGTATGAAATCAACATATAACCTCACTTAGGTATATGCCCATACATATACCTAAGTTATCAAGTAACCCATCTTAATCATGAGGAAAAAACAAAGTTACTGACTCATCTCACATAGGTATAAAAATTTTGTATAGAGATAGAGATGATCAGATGTAGCCACTGAATCATCTATTCTGTCAAACCCACATAGGATCTAGGAACAGAAATCAGAACTGCCGAACCCACACAGGATCCAGGAACTGTAGTCAGAGCTGTCAAACCTGTATGTGATTGAGGAACAGTCGTCAGTGCTATTGAACCCACACAGGATCCATGAATAGTAGTTAGTTCTATCGAACCCACACAGGATCCAGGAACAGTCGTCAGTGCACATCCAGCCACAGGGTTCCGCACGAAGCATGCTTGATTCTGGGAGGGTCCGCTCCACAAGCTGATTTTTGATACATCAACTGCCACTAATTCTAAATTTGATGTATCTCAAAGTTCCGCCTCATCATAGGGGTCTCAACGCAACAGACAGCGCGTCAATCGGACGCCCGGTCTGTGAGTTATTGGCATTTCTGTTCTGAGGGCCCGGTTGGATTTAGGTTCAATCCAACCTGTCTGTACACCAACTACGTCCAAACCTCGATTGGGGTATACCAAAAGAACCACATCCTTCAAAGGTTTCTGTCACCGCAGATGGTTTGTCAATCGGACACTCGTAGCTTAAGTTACGGGCAAAAGAGTGGAAATAGGCCAAAACGGGTTTGGGTCTAGCCCGGCCCAGTCGGACCGACCCGGGTCTGGATTGGGGTCCGAACCAATCTGCAGGGGTGGCCTGGCCCATGCTAGGTCTGGCTCACGCTGGGTCCAACCTGGCGGCCAGCGCGGCTGGCGGCCCATGTGGCTGGCAGCCCGGCGGCCCGTGGGGTCCGCCCTAACCGCGTCCACGGGGGAGTGCGCACCCATTGGGGTTCCCGAATGGCTAAGCCATTTAGAGGGGAGACAATCGGCGCCACATGGCACTGGTCCGCATCACGCGGAACCCAGCGGTGGGTCCCACTCCTCCTGGCTGGTCGAGCGGTCAGCCGACTCCCGCGCAGCGCCGTTGCGTCGCGCCACCTCTGGTGACCCGGTGGCTCGGGCCTCTGGTCTTCCTTGTGGCCGGCCTTGTGCCGGCTACCGTTGCACCGCCACGGCTAGGGGGTCGCGGCCCCTTCTTCTCCACCATGCGGTGCGGTTGTGTCGCGCCTTCTCTGGCGACCTGGCAGCTTGGGCCACCATCTTTTTTCACGGCTGGCCTACTCCTCTGGCGGCATGGTTGCACCGCTGCTGTCCATGTAGCCTGCCAGAGCGATGGCTGCCCTTCTCTTCATCTCTGGTTCCAACCGCCGGTGAATCTTTCATGGGTCACCAGACGAGTTTCGGTGGCCCGTTTCTCATTTCGAAAGAAGTCACTCTCCTCAGGACGTCGCCTTCGATCCGTAATCGATGCTGATGAGAAGCGCTCAACCCAGAATCATGTCGCGTTGCGTGTCAAAATCCATAAGAAAGGCGGAGGGGCCGGGCTATGTTTGTTCATCCCACGCTCTCCTCATTAGGGTGATATCAAGCATCTTCAAATTCTAAACCACTATGGAAAATGAAGAACACACAACAATTTAACAAAGCTCGAACTCCTACATCGGATTCATTGTCATTGGAAAAGAAGATAAAGAATTCAAGGACAACATCATCGGCGTTCTTCAAGGATAACGCTTCCTCCCTTGTTCTGGTTGGAGATCAAAGAAGAAGATTCCCTTCGTCAGCGGATGAAGCGTTCTTCATTCTTTGATGGTCTTTATTTGTTGGGAGGAGCGTTCTTCGTTGGGAGCTTTCTCCCAATAATCCTCCACTCAATTAATGTGAAGGGTGGTGGCCCCATTAAGTGGGGAACTCAAGAGGTTTCTCCCCACTTAATGGGGAGTTCAAGAGGTTATAACCTCATGTGGTCCCCACCAAATTAATCCTCACATGGGAGGTTGATTTTGGGTGGGACCCACCACCATAACCTCTCATGGGAGGTTAAGGTGTGGCAGTCCCCACCTCCAACTTCCATACAGTGGATATAACAAATAAAATAAATTAAAACATGCACTCAAATTATTTTATTATTCCCATGTAAAACCCAAAAACTAACTTTCATCCTCGACCAACTGCCGTCGAGGTGAAAGTCTTCTTAAGCGAATATCAGCGCTGCGAGTTCAATGGTGCCCTCGTATTTCAATTCCGAGCACTAGTTTAAAAGTTATAAAAACCCTCCCGTACGTTTACTGAACATACCCGAACAAAACTTCATAAATTGATTCTGGGCACACCAGGCCTCAGAATCAAGCGCCGTAAATTTTCGCAGACTTGTAAAATTTCTATATATTTAAGAAAAAAATCCATGGAATTTCTGGGTCATTATAAGAGATTTTGTGAGTTTCCCAAGAAATACATCCCTATCTGGATACGTTCAGGTAGAGACGGCTCTGGAATAGATGTACCAAGGGGTAAAACCCGAAAACACCACTTTGAGCTAGACTTGAACGGGAACTGGTGCACAACAACAGGCCTTGCTACACTCTTGGTTAGGACACTCCTAGGGGATATGCTTAGGATAATTGTAATTTTCTTTACAAACCATTATGAAGAATTTATGAGTATATACTTTCTCAAAGAAAATATTTTTCTGATTATGGATTATATCCATAAACTGTTCAATTTATGTTAACTATTTTACAGGTTTGGAATTATGTATTGCAATTCATAAACTAATCTAATGTATGACATTGTTTAGAAATGGATCCTAGTGGAAGGAATGAAAACTGTATCAATGCACATAATCCATGTAGTGATTTCCCTCCTACTCAAGATAATTATAGTGGATCCGGTGAAGTAATTGGTTCTGATCATCTTATCATCATACTGGGACAACTCACTCAGGTTATGAATAATAACCTTACCTGTATGAAGCACCCTGATCCACAACATGGAGGATCAATGTTAGACCGATCTATGAGGCAACCACCACCAACATTCAATGGGAGTACAAATCCATTAGTAGTTGAGAAATGGATAAATTCATTAGAGAAAATATTTCACGCTTTGGGGAGTAGTGAAAGGGAAAAAGTTTTCATGGTAGTTTATCGCCTCATGGGAGATGCAGATCAATGGTGGTCATTGATTCAAAACAAAAAAGGAGATGATGAAGTATCAAATATGGAATTGAGGGAGTTTAAAGGGATTTTCTTAAAAAAATACTTTCCTCATGACCATCGAGTGGATATGGAAAGGTAATTTTTGAGTCTGAGATAAAAGGAGGGTGAGAATGTTGCAAAATATGAGGCTAACTTTACAAGGTTATCAAGGCATGTTGCAGATTATATACGTAACCCAAGAAGTAAGATTGATCTATTCTTTGATGGGTTAAAACCATTTCTTCGGTGAGCATTAGTCTCACAATCCTTCTTATCATATGAAGATATTGTCTCACGTGCTATCAAGATAGAAAAATAATTCTCTAATTCTTATAACTTTAAAGAAAAGAAGGAGAAGAAGAGATCTGTTGAACACTATAGAAATGGAAATAAGGGGTAGAAGGGAAAAGTTGAATATCCATCCTGTGGTAAATGTGGGAAGAAACACCCTGGTACTTGTCTAAAGGGAATAGGATTCTGTTACAAGTGTGGTGAAAAAGGCCACCAAGCTCGTGATTTCAAGGGGAAGAAAGAGGCTATCAATGTTGAATGCTACAATTGTAGAGAAAAGGGGCATTATTCAAATGAATTTCCTAAGCACCAAGGGAACTTACCTTAGAAAAGGCCAAGGGAGCAAGTCCAAGCTTATGCAATCACTACTGTTGAGGTTGAAGCTTCGAAATATGTAGTGGTAGGTAATTTAATGGTTTCCTCAAGTTTAGCCAATGATTTATTTGATTTTGGATCATCAAATTGTTTCATATCTTCCAAGTTTTCTAAGAAAATTAGATATTTTCAATTTGACTTAATAAGGGAGTTTTCAGTCAAAACACCTAAGGGAAGTATCATCGCAACAAAGTTTTTTGAATCAATTCTCAGTAGGGAATATAAGTGTTCTTTATCTGCTGATCTCGTCATAATACCCATGATTGAATTTGATATAATCCTTGTAATGGATTGGCTTTCATACCATGATGCGAAAATTTATTGTAAGAAGAAGGAGGTTACAATTTTTGACAATGATAAGGAGTACCTTATCTTTAGAGCAGAAATGTCATTACCTGATTCTTATCTAAATCCACCCCCAGTAGCTCAACTAAATTCAATTATTGGGGAAGAAGAGAATGAAATAACTATGGGTGAGGAAAATAATGTTCGAATAGAGGACATACGTATTTTTCAAGAATATGTTGATGTGTTTCCAGAGGATTTACCTGGAAATCCTCCAGAACAAGAAATTGAGTTTTCCATTGACTTAATTCCTGTTTCAAGGCCCATATCGAAGACCTCTTATATAATATATACTATGGAATTTTTGGAACTGAAGAAACAACTAGAGTAATTGAGTAATAAGGGATTTATTCTCCCTAGTGTTTCTCCATGGGGAGCCCCTATCATTTTTGTTAAGAAAAAGATGGATCTATGAAGTTGTGCATTGACTATAGGGAGATCAATGCTATAACAATAAAGAACAAGTATCCCCTACCTCGCATTGATGATTTATTCAACCAACTTCATGGAGCTCAGTATTTTTCAAAGATTGACCTTTAATCTGGATATCATCAGTTGTGTGTGAAGAAGTAAGACATTCTAAAAATAGCATTTCGAACCAGGTACGGGCATTACGAGTTTACAGTAATGCCTTTTGGGCTGACTAATGCACCATCTGTTTTCATGGATCTAATGAACAGAGTTTTTAAAGAATATCGTGGTTAATTTGTAGAGGTATTTATTTATTATATCTTGGTATACTCAAAAAGATAATAAGATCACAAAAATCACTTGCACATTATCCTAAAGACTCTTAGAAGAATTGAATTATATGGGAAGTTTAGCAAGTGTGAATTCTGGATTCATGAGATTTTTTTTCTTAGCCATATTGTCTCTAAGGATAGAATCTATGTTGATCCTTATAAGACAAAGGAAATCCAAGAATGGCCAGCACCAATGAGTATAACTGAGGTACGCTGTTTTATTGGTTTAGCAGGTTATTATCAGCGTTTTGTCCAGAAATTTGCCCGATCGGCTAACCCATTAACCAAGATCACACGTAAAGGGGTTAAATTTGTTAGGACAAAAGAGTGTAAAGAATGTTTTGAAGAACTGAAGTGAAGATTAGTTAATTCTTCTATCTTGACTCTACCATTGGGGAATGATGGATTTGTTATTTATAGTGATGCTTCAAAGAAAGGACTTGGTTGTGTCCTTATGCAGAATGATAGAGTTATTGCCTATACATCACAACGGCTAAAAATTCATGAGCAAAACTATACCATTCATGATCTTGAGTTAGAATCTATAATCTTTGCTTTGAAGATATGGAGACAGTATCTCTATGGTGAAAAATGTGAGATTTATATTGATCACAAGAGTTTTAAGTATATTTTCTCATAAAAAGAACTCAACATGAGGTAGAGGAGATTGATTTAACTACTCAAGGATTATGATTGCACAATACACTACCACCTGGGGAAGGCAAATAAGGTG
Source organism: Viscum album (assembly GCA_963277665.1). Taxonomy (NCBI): domain Eukaryota; kingdom Viridiplantae; phylum Streptophyta; class Magnoliopsida; order Santalales; family Viscaceae; genus Viscum; species Viscum album. The sequence goes on along the minus strand of OY728131.1, from coordinate 772,746,882 downwards.
GAAGATGCTTTGAGTAGAAAGGATCATGGAGTTTTGAACAAGATGAGAGTTGAAAGGGATCCTGTTTTCATGAATCTAGTAAAAATGGATATGGGTATAATCATGGAAGGTGAAACATAAATAATTTTTCAAATGGTTGCCAAAACATCTTTACTAGAAAGGTTAAAAATTTCTCAGGTTGATGATGAGGAGTTTCAGAAGAAAATTAAAGTTGTGAACGATGGAAGATTGATCGACTTCATATATGAATATGGGATTTTTAAATTTGGGAAGAGACTTTGTGTTCCTGATATACCTAATCTAACAAGGGAATTGTTGGATGATGTTCATAGCTCCAATTTCTCTATACACCCTAGTATCACTAATATGTATAGATATTTGAAAGAACATTTTTGGTGGGACAAAATGAAGAGAGATATTTCTAATTTTGTGTCGAGATGTATGGTTTGCCAGCAAGTGAAATCTGGAAGACAACATCCTAGAGGAGTCATGCAACCTCTTCCCATACCTAAGTGGAAATGGGATAATATTACGATGGACTTTGTCATGGGACTACCAAAGACTCCTAGAAGGAATGATGCAATATGGGTCATTGTTGATCATCTTACCAAGTTAGCACATTTTCTTTCTATAAGAGAAGATTTACCACTTGAATGTTTAGCAAGACTGTATATTAATGAAGTTGTAAGACTTCATGGATTACCCCTATCGATTGTTTCTGATCATGATCCCTATTTTACATCAAGATTCTAGAAAAGACTTCAGAAAGCCCTAGATACTGAACTTCATTTGAGCACTGCTTACCACCCTCAAACTGATGGACAATCAGAACAGACTATTCAAACCTTAGAAGAAATGTTGAGATCTTACTCACTTGAATTTTAAGGTATGTGGGATCAATATTTACCTTTGGTAGAATTTTCCTATTACAATAGCTTCCATTCAAGTATTCAGATGGCACCATATGAAGTGTTATATGGAAAGAGATGTCGCACACCAACTTGTTGGGATTATGTTGGTGAAAGAAAACTCATAGGCCCAGAACTTGTTGAGGAAACGATGGAAAAGGTGAAGGTTATCCAAACCCACATCAAAGCATCACAAAGTAGGCAGAAGAGCTATGCCGATAACCGAAGGAAGGATTTGGAATTTTAGGTAGGAGATCATGTTTTCTTGAAGTTATATCCATGGAATGGAGTTATATGATTTAGTAAGAAGGGTAAATTAATTCCCAGGTACATCAGACCTTTCGAAATTCTAGAATGAATTGGGGTTGTAGCTTACCATTGGGCAATGTCGCCAAGTCTCTCCAAAGTTAACGATGTGTTCCAAGTATCACTGTTGAGAAAATACATGTCTTACCCAACGCATGTACTCACCTATGAGGAGATTGAATTGGATCTTGATCTATCTTATTGTGAAGATCCTGTCAATATTCTTGATACAAAAGAACAAGTATTGAAAAACTGGATGACTCGTCTGGTAAAGTTCTATGGAGAAACCATATGATGGAAGAGGCAATGTGGGAACCCGAGGAACTTATGATGAAGAACCACCCGAATCTTTTTATATAGTAATATTATATAAATTTCGAGGATGAAATTATTTTAAGAAGGGAAGAATGTAACACCCCAAGCTTCCACGGTACATTTCCCTTTGAATAATGAAATAGCTTGCATTGTACGCAACTTCGAGATTCTAACACATCGCGACCAATCAAACTTGTCGTTATGAAGAGTAATACCCACTTTTTGAAATTTTATAAATTTTATCTTTTAAATTGGACTTCATTTTTGAATTTTTAATATTGAAATTAGCTTAGGGTGAATTTTTGGTATTTTTCTGAAAACTTTCAATTTTTGATGAATAGTGAAAAACACTTCGTTGTTGGTTAAAACCAAATTTTTATTTAAATAATTAGTTATTTTAATTTAATTTATTTTAGGTCAAAATATATACATAATACCTAAATATTTTCAATGTAATTCATTGAAGTCGTTTTATAATAAGTTTAGATATATAAAATTTTATTGAACTTTTTACCGTCTTTTACCCACCTCCTAGGAGCACTTGAAAATTTGCATAAAACATAATTTTACCACTTCTGTGAGTTGAATTTCAAAACTATGAGAGACACGGTTAATATCAGTAAGTAAAATGTGGTTCAATAAGATGAAAATAATTTTTTGTGAATAGTAACTTTTGACTTTTATTTACCACGGTTAAAAGTAAATAGGGTAATTAAGGGTAAAAATGATATCATAATTACCCTAACACGTGTCCTAATTCTATGGGATAAGTATAATTCGAGCAAAAAAAAACCTTAGTAATAAAATATTATCCTCTTTGGTCCACTTGGATTAGATTAGGACATTTATTGTTATTTTATTTAAAGAAGAGTTAAAAGAGTTAAATTCAAAGTTTAGTAACTAAACCATTTTTAATATAGAGTTACACACAATATAAATTTGACTATAAATATTCATTAGAAATATAAAAATATTTCTTAAATAATGGTATTTTATTTATAATTTTTAGACATTATATAATTTAATTTATTTATAATACAATAATGATGCAGTAATTACCTTATTAATGAAATATTAAAATAATTGATATTATAAATATCCAAATAAATGTAAATTGAGACTTATAATTAATTAAAATAATTTTATAGCTTAATATGACATGTTAGGGTTGGTTAAATAAATTTTATTTGAAGTGATGAAGTTTTTATGGCTTTCAAAAAAATCAAATACTAAATAGTGTCAAAATTGACATAATTGAGCTTTTAAAACAAATATTATATTATTAATTTATATAATATTGCTAAAAATCTAAGTGTCGTCCAAAGGAATTATATAAGGTTATATATAATAATAATAAACCACACGGGGCTCTCTTGTCTTGTTATAGTAAGTTTATTAACCATATAATATAAAAATACGAAGAGACATGGTAAATTTCAAACTATTTAACTAAGTGTTAAATCTAAAAGATAAGGTTAATATGATGACCTAAACCTGTATAAAACCTATTGGTAGAGAGGTTTTAGACCCATACCCACCTTATCCATTAAATAATTCATTTTTGAGCCATTATAAATCGAAAATGATTTTATTATAAAATAATATTTCAATATTTTCCTAAAGTGACCCCCACCTCTCTTATAAAAGGGCACTTCCCCTTATCTTAATTTCACACCTCAAAATCCATTTGGATCATCCAAACCCTAACCAAATATCCTCTCAACTATCCTCACGTAAACTTATAGGCCTTAATTTGACCATAAATCCAACCTAAGGAGCCCTTTTTATCAAATCAAAAGGAAGAACCCAAAGAAGAGGTAAATATTTCATCACCTCTCCCAAGTTCTTTTCTTCTTCCACTTCCTCTTTATTTTTTGTTTCCATTATAAAATAATAAATCTAGTATCTTATATATAATATGATGTTATTATAAAAATGGTACAACCATATTCATTATTCTATACATCATATTAATGACAAAGTCACCATACATGTGTACGTACGGCTTACCATCTCCACGTCATGGTGTAGTTTATTATTGAAACACTTCATTATTTGGATGGGTCTAATAATGAGTATAACTGATGTAAATAATAAATATAACATGTTAATTATTCTTTATATATTATATACCATCCAATTACATACTATTTCACCATCAATATAATGATATTGTCGCTCATGCGTACGTACGGATTACCGTCTCCACAAACGCAGTGAGATTCATTCCCAATCGTAATCATTCAAGAATGATTTTAATTTTATGATTCAAAATAATGTTTATGAACATAATATAATTATGTATATGAATTAAATACATCGTATTCATAACAAACATGTCTTATGTAACCAAGCATGTAATGGAAAATGGATCAGTTATCACCCAAAATGATGATACTACTAAAATATTATTAACAAAGAAATATTAGAAGATCGTATATGATATCATATTTATGTATATAGTTCTTGTATAATTTAATAACAATGATTTAACTATTATATAGGAGGTTAACATACCCTCTAACAAGGAAAATTACAAGGTAAGGGTTAATTTCACAATCTCTTTATTATCCGAGGTTGTTTTTACATAAGTATCTACTGGGACCTCTTTATCATCCACATCCGTGTTTTCTTAAAAATGTATTTCAAAACATTTTAATATTTACCAGAAAATGGTTTAAAGTCATTTATACAATTATTATACCTTATATTTTTTTAAAATAATATTTCTGTTGTTTTCCAAACAAGGTACTTTATGACCTTTTCGATAAAATTAAGGTAAGAATGTCTTTTTTTAACTTATACGACGGGTGCGGCTATTTCCCACCGTTATAACATCATCGAAGCTTCCCATACAATCTTATAATAATATTTTCAAAATAAATGTTTTCTTTTATAATTATATTACTTTTAAATGATTTCAAAATAGAAATAGATATTTCTCTAAAAAAGTTTTGATTTCATCTATGTCAACATCCTTTGATGGATTTTAAGCTTTTTTGAAGTTGATTTATTATGATACAAAACTTCCATATTGTATTAAAGGTTTTGTGATATGTTTGACTGTGGATGTGTTATTTTTACACCACTCATGGTTTATAGATAAAGTGTGGACATTTTGTATGCTAGTTTTAATACGAATGTTTATGTTATGTTTAAACCTTTTCATATGAGGAATGTATTGGACTTAGTAAGTGACGGGTGTATCCCGCTATAGCTCCTCGATGCATCGGTAGGTATCATGAGACAAACTAGTGTCTTGGAACAAGGCCTTGACAAAATCTTATTTGTAGTCTTGGAAAAAGGCATTGACTATGTGGTCATGAATTTTGGCATTATGCATTCCATCATTATGAAAGTGGCTATTGATATTTCATGTGATTATTCGACTAGTATAATATCCATGTGAATAAGTTAATGGAATTATTTGATTTTATATTTGCCATATTATGTATAATTTTAAAGTTTAAAAGGCTTTTTTTAGTCTTATACATTACCTTAAATTTTAATGCTTATTTACGAAATTCTTCTCTATATTGAGAATCTGAGCTCACCCCTTTCTATGTTTTATTTTTTGCAGGATGTGAAGAATTATTTTATGGTTGACCTACATGGATAAGATAAGGATATGAGTGTGTTTAAAAGGGTACAAAATATTGTTGATGTTTTTATTTCATCATGTAATGTAAAACTTATGAATGTATCTAGTACTTCCAAGGCTACTAAACTGATCAGTCTTTCGGGAAATGATTCCTTATATCATGCCAATGTTATGTAATAATGCATCGACTCTGGGTAACTAGGGTCGAGGTGTTACAGTTATATCCTTCTTATCTATCTCCTCGTTATGTTTCTCTTAGAATTTAATGCCTCACATATGCATGTTTACTATACCCTCAGTGCTAGTCACCAACCCATGGCCTACTGAAGATTGGACTCTAGCAGTCATCATCTCTCTCCCATCATTGTGGTATATTTGTAGGGAGGGGTTTGTGAAATGAAAATTTTATTGTTTCTTGTTTTATAAAATGATTTTTAGTCTTACAAGGAGAACTTTTGACATCGATTTTTAACCAAAACTGACATTGAAAGTTCTTTTTATGTCTTTTATTTTAAAAATGATGTTGAAACTTGGGTAATTGTTTTTGAATATTTTGATATTTTTTTGTGTAAAAATAATTTTGAAAGAGCCTTTAAACATTTTTTTCATTGTATAGTTAATGTAGAAGTATTTTTCTATGGTTTTTATGTCAGTTTTGGGTAAAACCTAACATTGAAATACCCAATCTAAGTTTTTTGAGTATTTCAATTTCGGTTTTAGGTAAAACCAAATATTGAAGTACCATTTTTTTAAATTTCCCATTTCATTTAAATAATTAAGATGTTGTAGAAACTGATTTTCAACATCAGTTTTTTGGAAAACCCAATATTGAAATATCACTTAAATTCAATTTTTTTGAAATTTTGACATTGGTTTTAAAAAATAAATATAGAAACCATTATTTTTAACATTTCCTACATCATTGTCAGTTAAAAATTAATGTTAAAATATAATTTTCCAATAGTTTCATAAGAAAATTTTTGAGGTTAATAATTCTCAATTTGATATCAAAGAAAATCGAGTAAATTAAATCCATCTTTCCTTAAAGGAGGTGAGTAAGGTGCATGATGAAAATATAAAAAAGGTATAACCTTAATGTGAAGAAAAAATTAAGAGTCTTAAATATCAGGATAATTATTTAAATATAAAGTGTCTTGAGTAAGTGGTAAGATTGAGAAATATTTAATCTAGTCAAGAAAAATATAACACAAGAAAATAATCTTCTGATAAGATGAATAAAAAGTTAACTTGATATTCTGATGAATCTGTAATCACTAATTCTTTCAATCATAGTACAGGTTATAATTATAGATAAAAGTGGGTGAATAAATTTGAAAAACCACCTATTCTAAGAAAGTAGAATTTTTAAAATAAAAGGGAAAAATTTTCCCTAAATAAATTCTGAAAAATAAAGTTATCATCTAAAAGAAACAAGTTTTAGTTGATGTTTCCACTATAAAAAATATAACACAAGAAAATAATCCAAGGTTCATTGGTTACTGTTGGTGTTGTGGAGAGTTCGGACACATGGATATCGATTATTGGAATAATTTTCGAAGGTATGAAGAATATATAAAGCCAACATTTAGGGGGATAAAAGTGGAAAGAACAAGAAACTCAAATATGATTACCCAACCTTCACAAAAGAAAAAATATCTATTGACTTTCAATAGATTTTTATATCTTGAATATTTTTGTGAGAGTTTTGGAAGAAATAGACATAATGAAGAAAAATTTTAGTTTACTTCTATCAAGTATAACATAGGTACTACTAATGGAAAGATTCCATAAAAATATGAAAAAAATATCCTTATACCTAGTGAAAAAGTTTCTGAAGATGTCAAACCCAAGAAATTATGTTACTTATATAGAATAAAAAATCTACTTTATAGATAGTTATAAAATTTATATGAATGTTCAAGATAATATAAGTAATATTAAGAAATAAATTCAATCAATTTTATAAAGTCATAAACATACTATAATGGTTTAAGATATCACTAATGAAGAAAATGAAATTCATCAGAAGTTATCTCTGGAGAGTAAACTTCCAAAAGATAAGAAACTGTGTGGAAGATATAAGTTAGCCAGCCACACTCCTGAAAATTGCATGACTATTTTACTATGATAGGAGAAGGTTTTAAATAAAAATGGAAAATATTTATAAAAGAAAAATGAAGTTTTAAGTAAATATTAACATAAGATAAAAGTTGAATATAATTCGAAGGTCTACATAGTTGTATGGATGAAATGGTTGGAGGAAGAAAGGATGATGGGAGTGGAAGAAATCAAGAAAAATACATTTTATATGTTAGTTGTAGTTAATAAAACTGCACCACAAAATTATGTAAGAAAATAGATGTATAAGAAACCCATGCCACCCAAAAAAGAATACTACTTGTAAAGAAAATGGTGATGGAATGAAGATGTCTAAAGAAAAATAGAACTTCTAGGTTGGTAGAACATTCTTAGCCTCATTTCACTTTCTAAGGAAGATAAGAAAGATCCACCATATTCCCTCATTTATTTAAACATCTTTACAGAGTGAAAGGGGATTGAAGGTGATGATATTTAGAGGGATTATTGAAGTAGAAATATGGAAATGGATTTTTTTTAATCTTTATAAGGTGTTTTGGAAAGTCATTCCATCCAAACAAAGTGTTCCAAAACCAGATACTAAAAAATTAGAGTCTTAAAAGCTACTTTAATCCTCAAGGTATTTTTTATATACTCCCATTTTCATACCAAAAACTAGAGTATAAATATAAAAAGGGAAAAAAATTTATTGATAAAAAAATGTTTGTCATCTTGCAAAAGGGGATAAAACTTTCTCATGTTTATACTGGAAAATTTTTGATATTTTTTTTAAAATGGATGCAGGAAAATAGGTTGAATGAGAAATATAATGAATTTTCCCCAGATTAATGTTTTTTTAAAAGTTAGTATCACTTAGTAAAACTTCATGGGCAACTGTAATTTATGAGTTAATCTCTCTTGTTTGCAAACTTAGAGTTGGTTGATTTTAGTCTTAGTGATTTAAGAAATGTGATACATTCCTTATATCATGAATTTCATAGTTTATACTTGGAATAGAAGAAGAAAAGTTGATAATAAAGTTCCTTCCTTGCCTAAGATAACACAAAAGGGGGATTTAGATTCAGATAATAAAGGTGGAGAGGGAAATATTCCCTCACTAAAAGCTCTTGGAAAAGAAGAAGACTATGAATTAATTATCAATAAGAGGATAAATGTCTCATTGGCTTTAAATAGAATCCGATATTGAAAAAAATAGGAAGGGGAGATTAAATATCCTTTGGGATGTTTTTTTAATATATATTGTATATATTATCAATATTTTTTTGTAAAGTCAATGAGGATGTTGAAGTAATGTTTTTAATTACCATTAGAGAGGAATATTGAAGGATTATATTGAAGGGATGATTTATTTTCTAGAGAATATAAGGAAACTTTCCTAGTGGTAGCTATAAAAGTTTCCTATATGAATTGATGAAGGATGTTATAGAAACTTTTCTTATGTATGTTGAGAAAGTTTCCTAATAAGACATATGGTACTAAACTAATCTCAAGTTTCCAATTTCATGAGAATCTCATGATCTAAGCTGATGTTTTTACACATTTTTACAAAATGTATGAATTCAAAAGGGTATATAAGTAGAACTTGATCACTGGACAAATATTATCGAATGCATGTCACCAGTAATAGTACACCATACATAGATAACTGGATAGATGAAAGAGGACAAAGATGTAGTGGTATGAATTCCATGGGGAGAGAAGTAAAAAATTGTTATAGATAAATATTTGTAAGAAGATAATGTTGTTGAGTTTGTATAAAGTTTTATAAGTCCAAAGGGGAAATATATATAAAGTTGTGAGAATATTGGTTTTCGAATGGTGGTATAAATTTGATGATGTAACTAGAAAAATGGGAAAGTCTTATATGAAATAATTATTTAGAAGCTGGAACAATTTTTTCACTCATCAATATCTCAAGTTTATAGGACTGAGGTAGATGGATTTTTTGGACATAAGAAGTCAATTTCACCAGATAGCGATGAACTATGTTTATTAAACACACATCTACTAGAAAGACAGCTTGTATAAAGTTCAATTGACAAAGTTTTATGTTAAAATCTATATGAAGATCGAATTTGTAAAAGGTGTTATGATATGAAGGCATCAATTCAATTCCATCAGATGATGAACCATCAAACCAAGAAAGCTACATAAAGGTATTCCTTGATTTACATAACCTATATAATGGTATGGAGGATATCTTGTAGAAGCTATCAGATAAAGGACATCTGAGTAGAGAACTGGATGGAAATATCAATAAAGTTAAAATGGTTTAAGTTTCATCATCTTAGAAAATTGAAAGATTCATAATGACATTATATTAATATTTATAATGTCATTGGCTAGAGAAATATAAAGGGACTTCTAATAGAGGAAGTTTTATGAAGAATGAGACAAAGCTTTAGTTCCATTGGTTGTACAATTCAAAAAGTCCCACTGATTAGTGAAGTAGAAAGTGAATTAGTTGAAGAAATAATTTATCAAATAATTCATCAGGATGAGTTCTATAGATCATTATGATTGGTAAATGTTCCATTGGATGGACAAACATTAAACAAAGTAATGTGATTCCATTAGATGTATGATTCTATGAAACTGAAGCATAATGATTTTTTTAACCAAGAGTTGTATAATGTAGCAATTTGAGGAAGATTTATTGGATATATAATCAATGGAAAATCATCGTCGATGTCATCAGGCAGAGGTTTCCAAGAATTTTCACCAGGATACATTTTTCAATCCAAGCAATGTATAAAGTTTTTGTTGAGGTAGGATGTTCAGACAGAGTCATTTAGACAAATCAAAGAATGAAGAAGTGAAGATTTTTCCCTAGATAAAGGAGTTACTAAATGTAAAGACCCAAAGCTTGAAGTAAATATAAATTACATTACTTTTGTGGAATACTTAATACATAACAAAAACAGATACCAAAGGAGCGTAATAGTTTAGTATCTTTGGAAACTTGGAAAATAATCTTCTAATCGTGGTGAAATATCTTCAACATCTCCCATAAGATCTTCCCCTTTTGTTTTCTTACCTAAAACCATTCTCTATATCCTGGGGAAAATAAAACATATAAAGGGTGAGCTCAAATGCTCAGTAAGGGTAAGCATGGATAAAATAAAACAAACCATATACATTTGAACATAACAACATGAACATAATGTTTAAACATCGAAATCTTGAGCAATGACATAAAACATGGCAGTACGTAAGGCATAGATCATAATGGAACATCAATCATGATAAAATAGCTTGGAAATAAAACTTGTAATTGTGGCAAAACATTAAGCACATGATATGATTTCCATGGTGCCAAGGCATTGCTGCCAAGACCATCTTAGTTGACAAAGTCCCTTTTTGAATCGAGTTCACTCCTCGTTTCAGTCCTGTAACACTGAACCGGATTAACTTACCGTTCTAGCCATGTCTATATCATGAGATATAAATCTTTACCCAATTAATTGGAGGGAGATATAGGTCCCACCCATCTCATAATGAAATCATTCTTACTTGTGCCACAAAATAAACATAAATCATTCATCATAACCCAAAGAATAAAATGGGTTTCATAAACATCATCTCATCATCACATAATCCAATAAATACAAATGGATATCATTTCATCATAAGAAAAATTAAACCATGTAAATCATCAAGACATTATACTTGAAACATACACATATGAAATAATTTCATCTTAGATGGAAAATGGTTTTGATAAAACACTTGAAATGAATTCTTGAGGAAAATATCCTTTCTTCTTCAAAATCATTTTCTTTTCACAAAATGCCATTAAATTTTAAAATAAAATGATTTTATTGAAAATAATAATAAAATCTTGTAGAGGAATCTTCATGAAAATGAGGCGTTATAAAACTGTAAAAATTCGTTCATGCCGTATAAGTTAAAAAAACATTTTCCTCGTACTTTTGTTGGAAATGTCAAAAAGTACATCGTAAAAGAAAGATTTCTTCAGTACCTTGTGGTAAAAGTAAAAAAGGGGTAAAATGAATTTAAACATACAAGGAAGAATATTAAACATTTTATGAAAAAAAATTGATAAAACATGGACATGGATGATAAACATAACCCCAGTAAATACTTGCGAATAAACAATCTCGGATAAGAAATGAGATTGGAATAATTATCCCTTACCTTAGGTCTGATATGCTTTGTACGTATCCGAAAATCCTGTATAATGATTTAAATAATGTCATTTACTTATTACAGAATCATGTTCATTGTTATTATATCATATATGGTTCACTTATGACTTTATATTACCCGTTCTTTTGTAAATTCCATGTTAAAGCGGTGTTTTGGGTAAAATCATTTTATTTATCGTACTTTTTTGGACTTGTTGTTATTGATATTATTATTACTTATATCATGATTTAATTACTTCTAGAATGTAAATCATGATTTATATATCATATATATTCAGTATATATATTTATATAATAGATAGATAAATGAAATGAAATACACCATTCATGGAGACGGTAGGCCGTACGTACGCATGAACGATGTTTTCCTTTCCTTATTGACTTGAATGGAATTAAGTAAATAACATATAAATAAATCCAGTAGCATTATTATGTTATATATACCATTATTATTCATTATATATACTTTATAATTATCTTTTAATGGTTAACATGGAGATTGAATCACATCGCGTCGTGGAGACGGTAATCCGTACGTATGCACGAGGGATGATATCATTCCCATAATTTTTTTTGAATGGAATTGGAGTGGATGATATAATATATCATAATCAGTATGATGTTATAATAACCATATATAGTTATTATTTACACCATTATACCCATACAACTAAGGTGGTGGTGGAAAAACAGATTACACCACGGCGTGGAGACGGTATTCCGTACGTACGCACGCGTGGTGATTTCTTTTTCCGTAGGATGGATAGAAGGTGAAATGGGGTTGTTTCATATTTATAATAACATATCAGTATATAATTAATACTGATGTTATTACTTTATAATGATACAACTAAAGAAGAAGAATTTGAAGAAGAAAGAAACTTGAGAGGATCGGAAGAAGAGATTACCTCTTCTTCGACACACCTCCTTTAAGCTTTCTCTTAAGGAAGTAGAGTTGATCTTTTGAGAAGACCAGAACCTACATAATTTTTATAGTGAAGTGGATAAGAGAAATGGGCAGGGTTTGGCTGATCTTCAAGGCTCAAAAGGGTGTGAAGTTAAGAGGGAAGTGGTTCCCTTTTTATAAGGAAGGAGAGGGGAACCTTTGGAAAAACATAAAATATTATTTTATAATAAAGTCATATTTGGTTTTTAATAGCTTCAAATTGATTTATTTATAAGATAAGGTGGGGATGAGTCGAAATCCTCTCAACCAATATAATTTATACAAGTTTAGGTTTCTATTTTAACCTTATAATTTAGATTTAACTTTAAGTTAAATAATTTTAATTTTACCGTGTCTTCTTGTTTTCTTACACTATAAGGTTAATAAACTTACCATAACAATCCAAATGAAACCCAAGTTGTTTATTATTAATATATATAACCTTATATAAGTCATTTTTCTGAACCTTATATTTTTAGGAATAAAATAACAATTAATAATATAATATTTGTTTTAAAAACTATTTTATGTCAATTTTGACACAATTTGGTAATTGATTTTTTTGAAAATCATAACAGAATTATTAGTTCGATAAAAGTTAATTACCTAAATAAAAACATATCTTATTAACATATAAAATTATTTTAATTCATAAAAAGTCTCAAATTACATTTATTTGGGTATTTATAACATCAATTATGTCAATATTTCATTAATAAGATAATTATTGCGTCATCATTGTTTCATAAATAAATTAAATTATTTAATATCTAAAAATTATAAATAAAATACCATTATGTAGTAAATCTTTTTATATTTCTAATTAATATTTATAGTCGAATTTATCTTATGTATAACCTTATATTAAAAATGTTTTAGTTAGTAAACTTTGATTTTAACTATTTTAACTATTCTTTAAATAAAATAATATTAAATGTCCTAATATAATCCAAGTGGGCCTAAATGGTTATATTTTATTCCTAAGGTTATTTTTAGTCGAATTAAACTTATACAATAGAATTATGACAAGTTTTAGGGTAATAATAATATCATTTTTACCCTTAATTACCCTATTTACTTTTAACCGTGGTAAATAAAAGTAAAAAGTTATTATTCACCAAAAATTATTTTCATCTCATTGAACCACATTTTACTTACTGTAATCAACCATGTCTCTCGGATTTTTTAAATTCCACTCATAGAAGCGTGAAAATTAAGTTTTATGTAAATTTGAAAATTCTCCTAGGAGGTGGGTAAAAGACGGTCAAAAGTTCAATAAAATTTTTATATATCTAAAATTATTATAAAATGAATCCAATGAATTACATTGAACTTATATAGGCATTATGTATCAATTTTGACCTAAAGAAAATTTAAATAAAATAAATAATCATTTAAATAAAAAGTCGGTTTTTAAATAGTAACCTAGTGTTTTCACTATTCATCAAAAATTGAAAGTTTTCAGAAAAATACCAAAAATTCACCCTAGGATAATTTCGATATTCCGAATCCAAAAATAAATTCCATTTTGAAATATAAAATTTCAAAAATTGGGTATTACTATTCATAACGGCTAGTTCATAATAATATTATAATAATATCTTGTTTATTGAAACTTGGTATTGCGTACTACACATGCTATTGAAGAAGGTCTTGATTGCATGTAATGCAAGCCAAGTCAGGGTTGTGTGTAGTGAAAGCTCCGTTTGGTGTTGCATATAACATAATCAAAACTTATTTCATTTATACATTAAAAAAAATCTATACTTAATTTTGTGTAGAATAATTTCCACAAAACGAACTTGAAATTGTGTGTAACAAGAGACAAGAATAGTGTTGTGTATACTGCAAGATAATACGGTGTTGCGTATAGTACAAGATAATCTTGGTGTAGCGTACAACACAAGACATCAAAGTAATTAAAAATAATATTTCTCATAAAATCTAGGGATGTTACACTAAAGAATACATCGGACAAACATCTACCAAACAGTGTTTCAAAATGCTTTACCTAAACATGGAAAAAATCCAAATAAATATGTTCTGTTGAATTTTTTTATCTAGATGAGATAAGGAAGTTTGAATAAGTTTTTTAATGTTGAGTTTAAGGAAGTTTGAAGAAGGCTATAGATATTGGAGTATTCATGAATCTTCAAGAATATTTTAAAAGAGTTGAGAAGCAACTAATAAATTTAATATGATTGGGAAAAATACATTTCATTTACCATGTTTTTTTAGGAAGTGAATTAATAAAATGTGTGAGAAATAGTATGGGAAAAGTGTGTACAAACACTGTTCATATATGTGAAAATTGGTGGAGTACTAAATATTTTATAGAAATAAGAGTTTCCAACCAAGATATAATTTGGTTGAAGAAAAGTTTCAGTAAAAGTTCTTATCAGAGGTAATGAACAAAGGTTTTAGATCAAGTTCATCAAACAGAATATTAGACAGAGGCGTAGGGTGTTATTCATCAGATAGAGCACTTATTAGAGGTGTAGAGTATCAAGGTGTTCTAAATAAAGGAATTCTATCTAGATGTTAAGGTGTATAATATTGAGTCATATATATCAGAGGCACATAGTATGGAGGCATACTGGATGGAAGGTGAGGTATATCAGATGTACCATATCTAATGAAGGCAGAATCACACCAGTTGGAGTTATCAGACAGACATTTTCAGATGAAGTTTTAGGGAGCTACATATATGTTTATCTTATGTAATCTTGAAAGATAAGCAAATTTTTTAACTAATGGGAGTAAATATAATCATTCTTATCAAGAGATATAAGGAGTCTTATGGTATTTGGATCAAGTGTTAAATCCTATCAGGAGATAGGTGAAGCTTTTTAGGAGATATCTCAACTATGGGATGCGGTATAAATACCCCTCACTTGAATTTGATGAAAATATTATTAGTGGAAGAATCCATGGACCAAAGGGAGTCTCCTTCGAAAGGATGTAGGCTCTAAAACTATGGATAAAACTTGTAAAAATATGTGTGTTTTGTTTTCCTTATATCATCATCAAAGTATAAGGTTAAAATGGTGAGAAATAAGTTTCTAAAGATCCATACACCTTAACTGATAACATAGGTTTGATCAGTTTAAAGTAAGAAAGAGTTTAAGTTGAATATAATCGGTAAAATCTTGTCACCACCAACTCATCCCCCCTCTCGGGGTGACTCCATGATTCAACATGGAAACTTAAAAAAAGTATTTGAAAGAAAAAAATAAGAATTATGATATAACAAATAAAATGTGAGCATACATTCATATATCCCAACTAGTCACCTACTTGAACAGCCATGTATAAAAAATAAATAGAAGGAAAAAAATATATATGTAGATATACTTTTATCCCCTTTCATCACTTCATCCAAATATTTGTCGTGTTTTTTCAACCTAATCATGTAGCACTAGTCCTTTATCCTTTTTGATCCTGTGATTAATGAGTTATACTCAGGTACTAAAATTACATGATCTTCTGAGTAGGGTGTGAGTAAAACTCAGTATAGAACCACTGAAAACATCCTTAGTATAACTAGTAAATTAGTGTATGAACATGTGATATTATCTAATAAATAAAGATAGTGTGTAAGCATTATAAAATAATCAACATCGATCCTTTAGTTATAAGGTAACACCCAAGATCAAGAATACATTATTTTTACAGTTCTGAATATCTATGAACATGATACATATCATTAGGGGAATACATGTACTACCCTAGAACCTCATGAATATGTACACATCAATTGTAATCATCAGATCCTAGGAATCATCCTAGGTATCTCATAGTATCATCTGTAATCACCAAACCCAATAAATTATTATGGAATTTCATAGTATCAGATATAACCAACAGATCCCAATAAGTATCCTAGGAATCTCACAAATAAAATTTAGGGGTGGGGTAGTGTGTGCTTCTCATATATCTCATATAACATATTCAAGGTTCGTCATCCACTCAATAACACATAATAATAATAATTGGGTTCCCACCATCGATCTTGTGAGTCTCTTTAAAATCAAAATCATCTACCCACGCTATATCTATCTTATATAAAACTATCTAGGATCTCAATCCACCATAGAGAACCTTTATTTATCCTAGTGTTGGTAGCTTTTAATGGTTTATCAATCTCACAAATTTTCAATATGTAAGATAAATACACAGACAAGGGGTGGTTTTGATAACTACATCCTTTATTTTAGACCCCTTTATCATACATATAAACATAGGTGTAATTATTTTCAAGTCACTTGGTCTCAAACACAAAAAATTGATAAATTTATAATGTAATTGGTAGTATAAGATCAATATCCTTTGTATAAATAACATGTTTTATATATATACTAGAGTGTGTGTCGTAAGAATAAAATATTATGTGAAGTTTATCATATAATGATACAATACAAATGGTCACAATTACTAGTACATATTCTTTAATCTCAGAGTTTATTTCAGCTATAAATTGATTATAAAAAGCATCATATCATGTAAGACTATGAATTTGACTATATCTTTAATGAAATATTTTAAAATTATATGAATGTTTCAAAATACTTTGACTTATTCAGATTTTGAGTAGGATATGGTTGATTTCAAATTTCTTTACGGTCAAGTAAACATGCAAGGTAAGTTAGATTCACTTCAGTGGTGATGCGCACTTGATGTTTTTGTACTAACTTCTACCTATATGGAAAAATTTATGACATTGTTGAAGGAATGTATAGAATGAGTGCTTTAGAAATGGTAGAGGAACATGGAATAGGTCCTTCATTTGACTTATTCTTCTTAAAATAAATGTCTTCAATCATCAGGTTTTTTCATTTATTACTTTGTAAAAACAAAGTGAAATGTTATACCGCACTTATAAGATAGGAACCTTCACCATGTTTTTACAAGGTAATAAAGGAAAGGAACTGATGAATGAATACATTTCTTCAAAGAAGTATTAGATGGATAAAGGAACTCATCCAATTTTCTCTACTATTTATAGAGAACTCATTATACATAGTCCTTCACCAGTGTCATAATTTTCACCTAATCAGCCAAATATAGTACCTCAACATCATGTTCACATCACTGCTAAAGTGAATCCAACTTAACTTGAGATTCTACTTGACCTTAAATAAATTGGATATCAACCCTATTATGCTCAAAAGCGGAAGAGGATAAAGACTTTTGAAAATAATCATATTGTTTTTAGATATTTCATTAGAACTATAGTCAAATTTGTACTCTTAGCATTATATGATACTTTTTCTAATCTACATCCAAGTGACATCAAATTTGAGCTTGAATAATATGTACCAATAACTATGTACATGTGCAAGGATTAATTATACACTAAACTTCACACAATATTTCATAATTAAAACACATACTTCGGTCTCTATACAACACCTATGAATTATAAAAAAGATGTTGATATGGCACTGCCAATTATGTTAGATATTAATCAATTTGGTGTGTTTGAGATCAAGTGTCTTGAAAATAATTACACATATGTAGCTATGTATGCTGAAGGAATCTAAAATGAAGGATATAGTCCTGAAAATACCCCTTATCTAAGTATCTATCTTATATATTGGCACTTTGAGATCTTGATATCTTGTTAAAATATATTTACATCGAGATAAAGAAAGGTTCTCCATGGTGGATCAAGATCCTAGATGGTCAGATCTAGGATGTATATAGCATGGGTACACACTTCTGCTTTTAGAAAGATGCTCAGGTGGATTTTGGCCCCCCAAATTATTATCATTACATGTTATTGGGTGGATATTGGCCCCCGAATATGTTATATATTATGGATGGGATGGATTCCTAGGATGTATCTTAGGATTTTGTGGTTACACCTAATACAATGAGATGCCTAGGATGATTCCTAAGATCTGGTGATTACACCTGATACTATGAGATTCCTAGGATACTTTCTAGGATCTGATGATTAAAATTTATGTATATATATTCATGAGTATACAGTGTAGGACATGTATTCCCTCAATCAAATTTATTATGCTCAAATACATCAGGCAGTGGTCGAAGCCGTTATGGTTGATCCCAAGTATCACCTTAGAACCCAATGATCAATGATGATTATTTTATTATGATTTCACACTATATTTATTTCTATAATAATATCACATGCACATACACTAACTTACTGGTTATGTTAGGGATGTCATTGATGGTTCCCTGAGGAGTTTTACTTAAACTCTTCTCAGGCGTCCATAGAACTTTAGTACCCAATCAAACCTCATTGATC
Organism: Viscum album; assembly: GCA_963277665.1. Lineage (NCBI taxonomy): Eukaryota > Viridiplantae > Streptophyta > Magnoliopsida > Santalales > Viscaceae > Viscum > Viscum album. The sequence continues at coordinate 772,728,263 of OY728131.1, read as the reverse complement.
ACAATATTAATTAGGAAAATGGATCAGTGTTAAATGATTATGTTAGAGTAGCTTGATAATGATTTAGCTATTTGGATGGTGTTATGTGAGTGTATGGAAGTAGATCCACTTATATGTTTTTTTATTTTATTTATTTTTTATATGTTGTCAGCCTAGTGGGTGACCAGTTGGGATGTACGATTGTATGCTCACATATTATTTGTTATAAAATGATTCATGTATATTTATTTCATGTACTCTAATTATTTATTATGGATGATTTTTGGTTATTTATACTCTTTTTTATTTTAATATGAGGGTATAGTCTCCCAATGGTAACACCTTATACCCTTATTGATAGTTGATAGCTCCTGGTATATAGAGAGTCATGCATGGGTTAATGTAGCGCCATTATCCAATACACTAATTAGTGGTATCTAGATGGGGGAGTGTTACAAAGTGGTATCTAAGATAATACCCATCTGAAAGTTTAGTGGAACTATTTGGATTTTAGGTGTAAATTTCACAATGTGGATATTGTGATTTAAAGTGGGAGAGTATAACAACCCTAGAAAAGTAAGACTTAAAGGACTAAATGGTACTAATCGTGTCAATAAGGTTCAAATTTTTTCGGGGATATTATCTGATAATAACTCCATAGTTAAGAATCATTATCTTAGAGTAGTGTTAGTATGGGTAACCTTATGGGAATTTTATGAGGGTGTGTGTGAGTGCGGACAAAGCACACTGAAAGAATATGTATTGGTCTGTGGGAATAGTCATTAGTCTAGTAAGTGGCCCCAATGTGTAATATAATGTGATATACTGGGAAGGTAAACAAGTTATTATAGGAGACCCATGAGGTTAGATAACCAGGTTCATAGCCTAGGGAGTTCAGTTCACAATAATAGTGTATATCCTTTGGAGGCAAGATTATATCGGTTGTTTTTTGGTGATCGCTATTAAACATACTCCATCAAGATTGACGTATATAGAGAACACTATGATTGAGGTATGATAGTTTATGTTTTATTCTCTATATTTCATATTGATTCAATAATGATAAATTTATCATTAAACTGGGTTTCTTTCATTGTGTTTTTTATGAGATGATCCTATAAAACCCATTAGTGGTATCATAACAAATATTAAAGAGTTAATTGATTCATAAAAACTCTCACACATGAATAGTGGTGAAGTGAATCTCTCTACCCAAGAGAATCATTATTGGTGAAAATATATTAATATCCCAAGAGTTTAAATAATTTATTCATTTGATAAGTTCATATGGATGTCATGTTGGAAAAGTTGAGATAAGGTATTCTCACCCCATCAGTGGTGTAAACACCACCTTCATCTTTGAATCAACATGTTTGTATACTAAGTTTGTAAATAAAATGAATATTTTAAGGCATATTATGTGATATCATAGTGTACCATATGAAATGGATGAATATTAGTTGTTGGATCACTTTGTCTAACTCTACTATATAGGTTATCATAGTATGTGATTCTATGTTTTTGTAGTGGTAGGAGACAACAGACTCAGTTGTATCATATAATTCATCAGAACCCATGGTTTTGTTCTATGTAATAGGATATAAAAAATTTTATCATAGGTGGTGATAGATAATGTGGGTTTCACCAAATAAATGTATCATAACATAAAGGTGATACAACATATATCATAGTTTATGACTAGCATGGATCTCATGTAAGAATTAACACTCATGTTCCTATCATAATTCGATGAATCACCTATATAATATTAAGTATACCACTATTGTGGTTGTGCTAAAGGTTAGTGCTTACTTAATCTTTAAATATGACTAGGATTTTCATAAGAATTGGTGACTAATTCCAATACCAATGTAAGAAACGCTAAAATTGAAGGTAACCCACATAATATTAAATAACCTCTCCCATGAAAATCATTAATTGTTAGTAGTTGTTCCAATCATTAATTATGGATTATAAGTGCCTTTATCTATCATAAATTATTATATAATACTAAAATGAATAAAATTTAAAATTTTGGAAAAATTATTATGGTTTATAAATTTTTTATAAAGGTGTTGGTCATTAAAAATGGAATATTTTTATGCCTAAATTAAATATTAAAAGTTAATATCATTATATCATGTTAATTAATTAAATATAATGTTTATTTATTTATTATTATTTTTTAATACACTTTTATATAAAAACTATATATAGTTTGGATATTAATTATACTAAATTTATGTGATAAATTGATTATAAAATTTTCATGTCATGTTAGGTACGATAATATAAGATTTAGTTTTCATCTACCTTGGATATGATTTATTATTAAAGTTACTATATTAAATTTAGAGGTTTAATATATTTTATACATATTAGGTATTAGATTTATAATTGTATTACAATATCTATTTAGTAAATTATCCTTGTATTAAGAGACTTTGGGTTAGAGTTCCCATAGGCTTGTAGGCTTATCCCTTCTCTAAAAAAGTGGGGGTTGGTCATATGTGGCTATAACTTATTCATATGTGGATTTTTTATTTCATATAATTGTAAACATTTACATGAAATGAGTTTCATGTATATTATTCATGGGTTTCATTTGGATATGTGTGAATATTTTTGGATTTTATTTTTGAGTGAGTAACACAAACTATGAGTTGTGTAAAGAGTTACACATTAATATGGTTTTAACATAATAATTTGGTGGATGTAATAGGGATTCCAAAACAAAATCATTAGAAGAAATAATATATAAAGGAATAAAACATGAGATAATAAATATTTCATGTGATGCAATTGTTATGAGTTTAATATGAATATGAAGTATATATTAATTGGTGAGACATTAAAAGAAAACCCCTAAAATAATAAGTGTTAGATTCTTTTCAAAGTTAACACATGTTAATACCTCAATCATTCAATCGGGTAGTTTTATGCTAAAGTTGGGTGCCCGTGAATTATATTATGTATGGAATGGAGGAGATGACTAACCCTGAGAGTTAGGTAACCAAATCTTATTGTGAGCTTTGGGTTTAACTTAGCTAAGAAACCCTGAGAGTTGGGATATCGGGAGAATAGAGTTGAGTTCATTTCCATATAATAGATTCAGGAAAATATATGTCTACTCAACTATCCAAGAGTCATATGTGATATTATTGTCATGATAGTGTACCTAAATAAATAATCTTTGAGAGGGGAACTAAAGTGGAATCAAAACTTAGTGAAATATGTATCTTGGAACATTAAAGGTAATGATGTAAGGGGTTATCATTTTAGTGGGAGTATTTTAATTAAAATCCATCGATGAAAATATATTAAACATGACACTCACCCATAGATATTTCTTTGTTATAGATTATGACATGTGTTATGTTTATCATTTTGACGTCTCATATAGGTGAAAACTGTAAAATAATTCTAGATTGGTATATAAGGTTGAGAATAGTTCTCAAAGATAAGCATGTTGAGCATATGAATTTGAATATTAAAGAAATCAATTTCTTTAATTCTAACTCGTGATTATTAGATATCGGGTTTACATTACACATTCTTTCTGATAAACACGAACTTTGAAATAGGTGAAAATTAAAGAATGGTAAAGTATATATATGTGTTAGAAATGGGTCAAGATCTGTATTGGAGGTTGATAGTTATGATTTAAATCTACATGGTAGATTATCTTTGGAATTCAAAAAAAATATTATATTCCTTTTATAAATAGAAATTTTATTTTCAAACATTATTTGGAAAAGATGGTATTTTCATTCACTATCAAGGACAAGAGTCATTCTATATATATGTGAATGAAATGTTCTATGTGATTGGAAATATGGTGAATGGTTTATATATATATTATATGGATAATCCTATCTATATCATTCAGAATAAGAAGGTCAATGTTGATTCTAACCCCACATACCTTTGGCACTGTTGCCTTGAAAAAATAAATAACGCATTCAAAGACTCTATAGAGATGGATCATTAGACTCATTCAGTTATGCATCATTTGAAACATGTGAATCTTTTTTATTTGTTAAAATGAAAAAAAAAACATATTTTAGTGGAAAGGGAGAAAGGACTAGTGGATTATTAGATCTAATACATAGTGATGTATGTGGACCAATGAGTACACAAGAAAGTGGTGGTTATAGAAAATTTATAACCTTTAATAATGACTTTAGTAGGTATAGTTATATGTTTCTGATGATACATAACTTTGAAACATTTGAAAAGTTTAAAGAGTTTCAAAATTATGTATAGAATAAACTGGGTGAGAGTATTAAGATTCTATAATTAGATCAAGGTGGTGAATACTTAAACTATGAATTCACTATTCATCTAAGAGATTATAGAATTATTTCACAACTCACTCATCCTATAACACCATAGTAAAAAAATATATAATAGGGGGAATCATACACTATTGTAAATGGTTTGGTTGATGATTAGTTAGTGTGATCTTAATATTTTATTTTTGGGATGTGATTGGAAACTAATGCATTGCTACTTAGTCACATTCCAAATAAAGTAGTTAAAAAATTCTATTTGAGATATGGATTGATAAATTTAGAAATATGTTTCTTATGATGATTTTAGTTTTTGAACCACTTGTATGAAATTTGGATTCTAATAATCTTGGACCTAATTTAGAAAATACTTATTTGATGGTTATTCTAAGGAAACAATGAGATATTGTTTCTATAATCCTAATAAAGAAAAATTATTTGTGGATTGATATGGTTTTTTCCTTAATAAGGATCACATGAATCAGGGATTTAGTAATAGGAAATTTAAACTTGTAGAAGTTCAAGACTAACAAATAAGAAGTGTTCTTGAGCTAGAAGTTGATCTAGTTCTATAAAGAGTTGTAGAAGAAAAACTATATCAGGTTACACAGGAACCTCAAAAGTTTGGTAGGATTTTTCATGATCCTAAGAGATATGGATTTCTTGTGGTGATTTATGAGAAATTAATGTTCATATATGATGAACCTAATACCTGAGATGAACTCTATGTACACTAATCAAGTTTGTAACATGGTAGATGCACTTGAATGGGTGAGACCTATAGAGTGTAGGTGAGTTTTCTAAAAGAAAAATAACAATTATTTTAGACTGATTATCTATAAATATCTCTTGGTGATAAAGTATTATAAAAAAATCATGGTATTGAATATGAATAAACCTTTTCGCAAGTTGTGATTATAAAGTTTATTCAAATATTTCTAACCATAATAGTTCATTATGACTTTGATATATATTAAATGAATATTAAAAATGCCTTACTTAATGGGAATTTAGTCGAGGACGTATGTATGATACAAACCAAATGTTTTAAAATTTCAAATGAGTTTTCAAATGTTTTCAAATTACAATAATACATGTATGGATTAAATTAAGTTTCTCATAGTTTGAAATTTTGTTTTGATGTTATAGTAAAAAAGTTTGGTTTTGTAAAGAATTTGAATGATTATTGTGTGTACAAGTGGGTTAGTAAGTCTTTTGTAGTATTTATGATATTGTATATAGATGATATATTCCTTATCATAAATTATTTCTTGAATTTACATTCTTTAAATATGTTTTTTGGAAAATGTTACTTGATAAAAGGAATGGGTGGAGCAGCCTACATATTGGAAATGAAGATATATTGATATAGATTAAATAGGTTGCTTGGACTGAGTCAAAATGTATATATTCATAAAGTTTTATAGAGGTTTATCATGGATAAATCCAAGAATGGGTCTTTACAAGTATTTAATGTCACAAATCTTAGGAAGATTCTAAATCTTTCTAAAAAGTTAAAAAGGATGGATAGGATTCCTTATGTGTAGGTCATAGGATCTATCATGTGTTTCATGTTATGTACTCAAATCTATGTCACTTATTCTTTAAGAATAATAATTATATACCAACCCAATACTGGTGAGAGAAATTAGATTATTTGAAGGAATATCCTTACATTATTTAAAAGAAGTAAGGATATGTTCTTAGTCTTTAAAGGAGAATATGAGCTCATTTTAAGGGGTTATACTGATGTTAGTTTCAAATCTGAAAAAGTTGATTTGAGATTACAATGTGGTTTCATGTTTTTCCTAAATGTAATAGATATTAGTTAGATTTATAAATAATACACCATAGGTAATTTGAAAAGTGATGTATAGTACATAATTGCATCAGATTCTATGAAGGAAGTTGGTTGGATCAAGAAGTTAATCGTTGAAATTAGGGTGGTTCCTAACACCGAGGGAGAAATTGAGATTTAATGTGACAAAAATAGATTTATTACTCATGAAAAATAACCTAGGTCCCATAAAAGGTCCAAACACATCATTTGAAAATACCATCTCATTTGAGAGATCATTGAGATAGATAATGTAAAGATCTATTAGGTGGATACATATGACAATACAGTAGATCCTTTGAAAGACTCATTATGGAAGTGAAAGAATGAGGGTCATGTTTAATCTCTTTGTATTAGATACATTATAGATTAGATGTAATGGTTTTAAAATGTATAATGGTTTTGTAATAATGACAATCTTCATTTATGATTCATTCATGTGTGTTTCATCTATATTACATGAAAATTACAATAATATCCCATCAAAGTGTGAATTTGAGTTGTCCCTAATTGATAATAAACATATAGTATTATAGGTTGTGATGATATAATTATATTATCATGATTTTAATCTTATACTCGATATAAATAGTTTTATGTTGTACAAAAAATAGACTCATGAGATAATAATTCAAGACTTATAATCTAAAATGACCCATGAAAGTATATCACATGGAATATCATACAGTCATTGATATACTTAGGGGTTTATTCTTATTATGAATCCCCATTACCTAATATTGGATATATACCTATAATTTTAACTTTCATACTTTGATATCTATCTTATTAAAACCTTGTGGCCTAGATAATTAGGGGTATTTTGGTATGTTGTTGATTATATCATTAATTAGAGCTCAACCAGGATGGGATTTTTCAATATATATGATGATAAAATACATATGGGTTGATGATTGAATTATATAGAGTAAATTCATGACCATGTTTATTTGAGTGACATGTTATGTTCTTGACTACATGGATTAATGGAATGTGATGTATTCATTCAAATTGGCCTATCTATTTTGGAGAATCGTGAATGTGTGAGTTGGACTATACTAAATTGACATGTTTCATGTCTAGTGGTCACTTGATTTTATAGGAAAATATATTATATAATTTTACATAAAATTTATATGATACATCTTGTGGTGAAAATTTTCATATAGAGATATGATTATGTTTGATTGAGATCACATCAAACCCTTTTGTAACTTGAGTAGCATGGATGTTTTTCTATAGGATAATCTTTGCTTTTATATTTGAAATCAGTATTTCATATATTTTTTTAATGTTAAAAAGTCTTATAGTATCACATATTTATTCCTTAGAACAATAATTAAATTTTATACAAAGTTTTTGTTCCAAAATTAATGGATCTTTCTAAACTATGTCTAATAGAGTTTTGATGGATTCATCTAGAGTTGAATTTTTTTACATAAAGTCCTTATGGTATTTTAGTGAAAGTGGGATATTTTTGGTTGTTCAATAAAATATGAATCATATTTAATGATTCATTTTTAAGGTGTGTGATTCCTATATTTTTTTAAATGATATGGCCTAAGATATGGGTTATTGGGAGCGTTGTTTAGAATGTGTGTATTTTTCATATGATTTTATTACAATTTATTAATGAATTATGTAATTTAAAATTTTAAAATTTGTATATATGTATTTAATATGAATATTATATGTGATATGAAAACTATAGGTTATTCATATTGATGGATTTTTTCTGACCCAAATTTTTCTCGGTTGAGAATTAGGTTAATTTTGAGTTTTTGGAGCCTGAGGACCTCCCTAGGTGAAAAAACATAAATTTAACCTAACATGAAATCTTGGAAAAAAATTATTATGGTTCCATTTAATTAGGGGGTGGTATTTACCCCTATAATGATCTTGTATGAAATTACGAACATGGTGGATCCCTAATAATAATACATTAAAAATATCATATTATTTTTAGTTATCACACATGTATTAGTGATGAATTGTTTATATCTCCTTAACGGATCCTTGGATTGAAAATTAAATATCATGATTGTGTTCATAATAGGTATTTTACCTTGGGAAGGTGTAAATTGGGTTTTAATTATGACCCTTAGGTGTTTCTAATTAAGATGGATTAATTAATTGATTCAATTGATTTAATTAATTTAATAAATAATTAATTATTTGGAGTCATTCATAGAAAATCATAGAGATATATCTTATATTATATCCTTTATGGTTTATCAATAGGGTTATCCATTTTCAATTATGTGAACCCTAGAGAGAGGGTGAGTTAGAAGAAGCTATATCTTGGTTGTAATAACGTCGGATCAGAGAATCAGGATTGGATCTACAATGACGTCAATGAGAAAATCATGTGGTCGTGACAATAGGATTGAAGTTTAAATTATTTTCCATGAAATAGGGATTTTTTATTATTATATTTATTTCTATCTCTTATTATTTTCAAGAATAGATTTATAATCTACATTTTATTATTAATCTTTGCATGTCCTTATCAATTTACAATTTAGAATTGGTCCGCATTAATTTGTTGGTTTTGTCTTTAATCTATTCTTAAATTTTTTTCACCTACAATTTATGGTTGTATTCTCAATGACCATAATGAATTATAACTTTATTTTTTATTTGTATTTCTCCTATTTTTCTTCATGTATTCATATTCTTTCAATTATTAGGCTGAGGATTTGACTTTCTTGGTCTGATTCTAAGTGCGGTCGAATCCCTAGACCTTATGTGATTGTTGGGTTTCAAAGATAGAGATTGTGGATAGCATAATGATCCTGGGAATAATTGGAATTTGAGGGAAAGGTGGTGTGTTTTATTCCCAATTAATGACATATAGTATTAGGAGTATCATGCCAAAAGGTAGTGGATTTCATTTTGGGAAATCAATGGCCATAGATCGACATCTGGTTGTGTTACAGGTGAAAACCCATATCTTTGATACACTTTATTTCATAATTAATTAGATAAAGGTACATATAATACAACCACATAAGTTCATGAGGCCTAATTTATTTAATAAATTAGGTACATGAAATAATAACTTAAACCATGGGTATAATATCATTATTTAAAAACTCTAAAACATGCCCTTATATTCCTTGGGACTTCTAAAACTACATGGGATAACCTAGGGACGTATTTAAGAAAGGGGTGAGCTATAAATCCCATTAAGGAAATAAACAAATAATATCATGAGTTAAGGTATTAAAAGTGATCCAAGAGGCATATCAAGGTAATATAAAAGTTTTTAGAATCATAATCATGAACAATGAGGTGTGAATGTCACGATAACATAAAGTTAACATGGGAATGTGCCAACAACATAAAACATGACATTATAAGCATAAGTTGAGGCTAACCTACAATAAAACATAACATGATGTTTTTATTATAACCTCATGTGCACCATAAATTTAATATCATGAGATAAAAACATCACCCAATGCATTGACGAGCTATATAATTTCAAGCCCACCCATTACGTTCATATCATTTACATGCATAACTGTGCCACATAGATCATTAAACATAAGATCATATTTCATAACATTTAATCATGAGATTAAGAAGTTTGGGTTATATACATATAATTCCCAAATAAATTATTTATAGTTACAACTAGGTGAATAACCTTGAGTGTAAATGGGGATGGGTATTCACAATACAAAAGTTTAGAATGAAAAATCATGGGATAATTTTGGCAGCATAATAGGGGTACATGAAGATTCATATAAGGGTTAAATGAGAGTGAAAGGGGTCTATAGTCACTTATATTTCATAATTATATTAATAGATATTTCTAAAAAATATTCCCATGTGATCAATTAAAAATAAATGGCATAATATAAATAAGGTTCTTGAATAAATAAAAGAAGGGGAGGATCCCTTACTTTGAAAGAGAGCTTCTAAAATATTTAAAGGAGATTATTAAGAACTTGTGGGTACATTGGGAGGGATATATATAGGTAAGGGTAGAGTAAATTTATGATCCAATGTTTTTTATTGAATGGTAATGGGATGTTGGGTGATTTTATAAAGCAAAAGAGAGGAGAATTCTTTATTAATTTCAAAAACATAGATTTTGGACTCTATATGATAAAGTAATAAAAACCACAAACATTATCATGGTTTTTTACCATGGTTTATACCAAATAAGAGTTTTTTCATTATTTTAAATGGATAAGAACTGAAATACTTAAAATAATACCCTTGGTGATGTGGAGGTGAGTCGTGTTTATAAAGAATTGATTTTAAAACCTTAAAATATAATATAGGATTTGGAGGATTCATTAAGGATTTATAAAATCAATAAAATGATATAAAAACATATTTTTTTAAAAGGTAAACATAATTTTTTTCATTTATACCCTTTATAGTATTTATTACATCACTTTTGGACTTTTATGATTTTATAATACATACTGTATATTTATACCATATTTAATTTTTACCCAAAAAACATTTTTTCTCCGAACATTGTGAAAAAATAACCATTGGATAATTTAAAAATTTTGATTTAAAAAATAATATTAATTTTATCCAAATAATTTTATAAATTTTATAATTCATTCTTTTAAATAAAAATCCTTATTTATTGAAAAATACTGGTTTTTTGACAATAAGAGTTTTTTGTCCCTTATAAAAATTATATTGGACTTCATAAAATTATATTATCATTTATATTTAATAGATATTATTTAATAATAATATTTTATTAAAATACTATTTATTTCAAAAATTGTTTAATTCATCAAAAGGAGTGTCTTGATTGAAATAATATATTTTCCAAAAATATGATTAGTGTTTCATCACATCAAAATCTAATTTTTACCAAACTCATTATTTAATAATTTATAAATTAATAATAAAAAGGGTAAAAATAATCATTATTTTATTAAAAATAAAACTATAAAAATTTATACTATTAGGGACTAGATACATACCCCTTTATTACACTAATGAATGACCTAAGGGTAAGGTGTGTGATAGTGAGATTTTCTTATAGTGGTTTGGAAAACATGGTTTGGGTCGTGATCTCGATAAGCTTGAACTTCTCTCATAAAAGGTTTCACTCATGAATTAGTTATTGAATATTTTCTTGGGAATGGTTAAGGTAAAATATCAATGATAATATCTCCCTCATAAGCTCTAATAAATGGGCTTCATAGGGTACGATCCTACTAGTTGAGGACATTTCTTCTTTCATCTATATAAATTGGATTTATCATAACCCTTAATATATACTAATCGTAATGATCACTATATAGAGTTTATATTATCAATGGTTATTATTTGTGACAGTCATTTAAATTCAGAGTACTATAACTATCCAAAATAGCCAAAGTATTGCATGTGTTTTCTATAACTACATTACTTTGATAAGGTTTTTATTCATTAAAAATGTAATTTCGTTTATAAAAGTTTGGTTAATTGAATTACATCCATGATTGGGGCCTTATATAAAGGATAAAGCATGATTTAAGGTGAAATCGGAGAAAAGGGCCATATTTCAGGATGAGGAGGTGAATCTATTTTTGAAAAAATGATTATACAAGGTGCAATTTGGAAGAACGTATGGTATGTATCTCAGTTGTTGAAATAACTAGGTTTTTAATCTGTGTTATATATCACACACCGTGTATCTTAACCCACACATCTTGTGCCCGTATCTGACTATCATGGTGTGTAAAGGCAATACACACCCAGTTTGGGAACTTGGTTCAAACATCGTGCATCCTATGAGACACGCCATATAGATTGGAAACTACATGATTGATTTGGATGGTTCTATATGCTGATTTCATTGGATAGAGTAACATGTCATGCTCCAATCCTGGGAATATCAAGTACTCAGAAACTAGTAGTGACTCATGTACTGGGGGGAACATGCTAAGTACCAAAATAGATTCACATGTCTTATACCAATATCAAACACATCATGTAGTTAAACTTTACATGCCATGTAGTGAGATAATATATGAATAGAGAGTTGATGAGGAGCTACACATTGTGTACCCTTATAGAACACATCATATACTTTTCCAAGCTTGGTGTATCTTTATAACCCTTTTCTCGAGACTCAAATTCAGGCTTGTGGGTAGTGTTTCTGAAGCAGTTTTCTACATAGAACATGGTGGTGGAATTCTCTTCACCATCATAGATGAGTTATGAGATATATAGAGTAGTTTATTCCCTCTAGATCTATAGATACTTCATATTTATTTAGGTGTGATGATCTGAGAGTGTTATCAAGGATGAAAACCCCCTGGCAGTGATGAAGTATCAAAACATGGGTCTCTAAATTTCCTATGGTAGGGTTGGAAATTCCCCCATTCATTCAGGGAGAGAGAATGTAACACCCTAAGGTTTTGAAAATAAATATTTAATGCATGAAACACTGAGTCCCTACGCAACAACACATTTTATAATCTATTTGTTAAACACAACTTTGCCTCTACTATGTTTTGAAAAGTCATTTGGAGTCTCATAGAACAAACTTGATTTTTGGTGAATAGTAACATGCAGTTATGAATAGTAATATGACCCTTATGAATAGTAAATAATTATATTATTTTATTTTATTAAGATAATAAGATAATGAGATCTTAATTAATATTTCAATGTGATATAAAACTAATTATACCTTTAAAATTGTTATTTTTAAAATTAACTATGATTTTATTTAAAAATTAAATTAATAATATTTAGAAAATTATTTTTGAAAAATGGAGTTCATTTTGGAATTATAAATGTCAAAAAAAGGTTGGGGTGAATTTTTGGGATTTTTCTGAAATTCTTGAATTTTTTATGAATAGTGAAATACGGTAAAATGTCATATATACAAATTATTAGTTAAATACACTATTTATGAAATCATGAGTGATTCAAGGACACCTGTTTTGAACTCACATGCACTTATTACTATTAGGGGTCCCATTAAACAATACTATTGGTTGTCTTGGGGAAATAATAAAATAATGAGTAAAATATTCAAAATTCACTCCTCTCCTCCACTATAAAAACCCCCCCATCACTCCATCTTCTCTTCACACCTATAAGACTTGAATCTCCTCAAAGTTCTGACCAAATACCATTACCTAGTCACTTACCATGTCCAAGAATCTCTTGGTATTTCCAAAATACCAAAAACCCTTCCCTTAAGGAGGTTCTCAATGAGGTTATTTCAAGAGGTAAAGCACCATTCTTTTTCATTTAGTTTCATTTCAATTTATCTTCTTTTGTTATCCTCTCCCCACCTCCTATGTCCAAATGACCATGATAACTCTAGTATCATCTATATAATATAATTATATCATGTGAATGTAATAACCATCATCAATATTCTTACTATCTCCCTTTTATTTTATAAACGAAATCAACATCCATGAGGTTCCAATTTATAACCTTCGTGGACGATGAAGTTTCATTCTTCAATTTCTCCTTCATTACTGGTCATGAAACCATTTTTATGGTTGAAACCGACTATAATATATTTATTATAACCTAATTAATATTCAGGAACCATTATACATACATATTATTAAATCATATGACCAAACTAGTTCCTAAAAATCAAAATACCACTAAAATAATCTAAGTGAATGTCATTAGTATTTCATCTAATGATTCATCCTATTTCCATGTAACCAAATGATATAAATGACCATTAACTCTTCTTTATGTTCATAAATAATATTTAGTTTCAATTCTGTAAATTTACATCCATTCCACATGAACTCCATTAATTAAAAACAAGTAAACCGATTATGAAAATCAAGAAAATGAACACTCTGGAACGACGGAATTCAATATAATAACTTATCAATAAGGACATAAATAAACTAAAAAGAATTATGATAAAATAAATACATGTCTAATAGGTTCTGAAATAATTTATTAATAAGTCTAATTTCATATTCCAAGACCTTAAGTTCAAGATCAGAACACATTCGGACTTAAGGTAAGGGTTTTTCACCCGAACCTCCATTTTCATTCAGGTTACTTTTATTGTCTAATTAACTAAATGAAATTATTATATATTATTATGTACTCTTAATAAATTATTTTTGAGTGTTATATATATTTTTACCAACCATAATATTTCCTTATTTTATGGGTAGTTACACGTTTTAAAAGGAACTTTCAAAATTATTTTCAAAATACAAGCCCGTTTCAAAAGAATTTCCTTAATTCTTGCCTATTTTCAAGGGAACTCTATAATATGTTTTAAGCAACCATTATTTTCTTAAAGAACTCATTTTATTATAAAAAACTATATTATTTCACTTCTATTTTTAGACAAATATTTTTCCAAAAGAACTCTTCTTTTTAAAATTAAAGGAGTATTTATATCAAGAATTACTTAATTGTTTTATAAGAGTGTTTTCATCTATTTCAACACTATTGTTGGTTATTATGTATTTTTAGGACAAATATCTTATGATATAATACTCTATATTTAATTTAATATATTATGATTAGTTTTAATGTGGATTTTATATCCTAAAACCATTCACCAATTTAATCTGAATGGTTTGTGTTTAAGCTTAATGTTCGGGGAAAGTGATTTATGTTTCATATGTTAGTTTCAATATGAAGGTATATGTTTTTTATGTTTATCGCCATTAATATTAGGAATGAATTGGACTTATTATGTTATGGTTAAGTCCCACTATAGCTTCTCGATGCGTCAGTAGGTCTCATGAGACAAATAGACGTGGACTTGGTTGAGGCCTTGCCTGATTTGAGATATGGTTTTGGATGAGCCCTTAATAATTTTTAGAAGTCTTGGTCAATGCCTTGACAATAAGTTTTATAATGTTCGGAATATGAACTTCCATTATTATAAATCTAGTAATTTAAAGTTCATGTGGTTATTCGATTAGTAGAATACCCATGATTCTGTCGGTATGGCCCGAAGGCCTTCATTTTTTTATTATTTTTGATAATCCACCTTTAAAGGGGTGATATGGAACCCTTAAAAGGCCTGAAGGCTTAGAGACAATTACATTACTCATAGGTCTTAGAGGGAAGCACCCAGACAAGACAACTTGGAACTGCTCCTCCCCAGCATATGTCATGATATCAGCACTCCACCTTCACAGGGATGGTCGGCTAGTTGTCCTATGCAAAGTTGTACAAGCCCGGTACTGATGGAAAAGCCATACCCTCTCATTATTCCAATTATGGTTAGCTCTGCTCTAGTGAGTGTGCCTACCCTGTATCCTCCTCTGAATCCTTGTCCCTTGTAGTTTGACTGGTACATCTGCATTTCATGTGGCCTGAAGGCCTTGGGGTGGCCTAAAGGCCTTAAGGTGGCCTGAAGGTCTTGAGAATCAACTAGCCCAAAGGCCTTGGGTGGCCCGAAGGCCTTACATGACCTGAGGACCAAAACTTTGGCCCAAAGTCCTAGATTTATGAATATTTCTAGCTACTACAGTACCAAACAGTGTCTGTTACAGTGCTTGCTGCAGTCTACTACAGGACTGCTACAGTACTGGAAATATGTCTTCACCCAGATTTGATCTTAGGTCTCTTGGATTCACCAACCGAGTCCTCACCAACTGGGTTGAGGCTCATGTTCAATACCCATGATTATGATATCATTATTTACTCAACTCACATTCTTGTCATAATGTGTTCAATTTTATTATTTGTAAAGGCATGTGTTTTCAATTATTCACCATGCCTAATGTTTATTTTTATGTTATCTACCTCTATATTTCTTACTCTTACTAATCATTTGAGATCACCCCTTTTTTATGTTTCATTTTCTTAGGATATTAAGAATTCAGTTATGAGTGAATTGCAGGCATAATCTAGGAGGCATGGATGTTTCTAATGGAATAAATTGGTGTTGTATTTCCTTTTATGATGTAATTTTGAACTTATATATGTATCTTGTTTCCAAAATCTACTAAACTACTTGGTCCTTTAGGATACATATTCCTTTTTTATATGCCAATGTAATAAAATAAGGCATCGGCTTCGGGAGACTGGGGTCGGGTCTTTATAGAGAACATCTACCTATGGATTATATAGGGTCGGTATTCCCACCACATTCATGGGATATGGGATCCTCAATCTATAGACTCAGTATCCCCTTATCTAATGAGTTCAGATAGGGTGTGGGATCCTCTACTATCCCACCTACTTACTAAGGCTATGGGATCATCCACTATAGCTCTTGTAAGGTTACCCATAATTTTTGGCATGAGTATTTGGGTGTTGATCAGTGGTATGACATGACTAGACCAAAGGATGTGGTGCTCCATCAATTAGAGATTTTGTTATAGTGATGAGCAGGCTTCCCTTCACCAATTTTGATAGTGATGTGATAGTAGAAAACGTGAATCAGTGTAGGATTATTTGAGACTCATAACTCCTTGGGCACCCATAGGTTTCCCTTGAGATATGACATACAATTGGACTATCAACTTCAAACATTATGGGCTCTTTAGTTCTATGAGTACCCATAGTTGCTCATGTGTTGTGGCCTTTCGGTTTTGGGGCTAATATTATTGATTTTTATTTTTATTCTTGATAATTTTGGTTATATATCATATATGGGTTCTTGTTTTTCTTTATAGATTACTCCCACTCATACCTAGGGCTTGAGTTTACTTGTTATTCTAGTTTTTACTCTTCTTTTTCCTCCTAATCACCTATCATACTAGGATTTGAGCTGATTTTTATTTCCTTATTGGTTTTTTGGTATCTGAATAGGTATTTTTTTGCTAACCCCTACATGGTCCTTGTTCCCACATGTGTTGTGACTGTACAAATGACACATGGTTAAAAGATAGTTTGGGTAGACATGGGGCATACATGGATTGTTTGGATATGACTCCTAGTGATGTTTGGTGATGCATTATGGAGAATAGTGATTTTTTATGGTAGTATTGATCATTTTAACTGGATTATAATCCAAGAGAACATACAATGTAAAGGATATTATCAGTTCTTATGTTTCAGAGCCCAGTCAAATTTACCATTTCCATTTTTTTACCTTTTAGGGTGTGCTTGTTCCAGTTGTCTCATACATGTATTATGTACAGTTTGGTTGATAATTTATATATCCTATAGGTATTTTTTTATCTTTTTTATTGGATATTTTTTTGTTGCGGGTTATGGATAAGGCCTTCCATGTTGTGAGATATACATACTCAGTGTTATTCACCATCCCCTAGCCTATTAGAAGTGGGATTGGGGTAGTATTCTTAGCCTATTACTAACCCAGGCCAACCCCTGGTGGGTCAGGTTGTGTTAGAGAGGAATCAGAGTGGGTTGTCCCAAGGACAAAGTTTGGAGTTAGTAGTCATGTGAGGATTGGTTTGGGAACATAGATCAAGATGTTATAGGGTTATTTAATTCATTTATTAGACCAAGGATACCATTATAGGTGAAAAAATTGATGTATCTTTTTTCCAAGACTTTGATAACCAGTTATTTGATCCATATCTTGAAGACATCACTATAGGGTACAACTTACATTGGTACATGCATCATATAATAGTAAATTATGATCCTTTATGTTCTTTATATTCTATATCATCCAGATATTCTCTAATACTTATGGGTTCATTCTATCAAACGAAGGATGAAAACACTCTGATAGTCATCTTGTGTGTTAAGGTAGGATCATAATGAGTGTGTGTCTATAGTTGGGCCTTTTCACTATCAGTTTGTGAGAAATGAGGTTTTTTTTTTAAATTTGGTTAAGATATGCCCTTTACCTATGATCTAAGGAAATTTATATCCACTTTGTGCTTAGTTCACGTTTTCTATAGATAGGATAGTTATTTTTAATAAGTGAGATTAAACTTTCTATAATTATATATAGTGAGTGCTTTTTGATTATTGGGATGAGCCTGATCCTTAATCGATTGGGAATCAGGTGTATTATAGGACTCATATTTATATCTAGGTTGGCATGAACTAAACAAATGATTATTTTAGCTTTGAACTCCTTACAAAACATTTTAAACCATTATTGGTGAGATTATTTTCTCTAAGCCATAATGGGACTGCTCTACCATAGGTGGTGATAAGCCCATCGAGGTATGTTGGACTTTCTGCAAGACTACGCGATTGTGATTCGAGTACACATCAAGGCCTGTGAACTTTCCAAGGTGTTTTCTAGGCATGTTTTATGAAAAAATTATTTAGATCATTGTTTTTGGGAAGAGACATTAGAGGAAAATATTATGAACTATGGTTGTGATTATATGAAACACCCCTATTCCAGAGCCATTTGATCGAGCATTGGTAGATTATGAATCTTTGGCAGAGATATATCTTAGTTGTGGAAGCATGTTAGTTTTCACCTAAAGATAACTAGAGTAGTTTTGTGTATGGACCTCCATGGTGGTGTTTTTTATGAGATTGAATACATCCTTATTATAGAACATGTTAACTATTGAAGATCTTTTTGTTAGTGATCAGGTGGTGTGGGAGTAGTTGGAGTTGGACGATGCATCGATCCTATCCCACACTTTCCACCTTAGGTTGGTTTATGTTATGAAAAAAGTGATGACAGTCTGATATGTGAGATTTCATGTGTCATATATGTCCATGGTTAGGCATCAGTAAGTGTAAGCTATGTTATGATTCATATTTGTTCTTTATGGACCCTCATGCTAATCGATATAGACGCAAGTTATTTATCATGGGCTATGTGTTTGAGAAATAACTATTTTGATGAAACCCCTAGATAGTTAGGGAACTTTCATTGTTGGTGAATGAAATTTATCCACCCCCGTATAGTGGATTAAATCTATCCTTGATGGTGAAAGATGTATTTTTAGAGATTCCTCATGGTATAAAAGAGGTGTAGTGGTGCCCACCTTAGTATGAATTTATTTCCCATTACTGGTGTAGTGAGGTGATGGCGATTCAATAGATATGTCAGAGTTTATCTACAGTAGTAAGAAGGACCCTCAAGGGTAGAGAGTGGAGCTAACCAATTATATGTTAGTATGGTTAACCATTGGTTTTTAAGAATGGATTTTGTACAGAGTTTGTGGATGAAAATTCACTTCCAATGAATGTTGATGAATGCACAAGTGCTTTCAAAGGGTGGCCTCTAGTTAACCCCTAATGAGAGGCTAGTGTACACATCAAATTTAATTCTAATGATGAATTTTTAATGTTGGTGAAAGGGATGATGAAATCCACCATGGATCATATAGAGATTGTGAGATAAACTTTTCCTTAAGAAAATTTGAGGTGGGGCCTGTAAGGAATTTAGGGATTACCCTAGTCTTACCAAAAAAGTGTTTATTGTGCAACAAACTCTCATAGTATGAGATCTAGTTTTTCATAATAATATCATCTTTCATTAATTTGAATTCATAGTAGTCTGTGATATTAATCTGGTTCAGTAGGGTCATGATGTTTGGTGATTCTTATTAGATAACCTAGTGATCGGTTGATGGTGTAGGTATACGAGTATCTTGATTCAAAGTCATGATTTTATTATATAGAGGGGGACGGTGCTCAACATCAATTGATGGTGGTGGACCCACACTCTTCCTTTGTGTGAGAGAGGCCACGATATTGGTGGTATTGATTTGGTGATCATGGGTTACCAAATGTTCTTTAAAATCAGACCAATATGGGTTCCCTGAAGGTGGGGGGACATTACTCACTTCCTAGGTGGATAGTTTTTTCATCATGATGCTCATTTTGGATGCGATGATGGGAAGCCTAAGTGAAGATCACTCTAGTAGACCATAGTCCTCTGAATGAATTTATGATAAATATTTGTGGGTGTACCCACGTGTAGGAGGATATCTTCTCATGAGGTTGTGGTTTTTAGTCACTCAAGTGGGTGTTATAATAGGGTTTAGAGATGAAATATTTTGTTCATCTAAATGGTCAGGACCATCTACTTTGTATTGTGGTGGGTCAATCCACCTAACAGATAGTGGAGTGATGTTGAATAGTTGTTGAGGTCGATGCTCTATTTGATGTGTTTGTTGGTAACTTTTGTGAAAGAAAAGAAACTGTACAACCAGGTTATATTTTACAATGAATGTAAAACCTGTTAGGGATAAGGATGTAGAGGGAGGATTCCCATGAATGTTGATATAGAATAAAAAGGCATATATCATCTTTGTGTCATAGGATAGTGACATAAGTTTCAATTCTTTATGGGAAGTAGTTCACTGAGGAACTAATATCAAACTAAGAAAGCATACTGCTTGTAAACCCCTCCAGTTTCATTGTCAAATTTTTTGAAATTCTCAATGTTGTGTATGATTTGGATGGGATGTTCTTGTATAAAAACTATCAATAACACTCTTAAAATGTGGTGAATTAGGTGATCCTACCAGAAATAACCTTGTAAAAGGACCCTTCTAGGATGGTTATTGATGGTTTGTGGTTTCATTTAATTCCATTTAAAGGAATGAAATTTTAGTGAGAATAGGTTTTGGGTTTTGATTCATGGAAAGACCCACTCAAAGAAGATGTGTGTTTCTTCTTAATTCTTGTTCAAGATGGGTTGGAGGCGGTATCTTCACAAATGAAAGAGGATGTTTCCTTCCTTGTAATTTGTGTACTGAGTTCCATTAGAGGTGATACCTTTTCACATGAAGGAAGTATGTGTGATGGAGGGGTGTTTCTAAATAGGTGTGTTTTATGATTTTGTCTATTGTGAGGCCTCATTTGTTTCCCTTTTCAAGGATGAGATCATTTAAAGGTGAGGAGGATATAGTGACCCAAATTTTTCTCAATTACGACTTAACTCAATTTTAAGTTTTCAAAATTTCATGACCTCTATAGGGGTAAAATAGTAAATTCACCCAGTTATGTGACCTTAGAAATTTTTTTTGATGGTTCTATTGAATTTATAGAGTTTTTTTTACCCTTAAGCTGAGTTGGTGTGGAATTGTTAGCATAGAGGAGCCTTGAAAATAATATATTAAAAATATCATATTATTTTTTGTCTATACACAAGTATTTGTGATTAATTATTTATATATCTTTAATATATCCTCAAGTATAAAATTCAAGATCATGGTTGTGTCCAGAATAGGGCTTTTACCTTTGGGGAGTTATAACATGGGTTTTCATCGGGACCATCATGTGTTGCCAACGCGGATAAATTAATTGATTTATTTATTTAATTATAATAATTCATGTAAAACTCTAGATATATCTCATATATTATCCCCATTATGGTTCCTCCCTTAGTCCATCCATTTTCTATGACATGAACCTTGGAGAGAGGGTGAGATAGGAGAATTAACATCTTGGTGGCAATGACATTAGATGGGAGAATCAAGGTTGGATCTGTGATAATGTCAATGATTAGATCATGTGATTTCGATAATAGGATTGAAATGTAAATGATTCTTAATGATATAGGGCTTTGATATTTTTGGATTTCACTCTTTCTCTTGTGATTTCAAAGAGTAGATTGATAATATTCATTTGATTCCCAATATTTGCAAGACCCTATAAATTTAAAATTTAGAATTGGACTAAATTAATTTATTAGATTTTTATTTAATCAATTATTTGATTTTTCATTACTATAATTGATGGGTGGATTCAAAACAGCCATCTTGGATAATCACTTAACTGTTTATTTGGCTTTATCCCACCATTCTTTGTGTATTCATCATCTACCTACTACTAGGTCAGTGATTCAACATTATTGGTTTGATAATCATGGTAAAATCCCTATAACATGTGTGATTTTTGGGTTTTGGTGAGGGATTTTGTGGCTATAATAATAATCCTTAGATATTGGTTGAATGTGGAGGTAGGTAGATGAGGTTTCTTTCTAAGTGGTTATGTATAAAGACTAGACTCTCAAACAGAAGGTGGTGGATTCCGTTTTGGGAAATTGATAGTCACAGATTAACTTGTGGTGGAATTACATCCAAGATTGGGGCCTTAGATAAAGAATTGAGTCTTAAAGGAGGTAAAATCAAACAAGATGATGAGATTTCATGTTGAGTAGATGAGTCCAGTTTGAAAAATTAAACTACAAGGCATGCAATTCAGAAGAACACACATTGTGAATCTTGGTTGGTGCGGTGGATATGGTTTTAATCTGAGTTAAATATCACATGTTATGTGATGTAACCCATAAATCATGTGACCCTATCCAACTATCATAGAGTGTATAGGAAGTACATGCCTAGGTTGGAAATTTGGTTTTCATATCTTATGTTCTATGAGACACACTGCATAATGTGGGAACTACATGATCGAGATAGTCAGTTCTACACACTCAGTTCACCAGTGTAAGACTTGAACTTTGATTATATTAAGTAAAATAATTATCCTAAAAAACTATAAAATTATATATATCTTATTATTTCAATATCAAAAAATTTTAGAATTAAAATTTGATAAAATAATAATCATTTTTAGATATGGCATGTCAAAATTAGCTCAAGATAAATTTTTGGTAATTTTCCTTAAGATGAATTTTTATAAACAATTTAAATGAAATAAATAAATTTATTTATTTTATTTATAATAATTAATGATTTAAAAAAATTAATAATAATTCATTAATTTATTAACAATTGGTATGAAAATAAAATTATTTGATGGTAAAAGATATGTTTTTCAAAAAAATGTTTTTATGTGTCTAATATTTTTGACCTTTAATAAATTAAATTAATCAATAATTTTGAATTATTTTAGTGAAATTTATTTATAATATATACAATTAAATAAATTAACATTGATTTAATTAATATTATATAACAAGGAATGAAAATAAATCTATTTTATGCTTTAAATATACTTTCTTCTAAAAAGGTTTTTATTCATTTTGTGCGCATATATCAGTTTTAATTTATTCAGAATTTATAAATTGTATTTGATGAAATGTTTTTCATATTTAGAATTGGTATATTCAAAAAGATAATAATTTCAATTTACTTTTTGGTCATAATTATAAGTTAACATGTAAAAGTTTGCCACCACGCTTTGCGTTAAAAGGGTTAACAAAAGGGTTAAACTAAGAAATAATGTTTTAAATACCTAAAAATCTTACCTTTAATTTGATTGGTTGGGTGTATTTAAACCCATAATATCCTATATTAGATTTTGGGTTGTATTGGTGAAACTTTACCATGATAAATATATTTATATTATTTTAAAGTTAAGGTTATTTATAAAAGTTTCACCCCTCTCACTTATAAAAGGATCCCTTCACCACCTCAATTATGCACATTCCTAGAGAAACATAGATTGATCTTGCCCTATAAAAACCCATCCCTAACTCTATTTTTCATTTCCTAGAGGTTCTATACTTACCAAATGACCAATCGAATAATATTTAATATGTGATCTAAAGGAGGATATCTAAGGTAGAAGTAGTTGTCTTAACTGAGTTATTTCAAGTTTCTTTCTTATTAAACCTCTTCCAAATATTATATAACCATCATAACATAATGAAATAAGTATAATTAGTTTTCTTAAATACTATTATTTTAATGTAACAACTATCATATACCCATTTCCATCTGTTGGTAAATGAAAACATTGACAATATGTATGTGCGGACTATCGCATCCATGAATGGTGTTTTTTATTTTTCATAGGCATCTCACATGGATGGTTATAAATATAAATTTAATAAATAAATATGATATATATGACATAATTATGATTCTAGAAAGATAAACCATTATTTATCTTCCTTTTTTTCCATTTTTTGAAAAATGATAACTTCTCTCGTGTATACGTGCAGACTACCACTCCATAAACAACATATTTTAATTTTCATAACCACATTACATGGTTGGTTATAAAAGTATTTAATGAATAAATATTATATTTATTAAATTATTATTAATATTTAAGGATAAATTAGTTATTTTATTGATATTATTAATATCAAAATGGTTGATGTAAATTTAACTAACAAAAAAGAGCATATTGAGATATTTTTCTTAGATTGAATCTATTTTTAACAACATATTGAACTATAAATTTTTTTATATTGGAATAATAAAAGAAAAAATATATTTACAATTGTGGGGATTATGTAAATATTATATAACACCTTTCACATTGGTTAACACACCGAATGAGTTTTGGATAAATTTACTGAATGACCTCAAGTAGACGACATAATAAAAAACTATTCAATAAATAAATGAAATTTGATAATAAATAAACCTTAAAAAATAAACTATAGATGAAAATTTTTCTTTGGAAAGTACTTAATAAATTTAATTTTATTATTCAGGTGGATAGAATGTGTTCGACTAAGCAGGAATCCAATGTAACGGTTTATTTTACGATCCCAGTTTTATAAGGATTGTCTATATTCCAAGTTCCATTAAGGGAATTTTATGTTATTTATATCATAAAACAAATCTATTTTATTATCCTATTTTTTTATTTTTTTCAATTATTATTTATATTTTTCCTCTATTTTCTACTCAAATCCACCAAAAGGTTGTTTATAAGAAAAGATGATATTATTCTCCTATTTGGTCGGGAATATTTTTCCTCCATATCCATATTCCTTATTTTGTTTAAAGAATGTTCTTTTATATAATTCAATGATTTCTTAAGGTTAATTTATTCTAACTTTGAATTTCTATTAAAATGTTCAAAATAAATCTTTTTAATTTTTTTCATATAATCTATTTTTCCTTCTTTATAAAAGTGATAAAAAAAATATCTTTTTAAGCATTTTATGTATGAATGAGTTTTCCCGCCATCATGAAAAATTTTCATTATTTATATTACTTTATAATTTTTTAAGGTTTTCCAAAGTAATATCTATTCCTATTTTTCCAATAATTTTTCATTAAAAGAAAAGGATATTATTTTCTTAAAAGTTTTGAAAAGGGTTTTCAGTTTACTTATGTGCATTTTTATCTTCCAATCCATAATTTCTTAATTAAGAATATATTATTTTAAATATTTAATTATTAAAATAATTTTTAAAATAATTTTTAAAAATTCTCATTTAAATATCATGAAAATAGTTTTGGGAGTGACTTTTAACTTTATTTTTTAAACTAAGTTACAAAATATTTAAGAAAGTTCTTTTCAAATTTTCTCTTCTATTTTCCTCTCTAATTTATAAAAGACGTGAATTTAATATAAACCCATGATTTTTAATGAATTAATGGTTTAATTTAAATCCTTTATTATTTTATGGTTTATACCTTATTTTGTGCATAATTTTTATTCTCAGTTCACTCACTTATTTGTTATTATGCTCTTTATCACTATTTGTCATTATTTTAACTTTATTTTTCTCCTTCATGTCTATGTTATTTAGTACCATGGGTATATTTAGTACCATTTACATTATTTTAAAATTGTATTAATTGTATACCAATTTTTATATATGGTTGTAGTTGAATGAATCTTACTGAGAAAGTTATTATATTTACTGGGGAATATTGACATTCTGTACAACTAATTTAATACAAATATTTATTAAATATTAAGGAATGTTGATGGTGAGTTGTATTGTTTATTCAATATATGAGTAATTTATTGGATATGTGTGAGTGATGGGTAGGATTGAAATTATATATCCCCTTGATACATCGGATAAGGTCTCATGAGATAAACAAGTTGGAATGCCTTATTATTTTGGGTATTTGGTGTATGTCTGCCCATTTATTGAAAGTTTCATAGCTGAGGTCTCGACAGTAAGATTTAGATGTATGGAATTAGGAATTCAATCATTGAGAAATAAATTATTATTGACTATGTGATTACTATGTTTTAATTATCCATGGATATATTTTGGTCTCAAGTTGTTTATTATATGGAACATAAATTGACTATTTACTCTTCCATATTATTTATGTATTATGTATTCATGATAGATTCCATTATACACAACCCCTTATTGGGCATATGATCTTACCCTTTATTTTTTTTCTATCCCCAGGGTATTAGAAATGGATCTTTTAATAATTTTAAGAATATACTAAAATAAATAAGAATGTTTTTATGAATTTTAAAAGTTATGCTTTATGTTCCAATGTAATATGGAAATTATGTATGTATCTAGTCTCTAAATACTAATAAACGGTTTGATTCTTTATGATATGATCCCTTGTATATCGTACCAATATAATAAAATAAACATCATTTCTAGGTTACTGGAGTCGGGGTTGTTATAGTTGGTATCATATCAAGTTTAGTAGGAACCTTGGGAACTAGATTTTAAAAGAACAGAACTAGCATAATAATTATGATAAAACCTTAAACATATTCAATAACTTTTCCCCAAATAGTATTTTTTATGTTATGTAACAATATTCATAATGTTATGATCCAATTAAGTATATGCAATTATGTAGATATGATGCCTAGAGGAAGTAAGGAAAATTGTATTAACACCCATATTCGATGTAGTGTTTTCCCTCAGCAAGTCAACATGGTTGGTGTTGTAATTAAGAAGATTGTTACTATATTAGGGAAATTTTCTTAGGTTATGAACAATACACTTTCTTGTATAGAGAAACATGTTTCTTCACAACATAGTGAAACAATTTTAGAGAACTTCATGTGGTAGAAACCTCCATACTTTAAAAGGAACTATTAATCTATGAGTAGCTAAATAATGGATAAATTATATTGAAAAGATATTTTTAGATTTAATGAGTAATTAAAGTGTTAAATTTATTCAAGAAGTGTATTTTTTAAAGGGATCTGTTGATAAAAGGTGGTTATTGATTCAAAATACTAAGAATGAGGTAGATATTGAGAGCTTGGAATGGGATACTTTTAAGGTGATGTTCTTTGAGAAATTTTTTCCTCAAGAGCAATGTGCTGATATGGAAATGAAATTTAAAATTTTAAAGTAGAAGGAAGAGGAGATTATTGCTGAGTATGAGGCTAATTTTACAATATTATCAATACATATTGTGGACTATGTACGTAATATAGAAAACAAGATTGACCATTTATTTTATGGAATTATTCCAAGCCTTTGAAAAGAATTGGTCTCTCAAATGTTTTCATTATATGATATTAAATTAAGATAATAATAGGATGATTGAGAACCAAGGAAAAATAAATATGGAAAAGAATAAGGGAAGGTTAGAACTTCCAACATGTAATAATTTTGTAAGGAAACACACTGGAACTTTCTTAAAGGGAGTGGGGTTTTATTATAAGTGTGAGATAAAGGCCGTAAGGATTGGGAATATAGGGGGAAGAAATAGGTATCCAATAACTGGTGCTTCAACTGTAAGGATATGGGGTATTATTCAAATCAATTCCCTAAGCATCTGCGGAGTCTTCCTCAAAATAGGCTATGGGTAAAGTCCTAGCTTATATGATTACCACAATTAAAGTTAAATTCCCTAAAGATGTGATGGTAGGTACTTTGATTGTAAACTAAAATCTAGTTAATGATTTATTTTATACTAGATCTTCACACTATTTAATATCTTGTATATTTATTTATAATATTAAAACATCCCCTAAACCCCTGATAAATTATTTTTCAATCAATACACCCAATAGAAATATTATTGCAATGAGGATATTTCAGTTGCTCCCCATTATTATGCATAGACATACCTTACTTGAAAACTTTATTACCATACACATGGTTGACTTTAACATAATCCTAAGTATGGATTTTCTTTCAAAGTATAATGTGAAAATTTATTT
Source organism: Viscum album (assembly GCA_963277665.1). Classification (NCBI taxonomy): domain Eukaryota; kingdom Viridiplantae; phylum Streptophyta; class Magnoliopsida; order Santalales; family Viscaceae; genus Viscum; species Viscum album. Next base: position 772,700,501 of record OY728131.1, on the reverse strand, counting down.
CCTAGATATGGATATTATGATTCACAAAGGAGGTATGGAATTCCTTATCTTTAAAGAGGATACTTCATTATATGATTCATATCAAGATCCACCTATAGTATATCACCCTAATGAATTTTTTTGGGAAGAAGAGTAGACACAACCTATAGAAGGGAAAGTAAACTTAATAATGGAGGATTTACTCATTGTGTGAGAATTCATTGATATGTTTCCTAAATAATTACTTGGACATCCACCTGATCTTGAAATTTTGTTTTACATTGAACTCATCCCTGATGAAAAATTCATATCTAAGACTCCCTATGGAATGGACCTGGTTTAATTAGTGGAACTGAATAAACAATTATAGGATTTGTGGGAGAAGGGATTCATTCTCACTAGTGTTTCACCTTGAAGAGACCTTTTTTTAATAAGAATGATGAGTCTATAGGGTTGTGCATCAATTATAGGGAGATAAATGCCATTAATATAACAAATAATTATTCTCTTTCATGCATTGGTGACATTTTTATCACCTTTAAAGAAATAAATATTTTTCAAAGATTGATCTTTGTTTTGGGTATCATCAATTGCAAGTGTAGAAGGATGATATACTGAAGATGAAATTCCTTATGATGTATGGGCATTATGAGTTTACATTAATTCACTTTATGTTATCTCTATGTTTATAGATCTGATGAAAAAAAAATTAAGGATTATTTTGATGATTTTGTTGTGGTATTTATTCATGACAACTAGAAAAGTGTCCTATTACCACGGTTGAAACTATTTCCATAGCCTACATCCATAGTTTTCCTAAACTATATTTTCTATGTTCGTGGAAATAGGTTTCATCATTGTCCACCGTGGTATTTGATATATGGACATGGTTTAAAACCATGGCTATAGCTCTGGAAAATTGTGGCTATAGCCCAAAAATAATCTGTCACCAGCCAGATTTGATCTTTATACCTCACCTATAGGATTCATCTACCTAACCACTACACCACAGTGAGTTTATGGTGTATATATATATATTATGTTATATATATTATTAAAAACCATGGTGATGGCATAAAAATAATGGAAATAGATCTTCCCTCTCTATTTTTCCCGGGAAAATTTTTCTCCCATGCAAGGGAGGGAGACCTATTATCGCGGTTTTTAAAACCATGGCTATAGGTGTGGGCTATATCCATGGTTTTATTAAAACCATGGATATAGACCTTGGAAAACTGGTCTATAGCCACAATTTTTAAAACCATGGCTATGGAACAGTAAAACTGTGGCTATAGGTCCGTGGTAATAGACCAATTTTCTACTTGTGTATGATATCTTGATATAATATAAAATCTATAAGGATTATAAGAATTGTTTGTGGATTATTCTTGAGACTCTAGGAGAAAAGGAGTTATATGGGAAATTTAGTAAGTGTGAATTTTGGATTTGGGAAGTTTATTTCCTTATTCATATTATCTCCAAGGATTGGAAATTTGTTGATCCTTCTAAGAAAAAGGCAGTCAAAGAATAACCCATGTTGATGAATATAACTAAGATGCCTAGTTTACTTGGACTAATAGGTTATTATCGATGATTTTTTCAAAATTTTGCATGATTTACTAACCTGTTAACCAAGTTAAAGCATAAAGGGGTTATGTTCATATGGCTAAAGGAATGTGAATAATTTTTTTAGGAGTTAAATAGAGAGTGTTCAATGAAATGATATTAACATTACCATCGAGAAAGTATTTATCTTTGATATATAATGATGAATCAAAGATATGAATTGGATTTGTGCTTATCCAAATTGATAGATTGGCAGCTTATACATTAATTCAGTTAAAGATCCATGAATTAAATTATCAAATACATGATCTTGAATTGGTATTCATAATTTTTACCTTAAAGATATGGAGTCACTATCTCTATGGTGAGATATATGATATATATAAGGATTATAAGAGTTTTAAATAAATATTATCATATAAATAACTCAAAATGAGACAAAGAATATGAATGGAACTATTCAAGGACTTGGATTTCCCAATACACTACCAAACTGGGAAATAAAACTAGGTGTTTGATGCACTAATAAAGAAGGATCCTAGAATTATGAACAAGATAAGGATATAATAGGATCCTATATTCATTGATTTGGTAAAGTTGGATATGGGAATTATTAGAGAAGGGAAAACATCACTCTTTTTCCAAATAATTTCCAAACCATCTTTATTGGAGAAGCTAAATGGGTTTCATCATGATTAAAAGAGTTTATAAATTAAAATTGAAGCTATGGATGATGGGAAGTGGGAAAAATTCATCTATGAAGATGGAATTTTAAAATTTGGAAAGTGACTATGTCTTCTATCTATAAATGAGATTAATAGGGGGTTTCTAGATTAATCTCATAGTTCAAATTTCTCTATACAACCTAGTAGCACCAAGATGTATAGGGATTTAAGGGAACATTTTTTTTGGATAATATAAAGTGGGGAATTACTTAATATGTATCAAAATTATTAGTTTTTTAACTGTAAAAGTCTAATAGAAAACATCTTAAATGTTCCATTCAACCTCCACCTATTCCAATGCAGAAGTGGGGTGATATTATCACGTACTTTTTCACTGGACTATTGAAGACTTCCAGGATGAAAGATGTTATATGGGTTATTTTGGATCACCTTTCCAAGTATTCTCATTTTATCACTATAAGGGGGTGTAGCCCTAGAGTACCTTTCTCCTCTCTATATTAATGAAGTTATGAAACTTCATGGTGCATAACTTTTAATTATATATAATTTTGACCCATATTTTACATCAAAATTTCGTCAGATTCTTAAAAATTCTCTCAACATCGAGATATATTTGAGTGTCTCTCATCATACTCAAATTGAAAGACATATATAAAGGACTATTCAAACATTATAAGACATGTTGAGGTCGTTCTCACTTGACTTTCAAGGTATGTGGATCGGTATTTACCTTTGGTATAATTTGACTATACAAATATATTTCATTCAAGAATTCAAATGGCACCATATGAAGCATTGCACATGAATATATGTCATACTCTAACCTATTGGGATTAAGTTGGAGAGAGGAAGTAAGTAGAAACATAACTCATGAAAGAGACAACAAAAAATGTGAGAACTATTTAGATTCATATCAAGAAAACTCATAGCATACAAAAGTTTTATATGGATAATAAAACAAAATATTTATAATTTCAAGTGGAGATCATGTTTTTTTAAAGGTTTCTCTATATAAGGGAGTTATAAGATTTTGTAAGAAATAGATGTTATGCCCTAGGTACATTGAACCATTTGAGATTTTGGAAAGAATTGAAGTTATGGATTACCATTTAGTAATGCCACCTGGTCTCTCTAAAGTGCATGACATGTTTCATATCTCATTGTGTAATAAGTACATGTCATACCAAACATATGTACTCTCTACTGAAAAATTAGAGTTAGAAAAAAATTTATCTTATTGTGAAGATCCTATAAAAATTATTGACACTAGGTAGAAAATGTTATAGAACCAAATGACTCAGATGATGAAGGTACTTTGGATAAATAACAAGATAAAGGAGGCAGTGTGGGAACCTAGGGAAGTAATGATGAATAACTTCCCATATTTTTTTTATCATATGACATTCTAGAAATTTCAAGGATGAAATTATTAAAAGGGGGAAGAATGTAGGACTCAAGCTTCTATTATAAAAAGTAAACAACACATCATGAATAAAATATTACATGATACATATATTATTATTCTAATAACACAAAATTTTATAATTCAAACTTGATAAAATAATAAACGTTTTTGGATTTAGCTTATCAAAATTAGCATATGATGAATTTTTTAGATTTTTTCTTAAAAGTGAATTTTGATGGATAATGACAATGAAATTATGAATTAAATTTATTTTATTTGGATTAATGTACTATGTAAAAAAATTAATGATCATTCATACATTGATTACCAATTTTTATAAATGGAAATAAAATTATTTTATAGTAAAATAAACATTTTTAAAAAATTATTTTTATATGTTTAATATATTTTTACCTTTAATAAATTAAATTAATCATTGATGGTGAATGATTTAAGTGAAATTTATTGATAATATACAACATAAAATTAATTAAAATTAATTTAATGAATATAAAATTTCAAGTAATGAGAATAAAACCATTTTATCCTTAAAAATATATATTTTTGCAAAAAACAGTTTTATGCATTCTGTGCACGAATATTAAAATTAATTTCTTCCACCTTTGAATTTTGTATTTGATGAAATTTTTTTCATGTTTAGAATCATAATATTAAATTTTTTTAATAAATTAAATTTCATTTTTTTAATAAAGATAAGTTACCATAGTAAAAAAAATTCATCCTAGTAAGGGTTAAAAGGGTTGAGGGGATTAAACTAAGAGATAAGATTTCAAATACAAAAAACAACATTTCCTTTATTTTGATTGGTTGAGTGTATCTTGAACTATCATATATGATATTTGAATTTGGGTTGTTTTGGTTCCACTTGACCATGATAAAATCTTTTATATTATTTTAAATTTGAGGGAATTTACAAAAGTTTCACCCCTATCACTTATAAAAAGAATCCTTCACTGTCTCACTTATCCACACTCCTTGAGAACCTTAGTTTAACCAATACCTATAAAAATCCCTCCCTAACTCACTTTTTTAAAACTTAGAGGTTTTTTTCTTACTAAAAACCTAATCTATGAAGGTTTAAGGTGTGATTCAAATGAGGATATCCAAGATGGTGGTAATTGTTTTAACTAAGTTCTTTCAAGTTTCTTTATGCTTAAAAAACTTCCAAATCTTCTATAACCATCATAAAATAGAAATATAATTATAATAATTTTACTAAAATGATATTATTTTTATGTAACAACCATAATCTACCACCTTTCCATCTGTTGGGAAATAAAAATATCACTCATGTGTGTGTACGGACTACCACCTCCATGAATGATGTATTTCATTTTTATCACCACCTCACATGGATGGATATAAATATATACTTAATGAATAAATGTTAAATATATGAAATAATTATGATTTTGGAAAGATAAATAATTATCTACCTTCCTTTATTTTCATCTACTGAAAAATGAAAATGTCATTTGTGCATACGTGTGGACTACCACCTCCATGGATGACATAGTTCATTTTTCATAATCTCCATAAATGGATGGTTAAAAATATATTTAATGTATAAATATGATATTTATGACTTGATTAATAATTTTTAAGTATAAATTATTCATTATATTAATAATATTAATAAAAAATTGTCAATGTAAATTTAGCGGCCAAAAACAAGCATACTGAGACATTTTTCTTAATTTTGAATCTATTTTTTACAACCTGTTAAACTATAAAAATTGTGTGATATTGGAATAATAAAGAAAAAATAACTCTATAATTTTGGAGATATTGTAAATATTATATAACACCTTTCATCTTCATCAACATACTAAAATATTTTTGGATAAATTGATTGAATAGTCTCATGTGGTCGATGTAAGAAAAAACTATTCGATAAAAGAATGAAATGTGATAATAAATAAACCTTGAAAAATAAAAAATATATATATGAAAAAGGTTCTTAAAAAGTATTTAATAAATTTAATTTTATTATTTATGAGGATATAATGTGTCTAATCAAGTGGGAATCCAAGGTAAGGGTTATTTTATGATCTCACTTTTATCGACATTGTCTATATTCCAATTTCCTTTGAGGAAATTGTATGTTCTTTATCTCAAAAGAACTATATATTTTATTATAATCTAAATATTTATATTTTTTTAAGTATTATTTCCATTTTCTTTCTATTTGGTACTCAAATCCACTAAAAGGTTGTTTATAAGAAAAAACGACCTTATTTATCCATTTTGGTCGAGAATATTTTTCCTCCACATCCATATTCCTTATTTTTGTTTTAAGAATATTCTTTTCTATACATCAATGATTTTTTAAGTTAATTTTTTTCTAAATTTTACTTTATATTAAAAAAATTAAAAGGTATATTTTTAACTTTTTTCATATAAGTCATTTATTACTTTCTTTACAAAAGTGAGAAAATAATCTCTTTCTAAATTTTTTTCACATGAATGGATTTTCCTGCCGTCATGACCACTCTTCATTATCTAGATTATTTTCCAAGTTTTGATGGATTTACAAAGTAATATCTATTCCTATTATTATATTAATTTTTCATTAAAATAAAGGTGTATTATTTTCTTAAAATTTTTAAAAATGGATTCTAGTTTAATTATGTACAATTTTATCTTCCACTCCACATTTTCTTACATAATAATATATTATTTTCAATATTATAATATTTTCATTATTTTAAAAAAAAATTAAAAGTCTCATTTACATCTCATGAAAATAGTTTTGTAAGTGACTTTTAACTTCTTTTTTGAAACTAAGTTACAAAATCTTTAAGAAAGTTCTTTTCAAAGTTTTTATTCTATTTTCCTCTCTAATTTCCAAAAGATTTTATTTTACTACAAAATATTAATTTATAATTAATTGATGTTCTCATTTCAATAATTTAGTTTATACCTTATTTTTTAAACAAGGTTTGTTATCAATTCACTCATTTCTTTATGATTATGTTTTCTATCACTCTTCATCATTATTTTGACTTTATTTTTATCCTTTATTTCCATGTTATTTATTATCATGGGTAAATTTTCTACCATTTACACTATTATAAAATTATATTAACTAAATACCCATTATTATATATGATTTTGGTTGAATTAAAATTACTAAGAAAAATATTCTATCGACTGAGGAATATTGACATTCTGTATACTTGATCTAATAAAAATATTTATTTATTATTAAGGAATATTTATGATGGACTATATTATTCATTAAATATATGATTAATTCATTGGACATATGTAAGTAATGGATGGGGCTCAGAATAATATATCCCCTTGATGCCTCTGGTAAGGTTTCATGAGACAAACAAGTTGGTATGCTTTATTTTTTGGGTATTTGGTGTATACCTGCCCATTTATTGAAATCATCCTATTTGAGGCCTCAAAATTAAGGGTAAGATTTCAAAAATTATGCATTACATCATTTATAAATCATTTATTATTTTCCATGTGATTGTTGTGTTGTTATTATCCATGGATATATTTCATGCTTAATTTGTTGATTATATGACACCTTTATTGACTATTTACTCTTCCGTATTATTTATTCCTTACATATTTATGATATATTACATTGTATTAATCCCCTTAATGGGAATTTAAGATCACCCTTTATCTTTTTTTCTCTATCTAAGGTACCAGTAAGGGATCTTTGAATGGTTTTAATAATGCACTAAAATAAATAAGAAAGTTTTTATAAAGTTTTCAAGCCATGATTTATGTTTCCAATACAAAATCAAAATCATGTATATATCTAGTCTCTCAGTATTGTTAAACTATTAAAACCTTCTGGATGTGATCCCTTGTATCTTATACGAATTTAATAAAGTAAACACCCACTTTGGGTTATTATATTCAAGGTTGTTATGACCAGAAATAGTTACACATTGTTTTACACTCACACGCATGTCATGTACTTAGAGACCAGTAGTGACTTGTGTGCTTGAAGTGAACATTAAGTACCCAGATATCTTCACATGTCATGTATTTATGGCCCCTAAAGGGGGTTGTTATTTCCTAAAGGTCTAAAAAATTTAGAAATTTATAAAAACTCAAACTAAAATTACTAAATGAATGAAATTATTAATTAGAAAGTATGAGTGTCAAACCCACAAGGAAAATTTTGAAATACCTAGGAAAATTAAGTGAGTGATTTGAAAATAAAAGAAAAGTTTTAAAAATAAATTGAATATGGTGTACCAAGTTTAGTAATTTTATGTTCATTATCTAGTATAATTATAATTAAGTTTTATTAGTCATGTTGTTGTCAGGGTTTAATCTAATAGGATCCTTTGTATTTTAATTCTCCCTTTAATATAATAATTATCCCATTTTCATGGTCAAATACTCAGGTTCATCATTAAATTAGGTGATTTAATACCATGTTTAAGTTTGATCAAACTTGCCCATACAAAGGTCATGTGTGGCTTGAAGTGACTATTCATATATTTAAAAAATTACTTCTTAATTCAAGTAGTGATGATCATGACATAATAATAAGGGAGGTAATAATTAGAATACAAAACACATGACCTAAAAATGAACCAAATTAAATAAAAATAATCCACTAACACAATTATCCTATGTTACATAACTTGGAACACTTATAAAGTTACCCCCTCATGTTATCCATGAGAGGATGAAAAACTAAAAAGAACCTAGTGAATAAGGTTGTGACAGTGGGTCTCTTGGGTGGCAACACATGGGTCAAGAGTCTCCCCAAATGTTTCTATGTTTTTCATGTATTCATAGAATCCCTCAATTTATATAGGAAGGATCCCTTGAGATATCACATATCCCCTCTTTATCTTCCCTTAAATTCCTATGTCTCGAATTGGAATCTTAATTACCTATAAATTATACATATGAAAACCCATCTTAAACATAATTATTTTAATTTCAATATGTATCCTCCGAATTATCAGGTAAAGAGGTCTCAATCAACTAAAATATCCATATCACTCTTTATCATTAGCCTTCAACTCATTTCCTTTATAAATTTGAGTCCCATGTAGAGAGGGTGTATCATATGTGTTCAAACCCACTTTAAAATCCCATAAAACTATATCTAATAACTTTAATGTATTCAATATGACATGTATCTAGTGTTTTTGGGCGTTTTATATGGTGTTTTATCAAGCTTACCCTTCATGCATGCTAACATGGGTACTACCTCACTAAAGTCTCAAGAATTTTGCATCTGAGATCCACTTGTGGGCCACAACATCACAGACCATGATGTGAGGTCAAGAATTTTCTCATTATCTATCTTTATATATTTATAGATCCTACTCTCATCTTCACCGTTCAACCACATCCATAAACTCATTGTAGTAATGTGTGTTGTGAGTTATTTCTTTGCTTGTCAACCACATAATGTCTCAACATGGAATAGAAAAATTATTGTGGTTGTTTAATCATCCACATTTCATGTTCCATGATTAGAATCCCATTTTATTCATCATTAACCTTGGATATATCCCTATGTACTATGACTCTACATACCACGGGTGCAGCTAAGTATGTGTCAAGTTTCATTTTATACAAGGGACTCACTATATTAGAAATGGTCTCTCAGTGTTTGTTCGAGCTCTATGATTCCAACCATGGTGTTCTTGACCTTAATAGAGGCTCTTCAGCTTGAGTATGAGCTTACTATACAATGGGAATGGTGTTTCTCGGTGATATTTAGTATGGATATGAAGTTTTTGATAGTGGTAGACATAGGTGATGAGTGTTTGAGTAAGGGAGAAGTTGTTGATCTTTGAAGCAACTTCATTTGAGTAAGTGAACAGTTCCCCAAAAATGAGCTCGCACCACATCAGAAACTCAAATTTATAGTCACTAATTAATAATAAATATTTATCCAAAAAATATCCAAAATAAGATGGTCTGGAGTTGAGGGACTCTTATCTTCCATCAATGTTTCTCCATGCTGGTGAAGTCATCCCCCCGTCGTCACATAGATTCTCCTCCCATGTGTTGGTGTACCTGCTCATGTGCATTCCATGCATGAACTATGAACCCCCCATGTCACATGTGAGTGGGCTCTCCATTTGGTCTTCTTGGTCGATCTCCCCTCTTGGGGTGGCTATATGGCTTACTCCCATTGGTTTAGGGAGGGCCCATATTGGCCTATTTTTCTAACACCTAAACACAATAACACTTAGTGAAAATTATAACTTAAAATTTTTTATTTTTAATTTTTTTTATAAAATTGATTTTAAAATATAATTACCCACAAATTATTATTATCAATGAAAATATGGGTATGAACAATTAAAAACAAATGAAATTTATTGGTAAAAATTTTAAAAATTATGCATAAAAATTGAACTTATCAAATTCCCCACACTTAAACTATAATTTACCATAAGCATATATCTCCACTAAAAATGGAAAGGAAACCTACATGCTACCAATATTTAAAATAAAAAATCAATTTAGTTAAACAATTTTCAATAGGGAAGATTAAAAATTTCAGGTGAAATACATGAATCCTTCATCAAATCCTCACTATTCAAAATGCATTTGATCTTTCTATTTGAAAAAAATAATGGATCTTCTCCTCCCATTCATTCAATCTTGTTAATTAATTATTATTATTAATTCCACTTTGTGGTCTACCTCACCATTTTTTTCTCTCATCACTCAAGGTAACAACATATATGGAGTTTTTTCTCATACCTTGAATACATATACCAAACTTATGAACTTGAATAGGATCTCAAATCTCCACTTTGTAAAAAAAATATCAATAAAAAAACAAGGGCTTGAAATTAGGATTAAATGTATCTAAGTTAACAAGTCTATAGGTATTGATGTGAAAAAAATTTAAGCTCAAAAAGGAGGTTAATATCTTAATCTTGATTCATGATATTCCAATGTAAAGTGTAATAAAAATAACCCCTTCAAAGTGACAATACCCTCTTCCCAAGCTCAAAGTAAGGCCATGATGCATGAAAGAATAAAAAATGAAGTACACCTTCTATGATTTTTTCTAATTTTTCACTTTTTTTAAAATAATTTTTCAAAAAAAACTAAAATTGAATTGGGAAAAGTCTCACATCCACCACCCAACCCCAAATGATAAAAATAATTGGTCAATCAATTGTGATTTTTAACCCTCCAAAACTCAAACCATTTTTTATTTTTTTATTTTTTCTTCAAGTTGGGTAAACATATAAGTACAATGAAATATAACATGAAACTTATTATAAATTCCAAATAAAATAACCAAAACATTTTATCCTCATAATAATTCACATCCCATCCACCATAGAAAACCTATCCCCACACACTTAAAATTTTGTTAATCAGGAAAAATAAATAGAGTAGGGTAGGAAAGGATATGATCGGCTTGTAATGTGGATCTTCCATAACAAGGTCATTCATGGATTATAAGGTCTTAAATAAGGATAAATTTAAAAGGTAGGTCCAATAATAAAGGTCTATATAATAAAAATCTTCAAACATTTTAAATTTTAACTTGTATAATCATACCATTGACAATATAAATAAAAGTAAGAGTAAGTAACATGTCCCGATATCTCTCAAAAAATATGATTAAGAAATAATTAGACATATTAGGTCTAGAATACTCTTAAGAGTGGGGAAAATATAATTTATGGACAATCAATCATAGAATATAAATAATAATAAATTAATAAACATGAATTTTAGAAAATAAAATCATGGAAAATGGTAAGGAAATTTCATCTACATGTGACTACAAAGAAAAATCATGATTCATTTAATCCAAATTCTAATGATTAACTCTACTTATTCAGTCCCCCTATATTACTTATTCAATTCCATCAATGTGAAAATTAAAATAAGGTAAAATGGGTTTGATATGCAATCTAATATCATAGGCCAAAACAAATCAAAATCATAAGTGTGGGGAATACAATTGATTTATTAAAACTCATAAAACTAACTTGAAAACAAAAATAGGTGAGTAAAATGTAATTGGATTTAAAAGTATAATCCTATTTGTCACTTATAGCTTATTTATTTTCTTATTACTTACTACTCTTGTTCCCTTATCCCTTTGTTCCTTCCATTATGGACCAAAAAATAAAAACAGATTTGATGAAAGTGTAGGTCCAATTTTCAACTAATATAAAAATAGTAAGGGGTAAATCTTATCCTAAAAAAATTAAAATCCTAATAAATATATAAAAACTCTGGTTTTCTCCCAAAAAAAATTTATTAATGTTGTTAAGCTTGATCTTACCTCTTTTTTCTCAAGTGATCAATGTTTGGGAAGAGTTTACCCGGTCCAGATCCATAAATGGTCTTAGTTGAGATCACATAAATAGGTCATATTCCTTCTTATGAAACTAGATTCATTCTTCCTTATATTAATAATTTGTCCAATTCCATCGGTCTAATCCACTAATAATTAGTCAGACCTAAAAAAAAAATCTAGGTCATTCACTATCTAAAATTATTAAATTTATTCAAAATTGTGTGCTCCAGTTTTTCATTTATTATTAGTGATATTATCTCACAGTTTTTCTATTTTATTCTCAAATTTTTATTCTTTTTCTTAATCCTGGAAAACGGATATTTTTTCTTATCTTCAAGGATAGTAACTAAATGTTTTATTTCTTTTATGAGAATAATATTCTTAACTTCTTTCTTGTTGTCTTCATCTATCACATCCTCTTTTTTATAATAATTCTTCATTGCCCAACAAATGTTAAACTTGAGTTTCTCATCACCAACCCTTAAGATTAACACCCCACTTTTCACATAAATTAATACTCTTTTTATGGCTAGGAATCATATTCCCAAAATCATCTAGATATTCTTCTCATCCATTTCCATCATGATGAAATCAAAGGGGAAGTATAATTTTTCCACTTCGATTATGACATCTTCAAGAAATACTTGTGAACATATCAACATTGTGTCAAATAACTTAATATTAACTCAAGTGAGTCTCATTTATTCTAACCCCATGCTCTTAAATGTAAATTATGACATAATATTTATAGTCACTCCTAGGTCATACAAAGCTTTTCCAAATTTATTAGACCAAAAATTAACTAGAATAATAATGTTACCTGGGTCTTCTTTCTTCTTCAGTAAATTCCTTGACATTGTTAAGAATGTGTTGATCCAATAATTTTCATAATTTATTTTTGATTTTTATGATCACAAACTCCCACATATATGTTACTAATAATGTTACTTTAAGTGAATTTTAGGACAATAAACATTGGAATAATTATTTTATTCTGGAAGTATTTTCAATTATTAAAATCCATGAAAGCATATTTTATTTCTTAATAAATAGGTATTATGGATGTATTTATAATAATTATAGAAACACTATCTATATCATATATTTTAAGTAGAATGAATGGTTTGTGTACCCTATTTTTGAAATAAAAGTATGGATCAGAAAACCTACTTTTGGAAGAAACCCTAAGTTTCAGGAACAAACATATGGTTTATCATCCCTACTTTTCTAATAAACTTTATGTTGTAAACAATAATTTTTAAGCTTATCGCTATATAGATAAACCATACATTTTACTTCATTAAATATAGAGTTTTTAATTATGGATTATTTCTGTTTTTTCTACAATAGTCTCTTCAAAATTAAATATCTCTTTAAAGTTATTTAAAAGACCAATTCAAATGCTTTTATTCACTCACAATTCACTTTTTTTATTAGGAGAAAGTATGATAAAGGAGTTTCACCTATGGTGGGAGAAAATATTGCAAACCTAGAGCATCATTACTTATAATGAGAGAGAAGTAATTTGGTAAGGATCTGGTGCGAGAATAGATGGTGAGGCCTTCTCTTAGACATCCCTTACTAGCTAGAGTATCGACTAAATCATTTGTTTCCCTCAAGATGTGGTCGACGCTAATACCATGGGTGAAGAAATACCTTCATTTTCTCACCAAGTATATTAGATGATAGGGACCAACCTCCTTGCCTTGAAGCATCCTCACAAGGACTTGAGAGTCTGATTCCACTTCACCGACTTTGATGTTGTATATCCTGTAAATCAAGATCCTAATGGAAAAGGCTCTAAACTCTACTTATAGGGAACTGCTGGGACCAAATAAAGCACTAAATTCTAGAATCACTGATCCTATAAAATCACAAATAAGACCCCTACCTCTCATGACACCAGATGTGCATGATCCATTCATATTCATTTTGAGCCTTGTGCAAGGCGAATTACATTTAACCCATCTCCCTAAACCCATCCTTCTTTTAGAATTTTCATCATAAAATCTCATGGGGAGAAGTTTCCTAAGAATTTCTAAAGATCCCCTACTGATAAGGGGACCGAACTCTGCCACCCATACCTTCACACGAACCTAAAAATATGGTTCCTAGAAGCCTTTACCTTCTCGTGTCTTTTTTCTTACCTCCCATAGAACCCAACAAGATGCAATGAACAAGAGACTATGATCTTTACAGTCTACCCCCTGCTATTACAACACCTAAAACCAACTATCCAGGAATTCCTTAATGTTTTCACTGATCTCTATCAATAATAGTTCCTGCCTTAGAAAATTCTATATGTCACAGGCCCGATCTCTCTAGAAGAAAAAATTCCATGTGGTTTTCATCCTTAGAGAGGCACAACACCAGCAATGGGAGATGATGACAACACCCCTCCTCTGAACATTTTCTTTAGTGGGAATAACTTAGTTCCTCATATGCCAGATCAAAAATTCATTTTTACCAGCAACTCCTTACACCAAATTTTGGAGGCCCAAACATCTTTCTCATTACTTACATGCAACATATTAATATAATCCCGAGAGTTGAACAATCCAGAGGATGATCTGTAAAATATGCATCTATCTAGTTTATATTTTTAAGGGAAGTTATGAATTTCTTTGAATGTTTTAAATTCAAATATTTGTAAGTTATCATGTAATATTTCTAAAGCTATTTGACCTAAAGGAATTCAATAATCATGTTAAATACCAAGATGTTATTCTTAGGAATATATATATATATATGTGAATTCAAAAATAATAAAGTTTTGTTTTCTATTGATCTACACTTTGTATACATGCATGTTTTGACTTTTATGTGAATGATCGACTCATCTTTTGTTGTATTTCTTTGCTAATATTTTTCTAAAGTTAAACAAAGAACTTATCAGACATAAACTTTAGAGACATACATTTTTTATCATCTTCCTGATGTTTTATCTACTAGTGTTTAAATAAATCCTATTTGACATTGAGAAATATTCCACTGCTATGTTTTATTGAATATCATTTCATTTTTCAATTGTTTCTACAACTATGATTTGAACCATTATTCAACCTATTTATCAAAATATATTTATTATTGAAGTGTTTACTACTCATACTCAGTCATGGTGGAGTGTCAGTTTATCATAATAAGTTGTAGATGATTTGGTTCTCTATAAAATAACCATAAGGCCTTATAAAAGTCATGTTGTAAGGTATCAACTGCCTACACTCAGTTATAGAGCTTCCTGAAAAAGTTACCTACTATTGAAAATCACCAAGTTCACAGAGAGAGCATTGGTGGAGTGGTCTAGGAGATATCTGTGTCCTAAACCACTATACTCCATTATGTTCTTTTCTTTATTTATTTTCCACTACATACTCATATTTAAGAGATAAGAAAGGAATCAGTTTAATCTTAAGAGGGAATTATTGTTTCTATCAAGTTTTTAAATGAACACAATTCACCCCCTCTTATGTCTTCATATTTTTCATTTTGACCTAAAAATTGGAATCAAAGGTTGGGCTTTATTACTTTAGTTATCTTTCTAAAAATACTTGTTACTTATGTATAATAACAGTAATTAGAATAATAATAAAATCCCCATTGGATATTTTTTTTAAAATCATTTTAGGTTATGTTGATTTTACCAGATGCCAAAAATTGATATCAAAAGTTTGACTCAATTGGTTATATTTCTTTTGACACTAAAAAATCATATTTAAAGATCCAAATGAAGATAATTCTCAATGTTTGATCTTAGAGAAGGTATTTCAATGATCTATGCACCTTATTTTAATGGAAATAATTATGGATGCTGGAAATCACGCATGATTGTTAATTTAAAAAATATTGGAAAAAGAGTTTATTTAAAGATATTCAATCCTTATGAAATTCCTGAAAAAGATCTAGAAAATGGAATGATTTTCAGAAGAATAATATGATATTAATTCAAGAAAAATGAATGATATTGTCTATGGATTAAGAAATGATGAATTTAATCAAGTCTCTCAATGTGTTTTCACATATGATATATGGAATACAATTGTTGTTTCTTATGAAGGAACTGATAATGTTAGAAAACTAAGGTAAAACACTAAAAAATTGAAATTTAACACTTTCAGAATGTATGGTGGTGAAAGAAACACTCAAGTGAATTGAATATTTACATAATTTTTCAATGATATTACTACATTGGTAGATCTAATTAAACAACTATATCAATATTTAAAGGTTCTCATAGTTTTACTCTCTAAATGAAATAGAATATCTATTGTTATTCATAAATTTACACCAGTTAAATAATTGAAAATGAAATAATTTATTGACACCTTGATGATGTATGAAGTTGAGGATCAATTTGAAGCTAAAAAACGTATTTCCATCAAAAAGTAAGATAATTCACTTAAAACTACTATAGAGGAATCGTCTGATTTAATTTATTTGAATTCAAGTAAAGAGTTATCATATATTTATAAAATATTTGGAAAACTATACAATAAGAGAAATAAAATGAAAAAATGATATAGATGTTATGAATGCAATGATAAATGTCACATGAAGTCTAACTATCATGTGATTAAAGCTTAAGGGAAAGCTAATTATAAAATAAAAGGAAAGAAAGTCATGAAGACTAACTGGAGTGTTAATTATTATTCAAGTATTGATTCCACTACAAACTATAAATATGATAATGAAAATAAAATATTATATCTATGTCTCATGGATCATGTTGATGAGGTACACACTTCTTACTCTCAAAATTTTGATTCAGAAAAATTTTATCATGATAAACTAAATATATATTGTTTTATGATTCAAGAAAAATTTGAATATTTAAAAAATGAGTATAGAAAACTTAGAAAATATTATGATAATATTTATATTGATAAATAATGTTTAAAAAACAAATTTCATATTTAAGATCTAAATATTCTTGTATTTTGTATGAAAATAAACTTAAAGAACTATTAAAATAAGTGAATACTTTAAAACAAGCCTCTAGTATTCTTATTAAATGATAAAACTATATAAATAAAATTATTGGTAAAAATAAAATTCATAAAGGAAAACTTGGGATTTGTAGTAATGGAGAAAAACTCAAATTATATAGAAATTATTTTGTTCATTATTTAAAAAAACAAGATAATATATATTGTTAAATGTTTTCACTGTAGAATAAATGGACATTATGATAATGACTACTATTTTAGAAAATATAAATTTTGTGGTATCAATCATATTCATTATTTAAAAGAATTATCTTTCCTTAATTATGGAGTCTCTGTACGAAGAAAATAGGTTTGGTTATATAAGTATTTAGTTGCTAACACTACCAGACCCAAAAGCATATGGGTACAAAAAACTTGTATTTGATATATTTCATGTATTCACTGCTAGAATTAAATGTTATATCATTAAGTGGAAAGGTGAAAATTATGTAAATTTCTTATATTTATTAAATGGAAACTTCATTAGAGCTGGAACTATTAGTCTATGAAGTATTTCATTTTTATTTTAATATTTTATTTAAATGTACTAACTATTTTATATAGGGGAGAAAAACTTTTAAATATTTTACCTTTTTTCTCTACATTTAATTATCCTTATATTTAAATTTTTAATCCTTTCTCACTCTATTAATTTATTTGATGAATCAATATTTTTAATCATTTTTATTACATCATACATACTCTTTGAACATTATTTAATTACATATTAAGATATGTAATAAAATTTCTAAAGTAATATAATATGTGTAAAGTTTTTATTATTTTTGTAAACATTTTTTTATATATCTTTTTCAGACCACTTTTTTTGGTATGATTTATAATTCGGGGGGAGCTCATCGCATTTTCTTGTATTAATTTACAATAACATGAAAAAGGATAGGTTTATTTAATGAAAAAAACTATGTTCTTAATTTAATATTTTATTTCATAAAAATTGTTTTGAAAATTTATTTTTCTTAGAAATGTTGTTCAATTACTTAAAGTTATTCTTTAAAAATAGTTTTCTTATGTAAAATTGTCTTTTCAACTAAAAAAATATGAAATGATTACTCTGTCTTTTGGCTTGAAAATCTGAATCATTTCTCAAAAACTTTCTAAATAAAACCTTTCTTCTTCCTCATTTTAACCTTAACTTCTTCTCAAACTCTCTCAAAGCTTTTTTATTCTTTCTTTGAAATTAAAAACACAAATACTTCTGAAAAATCCAGTCTGAGTGGCATAAAGAAACCTAGGACTTTAAGATGAGAGAAATGTTATTCTAAAAAGAAAAATCTAGGTAATTATTTTTCTGATGTTGAGAATGATATGTTTAGAGAAAAATAAATTTATTTTGTTAAGTATTCCTTAGAAAAATATTCTATCAAAGATACTTAAATCCTTGGTTTTAAAGAATCATAGGTTTAATATTCTCAAATAGTTAAAGACAGAATGCTCTATATAGAGTTTATATCCAAGTTTATTATTTTGAATGAAAAAGTATTGAAGCTGCATGAAGATCTAAAATGGTTAAGAAAATCTTCTAAAGATATGGAAAACTCTTCTATTTAAAAATTATTTTTTGATACTCTTAAAATGAAGTATTAAATTTTACAAGAAATCTCAATTTATAAAGAAGGATTTGATGCGTTTAAAGTGTAGATTATAAGTAAAATGGAAAAAATCAGACATGAATTTGTTAATAAGTTAGATCTTAATAAGATAAAAGTTTTTTTAGTTAAACAATTCCCATCTTCTTCAATGGATCCAGGATTAGTAGATGTTCAAAGGAAAATAGAACTGTTGTCAAGATTTTTAGCTATTGTGAGTAAAATAGTTCAAAGTTTGGAGAGTGAAGATGGAGCATTTAACCCTTATAAAAGTCTTGATAATTTTCCACCAGTATAGATTATTCAAATTAAAATCTACAATGTTTTTTTCTCTGAATATTTTAAATTTTTTGGTTACTTTCAATTTAAGTATTATTTTTGTATATACATTTTCCTATGTCAAATATGCATTAATCTGTTTCTTAATTTATTTTTGATGTCAAAAAAGGGGATAAATTTATTGAGAAATTTATGGAGAAATAAATATAATAAATTTATAGAAATAATTATGTTAAAAAAATATAAAATATATATGGGATAAATTTATTTATAAAAACCTGTTTTTATGAAGAAAATTTTTCTTGAAATTTATTTGTAAAATTTCATTTCTTATTTTTGTTTATATTAATATTGGTTTTATGGGTTTTATGATCATCAAAAAAAATATATTGTTGATCATGTGTTGATCCAAAAATTTTGTTAATTAATTTTTGATTTTTATACTCACAAACACTCACATCTATGTTACTAATGAAGTTACTTTAAGTAAATTTCATGATAATAATAATTAGAACAATTATTTTTTTCTAAAAGTATTTTCAAATCTTAAATTCCATGGAAATATATTTTATTTATTAAGGAATAGGTATTATATATGTATTTATAAGAAGTCTGGAAACACTTTTAATACCCTGGTTTTAAGTAGAATGTATGGTTTGTGTACCCTATGTTTGGAATAAAAGTATAGATTAGAAACCCTACTTTTGGAAGTAAGATTGTGCTTGAGGAAAAAATATATGGTTCATCATACCTAATTTTTTAATCAATTATATGATATCAACCATACTTTTAAATTTTATCACTACATAGATAAATCATACATTTCACTTGGTCAAATATAGAGTTTTTAACTATGGATTATTTCTGAGTTTTCAACAACAACCTCATCAAAATTAAATATGTATTTAAAGTTTTTTTAAATATCGATTAAAAGGATCATATTCAATATATTAAATTATTCTTATTTTTAAGGAAAGTTGTGACTTTCTTTGAACATTTTAAATTTAAATATTTATAATTTATCATGCAATATTTCTGGAGCTATTTGACATGAAGGAATTTAACCATCATGTTAAATATAGAGATTTTATTATTCTAAATATACAAATGTGCATTTGAAAATAAAAAATGTATAATTGACTCTATAGATACACTTTGGAGACATGCATGTTTTGATTCTTATCCATTTGATTGACTTGTCAGCTGCTGTTATTGCTATATTTATTTGTTAATATTTTTCTATAGTTTAAAATAGCACTTATTAGAGCTACACTTTGAACACATACATGTTTGATCATATAGTTTTTGTTTTCTATACTACTATTTAAATAAAGTATATTTTATGTTGAATAATATTCTAATACTATTTTTTATTGAATATCATTTCATTTTTTTAGTTTCTACTACAATTGTGATTTGAACCAATATTAAACCTCTTCAACCCAATCTATTTACTACTGAAGTTTCGACTACTCGTAATCACTCATGGTGGAGTGTTAGCTTCTCATGCTAAGATATAGATATTTCATTTACCTATAAATGACCCATAAGTCCCTATAAAAGTCTTTTTATAAGGTTTCAACTATCTTCACTTGGTTTTAGAGGTTCTTAGAAAAAGGAAATACTAGTGAGAATCACCAAGCTCGTAGAGAGAGAGTTTATGGAGTGGACTAGGGGATCTTTGTGAAAAGAACCACTATACATCACAATATTTTTTCTTCATTTATTTTCCACTTCTTACTAATATTTAAGAGATAAATAAATAATTTATTTAATATCACTAGGTAATTACTATTTCTATCAAGTTTTTAAAGGAAAATAATTCACCCCCCTCTTGTGTCTTCATTTTGTCATTCCGACCTAACAAAAACCATTTTTGATCATTCTCCAGAGAGTGTTATTATTCCCAATACTTAAATATTATTCTTATTAAAGACTAAATATTTCATGAACTTATAATGAATGGTCATATTCTCAAAATATTTGGTAAAGGGAATATAATATGAAGTTTCTTAAATTTTGTTAAAAACTTACCTCACTTCTCCTCAAATTTTCCTTATTGCGGTCTCTCCAAGAAGGATAACCTTGGTTTGTAGGCCAGTGGGGTTTATTCTTGTACTTATTTCATAATTATATTCTATTTTAAATTTTCTTTTTCCATAGTTTCCTTCTCCTACTCAGGTTTCTTCTCAGCACCTTCCTTTATTATTTTTCTACTTTTCAGGCCTATAGCATTCACTTATCCAGTTTGATTGACCTTCAAGTTGCTCAGTAGAACTCCTCTTAGCTTCTATTTAAGTTGATGATCAATTTTCCCAACTTGAAACTCCATATTTCTCAAAATAAACTTTTTATTCACTATAAAAATTTGATAGTTTAACAGAAAAAAATTAACGGAGGTTCTTAATAAACTTCCACTAAATATTTCTAAAAAAATTTGTTTTAATGAATCCCCATTACCCTTGCATAGTGTTTCGCCACATCTCCCTCATGAATCCCACCTCGTACCCCCACACATAATCTCCACTAATTTGGTGTCCCCGTTGTCATAACCCCCTCATGCTTACCCTTGACTTTTGGTTTCTTCCCCTAATTTACTTCCATAAAAGACCTCCCATTATTGTAAAACTTTCACTCACCTAGGAGGTTGTCCTATAATTTTATCTCATTTATTTATTAATTTTATTTATAGGTTATTATTGAAGGTGTGGTGAGTTTACGTGGTTTATTTGGGGTTTGTTTAAATAATAGATTCATAGAGGGTTTACTGGTAAGGTGCACACTCGTATTGAAAAATTGGAATTTGTTTTTTTATCCCTTTGTAATTTGAGAATTTGTTTTTTTTTATGCTCTGTGTGAGGGACAATTTGGTTATAAATTGGTTCCTTAGTTTTTAAAAAGTTTAATTGAATATAATTCATAATTTTTGGTTTAGACATAATCAATTTTTCTTTGATATAAAAGTATTCATATGAAGGAGGTTAGTTATTAATATATTAATGGTGAGCTTTGGGTTTGTTTATGAGATAAAAGAGTGGTTGATTTATATTAATAGATTTTTCAAAAGTGAACCTATAATAGGTTTTAGGATAATTTTTTAGTAAAATATTGAGGAATCTCGGTAGTTTGATTGAAGGTTCAGTGAATGATAAAATTTTTCTAATTTTGGAGTTTTAGGTTTTAGATGCGTATACATAAAAATGAAAGTTGTGGTATTTGGGTACCTAATATTTTTTTGACATATCTATTATATTTACTTTATAGTTTTTCATGTTATGTGGATAATTTTTTTATGAATAATTGGTTGGTCACTTGGGAAAATACACGATCGCTTTCAGTGAGTGACCAACTTGAGGTATAGAGACTCATGGAATAGAGATGAAAGTTGAATTCAAATTTTATTAAATTTTGATTGTATACTCAAGATACTTAATTAAGATTTATCATTTTCATTATTTTAAAATGATTTTATCTCAAACATTATTTCAATACTCAAATGGTGATGCTCAATTATTTACTTTTTTATTAAAATATTTGTTGTTAACTTGATTATTAAAATATTCACTACTCAATTTACACCCTTCTTATAATTGAGTCTATAAGTATTGTGTGCTTGAAATTTTTTAGTTATTATTTTATTTTAGTATCATATTAAAAACTAATTCATCATTTAGTTTTATTTCTAGCAACATTATTTCCTAAAATTCTAGGATCCCAGTCCCTTGATTGTGCTAGGAAATCAATCTTCTTTCAAATGTAAGAATTCCAATTGACACTTGCATGGATATAAAAACTCTTTAGTACAAATAATATGAAAAATAAATTCTATTGTGATTAATAATTTTTATTTTCCATAGTGTGAAGTAACAACATAAATTTTTGGCGGTTATTTATCCCATGTTGATTACTCAATCTTAAATGTGTTATTTATTTTATTATTATATTTTTATAAATTACAACTCACCTTTACTACTAAAATTATTGGATTTATATGAATTTTTATGTGTTTTTAAAGTATATTTTTTTCATGCATAAGTTTATTTTAAAAATAATATATCATGATTTTTATTCAGTTATCTACTCATTTAAATACTCATTTAAGAGATATAAGTTTATATTTTTTTCCAATATGCTAAATGACTCAATAAAAGGGTTATTAAGTGATTGATTATTTTTCATTATATTTTTTACCATAGAACATATGATTTATATTGATATAGATTTTCAAAAATAACCAAATAAGGAAAATGCATCGCTTTAAATGACATAATATTTCTTTTGTATTTTTTAGATGTGTAGTTTGAGGTAATATTGAAATTTAATTTTATTTAACAAACGGTAGGAACTTTGTGATATATGGATAAAAGTTGGATCACATTATCGAGGAACACACCTCAGTATGCTAAGGTTTTGGAGAAGCTTTTAGATTTTTCATTTTCCAATTGATCCATTTATTTTACAATAGGATGCCTATGTCCTAAATATAAATTTAGAATATTTTTAAAGAAACATGAAGTTTATGAACACTTG
Source organism: Viscum album (assembly GCA_963277665.1). Taxonomy (NCBI): domain Eukaryota; kingdom Viridiplantae; phylum Streptophyta; class Magnoliopsida; order Santalales; family Viscaceae; genus Viscum; species Viscum album. The sequence goes on along the minus strand of OY728131.1, from coordinate 772,677,162 downwards.
ATATTGAAGAAATTATCTACTAAATATGTGTATTGGATTTTCCATGGAGAATTGAACATTATAGAAAGTTTAAGAACTGATTTCAGTCGCTAAAATGAGCTCACAACTTCCTCAATGGTGGAAAATGAAATTAAAAACCTTATAGATGATGCTTTCGACATTATAAGGCAACATCATCAGTATCAAAACATATTAGTACAACTAGTTATTGGTACTACAAATATTAACTTGATAATTGATGGTTTTGTGACCTCAAGATATCCATATCAAGATCATAATATATCAATGGATCTTTTTCCTAATGCTACAAAGACTAATGTAAGAGAGAACTTTACTGAGCATACAAATGTGTTTCATGATTTAGTTGGTGATGGAAATCAAGAGATATATGGAAGATATATGAAGTATTCAAAACTTTATTTTCTATTGAAGTTGTGAAATATCAAATGTCTATACGAAATTACAAATAAGGTGATGTACATGATATTGGAATTGTTTCATAGTGCATTTCCTGAAGCTAAGATCCCTGAGTATTTTTATAACTTAAAGAAATTTTTTAACAATATTGGTCTCAATTATACAAAAATACATGCTTGTACCAATGATTGTATTATTTATTGAGGATAGGATTTGATTAGGCATGAGTACAAAAAAATCATCTTCTATACAGAAGTCAATGGGTAATGTTAGAAGTGTAAATCAACATACTACTATGAAGAAGCAGAAAAAACATACCTCCAAATGTTTTACATTACTTACCTTTAAAACCTTAATTGTAAAGATCATTCATGTCATCAAAATCCATTGAGCACATGAGGTGGTATGCTATAGATAATAACAATCATGGGTTAATGTTTCATCCAAGAAATTAAAAATCATAGAATAAATTTGATTCATTATATATATATTTCTCATTTGACCCTATGAATGTGTGATCATAATTTTTTTCTGATGGATTCAACCCATTTGGAACTTTGAGTACCAATTATATCATTTAGTCAGTTATTTTGATCCCTTGAAATCTACTTCCATGGATGTGTATGTAACAAATTTAATTTATCATTTCAATGATTATTCCTAGAAAATAAATGACTAGAAATGATATTAATGTATACTTGTAGCCTCTAATTGAATAATTACAAGATTTATAGAGCAAAAATGTTGAGATATATGATGTAGCTTCTTGAAAAATGTTCAAAATTCATATTGCTCTAATGTGGACCATTAGTGACTTCCATGGACTTCAAAAATTATCTAGTTAAAACACTTACATGGGTTTGGATTGTCCTATTTTTTATCTTTGATTTTCAGCCCAAATTATTGCCTTGTAGTAAAAAATGGGTTTTCTTGTGTCATCATATATTTATCAATGCATCTCATAGATTTCAATTAAATAAGTCAAAATTCAATGGGTCTATTGATTGTAGACCACCTCTAAAGTTTTTGACAGGTTTTGAAATATTGGAACTACTAGTAAATGTTGAAGGAGAATTTGGAAAGGTGAGTCATTTGAATAATAGTGGGAATCGAGTTCGAAGTGCAACATAAATTGAAATTAGAACATAATAATGGAAGAGAAAAATTATATTCTTTAAACTTATTTATTGGGAATTTATTTTTTTGTGTCGTAATCTTGATATTATTTATATTGAGAATAATTTTTGTGATAATTTCATCTCTAAGTTAATTAATGAGCATGGAAAATCAAAGGACCATCTCAATTATTGAAATAACTTACAAATAATGAATATAAAGCAAGATTTTTGTTCAAATGAGAATGGAAAGAATGCTCTAGCAATTTTTTCAATGAAAATTAGGGGGAAAAGATATATTCCTTTAAATTTTAAAACATTTTAAAGTATCTAATGGTTATTTAAGTAACATATCAAGTTGTGTTGAATTAAATCATATTAGTTTACATGGAATGAAAATTCATGATTCACATATTCTGTTATAGCAGTTATTACTATTGGTATTTCATATATTGTTACATAAAAAGGTAAATGTAGTTATACTCTAGTTATGTACATTCTTTAGAAAGCTATATAAGAAAACTATACAACCATATGATCTTGAAAATATTGTATATATATTTTTATTAAAACTTTGTGCAATGAAGATGATATTTCCTCTATTATTTTTTAATTTCATGATGCATTTAACTATGCATTTGGTTAAGGAAACTAAATTAGTAGGTCTCTTACATTATCGATAGATGAATCCAATTGATAGGTACTTTATTTATATGTTTTTTATTTTAAGTAAAACATTCCTAACACTTCATTAAATACATAAGTATGTTTAATTAATTTTATCTTATAGATACCTTGGTCATTTCAAATCATACGTGAAAAATAAAGCTCAACCTGAAGGCTCTAATTCTAAAGGTTACCTAGCATAGGAGTGCCTTAACTTTTTTTCTAGATACTTGGATGATATTTAGATAAGATTTAATCAAGTTAGACATGATTATGACATATTTAATAAATCTCAACTATGTATGAAATCAACAATCTTCCCTATTATTCGTCAACCAATAAGGAGGATATCAAATATTACACTAAAAGAAATTGAATTATTACAAGCACATAGATATGTCCTACTAAATAGTAAAATTTTAGATACATTTATTGAATATCTAAGTATAAAAACAAATATATTCATGATAATTCAAACATGAAATGAGAAAGATATTACAAAATCTATTAATAAAGAGCTTTTAGAATGGTTTTCACATTGTTTAAGTTCATAAATAATATAATTAATATGGATATTATGTTGACATATATATTTTATGAATCTAATAATGTACATTAATTTTTTTAGAAAATGAATACTGATACTCAGGTTGATTTGTTAGAATGTTTCAAGTTTCTGGCTCGGGGTCCTCTAAACTAGGCTAGAAAATTCAACACTTACAATTTTAATGGCTTAAAATTTAATATAGTCAGTTAGGAAGAGAGTAAAAACATAGAATAGTGGCATATTTATAGTTTTATAATTGCGATACTATGTAAAGTTTATCAATATTATCGAATTAGACTACCACAGTCATTTTCAGTTCTTTTATTTAAATGAAAGTGGGTCAAAAGTATTGTGGGTATTAAAAGATGTTCCTTGAAATCTAATTATGTAAACTTGTCTCACTTGATGGATGTTAGTTAATATGAAGTAAAATATCCATATATATTCACATCACAAAAAAATGTTATATTATGTAGAAATTTTCATGGATAAAGGATGTAGTGTAATTTTCATAAAATAGAGAGACTTGTATGATTTGGGAAATGAAGTGGAATATTTGACCTTTGACATTGAATCTCATCAACAGTAAGAAATTGACTTATTTTTACATTATGATATTGAAAATATTATTCTTACAATGGTGGATGGAGTAAAAGAAGAAACAATGGATCAGGATACTGACATGATTGAAGTGAAAAATGATTGTATGTGCAGTCATCCATTAACTTATCAACTACCTATTTTATATATTATTCATTTATAGTACTGTATATCTATTATAATATTTAAATTTATTTTTATACATGATTTTTTTAATTTTGAAAGAGTAAATGTTATAATCGTTTGTATGTGTAGTCATATATTAACATACCTATGTATTATTTTTATCATTATTGTGCATTTTTTGTCATTTTTAAATGTCTTTTTCTGGATGAATATTTCAAAATAAATGCTATAAAGTTGTTTTTACATGTTTAAATGATAGTGATTACAAAGAAGAAATGATTCATTGATAGTAGTAAACTTCCATTTGACATTACCCTAACCATGAAGACGTCATCAGTGTTTCCTAGTGATCCCTCAGGCTCCCTCCCTATAGCATATAGAACGCCCTCTGTCTCCCTCCCATCAGCATATGACATGCTTCCTCCCAATTCAATACGTTTAGAGAAAAATGAACCTGTAGTAAGGGAACATGGGGTCACTCCTATTTTTGTATGAGGGTATTGGAGGGTCATGATTATAGGTACAAATTTTAATGTGAATAAAGTTATTGGAATTTTTTATACTAATAACTGATTTTTTATAATAGATGGAATCAATGTTACTACTTATACAAACATTTATAGTTTATATGTGTGGAATATGAATGGAATAAAGATAGTTATCCCCTTTGATTTATGTGGTCCCTACAGATGATACTACAAAAATATTTAGCCAGATTCTTGGTCAGTTGGTGGATGAGTCGATGACCCTTCCCATTACATATTTTGATTGGAGGAAAATGCCTCTATCTTATAAGAATGGGTTATTTTATTCATAGATAAAAGGTAATTTGAATACATTATGCCTTAATTGAATATCATTATTTAATTAGTAAGAAGGATGAGCACTTGTCCAGAAGGACAAGTCTCTTTTGTTGAAAAAAAGGTTAAAAAAGTCTAAAGGCATTTTATAACAATATATTTGTAAGAAATAAAATAACTCATCTGGTGTATCATTGGAACATATCAGGTCATTAACAGTCACCCCTTTAGTTTCAAGACCATCAACCAAAAAATCATCTTCAAGGTATGCATGTGTGATGATGTAGTTTAAGGACAAGAGAATTTCCATGCATTAGCAGTCACCCCTTTACTGTCACTAATGTTATTTCATGAAAGTGGACATTAAAAATTTCGGGTAATAAATAGAAAGATTTTAAATGGAAATTATGGAATTATTTTAGTGATACATCATTTACCACTTAGCAGATTATAAGGTACTTATAGGAGTTCCTCGAGAGTAGTGGAAAGTTTTTATTGATAGTCATCGCCATGAGAATCACATGGTATTGAATAATATATTATTATATTAATATCATTGTATATATATATATGAAAAGGATATTACATTTCATAAATTACTATTAAATTACATGTTATTTATTTTAGGAAGTTTCAAGAAAAAATGTATCAAGATGAGTGAAACAAATCATTCTCCACACTAATGATTCAAATATTTTTTCAAGAAACTGATCCACTATGGTAATATTTTAATCATTTCAAATATTTATATGATAATACTATCCATTTAATTTATTAAAATTTTGATTTATCTCTTTTTAATGTCCATAAATAATTTAGGGCACCAAGTATCCCAGAAGGAACTTTGGTTGGATGTTCATAAAAAACTGATGGGAGTTATGTGAATGATCCTACTAAAGACGTTGGGATATGAATTTATTTTTTATTGTAATGGTTCACACAAACATCTTCAATACTATAATAACTTATAAAAACAAGGATATCAATTTAAATTTTCATTTATAATCATAAAACTATAGTAAATCAAAATTATGTGTTATATTTTATAAAGAAACTTCAATTTTTAAAAAGTTAGATATAAATGCTCAATGTAAAATTAGTTTGGTAACTCATGTAATAGATAATATATTCCGTCTATCATAGGGTCACACTTTATTATCAGTTTTCACTATGTTAATATGTATTACTTTAAATTTGACTGATATTTTATTTACAATTAAAAATAAAAGAAATATGGGATTTCAATCCCATATAGTCATTCTCAGTCTCCCAGTATGATCTAGTTAGTAGGGTCCTTGGGAAGGAGTATCCTAGTTACATGTGTGGGATAGGTTCTGAACCATTACTGTCTGAGGTCTTTAGCAGGTCACTGGGGACTATAGTAGCATCTACTCCAGGTTATAGTTACTCCCTATCTCTAGATTCTTGGATGCAGTTTCTTGTAATAAAAAACATAATTCAGTAATAGGAGAACATGATATAGTAACAAGGGATATACAATTGTAGGATACAAAGTTTATTGCTCTGTAGAAATCATTGGTTGAATTATATCAGAAGATGACTGGATGTTCCTCCAATGAAATTGTGTGGATGGATGGTTCAAGTTGGTAGGTAAATCACACAAATTCATAATAATTTAGTACATAAAGTTTTATTGGTTTTAAGTTTAAATTTAAATTTACATCACTATTTAATTTTCAAGAAAATTTTCACACAGGTACTGGGATAAGGGAGTGGATATGGAGACAGATATAGAGATAGAGATGATCTTAGTTCACTGGGTAGTGATGGGGCTTGTTTTTGAATTTAGTGGTGATGTTATATAACTAAACTCATTATTGTGAATTATTTTATTTAATTGGATATATATATATATATATTTATTACTTATAATATATTTTGTTTCAATCTAGATGTGTTCATTTCAATTTATTTCTATTTTTTTCCTTGCTTGATTGTTTATTTTTTGGTGGATAGTAGCTTCTACTGTTTTTATTTTTTTGAATATCTAAATATAGCAGCAGTTTAAACCACCACTAAAAAATATAATTTATAGAAATGATTTGAATCGTTGTTGAATATTTAAAATCTTTGGGTACTTAAAACTGCCACTATATATCTAAAATATTTGTGTGATTAAAACTACCACTAAAAACTATAATAATCAACACTAAAAAAATGTTTCAAAATAGTTGTCAGAAACCATTGTGAAATGTAAAAATAATTTGAAATAATTAGTGATGATAAATTTAGAAGCAGTTTATGATAACCATTTTCAAACCATTTGGATATAGTTTAAACTATCATTATTTGCTGTTTTTTGGCATAGTAATTCTTTGAATCCTATTTAAATTATTTGATAGAATATTTGGTTACAGTCATGAAATTGGGCAATGTATCTTCTAATGAGTGCACTTGACTGGTGAGTGGGGTCCCTGGGGTGTTTTATAACCTTGTGGTCTTGTTTTTAAACCTTGGACTTATGGTTGATAGCCTTGATTTGATGGTTTTTATGGACATAATCCCAGATAATATTTTTTCTATTATAAACAATATAATTTATATCTTCAATATACATGCCTTTGGTGTTGTGAAGATACATCATTTCATCTATGTTATTTTTCATGGACTCAATTTGTGTGAAAATCCATCCTTGGTACACCATGTGAACTCCTTGCTTTTTGGTTCCTTCTGATTTCCATTGAAAACTATTTATTTCCATCTCATCAATAAGGTTGTAGATTCCCTTTAATGACTTTCTCATTAGAGAACCTCCTACCACAACATCGATAATGGGATAGTTACCCTACAAAATACCTTTTTAAAAGGATTGAATTAAAATTAAGGTTTTAATACCATGTTGAGGACACTTTATAATTAATTATATGAATATTTCCCAAGCATTATATAATGATTCATCATTAGTTTTGTTGAAATTTAATATGTCAACTCTAATGTTCATAGATTTTTAGGGGGAAATAAGTGGGTGAGAAAATTTCTTACCAAATCATCCCATGTTTTGATGGAATGAGGGGGAAAACATTGAATCCATTCCCTAGCCTTATATCTTAATGATAAATGAAACAACCTTAACCTTGTTGTATCAATAGACATATTATTGAATTTTAAAGTGTCACATAGTTTGAGGAAACTCTCTATGTGTGCATTTGTATCCTCATACAGTATCCTACATAATTTGATTGAGTTAGATATCATTTGTATGATATTTGGATTTATCTCAAAGTGGTTGACTGCTATAAGTGGTATGAGGATGTTTAGTTGCAGCTCCATGTTTATTATACTTCCATAGTCCATTAGTGTTTGCTACTCAGGACCTCTTCCTGGTGCTCCTCTAGCTTCTTGATATTTTCCGACTCCAACTATATCCACTTTGATCTTTCGCTTACTCAAGGTCATTTTTGGATTAGGTTTGATCTCTGGGAACTCCTTGTCACTCCCACAAGTTGCATATGTGTGTGTAAAATTTGTAACTTGAATGGAAGTATGATAAGGCCAAGTGTAAAATGGGGAATTAAAGACACAAAATAAAAAATAAAAATAAAAATAATCCTAATTAACCCAAGAATTCTTAACAACCATCCTCGACAACGACACCAAAAATTAATATCCTCCAGAGCATGTCTGAACAATTTAAAATTTTAAGTAACAAATATTATTAACTAAATGAACATATTAATTAGAAAGCCTCAGTGTTGAACCCATAAAGACAATTTTGACATACCTATGAAAATTAAGTGAACAATTTTAAAATAAAAAAAAGCTTAAAAATCAATTGACGATGATGTTCCAAGTTTAGTAATTTTAAGTTCATGATATAGTGGAATTATAATTAAGTTTTATTGGCCATTTTTTTTCCAAAGTTGAATCTAAGAGGATCCTTGGACTTGTTATTCTCTTTTTAATCTAATAACTCTTCCATTTGCATGGTCAAATACTTGGGGTCATCATTAAATTACGTGATTCAACACCATGTTTAAGTATGATCACTCCTACCCATACAATGATCATGAATAGATAAAAGTGACCATTCATGCATTTAAAAATTACTTCTTAATTCAAATGGTGATGATCATGACATAAGAATAAGTAATATAATAATTGGAATATAAAACACATAACCCAATCATGAACCAAATTAAATAAAAATAATCCACTTACATAATCCCCCTACGTTACGTAACTTGGAACGCTTAGAAAGTTACCCCCTCATGCTATCCATGAGAGGAAAAAAAAATAAAAATAACCTGGTAAAAAAGGAAATGACATCAAGTATCTTGGGTAGTGACACATTGATCGAGAGTCTCCCCAAAAGATTATATTTTTTTATGTGTGCATAGAAACCCTCAATTTATAGAGGAAGTCTCTCATTAGACATATCATATTTCCTCTTTATTTTCCCTTGAATTTTTTTATATTTTATTAAACTTTTAATTAGTTTTCAAGTACACATATCAAAATACAACTTAAACTTTCTAATCTAAATTTTTAGGGAGATAGGGCTTGAAAAATTCAAATCTTTATATATCTCCTTAACTGTCACGAACCAAATCTGATCGCCATCGAAATAGGCACCAAACCCGGCCCATGAAAAGGCCCAAAGAGCGTTCCCAATCCTCACAAGCTGGAACAAGTTCCTAGGTATCATAAAATGATAATTGGGAATGATTTACCCGAGTTTATATACATAAAACAACAAATGAATTCAATAAAATGAATCTAGATTTTTCAAACCAAACAATATTTTACAAAAATTCATAACTGAATTAAATAGTTTAAAACAACTCAAAAAGACTATAACAAAGGTACAAAACCAAAAAGAAACATCCCATAAACCCTCATGTCAAGAGTCACCACCCTCAAGCCATCTCCACAAGACATCACCACCCAGAACCTACTGGAAACCCGAACGACTGGCACTAAAAACTGTACCCAACCTGCGACAACAAAAAAACAAAGTCTACTTACACCAAAGGGTGTAAGTAGGGTGTGAGCCAACGCCTAGTAGAATACCACCACTAATAGATTCCATGCAATAAACATTCAAAGACAAAAATCAAGCAAGTTTTCAAAAACATGTAATTTCTAGTTACAATTTCTAAAAGATGCAACTTAAAAAAATCAGTTTTCAAGTGGGCTAATTTAAAGAATCAACACTTTTAAAATAAATTCCAAAGATACTGAATTTTCCAGCCAAATATATTGTATTCTGACAGTAAGTATAAAGGATCTAATGAGCATAATCAATAGGAAATAACCCCTAGGCACTAGCTCGTTGTGGGTCCTAGGTACCTCGTATCTCGGTGAGAATAACCATCACAAATATTTGTTCTCGTGCATGATCCACTTGTAGGGAACATACCCATAACCTAGTAGTCCACAATCATCATCATAATAGTTTATTTAGAGTTGTAATCATCAATCTTGCTAAGTGAAACTAAGGCCAAACCCCACGGATTCACTAGCATACTAGTACACGTCAACCCACATAAATACTCGGGTTTTCCCTTTGTGATCAAACAAGTTAAAAACAAGTCAATAAATATACTTTGCACATGAAAATATCATTTACTCATCAAAAATTCACCAAAAAGCCCACATGTATACCACACACGTCACAAAAGTCCACTTTTCATTCAAATTGATTTGAAATCCGACTCACACCAAAATAGCCCACAACACGTTTCAAATTTCTTTAACACTTCCACAAATCCATTAAAAAATTTATAAAACCATTCCAATATATTACAACTCACATAAAATCCCACTCAAATTTTACATAATACCCTTTTTCATAACCAAAATCCATTTTGCACATCACACTCACACAAAACATCCAACATCACTTTCACATCTATTACACACTTTAGTAAATCCTTCAAACATTTTTGTAAAACATTTCCAAGATGGAACACATCACAAAACATCCCATATAACATTTAAAATTTTCCATTTTAGAATATACACACTTCAAAATATTTTTCCAATATGTTTTCACCACTTACATTAATCATTAAATCATTCAAATCTTTCATAAAACAATTCCGAAGAGTATACACAATCTTTGCTCATAAAACCCATTTCAAAACCATATTTCTAGGAGAAAAACAAACTAAAACACTAAAAAAGTAGAATTGGAAGCCTTAGATACATTAATAAAACCACTTTCAAGTGTTATAAAATCATCGTGGATAATACCACGAAATATACAAATGAAAACACCCATTTTCATAAAATGCTCTCAAGAAGTATAACAAATTTTTACACAACAAAACTATTCCAAAAACCCCCTTCCAAGGACCATATAACACTAATACATTACCAAACCATAATTGGCATGCCAAACAAGATTTAGTAAATCAATTCCATATGTTATGAAATACACCCAAATAATACCCCATGAGTTACACATGAAAACACCCAATTTCAAGTTAAAAAGCAACTATAAAACTAAAAACTTAACCAAATCAATCATAAATAGTTTTCACACCACACCCAACATATGAGGAATATGAAAAATGTGTAAATACATCAAGGTAACATATAAATAATTTTCTACACATGGAATCACCTACCGAAAGTGTCAAATCCCTCAAAACTTGGTGCAAAACATCAACCGCACCACCGCCGCACCACAAGAAAGATAAATTCAGACCTAGACCACAATATTTGACCCAAAAGACACCAAATCAAACCCTAGGTTCGAAACCTAACTACTGGACATTTTATAACATAATGAAAGAGTGAGGAAACCCTAAGGGAAAAGGAAGAAACCAAGAAAGAATCACTTACCTTGAAAAATGTTGAAGAAATCACCCCAAATACACCACTATCTGAATTTTTAAATAGACAACCATTCAAGTTAGACTAGAAAAATTTTGAAGAGATAATTTAGGAACTAGAATGGGGGAAAAAGAGTGATAAATGAAGGAATTATGATATAATAATTTACCTCTTCAAATCTGGGCGATTTGAGAAAATTTTGACACATTTCATCCAAATTCGCGATGAAACCAAGATTCAAAGAGGGGGAGGAGAGCATAGAGGCGCCTTGGGCATGTGGGATCGTGGGAGAGTTGGAATCACCAAACAAATTTAAATATTGAAGAAGATATTAAAGACTTAAAAAATATTTCTAATGCAGGAAATGAGCTTTCGGGCAGGCCCAATCCCTTGAATAAAAACCCATATTCACCATGATTATGGATTCCTAAATGCTCCAAATTAATATGGTGGTACTAATAGGTCAGGGGATGAAAAGTAGGAATTAGAATGGATGAAATTTTTTGAAAAAATAAGGAGTTATAAAGGACTTAAATTTTATTTTTAAATCTCGAATTGGGCTCACAGTTTGGCCCAATTCATGAAAACTCACTCATTCCTCCATAAAAGATTGGGAAACCCCCAAAACAAAGCATGAATGAAAATTAAATGAAATTTAACTTTAAAATAAGTCATGTATGTGAAAATTCTCCCCACCATGAAAACTTTTCGTCCCCAAAAATCCACAGCAAGGCCAGATACAAAAACTAAACCCAACCGATAAACCAAGATGTACTTTTTTACTAAGCTTCACCCCCAAGGGCCAAAACACCTCCAATGATCAATTAAGGAAGGATTAATATCAAAACCCAAACTTAAACCACTTTCCTGAAATGATCAATCACATTCATACTTTATCCCAAAAGAAAACTCCTCAAACACTATCCGAACAAGACTCAAGCAATTCACCCAAACGAACAACAACTTTGAACAAGGTTACACTTACCTTACTTTAACTAAACCATTGGGCGCTCTCCAATCCCAAAGTTTACTCAAGGAAGATTTCAGTAGATAGATAGTTTCAAATGAGAGTACTTATCGCCAAGCCAAGACCATTGATAAATCTGAGCTATTGGTATGGGGGGACACAAATAGGCACCCCTCTATAAGAGACAACCTATATTTTTCCGAGACATAATCAAGACACTAACAGGGGGAGGCCTAAAAGGATTCCCTAGTACAAAGGGTAGAATTCCATTCAAAGTTTATGAAGGAACATACATGAGAATCCTAGTGGATCTCCCCACCATAAGAACCAACCATCTTAACCGACCAGTATGGTCTGACACAGAAAGACCCAACAAAATTTAAGGATTTGGGAAGGGCGTGGGGTTAGTTCGCACAGTTTGGGAAACCATACACTAACTATGCAGATCATTCTTTCCGCATGGCTTCCTGGCACACGGTCACTACTAATCGTGCACAAACTATGTCATCATCATGTCTATCCAAATTTCCAACCATTATCTAATGACTCAATGGAAACCAAATGGGGAGGGAATGACATTAGGTGATGACATGGGTACAAGTCCCCCCACTAATTTCCACCAAACGGGAAAAACAGAAGAAATATGATGACACCAGAGGTTTAAAATCTTCCTATCTTTCATACTGAGGATAGGAAATTATACAAGGGTTTAAACGTCCCTGGGATTTCCCCTGACTATGAGCCAGCTTCTCTCCGAGACCTATGGCTGGAGCTCAAATGATTAAATCATCTTTGATCTCGCAGTTAGGCTTTGGAAACCCCCTAAATGAGATTTCTTCTTTTGGTGCCACCAACAACTACACTGCAATCCCCGATAATATTGTCAAGACATAACACATTCCAAACTCACTTTACCCTAACACGATATCTCACTGAAACAAGGGATCAAAATATGCACACACATCACACCTTGTTTCTTCAGGTGATAAAAAATAAAAGTAAAGAACACCTATACTCACCTTCCTCTAAAATGGAATATTTTGAAGTTTTTTCAAGGGAGACATTCTCCCAACATAACAGGGACTCTCAGAGGATTGAACGACTTTTACCTTTATGTTCAATCGATCACATGACATCACAAGGCGTCACCGAAGAAGACCATAGAGACTAATATAAACAATGCATGGAGATGGACCTTATACAACATCCCAAAACAACACACAATTATAGAAAGTGGACACAATATCCTCTCATGACCAGATTTACCACACTGGTAGTTTAACGTGAAATCCTTCTTCTAAGAGACTACGAAGGACTGAGAGGACCTCTTAGACACCATCCAGATACCCATCCATGCTAACAACCCCAGACCACTTCTACCTTCATCAAATCAGGAAACTTAAGAAGCTAAGGTCTTTTTCAACCTTCCGTGATAACTCTCCCTCTACAATAGGATACAAAAAACCAATAAAGGAAAGGGTGTAGACTCAATCTAAAAATATCAAGAAAAATATTCCTTACATTGATCAACTGGACTATCTTCCAACAACGAAACAACTTGGGTTGTACTTCAGTTGTGCACTAACCCTTAATGGGGGCGTATCTAATCTAATGAGAGAACCCAAGGACCCAACCAAGCTGGTCCATTAGTCAATACATACCTCAACTAGATCTAAAAAGATGAGGTGAAACACCATAAAGGATTCCCAAAATATTCTCAGAGGAGACCACTAACCATCCCTTCAACCCATCTTACCAACCAAACACAAAACCAAAACACTGTTCAAACAAGAGGGGTTCTTGGACTCAAAACATTCCACAACATCAACATTTCCAAAAACACATAATACACACCATTCCAAACCACTCATCAAGACATCAAGTTTTCCTTTTAAAAACATTTCTTTGAAAACAAACGGTTTTGTGGTTAGTGTATTCCCCAATGGTACCCCATGGGCCCCACGCATGCATGTTTCTGTGCCACACCAGGCACCCTCCTCATATCCATCTCAGTACTCATCCAGTCATTCCATTAACCATACATCATACCAAATAACTCCATGCATGTGGTCACTCACGAAAATACAAAAGGTTAATACAAAAACTCATTCCACTTTTCAAACCCAAAAAAATCATCCAATACTTGCTTTTTCTCAAGACTGCTAACCATGAAATTGAACCCAAATTACCACATTAAAAATTACATTTCAAAAAGGCACAATCATTACAATGAAAACTCACTTTAAAATTATTCACATGAATTTAAAAACATGTCATCCCATTAAAACACCTTTTAATAGTTTAGAAAACTCTATTGGAAACACTTTTTCAAAACCAACCTTGACATAGTTCATGCTTTCAAAAGAGGTGAAAACACATCATTTTCCATTCTAATACAATTCTGAAAATTCAATTCTCCATTTTTAAAAATCTTACCATTCCCTATTTATTATATAATCATTTCATAAAAACTTTACTCTTCTTAAAACCAAGTCACTTTAAAACCAAAGTTCCAAGATTTCAAAACTAAAGAACACAAGACAATGCGAGAGGAAACTAGTTTTTGTGGGTGACTTGGACATATGGTTGGCAGCAATATTCCAATCACTTCACCATAACATAGAGTGTTCTAGTGAATATCCCCAGCTCCACATGGCTTTCCAGTCCCTACGAGTTCCCTGAGACCATTAACCCAACTCTTTTTTCATTTCCCTTAATCATCATCAATCCAAGAAATCCAAAGGACTCATATAAATCCCAACTTTTCCTGGAGACTCGAATCACATAATGAGGTATGGTGATCAGGCACACTACCCATAACTGAAATACCAAGTCCCAACAATCCTAACTCCATACTATCCTGATTGTTCCCCAAATAACGTGACCGAAAGAGTTAACTGAAACCTCCTCTGATATCATTTTGTCACGAACCAAATCTGATCGCCACTGAAACTGGCACCAAACCCATCCCATGACAAGGCCCTAAGAGAGTTCCCAATTCCCATGGGATGTTACAAGTTCTTGGGTATCATAAAATAAGAATTGTGAATGATTTACCTGAGTTTATATACATAAAACAACAAATGAATCCAATAAAATGAATCTGGATTTTTCAAACCAAACAATCTTTTACAAAAATTCAGAACTTAATTAAATAGTTAAAAAAAAAACTCAAAAAGACTGTAAAAAAGGTACAAACCCAAAAAGAAACATCCCATAAACCCTCATGGAAAGAGGCACCACCCTCAAGCCATCTCCACAAGACTTCACCACCCAGAACCTGCTGGAAACCCGAACCACTGGCACTAAAAACTGTACCCAACCTGTGACAAAAAAAAACAAAGTCTACTTACACTGAAGGGTGTGAGTATGGTGTGAGACAATGCTCAATATGATACCACCACAAAGATATTCCATGTGATAAGCATTCAAATATGAAAATCAAGCAAGTTTTCAAAAACATGTAATTTCTAGTTACAATTTCTAAAAGATGCAACTTAAAAAATCAGTTTTCAAGTGGGCTAATTTAAAGAATCAACACTTTTAAAATAAATTCCAAATCTACTGAATTTTCTATAAAAATATAACGTATTTATATGGTAAGTATAAAGGATCTAATGAGCACAATCAATAGAAAATAACCCCTAGGAACTAGCTCGTTGTGGGTCCCAAGTACCTCGTATCTCGGTGAGATTAACCATCACAAATATCTGTTCTCGTGCACGAGCCACTAGTAGGGAACATACCCATAACCTAGTGGTCCCTAATAATTATCATCACAGTTTAGTTAGAGTTGTAATCATAAATCTTGATAAGTGAAACTGAGGCCAAACCCCACGGATTCACTAGCACACTAGTACACATCCACCCACCTAGATACCCGGGTTTTACCTTTGTGCTCAAAAAAGTTCAACAAGTCAATAAATATACTTTGCACATGTAAATATCATTTCCTAATCAAAAATTCACCAAACATCCCACGTGTATACCACACATGTCACAAAATTCCACTTTTCATTCAAATTTATTTGAAATCTGACTCACACCAAAATAGCCCACAACACTTTTCATGTTTCTTTAACACTTCCACAAATCCATTAAAAAAATTTATAAAACCATTCCAATATATTAAAACTCACATAAAATCCCACTAAAATGTTACATAATACCCTTTTTTATAACCAAAATCCATTTTTCACATCACACTCACACAAAACATCCAACATCACTTTCACATCTATTACACACTTTAGTAAATTCTTCAAACATTTTTGTAAAAAATTTCCAAGATAGAACACATCACAAAACAGCCCCTCTCACATTTAAAATGTACCATTTTAGAATATACACACTCCAAAAAAAAATCCAATATGGTTTCACTACTTACATAAATCATTAAATCATTCAAATCTTTCATAAAACAATTCCAAAGAGTATACCCAATCTTTGCTCATAAAACCCATTTCAAAACCATATTTCAAGGATAAAAACACACCAAAACACTAATAAAGTAGAATTTTCATCCTTATATACATTTATAAAACCACTTTAAAGTGTTATAAAATCACTGTGGATAATACCATGAAAGATACAAATGAAAACACCCATTTTCATAAAATGCTCTCAAGAAGTATAACAAAGTTTTACACAACAAACCTATTCCAAAAACCCCCTTCCAAGGCCCATATGGAACTAATACATTACCAAAACATAATTTTCAGGCCAAACAAGATTTAGTAAACCAATTTCATAATTTATGAAATACACCCAAATAATACCCCATGAGTTACACATGAAAACACCCAATTTCAAGTTAAAAAGCAACTGTAAAATTAAACACTTAACCAAATCAATAATAAATAGTTTTTGCACCACACCCAACATATGAGGAATATGAAAAATGTTTAAATACATCAAGATAACTTATCAATAATTTTTTACACATGGAATCACCTACTGAAAGTGTTGAATCCCTCAAAACTTGGTGTAAAACATCAACCGCGCCACCATCGCACCACAAGAAAGATAAATCCAGACCTAGACCACAATATTTGACCCCAAATACACAAAATCAAACCCTAGGTTCGAACCCTAACTTTTGGACATTTTAAAACATAATGAAAGAGGGAAGAAACCCTAAGGGAAAAGGAAGAAACCAAGAAAGAATCACTTACCTTGAAAAAATATTGAAGAAATCACCCCAAATACACCAGTATCTAAATTTTCAAATAGAAAACCATTCAAGGTAGATTAGAAAAAGGTTTAAGAGATAATTTAAGAACTAGAAAGGGGGAAAAGAGTGAGAAATTAAGGAGTTATGAAATAATCAATTTACCTCTTCAAATCTGAGCGATTTGAGAAATTTAGAGAATTTTTATCCAAAATCGCGATGAAATCGAGCTTCAAAGAGGGGGAGGAGAGCATGGGGGAACGCCTTAGGTATGTGCGCTCAGGTGAGAGTTGGAATCACCGAATAAATGTAAATATTGAAGGAGATATTAAAGACTTAAAAAATATTTTTAATGCAGGAAATGAGCTTTCGGGCTGGCCCAATCCCTTGAATAAAAACCCATATTCACCATGATTATGGATTCCTAAATGGTCCAAATTAATATGGTGGTACTAATAGGTCAGGGGATGAAAAGTAGGAATTGGAATGGATGAAAATTTTTGAAAAATTAAGGAGTTATAAAGGACTTAAAATTTATTTTTAAATCTGGAATTGGTCTCACGGTTTGGCCCAATTCATGAAAACTCACTCATTCCTCCATAAAAGCTTGGGAAACCCCCAAAACAAAGAATGAACGAAAATTAAATGAAATTTAACTTTAAAATAAGTCATGTATGTGAAAATTCTCCCCACCATGAAAAATTTACGTCCCCAGAAAACCACAGCAAGGCCAGATACAAAAACTAAACCCAACCGATAAACCAAGATGTACTTTTTTACCAAGCTTTTCCCCCAAAGGCCAAAACACCTCCAATGATCAATTAAGGAAGTATTAATATCAAAACCCAAACTTAAACTAATTTCCTGAAATGATAAATCACATTCATACTTTATCCCAAAATAAAACTCCTCAAACACTATCCGAACAAGACTCAAGCAATTCACTCAAATGAACAACAACTTTGAACAAGGTTAAACTTACCTTACTTTAACTAAACCATTGGGCGCTCTCCAATCCCAAAGTTTACTCAAGGAAGATGTCAGTAGCTAGATAGTTCCAAATGAGAGTACCTATCTCCAAGCCAATAACATTGATAAATCTGAGCTATTGGTATGGGGGGACACAAATAGGCACCCCACCATAAGAGACAACCTATATTTTTCCGAGACAGAATCAGGACACTGACAGGGGGATGCCTAAAAGGACTCCCTAGTACAAAGGGTAGAATTCCATTCAAATTTTATGAAGGAACATACATGAGAATCCTAGTGGGTCTCCCCACCATAAAAACCAACCATCTTAACCGACCAGCATGGTCCAACATAGAAAGACCCAACAAAATTTAAGGATTTGGGAAGGGAGCGAGGTTAGTTCGCACGGTTTGGGAAACCATGCACTAACTATGCAGATCATTCTTTTTGCATGGCTTCCTGGCACACAGTCACTACTAATCATGCACAAACTGTTTCCTCATCACATCTATCCAAATTTCCAACCATTCTCTAATGATTTAATGGAAACCAAAGGGGGAGGGAATGACATTAGGTGATGACATGGGTACAAGTCCCCCACTAATTTCCACCAAACGGGAACAACAGAAGAAATATGATGACACCAGAGTTTTAAACTCTTCCTATCTTTCATACTGAGGATAGGACATTGTACAAGGGTTTAAACGTCCCTGGGATTTCCCCTAACTATGAGCAAGCTTCTCTTCGAGACCTATGTCTAGAGCTCAAATGATTGAAGCATCTTCAGCCTCGCAGTTAGTCTTTGGAAACCCACTAAATGAGAATTCTTCTTTCATTTCCACCAACAACTACACTTCAATCCCCAATAAGATTTACAAGACATAACACATTCGAAACTCACTTTACCCTAACCCAATATCTCACTAAAACAAGTTCTTAGAAGATGCACACACATCACACCTTGTTTCTTTGGGTGAGAAACAATAGAAGTAAAGAACACCTATACTCACCTTCCTCTAAAATGGAATATTTTGAAGTTTTTTCAAGGGATACATTATCCTAACATAACAGGGACTCTCAGAGGATTGCACTAATTTCACCTTTATGGTCAATCAAGCACATGACATCACAAGGCATCATCGAACAGGACCATGGTGACTAATATAAACAATGCATGGAGAGGGACCTTATACAACATCCCAAAACAACACATAATTCTAGAAAGTGGTCACAATATCCTCTTATGATCATATTTCCCACACTGGTAGTTTAACATGAACTCCTTCTTCTAAGAGACTATGAAGGATTGAGAGGACCTCTTAGACTCCATCCAGATACTCATCCATGCTAACAACCCCAGACCACTTCCACCATTGGAAAATCAGGAAACTTAAGAAGCTAAGGTCTCTTTCAACCTTCCATGATCACTCTCCCTCTACAAGAGGATACAAAAAAACCAATAAAGTAAAGTGTATAGACTCAATATAAAAATATCAATAAAAAGATTCCTTACATTGATCAACTGGAGGATCTTCCAACAACAAAACAACATGGGTTTTACTTCAGTTGTGCACTAACCCTTAATGGGGGCGTACCTAATCCAATAAGACAACCCAAGGACCCAACCAACCTGGTCCATTGTTCAATACATACCTCAACCAGATCCAAAAATATGAGGGGAAACACCATAAAGGCTTCCCAAAATATTCTCAGAGGAGACCACTAACCAGCCCTTCAACCCAGCTTACTGACCAAACACAAAACCAAAACATTGTCCAAACAAGAGGGGTTCTTGGACTCAAAACATTCCACAACATCAACATTTACAAAAACACATAATACACATCATTACAAACCACTCATCAAGATGTCAAGTTTTCTTTTTAAAAACATTTCTTTGAAAAAAACGGTTCAGCAGTTAGTGTATTCCCCAATGGTACTCCATGGGCCCCACACATGCATGTTTTTGTGCCACACCAGGCACCCTCTTTATATCCATCTCGGTACTCACCCAATCATGCCATTAACCATCCATCATCCAAAATAAGCCCATGCATGTGGTTTCTCATGAAAATACCAAAGGTTAATATAAACACTCATCTACTTTTCAAAACCAAAACAATCAACCAATACTTCCTTTTTCTCAAGACCGCTAACCATGGAATCGAACCCAAATTACCGCATTAAAAAAACTTTTCAGAAAGGCACAATCATTCCAATGAAAAATCACTTTAAATTTATTCACATCAATTTCAAAACATCTCATCCCATTAAAACACCTTTCAATAGTTTATAAAACTCTATTGGAAACACTTTTTCAAAACCAACCTTGACATAGTTCATGCTTTCAAAAGAGGTGAAAACACATCATTTTCCATTCCAATACAATTATGAAAATTATGTTCTCCATTTTCAAAAATCTTACCATTCCCTCTTTATTAGATAATCATTTCACAAAAACTTTATGCTTCTTAAAACCAAGTCACTTTAAAACCAAAGTTCCAAGATTTCAAAACTAAAGAAGACAAGACAATGCGAGAGGAAACTAGTTTCAGTGGGTGACGTGGACATATGGTTGGCATCCATATTACAATAACTTCACCATCATAGAGAGTGTTCTATTGAATATCCCCAGCTCTACATAGCTTTCCAGGCCTTGCGAGATCACCGAGACCATTAACCCAACTCTCTTTTCATTTCCCCTAATCATTATCAATCCAAGATATCCAAAGGACTCATATAAATCATGACTTCCCCTGGAGACTCAAATACCGTCATGAGTTATGGTGTTTAGGCACACAACCCATAACCTAAATACAAATTCCCAACAATCCTAACTCCATACTATCTGGACTATTTCCCAAATAACATGACCCAAAGAGTTAACCAGAACCTCCCCTGATACCATTTTGTCACGAACCAAATCTGATCACCACCGAAACCAAAACCAAACCCGGACCATGACAAGGCCCGAAGGGAATTCACGATCCCCACGAGCTGGAACAAGTGCATGGGTATCATAAAATGATAATTGAGAATGATTTACCCGAGTTTATATACATAAAACAACAAATGAATCCAATAAAACGAATCTGGATTTTTCAAACCAAACAATCTTTTACAAAAATTCAGAACTGAATTAAATAGTTTAAAACAACTCACAAAGACTATAAAAAAGGTACAAAACCAAAAGGAAACATCCCATAAACCCTTATGGAAAGAGGCACCACCCTCAAGCCATCTCCACAAGACATCACCACCCAGAACTTGATGGAAACATGAACTACTGGCACTAAAAACTGTACCCAGCCTACGACAACAAAAAAAAAGTCTACTTATACCGAAGGGTGTAAGTAGGGTGTGATACAATGCCCATTATGAAACCACCACTAAGATGTTCCATGCGATAAACATTCAAAGACAAAAAGAAAGCAAGTTTTCAAAAACATGTAATTTCTAGTTACAATTTCTAAAAGATGCAACTTAAAAAAATCAGTTTTCAAGTGGGATAATTTAAAGAATAAACACTTTTAAAATAAATTCCAAAGATACTTAATTTTCCAGACAAATATACCATATGCAGATGGTAATTATAAAGGGTCTAATGAGCACAAGCAATAGGAAATAACCCCTAGGCACTAGCTCGTTGTGAGTCCCAGGT
The DNA here is from genome assembly GCA_963277665.1 of Viscum album. NCBI lineage: Eukaryota > Viridiplantae > Streptophyta > Magnoliopsida > Santalales > Viscaceae > Viscum > Viscum album. Next base: position 772,655,320 of record OY728131.1, on the reverse strand, counting down.
ACCTCGTATCTCGGTGAGAGTAACCATCACAAATATTTGTTCTCATACACAAGCCACTTGTAGGTAACATACCCATAACCTAGTGGTCATCAATAATCATAATCATAGTTTAGTTAGAGTTCTAAGCATCAATATTGCTAAGTGAAACTGAGGCCAAACCCCACGGATTCACTAGCATACTAGTACACGTCCACCCACCTAGATACCTGGGTTTTCCCTTTATTCTCAAACAAGTTAAAAAAGTCAATAAATATACTTTTCACATGAAAATATCATTTCCTAATCAAAAATTCACCAAAAATTCCACATGTATACAACACACATCACAAAAGTCCACTTTTCATTCAAATTGAATGGAAATCTGACTCACACCAAAATAGCCCACAACACTTTTCACATTTCTTTAACACTTCCACAAATCCATTAAAAAAAATTATAAAACCATTCCAATATATTAAAAATTACATAAAATCCCACTCAAATGTTACATAATACCCTTTTTCATAACCAAACCCCATTTTTCACATCACACTCACACAAAACATCCAACATCACTTTCACATCTATTACACACTTTAGTAAATCCTTCAAACATTTTTGTAAAACATTTCCAAGATGGAACACATCACAAAACATCCCCTATCACATTTAAAATGTTCCATTTTAGAATATAAACACTCCAAAACATTTTTCCAATATGGTTTCACCACTTACATAAATCATTAAATCTTTCAAATCTTTCATAAAACAATTCCAAAGAGTATACCCAATCTTTTCTCATAAAACCCATTTCAAAACCATATTTCAAGGAGAAAAACACACCAAAACACTACCAAAGTAGAATTTGAATCCTTAGAGACATTTATAAAACCACTTTCAAGTGTTATAAAATCACAGTGGATAATACCAAGAAAGATACAAATGAAAACACTCATTTTCATAAAATGATCTCAAGAAGTATAACAAAGTTTTACACAACAAACCTATTCCAAAAACCCCCTTCCAAGGCCCATAAGACACTAATAAATTACCAGACCATAATTGGTAGGCCAAAAAATATTTAGTAAACCAATTCCATAAGTTATGAAATACACCCAAACAATACCCCATGAGTTACACATGAAAACACCCAATTTCAAGTTAAAAAGCAACTATAAAATTAAACACTTAACCAAATCGGTCATAAATAGTTTTTGCATAACACCCGAAATATGGGGAATATAAAAAATGTGTAAATACAGAAATCTAACTCATCAATAATTGTTTACACATGGAATCACCTACCAAAAGTGTTGAATCCCTCAAAACTTGGTGCAAAACATCAATCGCACCACCGCCGCACCACAAGAAAGATAAATCTAGACCTAGACCAAAATATTTGACCCAAAAGACATAAAATAAAACCCTAGGTTAGAAACCTAACTTCTAGACATTTTAGAACATAATGAAATAGGTAGGAAACCCTGAGGGAAAAGGAAGAAACCAAGAAAGAATCATTTACCTTGAAAAATATTGAAGAAATCACCCCAAATACACCAGTATCTGAATTTTCGAACATCTAACCATTCAAGGTAGATTTGAACAAGGTTGAAGAGATAATTTAGGAACTATAATGGGGGGAAAGGAGTGATAAATGAAGTATTTTTGAAATAATCAATTTACCTCTTCAAATCTGGGCGATTTGAGAAATTTAGAGAAGTTTCATCCAAATTCGCGATGAAACCGAGCTTCAAAGAGGGGAAGGAGAGAATGGGAGCACACCTTGGGTATGTGGTCTTGGGGGAGAGTTAGAATCATATAACAAACTTAAATATTGAAGGAGATATTAAAGACTTAAAAAATATTTTTAATGCAGGAAATGAGTTTTCAGGCAGGCCCAATCCTTTGAATAAAAACCCATATCCACCATGATTATGGATTCCTAAATGGTCCAAATTAATATGGTGGTGCTAATAGGTCAGGGTATGACAAGTAGAAATTAGAATGGATGAAAAATGTTGAAAAATTAAGGAGTTATAAATGAATAAAAATTTATTTTTAAATCTAGAATTGGCCTCACGGTTTGGCCCAATTCATGAAAACTCACTCATTCCTCCATAAAAGCTTGGGAAACCCCCAAAACAAAGCATGAATGAAAAATAAATGAAATTTAACTTTAAAATAAGTCATGTATGTGACATTATCCTTGACCTTCAACTCTTTTCTTTTAGAAATTTGAGTCCCATATTGATAGGGTGTATTATCTTCATGTAGGTCCACTTCAAACTCCCTCGAAACTATAGCTCAGCACATGTATATATTCAATATGACATGAATCCAATGGTTTTTTGAATTTCAAAAGTCATTTTCTAAAGATTACCCTTCATTTATGCTAACATGAGTACTGTCACACCAAAGTCTCATGTGTTTTTCATCTGAGAACCACATTGGGCCATGACTTCACATTCCACAACATGAGGCTGGGAGTTTCCTCATTACCAATCTCCATACATGCATAGAACCCACTCTCATCTTCGTAGGTTGACCATGTCCATCAACACATCATAGAAATGGGTTCTAAGAGTTCTTTCTTTGTTTTTCAACCATGACATGTCTCAAAATGGTGTGTAAAAATTATTGTGGTTATTTCATCATCCACACGGCATGCTCCATGGTTAAAATCCTTTTTTTTTTGTTTTTTTCCATAAGTAAATCCTTATACAGCACGACTCTATATAATACAGGCGAAATTGAGTTTGCGTTGAGTTTCATTTCATTTAGGGGCCTCATTGTCTTAGAAATTGTATCTCAATGTTTTTTGGAGATCTGCAAGACTATCCATGGTGTTCCCGACATTCGCAGAGGCTCTCCAACCTAAGTTTGATCATCCCAGTTGGTGGAAATGGTGTTTCTTGATGAGCTCAAGCAGTAGTTCAGTGAGTTTCAAGAGTGGAAAGAGGAGGTGGTGATTGTCTGAGTGAGGGAGATTCAGTCATCCTTTGAATTATAGTTTTTTGATTAAGTTTATAGTTCCCCAGAAATGATTGTGTCATACATCAAAAACTTGAATGAATAGTCGATGATTAATAAGTGATCCTTCTCCAACAACTATCTAGAACAAGTATTACTAGAGTTGAGGGACTAATATCCTCCAATAGTGTTTCCCAATGATGGTGAAGTCATACCCCCACCACAACACAGATTCTCCTTCCGTGTATTGGAGTACTTACTCTTGTATGTGACCTACACAACCTATGCACCTCCCATACCACATGAAATTTGTCTCTCCCTATGGGCTGCTTGGTCGACCACCCCTCATGGGGTAGCTATGTGGATTTCTCCCATTGGTTGAGGGCTAGCGCATATTGGCCTATTTTTTTAACACCTACTTACAAAAACACTTAGTGAAAATTATAACATGAAATTTTGAATTTTGAATTTCTTTTTATTAAATTGATTCTAAAATATAATTACCTAGAAATAATGATTATAAAATAAAATATGGGTATTAATGATTACAAAAATGACATTTATTGGTAAAATTTTTAAAAATTATGCATAAAAATTGGACTTATCATGTACCAAATTTAGAAAAGTTATATAGTTAATATTTACATGCCTTGTATTGAGACAGTACATGACCATATGGTTGATAAGGGGCTACATGTTGTGTACCCCTGTGGGGCACACTGTGTACTTTTCCTGACCTGGTGTCTCTTTAGACTTCTTTGATTAAGACTCGGATTCAAGCTTGTGGGTAGTGTTTTTGGAGCAGTTTTCCATATAGAACACAATGGTGCTATTACCTTAGATTTCATAGATGATTTATGAGATATATCAAGCATTTCATTCCCTTATAATTTTGAAATCTTATGGATATATTTAGGTACAATGATCAAAGAGTATTATCAAGGATAACACCCTCTACCCCCCCCCCCAATAGTGTTGATGTGTTAGGGAATGATCTGTTCGTTATCTAATGTTAGGGTTGTAAATTCACCCTATTAATTTGGGGCACAAGATCCTATACCTATAGATTAGATAAGGTCACTATTTCCCAAACATATATGGGGCACAATATCCTCTATATATAGAATTAGTATCCCCCCTTTCTAAAGATCTCAGACATGGTGTGGGATCCTCCACTAGAGTCAGTATTCCCCTACCTACTAAGGGAATTGGATATTACATTACAGCTCTTATGAGGTTACATGAATGTTTTTCATGATTATTCAGGTTTTGATCGATGATAAGAAATGGGTGGACCAGATGATGCAGTACTCCCTTGACTGGCAAGCATGCTACAGTGATGCGTAAGCACCCCTTCATGAATTCTAATAGTGACGTGACAATGGGAAATGTAGATCAGTGTGGGATTCTTTGTAACTTATGAGTCATTTTTTATCTCTAGGTTTCCCATGAGATATTACATACAACCAATTTATCAACTTTATACATTGAGGACTCTTTAGTGCTGCAAGTGCCCCTGGTTTCTCTTGTGTTGTGGCCTTTAGGTTTTAGGGATAAGATGATTGATTTTTCTTTATATTACTAATAATTTTGGTTGTAAATAATATCCAAGTTCTTGTTTTCCATTTTGGGTTACTCTCACTCATACTAAGGGCTTTAGATGACTTGGTATTCTATTTTTTCCTCTCCATTGTCATCCTGTTCACCTCTCATATCAAGAGTTGAGTTGATTTGTATTTCATTTTTGGTTTTGGGATATACTATTGGGTGTGTTTATAATCACCCTTTCATGGAACTTATTCCCACACATGTTGTTTTTTCATAGATAATTCAATGGTTTGAATATGGTTTGGGTAGACAGGGTACTAAAATATACTATTCAAATCATATCCCTGATGAATTTTGGTGATGCACTATAGATCATGATGATTCTTGATGGTGGTAGTGACCACTGCAACTGAAGTGTGATCCAAGAGCACATATAGTATAGAGGAGATTCTTAGTTCTTGTGTTTCAGAGTTCAGTTGGATGTACTATTTCCCTTATATTTACATTATGGTTTGTGATTGTTCTTTTTGTCTCATGTATGCATTATGTGCAGTTTGATTGGCCATTTATATATCCTACTGGTATTTTGGTTATCTTTTGTATTGGATACATTTTTATTACAAGTTGTTACAGGATAAGTCCTCTCATGTTGTGAGATATGATTACTCAGTGCTAGTCACTAGACCATTCCCTACTAGAGATAGGATTAAGGTTGTACTCTCAACCTATTGCCAGCTGAGGTGGGGCCCCAATGGGTTGTGTCATATCGCATTGACAAGTAACGATATGATTTCATTTTTCTCTCTTTGAATGATATACAAAAAGAGATTATCTATTTTATGATATGAATGTACTAGTCTATATTTCCATAAGTTACAAGAGATGATTAATAAAAATTAATATTGATTGGAAGGGCACCATGATTTGTATTTCCCCTCTCAACTTACGGGTAAGAGGAGCATAACCACATTTTTTATATTATCATAAAGGGCTTAAGGTTCAGAGAAACATGGATATTATCTCAAGGTTCTAAGGCCAAGAGTAATAGGGATAATTTCACCAGGGGATAGTAGATAGTGAGACATGGATATGATCTCTAGGGCCCAAAGGTCGAAGTGACATGGATACTCATGCTTTTCTATTATAAAGAAGGAGGTTAAAAAACATGATATTTATACATATCTCTTCTAATGAATGGATTTAGTCATTTTATTTGATATGTTTCTACCTTAATGTAATAATACTCATACAATTCCATTATGATTCCTTAGTCTAATTCAAGTATGACTCTAATTAGGTATGGTCAAAGTTCATGGTGGCATTGTAAGAACACGGAAACCTATCATTATATGTTATAAAATTCTTGGTTTATTTTCAAGTTAATGTGATTATGTATTATTGTTTGAGTTTTTGGGGTGCATTAAGAATGGGTTATAAGTGGTATCATGACACAAGAATATGTATGCACAATGAAACCCTAAAATATGTTAGGTCATGTAATGATATCATATTTAGTTGTTTATACTCACACTCTGCATGTGTGCCCGAGTGAACATGAAATCCTATTATGATGTTAAAGGTGTTGTTCAATGGTCATGTGATAGGTCCAAAAAAAATTAGTTGGGGTGTTTAATGGGTTGGACTAGTTTGAACTGAACTAAAGCCCAATGTCCCTCAGGCTAGCCCACATTGTATAAATCTCAATAAAAAAATTCCAAGGATCAACTAATCTAGATATCATCTAGAATTCATGTTTAATTTAAAAATTAAATTATCACTATTGACTAAAAAATTAAAACACAACTATAACTAACATTTTAAATATATAAATCCCATGGAAAAAAAACAATATGAATTTTTTTACTACAGCAACAAGCAGTTATTTTATATAACTAATAAATATAAATAATAACATAAAAATGCTAATTATTTTGAATGAAAAAATAAACTTTGAGATAAATATAACTACATAGACACTGCCACCACTAGAAACGAGTAATAATGGCACTATATCATATTTATATAAAAAAGAAAGAATATCAAATAAACTAGGATTTAATGATCATGATATAGTGAAAAAATAGGTATGAACAAACTATTTTTAACCTCGAGAGGTGATTGGAGAGAGGCAGATGAAAAAGATTGAGGTTTTATCCCTCACTTGATTGAAGTGTAACCATCTATAGGTGGAAGATGGGATGTTAGATGAGAGTGGGAGTGGGAGGGAGGGAGGTTTTATGGAAATTCCTAGAGAAACAATGACTAATGATTCTGTAAATGAGAGTAAATGGGAGAAAAAACAAAAGAACAAGAATAATATCATAGGGTACAATGATTTACATGGTTTGGTAATAATCCATATATCCACAGAGAGGCTGAATGATTTCACTAATTTAGGAGTAGAATTACAAGGAAATTTTCAGATTATATATAAACCCTATCTCAAATGGGCTCTTAAAAAAATGTTGTGAATAGTAACTCATGTTGCTATAGTGCCCGTACGGTAAATCCACTATGCTACCATATTTGATGGAAGGAAGCCCATGGTGCTACAATGACCCAATCACCCAAGTCCAAGCTGAAATAGTAATTGGTGCCAATAAGTATGTAGATCTAAAGTATCACTATCACATACTACTATAGTAATTCTATATTGGAACAATCTCCCATCAGCTCCGTCGATCAACTCTACTATAGTAGTCATCATTGTTATAGTACCCCCAAATTTTAGACTGGGGACCTTCGACTTCTGGACCCCATAGTAGGGGAGTGTTTCCCCCTAAAACCCCCCAATGAACTCATCATAAAGGTTGAATCATGGTAATTTTGGTATGGTGTAAAGTCTATTCCACTAGCAGTTGGCACAACTTCTTCTATAAGATCGAGATACACCATTCTAACATAAGAAAAAGGGGAATCGGGTGTGTGATGTGTCATGTGCAAGAGGGAACTATAGAGAGGGGGATGGGGGACCAATAGTGGGAAGAAAAAAATATAAAAACAATGGTGTCGACCTGTATAGTGTGTGGAAGAAGTGCCTTCCCAGAAGACCAAAAAACATTCTAAATTTTATATAAATCAAACTGTTAATTTTTATTATAAAAAAAGTAATATTTTTATTATAAAAAAAGTAATATTTTTTATAAAACCACCAGCTCATGGGCCAACCTATGATTCATAGGACTAGCCAGAAAATCCCACAGGCTTTAAAAAGTTGGCCTATTTAAACCCATAAAAAATGGTATGATTTTTTAATACTAGTCTTCTAAAATAATTTAGGATAGAATGTGAATCCCATAAGCCAAAAGTTCACTATGTACCTATCAGGAACCAACCTGGATAACTCACTTAAATGATACCCGAATCAATCTCAAAACAACCTGAAGGGAATTTACGACCCCCATAGGCTAGCGAACAATAACTAGTAATCAAATATAATCAAGAGGGAATTATTTCAGCATAATAATAACTCATAAAGATAAATCAACATATAAGAATCAATAAATAGTCAGTATTTGAAGACACGTCAAGAGAAAAGTACCACAATTAGAAAAATATAAGTCCCAAAAATGGAACATCAACCTGAGTCATCACTTGACCATTAAATCCATCACCACAATATTTCATCATAATAAGTGGATCACACACTCTACTAATCACCGTCAACTCCCAAGGTCCCACTATCAAGAACACCCACCACCTATAAGTGGTGTGTTCCATTTTCCTAGAACTGAAATAAAAAATTATATAAACAATGAAAGGAAAAAGTATGGTGTGAGAAAAAAATACTATTAGGATCTCACCAAGTATTCCATACATAATCCATGTCACATAAACAAAAAATTCTCAATTTTGAGTAAAATGTGGCATGGTAATCTTTTCACAGTTCATATCAAAACATGCTTTTCAAAACATTTCAATGGCTAGTAAAAAATAGGTTCTAAAGTGAATTTTCTTTAAAACGTGTATTAATAAGCATATTTTTCAAAACAAGAATTCATAATAAATTCTATAAAAACAATTACAAATAAGCATTTTTATCAAAAATTAGCATGTATAAATCATTACAATCATAGCAGCATGGTTAAGAGTCTTGGGGTTAGGTTAGTATAGGATTCTCACACATCTTAGTGAAACATGTCTCTAACTATGCACACTTACCTAGATCACAATACTAGAGGGAATAGGATAACACCCCAAAGAATTAACTTATGCCCTCAATATATTTTTCATCATTGTAATGACTTGGGTTTTTTCGTGTATTACTTCAAAATATTATATAGATTATTTTCAGATTCAGGCACTGAGACAGTACGAGATTCTAAGGCTCAGTGAGCCCGATATATTTTAAAAATATTAAAAATATTAATATTGCATGCATTCAGTTTTCCTAAAAAAGTGGAATAACTTACAAAAGAAGACTCATATATAAAATCTTAGGTTATCGTTGAGTTCAGAGCATGGGTTTTACCCTAGGCATGAAATAATATTTTTCGACGTCAGGCATTTCGGTAAAGTGGTATCACAGGAACAAATAAAAAAATTATTTAATTTATTTAATTTATTTCTTATTTTGACACAAATACTTTACATCCTTTATTTAAACATTGATATATCTAATCCGTAAGTTTATTCACATAACCTGGGGATTGAGAGGATCAGTTGGAGGATCATTAGCAGACGAGATCAGATCAGATAGAAATCTAGGATCATTGTGCCATCAAAGATCATGGATCTCACAAAATATGAAAACATGGGACCATTATTCATCATCGATCTATCCAAACTCTTGGTTAGATGTTTTATTTATGTGATTCCATCCCATTTCTTTATCTCAGTCAAACATGGATCAATTCCTCACAAAACAATTGATCTTCACATCTAAGTTTGATTTATTTATGGTAGATTTATTTGTTCATTGATTATTACCTATTCATTCATTTAATTCTTTGACAACGAATCAAGTTCAAAATGAAAAAAAAAAGTTCAAGGTTCATTACTCATGTTTGTGGTTTTTGGATTTCTCCTCAGTTTCTTCGCACATTCATCATGAGCAATTTCTTTGGCTCGTGGTTCAACAAATACAGGGTATATAATCATTGCATGACCATTATTCAATGAAATAGATCAATATCATGGGTTTGGTTTATGATAGAGGGTGAAATCAAGGAGTGACGATGAAAAAATATAATTGGAGGTGGATCAAACGAACTGAAAATTATTGTTCTTCCCGGTTCAACGCACAACGGTGATGACATGGCTTGATAGTACATTTTCTAGGAGGATTCGAAGCTCAGATTCATATATCTAGTGATGGGAGGGTCATACAACCTTAGATCTACAATTTCCATCTATAATTGAAGTGGTGTTAGTGTATAAGAATGCATGGAGAAGAACTCGAGGGTTCTAGAATTTTTGGGTTACACGGGGTGTCATCTGGGATCACATTCCATGTGGGGCCCTAGTTGCGGCACTAGGGTTTCCACAGAGAATAAAATATCACATGCTATGTGACCCTTGAGGGTTTCTCAATATATATCTCAAAGGATATATGGTAATGAGTAGGTCATGGTACATGGACATGGTTAGAGTACACGGGTAGAGTTATTTGCTCGAACACAACCAGGTGTACATAGGCATGACTAGGTGTACATGGGTTAGTACATGAGAATAGCCAGAAGAACATGGTCATGGATAGATGGCATGGGAATGGTGTTGGAATACTACTACATGTTGTGTATCCTTACTTACATGTTGTGTATATGGAGATCTACATGTTGTGTCAGACAAAAGCACATGGAAAGATCAGGGGTTGGTAGACACATCATATACCCCAATACACGTTGTATACCCACTTTAAGGGTGTTTGGAGCCCTTCGTTTATTTAGTTTGGACTAGTATTGGTTGAGTGTGTTCCCTTGGTCCATCCCCTTGAGGGTACAGTGCGACATTGCATTCACAACTCTGGATTTTGATCCCCTATGGAGGATAAGTCTCAAATAGAGTTTATAGTGTCCCTCTGTGAGATTAGAGTGTGATACTCTATCATTACTTATTATACCCTAGGTGGTTTTCATGGAATCATCATGACCTATATGCATGGGGTTTTGATCATCCATCTAACAAGATGTTTTATTATGGTTCATGATATTGTTGGAATACGATCCCTTACATAGTGGGTTGATCTATATTAGGTTGGTGGTGTCCCCCAATAGTCCTGGGTGTGATCCCCTATCTGAGTATTGAGATATTTAGATACCAATAAGTTTTCTTAGGTGGGTACCAACAATCATAACCACTTTTATGATTTTATATAGTAATAGCATGGCTCATGGAGTGGGTTCCCCTAGAACGAGCATTTCTTAGAAGATTCGAGCATAATCTTATGGATGGTAGTTTAGTTGAGACTTCATGGAGGTGCAGTGTCCTTCCTAAGTATATATGGGTTTTTCTTTGGTTGTCATAATCTTTTTATGAGATAAATATTCTTGATTTTTTTTGTTTAGTGTTTTTGGGTTGTCCTACTAGGTATTTTTATACTCACCCCTGCATGGAATTTTTCCACACGTGTCATGTCTTATGTAGACAAATGACCTTTTAACAGAGTCCTAGAGGGGCCAAGTCTAGGCGTAGCTTAGTGAATTAGATAGACTGAGGTTTTTATTGGTGTTTTCATTTGATGATAGTCCCCTCTTACTTATTAGGTCAAACTTGTTTTCAATTTCTTTTGGGTTGTCTTATATTTGTCCCCTTTATGATTTCCAATACTTTTATTTTACTCTGATTGTGGGATTATAGATGTATGCATGCATTGGTTTTAGTTGTTTTACATTTAACATTGTATGGGCTTAGAGATGTGTGCAGGTACATTAGGTTAATGTCTCCCATGTGTGGGGTATGCCAACTTGGTTATGGTCATTATCCCCTAGCCTATTAGATGTGGGCTTGGGGTAGTCATGGATCAGGCCCTGGTGGGTCGGGTCATTGTAAAGTGGTATTAGAGGATTCAGTTCTACCTTAGGACCATAGTCTATGAGATTGGTTTGGGATATGTGGAAACATTTTTAAAGTGTTTTGAGTTCAGCTTTTAGGCCAAGAACCCCGATTTTGGTGCGATGGCTGATGTATCCATTCACCATGACTCTGAAAAAATGATTATTGAATTGGTATATGTAGACACTAGTTGTAGGGAAAAAACATTACTACATGAATCATATAGGAAAGGGTTTTGGTTTCCATGTTCTTCTTGAGTTAGATCCCCAGATATACTCTTTGACAGTGGTACATATTGTTTATTTCATAATGCCTCCATGAAGATAGTTTGTCAAGATTCCATTACATGATCAAGAGGATTATCTTCCGAGTAATGAGGATTCAGTATAGGGGCATGTATAGAAGACAGTACCTTTGGATGGTTTACCATATATACCACCACCCATTGAGTAGCAGTTAGCGCCAGCGGTACCATTCGAGGATGCATGAAGGCTGAGTGCACTTCATGAGTTCCAGAGGTAGTGACCTTCTAGATTTCTAGGAGATCCGGACCTCCAGATTGTTGCAGACTAGCTACAGGTAGTCACTCAAGTTTTCCTCCTTATGAGGACTCCTTCATATCGAATGGTAGTCCTCGTAGCGAGTCTTCTTTAGGGCTTCGTTGGGTGATGGTGGAGTCTAGTGAATTAGTTAGGCGATGATACAACTTTCTTCTAGTTAGACTTTGAGTATCTCTTCAAGGAAGAGTTTTATCCAGCCATGTTGTGATCAATACAAATCTAGGAGCTTCTATATCTACAAAAAGGTAGTATGTTCATGGTTGAGTATTCAGTGAGGTTTATTGATCTATCACTATACTCCATGGATATGGTGTGAGATATTTTCTTCACGTGACTGATGTTTGATAAGGGTTTACACTGATATATTAGGGATTTGGTGATATATCTTTTCATCCCCACCTATGTTGTAGTGTTTGAGTAGGCCTTTTTAGTGGAGAGATTCCTAGAAGAGAATACACTGACAATGATGCCAGTAGTGGGAACCCAGGAACTAAGACATGGAAGTAGATATTTGATGGCAGTTGTAGGGATCTAGGCATGTTAGATGCTTTAGGAGATGATTCTGAGATAGAGGATAAATGGTGTAGATCTCTCAGTATGGATTGATTCAGACAATGGAGAGGCAATGTTTCTCCTATGATGGTCAGGGATATCTTACATAGGATTTTCTGACCTATCATACAACTTATCGAGAGACAGTCGAGGGACCTCCCAGGTAGTGACAGAGGTAGGATCAATGAGTTTCATAGGGAGTCAAACATGGAATATGAGTAGGTAGAGTAGGATGAGGTGGTTGGAGGTTTGATATTTTTCCACCACCACCCATAGGTGGTTCACGCTAGGCTTAGGGAGCTGGTGATCAGGGATGAGGACAGTTACAAGCTATGGAGTCTTATGACCCCGAGGCTCCAGGGATGATATGAGGTGCAATTTTTTTTTTATCTAACTTATCTACATTACTGATAGACATGGGTGTGTGTCATTCATTTATTTTCACATCTTGGATTCAAGATGTAGAGATTCTGTTTGAGCCTTTGGCTTGACCCTTGCACTTGGAGACTCTGACAAGAGGTGAATCAGCAATTGAACAGTTTTGTTGATAGTGTGATATAACTCTTGGAGGTGAGAACTTAATATGGGATATCTTTGTAGTGAAAATTATACCTTATGAGTTCATCTTAGGTATGGACTGGTTATCCATAGTTCATGCCCAGATTTCTATTTTAGGCGGAGGATGTGGTGTGTCCACGATGATGGGATGAGGTTTTCCTTTATGGGTGAAAAGGAAACCCTGGTGGAGTAGTATGATATTCGTAATAGGATATTGTAACTAATTAATCACCATTTTTCTAACATGACTCTTGGAATAGTGGATGCTATGGGCTACCAATTTTTTGTGGTGGTGGCAGAGTATGAGGACAACTTTCCCAAGGACGTGTTAAGCTTACCTCCCCGCTGAGAGTTAGACTTCTATATTGACTTACACCCCAGGATAAACCCAATATCTAAAAAATCATATCGTATGGATATCACAAAGCTTCATGAGCTAAGGGTGAAGTTGGAGGACTTATAGAATAAGGGATTCGTGAGACCTAGTGTTTCCCCCTGGGAAACCCCCGTGTTGTTCTCCAAAAAGGCAATGGGAGCTTTAGGTTATGTGTGGATTATCAGTGTTTGAACAAGGTGACTGTGAAGAATAAATATCCACTAATGAGGATCTATGACCTCTTCGATCAGTTGAGTGGGGTGTGATGTTTATCGAAGATTGACTCCAGATCATGCTATCATCAGCTGTGAGTATGGGATGAGGATATACTAAAGACAACATTCATATGTCACTACGGTCACTATGAGTACTTGGTGATGCCTTTTGGCATGATGAATTACCTAGTAGTGTTCATGAGACTCATGAGTTGGATCTTTCAACCTTTCTTAAATTGATTTTTTTTTGTTCTCCATCGATGATATCCTAGTGTAATCGGTGTCCGTGGAGGAGTGCACGAGACACTTAATATAAGGACCCGACCTTAAACCTTACATAATATTGAATTAAATGAATAATTCACATTGAGGATCTTTTTAGGTTTAGAGTTTTAGAGAATTAGTAAATAACTATTACATATCAAAAGATTACAAAGTAGACACTTCTACACAGTTTCCATTTTTTTCATAAAATAAAAACTCTTAAAAGAAAAGTCATGTATAGTTCCATGTTTAATATTGCATAACTTTTCCTTGATCCCATCCTTAACCCTATTCCACATTATGTCCTGTAAAAAAAACATTTCAAAAACATGGGATGAGCATAAAAATATCATTAATGGATACACAAAGAAGTAAAACTGTTAGCTTTTCAAAAAAACAAGTAAACCATGAATAATTTAACATAAGTAATACTTTTCACCATTATGAAGTAGTAAGTACTCTTCACTAAATAAAAGACCATTACTTACCCTTTTGTAACCAAAATATTACCATAAAACCCATATAAAGAACACATAACATATAAAGGTAACTTGGGACATAAACATACTTAAATGGAATAACCATACGGTCGAATTCCACACGTATCACTAAATGGAATAGTCATACGGCTGACTTCCATACCCAATGCATTAGAGGTTATAACGTAACCACCCATCCTGGTATTCACAGCACCACCCATCATTTGGTTAATCACATAACCACCCGTCAAATGTACAAGTACCATCATAGCACATAAAATATTGCATATATAAACATTTCACTATTAAAATTTCACTTCAATCACAAAATATCATTTCATGATATTGGAAAAATCAATGCTTTATCAAACCATTTTCAAAACCATTTAATAAAGTGATTTTTTTTGAATCAAAGTGTCCCATACCAATTTGAAGCTTTTAAAGGAATTAACATTTTAAAAAAATAATGTACATATAAATAAATCCTTAAAACCATTTTTAAAACATGGACATTAATGATAAATATTTATAAGAATAAATCTTTAAAACATTTAAAACGATACTTTAGTTAAAGAGTTTTTAACAAAATGAGAGATGCTTGAATACAAAATAATTGAGGAATAACATTTAATAAGAACTTTATAATATCATGAGAATAAAGGTATTCATGATATAATATGTCAAAGGACAATATATACACCGTATTAGAGGGAATTGTTGCATAACAAAAATGAAGTCTCAATGGAAATGGAAATTGAGATGAAATCCCTTATAAAGATGGTATCCTTAAATTAAGGATAAATCAATCTCATAATTATGTGTGACAAATATAAATACACCAAATATAAGTGGATATTAAGTGTAAAACAATTAGAGGTCATTCACACATATTAATAGGATGACATATTCAATAAGTACAAGTTGAACCCAAATAATCGAAATTGGGTTAAGAAGTTCCCCTGTAAAAATTTGACAGTCTAACGATGTCTCTTTAAAATTCAGAAAATGAGTTGATGAGATAAAAAAGGAATCTCATCACTTGGATATAAATTTTAAATCAATAAGTATATATAAGAACATATCCCAACATAATAATATGTAAATTAAAAGACATAACAAAAAGAATCCTTTTATAAGAGAGGAGGGTGAAAGGTTTCCTTGCTGATTTGGGAACATACAAAACATACGCCACATGAAAGAAGGATCATAAAATGAAGATGTAAATACTCCTAAATGAAATTATATTACACAAAGAGTACAATAATGGGTAGTACATACACCACTCAAAAGGAAATAGTGGCAAATATAGCATGAATCTCACGGGAATAAAAATAGAGATGAAACCCTTTACCACGTTGTAATCAACTGAGTCGTATGACCAAAAGATAATATCCACCAAATGAATCACATAATACCATTAATATAATGAGAATCATGATAATATTTATCAAATTTCAGTACGCATTACACCAAATGTTATGAATAAGTGGCGAACAATGGAAATCTCACGGAATTAAAAGTGAGATAAGAAAATCCCTTACAAAAATTCAGCAGCCTAATGGCGCCACTTAAAAATTATTAAAATGAATTGATGAGATTAAGAGGGGGTCTATAATCATATGAAAATAAAAATTACAGTATGGTGAATATAAAATAACATCCTCCAACATAAGAACGTGGAGCATAAAATAAATGACATAAAAGAGAGTACTTGAAAAGAAAGAGAGAGGTCGGATCCCTTACCTCGTGTCCGACTTGACTCGATCGTTCTTTAATCTCCTGAATAATAAACTAAAGTTAATTTCTACTTGCTTAAGAACCTTTTTCAAGTTTATTATTTCTTTTATATAACTTATTACCATGTTATAAACATTATTTAATCATTTAAGTTAATAACGTTCGTTTTGTCGATATTTGGTACTTGAGTCAAAAATGGACTTCTTATAATTACATGTTGTTCATGTGGTAAAAGTTTCATTATATCCAGAATTATATTAATAATTTAGATATCATATATATCATATATATCCATAATATACATGTATTTATAATAGTACATAACATTTGGATGTAAGAAATGAAATGCACCGTTCATGGAGACGGTAGGCCGTACGTACGCATGAACGCTACTTTCATTTCTATTTCTTATTTTAATGGAATTAAAACATAATGATACATAGGTATATTATAATTCTAGTATAATATAATATATAATATCATTAACTCTATCCTTTATACATCCCATATAAGGCATTAAGGAATCACATCACTTTGAGGGGGCGGTAGTCCGCACTTCCTCAAATGAGATTATCGTATTTACCCACTATGGAAACAATAAAGGCATGATATAAATGGAAAATACAGAAGCATAAAGAAAAAATAAACATAATATATATCATATATAAATACAGTTCCATCATAATGGCCACCATGAGAGGCGGTAAGATGTAATTGAACAATCATCGTTTCGTTAGGCGTTAGTTTTCCGCCCACAGAAACATTATGTTCTTCATCCATTAGATGGAGCTGTGTGTAAGTTTAGTTATAATTATTCTCATAAAAACATACTAGTATATTTAGGATACTGTTTTTGTTACAAAATAAAGCAAATAAAAAGGTTTTAGGGGTTGGAGAAGTAAAATAAAAGAAAACAATTTAAGAGAAACTGTTACCTTTAATTTTTGTAACTCTCTTTGGTTTGAACCAAAGGACTTCTTGAAGTGCCTTCTGCCTAAGTTAAGGCTTCTAGGAGTAGTATAGGGGTGTAGGGAGTGTAATTAGACAGATTTTGGACGATCCAAATGGCTTGAGAGGTGTGAGGAATTGGTTAGAAGTTGTCTCCTTTTATAAGGGAGAGGAGGGGCTCTTTAGGAAAGTGTGAAAATATTATTTTATAATATAATGATATTCAGTTTCAAATGGTCCAAAAATCATTAAGGTAGAAGATAAGATGACTAATATTATAAATAAAATCATCCAATCAGAATTAGACATGTTTTGGATAATAATTTAATCATTATAACCTTGTTTATTTAAATCATTTATTAATGAGGTAAATACTGCATCATTATTGTGTCATAAATAATTTAATTTATTTGATGTTTAAAAATTATAAAAAAATAACATGATGTAGAAAATATTTTTATATTTAAAATTAATATTTATAGTCGAAAATATAATTTATATATCCCCTTCTAAAAATTAATTTACTAAAAGATATTTGGTTTTGTCATTTTTGCCTTTACATTAAGTAAATTAATCTAAATTGTCATTGTCACTCCCAAGTATCTCAATGGGGTCCCAAAATCGACCCAAATATGACCATGGTAGTTAATGACTCAAAAAATAAGGTTTGGACAAGTTTTAAGGTAATTTTGAATTATTATAATATTCTTTTTACCTTGAATTACCCTATTTACCTTTAACTGTCGTAAATAAAAGTCAAAAGTTAGTATTCACCAAAAATTATTTTCATCTTAATGAACCAAATTTT
Source organism: Viscum album (assembly GCA_963277665.1). Taxonomy (NCBI): domain Eukaryota; kingdom Viridiplantae; phylum Streptophyta; class Magnoliopsida; order Santalales; family Viscaceae; genus Viscum; species Viscum album. The sequence goes on along the minus strand of OY728131.1, from coordinate 772,637,333 downwards.
ACTTCTTGATAATAACCATGTATGTTGGATTTTTTAAATTCAATTCACAGAAGTGGTAAAATTACATTTAAATGAAAAAATCCGTTTTTTTAACTACCACTAAGTGGTTTCACTATTCATCAAAAATTGAAGTTTTTCATAAAAATACCAAAAATTAAGCCTAAGCTATATTTGATATTCCGAATTCAAATATGATGCCTATTTTTTCAGATTCAAAACAGTGAAGTGGAATTAATTAATTTTAAAATTAATTCCCGTTATCAAAACAAATAGCATGTTTTTAAGAAACAATAACTATCAAAAGATTGATACTTGTTTATGTCCAATTTTAAAGTAAAATTAATTCCAATGACCAAAATTGGATTAAAAGGTAAAAATATATTTTAATTTTACTTTAAAACCAATTAAAAAGGTAATCTAATCATATAAATAAATTAGATTAAAAGGCACTTTTGAATTAAAATACAATATTTTTCACTATTCATTAAAAAATGAACATTATCAGAAAAATTCCAAAAATTTACACAAAGTAAATTTTGATGTCCCCATTATAAAGAAGAATTTTGTTTGGTCATATAGAATGTATTAAAGTGACCAAAACTATATTTAAAAATGGTTCGCCATTAAAAGGCGGTAAATCGACCTTTTAATGTAAATTTTTCTTAAAATTAGATTCATTCACATTTTAAGCCTCTAAAATTTATTGGATAAATATAATTAAATTTAACAAACATGTATAATCATATTTTATTCAGCCAATACAACGGATAGGAGTTAACAACCATTTAAAATAATAATATAATATTATTAGTGTGCAACGTAAGATTTCAAAGAAACATGTTGTTGTGTATCGGGTACGCTATAGAACATAGCATCGCCTTTAATGTAAAATTAATATTTAATTCACAAATATTAATAAATATGAAAAGTGTCTTATTCCTTATTTATCGGGGATGTTACACTTAAGGATGGTATTAGACACCCTTCGAGAGCACCAACTTTATAGGAATCTCTTGAAGTGTTATTTTTGGATTCAACAGATCCACTTCCTAGTACATTTCATATCATAAGTAGAAGTGTCAGTGGATCCATCGAAGTGTGAAATCATGCTATCTTAGGAGCCACCCAAGAGTGTTACTGGGGTGTGGAGTTTTCTTGGGCCGATAGGGTACTATCAGAGATTTCTACCCAATTTATCCAGAGTTACAACACCTTTGAAAGTTTCAAACCAAAAGGTAAGTATTTTATAGATAAAAAAGTGACAATGGTGTTTTTATAAGTTGGGGAAGAGGTTTATAATCCCCCTATCTTGAGATTTCTGAAGTTTGGTGTCAAGTATGTAGTGTTTTATGATGCCTCAGGGACTAAACTTGGTTTTTTCTAATGTAGAGGCATGCATTGATTGTCTATGGGTCTACACAGTTAAGATTTCATAAGAAGAACTATGTGACCCCGATATTAAGGTAGTGGTGGTAGTCTTTTCCCTAAAGATGTGGAAACACTACCTTATGGGTAATCAGTTTATCATCTACTTTGACCATAAGAGTATCGAGTATATATTCTCTTAGAAGGATCTTAACTTGAGATATAGATGATGGCTAGAGTTCCTCTAAGACTATGACTTCAAGATTGTCTATACTCATGGGAAGGGGAATGTGGTGGAAGACACTCTTAACATGAGATATTGTTCTTAATTTTTGGTCTAAGCATTAGATAATTTAGCCTCATTGCAATTTTCCTTAGTGAACAAGGATGGTGTTTCATATCTTCAGGTGATGGTTGTTATCCCACCACTTTTACAACATGTTAAGGAATATTAACATGGAGATACTGACTATGATGCCTTATGTGCACATATATCCACTGTTCATTCTCCAGATGAATTTTATGAAGGTGGAGAGCACGTTATCCTTTTCATAGGATGAATAATGGCACTAATGACATTATGGGAGGATGTGATGAGGGAGTTTCATACATCCCATTTGGTGGTATATCCAGGCATGGAAAAGATGTACTAGGACATTTGAAATTAGTTTTGGTGGTCGATCATGAAGTGATGTGTCGTAGAGTTTAACTCTTGATGCCCCACTTGTTAGTAGGTGAAGGTTAAGCACCATGTTCCAATGAGTTTAGATAAACCCCTTCAGGTGCCAAAGTGGAAGTGGTTTGGGATATACATGGTCTTCATGACTGGTTTACCACATATATCCATAGAAAATGATTTCATCTGGGTGATCGTAGAATGACTCTCCAAGTAGTACCACTTCCTAACCATTAGAGATCAGACTTCAGTAGAGATTTTGGGATGATTGTGTGTGTAATAGGTAGTCTAAATCCATGGAGTTCCATAGATGATCATTTCATATCATGATTCTTGATTCAAATCACAATTATAAAGAGGATTGTAAGAGAACTTTGGGAATCAGTTTCATTTGAGCACTGTGTTTCACCCCCATAATGACGGCTAGACTGAGCGGACCATTCAGGTCTTGGAGGACATATTCCTGTCTTTCATGTTAGATTTTAGCTGTAATTGGGAGGATCGACTAAACTTGGTGGATTTTTTGTACAAAAATAGTCTTCATTACACCATAAATATGGAACCATTAGAGGTCTTATATGGGACACCTTTCAAGTCACCACTTTGTTAAACTGATCTGGGTGAGTCAACTCTCATGGGCCTAGAGTTGATGCAAGATACTACAGAGAAGGTGCGGATCATTCAGAAGAAGAAGAGGACTTTTGACCACATTTTCATGACAAATAAAATTGATTATATTTTTTAAGGTGATTTATAGCATAGGACAGACCCTGGGTCATCTATTAAGGAGTTTTGGAGGTTTAAAGTGTGTATTTTCAATAAAAAGGACTAAAAGAGGGGGTGGTTTTGAAAATAGTTTTAAAAATAAAATGACTTAATTTAAAGAGTTTAATAGTTGAGAAACAAGTTTATTTTTTCAAATATGAGAAAAATGGTTCATTTTAATTTCATTTCACACATATAAAGTTCATCGTTCTTAAAGATTAATTAAGGTTTGAAGTAATTCTTTGGTTAAAATTAATCAGAATCCCAATTACTTTCCAAGATTTTATATCAATGCATGTTGAACCACACCTCAAAATAATAATCATATATCCAAGGTAAATATATTATTCATGATATAATAAATTCCAAATCAAATTGAAATATAAAATAAGTGGGGAAGAAAAGGATTCTTGTGTTTTCCAATCAGAACAACACAAGTCACGCACTCAAAACATCACATTGATCAGTTAAAAGTAAAGAGCATTCCATTCAGTTTAATCAAAAAAAGAATTACATGAATCAAAGTAAGATACTTCTAAATGATATATTTTAAAACCCAAAATACATCAAACTAGTAGTATTATAAGTTCTGAAACTCCCTTTATGATATTTGTATCTCCCTCACAACAAAGTCCCACCATTTAGCCCACCATCGAGAGGATGAGGAAGCTCGAGTGGACCTCCTTCTTCATTTTAGGTCTCCCTATGAGGATGGAGAGATCCAGAGCCTCCAAGGGAATGATAGGAATCCTGTGGAACTCCAATTTGGCATCACTTCACTCTCTTGGTCGAACTTAAAAATGGCGTGCCCAAGGTACCCTTTTATAGCCAAGATGGGAATTGGTTTTGGGCACCCAAATTTCAAAATACCACTTGGAACATGGTTTTGGGAGAACAAAAAGTATTATATCACTTTTAAAAAAACTAAAAATTTGTTACCACTCCTATTGAATATATCCATAGAAAATTTAGAATCATTTGGAAAACTACATTCTGATATATAGACAAAATACATAACCAAACTTTTGACTTCGAGAAGATTTGGTTCCATAGAAATATTGGTTCATGTGGGCCACCAGATGGATGAATTAGGCTTGGGATTCTTGATATGAGTTGTATCCCACTGATTTTTAGATCATATCACAAAATTTCAGATTGTTTGGATGCACTTATTTCTAGGAACATGCAAAACAGTGGACAAGTGTTTATGGTCTTCCATGTAGTTTATCCCATTTTGCTTCAACTTCATTCTGTATCTTCCAAATTACCCCCACCTATAATGAAACCATCAAAACAAATGAAAGAACCATTTTTAATGGTGATAAAAATTAAATAATTGAATATATCATGAATTTAATTTTTTTATTAAATTTAAAATTTAAAATAAAAAATCAGTTTAACATAATGGTGCAAGGGTGAAATAAACAATGAATCGTGGTGCGATCACACCCCCACACCTAAACATTTTCACTCCTTGGAAAAGTATATTTTCTAAAAAAATGATGCATGGAGATATTACTAACTTCATTAAGATTTAACATTCATTTAAAATTTAATTCTTGATAGCAATGTGATCAAATCAAAAACCACACTAAGGAGTTATTCTCAGTGATCATGGAAAAAGATGTCTCATAAATTGTATCAGAATGAAATTATAAGAGATGAATGATATCAATATGAGAAAATAATTCAAAAGTTAACTATGTCAATAACTCTCCACATGTGTGCGTGTGATAACCATTTTATGTTATTCTTTCCACTTTCTATCTAGTTAATATTGATTATTTTAAAATTTTCATGCTTAAATGATTCTATCCACCAAACCTTCCCTACATCTTTTGAAGTAAAATTTCAATACCCACTCACTTAAGAATTACCAAAAGTAAAACCTTAATCTACTAACCTAGATATACTCATATATTGTATATTCCATCACTCCCCTCATTTATTATTATTGTTATTATTGTTTTTTAAAAGTTTCACTTGGAACAAATCTCACACTCATGTCTCAACCCTTGTTTGATCTCCTCATGAAACTAATTTTAATTTTTTTAAAAATATAAAAGGTAGAGGAAGAGTTTTTTTTTACCTTCCTAGAAAACAACCCATATTTTTTTGTTTTTTTTTTGTTTTTTTTTTGTTTTTTTAGAGCGTACAATAGTCGGATAACAGGTACACACACATAGTTCAATCTAGTGCAGTAATGAAAAAGATCATATAAGGAACTAATGTATGGAAAAATAATTTTGTAAAGTTGATAAATATTAACCTAAATTATATTTACCTTTTATTTATTAAGAAAAATTCACACATCATGGTTGGATGCAAAGATGTTTGGAGATATTAAGTGACACAATTTTCTCATAAACTACTCACACAAAGGGTATCAATCTTCTTATAGGTTTCAAAGTGATAATACCATTTATATAATCAAAAAACAATCAATTTTATAGAAATTGAAACCTAAATATTAAATTCATTATAAAACACACATTCCATTAGTGAAAATAAATAAATGATAAAAACAACTTTAAATAGGTAAATTCCTGTGCATTTTCAATAATTTCCATGATTAAGTGGGCTTAAAATGATAATTACAACACAAAAGTGAGGAGGGGAGGGGGATAAAAATGCTATACACTAAGAAAAAAAGATAAAAAGAAGAAAGGTGGTGAAAATAATATTAAACTTAAAAAATTTGGGGAAAGTAATAATACTATACAGTAAGTGAAAAAGATAAAATAAAGAAAGATGATAACAAATCCTAACTAACCCAAGAATGTACCCACCCCCACCCACCCCCCAGACACACACATAGAGTGTGTAGTGTCCTCACTATAATAATAGAAAATGTGGGAATAAAGGATAAAACCTGGAGGGTTTCATTGGTAGGTTTCTTCTTGAACTTGGATTTCCTATATTAGGGACTCCGTAATGGCTTCATGAAAGTGCTTCATCCACTGACCATTGATATTGAAGATTTTTTTTGTTTCTTTATTTTGAACCTAAACTATGCCAAAATGGATAAAAATGAGTAATAATGTATGGGCCAAACCCGAGGGAATGAAGCTTACATAGATACATATTCATCCCTACATTAAAAAGGAGGACCTTCTGCCCAATTTGGAATTGAAAATGAAGGATGAGGTGGTTGTGGGTAGCCTTAGTTCTCTCTTTATAAATCTGAGAGTTCTCATATGAATCTCTACGAATTTCTTCCATCTTCTGAATCTATAACTTCCTTTGAGAACTCGCACCAGAAAGATTATAATTTCATCATTTAATGGCTTAGTAGGTTCAGTGCTCTATCTCAATAGGGAGGTGGAAACACTTTCTAAAAACAAGCTGATAGGGTGACATTCTAATGGGAATTTTAAAAGCAGTACAATAAGCACATAATTAATCATCGAGTCTAAAACTGCAATATTTTCTATTGGGTTGAACCATTTTTTCAAGAATTTGTTTTACCACTCTATTTGAAACCTCATATTGACCATTAGTTTATGGGTAATATGCATTAGACACTTGATGCCTGACCCCATACTGACACAAAAGTAATTTCATTGTTTGGTTACAGAAATGAGAACCTTGTTCACTGATGATGAACCTAAGTAATCCAAACCTATAGAAAATTTGAGCTCTCAAAAATTTCACAACTATCTTGGAATCATCAGTCCATATAGATCGTGCCTCTACCCATTTTGACACATAATAACTGCCATAAGAATATACAAGTTCCCAACTGAATTTGGGAATGGTCTCATAAATTCAATGCCCCAAACATAAAAAAAATCATGAAAGATAAAGGGTTTTTGTGGAATTTCATTTCTTTTAGATACATTCCCCATTCTTTGACAGCGAGGACAATATTTACAGAAATTATGGGCATCTTGAAATAGTGTTGGCCAAAAGAGACCAAAATCAAGGACCTTACAAGTAGTCTGTTGGGGACCAAAGTGGCCCCCGCAAGCAAGAGTGTGGTAAAACCTAAGGATGGACTAAAACTTGCTATCGGGAACACAACGCTTAAGGAATTTATCACTACATATTCACCAAAGATAGGGTTCATCCCAAATTTACCAACATGAATCATGTTTTAGATGATCGAATTGGTTTTTATTGAAATCAATAGGAATGCAAGATGTTACTAAATAATTTACAATTTCATTATACCAAGGAATAGCATCTTACACGTAGTAAAATTTATCATCATGGAACATATCATTTGTGGGAATACAGGGGGTGATTCAATGATTGAGGATGGGAGGATCCTACTGATATAGTCATACACCACATTTTCTGCTCCTTTTTATCTCTAATTTCTAGATTAAATTCCAAAAGGAGGAGTATCTAATGAGTGAGACGTGGTTTTTATTCTTGTTTATTAAGGAGATACCAGGGGTTTCATGGTTTGAGAACATAATGACTTTGAACCCTAAAATATATGACCTGAATTTATCCAAGGAAAACACAATAGAAAGGAATTATTTTTCAATTGTGTTTTAGTTTTCTTGGGAAGGGTCCAGTGTGTGTAAGGCATAGTCTATGACATGTGGAGATCGATCGACCTGTTATGATAAGGCTGCCTCAACTACATAGTTAGAGGCATCACACGTGAGCTCAAAATGAAAACCCCATTGAGGTGTTTGGATTACTGGGGGTGATGTGAGACTCTATTTTAGTTTGTTAAAAGAATCCTCACAATTTTTATCAAACAAAAATTCTTTTTATTTTTGGATTAAATGGGAGAGGGGGTGTAATCTTACTAAATTAATGAATGAAACAATGATAAAATCTAGAATGACCTAAGAAATGCAAAATATCCTTCACATTTTTGGGTAATGGTAAGGAATAAATGACATCATCTTTTGATTTATATACTTAGATACCATCCTCAGAAATGACATGTCCAAGTACTATACCTTATTGCACCATGAAATGGAATTCCTCATAATTTAGTACAATATTATTTTCAATACAGCGATGTAGGACATAATGATGACTAATCAGACATTGATCAAAAGAGGATCCATATACAATGAAATCATCCATGAATACTTCCATGAAATTCTCCAGGTAATCTAAAAAAATACTAACCATGCATTACTGGAAAGTAATTGGAGCATTGCACAGACCAAATGAAATCCTCTTATATGAAAATGTGCCAAAGGGACAAGTAAAGGTTGTCTTTTCCGGATCCTCATGGGAAATATGGATATGAAAGTATCCAGAATACCCATCAAAGAAACGGTAGTGGGGCCTCCCTTCTAGCCTCTCTAGCATCTAGTCAATGAATGATAATGGTAAATGGTCCTTCTTAGTGTGTTGTTTTAGTTGGTGATAGTCTATATAGACACGCCAACTATTCTACACACAATTTGGAACCAATTCATTGTTTTCATTTTTAATTACTATAAGACCGGGTTTTTTAGGAACTACTTGCACTAGACTAACCCATTGGTTATCATAGATGGGGTAAATGATTCCATCAGGCAGTAATTTGGTTGCCTCCTTCTTAGAAAAATTTAGAAGGTTTGGGTTTTGTTGACGTTGTGTCTACCTCATTGGTTTAGCCTCATCATTTAATAATATATGATGTGTGAAAATTGATGGGATAATATCAATAAATTTAGCAAGTGTCCATCCCAATTCTGGTTTATAATACCTCAAAAGTTCAAACAGTCGTAATTCATACTCTGGAGGGAGTGAACTAGCAATGATGACAATCATCTAGTTTTTATTATCAAGATATGAATATTTCAAATTTTGAGGTAGTGGTTTAAGTTACAATTCAGAGGTATTTTGGACTGATGGGAGTGAATTTGAAATTGAGATTTCAATGATATCATCTAACTTCTATATGGTAATTTCCACATATGAGGAATAATCTTTTACAAGATTATTAGTATCATCATTGGTCATGGGATCCTCAGTGCTCAATAAATCATCAATTAACAAAAATTTATGAAATTTTTATAGTCCACTAAAACATTAAATTCTTGATTCATTATTTAGAATTTCTATCATGGATGAAAACTCAGAAAGGTGATCAGGGGAAATAAAAGAAGTTTTTTCATGGGAAGGGATTATATTAATAGAACTAACTAAAAGTGAGGAATGTTATTCTAAGGGGTTCTTCATGGAATCAAGGATGTTAAAGTGGAATATTTCACCACCATACTCCATAGATAATGTATCATTATGGACATTAATTATGTTTTTGGAAGTTTTCAAGAAATGACTCCCCAATATAATTGGTTCATGTCCATTCATCCTATCATCTTCCATTTTAAGCACATAAAAATTAGTAGAAAAAATTAAAATTTTCACCCTTACAAAAACATTATCTAACACACCAATGGAGTGTGCAGTACTATAGTTTTCTAGTTGAACAAAAACTCTTGTGGGATTTAATTCCCCAACCTACAATGAATAGAAAATGGAGCGAGGTGTCAAATTTATAGAAGCACCCAAATAAAGCATAGAATAGGAAAAGAAATACCCCCCAATGGAGTATGGAATCGATAATGTTCTAGGATCATTTCATTTTTTGGGAAGTGATGGCTCTATTAATGACAATACATTCCTCCCCAATATCACCTTTTAATCACCTCAAAGTTACCTTTGGTGTGTACACATCTCCTTTAGAAACTTAATGTATTGTAGAATTTTCCTTATAACATCAATCAAGGGGATGTTAACCTGCACTTTTTTTAAAGTTTCCAAGATTTATTTATCAATATTGGTCTATTTTTGTTTCCTTGGTTGGGTGGACCTTTGGATAAATGGAATAATAATGGGTTGTATTGGTGTTTCATCAAATTAAACTCTTTTTACTTTGGAAGGTATTCTCTCAAGACATGGTTTTTCCTCATTTTAACCATTTTCAGTGGTTGGGATGGTGGTTTCCTCGGGAGGGGTGACTCTAATGGAGATTTCATTTGTATTTTAAGTTTTTTTCCACTCCTAAGGATGATGAAACTGACATTTCCCTTATCCCAAGGGTTGACTAGTGGTTGAGAAGGTAGTTTATCTAACCCATGACTTTTGATTCCCCCCACTGAGTTCTTTAGTTGGCCTAATTGGGTTTTTAGTACTTATATAGCTACTTGGGTGGTTTTTTGGAATTTTATATTGTTTACATCCATTTCTTTCATTGTGTCCTCTAAGTTTGGTTCGAGTTTTGGAGAGGGTTTCTAGAAATTCCTTTGTGGTGGTTGGGGATTTCTAGGTGGTAGTGGTGGATGACTAATCTACCCCGGTTGGTTCCATGGATATTGAGGTTGGTTTGAATACCCCCCCCCCCCCCCTTTCCTATAATATTTGTTGTATTTCAACCCAAGGTGGTATGGATAGTATGGTTATTTTTTAATGGGTTGGTTATAGGGGAAGCCTGGAAATATTGCCTCACAACTCTCGGAAGGTTCTCTCAATTGAGGGAATTAGTCAGGATAGTGGGTGTTGGAAGAACAGATGACATAATGGATGGTAGGAGGATATTGGGATTTCACTTGGTAAAGAGTAAGTTGTTGGATTAGGTTACTTACCTCTTCAAACTTCGTGTCCACCTTCTTCTCGAATTCATAACTTTGTACCTCATGGACACCTTGAATGGGTACACTAGACCTTGAACCAAATTGTTGAGTGTTCTGCACCATGTTCTCAATGAGGGTCCTTGCATCGATTGGGTTTTTTCATCTAGCGTACAACCTATAGCAGTATCAATCATGTTATGATCAATTGGAATTAATCCTTCATAAAAGTATTGTATAAAAATTTGATCACTTATTTGGTGGTGTGGGAAACTTAAACAAGTCCTTTTAAATATTTTCCAGTATTCATGAAGTTTTTCCCTTGTGATTTTCATATCCCACAAATTTCTTTCCTTATTGTTTAATTTCAGGATTCTATGAAGTATTTTTCAAGAAAAAGGAGTTTTATGCTTGCCCAGCTTCTAATTAGGGAATTAACATAATATAACCAATCATTTTTAGTGTCTTCTAATGAGAAAGGGAATGACCTAAGCTTTACTTGTTATTCATACACATTTGTAGGTTTTAATTTTGAACACACAGTGTGAAATTATATTAAGTGCTTATGGTTATCTTCTCCCATGAGTCCATGTAATCTTGGTAATAAGTGAATTAAACTGGATTTAAGTTCAAAATTGGGCGTCTCGCCTTGTATTTGAATGAATGTGGGATGAATCTATACATCAAGAGAGGTTATTTATTTTAATTTAAATTTATTTTAAACCATGTTATGCACTTTTTTTTAGTCTTGATGTTGGTTTCAAAAGAATAAGAGGTATCGAGAAGAGTTTTTATGTTTTGTGCATCCACATTCAAGGGATCATTTGATGCTTCTTGGTGTCGATGATGCAAGATCCTCTCTGATTCATGTTTTAAAGGAAGTAGTTGCTTCGGTGAATATTGTTTCATTTACAAGTCCTAAAAAAGGAATATTTTAGAATTCAACTTTAGAAAATTTAAGGAATAAAATAATTACAAAAATATTTACAAAATACATAATGTTTTTATAAAAAATACACAATAAAAACCAAAGTGATTCCTAGAAATGGTGCCAAAATTTGATCGTGTTTTTGTGAAACATAAAATTGATTATGTTTTTAAAGGTGATTAATATAATAGGGAATGACCTAGGTAATTTATCAAGGAGTTTTAGAGGTTTAAAGTGTTCATGTTTAATAGAAAGGACTAAAATAGGGGGTGGTTTTGAAAACAGTTTTAAAAATAAAACAACTTAATTTAAAGAGTTTATTAGTTTAAAAACAAGTAAATTTTGAAAAATATGAGAAAAAGGATTCATTTTTAGTTTAATAAAAACATCTAAAGTTCATCATTATTAGAGATTAATTATGTTTTGAAGTAATTCTTTGGTTGAAAATAATCAGAATCATGATTACTTTCCAAGATTTTATATCAATGCATGTTGAACAAAACCTTGACATAACAATCATATATCTAAGGTTCAGATCTTATGCATGGTATAATAACTTACAAAGAAAATAAAAATAAAAAATAAGTGGGGAATAAAAGTATTCTTGTGCTTTCCAATCATAACAACATAAGTCGCGCACTCAAAACTTCACACTGGTCGGTTAAAAGTTAAGAGCATTCCATTCAGTTTAATCAAACAAATCATTTAAACATGAATCAAAGTAATATACTTATAAATTAAATGTATTCAAACCCAAAATAAATAAAACTAGTATTATTACAAGTTCATGAACTCCCTTTACAATATGTGTAACTCCCACATAATGAATTCCCACCGTTTAGCCCACCATCGAGAGGAGGAAGCTCGGGTGGATCTCCTTCTTCATTTCAGCTCTCCCTATGAGGATAGGGAGCTCCATAACCTAAAAGGGGATTATATTAATCCTATGGAACTCTAAATTTGAAGCACTTAACTCTATTAGTATAACTTACAAATGGGGTTCCCAAGGTACCCTTTTATAGCCAAGATGAGAGGTGGTTTTAGGAACCCAGGTTTCAAAATACCACTTGGAACATAGTTTTGGGTGACCATACAGTCTTATCTCACTTTTGAAAAAACTAAAAAGTTGTTTATCCACCTCTTGAATATATCTACAGAAAATTTGGCATCATTTGGAAAACTAAATCTCGATATATGGATGAAATACAAAACCAAACTTTTAACTTCGAGTAAATTTAGTTCCCTGGACAGATCAGTTCGGTTGGGCCAACAGATAGCCTAATTGGGATTGGGAGTCTTGATATGAGTTGTATCCCACTGATTTTTGGATCATATAACAAAATTTCATCCCATTTGGATGCACTTATTTCTCATAACATGAAAAATAGTGGACTAGCATTCATGGGCTTCCATGCAATTTGGACAATTTTACTTTAACTTTATTTTGGATCCTCCAAATCACCTCCAACTATAATGGAACCATTAGAACAAGTGAAAACACCATTTTTAAAAGTAAAAAAATTAAATGATTTAATCAATAATTAAGTTCAATTTGTTATTAAATTTTTAATTTACAATACAAAATCAGTTTAACACAATGGTGTAAGGGTGAAATAAAATAGTGAATCGAGTTGTGATCAACTGCACAATGCCATCAAAAGTCCTATGCAATCCAATGAAGAAGACCTTTGGATTTTATGGATAGATATCATGTGTTCTTGAGGTTATAACCTCAATGTATATTATGGATATTTTTTGGGGAAACAAGTTATCTCTAAGATTCATTATCCTTTTCCAGATGCTTCATAGAGTTAGAAAGGTGTCATACTTCTTAGCTCTACCACCACATTTAGACTGAGTACATGAAATCTTTCACATGTCACAACTGAGGAGGTACATGCATGAATCATTGCATATTATCGAATGGGGTGAGATAGAAATCAAGGATGGGGATACCTTTGTTGAGTACTTGGAAGAGATCAAGGATCAATGGGATGGGATCTTTCATGGGTGACTGATTCCCTTAGTGTGTGTCTAGTGGAAAAATAGGCTTCTTTAGGAGAACACCTAGGAGAGGGAGACCCATATGTGAGCTCAGTACCCTCATCATTTTGAGTAGGGTTTTCACTTTTTTTAATGAAAAATACTAAGGTGGGGATAATTTGATGACTTCGATTTTTTCATGTATTGCTTCATAATATTACATAGATTATTTTCGAAGCCAGACATTGAGACAACATGAGATTTTGAGGCTTGATGATCCTGGAATTGATAATTGAACAATATTAAAAATATTAATATCACGTTCATACAGTTTTCATGAAAAAGTCAAATAACTTTCGAATAAAGGCTCAAATTAGAAATTTGAGACTTCCATTGAGTTTAGAACATGGGATTTACCCTTGGTGAAATATAATCATTGTCGGTGTCAAGCATTTTAGTAAAGTGCTATTGCAGGTGCAAATAATAAATTAGATTAATTTAATTTATTTATTTCTTATTTTGATACAGTGACTCGAAATCCTCTATTTAAACATGGATATACCTAATCACTAGGGTTAGTCTCATAACCTAGGGATTTAGAAGATACATTGGAGTAGATCTGTTGGAGGATCGTTGGTGGATGACATCAGATCAGATCGAGATTGAGGATCATTGCACCATCAGAGATTGTGGATCTCGCCAATGATGATAATTCATGACCTTTATTTATAAGTGATTGATCCAAACTCCAGGTAGTATTTTTTATTTATGTGATTCCATCCCATTTATTTATACCAATTGAACATGGATCAATTCCAAGAACAAGAATCGATTCATGCATTGATGGTTGATTTATTTACGATAGATTTATTTGTTCATTGATTATTCCCTCTTCATTTATCTAATTCTTAGACAATGGATCGAGGTTGGAATGAAAAAAGTTTGAGGTTCATTCCTCGTGTTTTTGGTTTTTGAATTTCCCTCTCATTTCTTAGAGGGTTCATCGTGGGCAATTTCTTTGGCCCACGGTTCAATGAATACCCAGTATATGATCATTGTGTGATTGTTATTTAGAACAATGGATTAATACCATAGGTGTGATTCATGATCAAGGGTGAAATCAAGGAGAGAAAATGATGGAGGATGATCTAAGGTAGATCGAATGGACCAAAGGTTCCCGTTCTTCTTAGTTCGACATGTGGTGGTGATGACATGGCTTGAAGGTGCATTCTCTGAGTAGATTCAAAGCTCGGATTCAGATCTTTAGTGATGGGAGGGTCAGAAGACCTAAGATTCATGATTCCTAATTGGAATCGTGGTGGCAGAAACATGGATTCCAATATAGAGAAGAACCCAAGGGTTTTGTAATTTCTAGGTTACATGGCATGTAATTCAGGATCACATGTCATGTGGGCCCTAGATATGGCACTAGAGTTTCTATGGAGAAGAAAATATCACACACCATGTGAAACCTGTCACATGTCATGTGACCCGTGCTGGCGACTTGGCATGTATCTCAGAGGATATATGAGAATAGGCAATTTGGGGTATACGGACATGGTCAAAGTATACAGGTAGATCTATGTATTTAGACATGTCCAGGTGACATGGTCACATCCATCTATACATGAGATGGTACATGGGCATGGATAGAATTACATAGGCACAAAGATATGGCATGGGTAGGGTGAAGAAAGACCATTACACGCTATGTATCCTTACTTACATGTTGTGTTTATGGAGATCTACATGTCATGCAAGAAAAAAGCACACAGGTAGACCAAGGCTTGCTTAAACACATAATGTACCCCTAGTACATGTTGTGTACCCTCTTTGAGGGTGTTTGGATCCCTTCATTTCTTCAGTTTGGACTAGTATTGGTTGAGTGTGTTCACTTGGTTCATCCCCTCAAGGGTACAGTGCAACATTGCATCCACAACTCTGGATTGTGATCCCCTGTGGAGGATGAGTCTTAGATAAAGTTTATGGTGTCCCTCCATGAGACCAGAGTGTGATCCTTTATCATTTCTTCTTATACCCTAGGTGGGATTTTTTGGATCAGCATGACCTCCATGAATGGGGTGTTAATCCTCCATATAGTGGTTTATTTCAGTAGGGTTCATGGTATCGTTGGTGTAACGTCCCGAATCTAGGCATTTCCCAAAGGTACCCCATACCCAGTTGGTCACATGGGTGTGATAGTATAAACAACGAGGGCCTTGGGTGTGATAGTGGGGAAACTATGCCCTCATTGGCAGAGTAACACATTGGAAACAAACAGTAAACAATAGCGTAAGTAGTAATACCATAAAACAGAAGTAAACAGCAGAAGACTGATAGTATAAACAACTACAACATATATAAATAAATGATGTATTTCACATGTAACTAGGAAAACATCCAAACAAGTCACAATGCTGGAAATACAATACTAAAACCAAAGTATAGAAAATAGTAAACTCCAACAGCATTGCAAGCCTCAGCTTGGTTCTATACTCTCCAGCTCCAATAGCAATCAAGTATCTGATAAAGAAGGGTGCTTACCCTTATCTATACCTATAACCATATAATCAATTTACACCCAAAATCATGAACCAAATAGGGTGTGATACAAATATCAGTAGGCAACCACCAAAATATCTATGCCTAATTGTCAGTGAATATATATATAGTAGGAAATATATAGAATGAAGTAATAAACAATGAAGTACTTAAAAGTAAATAATCCTCCAATTACATTCATTTACATTTATTAATTATTCAAACTATTGAATAATGAAATCTAGGGATCCATCCTAATCTTTGTATCCCCTTTGTAATAGAAAAATAGATGTCTCATAAGACCATTTAATAATCAAGTAAAACCGAGTCTAGGATTGTGTTTTGGCTTGGCAGACTCATCACAATCAACATTCAAAATATCACATTGACCCTCTGGATAGCTCACATAGTCAATCCCCTATGATCAAGTGTTCCAACAAAATAAAGACTCTCTGAGGAAGCACTTACCGTCAATTCCCTTTGTGGTCTTTTAACAAATAACTACAAACTCTCTGAAGAAGAACTCAATGTCCATTCCTCATGTGGTCTCGTAACGGTATACTATAGACACTCTGAGGAAGCACTCATCGGCAATCCCCCTATAGTCTCGTAACGTAAGTATAACAAACACTCTAGGGTATCCCTCAACATCAATTCCCCCTATGGTCTAACCACACCAGGTTCTCACAACCCTATGTAATACAATCGTGCACAAATGATATCCAACAGCCCAAGTAATCTCAACTAATACAAGGCTAAGCAGCTAAAATTCATAATGTAGGAATTTAACAAGCAGCAATTAAGCAATAGTTCCAACCTAACAAGCAAGGTAAGTAAACAAGGTCTACCTCATAAGAAATCCTAGACTACACCATCATAAACATTCAAACAAGGAAAAACACCCACAGGGTGTCCCTTAAACATGAAATTTAGCATAATATATCAACGAAAACCCTTAATTTATCAATCAATCTAAGGTAGATGATAACAAGGTTAAATTCCTTAACACAAAATACCTGAATCATGGGTAATCGGCACTTAGGCATATATAACTCAAAGAAAAACTCTGAAAGGCAACAAACAACCTACCTAAACATTATACGATCGATATAGTTGAACCTCGTCCTTTGAATCATCCTATAATGTCATAGATATACAAAAAGTTCAAAAATGTTCAACCATGAATAACTCAAGAGAGAGGAAAAATCAGGAAGAGAGGCTCTAGGTAAAGAGAGAACTCACCAGTGGGAATCCAATGCACTCAGTGGTGGCTCGATCGAAGCTTGAATGGAGGAATGAGAGGCTCTCAAAGATAATTGGTCATACGTCGCTCTCATGTACGAGACACGAGAATAAGAGATGAGTTCTGAAGATGAGATGCAACCCCAGTCTGATTAATAAAATAAAAATAAAAGTACATGATGTGTTTATTTAATGTACATGTCGTGTATTAGCCTTAACCGACCCCCGCTTTAGGAGGTCTTCCAGGTGACCTCACATGGCCATGTACTCGGCTGTTACACGGCCAGTACATGGATACTCGCAATAACCGAGTACACGGTGCGTAATTAGAAAAATTTCCCCTTTCTTCCTTTTTCCTCAAAAACAACCCAAAATCAAGATCCATACCTGAAATGAAGATCCAGGTTCTTACAAACTTCCCCCTTAAAGAAATTCATCCCCAAATTTCCCTTCTAAGGGTGGCGAAGAAGAAACTTCAAACAACTTTGGCCATTGTGATCGTACGTCAGACTCCCTCTCCCAAGTCTCGTCTTGTACTCACTTGTGCTGTCATAGCACCCATACCAAAGGAACAGACCAGCCATGGAGAACCTTCATGCTGCAATCCAAAATCTGAATAGGGTGCTCCTCAAAGAATGTATCCTCCTCCAACTCAACCTCCTTGGGTTGAAAAACGTGAGATGGGTCTGAAAAGTAACGTCGTGGCTGAGAAACATAAAAGACGTCATTCATAGACCGATACCTCTGAGGTAACTACAACCTTCGTGATTCTATCAACAAAAACCTATACTGCATCATTCCCTTGAGGTGACCTCGGTAACCCCATCATGAAATCCATCACTACATAATTCCACTTCCACTCGAGAATGGGTAACTACTGTAACAGTCCTACCAGTCACTGATGCTCTTCCTTCACTTGCTGACAGGTGGAACACCTCATCACAAAACTAGCAGTATCTTGGTGACACCAGGATGAACTGCCCAAACTGAGGAATGAAAATCTCACATCAACTCCTCATGTATGTCTGCTGACACCCATATGTGCCCATGAAAATGCAAGACCTCATCCTCGCCTATAGTCCACCTAGGAGTAGGTTCCTCTCCTGATACACTCTCTCATAGGACTAGCCCTTCGAAATCTGATAGCTTCCTCATTCGCACTCAATCTAGAAGAGTAGAGGTAACAACTACAAAAGAAAGAAACTTCTTCCCCTGTCTGTCGTGCACCTCCAAATGAATCTCAGAGAATAGAGCCAAAAGCTTCCACTCACTGATGGACTCCTAAACTACATGTATCTGAGTCCTCCTTCTCAATGCATCAGCCACTACATTGCTTTTCCTAGGTGTGTAGGCAAGATCAAATTCAAAGGACTTAAGGTACTCAACCCACCTTCACTATCTCAAATTCAAATCATGTTGAGTAAAGATATACTTGAGACTTTTTTTGTCAGTGAAAACCACAAAATGCTCCCCCAAAAGATAATTTCTCCAACAGCACAAAGCATGCACAACTACAGCTAACTCGAGATCATGCGTCAGGTAATTCCTCTCATGTGGCCTCAACTACTGAGACCTGTACGCAACGACTCCTTCCCCCTAAATAAGAACTACTCCCAGCTTGATACCTGATGCATTTCATTAAATGGTGTAACTCTTTCCTGGCTCTAGAAAAATTAGTATTGGTGCTGAAATCAACCTTCCCTTCAAATCCTAAAAGGATGAATCTTAGGATTTTATCCACAAGTGCTTCGCACCCTTCTTAGTTAGGCCCATAATTGGCACTGTTAAGCATGAAAAGTCTTATATAAAGCACTTATAGTAACCATACATCCCCAGAAAACTCCATACCTCAAAGATGTTCTTTGTATTCTCCCAGGAAACTACTTATCTCACTTTCTCTGGGTCTACTGAAACTTCTTTCTCTGAGATAACATGACCCAAGAAGTGAATATAGTCCATCCAAAAGTGGAATGTTGAGATCTTAGCATATAAATGATGCTCTCTTAGTGTACTCAAAATGATCTCAAGATGGGTGGCATGATTGTGTCGAGTGTGTGAGTACACCAAGATGTTGTCCACAAATACTACCATGAAAGAATCTAAAAATGGATGGAACATTCGGTTCATCAGTGCCATGAAAATTGTTGGTGCATTCATGAGACCAAACTGTATAACCACGTACTTGTATAGACCATACCTACTCTGGAAAGATGTAAGAGGTATATCTGATGGTATAACATGAAATTGATGATAATCGGATATCAATTAAATCTTCGAGAACACCCAGGCTCCTCAAATCTGATCAAAGAGATCATCAATCCTTGGAAAGGGATATCGGTTCTTAACCATAAACTGGTTTAGCTTTTGATAATCCACACAAAGTCTGAGGGTACCATATGCCTTCTTCACAAACAGGATAGGTGAACCCTAAGGAGAAGTACTGGGTTAGATGAAACCCTTTTCCTGAAACTCCTCTAACTGCTTCTTGAGCTCCTGTAACTCTGGTGTAGCCATACTATATGGAGGAATGGACACCGGTGCCACTCCTGGCATAAGCTCAATAGAGAAATATACCTCTCGCTCCAGAGGTAAACCTGAAAATTCGTCTGAAAAGAAATCTCTGAAACGATCCACCACTAGAGGAAAGTTCATTTGTGAAGTCCCTTGGTCATCTAGATATAAACTAGAAATCTGGTATGTAATTCCTCCCAACCCATGATGCTCAGGTACACCTATTATTGCCTAGACATCCCATTCGCCCTTGTGTAGAAAAGACCCACCCTCTAGTGATGTGAAACTCACCCTGCGGCGATAGCAGTCAACAAATGCCTAAAAGGAGACTAACCAGTCCATTCTAAGAATGATATTGAAGCCTATCATCTCTAAGACATAGAGGTACCATAAGAAGTGACACCCACCAATCTCAAGATAGCACTCCTTGCACTGACATACACTAGTCTTTTTAAACCCCAATGGAGTGTCTAGCATTATAACATTCTCAAAAGTAAAGATAAAGGGACCAAGGCTCTCCACAACAACAATATATATAAAAATATAGGAATCCCCTGTATCAAAAAGTGAAAAATCTAAAACTGAGGCAACTAGAATTGTACCTCTAACTGTAGAGGGTCCAGGATCCTACTCCTACTGGGTCTGCTCTACTGCAAAAGTCTGACCTATATCGCAGCCCTGTGACCTTGCCTGACTACCCTAAGCTGATCCACCCTACTTTCATTGGAATCATGACATCTGGCTACCACGACCACAACCTCCTCCTCAGCTTGAACGACTAGATGAACTCTATCTCCCTAACTGATGAGAAACTAGTGGTCCTGCTTCTGAACGTGGAGTCATAGAATAACCCTTATCACTAGCTGTTGGTGAGAAAACCCAGAAAAAATGCTAAAGATGGACCATCTTGCTTCAAGATCGGCACTCAAATAGTTCTCTCAGGCACTGAGGTCTAGTATTCCCACTCTTCCCACACTGGTAGCATAACACTTGGCTACTTGAAGAAGTATCTCTTCTACTTGGGTCTCCGTGCGTAGACTCCCTACAACGTTTCCTACTACTAGTCAGAGGATTACCAACTATGGATGTCGAACTGCCCTGGATCATAGCTCCAGACTCCCTTAGATTACGCTCGGTGATCAATGTTTGGTTGACTATAGAAGATATGGAAGTCAATCTGAAGATGTTCACCTGGGATCATATGACATGTCTGAGACCATCCTCAAACTTCCTAGCCATAAATAACTCATCACCCCCAAAATGGGTGTGAAGCGGTGTAGCTCTATGAAATGAGAAGAATACTCCATGATTGAAAGAGTACCATATTCTAGACCCATGAACTCTTGATCTTAGTCGGCCCTCAAGGTCTCTGGGTAGAAATAGTCATAGAAGGTCTGATGGAACTCATCCCAAGACATAACTCGTTGGTATCCCACCTGTGATATCACATCCCACCATCTTTTGGAGGAATCTCTAAGCATGTAGGTTTTGAGCTTCACCCTCTTCTCAATAGGTGTCTTAAGATGCTTGAAGATAGATAGCATGACTTATAACCATGACTCTGCAACCTGAGGTCATCCATGCCCTAAGAAAGTGGGGGAATGCTGCTGCTAAAAAACCTGTGCTAACTCTGTCATAGACGGGGTAGGATGTGGTGCTCCCTGGTAGGTCTGCATAAACCTCATGAATCCTTCCCAAAACTGTGCATCAATACTTTTGTCTGGTATAACAGCTGATTCTATGACAGGTACGATGGGAGGATCTACTGGTAGATCCTGATCTACCATTTCCAGTGTTTGGTCATCGCCCTGTATCTGGCATACAACAAGAGGACGTCTCAGTGGCATGAATCTGCAAGGTCAAGCACGCACCTCAGTTCAATATTATCAAGGATAGCAACTTAGAAGTGAAAGAATAAAGAAACAGGAGAATGAAAACATTCAATCTTTACAAGACATAGTTACATGGCATGTATAAGCTCTACATGGAATGTTCCCTTAATCTTTTAACATGGTGTGTACCTCTACCAATCTTTTTCATGTAACACCCCTACACATGGAGTGTTCCTCTTATGACATGGTATGTACTTGAATTTTCTCTCATGCCCAAGTACTTCTGCATGGCTAACCACATGGGGTCTGCCGGCATAACACTACGCAGCGTGTTCAACTTAGACACGACATGTACTAGTTAAGTCCCTTCAACCCATGTAATTAGTCATAAGGTTGGAGACATGGTCAACTCTACATGACGTGCATAAACTAGACACGGCATGTACAAGCTAATTTTCATCCACCTGTGTCATTAGTCACATGGTTGGATACACGGTTCTTTACAACACGACGTGTACGTCTGGTACACGACGTGTTCCACCAAAGATTTCCTAACCCCGTGTCCCTGCTCACATAGTCAGTCACATAGTTAAATACTAAACGACGTGTACATATGATACATGATGTGTACTTAAGAAAAGTTGTTTCTTCCATAACAGAAGAACACGTGGTGTGTGTTCATAACACCACACGCCATGTTGTTTGAGTGTCTAGATAGTAGGCCTCTAAAACTCCTCCTAAATCCTTAAAAACTTAAGGAGTAACAAATTATGACCCGTGAGAGCCCATACCCCCCCCCCACTTAATAAAATTTTGGCATCCTTATTCACATTACTAGAAAAAAATCAACTAAAGTACATACATGATCCACCAAATTCTGATCCAAGAGGGCCCATAACACCTCAGGGACCAAAGCTTGGAACCCATCCAAATGAAACTTTACATATTAGTAATACTCTATCAAATAATAGGTATTCTATCAAGGCATATATCACAAAAACATGCATATCTAGCACAATATCTATCATAGCAACGTGCAATAAGTAATGTATCCTAAATGTAATGAAAATAATGCATGACATGTGATCTCTAGAAACTACCTATATGATGAATAAGATGGAATACCATCATCTCATTGGGTTGCAATAGAAATAAAACCACAATGATGTCAATAATAACAGCACAAAACAAGTGCATCACCCAATGGTGAAATCAAATCAATTGTAACAATTGAAAAACCAGAAAAATTGCAATATTTGAGGTAACTTGTCTTTTCCCTATGCACGGGTTAGCTACTCTCGGGCACAACTTATTACCAACTACCTATTTCTTCATATCATTGTCTATTGGCTCCAAATAGTATGACAAAACAGAAAAGAACCTCCTTTGATAACACTTTGTAATGTCTTGGATCCGAGTATCGCCCAAAGGTGCCCCGTACCCAGTTGGTCATATGGCCTCAAGAACATTTTCTCAAACACCATAGGCTTCAGACTAGTAGCGAGGGACTTGGGTGTGATAGTGGGGAAACTATGCCCTCATTGGAAGAGTAACATAGTGGAAACAAACAATAAATAGCAACAGAAGCAGTAATACCATAAAACAGAAGTAAACAATGGAAGACTGATAGTATAAACAACTGCAGCATATATAAATAAATGATGCATGTCACATGTAACTAAGAAAAAAGTCAAACAATTAAAAATTCTAGAAATATAATACTGAAACCAAAGTATAGAAAATAGTAAACTCCAACATCATCGCAAGCCTTATCTTGGTCCCATGCTCTCCAACTCCAACATAAATCAAGTACCCGATGAAGAAGGGTGTTTTACCTTATCTATAGTTGTAATAATATAATCTTTTTAGGCCTAATAGAATGACCCAAACAGGGTGTGAGATGAATCCCAGTAGGCAACCACCAAAATATCTGTGCCTAACTGTCGGTGAATATATATATATAGTAGGCAATATATAGAATGAAGTAATAAACAAGGAAGTATTAAAAAGTAAACAATCCTACAGTTTCCAATTACATTCATTTACATTTATTAATTATTCAAAATTTTGAGTAATGAAATCATGGGATCTAGCCTAAGCTTTGTATCCCCTATGTAATAGAAAAACAAATGTCTTAGAAGACCATCTAACAATCAAGTAAGACTGAGTCCAAGATTGTGCTTTGTCTTGGTAGACTCGTCACAATCAACATTAAAAATATCACATTGACCCTCTGGGCGGATCACACAGTCTAACCCCTATGATCAAGTGTTCCAACAAAACAAAGACTCTCTGAGGAAGAACTCGCTTCCAATTCCCCCTATGGTCTTTTAACGAATAACTACAGACTCTCTGAGAAAGCACTCAATGTACATTCCCCTTGTGGTCTCATAAAGGTATACTATAGACACTCTTAGGGAGCACTCACTTTCAATACCCCCTATAGTCTTGTAACGTAAGCATAACAGACACTCTAGGGAATCCCTCAACGTCAATTCCCCCTATGGTCTAACTACACCAAGTTCTCACAGCCCTGTGTAATATAATTGTGCACAAACAATATCCAGCAACCCAAGTAATCTCAACTATTACAAGTCTAAGCAGCTACAATGCATAACGCAGGCATTTAACAAGAAGCAATTAAGGAATAATTCTAACCTAACAAGCAAGGAAAGGAAACAAGGTCTGCCTCATAGGTAATCCTGGGCTGCACGGTCATAAACATTCAAACAAGGAAACTCACCCATGGGGTGTCCCCTAAACATGCAATTTAGCATAATATATCAACAAAAACCCTTAATTTATCAATCAATCTAAGGAAGATGATAACAAGGTTAAATTTCTTAACACGAAATACCTAAATCATGGTAAATCGGCACTTAGACATGTATAACTCAAAGAAAAACTCTGAAAGGCAACAAACCACCTACCTCGACATTGTACAGTCGATATAGTTGAACCTCAGCCTTTGAATCGGCCTAAAACATCGTAGATCTACAAAAAGGTCAAAAATGGTCAACCACAGATAACTCGATAGAGAGGAAAAATTAGGAAGATAGGATTTGGTGAAATAGATAACTAACTAGTGTGAATCCAATGCACTTGGCAGTGCATCAATCGGATCTCGGACGGAGGAATGGGAGGTACTTGAAGATAATAATATATATGTTGCTCTCCTGCACAAGACACAGGAAGAAGAGATGAGTTCTGGAGATGAGATTCGATCCTGGTCTGATTAATCAAATAAAAATAAAATTACACAGCGTGTTCATTTAATGTACATGTCATGTATTATCCTCAATCGGACCCCGCTTTAGGCGGTCTGCCAGGTTACCTCACACAACCATGTACTCGGGCATTACATGGCTAGTATACGGCGTGTACTTAGGAAAATTTTCCCTTTCTTCCTTTTTCCTCAAAAACAACCTGAAATTAAGATCCATACCTAAAATAAAGATATGGGTTCTTACAGTTGGCATACGATCCCCTACACAACAGGTTGATCCAGATTGGGTTTTTGGTGTCCACTAGTGGTCCTGGGCGTGATCCCCTATCTAATTATCGAGATATTCAGAGGCTAGTAAATTTTATTGGGCTTGACTTAATGGTCATGACCTCTTGAAATAGTGTCTTCATTGATAGCATGTCTCATGGAGTGGGTTCTCCTGGAACAATCATTGATTAGAAGCTTCAAGCATAATCTTGTGGCTGACAGTTTGGTTGAGATCACTTGGAGGCGCGGTGTTCTTTCCGAGTATATATGGGTATTCCTTTGGTTTTTATATTCTTTTTATGAGATGAATACTCTTTATGCTTTGTGTTTAGTGTTTTTAGGGTGCCCTACTAGGTATTTTTATACTCACCCCTGCATGGGTGATATCTTCACGTGTCATGTCTTTTGTAGAAAACCAACCTTTTGACAGATTCCTAGAGGGACCTGGACCAGATTGATATTAGTGAGCCAAATAGACTGAGGTGCATACCAATGGTTACATTTGATGGTAGTCCCATCCTACTTAGAATTTTGGACTTATTTTTAGTTTCCTTTATGTGGGCTTGTATTTAGCCCCTTTATGTTTTCCAGTACTTTTTTGTAATCTGATTGTGGGATTATAGATGTATGCATGCATTGGTTTCAGTTGTTTTACATTCAGCATTGTATGGGCTTGGATATGTGTACATGTGTACAATTATATTAGGATAATACCTCCCATGTGTGGGATATGACTACTCGGTGATGGTCGCTATCCCCTATCCTATTGGAGGCAAGCTTAGGTTAGTTGTGGCTTAGGCACCAGCAGTTCGGGTTATGACAATCGGTGTCATCATTAATCCATTTCTAGGTAGATATAGTACATTTCTAGCATGTGTTCTTACCACCTCACTACCCAAGATCCCATATGCTTCAAGGAAATCAATCATACATGGGGATACCACTCATTTCAATCAATCTCAAATCATTTTAATCAATCATATCAGTCATCCCCAAGTTCAAGTTTCAAAACATGCCATTTTATTTAAAAAACCAAAATCAAATGGTTTTCATAAAAAAATCATTCATTTCAAATCAATTCATTTAATTTCAAATAAAAAAACATTTCATGTCATCTCTTCTCTAAAGTCTTCATCAAAATCATGCTTTAAATCATTTGTTTCATTGCAAGATCATTTTCTAGAAATCAACACTTTATCTCAAAAACCATTATAAAAGAGATTTCATCACACACACCATTACATTTCAAAATCATTTATCATGAGACTCAAATCAAGATTTGGGAATCAATTGGAAATCCATTTCAAATTAAGAAAGTAACAATGGTTTCAAATGATAGGAATTTTCTTACGAAACCACCTACTCCAACTCATGATAACATCAACACCCAACAAGGGATCCATGAACAAAGGGAGGTTAAGGGAATTAAACAATCAAGGAAGGATACTAGAAATAAAATCCTTAAATCAAAACTCAAATCCAAAAACATACTATGAATACATAGCCTTCAGAGAAGAAGAAATGTGAGAGAAATAGAAATCATCAAAATATATAGAATACACTTTCTGGGAGAGATTCAACGTATCAAATAACACTTTGATCTATGAGGAAATAAGGTTGGAAGGGCCAACACACCTCTAGAGAGTCTCCAAGGTCAAGGGAATCAAAATATTTCTGATAGAGGTGATTTTAGAAATAAAAAAAGTGATTAAGAGAAAAGAATATGATATTTCCCTTCCCATTATCACTCACATTAGTGTCACTGGCTAGCTGGTGGTGCTTGGAAGAATGTACAAGCTTTTGAAAGTCTTACCAACTAGTTAATGGGATCCTAACAACTGGACAATGGGATTCCTATAGGAACCCACATCTACCATCCACCCACCAGCTGACTAATGGGTTTCCTATTGGAATACCCTATTGTCATCCATCCATTGACTATTCGGTGGCCCTCTCCAGCTAAACAGTGGACCTTTTGTAGCCACTTTTTCTACAAGCCCCTATCCACTCTCATTTCAAACCCCTGAACACCCCCCATCCTATCAAGCATGGATAAAAAACACATCCCTCAGCCCCTTAAAAGGCTCAAATAGGAATAAACAACCAAAAATAAATGGTCACAACCATATATTAACATGAGAAACAAGAAGAGACAAGATAAACCTAGGTTTTTACCTGAACGTTGGTGTTAAGATGTTATATCCCCCCCACCATAAATGTTTTTCCCCCATAAATCCTAAAAAGAAAACTCCATAGAAAAGAGGTGAGGCCTCCACTCTCTCAAAAATTCCTTACACTCCCACATCTTATGAGAATCAAAATCATGTGCCACAATACCCAAACTAGAGGTATGGACTTCCCATGAATAACCTTCATATAAGAACCAATAATTTGAATCGGTTGCTCAGTCATGGTCATATCAGGTTCCACATCAAGGTCCTCCCAACTCAAAGCATGAGATGAGTCTAAAAGATACTTATTGAACTATGAAATATGAAACATGTCATAGATCGATGTCATATATAGTGGAAATCCAAACGATATGACACCTTTCCAATATGGTCAACAACCTCAAACAGTCTCACTTATCTAGGTGTTAACTTCCCCTATTTTCCAAGTCGTCAATGACCCGACCAAGGAGAAACTATCAAAAACACTCGATCATCAACCAAGAACTCAAATGGACATTGATTATGATCCATATAATACTTTTACTAGATCTATACCATTACCATTCTCTGAATAATAAACTAGATCTTAGATGTCATCTCCTAAACCAAATTAGGTCCCATAAAGGAAGCTTCACCGATATATAACCAACAAAATGGATATTTACAAGGCCGGTCATACAAGGACTCAAAGGGTTTCATTTTAATAGAAAAATGGTAACTATCATTATAGCCAAACTCAAACAGCCCAAAATAACAATCCTAAGCTCCTCTAAAGTCAAGGACACACGCATGAAGCATGGCCTTCATAATTTGTATAACCTGTTCTATATGACCATCAATATGAGGATGACACATTGTGATCAACTTTACCTGGTATCCCATCAACTCTCAGAGGCCTCTATAAAAATGTTATGTGAATTGAGGATCCCTATTAGAGATAGTAATAGATGAAACACCATGAAATATGACAATCTCTTGCACATACAAATTTCTCAAGTTCTCAACCTTGGTGGTATCACAAATGGGAATAAAGTGAACCAATTTAGTCCACTGATCTATCATCACACAAATTGCATTATTTTTTCAAGGAGTACATGAAAACCCAACAAAAAAGTTCATAGATATCTCATCTCACTTCCAAGTAAGAAGAATAAGTGTTTGAAGTAGGCCATAAGGCTTTTTATTCTTGGTCATAATCTGCTGACAAGTATAATAATGATAAAAAAAATCAATAATGTATCAATTCATAAATGGACACTAGAAATGAAATCTCATATCATAAAACATATTCATTGTTCTTGGGTGTACCTCCCCCTAGGAATGATGATAATATCTCTTCACAACATTTCTCATAGGCGACATAACAATATAGTGATTCTTGAAGCAAAGGATACCCTCTCAAGATAGAGACCATTTGTCAATGGTCTCCCCACCATATAAAAAATCCCTAATACCTCAAAAATAATTATCAATATGTTATTCCTATAATATCATCTTGATAAGAGAGGATGTCAACTGAACACTCACCAACTCAACCTTGACCTCAACCTCTCAGACTCCCAAATTTATATGAACAAAGATATCCATGAGGTTTCACTCCTCGGAAGATTATTTCACAGCCTGGGATAGAATTTTTATACTCAGAGCATCAACAAAAACATTTCCCTTAATATGAGTGTAGGCTATGTCAAAGTAAAAATATTACAAGTACTCCAGTCATCACCTATAACGTAGATTCAAATCTTTCTGTGAGAAGATATAACTCAATATTTTATGATCAGAGCAGACAGTAAACCTTTCTCTGAAAAGGTAGTGCCACCAAATTTTAAGTGTGTGCATCACAATTGTTAGTTCGAGATCATGTGTGTGATAGTTCTTCTCATTAGGTTAAAGCTGATGAGAACTATAAGTCATCGCATGATCACCCTATATGAGAATTCATCCCAAACCTGAACCTGGTGAATCACAAAAGACCACATAGCTTAGCCCTACCTCTAGAAGAGTAAACATTGTAGTTGAATTGAAAATACACTTAAACTCGTCAAGGGAAGTCTAACATTTTATGTCCCAAATGAACCTTACTTCCTTCTGAGTGAGAGTGCTCAATAGAGAAGCTAACTTTGAGAAATATTTTACGAACTGGCAAAATACATAGCTAATCCCAAGAAGCTTTAAATCTTAAAAAGACATTTTGCATTTCTTCCCAGGATATAACAACTTTCACCTTTTCAGGATCAACTAAGATACCATGTTCTAATACCACATGCCTTAAGAACTTCACCTCTTGAATCTATAAATGAAACTTTGATATCTCAACATAAAGTCAGTGATTTCTCAAAATTTCCAAAAACATGATCCTCCTTGAATTCAGATTAAACTGAGATTTTATCCATGAATACCATCATGAAAGAATAGAGGTAGTGGTGGAAAATCTTATTCATTAATTCCATAAACACGGTAGGATAATTGGTCAGATCAACTAGAATGACAAGGTACTTATAGTGGTCATACCTACTTCTGAAAACAGTATTAAGGATATCAGAATCCTTGATCTTAAGCTAGTGATAACTGGACCTAAGGTCAATCTTAAAGAACCACGCTTCCCCTTTTAGCTGATCAAACAAATTTTCAATTTGGGGTAACATATAATTTTTCTTGATAGTAACCCGATTGAGCTTTTGATAATCAACACATAAGCGAAGGGTTTTGTCGGACTTTTTGGAAAAAATCATGGGTGTTTCCAAAGGTCACACATTGAGATGAATGAAGCCTTTGGACATAAATTCATCCAACTAAATCTTTAATTCCTTCAGTTTAACTTATGTTATTTGGTAAGAGGGTATAAATATAGGTTGGGTACCTGACACTAAGTCAATTAAAAACTCCACCTCCCTTACCAGTGGCAAACCAGGAAATTTTGATGGAAAAACATCTAGAAATTAAATAACTACTAGAAGAATATTGTAACGTTCTGTGTTTTGAACCGGATGAAAAAATGTAGAAAGTAAAAAAAAATTAACTAGGAAGGTCGGTTTTAAAACCAAGCATCATAACTTTTTGTTTTCGATAGTCGACACTATGGAATTGATAGAATAAAAATATTGAGTTTATTTTATTGATACGCGTGTTTGTTTCTTTTCAAAAAATGAAATAACTCTCAAACAGTGCGTCGTGTGAGAAATCTGAGACCACCGTTAGGTCCAGAATGCCAGGTTTACCCTAGGTAGGGTATAACCTTGATTCGCATCGGGTTTTTGGCACCCTCGCACATGATAATTCTATCTTTATTTTTTATTAATTAATTATTCCAGTTTTTAAATAATAAATAATTATTTTCTCTCAAATGGTGTGTCATATGATAAATCTGAAACTACCGTTAGGTCTGGAACGCCGGGTTTACCCTAGGTAGGGTATAAGCTTGATTAGCATCGGGTGTTTGGCACCCTCGCACTTGATAATACCGTCTTTATTTTTAATTAATTAATTATTCCAATTTTTAAATAATAAATAATTATTTTCTCTCAAACGGTGCGTCAAATGAGAAATCCAACACCACCAATAGTTATGGGACGTGGGGTTTACCCTAGGCAGGGTATAACCTTTGTGAGCGTTGGACTTTTGGTTATATCGCACCCGAAGATAATTTATTTGTATTTTAAATATTTTATTTGCAATTGGATATATTAATAATTTTATTATTAATATTATTATTTATTTTGAAAACAATAAATGAAAATGCACATCCACAATTAATAAATTTTTCGCGGTGTAAATAATAATTGGGTAATGTAATAAATGTGATATTATTAATTATTCGAATTAAATACAAATGCGCAATCAATATTTATTTAATAATCATTATCCTTTTTTATGGTTATTGTTTTTAAGTTATTAATGGTGTAATTGATGGGTTGAATTAAATAATTATTATTATTTTAATTATTGTTATTATTATTATATTGGGACAAAAACATTGAGGTATATCTATATATATGAGATTAAATATATATATATATATAGTTATATATATATGTGCAGGTGTATATATATGAATATACATGTGTGTGTGTGTGTATATATATATAACACGTATATAAATGGGTGGATATTTATTGTTGGGTTGGATAAAATATTATTAATTACCCACATAAATGCACGTAACTTAAATCAAGATGCAAACCATTTAAGTTTTTAGTCCAAATCTTTAAAGCGAGTCATGACGTGCGCATGCGCACCCTGTTGCGGGTCGTGGGCAGCTGTTAAAATTAATTAAATGTTTGCCCGGGTTTTCTGTAAAATTTTAAATCGCATCATAGTGCAACATTCGGGTTAAAAATAATTAAAAAGGATTAAAGGAAATTAATGGAATTTAAAGAGGGATAAAAATAAATAATAAAATAGATATGGTTGGAGAGAAATTAAAAATAATTTAAAATGAGGTAAACCTATTTTAATTATTTATTTCATTTCTTCCACCATTTTATTTTTATTATTTTATTTAGTTATCTTCTTTTTATTTTTTCCTTTTCCTTTTCTTTCCTTTCCTTTTTATTTCTTTTTTTCTTCTCCTCCTCTCCTCCTCCTCTCATGTGTGTGGTGCACCTCTCCTCCCTAGGTGGTGCGCACCACCTTCTCCTCCTTTCGGAAGATCGTCGTGCCTCCGTTCGTCGTCTGTTTTCTTCACCGCCAGGTGCGTTGTAAACCTCTCGGTAAGTCTTATCCCACGCACCAAGAATTGTACGATCTCCTTCTCTATCCTTTGCGCAGTTCGCCGTAGAAGGATTTTACCTTATTTTGGGAGTTTTCTAAAATCATCTGTTATATTCTGTTTTAGGTCAAATCAAAGCCTATCACGGATCATAGGATCATCTGCGACCATAAGGTAGGGTTTCTACTCTCTTTCCCTCTGTTTCGTTGCGATTTATAAAAAATGCATCGTTGTGTCGTTAGTCGGTGTCTACCGGTTTTGTACAAATTCACCCAAATTCATTAATTAATTTGTTTCGCATAGTTGTTGTGACCGTATTGATCATGAATTAATTTTTTTAATTTGTTGCAATAAGGTCAAACACCCCTTGGGGCGTGCCGATGTGGTCAGTATAATTTCTGTTAGCCCAAACTTTTAATTTATTTAATTGCATGTGTTGCACAACCTATTTTTTGTTGTGTTCAATTTAAATAATTAATTTAGATTAATTATGAATCTTGAATTATTGAATCTTTGGTGGTTGGTTGTGCTGGTTTATTTATTATTAAAAAGTTTCTTTATTTCCATGTTTTTCACAACCTATTTTATTGTGTTTAATTTAAATAATTAATTTAGATTAATTGTGAACTTTGGAATTTTTGGATCTTGGTAGTTGATTGGTATAATTTATTTATTTATTTAAAAGTGCATTTATCTTCTTATATTGATGTGGTACTTTGCCTTGTTAAGATTGTTGTGCTGAAATATTTAATTTGCACTGTGTGATACACGGGTGTACCTATTTGGTTTCAAACTGTAATTACATATGTTGATATCATATTTGCTGCTGTGAAAACATTAATTAAATTCAGGGTGGGGAAAGAAGGTGGGTCCCATATTAAGGGTCACGCTTAGACCCTTCGTTCCAGACGGTTACCTCTATGTGTCGGGGGGCGGTGTTCTTGGCTTTGTCGGACCGAGACTTCCCCGGGCTTTCTAATACTTATGAGTGATACCGGTTCCAAAAGGGCCATCAGGACGGATCTGTTGGCAATGTGTCTAAGGCAGTCTTGGATGACACTCGACCCCTTTTTGTGAGATTGGGACAGACTCGGGGTAAAGCCATGCCACGAGCGATACTTGGTCTTTCGAAAGATTACCTTAGACGGACTCGGTGGTATTGGATAATTGAAGGATGTTCCATAGCGATACCTTCAAGATGGGATGGGACTCCAACTCTCAACTTGAACATTAATAATGATGCAATGAAGGTTTATATTAATGTCGTTGTTAGTCTCTTGAAATTTGAGATATTTTCTGGTATGTTGAAACATACCTATGTTGTGGGTGCCGACCTACTAGGATTTTATCTCACACTCTGCTCGGGCGTCGTTGACACATGATTAGATTATATGTTCGCAGTTATTGACAAAGAGAAGTGTGTTGATTCTGATTCTTGATTGATTGTTGCTGCTTAGGATGGAGACTGGGGTAGAGGACCGAGTCTTGCTCGTGATGCAGTTGTTGCACTTTGTTTTTTTTCTTTTTAGTTGATAGCATGCTTGGGTTCTGTTTTCTGTACTTTCAATTTAGACATGCATCATGGTGTGACATCGTTTTGTGAGCTTTTTCACTTTAGTATTATTCATTTGGATTATTTATATTAATTCCACTGTGATAATACCTATTACCTATGAAGGCATAGTCTCCCCCTCAGACACAAAAAGGCCCTCGCTGCTAATCGGCTACCTCTGGCGTTCAGGGAGATGCGCTTGAGGTCATGTAACCCACCGGTCTGGCCACCGTCTTAGAGGTGAGCCGGGTTGGTATGTTACAAAGATCACCACATGTACATTCCTACCCTAGTTCAAAATTATACAGAGATATCATCCTACCTAGCTCTAGAAATGGAGGTTCAACTCATATAACCATTGGGTCCCATTCTCCATGAAAAACATGGCATTCCCATCAGGGGAAGTAGAAGAGACATACCAAAAGCAATGGTCAATACATGCTTTATAAACCACCAACCAATCCATGATGAGAATGGAATCCAAAGGTTTTATATCTAAAACAAAAAATCCCCATATGAGATCAATTTCTAATAAATAGAAAGTATAAGAGTGGAAACAGATACCCTGCTCTCTCTTCATCCTAAGAGGCATAGAAATTTCTATTACATAAGGCATGAGATCCATAGGATTATTCAAAAAGTACACAGTGTGGGTAGATATGAAAGAAAAATGAGACACCAGTATCAAATAAAGCATTCACTAAGAATGAAGCAATAATAATGGTACTTCTCACTATCGTTGGACCCACATTGATTCCCATTGGAGTCTCATCCACTACGTGAAGAAGCTCCATTCTTGATAATTGTGGTTAGAACCCCTTTGTTCTTGAATCATCTAACAATATCATAGATCCTCTCAGTACGATTGAGCTCATACCATTACATGGGGTGTTAAAAACATGGAAAAACCTATGTAAGTGATTTGAGTGTCCATATGATCTATAGATCTATGGTTCCTCCATGAAATCACGCTTCGAATGCCCAACTTTTCCACATTGGAAACAAGTTAGTGGTCCTTTACTAGATACTAAATATGGTTTAGAGAAAGTCTGATATTAAGAACCACCACTACTATTTACACCATGAGATTCATTCTACTTACTCTTCCCTTTAAAGGAACCACTAAAGTTACCACTAGGAGTATGAAGAACTCTTTCTAACCCTGACTTGCCAACCAAGTCAAGTTCCTCCATCAAAGATCTATCCAGAACATCAGTATATGAGGTAAGGTTTAGCATGAAGACCACAGATCAAATATCTGACTAAAGAACCATATCAAACCTTTAGGCCTTTTGTTTCTCATTTGATACCACCTCAAGTGAAAACTAAGTAAGTTCATTAAAACAATTGGCATACTGAGTCATTGTCATTTCACCTTAATGAAGGTTAGAAACTCCATGGACTTAGACAATACCATAAATTCTAGATATAATTGCTATGTGAAAAGGTTTATGAAATATTTCCACTCTAATCCCTCATTCTTCTTCACCGAAACTATAACATCCCACCACCTCCTACTAAACCCTCCAAGTTTGAAGATGACACATTTCACCTTGATGGAATTTGGAGCCTCTAAAAACTCGAGGAGTTGATCAATATTTTTCAACCAATCCTCTACCTCTTGAGGATAATTTTTTCCCTAGAAATATGGTGATTTTTTATGTAGAAACTCATGTGCATGATCTCTATTATCATACCTCTAAGGTATAACCTATATAGCCTGAACGAGAACAGGCTTTGCCAGTTGAACTAGAGATTGGACCACACACACAACAAACTCTACAAGTTCCTGATCAATTAGAGGGTTCTCTTATTGTGTTTCATCAGCAGCTCCCTCCAAAATTTTGTTCAAACGTCTTCTTGGGGGCATGGTCCTACACAACATCAACAGATAAAAAGGAAACATTAGTCAAGAGACATGATATTATTAACTCTATCAATCAGAATTCAAATTGGAAACATAAATCTCATATCAAAGCTGGGGGAAAGTCTAGATTCAGACCAAATAACTCATCAAAGACATTTTTCCCCAGAAACCCATGGTAACTTAAGGATCGTTATGATGAGAGTTGGCCAAACACTCACTCATATCCTACAACTAAAGTCCTGAAAATCTTGTCTCCTGTCTACCGAGATATCCCAAACTACATACCAATATCCAAGAAGGACAAAACCTCCTTTGATACCAGTTTTTCTTGAACCAACCCGAATAACCTACTTAAATGGTACTCAAATCAATCCTTACATGGGCTGAATGGCGTTCCTAATCCCCATGGGATG
The DNA here is from genome assembly GCA_963277665.1 of Viscum album. Classification (NCBI taxonomy): domain Eukaryota; kingdom Viridiplantae; phylum Streptophyta; class Magnoliopsida; order Santalales; family Viscaceae; genus Viscum; species Viscum album. The sequence continues at coordinate 772,601,754 of OY728131.1, read as the reverse complement.
ACAAACTGTGTATGGGCATCAAATACAATCAAGAGGGAATGCTTTTTCCATAAGAATAAATCATCAAGACAAATCAGTGTATAATAATCAATAAATAGTCAGTATACCAAACACACATCAAGAGAAAAGTACAAAAAATAGAAAAATACAAGTCTAGAAAATGAAACATCAACCTGAGTCATCACATGACCATCAAATACATAACCATATGATCTCCTCATAACAATTGGATCACACACTCCACCAGTCACTGCTAACTCCCAAGCTCACACTATCATGAACACCCACCACCTTTGAGTGGTGCTTTACTTTTTCCTAGACCTAGCATAAGAAAGTCTATAAATTCCCAAAGGAAAAAAGTAGGGTGTGAGAAACAAATCCCAGTAGGATCTCACTAAGTATTTCATAAGAAATCCATGTCAGATAAACCAAAAATTCTCAATTTTGAGTAAAAAATGGCATGGTAATCTTTTCACAGTTTATATCAAAACATGTTTTTCAAAAAATTTCAATGGCTAGTAAAAAATATATTTTAAATTTCATTTCCTTCAAAATAGACATAAATAAGAATATTTTTCAAAACGATCATGAAAAATAATTTCTATCAAATCATGAATGAATAATAATTTCTACCAAACATTATCATGTATAAATCATTATAGTCATAACACTATGGTTAAGAGTCTCAAGATTGGGTTAGTATAATATTCTCACACATATAAATGAAATACGACTCTAGGTGTGCACACTTCTATAGATCCCAATCCTAGGGGGATAGAAGAACACCACAAAAGAATGAAATTTTTCCCTCATTATGTTTAGTCATCATTATCACCATAAATCCATTACTAAGTAGAGATAATATATTCCCAACATGTGTTATTCTTGCCTCACTACCCAAGCTCCCAGGTGATTTAAGGAAATAAATCATACTTGGGAATATCACTCATTTTAATCAATCTCAAAACATTTAAATCAATCATATTAATCGACCCCAAGTTCATGTTTCAAAACATGTCATTTCATTTAAAAAACTAGCATCAAATGGTTTTCATCAAAAACTCATGCCTTTAAAATCAATTCATTTAATTTTAAATCATAAAATGTTTCATTTCATATCTTATCCAAGTACATTATCAAAATCATGCTTCAAATCATTCATTTCAATTCAATATCATTTTCCAAAAATCAACACTTTATCTTAAAATCCATTCTCAAAGAGATTTCATCATGCACGCCATATCATTTTAAAATAATTTATCAAGAGACTCAAATAAATATTTGGAAATAAATTGGAAATCCATTTCAAATTAAGCAAGCAACAACAGTTTCAAATGATAGTAATTTCTTTACAAAACCACCTACCTCAATTCATGATAACGGAAAAACCCAATAAGGGATCAATGAATGAAGATAGATGAAGGTCTATAACCGATCAAGTAAGGGTCCTAGAACAATCCCCAAATCAAAACTCAAATATAAAAACATCCCATGAATATATAACCCTTGGAGAATAAGAAACATGAGGGAAATATAAAGCATCAAAAGATCTAGAATAGACTTACTGAGAGAGATTACATGCATCAAATGACACTTCAATCCATGAGGAAAAAAGGTTTGAAGGGAAAAAACACCTCTAGAGAGTCTCCAAGGTCCAAGGAATCAAAATAAGTTTGAGAGAGGTGGTTTTATAAATAAAATGGGAGATTAATTGAAAAGAAATATGATACTTCCCTTCCCATTCTCACTCACATTAGCATCATTAGCTAGTCAATGACTCCCACCAGCTAGCTGGTGATGCTTGGTAGAATACCCAAGCTTTTGGAAGTCCCATTGGCTAGTCAGTGGGCTCCTATTGGATAGCCAGTGGGATTCCTATAGGAACTCACTTCTGTCAGACACCCATCGACTGGACTATGAGTTTCCTGTTGGAAGACCCTTATGTTAGCCTTGGACCAGTTAGTCAGTGGATCTCACCGGCTAGCCAGTGGACCTCCTGTATCCATTTTGGCTACAGGCCCCTGTCTACTCTCTTAACAAACCCCCAAATGCCTTCTGGACTCTCAATCATGGATTAAAAACACATCCCATGACCCCTCAAAAGGATCAAACAAGATGAAACAACCAAGAATAATCAGAAATAACCAGATATAAATATGAAAAACAAGAAGATCCATGATAAACCATGGTTTATACCTAGAAGTTATTGTTGGGATGTTACATAACCTCAATATTTTTGGGTGTCCTATTACACTAGAGTTGGATTAACAACAATGAGGGGATTATTAATGATGTATGGAGGGCCACATATGTTTTTAGTGATTTATATATTTATGATTGCATGTACATGACATGTTTGACCATTTATCATATTGAACATTCATTGATATTTTTCAATTATTTATACAATTATTTAATATATTGGGGATTAGTTTATATTGAGTTTGACATGGTGTTTAGGAATGAAGGTTTTCATATAGGACTTATTTATGGAAATCATTTATTTTCTTATTGATTATTGTTAAATTGTGGCTTGTAGCAATATAAGGAAAATCACACCCTAACAACACCTTATACCTTTAGCACTAATCATCAACCTATGATGATCAGAAGATGTATATGAGGTCAGGTGATGATCTATTTTGGATGACATGGTCATACTGAGGTTGGTCTTTATATTGATCATGTGTTAGAGAACTTGTGGCAGTCAGCGGTGGATTTTTTTTCCCCACTAGATTGTTTAGGGTATTTCACCATCAGGGGAGTGATAGAGATTGAGTAGACCAGAACATGGAATGATAAAGGTTGATGTGGTGTTTTTTTCATAACAAGGATTTTTTTGGTTAGAGTGGACACTCAAGAGGGGGGGTGAATTGAGTTCTAATTAAAAATTTCCATTAAAAATATTTATATTAAAATCCCCCAAATTAAATAATAAGCTAAACTGTAGTGAATTTATAAATCTTGAAAGGTTTCAATCAATTTCTCAAAGATTGATTATTTCTCAGTTAACTTAATCTGAAGATTAAGTTAGCTTTTGAAACTAATTTACTGGCTAACAAAAATTACAAACACTTGCTAGTTTAACTATCAGAGTTACTTCAAAATAGATTTGTATTTAAAGTAATTAGCAGCGGAATATTCAATATAGTTTAAAACAAAATAAACAAGCACAAAAGTTTTAACCAAGAATTTTAGTCTCAAGCCGAGACTTAGTCCTCTCAAATAGTCTATATAAACTTTGATCCACACCCTGGATCGGGGTTAAACAATAGTACAAAGACTGTCCAGGTACTAAGACCTCTACCACAGTTCTTCGTGGGAAAAACAAAACAATAGCACATAGGCTATCCAGGTCACACTTGACCTATACCACTATCCACAGTGGGATACAAAAGAGTAAGGGAAAGACTGAGTGAGGATTTATAAATCCTCTAGTTCAGCATAGGAGATAGAGTGTGTTTGAATATACAGAGAACACACGCTGCTCAAAATGTAAATAAATGAAACACAATAGAGCTAAACAAATAGAGATGAGTTTAGAATACTCTATGTGTTTTGAGTGAAGATCTGGACTCCTTGGATTGATGCAGATTAAGCTTTGAGTCCTTCTCTGGTTTTTTTCAAGAAAGAGAGTGTCATTTTTGTATTTGACTTCCAGGTTCAGGTTGATCAGTTTGATCAGCTTGAGTGTAGGTGAAATAATTGAAGCTCTTTACTCCTTGAATGCTTAGGTTCTATATATTAATTATGTATTCTTTCTTCTTCTTCTATGCATGTAAGTCCTTTTGTTTCTCCATAAGATTTTCTTGTATGTGCATGGAAAAGATTGATTGATTCTCGTCGTCTTATTTAGAAGTTCTAGGTTCCCTATATATATCTTCAGCTCTGACAATGGTAATGATTACCTTTTTACGGGTACAAGGTAGGGTTCCTGACATGCCAACAACTATCATTAATTAATGGCAGAAGCATTAAAAACAACAAATATGACCGTTTCTAAATAAAAAAATAGAAATAGAGTTTAGAGATATAGTGACGGGTTTCCATCGGTAGCTCTTAGTATCAGTGAGCTTGTAACGGTGGACTTGAGTCAGTAGGTCTGTATCATTAGTTGTTACTCTCTATAATGGTAGCTCTATGTATCGGTAGCTCTTTCCATCGGTATCTCCTTCTATCGATAGCTCCTTCTATCTGTAGCTCCTTCTATATCAGTGACCCATATTGGTGACATTCTTGTATCGATAGACTTTGTAGTGGTAGCTGTCTGTCTGTATCATCAGACTTGTATCAGTAGCTCTTCTTATCGGTAGCTGTCTGTCTGTCTGTTTGTATCAGTAGCTTATATCGGTAACTATGTATATACCGGTGGACTTACTCTATTGGTAGGTCTGTATCAGTCAACTTGTGCATGTCGGTAGACTTATTCTATCGGTATCTTAGGTGTAATGGTGACTATCTGCATACCGGTGACCTTATTCATATCGGTATACTTTTGTACTGGTGTACTTAGCCTTATCGGTAGCTGTTGTGCATACCGGTGGACTTACTCTATCAGTAGTTGTTCTACGCAAAACATATCCAGATTGAGTTAGAATTATTTCAAAGCATGTATAGACATAGATAAACATTGATTAACATATTCCAATGATAATTTTGATATTTTTGTCAACCTAATTCAATGAACACATATTAAAACATAATTGAGATTATCAAAACAGATGAGGTCAAAAATCTCTCCCTTTTTGATAATCACAAATTATGGTATTATAACCCAAAATAATCATTAAGATATCAGTATAAAATATATTGAGTCTGGAATTTTCAAATGTATCAGAGAATAGAGTATTACATGCAAATGTATCAGAGGTATGAAACAACTGTATAAAACAAATGTACCAGAGGTAGAATTGTATTAGGGTAAAATTATATTATGCTCATATTTCTCCCCTTTGATATTATTTCCCCCTCTTTATATTATTTCTCCCCCTTTATATTATTTCTCCCCCTTTGTGATTAGAAAAAAGAAGTAAATAATGAATTAGAAAAGTAACGGAAAGTAGGAGAGAATGAAAGCACTTATATATTAGTTGAGGCAAAAAATACATAGAAGTACAGAATTGAACCAAAAATAATACAAGTTATTCCTATCAAAGGTCCTATCCACTAATAAATCCACCTCCTGAATTTCCACTTTGTATTTGTCTTTGGGTTCGGAGGTAGACTCAGGCTGGGTAGCTTCAGTAGAAGGCTTGGGAATTCCAGAAAGCACTACTAGAGGTTGAGAAATAGAGACTATTCCTGGCCTGTATTGGGTTTCTCTCTGTGTGATCATAGGAGTAAGGCTCTGGATTGCTTGGATTGGATTTATTTTAGGAATGGGGGCAGACTGAGCAGAGGCAGGCAGGGCTGGAGGTACAATGATAGGAGTATTGTCTGCATGCAGAAATGGCAGCAAAAGATTCCTAAAGTCCATAATGATTCCTCCTCCTCTTTCCATAGAAGAAATGAAATCATCCTTGTTCTCCATAAATTCATCTAGAGATGGAGTCAAATCCCTGAGCTTGCTGACTTGTTCTTTGAAAGCTTGAGTGACTGGGGATAGTTTCAGGTTTTTTATCAGAAGATTGAAATGATTGTTCAACCGATGCTTAGTGTAGATCCTTTGAAAATAGAAATCAACTTTGTCTTTGACCTCTTTTTTAGAATCAGCGGCCTCTCTCATAAAATTATGAACAATTTTCCCTATATCCCTAGTGGTAGTCACCACTTGGGTCAAAGCAGCATAGTCTACAAAGCCACTAGTAGAAGATTTTCCAATCTCTTCTCTTATCACAGCTCGAACCTGATCAATATCCAAAGAAGACCTGGTAGTACTCAGATGTGCAATAGAAAAGGCAACTGTTTCTTTAAAGGATTTATTCATCCCACTTATGAGATTTTTCACAAGAGAGTCCTGGGTGCTGACATGTTATTCCACGGAAGTCTTAAATTCCTCAAAAACAGATACCATCTGGCCAACTACACTTTTCACAAAAGCCAAGTCTTTGTCTGCTTGAGATTTAGAGCTCATATAGGATTCTAGAGAGACAACTGACTTCTTTATAGATTCAACATCCTCTTCCAATCTTGAAATTTGATTCTGGAAGGTCTTGACTTCATTCATCGGCTCTTCCATAGTGCTTGACACAATACATCCAAGAGAGAGTTCAAATGATTTTTCTATTTTGCTCAGTTCTTCAACAAAGCAGCTCTTTAATTCTGCAACAGATGCAGTCCAAGTCTCCTCCAACTCAGCCTTTAAAGATTCAAGATCAGCCTTAGTAACCATATTTTCAGGCACAACTACAGGTGATCTCACTACTATAAATACGGCTTTTATCAACGCTAAAAATGGCATTTAACAGCGCTATAAAAGCGCTATAAATGTTGGCGAAGATAAGGGGGGGTCCCCTTTATCAGTGTTAAAACAAAGCACTGATAAAGGGGTCTTTTATCAGCGCTTTTTTAGCGTTGATAAAAGACCCCTTTTATCAGCGCTTTGTTTTAGCACTGATAAAAGTTTAAAAAAAACCTGCCAATCGGGGGGGCTTTTATAGCGCTTGATCCCCCCTTTTACAACGCTTTTTTGCCCCCCTCCAGCGCCCCACACGCACCCCTCCACCCTTTATCAGCGCTAGCCCCAGATTCACCCATGCGCGCGCATCCCTTCCTCCACCCGGATTTGATCTCGATACCTCCCCCCTGCGCGCCTGAAGCCTTTTCCACTCCCCTATATTGATTTTTTCTCCTATTAATGATATATCTATTTATTTATATATATATATTTAGTTATATTTATTCGTATAATAATATATATTTATAGTAATATATATATATAGTTATATTAATATAAATATATAGTTATATTAATATATATATATTTATAGTGATAATAATATATATATTTATAGTTATATCAATATATATATGTAGTTATATTAATATATATATAGTTAGATTAATATATAGGTATATAAATATTCATATATTTGTATTTTAAATAAAATGGATATTAGTTATTATTTAGACAAAGCTAATATATTTTATATGTAAATATATTTTATTATTTATATTTATAATTAAATTTTTAGGTGTGAATATATAAAAAAATATGTGCATATAGTTATATATTTGATTATAAATAGTAGTGAAATATAAAAACGATAAAATTTCAAAGACATAATATCAATATGAATGTAATACCTTGGAATAAATTTAGTCCCCACCAAAAAAATCCAATAATACCCCCTTAAATGAGGCTGAAAATCCACAAAATGTTAAAAAAATTGGGGTACCCCGACTAAAAACTCAGTTTTGGAGGAATTCTGGACCTTTTTTGGCATCAAAAAAACCTTTAATAGGTTTTTATGAGGTCGCAATGACGTAGATCTCGTCGCAGGCTTCGATTTGATATGTGGTAGATCTTAAACGGATACTCGGATCAAAAGTTATGCCCGTTTGAAGTTCGGGTTGCGTTTTCAACATATTTTGGATCTTTTTTTATTTTATTTTTTATTTTTTTAGTCTTCAAATTGTTATTAAATGACTATTAATCCATAATAATTAGAAAATTGTTAATTAAAAATATTTTTTTTATTTTTTTATAAGCCATTTTCACTAAATATCTTATATATTAAGTATATTAAGTGTAAATGTATATTTATACTTATCTAAAATATATTTAAAAATTATATATTATATTTATATCAATATAACTATATTTATATATTTATATATTAATATATTATTTTTAATTAATTTTTTTTGAAGTTGACCCTTTATCAGCACTTTTAAAAAAAGCTCTGATAAAGGCTCCCCCTTTATCAACGCTACTAAAAAAAGTGCTGATAAAGGGGTACCCTTTAACAGCGCTAAAAAAAGCACTGTTAAAGGGGGTAACTTTATCAGTGCTAAAAAAAGTGATGATAAAGGGATACTTTTATCAGTGCTTTTTTTAGCGCTGATAAAGGTACCCCCCCCCCCTTTATCAGCGCTTTTTCATTAGTGCTGATAAAGGGTGGCGCCGGGAATGCCCAGTTTTGTGGTAGTGTCTTTCTGAAAAAATACTAGCCACAAAGACATTCATAACATATTGAATGGATGATATCAATGAGGTTTCCATTCTTCTTACCTCTTCCACAAATGAGGTCTTAGGATTAGACTTCAATTGGTCTAGATCATCTTTTCTTACCACATCTTTAGGTAAAAACTCAGAAAGGATATTATAGTTAACTTGTGGTCTATTGATGGGTGTCTCATCTTCAGAATCAGGATAGTCTAACCCACAGATTACAAAACCTGGGTCTTCAGCCCAGTCTTCAATCTCAACAGCTACTGAAACATTGCCAAATTTGGTAGGATTCTCCCCCTCAATCTATGCATTCTCCTGTATAGAAATAGCATCCTCATCAGCTCGGTCTTCCTTAGAATAATCCTCCACAACCATTTCTAATTCAACAGTAGGAGGCTCCTCATGAATAGGTGCAGGTCTATCTACTTCATCAAGAACAGCCTCTATAGGCACAACAAGACTTCCAATCAATGGACTCAAACTCAAGGTGTTCTCATATAAGTTATCAGAAACGTGTTCTCCACTTTCATGGACTTCTTCTTCATTTTCTGGAACAGACTGGTCTTCCTCATCAATAGGGGCTTCTTCATTGCTTACTCCCAACATTGTTTCCTTTCCAGATGATACAACTTCAACAATAGGACTTGGAGGCAAGTCTGGATCCCTTCCATCAGCTATAGAGGTATCCTCCTCATCAGTATCATCACTATACTGAGGTTCCTCTTCATCAGGTCCTATACCTAGATCCCTCACATCCTTAGGCCTAGAAGGATGATCCACAGGATTAAACTTATCATATAGCTTCCCTTTTTCACTGACCCATTCTCTTTTCCACAGATTCCAATTGATCTTCATGTATTTACAAATAGTGCTCGTGATGCAAAAATTGTTCCTTACCACCACTGTCTCATCTTGAGACTCGGCTACTCCCTTCACTTTGATCATAACTGAAATTAGCTTTGCAAAGAATAGAGCATTAGTTTTTGATTTCGGCCTGGTCATATCTTTAATCTGAATCATCATAAGCCTGCCCAAATTTACCTTGACACCATGCCTCAGCAAATGCAACAAATAAACATCTTGGTACTTCAAATTTGCAAAGTCCCCTCTTCTTGGACTTAGCACGTGTTGGATGAACTTGAAAAGTAACCGGTTCTCTCCATCCATTTCTATAGTGACTACTTTTCTAGGTGTTCCATCTCCTGTTAATTCTTCCAAGGCAGCTTCATATTCAAAGATGTTACTAGTAAGAGGTACTGATTTCGAGAAATACCTAAACTCTCCTTCATGTAGAACTCTCAGGCACTCAGCCCACTCAATAGAAGAAAAAGATGTTGTCTTTCCATTTACTACTAATATCATTATATTCTCCTTTTCAGATTTCTCAAAGTGAAGAAACTCATAGAATTCTTTTACCAGCTTCAGATAATAAGGAACATTGTTATTCGAGAAGCATTCTACCCATTTTTGATCTTCCAGCACTTCAAGAACTAGAGACTTACTGGTCATCAACCATTCTGTGCATAGCTCTTTCTCAACTACTATTTCTCTTTAGACGAGGTGCAGATTTGTAGGTTTCTTCACTTCACTAGACTCTCCTTTGAGTCTTTTGGCATTCGGCTCATCATCCTTTTCGCTGACTGAAGGTCTCTTCACTCTTTTCATTCTGTGAATCGCGAGGCTTAGGGTTCGAGAGAAACGAAGGTTTGGAAGCTAAGGTTTGAAGGTAAAGGGTTGAGGTGGATTGAGAGAGGTCAAGACTTATGTTTTATCATTTAGGAATCACAAAATAAATAAAACATAATAAATATAATACAAACGATATAGATTCTGACAGCTAAAGATTCGAAGTTTAAAAACAGCACAAACTAATGGTGAGATGTACCAGTGAGGATTCCTACCGGTGAGGTATATCGGTGAGTTTCACTAACAGTGAGGCATATCAGTGAGGTTCACTGACAGTGAGGTTTCTAACGGTGAGGTTTGTCTAACGGTGAGGTTTGGCTAACAGTGAGGTTTGTCTAACATGAAGTTTATCATTCCAAACTCATGTCTAATGTAACTTAACCTATCTGAACTTAAAGTTTTGGTGAATATGTCAGCTAATTGATGTTCAATCCCTATAAATTCAAGAGTAATATCACCTTTTTGGTAATGATATCTCAGAAAGTGGTGTCTTACATCAATGTGTTTGGTCCTAGAGTGAGATACAAGGTTCTTTGAGATATTAATCGCACTAGTGTTATTACAGTTTATAGATACATGTCTAAACTGATATTTGTATTCCAATAATGTATGTTTCATCCACATAATTTGTGCACAACAACTACCAGTAGCAATGTATTCTGCTTCAGCAGTAGAAAATGCAACAGAGTTCTGCTTTTTACTACACCATGATACTAGGGACTTACCTAGAATATGACATGTTCCGGAAGTGCTCTTTTAATACACAAGGCATTTTTAGAAGATCCAAAAATAATATCATTAACATATATTTTCACTATTAAAACATCTTTGGAAATTCTTTTAATAAAAAGAGTTGGATCAACAATCCCTTTAGAAAAACCTTTTGAAATAAGAAACTTACTTAGTCTATCATACCAAGATCGTGGAGCTTGTTTTAAACTATATAAAGCTTTAGAGAGCTTAAAAACTCAATTTGGAAAATGAGGATTAGTAAATCCAGGTGGTTGTTCAACATAAACATCTTCAATTATAAAACCATTTAGAAAAGCACTTTTAACATCCATTTGATATAACTTGAAATTCAGATGAGAAGAATAGGCAAGTAGAATCCTAATAGCTTCTAATCTAGTTATAAGTGCAAAGGTTTCATCATAGTCTATTCCTTCCTCTTGACTATACCCTTGTGTAACTAACCTTGCCTTGTTTCTAACTATGTTCCCTGATTCATCAAATTTATTCCTAAAAACTCATTTAGTGCCTATAGTCAAAGTGTCCTTAGGTTTGTTAACTAATTCCCAGACTTTGTTTGTTTCAAATTGATTTAATTATTCTTGCATATCCATTACCCAAAATTCATCATTGATTGCATCATTGATATTTTTAGGTTCTAACTGTGAAAGAAAGGCTTGATGTTCAACCTGATTTTTTAGAGAATCTCTAGTTTGTGTCCCTCTATCAAGATTACCTACAACAGCATCTAAAGGATGATTCTTTAGAATCCTAGTTGATCTAGTAAAGGTAAGACTAGAAATTTCAGGTTCTTCTGTAGGTTTAATTCCAACAGAATCGGGTTCTGGAAAATTTCTAGAGTTGCTTGGTTTTATAGTAGGTTCACTTCTCTTACCATTAAGGTCCAAAATAGATAGATCTTCTTCAAGATTTTCAAGAGAAGACTTAGGTTCATGCAGATCAGTTTCATCAAATTTGACATGTACTAATTCCTCTACACATTTGGTTCTTTTATTGAAGACTCTATAAGACTTACTGGTTATAGAGTAACCTAGAAAGATTCCCTCATCACTTTTAGAAGCAAACTTGTCGAGATTATCCTTAGTATTAAGAATAATGACTTTACAACCAAAAACTCTGAAGTAACTAACTTTAGGTTTTATATTATTCCACAGTTCAAAAGGGGTCTTTTTAAGAACAGGTCTAATCAAGACTCTATTTATAATATAACAAGCTGTATTTACAGCTTCAGCCCAGAAATAAACAGTTAAGTCATATTCATTAAGCATAGTTCTTGCAATTTCTTAAAGGGTCATATTTCTTCTTTCTACTACATCATTCTGCTGAGGTGTCCTAGAGGCAGAGAAATTGTGATTATAGCCATTTTGTGAGTAATAAGATTTAAACTCGTGATTTTCAAACTCATGACCATGGTCACTTCTCAAGTTCTTAATCTTAAGTTCACTAAGGTTTTCTACAGACTTGGAGTATTTCATGAAATAGGAACAAGATTCACTTTTGTGAGCAAGAAAATATACCCAAGTATATCTAGAAAAGTCATCTACTAAGACATAGACATAGTGCTTCCCATTCAAACTATAAACTCTAGAAGGTCCAAACAATTCCATGTGACCCAACTCGAGAGGTTGAGAAGTTGAAACTTCTTTCTTTAATTTGAATGAAACTTTATGTTGTTTTCCCTTTTGACAGGGAGTACAAACTTTGTTTGTTGGGAATGTTAGTTGAGGTAGGTCTCTAACTAAATTTTTCTTAGTCAGTTTCTTAAGTGAGTGAACATTGTAGTGTCCTAATCTTCTGTGCCAAAGCTAGGATTCTTTATGAAAATCATTTAAACAAGTAATATTTTTCTTAGCTAAAGAGTTTAAATCCACAGCATAAACATTTTCATTTCTTAAGGCAGTAAATACCAAAGCATTTTTAGAATCAAAAACATTGCAAGCATCATTTTTAAATTTAACATTAAAACCATCATCACACAACTGAGAAATGATTAACAGATTGTATTTTAATCCATCAACAAATAATACTCTAGAAATTAAAATTAAATCAGTGTTACCAATCTGGCCTAAGCCGATGATTTTTCCTTTTAAATTATCACCAAAGGTGACATGCCCTCTATCAACTTTGATTAAACTCTTGAAGCATGAAAAATATCCTATCTTGTGTCTTGAACATCCACTTTCCAAGTACCATGTCTTCCTATAGGAACTCTTCAAGAAAGTCTCCTACAAAACAGGTTTAAACAGAAAATGATTTTGGTACCTAGATTTTCTTGGGTCCAGATAGGTTAGCAAGAAAAATTTTTGGTACCCAGATTTGTCTAATGGGTTTCATATAATCAATAGATTAAAAATATTTTGAAAGATAAACTTTGTTTGATCTATAACTATGTGAAAATCCAGCTGAGACATAGGAATTTCTAAAACTGGAATGAGCAGCATACTGTCCAGATTTAGGAATAAATTTATTCTTAACAAGTTGTCTCTGTCCAGGTTGATATCATAAACCAGTAGTATACTTTGGTGTAACTTGTTTTCCTAGCATTTGTGTAAGAGTGTTCTTTCCATTAGTGAACTTCTCCAGATCTATTCTAAGTTTCTCATTGGAAAATTTAAGTTGAGTGTTATCCTTTAACAGTTGAGCATTCTTTTCCTTTTCTATACTAAGATCACATTTAACAGTACTAGACAATGCATGTTGTTTCTTTAATGATTTGTACTTATCCTTCATCTCATTTCAAGTATCTTCTAACATATTACAATATTCAAATAAATCTTCACTAAACATGTTTTCAGAATCAGAATCATCTCCAGAATAATAAGAATTTAAAGCAGGAGTATCCAATGTTACCTCAGATGTGTTTTTCATGAAACACATATTAGCTTTTTGAGATTTTTCATCCTAAGTGGAATCAGAATCACTTGAACTATCTTCTGAAGCACTCCAGGTTGCTTTCATAGCTTTCTTGTATTTTTTGTCCTTGTACTCACATTTCTTCTTGTATTTTAATTTTGTACAGTCAGCCTTCACACGTCCTTTCCTCTTGCATTCATAACACACTATCTCATCATCCTTATCAGCTTTATTCCAATCTTTTTTCCAATTACCTCGTTGGTCATACTTACCTTTATAATTTGGTTTTCTGAGAAATTTATTCTTCCTATAGAATTTCTTGAATCTCCTGGCTATTTGAGCCATCTCTTCATCACTATCAGAATCTGAACCTCTACTTGTTGAGCTTTCAGTAGGTATGTGAACTTTCTCCTTGTCCTTGCTCTTTGAGGCAGTAGACTTAAATGCCACTGCCTTTCTCTTTGGTTCATCATCTTCCTCTTTGTTTGCCTTTAGCTCTTCTTCATACATCATCAACTTACCAATTATCTCCTTAGAAGGTAGTAAACTTATGTCACATGATTCTCTTATGGAGACTGATGTGCCTCTCCATCTCTCTATCATACATCTTAGTATCCTCATGATTTTCTCTTTTGTAGGAATAACTTTTCCAAGTGAGCTCATTGTATTTACAATTTCGTTGAACCTGAGATACATGTCAGAAATAGGTTCATCAGACTTCATTTTAAAATTATCATACTTAATAGTGTAGGTATTAAATCTCATTTCCTTAATATTGGTTGTTCCCTCATGGGAAATAGCCAGAGTATCCCAGATTTCATAAGCAGTTTTACAAGAAGATATTCAATTAAATTCTTCATCTCCTAAATCACAGTATAGGGTATTCATTTCTTTGTAATTATTATTGTAAGCAGTTTTCGTAGGTTCATCCCAAGTAGTTCTTTCAGTTTCTGGAATCTTATACTGAGTTTCTATAGCATTCCAAATATCAAATCTCATACTTTCTAAATGAATTTTCATTTTCAGTTTCCATTGGGCATAATTAGAACCATTAAAGAAGGGTGGCATGTTAGTAGAAACACCTTCTAGTCTATTATCCATAATTAGATTTTAGTAAATATATTTAAAGAGATAAAATTTAGAACTAACAGAAATTTAAGATCTTTAAGATACAACTAAAATCACAGTTGAAAAATAGAGTATTTGGAAAACCTTAATTAACAAACAATCCTCTGATACCAAATGTTGGTCAGAGTGGACACTCAAGAGGGGGGGTGAATTGAGTTCCAATTAAAAATTTCTATTAAAAAGATTTATATTAAAATCCACCAAATTAAATAATAAGCTAAACTGTAGTGAATTTATAAAGCTTGAAAGGTTTCAATCAGTTTCTCAAAGATTAATTATTTCTCAGTTAACTTAATCTGAAGATTAAGTTAGCTTTTGAACTAATTTACTGGCTAAAAAAATTACAAACACTTGCTAGTTTAACTATCAGAGTTACTTCAAAATAGATTTGTATTTAAAGTAATTTGCAGCAGAATATTCAATATAGTTTAAAACAAAATAAACAAGCACAAAAGTTTTAACCAAGAGGTTTAGTCTCAAGCCGAGACTTAGTCCTCTCAAACAGTTTATATAAACTTTGATCCACACCCTAGATCAGTGTTAAACAATATTACAAAGATTGTCCAGGTACTAAGACCTCTACCACAGTTCTTCGTGGGAAAAACAAAACAATAGCACACAGGCTATCCAGGTCACACTTGACCTCTACCACTATCCACAGTGGGATACAAAAGAGTAAGGGAAATATTGAGTGAGGATTTATAAATCCTCTAGTTCAGCACAGGAGACAGAGTGTGTTTGAATATACAGATCACACACACTTCTCAAAATGTAAATAAATTAAACACAATAGAGCTAAACAAATAGAGATGAGTTTAGAATGCTCTATGTGTTTTGAGTGAAGCTCTGGACTCCTTGGATTGATGCAGATGAAGCTTTGAGTCCTTATCTGGTTTTTGTCAAGAAACAGAGTGTCGTTTTTGTATTTGACTTCCAAGTTCAGGTTAATTAGTTTGATCAGCTTGAGTGTAGGTGGAATCATTGAATCTCTTTACTCCTTGAATGCTCAGGTTCTAAAGATTCAGTATGTATTCTTCCTTCTTCTTCTATACATGTAAGTCCTTGTGTTTCTCCAGAAGATTGTCTTGTATGTGCATGGAAAAGATTGATTGATTCTCGTCATCTTCTTTAGAAGTTAGAGGTTCCCTATATATATCTTCAGCTCTGACAATGGGAATGATTACCTTTTTATAGGTACGAGGTACGGTTCCTGACATGCCAACAACTATCATTAATTAATGGCAGAATCATTAAAAACAACAAATATGATCGTTGCTAAATAAACAAATAGAATTAGAGTTTAGAGATATAGTGACTGGTTTCCATTGGTATCTCTTAGTATCAGTGAGCTTGTAACGGTGGACTTGAGTCAGTAGGTCTGTATCGATAGCTGTTACTCTCTATAATGGTAGCTCTATGTATCGGTAGCTCTTTCCATCGGTAGCTCATTCTATCGGTATCTCCTTCCATCGGTAGCTCCTTCTATATTAGTGACCCATATTGGTGACATTCTTGTATCGGTAGACTTTGTAGCGGTAGATGTCTATCTGTATCATCAGACTTGTATCGGTAGCTCTTCTTATCGATAGTTGTCTGTCTGTCTGTTTGTATCGGTAGCTTATATCGGTAAATATGTATATACCAATGGATTTACTCTATCGGTAGGTCTGTATCAGTCGACTTGTGCATACCAGTAGACTTATTCTATCGGTAGCTTAGGTGTAATGGTGACTATTTTCATACCAGTGACCTTATCCATATCGGTAGAATTTTGTACCGGTGTACTTAGCCTTATCGGTAGATGTTGTGCATACCGATGGACTTACTCTATCAGTAGTTGTTCTATGCAAAACATATCCAGATCGAGTTAGAATTATTTCAAAACATGTATAGACATAGATAAACATTTATTAACATATTCCAATGATTATTTTAATATTTTTGTCAACATAATTTAATGAACACATATTAAAACATAATTGAGATTATCAAAACAGGTGAGGTCAACGGATTTAAATGAAATTCTCACAATGGTGAGGGGATTGGGTGAAAATTCGGTGGTAGTTGTTGAATGTGTTCCAAGTGCCAGGTTCAATTCACTTAATGGAGACTTGAACAATGTGTATGGGCATTATGGTGGTAGGATAATACAATTCTTTACATGTAAATATAAATTTGGATTGTGAAATTGTTATTTTGGGAGCTAGGAATCCTAAAATAAATTCTATATATATTTTATTGTTATTTTAGGAAACCTATAAACTGGTAAAGGGGTTCACAACATGTTGATGTTTGCATGTTACATGAAAAAAAAATCAACCAGCATTTTTTAGAGGATGTCAACTTCATTTGGACGTTCTCACATATTGAGGCCTACTTCCCTATCGAGTTGGTGCAAGTAGTCAACAATGATGTTATTTTTTTATTTTGTTACTCATTTTACTATTACTAATAATAATAAATGTTAGTGGGCGGGCAACATTGGCGATACACAAATCTCCAAGGTAGGAGGAAATATCACACAACCCAACCCAAAATAAAAATATATATAGGATATGAGTAAAAGAATATTTCACAAAAGAAAAGAGATATAACAACCAAATAGAATCAAATAGATGAGCATGACAACTTGTAATAAACCACAATGGGAAATATATAAACAATACAAAAAAGATAAATAACGCATGATTTACATGGTTCAGATCTTTTGGTCCTACTCCACAGTAAGAGCATCGTCCACACCCCTTTTTCTTATTATTAAGAAAAGAAACTAATGGAAAATTATAATCATAAGATTGAAGAAGAATGATATCAATAGAATACACCAAAGGAATGACCCACTCTAACACACACATGATCAAACAAGTAGCAAAAAAAGAACAAGGGAAAACATTGATAGGAATGTGAGAAACCAAGCCCAAACCCTCTTACTAGGGTCGAACTAACTTGTAGAAGAACCCTTCAAGATTCATTGTGCCCGAATGATCCACCGCAAGAACTCAATAAACCTCAAGCTCTCTATTAGAATAGTTCTCTCAAAACTAGTCGTGCATGGAATTGCCAACTAGAGCCACCAATGAGCTCTCCCTCTCTGGATCATCTCCTTCCTCCTCGATTTCTCTCAGATTCACCTTCTTTTGAGATTTTGATTTATCTATTCCTACGACACAAGCAGGTATCTTGACACTTAAACTTGAAGAAACAAACCCTCAAACAACCTCCAATAGCTTTAAGACACGTGGTTGGATGAGAAGCTTCAGGAAGATGTTGTTGCAACAAACTCAAAATGGTTGCATTGAAAAATGGCCACATAAGGGTCTTCAGCACGTTGCTCCGCGTAAAGGTTACCTAGCACACTTTGTAAGGGTATTCAGCTAATGCGTAAGGGTATCAAACCCGCTAAATAAGGGTAACACACCCACTATGTAAGGGTCTCATTAGCCTTGTGTAAAGGTAACTCACTCTAATGCACTACCCGTGCAAGGGTAACCTCAGGCTTGCATAAGGTTAGTTGCTACAATCCACTGGTTATGCAAGGGTACCCCACTCCCACATAAGGGTAACACCACCACTACCCTCTTTGTATAAAGGTAAGTAGATGCTCGCGTAAGGGTAGCCCTGCCCCCATGTAAAGGTAGCTTGTAAATTATCGAAGCTATGTAAATGTACAATAACCCATACATGAAGGTAACTCCTATATATCAACACTTACATAAGGGTACAAAACCACATATGTAAGGGTAATCCCTACAAAATAAAATCCATGTAAGGGTAACAATGTGCTTATGTAAGGATAACAACTACCTCATGTAAGGGTAAACACACCCCACATAAAGGTAATCAACCTTCACATAAGGGTAGACCAAAACTTATGTAAAGGTAAACAACAACAACCATGATGCTGCCAAACCAATTCTAATCTTAATAAAACTAAAATAAAGAGGAAAAAATATCTAAATATGAGACAATTCATGCCATCAACAAATCAAAAAACATAACATTTTAACCTATAACATCAACACAACAAATTTAATAAATCTTCACCTCACAGAATAAAATGTAAAGAAGTCACAAGGTTGATGTTCTTGCATGCCTATACTAGCATAAGTAATCAGTTGGTTCAAACAATCTTCACTGAAAAAATACCCTATGAGCAACCATGATCATCTCAGTATGACTATCACTTAACATGTACAATAACGACACATGTTTTCCCATACCAATGCATCTACTACTAACAACTACTGAAACATGCTCAGAAAAATAGATAATATAAGAAAAAACATTAACCAGAACTCATACTTTCACTTACCTGAGCTTCCTCGTCACATACCTACAACCAACTGCACACATGCCTTCAAAGGTCTCGATCAACTTTCTTTTTTCTGCAATACACCCAAAGAAATCAGAGTAGTACCCAATTCTTTAAACACAAATAAAAATGGCAAAACAATAATGTTAAGTATAAAAAGCTCAAAATTGGGACAATTTTAAATATAAGAAGAAAGAAAACTGCAGAACATAATAAACAAAAGAACAATGATGATAGGAGACAAGTCTCCACCTGAGCCTAAACAGCTCAAAAAAACTAGCTCTAACCACACCCCTTCTTCCAATCGAGCCCCCTACAAATCACATGCAGATCCAGTCTTAGGAATGCAAACGAAAAACAACTTAGAGCTACACCTACTTTATACTAAGGGCTGCTAAAAAAACTTACAGCATATCATCACTATCAAAATCAAGGTATACCACATTATTTTGGGCCATATTATCCTGGGATGAATTCTCAGGACAATATCTATTAATGTGGTCAGTCTTTCCACATTGACAACACTTTAACTTCTTAAACTGACTACCATCCTTCCTATATTTTCTTCTACCTTTAAATTGACTCTTCACACTAATCAACTTAGCCCCAGACTTCACCCACTTTCCTCTACCTTCAAACCATGAATTTGAAAATCCCAAGACAAGACAGTTGACCTCACTTTCTTGAAAGTGATGGAATCCCTGCCATATATCATGGAATCTACAACTGGATTAAAAGATTCATCCAAGTAATTCAACAACAAACAAGCCTGGTCCTCATCGCCAATATCAACATCTACACTAGCTAAGTCAATGACCATTTTATTAAAACTATCTAAATGAGTCCGCACAGAAGTGTTAGAGACCATTTTGAAATTATAAAGATGCATTTTCTTTTGTACCCTTCCTAAAAGGGATCCAGTCATGTAAAAATGCTCTAACTTCAACTAGATTACACTGACAAAAGTTTCATTGACCACTTCTCACAAAACCTTGTCACCTAAGGTCAACAACGATGGGGAATGGTCTTTCTTTAAGGTATTAGAGTTGATATCCTCAAAGAGGTCAATGAATCTCTTGTAGCAGAGACAATGGTGATCTTCCTCCTAACCTCTGCCAATGTTTCATCAAGTCCATTGTAAACAATAAGAACATACATTTTCACTCTCCATGAATTGAAATCATTCTCTCCATCAAACTTCTCTACCTCTAATCTAGTCGAATACATTTTTTAGACTCAATGAAACTGGCGTTGATACCGTGTGTTTGTGAGAGGGCAGCTCTGGCGATGTACAAATCTCCAAAGTGGGAGGCAATATCGCACAACCCAGCCTGCAACAAAAAGAACTACGAAATTCAAGCTAAATAATACTTCGCAAAAGAAAAGAGATGCAACAACAAAATAGAATCAAATCGATGGGCACAATATTATGTAATAAACCACAGTGAGAAAGGTAAAAATGAAATGGGAAAAGAAATAACACATGATCTACGTGGTTCAGAATTTTTGGTCCTGCTCAACGGCAAGAACACCACCCACTCCCTTTTTTCTTATTATTAAGCAAAGAAACTAATGACATATTACAATCAAAAGATTGAAGATGAATAACAACAACATACTGTACTAGAGGAACGACCCACTCTAACGCGCACATGATCAAATAAGTAGCAATAAAGGAACCGGGATGAGCATCAACAGGAACACGAGAAACCAAGCCTGAACCCCGTTACCGGGGTCGACCTCACCTGTAAAAGAACCCTCCAAGATTTATTGCACCTAAATGATCAACCATAAGAACTCGACAAACCTCGAGCTCTTCACCGAAACAATGCTCTTGGAACCAGCCATGTATGGCGTCTCCGACTAGAGCCACCAATGAGCTCTCCCTCTATGAATCGTCTCATTCCTCTTCGATTTTTTTCACCTTCAGCTTCCTACGAGCTTTCAATCTATCTCTTCTTACGGCACAAGCAGGGATCTCAACGCTTAAACTTGAAGAAACAAACCCTCAAACAACCTCCAACAACTTTGGGGGCACATGGTTGGTCGAGAAGCTTTGGGAAGAAGTTGTTACAACAAACTCAAACTGACTATGTTGCAAAATGACTACGTAAGGGTCTTTAACATGTTGCTTCACATAAAAGTCACCTGACGTGCTATTTAAGGGTCTTCAGTCGATGCGTAAGGGTAGCGTGCCCACTGCGCAAGGGTAGTGCACCCAACGTAAGGGTCTCGTTGGCCTCGTGTAAAGGTAACCCACTCCAGCGCACTACCCACGTAAGGGTGTCCTCGGGCTTGTGTAAGGGTAGCCACTTCAATCCACTGGTTACGTAAGGGTGCCCTGCTCCTAAGTAAGGGTTATGCTCCCGCTGCCCTCTTTGTGTAAAGGTAAGCCAATGCTCGTGTAAGGGTAGCCCACCTCTCAAGTAAAAGTAACTTGCAAATTACCAAAACTAAGGGTGTAATAACCCATACATAAAGGTAACTCATGCATATCAACACTTAAGGGTACAGAATCACTTACGTAAGAATAAACCCTGCAAAATCAAAATCGCGTAAGTTTAACTGAGTACTTACATAAAGGTAACAACCGCCTCACATAAGGGTAAACACACCTCACATAAAGATAACTTACCCTCATGTAAGGGTGAACCAAAAGTTACGCAAAGGTAAATAAAGACAAATCAATTATAAGCTTAATAAAACCAAAATAAATAGAAAAGACATGCAAACATAAGATAATTCATGGCATAAAAAAACACAACATCTTAATTTGAAATACCAATATCAGATTTAACAATAAAGAACATGACATATAATATGGTGTACTAAAATTAAACTCAACTTCCAAACATAGACGCCTTTAAATGGGTGACATTTAAGTTTGAAAAAATCATAGGAAAATGGAGGTGGAAGGAGCAGCCGACCCTAACCCTACACTTGAAACGCCAGACTACCACGGTGATGACGACCCGCCAACGCTGAGCCTGCATTCCCTCGCTGCCCTCGAAGAGTTCCTCGCCGAGCAGCATCCGGCCGTCCCCGGAGACGGCGGCCTATTCGCAGGCTCCGACGAGGAGGTAGCGTTACTGTCCGAGGACTGGAGGCAAAGTCAGTTCTGGTACGAGCCGGAAACTGCGAAGACAGTGGCCCAGGAGGTCTTAGCGCTCTGCCAATCCACGCTCTCCAACGTTGCTTGCATCGCTTGCCCCACCCTCTACGCGTACCTCCGAGTAAGAGTAAATTCACCTTGCTATTTGTATACCGGGAAAACCGACCAACTTCTATGCGTAGTCGGTTTACTGTTTATCACAAAACACGGGATAGGAAAGATCTTGGCATTTTCTTCTAGTCTCCTTGCTATGGACACTAAGAAGTGGATCATTCTGTAGTGTGTGTGTATCAGCCGTGTAAGGCTTGTTATAGCTTCCCGTCAAGAAGCTTTGGCAATGGGTTACGAGTAATGATTAATCACGACCTGAACATAATATATATACGATCAACGCTGAATAAAGATTCATACCTTGGTTATGCTCGACTGTTTTTGGAATGCCTCTCAAGAGACTGTCTCTTAAGCTAAATGCCAAGACAGAACGGTCAATTTTTAATCTTAAGGCCTGTTGTCAAGTGTTTCTACAGAGTACAAAAGGATCCAATTTTTTTTAGCCAAGATAGAGCTTGCCTAAGCTTCTCTATGATATTTTCTATTTCAAATCCTTAACAGCTTAGAGTGTCATCAAACCCATGATTGCCCGTTTTTTCACAATGATCTCTCTACAAATTAATTTGATACCTTTGTTCTTTTTGAGCTTGCTTTTAAAATTTAAAAACATGAAAACGAACTTCACCCTTTTTAACTAGGAAGCACCTTCAATTGAATTTTGAAAAATCGTTAACTATAAGAAGCTCATTGCAATACATACTGGTTGTTTGAGATGGTCCAAACAAATATAGATAAATTAATTCCAGAATCTTTTGAGAGGATACTATGACTTAAAAGAGATTCTATGCAACTTTCCAAGCTGTCGATCACAATTTTTTTCCCTCCGAACTTCAGCCTAGGAAGATCCTTTGTCAACTATTTGTTTGAAAGACTAGTCAAAAGCTAAATATTACAGTGATCCAAGTGTTTGTTTCGCAACCCAAACTCACCATTCAAAGCATTCAAACACCTGGGATGCTGATCAGTAAAAGAATCCGAATCATTAACTTGAGTAACTTTTTTTTTTCTTTTTGCATAGAAAATTAGATTGTCATTCATTTGCAATATGAACACTACACTCATTATTACCGAATCCAGCATTAGATCTTTCACCATGCGATTGACTTATACTTGACAAGTCATGCTTAAGACCTGCCAATGCTGAGCTTGTATTCCCTTGCTGCCCTCAAAGAGTTCCTTGCCGAGCAGCATCTGGCCATCCTCGGAGACAGCGGCCTAGTCGCTGGTGCCAATGAGGAAGTGGTGCTGCTACAGTCTGAGGACTAGAGGCAAAGTCAGTTATAGTACGAACCGGAAACTGCGAAGGCAGTGGCCCAAGAGTCTTAGCGCTTTGTGAATCCATGCTTTCTAACGTTGCTTGCATCGCTTGTCCTTCCTCTATGGGTACCTTCGAATAAGAATAAATTCACCTTGCTATCTGGATGCTGGGAAAACTGACCAACTTCTATGCGTAGTTGGCTTACTGCTTGTCACAAGACATGGAATAGAAATGATTTTAACATTTTCTTTTAGTCTCCTTGCTATGAACACTTGCTATAGACGCTAAGAAGTGGATCATTCTGTGGTTGATAAGAGCAGAGGACCAACACTTGTATTTCAAAGAAGAACCAGAGAAATACAACATAGGAAGAGTAGTAGAAGAAGGACCCTTCGAGAGAGCAAGTACTCCTCGCCCAAGCCCGCAGGCCGATTCCCAAGCCAGAAGGCCGATCACAATCTTCTCCTCACTGCCTCCCTCACATCCCCCTACTACTTATTTATATGGATCCCCCACCTCCACGCAGTCCCATCTTAACAAACTACTAACCACATTCCCTCCCCATCTAACAATTAACAACATACTCCCTCCCCTTTGCCTACACGTGGAACCCATTGGCCCCCCCAACAAACTCAACCCACCGACATAGTAGGTCTCAATCTCTTCCACCGTCTCGAAAAACCACCCTGTCCTCTAGGTGGTGGATCTCGTAGGTACGCCAAGCGATCTCCCATACCAGCCGTGCTCTTGGGAACTGAGGCTAAGGGGAGCTGGTCAGACAGTTATGCCAAGCAATCTTCCATATGCTTCGTACTGCTGAATGAGCAAACAATTTCCATAAAAAAAATGCAGCGAGCTTCCCGCATGCAGTCTGATTTGTTGCGGCCTTCGGCAAAGCTTCCATCATCGACGCTAGTCCCGACCACTGTAGTCAAAGGCGCGCGGCGCGAGGCGCAACTAAGGCGCATGCACACATAATTAATTATATTCAGTTTTCAATAATATTTTAAATTAAAAAAAAACTTAAATCCAATAAAAAAATGCAAATTAAAATAGATACTGATAGTTTTTAACCAAAATCATAATCAAATAATTAATCATTGAGAACCTAAACATCAAAATCATCATCAATGGAAATTTCATCATTAATGAAAGCTTCCTAAACATCAAAATTATCATCAATGGAAGTTTCATCATTAATGAAAGGTTCATCGTCATTGCTGCACCCTTTATTTGACTCATATGCCTCTGAATTTTCCTCTTCAACATCATTCATCTCATCAACTCGTGCACGCTTTGTACCACCATGGGATTTGGAAGAAGTGGAAGTTGCTAAGTTTGATTTCGATCTGAAAGTATATTTTGGTTCTTCAATCCCAGCGGTAGCAGCATACGCACCCCATGTTAAACCTTCACCATCCTCATCATTAAATACAAAGTCGTTATCAACATCCTTATCCTCTTCGATCCTCTCAATAAGCCATTCATTGCTATCATCAATCTCTTTGAGTGTAATGAGATCAATGGTGTCATAGATTTGAAATCGACGCTTCAATGCGCGATTATATTTGATGTAGACCAAATCATTTAGTTTTTGTTGAGACGACCTATTCCTCTTTTTGCTACGAAGCTGCAATATAAATTATAATTCAATTGTTAATATTATAAAGTTTATAATAATAAAGAAAATGCATTTAGAAAAAAAACTTACATGCTCAAATATGCTCTAGTTTCTCTCACATCTCGATGCGCAGCAAGTGACATTAAGAACCTTCAAAGCAAATTTTTGCAAGTTTGGGGTTGAAGATCCAAACATAAACTACCATTCAGCAGGAGCCTTCTTGTTCCGAAGTCTAATTGCCAAAGAATTTGCAAATAGACCCTCCGCCTCCTTGTACAAAGTGATTTCATCCATGATTTTTTCTTGAATCTCAAGGCTTGAAACGAGCCTTTGAATGGATTTAATTAATCCATATTGTACTTCAAAATCCAATTGGATATTCGGATTTGAATAACAAAATTTGGGATTCAAGAAATACCCCGCAGCATGCAAAGGCTGATGAAGTTGAATCTCCCACCTATGATCAATAATAGTAAAAATTTCTTTGTACTTCTCTTCGTTCATCGAAAAAACCCTCATGATTGCCTCTTTAGCCCTATCCATGGCTTCATAAATGTATCACATCGGTGCCTTTTTTTCTCCACCAACCAATCAGTGCACTTTTACAAGTGGATTGGTCACTTTAAGACAATACAAAATCGAAGTCCAAAATGATGACATCAATATGATTTTAGAAACTTGTTTGCCTTGAACCTCTTTAGCCCACTTGCTTCTTGCCCACCCATCATATGTGAACATTTTCCTTAAATTCTCCTGTTTATGAATACTTGCCATTGTGAGGAAAGCGGTAGCAAATCTGGTTTTTGCGGGTTGAAGCAACTCTTTTGTCGCCGACCCCTCCAGCGGAAGCCTCGCCTCTCGTCGACGACCCCTCTTGCGGAAGGGGCAAGACCGACAATACAGGGGGTTTAGGAGCTGCGTCAAAATCAACGCCGTTGGGAGCTCGAATTCGCCGAGCAAACAAAGTTCTGGAAACTGATACTGCACCGCTCTGAGAAGCAACCTTAACAGGCCGATTCTCCGCCGCCGGGAGTTTCGCCACACTCCGGTATCACAGGGATTATTTCTCCTCGACAAGCACCATCGGGTACTGGGCTTCCACCTGACGTCGCACACCTCCTGCCCGATCCTTATCCCGTCTCCCGCCGCGTTGAGTTTCCGCTATTTGATGGTTTTGTGTAGGTGTTGTGTGTTTGTGCTTGTTGTGTTTGCCCTACATGGTTTGGGCTGTTATGTGGTGATGTTAGTGACCAGTTGTGTTGTGTATGCTAGGCGGTGACGTGGTGGTTGGTTATCATGGATGTGTTGTGGGCAGTTGTGCGATGTGGTGTGATGAGGTTGTGGCACAGTGGTTGTTGTGCGTGGCGGTTGTAGTTGTGCGATGAATGAGATGTGTGGTTGTTGTGGTGTGATGACTTGGGCGATGCGACACGACGACGATGGTGAATGTGTGGTGCCGTGGCGGTGGTTGTGTGAGTTGGGCTAGTTGTAGCGTGACGTGGTTGAGATAGTTGCCCGGTTAGCCATGAGATGAACTGTGATGACAAACGAAACAAAATAGGTTGGTAAATTAACAAGTGGATTGGAAATATATACGTGATAAATGTATTAAACTGAATTGAGTGTTATGTGAAATGAAATGGCTAACAAACGAATGTGGTGAAACCTGCAACTGAAAGCGGGAAACGTTGTGCGACTTGTGTGGTGGTTGCGTGGTGTTGCATTTAGTGGTGGAAGCAGTTGAGAAGGTTGATGTTAGGACCCTAACTTGATGTTAAGACCCTAGCTGGAAGAGCTTTTCTGTTGAGGGGTATTTTCGTCTTTGTAAGGGTTTAGTTTGTTGAGGGAGTTAGAGTTTGTTATGGGGAAATAATGTTGTTAGAGAGGGTCACGTGGTGGAGGGGAATCTGTTATAAATAAGCAGCGGAGGGAGCGAGTGGGGGCAACGAGAGTTTATCTGGGAATCGGCCTTTGGCTTGGATCGGCCTTTGTCTTGGATCGACCCTTGGGCTTGGGCAGAACTCTCTATGAGTCTTCCGATCTCTTCCTCCTCTTTTTTCATGTAATCTTTCGGTTATCCGCTTAATACAAGTAGTTGGACCTCTGGTTCGTATCATTTGGTCCGGCCTGCCGTCTTCCTCCGGCCGACTCCAATTGCAGTGACTCTCCATCTCGTTTTCAATTGCAAGGGGTGCTCAACGCAGGAGTGCCGGTCCCAGTCGAACTTACCGTTGAACGATTTTCGTTTCGGCGGCGACACGCACTCTCAGCTCATGATCCGACAAGACGCAACCAGCCGGGTTGCCTTCTGAGGAGGAGACATGCGACTCACCGTTCTCCTTGGTTTCCCGAAGCCGCGCCTCACTGGTGGATTTCCTCACACTCGCCGGCGACGACCACTGCTAGATCGTCGCATCTCCCTCGACGACGTGCACCATCGATCACCTACTTTTTCTTCTGACGCGACACACACTGCGACTCCCATTATGCAACGCAGCACCCCATTGCACTGCTAGTGCCTTCCTCGAAAGCAGTTGCGAGGTCCCCATTTGCAATTTGAGGAGGCGCGCACCGTCGGGGAAGAGGCACGACGTGCGACTAAGGAGCAACTGATGCAATAAAAAAAACAGAGGGGGCCACTTTTTTTTCTGTCAGGGAAGGGAAACACCGAGGAAAAAAAAACAGCGGCCCTTTTGGCCAGTGTAGACGCGCAGACTGTGACACACAACCCAAAGCAGTGTGCGACACACAGACCAGGGCAGACTGCGACGCACATCCCACTCCCGCACTGCTTGCTCCCATCCGGCTGCCCAAACACTGTTCGTTATCCTCATGGAAACTCGTAAGCAAACTCGTCAGGACGAAGTCGAGCAACGAATTGGTCGACTCGAGGCTTTATTGGAAGCCTGAGCAGACTGTCTTCCGACAGTCTAGACAACACGACATTGCTGAACTCACCAAGACAGTTTCTGGCTTGGTCCGCCACCTCGACAAGACCCCGCAGCCAGACGAGGTCCGTCCTTCACTGACAATGGATGTTTCTTCATCATGCGACCAACAGTCCGCCATACCCCTTGCGCGTGACCAGGAGGTTGGTGTAGGTGCCCTCCCTTCCCACATTGTCTTCGGGTAACAGTCTCCGACTTGACAATTGGAGCTCCCTATTTTCACTGGCACGGATCCAAGGGGTTGGATCGTGCGTGTTGAGATGTTTTTTCATATTCACCATACCACCGAAGCTGATAAAATCGTCTTGGCCCAATTAAGCATGGAGGGCATCGCAATTCACTGGTTTACTATTTTAGTTGAGGTGTATCTGACCTTAACGTGGGCGACGATATTCAAGGAGGAGCTTCTTGAACGTTTCAACGACTTGGAAATTTAGAACCCCTATGAAGAGCTCGCAACCCTCCAACAGTTTGGACCGGTCCAAGATTATATTGAGCAGTTTGAGTATATGGCGTCCTTGCTACCTCGCCAACCTGAGACCCAGTATGTCGGTTATTTCCTGCATGGCCTGAGCGATGACGTTCGAAGTTGGGTTCGCATTCACTATCCAGCGACTCGGTTGCAAGCCATGTGCTTAGCTCGAAATGTGGCGCTCGCTCTCACGGGAGGTGATAGTGCTCAATCCCACAACAGAGGGTCTCGCAAATTCACTAAGGTCTGTGAGTCTGAACCGTGGAATCCTTAAATCCGCCCGAGACCGCACCAATCAAAGAGGGCTTTTCTACCCCCAACCAAACATGGAGAGACCACCAGGAAGGGACCTCCCCACGAGCCTCTTACTCACATCACCCCTGACGGGTAAGGTGTTTGCCACTTGACTACCCAGGAGTGGGAGGATCGACGCCTCAAGGGTCTTTGTTTTCGATGCGGTCAACCCTACAAACCCATGCATAGGTGTCCCGATCCACATTTGAGGGTGCTATTACTGGGTGAGGACGATGCTGGACATGATGACGGAGCACCAGGGGCCCCGAGGCAGCCCGCGACAGCGAGGAACCTGTTCCCCACATCCAGCCTTGAGGACAATGCTGTTTTTAAGGGGTGGCCAGTGTTAAGACCCTAGTTGGAAGGGCTTTTATGTTGAGGGGTATTTTCGTCTTTGTAAGGGTCTAGTTTGTTGAGGGAGTTAAGAGTTTGTTATTGGGGAATAATGTTGTTAGAGAGGGCCACGTGGTGGAGGGGAATCTGTTATAAATAAGCAGCGGAGGGAGTGAGTGGGGCAGCAAGAGTTTATTTGGGAATTGGCCTTTGGCTTGGATTGGCCCTTGGGCTTGGGCGGAACTCTCTGTGAGTCTTCTGATCTCTTCCTCCCCTCTCTTCATGTAATCTTCCGGTAATCTGCTTAATATAAGTAGTTGGTCCTCTAGTTCGTATCAGTTGATGTGTGGTGGTGGTGATGTGGTGTGCGATTGTGTTGTTGATGTGAACCCATAGGCTGGGTATTGTGTGCTATCTATATACCATGTATGTTTATGTTATTTTATACGCGCGCCACCTGTGTTGGATAACCTTACCAACGCTCAGAAGTGCTGAGTTCCGGGTGTTTTCCCCAACATCCAGCAGTAGTGATACATGTGTTGGTGTTGGAGATTACCCAGCAGTGATGTGATGACCCAGATGTCTTCGGACAGGATGTGATGTGTTGGCCCAAGTGTATAAGGGCGAGACGTGATGTGGTGTGATGTGATATGTTGTGGGGGTTATGCGTGGTAGGAGGAGGACACGAGGTTGATGTCCTTCACGTTCATGATACCGTACTGCTCTGGTTCTGGATGTGATGTGATGTGATGTGATGTGTGGCCCAGGTGTCTGCGGGCGAGATGTGATGTGATGTGATGTGGTGTGTGGCCAGATGTCTACGAGCGGGATGTGATTTGATGTGTGACATAGGTTTCTGCGGACGAGATGTGATGTCATGTGGTATGCGTGGAAGGGATAAGAGCATAGGATGATCGACGTTTGGGCGTGAGAGCGGCAAATCAGTAGGGAAGTGGCAGCGAGGCGCCTTGCTTTGCTATGATCTCGATGCTATATGATTATATTGGATGCGTGATTTGGTGAGCGAGCCATGGTGAGAGTGGGTTTGTTTAGATGAGCTATATAGGTGATTGTTGGTTCTGTTTGTTCACTAGTGCATTAGCATGCTCTTTTCACATGTGCACTTGAGGCCTTGGTTATGCCCCCTACTGAGTATACCTGTTATGCTCACCCTACATATATAAACTGATTTTTAGGTTTTCAGGAGGACTTTGGGGATCTAGTTGGACATTACTAGCTGGGTTGAAGCTGCTGTTGAGTCGCTGCCATAGTTTTGTCTTTTTTTGGTATATTGTTAGAGACTTTTATATGTATCAATTTTACTTTATTCATGCATTGTGTGATGTTTTTGGTTTACCTTTATTTTGTCTGTTGAAGTTGTTTGGTGGTTTATCCCATCTTTCGATCCTGTTTCATTTATAGAGGGTAATGCCTCCCATACTGTGAGATTTTTATATCCTTGGTGCTAGTCGCCAACCTGGGGTCTACTGAAGGCGGGACTCAGGGGTTATCATCTCTCCTCATTGCAGTATCTTTGGCGGGAGGGGGCGACAAAAGCAACCTCTGGTGTTTGAGGAAGGGGCCAAAGCTCAAGTAACAACACGTAGTGCCTTCCATTTGGTGAAATATGTCTGAAGTTCTTTGACAGTGTTTGTGGTCTGAGTCACATCTTTGACGGAGCATTCTATAGAATTGACAAGACATTTTTTTTTATGCCGGTAAGCTTCCAGACCTTGTACTTTGGGTTTGATAGCGGTGATGGAGGATCAACAAGGTGCAAGTCTAGATCCATAAAGGTGAGAGATGTAAGGACTATCTTACGCCAGACATAGAAGTTAATTGTATAAAGACGCCCATCTACATGGTGCGTGAAAGCAGTGATCAACTGTGCAAGGATCGAGGAAGTCGGTGAAGAATCTACCATATCAGGAGGGCGATTGGAAAGAGGTTACAAGATTCCGCCAAGCTTGTAGGAAGGGTTTAGCGAGGAATCCAATAGGAATAGATGGAAATGGGAAATTGGGCCGCAACAGGAAAAGCAGGGCAACAATTTACTAGGTGGTATCACCATTAAATCGTGCAAGAAGAGCCCTGAGGAAGCAAAAGGCGAGCTGCGGTGAGAGGAGGAAACCGTGAGCGCGTTCGGATGGCATCATGATGCCAATGAGAGGCGCCATAGGGTAGCAGTGGCGTAAGGAAGCCATGACTTGGAGCGCCAGACTCGTCCAACAGGTGGCGGAGGTGGAGGTATGCCTGGAGGAGCCCCGTCTGGGTGATGCGTCTTGGATGGGTGCGCACGCTACTTGGGGTGGAAGCACAACCTACATGCGTGCAGGAGTAGGGGCGTCAGGAACAGACAGATCAAGCCTCAGGCTGTTCGGATTTGGAACGAACATCCAAGAAGGATGACGCCATCAGAAGGCGTGATGTGTCGGGCACAAGCGCACTGGCTATGGCTTGGGCGCGGAGGGCGTCGGGGCGTGGAGGGCCCTGGCTTGGATCGAGGTAGGCGGCGGGCGGCCTGGGCTAAGGCAGGCGGTGGGGCGAGTTATTGCTCTGATACCATGTAGAACTGTACTCCTTACCTCAATGAGAGGCGGTGCCCTTTATTTATAGATAGAGGAAAAATAATACATGTAAGAGGAAATCAATGTGGGACTCTAAAATACACACAATTGAACACAATATAAATTAATATGCCATAAAAAAATTAAGTACAAACCTATGGAGTAACGGGCAAAAAAGGTCATTCATGGCAGTTTGTAATGTAGAAGGGGTGTTGGTAAGTCTAAACGACAATACCAAATACTCGTAATGACCACTATGAGTGCGAAAAACAGTCTTGTCAACATCCTCTTTCATCCAGATTTGGTGATAACCGGATTTGAGGTCCAGTTTTGAAAAATATGTAACTCTATTTAATTCGTCTAGCAGTTCCTCCACTACCGAAAATAGAAATTTGTCCGAATGGTTACCTTATTGAGTGGTCGATAATCTACACACAACCACCAAAAATCGTCCTTCTTTTTAACAAGAAGCATAGGACTGGAATAGGCGTTGGAGGTATTTCAGATTATCCCTGAGTCTAGCATTTCTTGCCCTTGCCGTTGAATCTCATTTTTTTTTGGGAATGTGGGTAACGATAGGGCCAAACAGTGACAAATCCATGTCATGGCACCTATCAGATGCCATGGACGCGCTGTCGTATTGGCGGAAGCCCCTTTGGTTCTGCAAACATTCGACTGAAATGATTTATCACCCTCTGTGGATGTAGATCCCGCTGTTGTTGCCCAGCCAAAGAAAACTTTGTGCTGTTAGTGTTTGTCCCTATCATGATCCAGTGCCCACCACCACCCCCTGGCTTGTTGAATCTGTCATGCAAGGATGTAGTTTGATTGTTTTGATTGGCCCTGCCAAGAAAGTATCATATCTTTTTCGCCGCAAATCTCATGGTCATCGACTTCCAGTTGGTTTGTACATCTCCCAGAGTTCTCAGCCACTCTTCCCAAAATTAGGTTTAGTCCCTCGATTTCCATGACATGCACGTCAATCATACAAGCATACTCCCCCACCTTTAATCGCACCTTCTGGCACCGCCCTTGGGTCCATATTCTTTGTCCATCACCCAAAATAGCGTGATCCCGTGCTTCGAAATTAGGGGCCTATTCCTTTTCGAACAACGATTTTGACATGTCAGGCTAAACGCATTGCCTGCAATTTTGTCTTAGGGCTGTGGATGCTCACCCAGCTTTAGATTTCCTCCCGAAGGCCGTGCAAAAAATATCCAACATATCGCGGTTCAGGTTGTCATGGAATTAGGGATGCCAGATGCTCAAACTCCTGTATTCTTGTACGGTTCCCTTCTGATGAAGAGCCGCCAACTCTCCGTATGGATTATGCACCTCCGGCCCATTGTTACTTTCCATTAATTCTTCTTTGAAGACTGACCATGATAATTTGCTATGGACTTCCATTACAATCGTAAACCAATGTATGACGACTCCATCCCATGCAACAGAAAGTGTTTGTGGCTCGATATGGTGTTTTTCTTGAGAAGGGTCACAAGAATCAAGGAGTTAGTTAGAGAAAAGTTGAACTTGGAGAAGTTGAAGACCTACAAACATGAAGTGTTCCTGAGATGGAAGTTTTGCTGGTTCCATAAAGAGTTGTGGAAGAATCACCGACTCAGGTTGCACAAGAACCTCGAAGGTTTGGTAGGATTCGTCAGGAGCCTTGCAAATACCATCTCATTTAAGAGATCGTTGAGAGAGGCGATGTAAAGATCTGTTGGGTGGCTATAGATGAAAATGTAGCGGATCCTTTGACAAAACCATTTGGGCAGCAAAAACATGAGGTTTATGTTGAATCTCTTGTTATTAGATACATGAGAGATTGGATGTAATGGTTGTAAAATGTATCGTGGGTTTATAATAAAGACAATCTTCATTTATCATTCATTCATGTGTGCTGCATCTGTATTACATGAACGGTGGAATGATAATATCCCCTCAAAGGATGACTTTGAGTTGTTCCTTATTGATGATCATCATGGAGTATTAGGAGGTGCGATGATATGTTAGCATGAGTGGAATCTTGTACTCGATACAAAAAGTTTTATGCGACACGAAGAATAAACTCATGAGATAATAAGTCGAGACGACTTATTATCTGAACCGACCCGCAAAAGTATATCATATGGAATGTCATAAGGTCATTGATATACTTAAGAGTGTGTGCTTATTATGAATCCCCATCACGTGAGGTTAGCGAGATACCTAGCTTGAGAACCTTAATACTTTGATACCTTTCTTACGCAAGCTTTGAGGCTTAGTCAGTGAGGGGGTGGTTGGGTATGTTGCTGATCATGTCGTTCGTTAGAGCTCGACCAAGATGAGATTTGTCAACCCGTATGATGAAAAAAGACATGGGCCCTTGATTGAATTAGACCTAGGAAATGCATGACCATGCTTGGTTGAGTGACATGCGAAGTACTCGACTACTTGGATGGATGACGTGTGATGTATTCATTCAAATTGGTCAGTCTATTTCAGATAATCATGAATGAATGAGTTGGCCTATATTAGATTGACATGTTCCATGTTCAGTGGTCACTTGATGTTATGGACAAAGAGATTATATGAGTATACAATGTATATGATACATCTTGTGGTGGACATGTTCATATAGAGTTATGAGTTGTTTGATCGAGATCACACCAGACACTTGTAGCTTGAGTTGTAGTGATGTTTTGGTAAAGACCGCTCTTTGCTTACATATATGAAATTGGGATTTTATATTTGTTGTAAACCTTACAAAGGCTTGCAGGGTCACACAGTTAGGCCTTAGGATAAAGATTAAATTTTGGATAAAGTGTTTGTTCCAAAATGAAAAGAGCTTGCAAAACTGTATCCAATGGAATTTGGATG
This sequence comes from Viscum album, assembly GCA_963277665.1. Classification (NCBI taxonomy): domain Eukaryota; kingdom Viridiplantae; phylum Streptophyta; class Magnoliopsida; order Santalales; family Viscaceae; genus Viscum; species Viscum album. The sequence continues at coordinate 772,567,337 of OY728131.1, read as the reverse complement.
GATTTAAAGTTTTGCGTAAAATTCGTATGAGATTCTAGTGTAAGTGGGAGATTGTTGGTTGAGCACTAAAATACGAATCATATTGTGCGATTCATGCATGTTGTAAGGCGTATGATGCCTTTATAGTTTTGAATGATATGGCCTACGATATGGGTTATCGGGTGCATTGGTTACTGCTACGTCTTCCAAACAGTTACCTCGGCTATGAATCATCACCACGATTCAACGAAGAAGGTGGCAACACACCTCTTGGGGTTCGCAGGGTCCTCTTGTAGCGCATGAGGATTCTAGTGGTTGGCGTGCATCCCGTGGAGGCGAGAGTCCGTTGGCTGTCGCTTGGTGATCGCAATCAAACGTACTCCATCAAGATCGACATAGATGGAGCACATTGCGATTGTGGTACGCTGGTTCATGTTTTATGTTCTTCATTTCATGCTGATTCGATGGTGATAGATCTGACATTCAAATGGGTTCTTCCGCTGCGTTGGTCATGAGATGATGTTATAAACCCCATCATAATGTTTTGGTGATGCTCGAAGTATGATCTAGTGATGCTCAACTATAATTTGAAGTAGTCTACTGTGAAGATTGAGGAACTTGAAAAGATACAGAGCATCAATGAAGATTTGGAGAATGTGAAGAAGTCACAAGGGAAGTTCTAGAAAATGCTAAAACGGTTGATCACGTTTTGTAATGATTGATTGTATTGGCCTGTGAACCTATATTTGTTGTAAATGAGAGTGACCCATGGTGAGGCTGTGACAACAGTGATTTGTACATGACAACAGTTAAGGGTGTAATTTTGGCCCGGCGGTCCGAAATCTCGAGCGACCCGGCTCAATAAAGCCTGAGTCAGGCCGGGCAAGAAGGCCTGCGGGTCGGGCTGGGCCGACCCAGAAAAGCCCTGCCAGCTGGCTTGTATGAAGCCCGACCAACTGGCCTGTTGAAGCTCGACCCGTAAAAGCCTGTCTGCTGTAAAAAAATAACTGGGAAACTGCTGGTAGGGAGATTCGAACACCCCCTACCACAGGCTTCTAAGGTTGTGCCTGTTTAAGAATTACGAGACTATATATATACATATATATATCAACGATTTAACATTATATATATATATATAATTATATATCAATGATTTAACATTATATATATATATATATATATATATTAACAAAAAAACACTCAATAATGTTTGCACATGCCCCCCAACCTCATTATTTTCTTTTTATGTTTGCCTCCAACCTCATTAGTTTTTTTAAGTCTACCTGCATATATTATATACATATATAAATCTATTTAGAAAACAAAAAAGTTAACCTGCCCATTATTTTTTTTTCAACTTGCATTTAATATATATAGATTCACATGTATAAATCTATTTAGAAAAAAAATTAACATATCCACCCATTGTTGCGCACCTCCCAACCACTCATTTTTTTTATCACTTTCACATATTATTATAATTGATATTTATTTAGATATGGAAAATGCTGTAGATTCATTTTTTAATCGAATGTTTTCAAATAAATTATTCGGTCTTTAATTGTTTTCTGAATTAGCCTATATTTTAGATTTTTATTAAATTAAATAAAATATTATAATTATAATAGTCATGTGATGTTCGGGTTGAGGGTTATTATGAAACGCATGAAGTGAGCAATTTAAAACATGTAAAATGATTGAAAATTAAATGAACAACGTTTCAACTGTAAAATATTAATAAAAAAAGAAAAAGAAAATAAATGATTTAACCTAATTATATATCAATGATTTAACATTATATATATATATATATATATATATATATATATTAACAAAAAAATAACACTCATTCACTGATGTTTGCACAAGCCCCCCAACCTCATTATTTTTTGATGTCTGTTTGCTTATATTATATATATTATATAAATTATATATACTATATATACATATATAAATCTATTTAGAAAACAAAAGAATTAACACAACTACTGGTGCGCACCCCCAGTCCCTCATTAATTTTTTTACAGTTTGCACATAATATATATTGATTTACATGGATAAATCTATTTAGAAAAAATTAACTTATCCACCCACTGTTGCACACCTCAACTCGTTATTTTTTTTAAAAACTCACATATTATTATAAATGATATTTATTACAATGATTGATATTTATTTGGACATGGAAAACACTGCAGATTCGTTTTTTTAATTGAACGTTTTCAAATAATTTATTTGGCCTTTAATTATTTTCGAAATTGGCTTATATTTTAGATTTTTATTAAATTAAATAAAATATTATAATTATAATAGTTATGTGACGCTGGGGTTGAGGGTTATTATGAAACGCATGAAGTTACAAATTTAAAACATGCAAAATGATTGAAAATTAAATGGATAACATTTTAATTCAACTGTAAAATGTAAATAAAAAAAGAAAAAGAAAATAAACGTGTTGGTCGGAGTGGATACTCAAGAGCGGGGTGAATTGAGTTCCAATCAAAAATTTCTGTTAAAATATTTCTATTAAAACCACCAATTTAAAAACAAGTTAAACTGTAGTGAATTTGTAAATCTGTAAATGTTCAATTAGATTCTCAAAAGATTGATTACGTCTCAGTTAATTTAATCAGCGAATTAAATTAACTTTTGAAGCTAATCTACTGATTTACAAAAGTTACAAACACTTGCTAATTTAACTATCAGAGTAACTTTAAAATAGATTTGTATTTCAAAGTAAATAGCAGCGGAATACAAAATATATAAAATATACTTTAAACTTAATCTAAGATGCACAACAACTATAACCAAGAGGTTCAGTCTCAAGCCGAGACTTAGTTCTCTCAAACAATTTATATAAATTTGATCCACACCCTGGATCGGGGAAAAACAACAATACAAAGACTGTTCAGGTCCTAAGACCTCTACCACAGTTCTTAGTGGGAAAAACAAAAGCAACAGCTCTCAGGCTGTCCAGGTCACACTTGACCTATTCCACAACTCACAGTGGGATACAAGAAGGTATAGAGAGTTTGGTGTGAGGAAATAATAGAGTTTAGAAAGCTCTGTGTATTTGCAGATATGCTCTGGACTCGTTTTGATGTTACAGATGGAAGTCAAGTCCTTTCTGGCGAGGATGACTCAAAACAGAGTATTGTTGTTCTTCTCAGCTACAACTACTTAGACTTGTGCATATGATTTTCAGTAAGACACAACTACTAGTCTTTGTGTTTGTTCCGGGTGCAGGATCTGCTTCAGGCTCTCTGATTTTTACAGGTGTTCTTCGAGTTCTCCTTGTGTTTCCTGGGACTTCACACACGTGCACCTTCTTTTGAGTATTTTTCTCTTTTCGTTCAGCTCTTGCCTTTTTACTGCAGATCTTCCTTTTTATTCCTTGAGATCTGACAAAAAGAATGATTACCTTTTTACAGGTACGAGGTACAGTTTCCTGACATCCAACAATTATCATTAAATAACATTTATTGCATTAAAAACATCAAATATGACCGTTGGAATTAAATAAGAGTTAATAGAAGTTCAAACAATTTTCATGACTATCGGTGAGTCATGAGATCAGTAAGTCATTTTGAATTTGCATCGGTATCGGTAGGTCATGTGATCAGCATCGGCTTCGGTAGGTCATTTGATCAGCATCGGTTTCGGTAGGTCATTTGATCAACATCGGTTTCGGTAGGTATCATCAGTGCGACCGTTCTTCATCGGTGCGTCCGTTCTTCATCGGTGCGACCGTTCTCATCGGTGCGACCGTTCTCATCGGTGCGACCGTTCTCATCGGTGCGACCGTTCTCATCAGTGCGACCGTTCTCATCGGTGCGACTAACGGTGACTCATGAAAATAACTAACGGTGAGTCAAAAACATGGAATACGCACCAAGTGTCTGTTCAAACCAGAACACTTCCAGGACAATAGAAAAACATAAATAATCATAGATAAACATATGTAAACATGATTAAACATATATAAACACATTTAGAACAGAATGAATAGTTGACTAAATTTACTTATAAACAGAAATAACAATGATTTGTGATTATTAAAATAACCATTTCACAGAGGATTCAACAATCTTTTTTACAAAAAAAAAGTTGAATGTTAAAAAAAAACGCATTTAAAAGAAGACGTTTTAAAATAAAATTCTAAGCCACGTTTAAAAACAAAGTTAAAAAAACGTTTCATTTTTTTAAGACGTTTATAAAAAAGTTGAACAACGTTTCAAAAAAATTGTTTTAAAAAATCGTTTTAAAAAAATGTTTCAAAAAAACATTTTAAAAAAACATTTTAAAATCAATGTTTTAAAATATACGTTTAATTTTTTTTTTTAAAAGAAACGTTTTAAAAAATGTTAGAAAAACGTTTTAAATAAATATTTTAAAATAAACATTTAAAAAAATCATTCTAAAAATATGTTTTAAACTCTATTATTTTATTTTGAAAATAATAAAAGCCCGCAAGGGCCGGCTCGTGGCCCGACCCGACCCGATTGTTTGGGCTGGCTTGAGGTCGGGGCCGCCACTTGGAGCTGTTCGGGCCGACTTGGGCCGAAATTACACCTTTAACAACAGTGAGCTATTTATGTACCTTGTATTAGCCTCTATAATGAACCAAGCAAATCTTTGTGTCCACTATGAATGTTTTACTTCCTGTGCTTGGTGCATGAAGTCGAGAATTACAAATTGTTAGAGATTAGGTTGTGTGAAGTCCCATATGGGACTTGACGTATCATGTAATCTCTTATTTATTATAAAATAATCCCAAAGCCTCCCTTAGTGAGATACCTTGGGTATTCGGTCCACTCTTCCATTTCTACATGGTATCAAAGGGGGTTCTTCAACCCTAACCCACCCTCTCTCTCTCTCTCTCGCTTGGGCGGAGCTCCCTCTTCAGTGCGACGTCCCCCTCCTGCCGCACTCTCTTTTCGGCGCAACCCCCCTGCACACCTCCTGTGCGGCCGACGACCCCACGACAGACCACCCGTGCGCGTGACAGCCCCCCACGCACCTCTTGTGCGGCGCGAAGTCCCCCCCCTCCCCGTGCGCGCGACGACCACCTGTGTTTCCTTGTGCTCGCGACGACCACCTGCGCCCCCCCCACTGTGCGCGCCGACCCCCTTCCTCTAGCGATCCCTGCGCCGCTACAATGGAACCCTTACGCCCAACGACCCCCCCCCCCCCCCCCCAAGATTACGTTACCACGCCCCGACGCCATCCATGTTGATCTTTTCTCAATAACCTAATTCATATCTGGATGGTCTAGCCGTGCAATTTCAGCACCTATAATCTATCAACTGTGCACTTTCAACACCTTCTTCCTGTGCATTTTCAGCACACACTATGACATCATCAAGCGCCACTATTGTCCATAGCAATACTCCAGCAGCATGTCTCCCCCAACGTTGCACCTTTTGGGTTGTTGACTCCGGTGCTTCCAAGCACATCATTGACGATGCAGGTATTTTTCGGTTCTATAGAGCGACCTCGTTTGATGGTAATATTACTGTGACCGATGGTCAGACAGTGCACATTGCAGGCTATGGAAGTTGTATAATTATGCTTGGCTTGATACTTTCCGCGACTTGAGGGTGGTGTGTATGTGCTTGACTCAACCCCCACTCTCGCCTGTCCTGCCACATCCGGTCATGTCCTCCAGCTTCACTTTCGCTTTGGTTATCCACCTACCCCCATTCTTGAAAAACCTTTTCCAGGATCGGGACCTCTTCTTCCTTTTGAATGTGAGTCATGTCACTACGCAAAACATCATCGGGTCACTTATGTTCCCCGAGCAGTTCCCCGTGCATCCATCCCTTTTCATTTGGTTCACTCTGATATCTGGGGGCCCGGTTCTAGTCCATCTAAACTGGGTTATTGGTATTTTGTTACATTCATCGACGATTTTTCCCGGATGACTTGGGTCTATTTGTTGAAAAATCGTTCCGAAATCTTTACCGTGTTCAGCACTTATTATCAAGAAATCACCACCCAGTTTTCCGCTAAACTCCACTGCTTTCGTTCCAACAATGGTCTTGAATATCTATCTAAACCCTTCCAGTCTTTTCTCACTAACCATGACATTATCCATTAGACCTCTTGTCCTAACACAGCTCAACAAAATGGTGTTACTGAACGAAAAAATCGCCATCTGTTAGAAGTTGTTTGGGCACTTTTTTTTCAGAAAAAAGTTCCAACCACTTTTTGGGGTGATGCCATTCTCACAGCTACCTATCTTATCAACAGACTTCTCTCGTCTGTTCTTCAGGGGGAGACACCCTTCCATTCATTACTTCCAACCACAACCCCTCATTCCCTACCCCTCTGCATTTTTGGGTGTGTCTGTTATGTTCGAGACATTTGCCCCTTGGTTAACAAGTTTGATGCACTTGCTCTCAAATGCACCTTTCTTGGCTATTTCTGCACCCAGTGCAGATACCGATGCTTCTCTCCAGATTTGCGTTGCTATGTTGTCTCCGCTGATGTTTCATTTGGTGAATCATCAGTTCTTTCTATTCTCGAGTTTCCACCACCACCTACTCTACCTGATTCCGAAATTATTTTGCCATATTCTCTCAATACACCCTCACCCCTATCTCTTCCTAGTGGTATTGCTGGATCACGATTTGGCCAAATATATACTCGCCGACCTTGCACATCTGCCACCCTGCCACCTCCTGTCGCAACCACACCTGACAACTCATCTGCTTTTGATGCTTCATCACCAGAGTTGCCTATTGCACTCCGCAAAGGCTCACGCTCATGCCAGTCTTATCTGGGATTATCCGCGTCTACCTCCCGAGTTATTGAGACATTGGTTGATTACTCGACTTCAGACATTGTTGCCGAGGTCATCTCTCATCCTGGTTGATTACATGCTATGCATGATGAACTTCAGGTCTTGGAAACCAACCACACTTGGGATCTTGTCCCTTTCCCTACGGATATGCAGGTTGTTGGGTGCAAGTGGATCTATACCGTGTGCGCCAATGCCGATGGTTCTCTCAATCGTCTCAAAGCATGGCTTGTTGCTATGGGTTATGCGCAAATATATGACACTGATTATTTTGACACCTTCTCTTCAATGACCAAAATGACATTAGTTCGCTTATTTATCTCCTTTGCCGCTTCTTATCACTTGTCTCTCCATTAGCTAGATGTGAAAAATGTCTTTCTTCATGGTTTTCTTGATGAAAAGTTTATATGGAGCAACCACCGATGTTTGTTGTTCATGGGGAGTCTTCCAAGGTTTGTTGCATTCGTCGATCATTATATGGCCTCAAGCAGTCATCTCGGGCCTGGTTCGGGCGTTTTTGCACTGTTGTGCTTAGCTTTGGCACGTGTCAAAGCACAAAAGATTCCTCTATTTTCTATCGCCAGTCTACAACAGACAAGATTCTTTTGATTGTCTACGTGGATGACATTGTCATTACTGGAAGTGATACTTACGACATTGATCGACTTAAATCCTTCATCAACATTTTCATACGAAGGATTTGGGCCCACTACGATATTCCTTGGGGATTGAGGTCTCTAGATGCGCAAAAAAAAAAATTCTATCTCAAATGAAGTATGTTCTTGATCTTCTGCAAGAGACTGAAATGACTCAAGCTAACTCGGTTGACTCACCCTTTGAACCTGGAGAAAGGTCACTACATTCTGATAGTGAGATGTTTTTATCACTCGACAGATACAGATGACTTGTCGGGAAGCTCAAACAATGATTCGACCTGATATTGCTTGTGCGGTTAGCAAAGTGAGTTAATTTATGGAATCTCCAACAAAAACGCAGTGGGGGGCTGTTCTTTGCATTGTCAGATATGTGAAAAGGAACTGGGTTTAGGTCTTCTATATTCCAATTATGGGCATACAGACGTTGAGGCTTTTTGTGATGCAGGTTATGCTGGATGTCTCTCTTTTAGGAGATCTACGTCTGATTTTGCAGTTTTTGTTGAAGGAAATTTGATCTCATGGCGAAGCAAAAAGCAAACCGTTATCTCCCGCTTAAGTGCAGAGTTAAATATCGTGCCATGACATATGTGACTGCAAAGATTATTTGGGCACAACAAATTCTTCATGAGATTGGGTATACAACCAAACCAACACATATCTGGTGCGACAATCAAGTTGCTATCAAGATTGCCACAAATCCAGTCTTTCATGAGCGGACAAAGCATATTGAAGTTTGATTGTCATTTCGTTCGAGAAAACTTTAAAAAGAAGAAGATCGTCTTTGGCCACGTTCACAGCTCTGATCAACTTGGCGATGTTCTCACAAAAGGGGTGTCTGGACCACGAGTCCAATTTTTGTGTAACAAACTGGACATGATAAATATATGTGTTTCAGTTTGAGGGAGAGTGTTGTGCCTTGTTTTTTATTATGTATTCATGCTAGGAACACCTAGCTTGAGGGGGAGTGTTACATATTAGGTTGTGTCAAGTCCCACATCGGACTTGACATATCATGTAATCTCTTTTATTCATTATAAAATAACCCCAAGGCCTCCCCTTAGTGAGATACCTTAGGTATTTGGTCCACTCTTCCATTTCTACACAAATGATTACTGATAAAGAGCTGATTGACTGTGTTGAATCAAGATCATTGTTTGAAGGGAGAAGTTCTAAGCTGTGGTAACCTGAACTCACCCTGATCCACCGCCTCTCAGGTTGATCCTCTCTCCTCTGGGCCCAACACAACTTGTTTTATTTATAATCTTTATATTATATGCTATAAAATGTAATAAACACATTAATATATTGGATGTGAACTCGTGGGCCAATTCACGGTCATATTATTATTGCATTTTCAACCTGAACGTTTAAATCTTGATTTTGCTATACTCCTATTTAGTTACGCTTTGAATATATATTTAGTTAAATCAAATTATTTTCTTAGATTGTTTTTTGTTTTTTCAATCATAATACTTTTATATCTATATATTGATAACATAAATGTAGTTGGGTGAATTCCCCTTACCTCAATGTGAGGTGAGGATATTCTTTTATAGATTAGGAAACCAAAATACAAGACGGGTAAGTCCGATGTGGGACTCACCCATTTACACTTAAATGGGTTCCAACACTCCCCCTCAAGCTGGACATGCCCAGATTGGATAGAGTCCCACACCGAAAAGAATAACAAGACAATCTCAAACTCCCCCTCAAGCTGGGCCATGGAGGCTGTGAATACCCAGCCTGGAAGTGAGAGACTCAAGACGAGCTCCAGGAAGACCTTTGGTGAAGAGATCGGCAAGCTGATCGGCCGTCGGGATATGGCCGAAACCGATATGGTGCTGCTCCAGATGGTGGTGGAGAAAGTGACAGTCCACCTCGATATGCTTCGTCCGTTCATGGAAGACGGGATTCAAGACAATCTTCGTGGCAGCCTGATTGTCACACCAGATATGAGCAGGAGTCGATGCTGGGAAACCGAGCTCCTGGAGAAGATGGCGAAGCCAGAGGATCTCAGTAGTGACAGTGGTCATGGCTCGATACTCGGCCTCGACACTTGAACGGGAGACCACAGTCTGCTTCTTGCTGCGCCAAGAGATGAGATTACCGGCGAAGAATACGGCGAAACCCGAAGTAGACCTGCGGGTAGCGAGGCAACTGGCATAGTCCGCATCACAAAAAGCTTCAACATCCAGGTGAGCATGATGTGAGTACCGAAGGCCACGTGCAGGGTCTTTCTTGATGTACTTGGCAATGCGGAGGACAACATCCCACTGAGAGCAGGTGGGATGTTCCATGAACTGGCTTACTTTGCCAACGGCACAGGCAATGTCGGGACGCGTCATGGTGAGGTAGTTGAGTTTACCGACCAAGCGTCGATAGCTCTCGGGATGAGGAAAGAGTTCCGAGTCGGCATGAAGGGAGTGTTCCCCAGGCTCCAGGGGAGTGTCAACTGAGGTGGCGGTGCTCAACCCGGCATCCTGCAAGATATCAAGAGCATACTTGCGCTGGCAGAGAGAGATAATGTCCGTAGTTCGGGAGACCTCGATGCCAAGAAAGTAGGTGAGGGGACCAAGATCTTTGGTGTGAAAGTGCTGGTGAAGATGCGTCTTGAGGCTGGCGATGCCTCTGGAGTCGCTCCCTGTGATGATGATGTCATCAACATACACTACAAGCAAGATACAGTCGTGTGCCGTCGTACGGAAGAAGACGGTGTGATCTTTCATACTCCGAGAGAGGCCAAAGGCGGTGACGACAGTGCTGAAGCGGCCAAACCAGGCGCGAGGAGACTGTTTGAGGCCGTAGAGGGAGCGACGGAGACGGCAGACATGGGAGTCGGCACCAGAGGCAGAGAAACCAGGGGGCTGCTGCTGGTAGACTTCTTCGTCAAGAGAGCCATGGAGAAAAGCGTTCTTAACGTCGAGTTGATGAAGCGACCAGTGGTGATGAGCAGCCAGAGAGATGAAGAGGCGGACAGAGGCCATCTTGGCGACGGGAGAGTAGGTCTCAAAGTAGTCGACGCCATATGTCTGAGCAAAGCCCTTGGCGACAAGCCGGGCTTTGAGGCGACAGAGAGAGCCATCAGGATTGAGACGGATTGTGAAGATCCATTTACAGCCGACTGCCTGTTTGTTTGCCGGAAGGGGAACAAGATCCCAAGTATGGTTGACATCCAGAGCCTGCAATTCATCCCGCATTGCGGCTAGCCACCCGGGGTGAGATTTGGCTTCATCGACCGTTCGAGGAAGTGACACGGTCTCCAGAGCTGACAGACCCCTGTAAGAAGAGACAAAGAGAGGAGTAGTCTGACATAATCGAGTACCTTTCCGGAGCGCAATCGGCACATCGCCGGGAGCTGTGTCAGGAACATCAGTCGAAGCGGGAACAATGGTTTCCTCGGCCTGGATGAGGGGTACAGCGGAAGGACGACGAGAGTATGTCTGTCCAAAGAGATGACCGGTCGGAGGAGACACCAGAGGTGGGTGAACCATGAGCGGAAGACAATCATCAATGGTAGTGTCAGGAGGAGGAGAGGGGAGAGTGAAAGGAGAGCTCTCGACAAACGATACGTCGGCAGAGGTGATATACCGGCGGAGGTCTGGAGAGAAGCATCGGTACCCACGCTGAGTGCGAGAATAACCGAGAAAAATGCAGCGAAGGGATTTGGGTGATAGTTTGGAGAGATTTGGGCGAGTGTCCCGGACATAACAGAGACATCCAAAAACGCGGAGTGGAAGGGAGTGAGGAGGGAGAGAGGGAAACAAGGTATGAAAATGAGTCTCCCCCTGAAGGATGGAGGAGGAAAGACGATTGAGAAGGTAAGTAGCAGTGAGGATGGCATCCCCCCAGAAGAGAAGAGGTACCTGGCGGTGGAAGAGGAGGGCACGAGCGGTTTCCAAGATATGTCGGTGTTTGCGCTCGACCACCCCATTTTGCTGAGGGGTATTAGGACAGGAGGTCTGATGGATGACGCCGTGAGCCCTCATAAACTGCTGAAAATGAGTGGATAAGTATTCTCGCCCATTGTCAGATCGAAGACATTTCACAGGGATAGAAAACTGTGTCTGGATTCCTGAAAAAATGTCTGAAAGGTTGAGAGAACCTCTGTTCGATCTCGAAGAAGGTAGAGCCATGTCATACGGGAATAATCATCGATGAAAGAAATGTAATATTTATAGCCGGATTGACTCGAGGTGGCACAGGGACCCCATACATCAGAATGCACCAAATCAAAGGGTTGGGCGGCCCGTGTGTCAACTCGAGGAGGATAGGATGTGCGATGGTGTTTCGCAAACCGACACGACTCACAAGGAAAAGATAAACGGGGGCTAATATCGGGAAAGAGCTGATGAAGTGTTGTGGCGGAGGGGTGACCCAACCGAGAATGGAGGTCGGCGGCACGAGCAGGGACAGACGCGCAGGCGATGGAAGGCGGGCCATCGAACATGTACACCCCATCCTGAAGCTGGCCTCTACCAAGTTCCCGGTTCGTCGTCCGTTCCTGAAACACAACAGAAGACGAGGTAAATATGACATTACAGTTGAGGTCCTTGGTTAGCTTGCTGATGGAAAGTAGGTGAAATGGACTGCGGGGAACATGAGCCACCGAGGAGAGGTGAAGGGAGGAGGAGAGGGAACAGGTGCCAAAGCCGGCGATGGGGAGAGTGGAGCCATCAGCAACAGTGATGGCCGGGGATCCACTATAAGGGCGGTAGTCGGAGAGTATACCTGCATCCCCGGTGAGGTGGTCAGACGCACCTGAGTCAAGCATCCATGCAGGGGTGCGATGACTGAGAAGAGCAGTGGGACCCCCGGAATGGGCAAGAGAAGCGGATGAAGAGCCCGGCATGGTGGTGGTCCGGTGATCGTGAATCAGCTGGAGCTCAGCCAGCGAAAGATCCAATGATGGGGAAAGAGCAGCAGGTGATGACGCATCGCGGATCGCAGTCTGGCCCTGCCGGGGGTGCGAATCGGGACGACCATGTAGGACCCAGCAGCGGTCTATCAGATGACCGAGTTTGCCGCAGTGCTGGCAGAGGAGGCGAGGTCGGCCATCTCCACGGGCGCGTCCTCGTGGGCCGGTAGGGCGGCCACCACCACGGCCTAGGAGCGCAGTGTGATCCAGGATGGGAACGGGTGGGGCAAGGGCCCGATGAGCCTTCTGCAGGCGATGATAGACCTGCGGGATATCCAGTGTAGACGGGCTGACGAGCATCTCAGTAGCCGTCGTGGCGTAGTCCGGTGCGAGGCCATTCAAGAGATTGAAGAGGCATAGCTGGCCCCGTTGAGTCTGCGCCTCTGCCGGAGTCTGAGGAATAGGCCAAAGTTCTTGCAGCTCGTCGCGGAGACCCTTCCATTCCATGAAATAGTTTGGAAAGGTCCGGTCCTGCTGGCGGATGTGGGAGAGACGCTGTAGAACATCTGAGACCCGAGCCAAGTTATTGGTCTCGGAGAACATTACAATCAAGGAATCCCATAGCTCTTTGACTGTGTTGGCAGTCCTGGTGACATCCTTCACGGACCGGTCCATGGAGTTGACCAGTAAGGCGAAGATTTTGCTGTCCGCCAGCTGCCAAGAATCGAATTTGGGGTCAGTGAGGGCAGGGGGGGTTTCTCAAGATGAGAATGAAGTCCCATGCCGCGGAGGGACATCAAGACCGTCTTCCGCCAGACGGAGAAGTTTGTGGCATCCAGACGGTCATCAACAAGCCGTGAGGAGGCCGTGATCAGGGACGGAAGAACGGAGGAGGCGTCCATGGGGGATGGGCGCTGGACCTGGCGGCCGGGAGTCGCCAGGTGGAAGGGAAGCGGCCTGGCAGGGGCGCTGCGGGGGCGCAGGCGCAGGGGCTAGGGCGCGGGCGCCGGGCGAGAGGCCGGCGAGGTTGAGGGCGCAGCTGGGAATGGGCGCGCTGTGGGAGGGCGTCGGAATCGGGGCCGGGAGCCACGTCGAGAGAAAGAGCGCCGGGAGGGGGGGGGGGGGCGCTGAGGCTAGGGTGCGGGCGTCGGGCCGAGGGCAGGAGGCCAGGGCGCTGGGAGGGCGCCGCCTGGACTGGTATGCCGGGAGGGAGCCGCTGCGGGGAAGGGAGCCGCGGCGGAGGGTTGGTCGCAGGAGGAGCCGTGGGCGGAAGAGACCCGAGCGGGAGGGGCCGCGCCGTCGGGGAGGAAGTCCGCAGGGAGGAGGCGCGGCGTGAGCCGTCGTGGAGGAGGGCGTGTCGGCGGTCGTCGCGCAGGAGCAGGGAGGGCCGCGACGGAGGAGGCGCGGGCCGCGTCGGGGAGAGAGAGGGCCGCCGGGGGGAGGGCCGCCGGGGAGAGAGCCGCCGGGAGAGAGGGTCGCCGGGACGGGGGCCGCGCGGGTGAGGGCGTCGGGAGCCGCGGGGAGCCGCTGGGAGGGAGCGCCCTGGGAGGGAGAGCCGCCGGGAATGGGCAGGCCGAAGAGGAGCTGGGCAAGAGGGCTGCGCCGGGACAGGAGAGGAGGCCCGCCGGGAATGGCTAGGGCAGTAGGGAGAGAGGCGGGGCGGGGAGGACGCCGGGAATCCGCAAGGGAGGGAGGGTTCGGGATAAAAATCCCTCTGATACCATGTAGTTGGGTGAATTCCCCTTACCTCAATGTGAGGTGAGGATATTCTTTTTATAGATTAGGAAACCAAAATACAAGACGGGTAAGTCCGATGTGGGACTCACCCATTTACACTTAAATGGGTTCCAACAATAAAGAATTAGATTATGGTAAAAATTATATATTGATAATATATTGGGCGGCCCGTATGGGTTGGCCTGCCCAATCTGTCAGCCGTTCTTGCCAGGTTTGGTTAGAAAAATTTCAACCAATTAAAAAATTAGCTGGGTTGGGTTGAGGTATTTTTTCACCAAAAAATACACATATGAGTTATTCCACCCTTTAGGGGAAAAAAGCAAAATAGCTGTTAATATTGCTCATTATATATTTTGTCCGGCTAATCATATCTTTTGTCCGCGTAGTATAGGCCCTAGAACATAACATAGTAGTACAAGCACCTTGCCTTATTAAGGGTAAGACATTCCCTTTATTTATTTTCATGATCATTTTATATGGTTTGTTTATTATTAGGGTACTTAACAGCTATTTTGCTTTTTTTCCCTAAAGGGTGGAATAACTCATGTGTATTTGGGCCAACCCATACGGGCTGGGTTGGCCCATATTCCTATCTGGTAGGTCTTATTCTATTTTATCTATGTTTTATTTTATTAATTAATCAGGGGAAGAAGACTAAAGGTGATTTATTTTATATTAAATTTCAATACCAGAAATCCAGCAGTTCTATAAAGGTGCGGCTTCTAGAGTATGACAGACGCTTTGGGTGCTATGGAAGTGATTACACATTCTACGATTACAATGAGCCGGAAGAGTTGCCTTCAACACTAATGCATGCCTACGAAATTGTAGTTGCTGATCCCCCCTACTTGGTGAGAAATTTTTAACTCTTAGGGCTGCGTTTGATTCTGAAAAATATTTTTTATTTTCATTTTCTATAAATGTTTTATAAAATAACGTAAATCCAAAATATCTTTTAGAAAATAGAAATGAAAATGATGGAAAAAATTTTGTTTACATATTTTGTTGAAAATGAAAATGCTCAGAGAGATTCCTATATTTTTCTTGTTTTATCTACACTTTTTAAAACATCTTCCAACACATTCTAATACATTTTTGTGAAACGAAAACAAAAATGTTTTCAAAACCAAATGCAACCTGATTTGTTGCGCTGGTCATGGAAACATTTTACGAGGCTTTGATTTCAGTTGGTTCATGGAGATGTCCTGGTATTGTGTTTTGGTGTGGCAGAGTAAGGAGTGTTTGGAGAAAGTTGGTCGAACTGTTTCGTTTCTTTCAAAGCCAGGGCAAACCTACTTGCTTCTACTGACAGGTAAGCATTATAACCAGGTGAGAACCGGAAGCCCTAATTCTTATTACCCCAAAGGCATGTTTGGCAGCGAGCAAGCATTGTAAGGTAAAGGGGAGTGAAATTATGCAGCATTTGCAATTTAATTCAAAATCAAAAATTCCATTTTACTCTTCCCTTTTCCGTTCCTTTTCCCTTCTCATACCAAACAATTTTCCACTGTCTAATGATGCATGCAATGCACAATTATGTAACACAGCACACAATAGTTTTGATTCTCATTTCTATATCTAGCATGATGCGGCTTGAGTCATGATTAATCTCAAATTGCCCAATTTTGAATCTCGTGGATAACATATGTTTCATATTAATTAGGTTATTTTTAGTCTAAATGAGATAATTCAATTTGATTAAGTCATTGCATTCATGTGATATTAATTAGCTGGACATGTCATGATGCACTCTGTTTTATATTTAAAGTTACGGGTCAGATTAGAGTTGTGAGCTGAAATGGGTTTTACTTGTTTTGATGTCTGTCGATTGGTATTGCAGGGGAGGTGCAGCGGGATCTTGCTGCGAAGCTCTTGGGCGTGCAGCCATGTGTGTTCAGGCCCCGGCACTCCAGCAAACTGGGTAATGAGTTTTGTCTCTTTACAAATTATGACCCTGGTACCAGGCTGGGTGGTTGGGACCTGGCCATGTAGCTGCTTCACTTCATATTATAATCTCAGTGCCCAAAAATGATATTTATGATTTTTTTTTAGAAATTTGTAATTATTAATGTATTTTATGTATCTTAGATTAGATTTATGGTGATTTATTCTTTGCCGTTCTTTAATTTTGAGTTTATCTGGGACGGGAGTGATCCATTATTTTCCACTGTTATCAAAGGAATGGATGTCATTGCTACCACCTCTGAGTGGAGCTATAGGAAGTATTGTTATATGTTATATATATATATTATATATTCTATTAATTAATTATAATAGGAATGCCACATTTGAAGTGGAATCATGAGGTGGGTTGAAGAAAATTTATAACAGTGGGAGAAATCTAAAAAATAAGGATTAAAAGTATTTATTTAAAACTTTTCGTGGCTCTTTCAAACCCTTTTGAAAAAGGGATATCACGTTTCAAGACGATCACTTGTTATCCTTCTGAATCTAGAAGATGGTTTCGAGCTCTCAAATTGATGAATAAGATGCGATAAAATTTGGCCAATTCAATGTCAACTACTCTGGCAGGTGACATGAAGTTTTTATTTACTGTTTTGAATCTATTTTACGTCTTTGAGCGAAACCTGCCACCAGTTTCAGATGAGCCTACTCTTAACTCGAATGAAACTTCGATGGACCCAGCGGCAGTCGAACAAATCCGAGCCATGTGAAAGAAATTTGAAGGCAATGATGTATCTCATGGTTATATTCTCCACTTTACCCAATTGTTAAATTCAAATACAAATTTTCAGATTAAGATACCAATAAAATTTTTATTGTCTTAATTTTACAATGGTTGATAACAAGTCTGTATTGAAGCTAGTTAATGAGTTTCATGTCAAGAAGAAAAGTTAAGAATTCAAGAAGGAAAGAAGATTATTTGTGTGACAAACTAAAACATTTTGAAAGGGATGTTTGCTATCACAAGATTGTGAATAAGCCTGTTGTAAATATGGTGGCTAGATTATGGAGACACGATGTATGTTTGCAAAGATCGTTTGATGTTCACAACGTTTAACAAAAGTACTATCACAAAGGAAGTATACCTAAGAAACAATGCATGCATCAACATCATCGGTCAAGGAAATATGGAACTCAATTTTACATATGGGGAGAATTTTACTCAAGTGCGGAACATGTACATCAAATGGTTCGGATGATATCGATGCTAGTCAAAGATGTCTTTGGAATCAAGAAGCAATGCAACGCACCCACACCCTGACCTCACACCCACCAACTACTTCGCAAGACACTCACACCAGACACTCAAAGCATAAACATGCAATGAACAAAGCTAAGCAAAACTAAATAAACAAGAGATCATAATAGAAATAAACTCCAAATCACAAGTTGACGAGAGCTTAGTTTAATCAATCACCGATCACTTTCAATACAAATGACCCCAACCCAACATATATAGTAGTTATCTTTTAGTAATTCCAGTTCCATCACCAATCTATCTTCTCGGGATTAACACCTCATGACTCTGATCTTTGGATCAACCAGTAAACAGTGCAATCACCACCTCAATTGGATCAGCCAGTGAACAATGCATTAGTGCCAACTTTCGGAACTAATCCTTCAGCTTCGACACTCGCATCTACCGATGCTTGCATCACCACTGTTATTGCTATGTTCCCAATTCTTAGTTTCGGGAAAACTGTTGCCCTTGCATCCGGTAGTAGTACAAAGGATCAGAAGTTACGCTTTTCTGATGTCTTTAATAATCAGCCATAAAATGGCTTCTCACACCAAGCCCGACAACCTCTCACTTGAGAATCGTTTTTAGGCTTCAACACGAAGTCCCTTAGGTCATATGTACCAACTTTCATAATCTCTTTTTCTGTCCACTTCTTCCAGTCCATTGGAGCTTCCAAGATCCCAAGATCTCCAAATTATCCAAGCTCCATTGAAGCGCAAAAACACTAAGTTTGCATATATGCCAGATTTCGATTCCCTTGAACCTTTTGTAGCTCCAACACCCCATCATCCACACGCTTTGAAATGAAGTGGTATTTCACCTAAATATGATTCATTTGGGAGTGAAATGCCGGATTCTTGGCCAAGTGAATTGCGCTCTAGATGTCATAATACAACACGTCGATCTTTGGCCTCCTTATGATTTCCTCCAACAGGCCCTTCAACCACACAAACTCCTTCTGTAATCGCAATATACCCAACTTTCATGGTTGATATTGCAACTACTGATTATAACCGTGACATCAAGCCTACGATAGTGCCTCCAAAATTAAACATGAAACCAGTAGCACTTTCGTGAATCAGTTTCTCCACCAAATTCAGCACTCGCAAACCCTTGTAAGGGATCTTCTATTTCAAAATAGCGAGGGAGATCTACTAAACCTATAAGATACTAAAAGATCCACTTGACGACCTCCCAAGGACCCTTTCTCGAATTCTCCATGAGTCTGCTAGCCACAACTACCACTTGAGCGATATCAGGCCCAGTACACACCATGATGTACATCAAGCTTCCCACAACTGATGCATATATAACTTTAACTGTATACTTTGCCTCCTTGTTCATTTTAGGTGTCTTCTCCTTTGTAAGTTTGAAATGTCCGGAAAGGGGGGAGTATTTACAGGCTTTAACTCAATCTTCCCGAATCTCACCAGTACCTTCCAAAAGTACTTTGATTGAGAAAGGAATAATGTTCTAGATTTCAAGTCTCTTCTTATCCTCATCACCAACATCTAGTTAGCATAACTAAGATATTTCATCTGGAAAATTTCGATCAATTCACACTTCAACTCTCCCAACCTTTTCATTATAGGTCCAACCAATAGTAAGTCATCAATGCAGAGAAGAACTATGACAACACTTTCATCATCATGCACCTTCTGGTAATAACAATGATTCACATTGCTCTAGATGAACTTTCATTCCATGGCGAAGTTATCAAACTTCTGATTCCACTACCATAGTTTCTGCTTAAGTCCATATAGACTTTGCTTGAGCTTGTAAACCAGGCCCTCATCCCGTTTCAGTATGAAACCTTATAGTTTCTCCATGTAGATTTCTTCCTCCAAATCTTTGTAAAGGAATTTTGTCTTGATATCCAGTTGTTCAAAAAACAAACCTTCCATGACAATCAGGTTGAGCACCATCCGCATCATTGTGTCTTTAACAACAGGAGAGACAACTTCATCGAAATCCACTCCTTCTGATTGCTGGAATCCCTTTACAACCAGTCACACCTTGTACCGGACTCTACCATCTGCTTCCTCCTTCAGATGATAAACCCATTTGTTTAGTACTACCCACTTTCCTTCCAGAAGATATGTTAGTTCCCATGTATCAGAAACATACAAGGAATTCAATTCTTCCTTCATTAATAATTCCCACTATAATGAGTCACTCATACTTTTCATCCCACTCAAGATTTCGGGTTCCCCACTGTTTATAATAAGTAGAAAGTACATATAGGAATAAAACCTATACACTAGCCTTTTGAACCTAGTAGTCCACCTTAAATCTTGAGGTTCAACTCCTTATGGACATCTCGCTTTTGAAACTCTGCCCCGAGCTTCCACTCCTTGAGCATCCCAGTACATCAGATCTTAGTACTTTCGAAACTCCATCAACACTTTCAGTTCTGGAACTTCATTGTACCTTTTGGACTCCATCTACTGTGTTCCCTAAACAACATGCCATCATCTAAACTTTGTTCAACTCAACCTCAACCTTCTGTATTGGTTCATTGCTCCTAAGAGAATTGCCTACCAGGTTCTGATCCTTCCATAGGATCTCCTAATTAAAGAGGATGTTCCTGACTCTAATAACCTTTCACTAACTGTTATCCCATATTCATAAACCAAAGTTTCCTTCACTGTAACCTACAAGGAAACATTCTTGGGACTTAGCTTCCAACTTTTCCATATCTTTGGCATCGACATGGGCATACATGATACAAATGAAAACTCTCAAAGTAAGAAAAGTGTAATGTATCAGTCCAGAGGCTACTCGACTGGTGCCCTAGCCCGGTTCACCATAAGTCCTCAAGCGCGCCTCCTCATATGGTATAAGATTCTGACTAGCAGTGAGAGTTTAATGTGGTACTATGAGGAGACTATACTGTTGGTTTGGTGTTTCCCGATCCGGTTGGGCCGAATGCTTGTGGTCCGCAACTGTCGCGGAGCTGACCGACCAACACCGAAAGGCACTGTAGTGGTGCGGACTTCGGGGTCAACTTTACTGTAGTGCTTTTGACAAAGCCAGCTTCCGTTCACTGTAGCGACGCAGATCACTTTTTCGAACAGTGATCATATTCTCCATTGTTTTATAACCCATTTTCGGGCTAGGGTTACTATTGAAAAAACCCTCTATAATTTGGGCTCCTGAATAGTGAAATATTCTGCCTCTCCCGTGGACGTAGGGATATTCCCGAACCACGTAAATCGTTGTGTCCTTTGCTTTCTTTCTTTCATTTTTCTCGTTTCTGTCGTTGTGTCTCCCGGTGATTCCGCAACATATACCTCCATCTCATATTACACAATCATAGAAAAATAAACCAAACATCATCCACATCCATGAGAATCAAAGTATACATAAACAATAACTGAATGGAACATGCTATCATAAAATAAAATAAAACATACAACTAAAATGATCATGATATAAACATCAATTGGTCTCTCATTGGACTGACCACATATACAAGATAAATAAACTGAAAATAAATGTGCAGGGTTCCTCTTCCAACTCCGAGCCATACAAAATACCCGGTCTCTAAAACCCTTTCGAGCTTCTCCATCTCGGTAATAAGACTTCACATTAGTGGATATACTAAATCATGCATTCCTGGGCCTCCTCTCTAGCCATTGTTCCATGTGATCAACCTAAAAATAGACATCAAGTCTGCATGCACAATGAGGTGCACATATAGGGGTGAGGAATAAATCTCAGTAGGCCACCCCAATGGTGAACCTATAACCTGCTGTCATACATGCATGCTCATGCAATATGCCTAGCCTAGCTGAGAAATAACTAAAATAAAATAAATAATAACAAAAACCACCATCGATCCTCAGTCCCATGACCTTGATCGACCATACTTGCTTCGGCTAGTATTGGGGTGTCTTTGAGTATGTCACGATGTCATGCCAACCATAAAATCATTGGATCCTAGGGTTTAACCCAGGCATACCTAATTATTAGGATCAAATGACCAACAACTCATCATGAATGGCTCCATAGACAGATCCTAGGTGTTCTGAGCATCTCTCCAAACTCAAGTATAATAAATGGATCGAAGCCAATTCCTGGGTGTCCTGGGTAATCAATGAATCAAAACGCCCCCCAATTCACCATTCCCAATGGCTAGATCCCTAGCATCCTAGGAATCCTAACCTGGTATGAGTAATGTCATCAGGATCAACTGGATGGATCCTAGGGGCGACCTAGGCATCTCAAATAATAGTCATCATAAAAATAGTAATAGTGATCTCAATATCCAAGCCCAAATAACTAGATCCTAGACAAACTAGATATCCTAGAGACCCGTGGTGTCCCATATAGACCTGAGGTTGAATCTCAAAGTCCCGGGCATTCTTCATGTAGCTCAACAACTAAATCCTAGGATACACACTAGGCATCCACAGTGAAATCAATACATCCAAGTCGCATCACATCCATATCTCATAAGGCCTAAGGTCGGATCCCAAGAAGTACCTCCAGGCATCCATTATACCATCA
The DNA here is from genome assembly GCA_963277665.1 of Viscum album. Taxonomy (NCBI): domain Eukaryota; kingdom Viridiplantae; phylum Streptophyta; class Magnoliopsida; order Santalales; family Viscaceae; genus Viscum; species Viscum album. The sequence continues at coordinate 772,545,591 of OY728131.1, read as the reverse complement.
TTGCATTGGTCCCAAAATTCGGGTCCTAGGAAGTATATTTGGGCATCCGTAACTACATCAAAATAGATAAGTGAAATCATAAATAAAATACAGAGGATGTCTAAACACCTAATCCCATTACCACAGTCCACAACCTCATGGGATCACATCATTGGTACAGGTTCAAAGGTGACACCTGCTACCCTCTCTATCCATAGCCACATGCACCCACTCAGGGCTGGTCTATCAATGAGCACCCACTTGGGTCCTCTGGGCCAGTACATACACAGAGGAATCCCCTTTTGGATCCTCATAATTATAATGCAAGTGGAGGTATCCCACTTGGGATCCTCTCAGCCAGGACCTAAGCGAAGACATCCTACTTGGGATCCTTGGTCACAACTAGTCTCTCGGGCCAATGCCCACATAACATCTCAAAAAATCACATGAATTATAAGGTAAATTTCACAAGGGAGATATCCTAAAGCCTATCCCATTTACAAGTCATTCTAGGTTGGCCCGAGCACCCGACCAATCCGCCTCCATAAATTACAACCAATTACCGCTAGCCAGGGACTATCCCAAGATCCACCAGTAGAGGACCTTCACAACCCCATTACACATACTCCAACCATTTTCACGACCCTCATATGATTCTCATCCCATGTATCATGCTTATGAGACCATTGGATACAACTACTAGAGGAAAAACTCTCCATCATAACTTTATCACTCTGAACCGCCCCTTAGAAATTATCAAACACCCAAAGGGATCCACCATCGTGTTCAATATGAAAAAAATACTCAGAATGGATTCCTCTTATGTCCAATTCCATCTCCAGGGTGCAAAATCACCCAAACCCCTCAAATGGGTAACAAGGGAACAATACACGACATGTACCCCCAGTTTATGACGTGTACTCCAAAATCTCCTCCATGGACATGTACTTACAAGCCTTGGATACACCCAGGGTTTTTCTGTGTACTACTACACTGCCTAGGTACACCTAGGGTCTGTTCGTGTACTACCATATGGCCTGGGTACACCTGGGGTCTAGTCATGTACTACTACACGACTATGTCCCCCTACATGTTGTGTCTTACCAAGTACCCAAACACATGGACATGTACCACTACACAGTGTGTACTCATAATACATGGTTTTTAGTCTCAAAAAATCCATCTTCCCCAAACATGAATAACACACAACACGTTTTCTTGAAACCACACACCGTGTGATCGAGTTTTCTGAACAGGAAACCCCTGCAATCCACCAGAAACCCTCATTCAGCCCCAAATAACCCCAAATCAACCCCATGGTGTCCTTTTCAACTCATATAAGAGTTTAAAATTAAAAAAAACTAATTTATAGGGATATACAATTTAAAACATAAAATGGGCCTACCTCATGGTGAAAACACCAAGTTTCGGGTATAAATCTGTGCTTAAAAGCCACTACACCCAGATCCGGTCTCGATTGCTTCCATGAACAAAGTCAGGTGGCTCCTCCTTCCTCCAACTCTCTTATTCCAGCCATCACATGCAAGGTAGAACCCTCCCCCCTTCTGTCATGCATAGGAAGGAAATGGGAGGGGGAGGTATGATAAAATTTAATATAATTTAAATACCCATTTAAACTCTCACCCTGAGTCCCAGAACCCAAAGTGGGTTTACACATCGACTAAGAAAAACCCACATTAAAAACTCAACCATAGAGTTAGAATTTAAATTCTATGCTCCATTCAAAATATATCACCGTCCGAACACACATGAACAAATTAATATTTAATTAATTAAATATTAATATTCTGCCAAAATTTGAACGACTTAGAATTCCACTAAACACTCATACTAGGATAAATACCTTACTCTAGGGACAAAAAAGTATCCATAAAAATTATCTGAGATCATATGCTATGGGGAAATGACCATTTTACCCCTCAAAAGCATTTGAAAGTCAAAAATTCAATTTTCCACTCAGTTTTACAATCTGAAAAACATAGGGTTTTAATATCTTCTTACCATAAAAATTCTTCTCACTAAGAATTCTTGACGTTTTTAACCATAGTTATGCTCTCTCTATGAGCATCAATACACCTTAGATCTGAATTTCTATGAACCAAGTCGGTATGCCATCCAACCCGACACCTAACTCGGCCCGAGACAAGGTCCGAAGGGCGTTCCTGATCCTCATGGGTTGGAAACTAGTGATGGGAATCAAAATAATGTAATGAGAATGATTTATCCCAATAAACAACCAGGATCAATAGACAAAATGAACATGCCGCAGAACTAAAAATAACTGAATATCAAAATAAGAAACTGATCCAAATAAACAACAAATGAACAAAATAGAATCTGAATACAAAACTAAAAACAAACCATGCTAACACGATCTCCATGTGACCTCTTGGTCACCACCAACATTAAGACCAACCTGATCCAAAGGCAACCAAACCAGAAACCTGAACCTGCAAAACACTTTGGGTCTACCGTCACTGAGTGACACAAGTAGAGTGTGAGCTTAAAAAACTCAGTAGGTAATCACCATAGAGTCCATACATTTCCTTTCCCGAAATATTCCACAAATACTAGTTTAAAATACATTAAAAAATAGGATTTTAATCATTTTAAGAAAATAAGCACCAATTTTCATAAGTTCATTTTTGAAAACAACGCTCACGACTTTCCTTAAAAAAGTGTTTCACCTTCCAAAACCTAGTTCAAAACCTTAATTTAGTTACAAATAAATACCAGATCACCCAAAGGAAACTATTCTGACAATAAAGGAAACAAAAAAATTAGGCATAAACTAGAAGTTCTAATAACCAACAAGTAGTAAAAGAAAAACAGAACATATAGATAGAAAATCATGGGAATTTCCTAAACATATCTAGAAGCAATTCATAGACGTAATCAGTTCAGACTCACCTTCCGACATATAGTCAAGCTTCATAGTCAATAACCAACTGGCTGCTATAAACTAGCCAATCTAGTGGCACATCCCACCTGATCTCTCTGCAAATCAAGGGGGTACCAACCCGTTTAATCGGGGTCAACAAGAAACAGTCACTCAACCCTCTAGATGATGCCCAGGAATCCCATGATAATAATACTTGGTGAAACATGGTATAACATCCATAACCCACAACATCCTCATGCATGTTCCACTAGATGGGAACACATCCCAAGGTCTAGTGGTTTCCAAACATAATCCAAAACCCACAACATCCTCATGCACGAGCCACTAGGGGGGAACACATCCCAAGGTCTAATGGTCTCCAAACATAATCCAAGAATCACAAACACATAAGAAAAACCACTTATTTCACAAGCATGTTCATCCAATAATTAAATATCACATGGAAACCACCATTTTCCATAATTCAAAACCACTTTCCCAAAAATCACTAAATACCAACTGGGCCTTCCCATCACATAAGCTTTCACCCCCTAAAACATCTCAAAGTTCTAAAAGAACCTCACATTTACAAATCCAATTTCATTTCCAAAAGAACATTCTCAAACCAAATTAGGAACACACAACAACATGAAAAGTACCAAACAAGATTCTTTACCATTTAGTTTCCAAAACACACCTCAAAGTTCCAAACTGACTAAGCCTTAGAGAACACATTTGAAACCACATTTAAATTCACTCAAAGCACAAAGGCCATTTGGGAACACATTTCACACCACTTTCACTAGTCATAAAACCCATTTAGAAACACAACAAGATAAGTACACATGAAATCCAACCATTTCCATAGGCAAGGACTTTTTCAAATCCACACGCACACCAAACCCATTTTGGACATTATTTGAACCACTTTCACAATTCATAAAACACTTTTAAGAAACACAAAAAAGAATATCACATGCAACAAAAACCCATTTTCTTTAGAAAACAAACTTTCATCACATTTGCACCTCAAAACCCTTTTAAAACATATTTCGCACCTTTCACACAATCCATTGAACACATTTATACAACACAACAAAGAGGTACACATGAAACACAATAAAATTATTTTTGAAATCCATATTTTAATACATACACACTTCAAATTACTTTGAAAATAATATTAGATTTAAATAACCATTTGTGACGAGGAAGAAGAAAATGGGAGAGAAGCCTTTGAAAGACCAGGGTTCAAGGAAACATCATTCTCAAGGGAATTTCTCATTTGTTTTACCATCCATATGTACACTCCATGCTCATATGGATGTTTACACATCCAATGAAACCCTTCAAGTATCCATGAAAACACCCAAAACCATTTTAAAGAAACACCACTTGTTTTATCACCAAATACAACAAGCCACACATAAGCATAAAACCACAAGAGTCACCAATTCCCATAAAAAATACCCAATTAACAATCCAACCACAATATCAAAACATAACCAAAGGAAAAAACCACCCACATAACCTAATTTCACTTTGAAAGATCAATTGAAATTTTATCAAACACCTTGCGTGTATATATACATAGGCATGTTTAAGAAAACCCTTTAAAAACCATTTCTCACCAACTTTCTAGCATGAAAACACCACACCAAACCAAACAAACATATCAAAAGTATGTGAAAAACATTTATAAATTATTTAGAAATTCCCAAGCATAAAATGGAATGTTCCATAAAGTAAATGAATAGAAACACCTACCTCAACGATGTGAGAATACAATAAAACTCTGAGGGGAGGAAGAACTGAGCCTGAGAGACAATCCACACACCCTAACATCCAATAAAAACAACCCACACATCAACCCTAAACCTTAGGGTTTTTTCAAGAGAGAAACCATTAAGAAAATAACAAGGAACCAATAGAGGGAAGAGATAAGATAATGAAATTGACAAAAAACTCAAAGAAACGTACCTAAGAACCTTCAATGAGCTTCAGAGGAGGGAGGGGAGAAAGGGAGGAGGGTATAATGAAGACACCTGATGAACCTAGGTCAAAAAGGGTAGGATAAAACTGAAATAGGATTAAAATAATAGAGGGGAAAAACTATAATTTTATAGTTTTAATAATCCGGGAAACTCACAGGGTTAGGTCGTACGGTTTGATAAGCTGTGCGCTAACCGTGAACACCCTATTAGAGAAAATGGGCAACCCACATGGTTTGGATGCACTATTTGGGAAACCATGTGCTAACCGTGAAAAATACCACTATTCAAACTGCAGAACCCCTCACACGATTGTTGTATGGTTTCCTCTAACTGTGTGCAAGCCATGAGCTATGCCCCAGACACCAACCCACAAACTGCACAACTTTTCCCTTGGCCTCGCATGGTTTAGGCCAATCCATTCTTAAAATGTTCAAGTCAAACTATGTAAGAATAAAATGAACTAAAACCATCTTCCACCTCAATAGATCGCACGATTAGCCCTCAAAACCATGCATACAAACTATGCATAGACTAAAAACTCACTTGGAACTTCCAAAATTCCAAAATTCAAACTGAGAACTCAACCTGAACTTCAACCAAAATATAAAAAACCAAAAAAATAAAAATAAAATAAAAGAAATCACGTGATCGGGGTGTAAAAATTATCCCCACCAAAAACACTTTCTTCCCCAAGAAAGTTACCCAACCACATGAGGGACCAAGCTCATGATTAAAATGGGATGAGATCTAATGAAGCAACAGTCCACAGTGTGACCTTTCACCCAAAAAGTCACACCCAACCATTTCAAGAGGAAACCAAAACAAAAATAACAATGGGAGAACATGAGAGGGTTATCTCCGCCACAATAACCCGACTAACACCACCAACATTGAAACTCCCAACACGACAACGCCGACACGGGAACTCCCAACCCGGACCTCAAATTTCCAGCACAAGATAAACAACACCACCATAGAACTGGGGATTCACCACATAAGCCAAACCTCCAACACAATGGGAAACCCATGAAGGGAACTCTAACCAAACTATAAAAAAACCACAATTCCTCAAATCCACAAGACTCAAACATCTCCAAAATGAGCACGATAGAGAACCAGAATGATCAAAAAAAAAGGCTAAGCACACACAAGAAGGGATATAAATTAAAGACTCAAATTTTAAAAAGACACATCTATTTGGACCACAAAAGAAAAAAACCACCAAGACTCTTTCAAAAATGGAGAACTCACAATAGAAAGGGAACTATAACAAGGAACTTCAACCGAATTTGAGAGATAAAGGTTGGACCGACTATGCCACCACACCCATGATTCCTGACTATGTGAAAATCTCCTCTCAAAGGACTATGGATAGATCCTTGATGTCTTGAAACATTTGATTACCCACAATCAGACACTAAAATCCTTGGATTAAGGCTTTCTCCTCAGGAAACAATTCTTACAAAAATTCTCTAGATGACCCAAACAACCACAATGATGAAACACATTTAAAGGATTGTGAAAATATATATTTGAATGCACAAACTAGCCACACTGAAAACACATGAGCTAATGGTCCGATAAATGAGAGGTCATACCCAATAAAAGAGGCTTCTCAGAAATAGGCTCCTTTGGGACACACCTCTTTCCAGATGGGGAACCTTCATGAGTGCCAACCAACACCGACCGAACCTTAGGGACCAACTCAGATAATAACACTTCATCTACCAATTTATAAAAATAAACTTCATTAGATGAGGGGAATTGATCCTTGATCTCTATATGAAGACCCCAAATGAAAATAGGAACTTTCAGATGATTCTCTAAGGCTATCTCTGAAGAAAATGAAACCAGCTCCTTAAAGTGGTCAACACAGGCCTTCACTAATACCTGACCCTGTGGAACACCCAAAAACTCTTCCACTTTCTCCACATTCACCTCCTCAGGTATAAACCATCAGAAAAATTGGTTCTAAACACCTCCCATGTTATCCCAACTTACAGTGGCATTGGGATGATCACCTTCCATTGATCCAAGGATGGACCCACAAATGAACACAAAACAACACGGTCCCTAATAGATTTGGGAGTTCCCAAAGGTTTGAAGAAACTATAAACTTACTTAATCCATTCCACTGCCTCTAATGGACCACGATCATCACAAAATACTAGACAAAAATGAGAATAACTCAACCCCGCCACTCTACTTGGAGTCTGGAAAAATCCAAAAAACTGGGGAAAACATGATAGAAACCTTGGGGACCTTTTTGGGTAGCATATTTTGAACAAAATAAAAAATCCTAACCAAAATCAACATCATTCAAAACTCAAACTCTCACGACCCGTTCCCCGGGGCCCGTGCCATGACTACCTCAAGCCCGCCTTCCATAGGACAGGGGCTGGTGACTAGAACCAGAAAGAAATATCCCAAAAAGGGAATGCATTTCCTTTAAACCTATAGACATGAAAACATGGCATACTACACAAATCAAACCACAAAGGAAAAAAAGTACAACCACCACAAATTACCACCACTGAGAGTAAAAAGGTGTAAACTGAAAGTAAAGGGGTCATAATACAAGCCCAAGAACCCAAAAAGGAAAAAAACTTCTACCAAGGCCTACCTTATCAAAATCCCACCTGAAGGGTAGGTGTAGGATGGATACCTAAAGCTTTAGAAGTAATTCCCCATCCGCTCCTGAGTCACTGAGCTCCATCGAGTCCCGGTCCACCAAGGTCTGTGTCAAATTGTCGATCATCTACACAAGACACGATATGTGTAGGTGAAGCCTATGCAGGGGTGTGTATAAAAATACTCATTAGGGACCCCGATACCCCTGAAGGACTATCACAAATCTATAAATTAAATACCACAAATCAAGATCTCAAAGTAAAACACAAAGAAAAAGACACAACTCACACCAGGTATAACTTAAGTACAGAAGCAAAAATGATTAGTCGTAAAGCTAGATCATCTTATTATGTTGAGAGGATATACTGCTGATCCAAGAAGGGTCACTCTGATGCTAATCAATTAAGTATTTCTTTGTTTCTGATTCATGACGGGTCACTCTGCAGTTGATCCAAGAAGGTTCGCGCTACTGCTGATCCATGAAGGGTCGCTCTACTGCTGATCCACGAAGGGTTGCTCTCATACTGATCCAAGGATGGTCTCTCTCATGATGATCCATGAAGGGCCGCTCTGTTACTGATCCATTAAGGGTCACTCTATTGCTGATCAATGAAGGTTCTCTCTTTATTCTTCACATCACATCCAGCCACTGAATTCTCGCACTTAGCACGATTGATTCTGGGAGGATCTAATCCTCAAGTCATCGGTCATACCTCAACTTCAAGGAATTCCCACATAGAGTAACCCAAAGGACTGTCTCATCTAAAGGGTCCCAATTCAATAGACGGCGCATCAATCGGATTCCCAGTTTGTAAGATATGGGCATTTTTGTGAAAAGGGCCCAGTTGGATTCATGTTCGATCCAACCCATAGATATGCCAACCTATGCCAAAACTCATGTAGAGTATATTATAAGGACCACCTCATCTAAAGGGTCCTCATTCCATAGACGACACGTCAATTAGATGCTCGGTCTATTAGTTACAAGCATTTTAGTGAAACGGGCGGGGGGGGGGGGGGGGGGGGGTCCGGGCCTGGTCCGACCTGAGACCGACCCAACTAGTTCCGGTTCAGCCCGCAGTTGGATTGACCCGCTTGGTGGGATGCGGCCCACCCATAGAAACATGGCCCAATGAGGCGGGCCGACTTCTTCATCCTGGATGTGGTATAGATGCGTTCAGTTCGTCACCCGATGACACCAACTGGCACTGCCTCCCCCTGTGACTGGTCTGCGTAGTGGACCAACTCTGTGCAGCAGGACGTGGCTCTACCACGTCCGTTTCATCCAGCGCGGCCGACTGAATGGATGGCCAGTCCTCCCATACACGGTCGATGGACCGCGTGCCTCCATCTCGTTCGAGCAGCCCGGATGCGGGCTACCTCCTCCACACGGTGCTAGTTAGCACCGCGCCTCCATGCTGCCATAACACACCAATGGATGCGTTGCCTCTCTCTTCCTGCGACCGGTTCCAACATGCCATCGGTTCCTTCTGTGAGCCACTGGAGTTTCTCCAGTGGTCTGTTTCTCGAACCGTCTACGCCTACGGGACCATAGGGCTGCCACCTTCACTACGACGACCTCGAACTTGCCTTGCTTCCATTTTGAGAATTCATCCATGAAGAACGCACAAGGTAGAGGGTCTTGGTCCTTGTTTGTGTCAGCCCATGCCCTCCACGTTAGAAGTTTGAAACATGGGAGGTTTGGGATCACAGTTTTATCAAGCTATCAATAATCCCCATGAGAAACCCCAAGGAAAGCACCTTACCGCAAGAACACCCAATCTGCGGATCAACCTGTTCGTGGGTTGATCCGCATTTTTTGTTTTAGAATAAATAATGGGTAATTAAAACACAAAGCAATCCCTACCTAGATTCAGATTTATCTTAGGCGATGGATGATGATCTAAGTTGTCATCAACCCATGATCTGCTGTCATTCTTCACCATTCATCAATTCTAGGATCTGATCTCATTCTCCATGAGATTTTTCACCTCTCTTTGATCCTCCAACATTATTCTTTGGTGAGGGTTTCTTTAGAGTTAAATCGGAGGAGTTCTAGGGTTGTACATCAACCCTAAACCCTTTATTAACTAATGAAGGGAAACACATTGAGAGTTGTAGCGTCACCTCGTTGATTCATTATTGAGGCTCATTAATGAGTCAGTGTTTCCTCGTCACTGTATTGCAGTGTTGACGAGTCAATTATCAACTAAAAAGAAAAATAATAAAACAATTTATTATTTTTCTTCTTTAAACTCCGAAACCTAACTTTTTTGGTCGACCTTCATCGGTCGAAGTTAGGTCCCTCCTAAGCGAAACCCAATGCTGCGAGTTCAATAGTGCCCTTAGATTTATGATCCGAGCACCGGTTCAAAAGATAGGAAAACCCGCTCACACTTTCACTTAAGTGAACTTAAAATAAGTTCAAAATTACATTCCGGGCACCCTGAGCCTCGGAATCACATGACTTCTTAGTGCTTGGTCTCAAAATAATTTCAATAAACAGTGAAAAAAATTTATTGAAAATTCCTAGTTATTACATTATCCCCACATTAGGGATTTACGTCCTCAAAAGCCAAAACTAGGGCTAAACAAACATATGGGGGTACTGAGCAGGAATATGAGCCTCCCGCTCCCATGTACTCTCCTGGAGATTCTTGTGCTGTCACTAAACGTGCACTAGAGAAATCGACCGTCCATAAAGGATTCTCTCCTATCTGTCATCCATCTCCACCAGGTACTCCATGAAAGTCGCCCTGTCGTCAATCTCCAGCTCATCATGGTCGATGACGTGAGAAGGGTTGTGCACATATCTCCTCATCTAGAACACATGGAAGATATCGTGCACCTTATCTAACTATGGAGGTAGAGATAAGTGGTACACCACCTCTCCCACTCTTTGAAGAATCAAAAATGGTCTGATGAAGCTTCGTGACAACTTTCCGCCTCATCCAAATCTCCATATTCATTGTCAAGGGGCGACCCATAGGAATACATGCCCCCCCTCATGGAACTCCAAAGGACTCCATTGCCTATCTTCATAGGACTTCTTTAGGCTCTATGAAATCTTTATTCACTCCCATATGACCTGCACCTTCTCTGTGGCAGCCTGTACCATCTCTGGACCTACGAGTGCTGACTCCCCTGGGTCTTTCCAACACAAAGGTGATTTGCACGGTCATCCATACAGTGCCTCAAATGGTTCCATATCGATGGTGGAGTGGTAGATTTTTTTTATGCAAACTCCACCAATGGTAGGTGGCCCTCTCAACTACGACCAAAATCTAGGACACAAGCATGAAGCATGTCCTCAAAGGTATGTATGGTTCGATCCATCTGACCATCATTCTATGGGTGAAAGGCTGTGCTCAAGCATAGCTGAGTCCTGAACACCTTCTACAAACCCTTCCACAATCGGGATGTAAAGCGTGCATCACGATCTGATACTATCGTCGAAGCCACCCCGTGAAGTCACACGATCTTCTAAACATAGAGGCATCCCAAGCTTTCTACTGAACCCTTATCTCGAATAGAGAGGAAGTGGACTAACTTGGTGAGTCAATCAACAATCACCCAGATGGTATCGTGTCCTCTAGATGTACGTGGTAAGACCATCATGAAGTCCACATATATATCCCATCCCACTTTCACTCTAGTATCTCGAGGGGCTGGGTCAAACCCGCTGGTACCTGATGCTCAACCTTCACTTGTTGGAAAGTGAGGCACCTGGAAACAAACTCTTCCACTACCTTCTTCACCCTAGGCCACTAGTACTGACTTCGGAGGTCCTGGTACTTCTTCGTCACTCTTGAATGTACCACCAATGGGGATGTATGGAACTCCCTCAACACCTCTTCTTTTAAAGACACTGGTACAATGGTACACCCTATGAAAAGGATGGTGTTCTCACCACCTTTATAATATCCATCAGGTGTATGTCCTGTGGATATCTGGGCACGTGTAGTCTCGCAACTGCTATATTTGAGTTGCGCCTCCCTGAATCGCTGTAAGAGTGGAGGGGTAACTACCACTGACTGAAGTAAAACTATCTCATCTCTATCCACAAAGGATATCTGAAGCAAGAAAAACTAATATGAGGCCTCATTCAGTAACTGTGAACTCGATCTCCGACTGAGAGCATCCGCCACCACGTTCCCCTTCCCAAGAGTATAGAGTATCTCGAAGTCATAGTCCTGGAAGAACTCTAGCCAATGCCGCTATCTCAGGTTTAGATCCTTCTGCGAAAATATATACCTGAGGATATTGTGTTCTAAGTAGACGATGAACCGCTCTCCCATCAGGTAGTTTCTCCACATCCTCAGTGCAAAGACCACTAATAATAACTCTAGGTCATGAGCCACATAGTTCTGCTCATGTGGTCTCAGCTGTCGTGATCCATAAGCAATCACTACATCACCCTGCATCAGGACACAACCTAGTCCGATTACTGATGCATTACAATATACCACGTAGTCGATTCCCTCATCTGGAAACCTCAATATGGGAGCATTGGTCAAGCTCTACCTCAGCTACTAGAATCTCTGTTGGAATTTCTCTGTCCACACAAAGGGTTTTCCCTTCGTCAAAGCTTTTATAGGTGCTGCTACTCTATAGAAGTTGGGTATGAGTCTCCAATAGTAGCCTGCTAACCCAAGGAAACTCCATACCTCTATAAAACTCCTGGGTGGCTCCCAAGAAAGAACCGCCTCGATCTTTGCTGGATCCACCGCAACTCCAGCATCTGAGATGAAATGTCCCAAGAAATGGACCTTCTATATCCAGAACTCACACTTCAAGAGCTTTCCGTAAAGATGGTGCTCTCAGAGCGTGTCCAAAACTATCTTCAAGCGTACAACGTAATCCTCCTTTGACACTGAGTACACTAAGATATCATCATTGAAGACTACTACAAACCGGTACAAGTAAGACTGGAAGATCCTATTCATAAGTCCCATGAAGACTTCTAGGGTGTTTGTCACACCGAACGACATCACTAAGTACTCATAATGTCTGTATCGACATCTGAAGGCCGTCTTCATGATGTCCTCATCTCATACATGAAGCTGGTGATAACTTGATCTGAGGTCTATCTTTGAGAACCACTTCGCTCCCTTCAGCTGATCAAAGAGGGAATCTATCCTCAACAGTGGATACTTGTTCTTCACGGTCACCTAGTTTAGGCGCCAGAAGTCCACACATAACCTCAAGCTCCCGTATGAATTCTTGGAAAACAACACCAGGGCTTCCTATAGAGAAACACTGGGTCTTACGAACCCCTTCCTCTACAAGTCCTACAACTATACTCTCAGCTCCAGGAGCTCTGTGGGACCCATTTGATATACAAGTGTAGATATCGGTGCCATCACTGGGTACAATTCAATGAAGAATTATACCTCTTTATAAGGATGTAGTCCTGGGATATCTTTTGGAAAGACGTCCACATAATCATCCACTACTACAGAAAACTATGGAATTTCCTCATCCACCATATCTAAGGTCATGCTATCCAACATATGAGTGATCAACCGTACCCTCCTAAGTGAGAGTCCATCTCAAGATACCCTATTTTCTTTCTCACCTACAAAGAAAAATTGGTCTCCATCTCTGTGTGTACACCGCATCGCATGTCTCAAACAGTCGATCTGAGCATGAACTACTGATAACCAGTCCATGCCCAGAATGAAATCATAGGGATTCAAATATGCTACTAGGAGGTCCCATATGAAACTCTCTCCTTCGAGAGTAAGGTCACACTGTTGGAACTAGTTTGTGATTGTCGAATCTCCTCCTGTGGGAGTCTCCAATTTTAAATATCGATCCAACGGCTCAGTCAGAATCTTCAAGTTCTGAACAAGATCTGCAGAAAGGAAGGAGTTAATGGAGTTCGTGTCTATAAGAACTATAGCTAAAGTAGAGAAGACACAGATCGTACCTCGTATCATCTTAGTAACATCTGGATCGTAGGCCTATACTTCCTAAAACTGGACCTACCCCCATCCACCTGCTCCTGGAGCCCGTAGTGGACCACCTAGGGGTGGTGGTGGTAGTGCCTCATACCTACTTCCACCTCCTTCCACTCATCCCAATCCTCTTCCATGTCTTCCACCTATCTAGCTGCCTTGATCTTGCCTCTGTCACTGCCTCAGTGGTCCCTTGACCATTTTCCGATCATCCATGTGGGGACTTAGACAGTCATGATCTATGTGCCCCTGTCCTCTATAGGAGTAAAAAAATATAGCCCTCAGCTGACCTCCTCTACCTCGTAAGCTCCGAACCTCCAAACCTGCATCCTGGGGTTTTCCTCCAGAAGGCCTGGCCCATTTGGGCCTCTATGTCATCTGCCTACTGCCGGCTTCAGATGAATTTTCCACCTGTCGTCTGGTGGTGGCTCTCACTGTCAGTTCCTGCTCGGCTAGGAAGCTCTTCACCAGTAGAGCTTACTATAGCACTCCATCCTGCATTGGGATGCTGAGAAAAATCATCGATGCCCTGATCTCACATCAAATTCCCTACTCAAAGGTCCGGGCCCTAAAGAAAGGGTCTCATACCATATTGGTGGAGTATCAGGAGAGGTCGGTAAACCTCACCGAGTACTAGGCCACAGTCAGGATGCCCTGCTGTTGGTGTAGTATCTCCTAAATACACACTGAGCATAGTGTCTCTAGTATTAAATCTACCCTAAAGAGTCTCTTGAAGTCCAACCAGGTAAGAGTCACCTCCTAGTGTGTCTGGAGAATCAAGCTCCACCATCTCCCTACCGTTCCCTAAAAAAGGATAGCAGCTAGGACCAAAATCTTGTATTTAGGTGTCTATACGAGGAGAAAAACCTACATAACTGCCTCCATACAATCCTCAGCTTCCTGAGGATCTATCTCACCTCGAAACCTCAGAGGCCTCTATCTCTGGAACTCGTACAGTGCGCTCAGTTGGCGTGCACTGTCTGCTGGTGGGGTTGGTAGCAAATGTTTTTCTATGGGTAGTGGTGCTGCTAGTACACCACCCGAAGGCGCTATTGTTGTAAGTGGTCCTTTCACTAATGCCTCATCGTTCAGTGGGCCATTTTCATGATCCCTAACTGGAATCTTGGCTGGCTGTCTTCGTGGAGGCATCCTATAAGGAAACAGATGCGCCATGGTCAATAAGTTATACCTGGTGAGCTGACTCAAAAGAGATCAAGAGAATAAAATTTCCAAAACACATGAAACCAGTGTTTTTGTGTACCGAGTCGAGAAACAAAATTTAGGGTCATGGTGTATGGATACGTCGGCCGCCACACCAAAACTGGACTCCCCATACTGAAATCCGAACTCAAGACACTTAACACTATTTCCCCCATTTAAAATATAGACTCTTATTTATTCTGGTAGAATAGACTGCCCTTTGATACCACTTTGTCACGACCCATCCCCTGGGGCCGGTGCCGTGACTAACCCAAGACTGCCTTCCATAGGCCAGTGGCTAGTGACTAGCACTGGAAAGTCATATCCCAAAAAGAGAAGGCATTGAATTTAAACCTATACACACACATACATGGAATATTAAACAAATCAAAACACAAAGGAAAAAAAAGTACAACCACCAAAATGTACCGCCACTAAGAGTAAAAGGGTGTAAAATAAAAGTAAAGGGTCCAGAATACAATCCCAAGAACCCAAAAAGGAAAAAAAACTACTACCAAGGCCTTCCTGCTCAAAAGACCACCTGAAGGGTAGGTGTAGGATGGATTCTTGAAGCTGTAGAAGTAATTCCCCATCTGCTCCTGAGTCACTAATCTCCACCGAGTCCCGGTGCACCAAGGTCTATGCCAAAGTGTCTATCATCTTCACAAGACACGACATGTGTGGGTGAAGCCCATGTAGGGGTGAGTATAAAAATACTTAGTAGGGACCCTGAGACCCCATAGGGTCTCTCAGAAATCCACAAAGGAAATACCAAAAAGTAAGATCTCAAAGTAAATCACAAAGCAAAAGACACAACTCACACCAAGTACAACTTAAGTACAGAAGTAAAGATGATTAGTCGTAAAGATAGATCATATTATCCTGTTGAGAGGCTCTGTTGTTGATCCATGAAGGTTCACTCTACTGATGATCCATGAAGGGTCACTCTGCTGCTTATCCACGACGGGTCGCTCTATGGATGATCCATGATGGGTCACTCTACTATTGATCCACAAAGGGTCATGCTACTACTAATCCATGAAGGGTCTCTCTCATGCTGATCCATGAAGGGTTTCTCTCCTACTGATACATGAAGGGTTTCTCTCATGCTGATCCATGAAGGGTCACTCTGTTGATGATCCACGAAGGGTCACTAAATTGCTGATCCACGAATGGTCGCTCCGTTGTTGATCCACAAAGGGTCACTCTTCATTATTCACATCACAGCCAGCCACTGAATTCTTGAACTTAGCACGCTTGATTTCGGGAGGATCTAATCCTCAAGACATCAGTCATAACTAAACCACCAGGTAGTCCCACATAGAGTAACCCAAAGGACCATCTCGTCGTAAGGGTCCCAATGTAAAATATGGCGCATCAATTAGATGCCCAGTCTGTAAGATATAGGCATTTTTTGTAAAAATGTCGCGATTGGATTCGAGTCCGATCCAACCTATACATATTCCAAACTCCACAAAAACTCACGTAGAGTATCTTAGAAGGACCACCTCATCGCAAGTGTCCTCATTCCTTAGATGGCGCATCAATCAGATGCTCAGTTTGTTAGTTACAAGCATCTCAGTGAAACGAGGGGGGGGGGGTTGTGTTTGGGCTCGACCTAACTGGGTCCAGACCGGCCCAACCCGCTGAGCCATGATGCTGGCCCATGGTTGGACCAACTCGCCTGGTGGGACGCGGCCCACTCGCAGCAACCTGGCCTATTGTGGCTGGCTGACTTCTCTAGTCCAGACACAGCTTAGCTGTGTCTGGTTCGTCACCTAGCGGCGCCAGTTGGCGCCGCCTCCCCCTGTGACCGGTCTGTGTAGCAGACCAACTTGGTATATTAGGATGCAGCTCTATCATGTCTGTTTCATCCAGCGCAGCCGGACGAATGGACGATCGGTCCTCCCACATGCAGTCGATAGACCGCGTGCCTCCATCTCATTTGAGTGGCCCAGATGCGGGAATACTTCTCTACATGTATCTAGTCAGTGCCGCACCTCCATGTCGCCACGACCAGCTAGCCACGACCCTTCTCCACTGCGACGCATCATCAGTTCCTTCTACAGGACACCGAAGTTTCTCTGATGGTTTGTTTCTTGAACCGTTTGCGCCTATAGGACCATTGGGATTCCACCTTCACTACGACAACCTCTAACTCTCCTTGTCACCATTTCAAAAATTCATCCATGAAGAACGCTCTAGGCGGAGGGGCTCAGGCCTTGTTTGTGTCGGCCCGCACCCTTCACGTTAGAAGTTTGAAACATGGAAGGTTTGGGATCACAGATTTATCAAGCTATCAACAAAACCCATGAAAAACCCCAAGGAAAGAACCCTACCGCAAGAACACCCAATCCACAGATCAACATGTTCGTGGGTTGATCCGTGTTTGTTGTTTTAGAATGAAGAATGGGGAATTAAAGCACAAATAAATCCATACCTAGATTTGGATCTGTCGTAGGCGATGGATGATGATCCAAGTCGTCATCGACCTGTGATCCGCTGTCATTCTTCACCTTTTGTCAATTCCTAGATATGATCTCGTTCTCCACAAGATTTATCTCCATGCTCTGATCCTCCAGCATTCATCGTTGGTGAGGGTTTCTTCAGTGTTAAATCAGAGTTCCAGGGTTGTATATCAACCTTGAATCCCTGATTAACTAATGAAGGGAAACATGTTGAGCGTTGCAGCATCACCTCGCTGATTCATTAATGAGGCTCACTAATGAGTCAGTGTTGCCTTGTCGCTACGTTGCAGCGCTGATGAGTCAACGCTCAACTAAAAAGAAAAATAATAAAAAAATTTATTATTTTTATTCTTTAAACTCTGAAAACTAACTTTTCTGGCCGACCTGCACTGGTCGAAGTTAGGTCCCTCCTAAAAGAAACTAGATGCTGCGAGTTCAATGGTGCCCTCATATTTTTGATCTGAGCACTAGTTAAAAAGATAGGGAAATCCGCTCACACATTTACTTAGTGAACTTAAAATAAGTTCAAAATTACATTTTGGGCACCCCGGGTCTTAGAATCATGTGATGTCTCAGTGCCTAGTCCCAAAATAATTCTAATAAACTGTGAAAAAAAATTATGGAAAATTATGGGTTATTACACAACAAAAATAACATCTCAATCAAAAAAAAAAAATCTCGCAAGAAAACCATTATAAATACAATAAAAATCATCTTTTCAAAAACCACTATTTCATTTCAATTTCAAACTGCTTCAAATATCAAGCCACTTTCCACAAAACCTTAACTCACTTTCAAATACAGTTTAAACACTATACCCACATAATCACACCTTGAAACCATTTTTCCCTTGAAAAATAATTTTTTCTAAAAACAAATTTACTTTCGAAAATCCAATCACACCAACAAAAATTAACTCAAATGAGAAACTCACATCAAACACCCAAGATGAGGAACTAGTGGCTATGCATAACCAAGTGACATGGTTAGTGATCCATTCCCCAAGTAAGTATAAAAAAATAAGCGGACCTTGAACCGTATACTCTGACTCTACATGGGTCACTACTCCATATGATCTCACAACATAACACCGACTCGCCTCTATTTTCATTCTTCATCCATACCCCAAAATCCAAAATAAAAGACTCAAATCTTGGACTACCCCTAGAAACTCAAGGATCAGAATGAGTAAGAGTTCATGATTTCCTTCCTGTACATACCTATAAAGTCCTGATAATCCTAATCTCTGACTACTTCACACCCCAAAATAACAAGAGCCCCCTTTGTTACCATTTTGTCATGAACTAAGCCAAGATGCCATCCAACCCGACACCCAACCCAGACCGAGACAAGTCCCAAAGGGAATTCCTGATCCCCACAGACTAGAAACTAGTGCCAAGCATCAAAATAATCAAATGAGAATGATTTAGACCAATAAAAAACCAAGATCAATAGACAAACTGAACACACAACAGAACTAACAATAAGTGAATATCAAAATACACAAATGATCTAAATACAACAATTGCTAAAAAAAACCGAATAAAAAAATAAAAAAAATCATGCTAACATGATCTCTATGTGATATCTTATTCACCGGAAATATTAAGAACAACCTTCTCCAAAGGTAACCAAATCAGAAACCCGAACCTTCAAAACATCTTGGGTCTACCGATATTGAGTGTAACAAGTAGGGTGTGATCTTAAAAAACTTAGTATTTAATCACCACAGAGTACATGCATTTGATTTCCCAAAATAGTCCACAAACACTAGTTTAAAACACATACTGAAAATAGGCTTTTAATCATTTTAAGTAACCAAACACGAATTTCCATAAGTTTCTTTTTGAAAACAATACGTGTGTATTTCCATTAAAAAATGGTTTCACCTTACAAATCCCAGTTCAAAACCCAAATTCAGTTAGAAATCCATACCAAATCACCCAAAGGAAACTCTACTAACAATAAAGGAAAAAAGAAGTAGATATAAATTAGCAGGGCTAATAACCAACAAACAACAAAAGAAAAACAAAACATACAAATAAATAATCATGGGCATTTCCTAAACGTCTATTGAAGCAACCCCTATCCATACTCGGTCTGGAATCACCTGTTAGCATATGGTGCATCTCTATAGTCAATAACCAACTAGACGCTCTAAACTAGACAATCTAGTAGCACATCCCACCCAGACTCTTATCAAATCTAGGGGGTACCAACCCGTTTGATTGGGGTAAAAAAGAAACCATCACTTGACCCTCTAGATAACGGCCATGAATCCAATGATAATAGTACTTGGTGAAACATGGTATAACAACCATAACCCACAACATACTCATGCACAAGCCACTAGAGGGGAACACATATCAAGTTCTATTGGTTTCTAAACACAATCCAAAACCGACAATATCCTCATGTATGATCCACTAGAGGGGAACGTATCCCAAGGTCTAGTGGTCTCCAAACATAATCCAAGAATCATGAACACACAATAAAAAACACTTATTTCACAAGCACATTAATCCAATAATTAAATCTCACATGGAAACCAAAATTTTTCATAATTCAAAACCACTTTCCCAAAAATCACTAAATACCAAGAAAGACTTTCCATCGTATAAGCTTTCAAAACAAAACCCCAAAACATCTCAAATTTCCATATGGGACTCACATTTACTAATCCAATTTCATTTCAAAAATAAAATTCCCAAACCAAAGTATGAATGCAAAACAACACGAAAAGTGCCAAACATGATTCTATACCATTCAATTTCAAAACCACACATCAAATTGCTAAACGAGACAATCCTTAGAGAACACATTTGAAATGAAATTTAAATTCACTCAATGTACCAAGGAAATTTGGAAACACATTTCACACCACTTGCACCATTCATAAAACCCATTTGGAAACACAACAAGAAAAGAACACATGAAATCCAACCATTTTCATAGGCAAGTCCTTTTTCAAATGCACACATACACCAAACCCATTTTGAACATGCTTCGCACCACTTGCACAATTCATAACACACTTTTAAGAAACACAACAAGGAATATAACATGAAAAAAACCCATTTTATTTATAAAACCAACTTTCATCACATTTTTACCACAAAACCTTTTTAAAGTATATTTTACACCTTTCACACAATCCATTGAATACATTTATAAAGCACAACAAAGAGTAAACATGAAACAAAATTGACTTATTTTTGAAATACATCTTCCACTACACACATACTTAAAATTACTTTGAAAATAATATTAGCTTGAAAGAACCATTTGAGATGAGGAAGAAGAAAATGGGAGAGTAGCCTTTGAAAGACTAGGGTTCAAGGAAACATCATTCTCAATGGAATTTTTCATTTTCCCCCATCCATATGTATACTCGGTGTGCATATGGATGTGTCCACATCCAATGAAACCCTTCAAGTGTCCAAAAAAACACCCAAAACAATTTTTAAAGAAACACCACCTATTTTACCACCAAATACAACAAGCCACACATAAGTGTCAAACCACAATAGTAACCAATTCACATAAAAAATATCCAATTCACAATCCAAACACAATACCAAAACATAAGGAAAAGAAAAATCCTCCCAAAGCACCTAGTTTCACTTTGAAAGATCAATTGATATTTTATCAAACGCCTTGCATGCATATATACATAGGCATGTTTAAGAAAACCCTTTGAAAACCATTTCACACTAAATTTCCATCATGAAAACACCATACCAAACCAAACAATCATATCAAAAGCATGTGAAAAACATTTATAAATTATTTAGAAACATTCAAGAATCAAATAGAATGTTCTGGAAAGGAAATGGATGGAAACACCTACCTCCATGACGTGTGAATGCAATGAAACTTTAGGAGGAGGAAGAACTGATCCTGAGAGACAATCCACACACCCTAAAATACAAGGAGAACAATATACAAATCAACCCTAACACTTAGAGTTCATCCAAGAGAGAAACTACCAAGAAAATAACAAGGGAAAAAAGAGGGAAGAGATAAGAGAAGGAAATAGACCAAAAAACTCAAAGAAACTTACCTAGGGACCTTCAAGGTGCTTCAACAAAGGAAGGGGAGCAAGGGAGGAGGGTCTCTTGGAGCCCCCTGGCACAGATAGGTTAAACAAGGGAGGAGAATCACGAAATAAGGTTAAAATAGTAGTTGAAAAACTGGAATTTTACACTTTTAATGATCTAGGAAACTCACATGGTTAGGCCGCACAGTTTGACAAAATGTGTGCCAACTGTGCACACCCTACTGAAGAAAAGGGGAAACCCACATGATTTGACTATATAGTTTAGGAAACCGTGTGCCAATATTTCAAAATTCCACTGTCCAAACTACAAAACCCCTCACACAATTTCCACACAGTTTCCTCTAACTGTTCATAAGCCATGAGCCATGCCCCATACATCAACCCACAAGAATCACATTTTTTTTCCTTATCCCTGTACAGTTTAGGCCAAGCCATACTCAAAACATGAAAGAATAAAATGAACTTAAATGATTCTATAACTCAACAGACCACACAATTAACCCTTGAACTATGCACACAAACCGTACATTGGCCAAAAACTCACCCAGAACTTCCAAAATTCAAAAATTAGAACTGATAAATCTTCTTAAAATTCAACCAAAAAATCTGAAGCCAAGAAAATAATAAAATAAAAGAAATTATGTGGCTGGGGTGTGACCCGAATTACCCTTGGAGCACCTCAAATCATCTCAAGCCTGGTGCCAATGCACCAAATCCATCCACTATCACATCCAAATAACAAATATGGCATGTTAATGAGACCAGATTAATCAGATTCACCTGGTAAACAATATATAAATGCTATATCGATCATCCAATGAATAGTTTCATGCATCCATGATCCCTCTCGCATGATGGTCATACTACCCACAACTGAAATCTCACTCCCCACCATATGGATCAAATTATTTTTCTCCTCAAGTACACAACCTCATTAGGTTCACCCAAAAATATATGCGTGCCACTCCTCCCGAGCCATACTCACTAGGTTCTTGGGTTATTATACCCAAAACAAACTCATACAACCCCATTGGTATTCATATCTCTCTTGAATGTCCCTAATTAAAAACTCAATAGGTTCCACGTTTGAACAACATGCATCACCTCAATTAATTTTTAAACATAACAGGCATATGCTCCTGTACCACCTAACCAGAGAAACCCAAATGACACTACCATGAGTTTCACGTCATCTGAATTATGCCTGTACACCTAAACACTAACCATGATACTTTCCATTTCCATTTCACTTAACCAGATAACCTTTTACACTCCTCTTAAAAATTGGACACTTTACTTGTGCCATGATTTACCTCACAATCACCAATTACATGAGTGTCATTCCTAAACCACATGAGTCCATCCATGCTCTGAGGCATGTCAATATCATCCACACACTTGGATTTTACCTGATGCTGTAATATAACCAAAAGCATATACCTATGCTTACACTACACTTCCAAAGCACATATGAGGTCTACAGGGCTAGGCACCTAAGTAGTTCTACCCTTCAAAGTCTATATAAAACCATATATCTAGCACTCATGGTGCTTTTTCTATAAAATTATAAGTAATATATAGGGTATTTAGGTCTCCCACATATCCCTAACTAGTCAAACTAGGTCTCACAAAGGGTCATAAACCATGGGATAATACTTTCTACACCCATCTCAAACATCACATGACATCTTATGCCTACTCAAAAACCTAATAGGGCACTGATTCTCACTGAGTATCCACATACAAGACTGATCCCTCAAGAATACCAACTCATATAGGGTCATAAATATATAACAATATCATCTTGGATTATTCATACCAAAGAATACCACAATCAATGGATAGACTAAGTAGACTTCCATTCCAAACTATATGAGAAAATTCCATATAGTTTGTTATTGACACTTTAAGTAACTGAATGTGAGAAAAAGAAAACCACTAAGGGTCCCTTGATAGGGCACCACATACCTCACTAACCTATTAGATTAATCTCATGTCTCTTACACTGAGGGACAATATCATCATTGTCAACAAGAATCTCACTGTAGATCCACACGACCTTCCATCAGAAGAAAATACATATACACATCAATCCATATGAGGATAATGAAACCAAGTACTTATATTAAAAAATGTAGTATGAGTAATTTATGAAACTTTAAATAATTGAATCTTTCATCATTAGAAAAATCACACTAGCAAGCCCCTGCATGTCATGTGAATCCTATATGCCAAGAATGATGCATGAGATACCTCTTTCCATTGCAGGTCAAGAGTCAAAACCTAAACTAGTATGTTTACAATGGGACAAGATCCAAAAATCCATAATAAATTATAAATATAAACCTAAAGTTCATCACCTGAGGTGAAAAGTAAGAAACTATAAAATTGAAAATCTAGAACAACAAACCTAAGCCCCTGATAACCTAGAATTTCTTCTAGCGAAGTTGTTCATGATGCACCAATCTGGTATCCATCACAAGCTCCAACACATTCCTATATCTCCTAACTACCATACCCTAAGTATTAAGACAAAATAAAAAGCAAAGATATTTAATATCACATTGTAACATTTTGGTCCGGAGGCCACTCAAGTGGTACCTCAGACCAGTTCACCATAAGAACTCAGAAACACCTCCTCATACGTCAGAGGCTTCCAACTAGAAGTGGAGTTCTAAGGTTGTATTATGAGTAGACTATACCCTCATATCAAAGTGATCAATCACAAAAAAAACCAATCATCATCCACATCTATAAGAATCAAAGTATTCATAAACAATAACTGAATGAAACATGCTATCATAAAATTAAATACAAAAAACAACTCGAACAGTCATGCTATACATATCAATTGGTCACCCCTTAGGCCGATCACATATAAAAGATAAGTAAATTGAAAATAAATGTATAGGTATCCTTTGTCAACTCTGATCCATATGAAATACCAGGTCTCTAAAACCTTATCGAGCTACTCTAGCCTATTCATAAGACTCCACACGATTAAATCTTATTAATCATGAAATATTGGGACTTTTCCCTTGACACTACACCATGTGATCAACCTAAAAATAGAATTCAGGTCTTCATGAAAACTGAGGTGCATGTACAAGGGATGATAAATGAATCTCAATAGTCCAAACCCAATGGTGAACCTATAAAGTACTATTATAAGTGAATGCTCATGAAATATTCCCAAACTAGATAATAAATAACTAAAATAAAATAAATAATAACAAATACCACTATTTATCCTCAGGTCCATGACCTTGATTGACTATACCTACTTTAGTTAGTACCGAGGTGTCTCTGAGCATGTCACAATATCATTCCAACCATATAATCATCAGATCCTAGGGCGTAACATAGGAATCCATAATGCATAGGCTAAAAAATCCAACAACTCATCATGAATGGATCCAAGGCCATATCCTAGGATTACTAGAAATTTCTCAAAACTCTAGTATAATAAATAGATCAAATACGATTCTAGCATGTCTCAAGAAATCACTTAATCAAAACATCCCCCAAGTTACCATGCTTAATGGTTAGATCCCAGGCATCGTGGGAATCTCGATATGGTACAAGTAATGTCACCAAGATAAATTTTCTAGATCATAGGGGTGACCTAGGCATCTCAAATAATATTAATCATAAAAATAATAATTGTGATCATAATCCCCAAGCCTAAATAGCCAGATCCTAGAAAATATAGGCATCCTAGGGACCCATGGAATCCATGGGATCCCATATAGCCCTGAAGATGAATCCTGACATCCTAAACATTCTTGATGTGGTTCAATAGCTATATCCCATGATACAAACAAGGCATACATGGTGAAATCAACACATCCAAGCTGTAAAAAACTGATATCTCATGATTACCAAGGCCAGATCCTAGGAAGAACCTATGGGAATCCACCATACCATCATTGCATTGGGCCCATAGACCGGGTCCTAGGAAGTACATTTGAGTATTCATAGCTGTATCCAAATAGATAAGTAAAATCATAAATAAAAGATAGGGGTTGGTCAAATTCTTAATCCAATTACCACAGTTCACATCCCCATAGGCTCACATAATTGGTACAGGTTCTATAGTGACACCCACTACAGTAACACCCTAAGATTTTATAAAATAGTTATCTATAAATAAATTTGATTTCTTTGATAGATGACATTAAACATAACACTAAGTTTAAAAAAACCACACTATAATATTAAAATATTATTATTTAATGTAACAGTTATCTTCTATCCATTGGATTGGTGGGCATGAATTGGACTAAATAAATAATGAAAAACTTATGGTTTATATATGAATAAAATGAATTCATTGGTAATCAATTAATTAGAAATGAAAATAAAAATCATTTGAAAATAAATTAAATTAGTTACTAATGGTGAATTATTTTAATGAAATTTATATTTAATCAAATGTTTTATAATTTATCTAATATTTTTTGTAGACATGAGATAAGAATAAATCTAGTTTTATGCTTAAAAATGCATTTTTCTAAAAATCAATTTTCATCGTGTTTTCATGGTTATTTTAAAATTAATTTTTGCAACTTATATAAATTGAATTTGATGAAATTTATCCCATATTTGGAATTAATAGGTTAAAATTTGGTAAATAGGTCCCTTTTTAGGCTTTATTAATAATAATCATGGTAAAATTTATGGCCTCGATAATGGGTAAATCAGTTTAATCTAGGTTAAAAATAAGTGATAAGGCCATAATTTTTATAATAATTCTTATTGGATGAAGTTAATTTGACCCTTTTCACCTTAGTCTTGAAGTTTATTTGTTTAATTGATACTTTTACATGAAAATCACTTATATAATATTTAAAGCAAAGAAAAATTCAAAATACCACTCTCTTACTTTTAAATATCTATTATGTGTCCACATATGAAAAAAAGTAAGTTATTAATGAATATAAATATATATTTTGAGCACAATGAAATTATTTTCATGATATAAATTTATTTCTAATTTTTAGTAATTATATACCCTAAAAGCCTAAAGGACTTATATTTTTATTTATTTTTTGATAATCACATTTTTTAAGGGTTGAGGGGGAACCCTTACATGACCCATACACCCAGAGGCATAAGGTCCATACATGACCCGAAGGACAAGAGGAAAAAATACCTAATAAATGAATTTTGAAGGCCCAATACCTAACTACACTTTGGAACTACCCCTCCCCAATATCTGCATCTTGGAAGGTGCCTAGCTCCCCACCTTGCATGGATAATCAGCTAGCATTGCCCCGTGGAGAGCTGCACGGTGCCTAGTACTGATGAAAATTTACATACTCTATCATTTTTCCAATACGGTTATCTTTTCTCTGGTATATTCTACTTGCTCTGTATCCTCTTTTGAGGACTTCTCTCATGTGGTCTGCCTGGGCTACTTCTTAGTCCCTTTTTATGGCCCGAAGGCCCGAAGGATTGTGGTGGCCTGAAGGTCCTATATCCTAAAGGCATTTGGTGGCATGAATTAATTTGGTGGCCTAAATGACCTAAGACCCATTTACCCAAACCAGTGGACCAAAGTCCCAAATTAGATGAATATTTTTGGCTACTATAGTACCGCACAATACCTCCTACAGTACCTGCTATAGTATTGTTATAGTACCCCAGAAATTCATCCCTACCCTGGTTTGATCTTGGGTCTTTTGGATTCCAAGAAGGAGTCTCTACCACTCGGTTACATGCTCGTTAGATTTATTAATTATATAATTATCTTAAATTCTTATAAAATGCCAATGCAATATTTCTTTAATTATTAGAAAAATAAAATAAATAATTTTAAAAATATTAAAAGTGATATAATTTGAATGATTTATAGTGTTCCACAAATTTTATAGAATATTATGACATATTATTATTGTGTTACAAGATTATATTCAAATTATAACTTTGTATTTATGTCTTTTAAGTCAAATTAAATGAATAGTGTCAAAATTGATATTAATGATATTTTATCAAAATAATATTTTATTAAATTATTTAAAAATAATTAAATTTTTTAAAGAGGACAAGGAGTATAATATTTGTTTGAAAATTTCATCCCTTAGAAATTTATGATCCAACTTTCACCTTATATGTAAAATTATAACCCTTTTAGAGTTAAAAAGAAATTATCACGATTAAGGTTAAAATAGGTCAACTAAGAGGTTAAAACAAAAGAGAATTTTTAAAATACCACTTAAAATTGTCCAAATTTTATTGTTTGATGTAATTTCAACCCCATACCACCTTAGATTCAAATACTAGGCCATTTTGGATAATTTTTAAAAGGAATGACTTTATTATATTTTAATCTTTTAAGATATCCAAAGAGTGCCCCTCCCCTCAATTATAAAAGGATACCCCTCCTTTCTTTTCTTCAAACAAATTTGAGCCTTATAGATTGACCAAAAAATAAGAAATTATATCCTCCACTCCATTATCCAAATTATGGAGGTTCTGGTTTTTCCAAAATATAAACTCTAGGGTCCTTAAAAGGAGATCTAAAGGAGGTGTTTCAAAGAAGAGGTAATCACCATAACTGATCACATTCTTTTTAATTCTTATTTTACTTCCTATAAATATGTTATATTATTAATTAAATAATAAATTAATCACCATTAATATAATTAAATTTTATTATTATTATGAAACCACCTTTATTCACCCTCTTTCCCATCAAATGGGAGGTGAAGGTATCGCTCATGCGTACGTACGAATTATCGTATCCATTTAGAGATACAATTTATTTTTCATCACCATATTTCATGGATGATTATTATGATGAGTTTAAAGTTTATATATAATATTTATAACATAATTATTATTATTAATATCATATCCAAATTCTTACCTTCCAAACCATTGGAAAATAATAACGTCGTGTGTGCTTACGTGCGGACTACCACCTCCACAAAGTGGTGTGATTCATTTTTCATCTACGCTTTACATGGATGGTAATAAGGATAGATTTAATGAATATATATGGTTTATATGATATAATAATTATTCTATAAATGTGAATTATTATTTAACTTTCCTTCATTCCATCTTTTGAAAAGTGAAAGCAACGTTTATGCGCGTACGTACGACCTTCCATCTTCATGAATGGTGTAATTTATTTTTATATCTATAAATTTTATAGATGAATATAAATATATATAATTAATATATATGATATTTATATCATGATTAAAATTATTTAAATGATGTAACCATGATAAAAGTATAAGGACCAAGATTACCGAACCAAAACATGCATGAAAAATGAAGCAATTATCACCCATAATAGTGATTTTAATAAAAAGTTATTAATAAATGGGTGATAAGTTGTCATAAGTAAATCATAAATAGTATTATAAATATGATTATTGTTATAGAATATATTTATAATAAATATATATTTATTATATCATAGGTTTGAATATGAATAAGGAAAATAGAGACTTGAGGCAAGATATTTATTTTTCAATCATATTTTAATCAGAATTGTTTATGATTGAATTTACATTAGGGAAATTATATGATACTTATCTAATAAATCTCTTTAATTTTCTTCTCCTATGGTTATTTTTTTATAACACATGTTTTCCATTCATTCCTTTCACTTTAAGTACTAAAGAGATCGAAATATTTTTTTAAGGAAAACCGATTATGTTTTATTATTGGTCGAAAAAACATTTTCTTCTATACAAAATTTTTATTAAAGTGTTTTCATTAATGTTTTTAATATTTAATTATGATTGTTTAAATTCATTTTTACCCATTTTTTAATTTTTACAAAATGTTTTAAAAGGAATCTTCTTGTCGTTTTATGAACGAGGTATTTTTTTACTTTTTATACAAATGTGTTTTGTTTTAATATATACGACATGAACAAAATTTATCACCATAATGGCCTATAAATGATTTGAATATAAATTTAAAAGTTTCAAAGTTTATTTTTAGAGAAATTTTTTTCCTTAATATTTAGGAATTTTTATATTTTTAATAAGCGATTTCAAAATGAAAATGGTATTTTCCCCATGAAATATTCTAATAATTATTTTAAAGGAATTTTCATCCTTGAAAACATCATTTGATGTTAATTATGTTTTACTAGGTATATGATCTAATGATACCATCCTTATTCTTTCTATGTATGGTTTATGATTATAATGATGATATGTTTATGAAACCCATTTATTTTCCATGGGTTATGCTATGATGAAATTATGAAATGTTTATGAAACATATTTTCATTACATGGGTTATGATATGATGATATGATGAATGTTTTATGATCTTATGGAACACATATGTTTTATTTTCATTATATGAAGGGTGTAAATATAATTATATATCCCTAAAAAGAATTGGGTAAATTTTTATATCTCATGAGATAACTATGGGAAACAAGTCGATGTGTTTGATCCATTATAGGGAAAAATTCAATGTGTTTGACCCATTATAAAAAACAAGTCAATGTGATTGCTCCACCATGGGAAATAAGTGTTGAGGCTTGATTCATTATGATTTGATAGTCTTGGTAGTTAACCCTGACATATGGAATGGTTTATTTACCCATGATGGTGCCACATTTTTATGACATGAACTTACAGTTCGTGATTGATGGTGATTTCTCACTCTTGTGATTCACATATTTTTAAGTGATGAAGTTTTATTCCATGAATCTTATTTATGATCCATGATAGATTGGTTATGTACTTTTTAAGTTTTTTACATTATCTCATACCATTATGATTATCTTATGATTTCATCTGATCATCGCATCCGAGCTCACCTTTTATCATGTTTCATTTACCCAGGTTATAAAGAAAGGTTTAATTAGGATATGTCTATGAAGGGTACTATATGGAAAGATCTTGTAGATATGATGAATATATTTTATGAAATTAAAGTATTGTTTTATCTAGTATCCAAAGTAACCAAACCTTTATGATCCTCGATCATGTATTTTTGAAATGTATTGAATATTCATCTCTAATGATTTAATATTTATGTAAAAAATTATTGGGTCACTATAGTTGGTATCAAAGAATAGGTTTAGTCAATATTTGAAGATTAGTATTAGAAAACTTTGGTAAAAACCCTGGGATAAGTCTAAGTATAGGATAACATCCTAAAGTTTTGGTAATAACCATGCATGACCTATGTTAAACCTAAGTCCCCATAGATTGAGAAGAAGGTGTCATGATTTAGACATCCTATGAATTATATTTCATGATTATATGATAGTTCAGTTTTATTATTATAGAATTATGCTTAAAATTTTCATTTTGGTTTTAATTAATGGATGGAACCAAAATAAATTATGCTAACAATGAATGTGATGGATAATGGAATGATTTTATACTAGAGTAACCAAATTACATAGGAGTTGGAATACAGAATCTTATTATTATGATCACACAACTTTATCAGGATACGAATCATGTTGAGATTCCAAATGATCAAAGAAGGAAAAAATGTACCGTTGAGTATTTCATGAGGCAACATCCACCTTCTTTTAGTGGGTCTTATGATCCACTAATAGAAAAGCGATGGATCAACACCATTGAGAAAATATTTTATGTTCTTTATTGCTCAGAACATGAAAAATTTATCTTAACCATTTATCATTTGAAAGGAAAATTATATTAATGATGAAATCATATTAAGAATATGATACAAGAGTAAAAAATTGGATCCATGGAATGGTATGATTTAAGAGGATATTTTTTAGTAATAACTTCTCTCGTATTCTATGTACAAATATGGAGAAGTAATTCCTTGGGCTGAAGCAAAATGACGATTAATCCCTTGGTACCTAGGAGGAAAATTTTACAATATTTGAATGATATGCCTCTAGTTGAATCATTTTACCTAAAATAAAAATTGACCAATTCTTTGGTGGATTAAAACAAAGTCACCAAAAGGTATTAACTAAAAGATACTTTAGTAGCTATAAAGAAATCATTTGATGTGCACTCAAGGTAGAAATGAAAATTGGAGATTCCAATAATTCTCATGGATTTTATAGGAAAAAAAAGATCAAGTCTCATGAAAACTCAAATAAATCAGATGGTGGAAATAAATTTCAACCATCTACATGTTAGAAATGTGAAAATAAACATCAAGGGAATTGTTTCAATGGAATTGGGATGTTATTTAAAAGTGGAAAGGTGGGTCATAAATCTAGTGATTTCGAAAGGGGATGAATATGATGGTTAATGAAATGGAGGAAAATAGAATTCAAATTAACACACCATCCACACTCCAATGCTTTAAATGAAAGGAATATGGGAATTATGCCAACTGATGCATGAATCTGAAGGTTTTTGGTGATCAGTATCAATAAACTCTTAAGACTAAAGAAAGAGGAAAATTTCATGTAATCATGACTGCCAAAGTGGGTTAAAATAATGATGTAGTGAAATGTAAACTTATCATATACTCTAAAATAGATAATTTATTATTTGATTATGGATATACTCACTCTTTTATATATAATGAATTTTTAAAGGGCATCAAATTACCAGCTCAATGATTTGATATTGAGTTAGCGGTAAAAACTTCTAATGGTATGATGATCACATCTTAAGTTTATAGTTCATCTTCAGTTGAATTTGATGGCAGTTTTCTTCCTACAAATATTGTGATTCTCCCATTATTTGAATTTGATGTAATTATAGATATGGATTAACATTATTTAAATGGATCCCATATCAATTTATGAGGAAGGGAAGTCACATTTCATATTCCAAATGAACCTATGATTATCTATCAATGTAAGGATGAATATGAACTTACAATGGAAATTAATTCTATCTTGCGGGACTTAATTCCTATCCATGAAGGATATTTATCTCATATTATTGGGAAAAAACTTATTATTGAAGATATGCCTATTTTTTAGAAGTTTTTGTATGTCTTTACATAATAATTTCATAGTCTTACTCCAAATCATGATGTTGAGTTTTTCAATAGAACTCATACCTATTGCTGCACCTATTTCAAAGACTCCATATAGAATGGACCTGATTGAGTTGCAAGAATTGAAGATTCAAATATAGGAGAATATTTAGAAGAGATTAATTCATCCAAGTGCATCACCTTGGGGTATGTTTTTTATTTTTGTTAATAAGAAAGATGGACCAATGTGATTTTCATTGATTATAAAGAAATTAACAAGATAAAAATCAAGAAAAATTATCCTATACTCTGTATTTATGATTTGTTTGATCAACCATGTATAGATCAATAATTTTTAAAAGATTTACCTTCATTATGATGACATCAATTGAGGGTCAAGAAATATGATATTATGAAGAAGACATTCCGTACATGGTATAAACACTATGAATTTACAGTGACACCATTTGGTTTTAGTAATTCGCCCGCTATCTTCATGTATTAAATTAATGGAGTCTTTAGAGATTACCTAGATTAGTTTGTAACAATATTTATAAATGAAATTATTATATATTTAAATATAAAGGAAGATCATAGAGATCATATAAAAATTATTTTTACGACCCTGAGGAATGATAATTTTTATGAAAAATTTACCAATTGTGAATTTGGATTCAGAAAGTTACATTCTTAGGTCATATAATCTCAAGTGAGGGTATATAGATAGATCCTTCATAGACAAAAGTTATTGCGCAATTTATTAAACCAACCATGGTAATTGATATCTGTAAGTTTCTTGGTTTGGTTGGATATTACTGTTTCTTTATGATAGATTTCTCATGACTATCTAATCCACTAACCAAGTTGACTTGGAAGGGAGTTAAGTTCTTATAGAGAGATTAATGTGAAGATAATTTCAAGGAGCTGAAGAGAAGGTTGGTCAGTGCACCTATACTCACACTACTCTATAACAGAGAAGGGTTTATGATCTATAGTGATGCATCAAATAAGAGACTGTTATGTCTTCTAATTTAGATTGATATGGTGATATATTATACCTCATGCCAATTTAAAACACATAATCAAAATTACTTGACCCATGATTTGGATATGGTAGCAGTAATTTTTTCATTGAATATATAGATACATTATCTTTATGGTGGAAAGTTTGATATGTATACATATCATAAAAGTTTAAATTATATATTCATATATAAAGAGATAGATATTCACTAGAGAAGATAATTTGAGTTGATTAAAGATTATGACTGCTCAATACAATACTACCCTGGAAAGGAGAACATGGTAGCTGATGCTATGAGTCAAAAGGACCATGCTAGTTGGTCCATGATATGGATTGTAAGAGATACAATACTTATTTATTTGTAGAAAATGGAATTTTAAATCCTAAGGTAAGGGGATAAAACCTATATTTTTCAGATGAATGTTCAACCATTTATCCATGCGAGATTTAAAAAGGCATAAAAGGAGGATGTGGAACTACAAAAGAAGGTGAGAAATATTCCTAAATTAAACCTTTATTTTTATGGAATGATAAGATTAAATAATCATGTATGTGTCTCATAAATACCAAACTTTAATAAGGAGCTATTGGATGAAGCTCATAGTTCATCATTCTACATTCATCATGGAAGTACAAAGATGTGTAGAGATAAAGAGTAGTATTTCTGGTGGGAAAACACTAAGAGAGATATTTTAGAGTATGTATCTCGATGATTAGTTTGTAAAAAAGTTAAGGATAAGAGAAAATAGTCTAATGGGATGTTACAATAATTACCCATACTAGAATGGAAATGGGAAAAAATCACTATGGAATTTTTCATCAGACTCCCCAAAACATCCAGAGGGAACATTTCTATTTGGGATGTAGTCAACCGCCTTATGAAGTTAACACACTTCAATTCCATCAAATAAGATTTATCACTTGATTATATTTATTGGTTATATATTAAAGAATTGATAATTTTGTATGGAGTACCACATTCTATTATATCTGACCGGGATTCAAGGTTTACCTTAAAGTTCTGGAGAATTTTTTAGCAGTCGTTGAATATAGAGCTAAGTTTCAACACTACTTATCATCCTTATAAATATGTCTAGTCTGAGAGGACCATTCAAATCCTAGAATACATATTGGATTGCTCTATGGAATTCAAAGGTGGTTGATATTAACCCTTTCCTTTGGTGGAATTTTCTTATAACAATAGATTTTTCTTGAGCATTAAGATGGCTCTTTATGAATCCATTTATGGAATGAAGTGAATATCTTCAACATGTTGGGATGAATTTAGAGAAAGAAAAATATCGGGAATTGAGATAATTGAATAAATGGAATATAAGGTTAGATTCTTTCAGTAACATATAAGAGAAACACAAAGTTGAAAAAAAAAAGTTATTCTGAAAATAATTAGCAAGATATAGATTTTGAAGTTAGTTATGAGGTATTCCTATGAATATCTCATTGGAAGAATGTTAC
The DNA here is from genome assembly GCA_963277665.1 of Viscum album. Taxonomy (NCBI): domain Eukaryota; kingdom Viridiplantae; phylum Streptophyta; class Magnoliopsida; order Santalales; family Viscaceae; genus Viscum; species Viscum album. The sequence goes on along the minus strand of OY728131.1, from coordinate 772,510,989 downwards.
GAGGTTTGGAAAGAATGGAAAGTTGATCCCTAGATATATTGATCCCTTTGAAAATTTTTATCATATCAGGATGGTAGCTTATCATTTGGAACTTTCTCTGAACATCTTTCAAATTCACGATATGTTCCGTGTATCTATCATGAGAAAGTTCATACCTGACCCTTCACATATATTGAACTCATAGGTCATACTACTTGAACAAGATCTATCTTATGAATAAAAACTAGTGAAGATTCTATATTATAGAGAGAAAGTGATACAAAACAAGACCACTCACTTGGTCAAAGTTTTGTGGTGAAACTACAAATTTAAGAAAGCTATGTGGGAATCTGAGGATATGATGAGTTAAAAGAATCCTCATCTATTTGTATCAAAGTGATGGAATTTTGAGTGAAAAATTCATTTTAATGGGGGTAAAATGTAACACCTATAGATTTTATGAAATAGTTCTCTATATATAAATTTTATTTCTTTGAAAGCAAGTGTTACACATAACACTATGTTTAAATGAACAATTATATACTATTAAAATATTATTATTTAATGTAATGATTATCGCCTAGCCATTAGATTGATGATTATGAATAGGAATAACTAAATTATTAAAAATTATGGTTTAAATATGAATAAAATTAATTCATTTGTTATCAATTAATTATAAATGAAAATAAAAACCATTTGAAAATAGAAGAGATGTTTTTCTGAAAAACTATTTTTATGCATGAAATGTGTTTTGATCTTAATAAATTAAATCAGTAACTATTTTTTAATTATTTTAATGAAATTTATATTTAATAAAATGTTTTATATTTTTTCTAATATTTTTTCTATACATGATATAAGAATAAACACAGTTTTATTCTAAAAAATGCATTTTTCTAAAAAGAGGCTTTCATCGCGTTTTGCATGCTTATTTTAAAATTAATTTCTGACACTTATAGAAATTTAATTTAATAAAATGGATTCTATATTTTAAATTATAAGGTTTAAATTTATGAGTAGTAATTGTGGTAAAATTTTTCACCTTGTTAAAGGGTAAATTGGGTTAATCTAGGTTAAAACTAATTGATAAGGCCATAATTTTTCATTGTGATTCTTATTTTATATAGGTAATTCTACCCTTATCACCTTAGTCCTGAAATTTATTTTTTTAGTGGAAACTTGTCCGTGAAAATGACTGATATAATATTTAAAGCAAAGAAAAATTAAAAATTTCACTCTCTTACTTTTAAATATTTATTATGTGTCTACATATGAAAAAATTAAGTTATTAATGAATATAAATGTCTATTTTAAGTTTAATGAAATAATTTTCATGATATAAATTTAATTCTAATTTTTTGTAATTATATATCAACTTAAATGCTTATGAAAAACCTAAACAATACTTCTTCAATGAATATAAAAATAAAATAAATAATCTTAAAATATTAAAAGTGTTATGTCTTTTAAGTCAAATTAAAAGAATAGTTTCAAAATTAACATTAATGATATTTTATCAAAATAATATTTTATTAAATTATTTAAAAATAATTAAAATATTTAAATAGGACAATGAGTATAACATTTTTTAAAAAATATTATACCTTGTACATTTATTAGAAAATTGTCTCATTATATGTAAAATTATAACCCTTTAAGAGTGAAAAATACGTTACTGTAGTTAAGGTTAAAATCAGTTAACTAAGAGGTTAAAACAAAAGATAAGGTTTAAAAAACCACTTAAACCTATCCAAATTTTATTGTTTGATGGTATTTAAACCCAATAATAACTTATCTTATAATACCTATACATTTTGAAGATTTTTTCAATATAATAACTTTATTATATTTTAATATTTTAATAAAACCAAAGAGTGCCCCACCCCTCAATTATAAAAGGTAACACCCCCTTTATCTCCTTAACACCACTTTGAGGCTTCTATATTGACTAAAAAATGAAAAATTATCTTATAAACTCAATTAGGAACATTATATAGGTTATGGTCTTCCTAAAAGACCAACTCTAGGGTCCTTAAGAGAAGATTTAAAGGAGTTGTTTCAAATAAGAGGTAATCTCCTTAACTGACCACTAATTTTTTAATTCTCATTTTAACTCTTATAAATCTATTTTATTCTAATTTAAATAATAAATTAATTATAATTAATACACTTAAATTTTATTATTATTATGAAACCACCTTTATTCACCTTATTTTCCATCAAATGGGAAGTGAAAGTATCAATCATGTGTACGTACGACTTACCATCTCCACACAATGATACGATTAATTTTTCATCCTCATATTTAATAAATGGTTATTATGATTGATTTAAAGTTTTATATTTTATTTATGAAATAATTTTTATTCTTTAATTATAATATCATTTCTAACTTATTACCTTTCAAACCATTGGGAAACAATAATGTCACCTGTGCATATGTGTGGACTACCACCTCCACAAAGTGATGTGATTCATTTTTCATACTCTATTTACATGGATGGTAATAAGGATGCATTTGATGAATATATATGATTTATATTATATAATAACTATTTTTAAAGGTTAATTATTATTTACCTTTCTTTCCTTCCATCTTTCAAAAAGAGAAAGCAACGTTCATGCATACGTACGACCTACCGTCTCCATGAACGACATAATTAATTTTTATAACTATAAATTTTATAGATGAATATAAATAAATATATATGATATTTATATCATGATTATAATTATATAAATTATGGAACCATGATCAAAGTATAGTTACCAAGACTTCAGAACCAAAACATGTATGAAAAATGAAACAGTTATCACCCAGAACAATGATTTTAATAACAAATTATTAATAAATGGGTGATAAAATGTCACAAGTAAATCATAAATGGTATGATATATATGAGTATGGTTCTATAATTAAGGTATAATAAATAAATATTTTTATAAAGGGGGTTTTAATATGAACGAGGAAAGACAAAACTTGAGGTAAGGGATAGATGTTTCAATCCTATTTTAATCAGGATTATTTATGGTTGAATTTACCTTGGGAAAATTAAATAATACTTATATGATAAATAATTTTAATTTTCTTATCCTCATTTTATTTCTAGATAAAACATGTTTTCTATTCATTTTCCTCACTTTAAGCACTCAAGAGATCAAAATAATTTTTTAAGTATGACTGACTATGTTTTACTATTTGGTTTAAAAACCATTTTCTTCCATATCCATGTTTTCTAAAAGTGTTTTTAATAATTTTTTAATATTTTATTATGAATTTCTAGAGTTATTTTTACTCTTGATTTAAGTTTTACAAAATGGTTTAAAATGGATCTTCTTTAAGTTTTCCGAATGAGGTACTTTTTTACTTTTTTTACAAAATTGTTTTCTTTTAACTTATACGACATGAAAAAAATTTACCCGATAATGACCAATCAATGAATTAAAGATTAATTTATAAGTTTACAAGGTTATTTTAAAAAAATTTCCCTTAATATTTTTAAATTTTTTATATTTTTAATAATTTATTTCAAAATAAAAAGGGTATTTTCCTCAGTAAATATTCCAGTGATTATTTTAAAGTAACTTTTATCTATGATAACATCATTTGATGTTAATTATATTTTATGGGGATATGTTTTAATGATACCATATTTATTCTATCTTTGTACAATTTATGATTATGATGATGATGTGATTATGAAACCCATTAATTTTCCATGGGTTATTCTATGATGAGATAATGAATGTTTATAAAACCTATTTTATTTTCATGGGTTATGATATGATGATATGATGGATTTTTTATTATCTTGTGACACACATATGTATGGTTTTTATTATGTGGTGGGTGGGACAATAATTATATAACCATACAATCATTGGGTAAAGTTTTATATCTCATGAGATAACTTTAGGATACAAGATGATGTGCTTGATTCGTTATTAGAAACAAGTCGATGTGCTTGATCTATTTGGGGAAACAAGTTGATGTGATTGATCCACTATGGGAAACATGTGTTGAGGCCTGATCTGATTTAATTTTATGGTCTTGGTAGTTAAAATTGATATATGGAATGGTTTATATACCTATGATGGTGCCACACTTTTATGAAATAAACTTATGTTTCATGATCGATTATGATTCCTCACTCTTATGATTCACATATTTTGAAATGATGAAGTTTTATTACATGAATCATGTTTATGTTCCATGATAGATTGAGTATTTACTTTTTAATTCATGTTCATGATCACATACCCTTATTCTTATCTTATATTTTTATATGATCATCAATTGATATCTCTCATTTTTACCCTTACTGAGAATCCAATCTCACCCTTTCTTATTTTTCCTTTCCCTAGGTTAGGAATAAAGGTTTAAGTAGGGCATGTCTATGAAGGTTACTATGTGGAAATATCTAATGTAAATTCTAAATATATTTCATGAAATAAAATAATTGTGTATCCAGTATCCAAATACACTAAACCTGTACAATCCTCAAGCATGTTTTTTTGAAATGTATTTAATATTAATATCTAATGATGTAATTTTATATATGAAAAGATTATATCACTATGAATACCATCTATACCTATAAAGAATGCACTCACTCAGGGTCAGTCTATAAATGAGCACCCACTTAGGTACTATGGGTCAATAATTATATAGAGAATCCTTCTTAGGATCCTTGGAATTGGTATGTAAGTGGAGGTTTTTATCTTGGGATCCTCTTGGTCAAAACATAAGCGGAGGCATCCCACTTGGGATCCTCATTTCCAACTAGTCTCTCTTGATAATGTTCACATATCAGGGTACCAAATACCATAACCTAGCCTCTAACATAGTAGTGACTCACATGCCTGATAAGGTCAATATCACAAGGGAGATGGCCTCAAGGTCATCCCATTTCTAAGTCACTCTAGGTTGGCCTGAGAACCCAAACTATCCACCTCTATAAGTTACAACTCAGTCCCACTAGCTAGAGACTATCCCTAGCTACAATAGTTGAGGACCTTCGTGATCCCATGCCACATCCTCCAAAAATTCTCATGAACCTCATCCAAGTCTCATCCCATGTATCACTCTCAAGAGATTACTGGATACAACTACTAGAGGAAAAACTCTCTATCATAACTTTCTCACCCCAAATAACCTCTTAGAAGTCCTCAAAACACTCCAATAGTTCCACCACCATGATCTACATGATAAAACTCTTAGAATCGACTCTTATGTATAATTCTAGATCTAGGGAACAAAATCACTCAAACCCCATAAATGGATAACAAGTGAGTAGTACATGGTGTGTACTACAAAATATCCTCCCTAGAAATGTACTTTTACATGCCCTAGATACACCCTAGGTCTAGCCGTGTACCACTACATGACCTGGGTACACTAGGGGTCTGGTTGTGTGCTACTACATGACCATGGACCCCTCACATGGGGTTTCTGTCCAAGTACCCAATCACATAGACATTTCACACTACACATCGTGTACTCAGAATACATAGCGTGTAGTACCACAAAATCCATCTTCCCCAAATAGGAAGAACACACAACATGTGTTCTTGAACTATATTCTGTGTGATCAGATTTTTCAAATGGGAAACCCCTACAATCCTCCTAAAACCCCCATTCATCCTAAAATAACCCCAAATCAGCCCTCATAGGGTCTCCATAAACTCATAAAAGGCTTTAAAAATTAAAATAAACTGTATTATAGGGATCTAAAACTTAAAATATAAAAAAAATCCTACCTTTTAGTGAAAACATTGAAGCTTTGGGTCTAAATCCACACCTGGAAGCGACTATACCCCGATCTGATCTTGATCGCCACCATGGATGAAGTCTGGTGGCGCCTCCTTCCCCCCTTCATCTTGGTCCAGTTTTCATGTGCAAAAGATAACCCTACCCACTTCTATTATGAATAATAAGGAAATAGAAGGGGTGATAAAAATTAAATTAAATTAAATTAAATTAATTTAATTAAAACACACATTTAAACACTCACTCCAAGTCCTAGAACCCGAAGCGGCTTTACACCTTGCCTAATCAAAATCCACAATTTCAGATTCAACCATGGAGTTAGAATTTTAATATGACACTCTGTTCAAAATATATCACCATCTGAACACACACGAATAAATTAATATTTAATTAAATATATATTAATATTCTGCCAAAATTTGAATGACTCATAATTCCACAAAAATCCTTTCCCAGGGTAAACATCATACTCTAAGACTAATAGAGTGGTGATAAAAACAATATGAGATCATTTTCTAGGGTAAAATGACAATTTTACCCCTTATGAGCACCCAAGAGCCAAAAATTCAAATTTCTACTAATTTTCAAAATTTGAAAAAATGTAGGGTTTTATATAAATTTGACCTTATGTTTAAACTAGAATTACTCTAAAAGTTTTTGTACCAAAGGTTCATAAGGATTTTGATTCAAGAGATGAGATGCACAATTAACCACCTCAACTCAAAATTCCTTTGAGAAACCATAACTTAACCTCATACTCCCATCCCTCTTATTCATATATGATTAAATTATTCCACAACAACATTTCACTTATGTTTTATAGGATATATCTTCTCTATTTAAATTACATTCATCTAATATAATGTTAATAACTCTCTTTCCCCATACTCACCTCCATTATTAGACTAAAATAATTTTATCTTCATTTTGATCTTGACTTCCAATATGGATCTATATCCAACGGAAGTTTATAAGACCTTATAATTTTATTTGAGAAAAATCACCCATATTTTTGTGTGGGTAATAACTAATAAAGGTTAGATAAAACATTGTTCCCTTGTGATAACAAATTAGTGCTGGTCTCCAAACATCCATGTGAACCAGCTTGAGCATCTGATTCTTAGGTGTCTTTCCATATGAATTGAACAAAAACTTCCACTTTTTTACTTGGATGAAACCCTTATATATTCTATACTCTATTTGATCAATATTAAATAATCCTATAGTTACCAAGGTCATTAAATGATTCTAAAAAATGTGACCAATACTATCATGAGAAAACTTCACAGTTTTAGAAGTTTTTTCTCCAACATGCATGATACCTTTTGGAACCCTAGTAAAGTAAAAAGTTTCATATTTTAAACTATGAGACAACACTATTGAACCTCAAGTGATCTTCCAAAAAACATCAAAAAAATGATACAAAAATCTACATCATCATGATTATCAATGAAAATTAGGTTCTTCCATAGTCTTGGGATGCGCTAAACACATTGAAAATGCAGTAGAAATTTGTTATTTGTTTAAATGTAAAAATATCTTTTGCTAATGACCTCAAGTGACTCTACATTAACGAGATTATCCTTTCCAAGGATTCTTGACACATAATTTCACATGCATAAACTTTTATAATTTGAATTAAATGAAGCTCCAAAATCAAGGATCTATGATTCCATCGAACTCATGACACTTAAAATCAAAGTGGTACCCTACCCTTTAAGTTGTAGAGTCTATGGATGATTATGAAGAATAATTTATAAAGTTTATATTCCTCACTTGAAAATACTTCTACAGGTGTTACTTATTTATATAGTTCCAAATTGTGAATACACCGGGACCAGTCAAATTTTCATGACGCTTACCTCTTTTATTCTCTTCACTTTTCTTTAGAATCCTTTGGGTGGAGCATCCCCTATCTCCTGAGAAACAAAATTAAATTATAGAAATTTACGAGGCTATTTTATTCAAGATATATTCATTCAAGATTAGATCATGGATCCCCTCAAATATTAATTTTTTCTCTCCACTAGAATTACTCATAATAGTCACCATCAAATCCCAGAATTTCAGAAGTGACAAAAGGAGAATCAAATCCCATAAACCTTCAGAAAACTTCACTATAAAATACTTCAGCTAAATCCAGATCACATTGAATTCATTCAAATGATCAGTTACTTACCTTCCTTTAAACATGTAATGAACTAAACATTTATAAATGACATATACCTTTTAAATGAGTAAATTCATTATTAGGAAATGAAATTATAGAAAACACATGAAATAATTTGGTTATTTTGGGTCATTATAAGTTATATCATGTTGGATTTAGAAGACCATTATGCATCATAACCATTGATAATATATCCATTATATAGTTCCCATTAATATTAATATATTAATGGTTATGATAAATTCCATTTGACACAAAGGAAGCAATGGACTCGACTAGTAGGATTAGACGCCATGAAGCCCATTTATCAGATATTTTGAGGTAGATAACATCATTGAGATTTTCCCTTGACAAACCCCAATACAAGAATCAATATTTGAAACATAAGAATTTTTTTATTGGATAAGTTCAAACTCATCAAGACCATATCCCAAACCATGTTTGCTGAACCACCATATAAAAATCTCACCATCGCACACCTTGCACTTAGTGCATTCATGAGTATAATAAAGGGATATGTATCTAGACCATAATTGTATGAATTTTTATATTTTATCTTTAATAAAAAAATATTTATACCTTTTAATTATTACTTTATAATTTATTAAATAACTATTTTGATAAAAATTATATTTTAAAACGACAAAACTCAAATTTTATTTTTGGAAAATAAATTGTTTCAATCATGACATTCATTTTTATGAATTATTTTTTTTTTTGAAATAAATGTTATTTTAATAAAATATTATTATTAAATATAATTTATTAAATATAAATTATAATATAATTTTATAGAATAAAATGTAATTTTTATAAGGTTCAGGAAATTATTATTGTCAAAAAACCCAATATTTTTCAATAAATTTGTATTTTTTATTTAAAAGTGTAAATTATCATATTTAGAGGATTATTTTGATAAAATAAATATTATTTTTTAAATAATCCTATCAAAATTATCTAATGAAGATTTTACCTTAATTTTTTGAGATAGTTAAATTTCTAGGTAAAAATTAAATACGGTATAATTATACAATGTATATTATGACATCATAATGACCCTAAAGTGATGTAAGATATGCCATAAAAGGTATTAATGACCAAATATATATTTTAACGTTAAAATATTGTGTTTTTTATGTCATTTGATTAATTTTATAAATCCTTAATGAATCCTCCTAAACCTATATTATATTTTAATGTTTTAAAATCAATTATTTATAAAAATGACTCACTTCCACATCAACAAGGGAATTATTTTAATGGGTTCAGTTATTAGAATTATAAAATAATTAAATTCACTTCTCTTTGGTATAAAACTCGTGAAAAAATCATGGGATTTTTTGTGGTTTGGATTAATTTATTATATAGATTCCAACACCTAATATTAGAAATTAATAAATAATTCCTCTCTCTTTTGCTATATAAACCCACCCAAACCCCCATTAATCTTTACTTAAATCACTTTAATCATGAAGTTACTCTGAAATTACCTATATATAGTCCTCCCAGGGTTCCTTAAATCTCTTGATAATCTTCTTTAAATCTTTTATAAGTTTCCTCTCAAGGTAAGGGATCCTCTCCTCTTTATTCAAGCATCTTATTTATGTCATGCCTTTTAATTTACAATTTTTCAAGTTGGGATATGTTTTTACACATCCATCTTACTTTTATTATGATTCCAAAGTGATGATATAACCCTTTATCTCCCATTAACCCCTCTATAAACCTTTATATACACCCACTATGCTACTGAAATTATCTTGTGATTTTCCATGCCAAACATTTGTGTAGTGAATAACCATCTCTATTCCACTCAGGGGTATTAAACTAGTTTTAAATATCATTAATTGATTGGGGATTTACATGTATGTAACCCTAAATATTTAATAATGGGGTTAAAATTTATTAAATACATCCTTATATTGTATGATATACGTGACACACTTATGTATGTATATGATATGAAAGTGATGGGGGAGCCCAAAATTATATAGCCATCCAATGAATTGGGTAATATTTTTATCTCATGAGATTCCATGTATGGTGCACAAGATTTATCATAAGCACACTGTGTTATGTTTCCTTTATAGTTATCTTTAACTTATGTTTATAATGTCATGTTTTATGTTGTTTCCACATTTCTATGTTTCCTTTATGTTATCATGTTATATTATGCATCATTGTTCAAGATTAGGATTATCACCCCTCTTATATTACCTTGATATTCATTTTGGATCACATATACTACTTTACCTTATTCTATGCTTTTTTATCCCCTTACCGAGATTTACAACTCACCCCTTTCTTATGTATTCCCCAAGGTTATCCCATACAGTTTTAGAAGATCCAAGGAATATAAGGTCATGTTTCAGAGTTTTTAAATAATTATGTTATACCCATATTTCAACTTAATGTTCTACATAACTAATTTACCAAAGACACTAGGCCTCATGATATTATGGGATTTTATTATGTTTACCTTCATGAAATAAATCATGAAATATAGTGTATTAAAGATATGGGTTATCATAGTTGGAATTAGATCAAATTCTATTTATTTTTAGGAATTAGGATTAGAAAAATCTAGTGAAATACTTAGGAATAATACTAAAAATAGAAAAATATCTATAAATTTTAGTAAAGTATAGAGTAAGTGGTTTCCAATCAAATACATACCCATCTATATATTGCAAGTGGATGTGGCTCTAGAATCGTTGTACCTAGGGGTAATAACCCTGAAAAGGGTACATTGATTTGGACTCTAATAATCACCTGGTGTAAGACAATAGGCCTTGTTGTACACCTAGTTTGTCACTCCCAGTGGACATGATTTGGTAAATTTTCAAGTTCCTTAGAAACCATTATTAAGGGAAAGAAATTCCCATAAGAATTTATGTTAGGAAATAGATCACAAATAACTTAGATTGAAGCGTAGAAATTTATAGTTTAAAGAATACATTTCATTTATGAATCATCCCTTTAATGTTTATAGTTTCCCATTTATTTATTTAATATTTAAAAAATTTCTCACCCCTAATTTCCCTTTTATTTATAGTCAATGGTCATAAATAGGAGGAACTAAGTAAATAACTAATGTGAGGGGTAATGTGATGACCACCCAAATGAGATTCCCAACCCGATGAGAGCAGGAATCACAAACTTCATGATAATACTTTCTTAATTAACTTAGTTTTTGAATAATAACTTGAATCAATAGAAATTCTCAAATTCACCTAAGAAAAGTAACTTGCAATTGATACCTTTATGCAAAAAAGGCCTTCGAATTTCAGTGGATCTTCCAATCCATTAATCACGGAGCAATGGATAAAATCCATTGAAAATATATTCTCTATCCTTCAATGATTTGAGAAGGATAATGTCATGATGCCTATTTATTATATGGAGGGATAAACCGATCAATTTTTGACATTGGTTAAAAATATGAAGCCCAAGGACGATATCGAAGTAATGGAGTGGAAGGAATTCCAAAAAATGTTTTTCAAAAAATATTTTCCTCACACTCGATGACTAAAAATGGAGAGGTATTTTCTTAAACTCAAGTAAAAGGATGATGAATCCATTGGGGCATATGAGGTAGACTTCATACGACTTTTATGATACACTTCGACTTTATCATTTCCCCTGAAAGTAAAGTTGACCACTTCTTTGGTCGGGTAAAGCCGAATCTAAAAGATGCATTGGTTATTTGAGACTTTAACATCTATGGAAAAATTGTCTAATGTGACCTCAAAGTTGAAATAGATATTAGAGAATCTAAATGGTATCTTAGGACTAGAGACATGAAGTGGAGAATGGATTTTAATTCTAGCGGTGAAATAGAAAAATCTCATGGGGTTAAGGAAGTCCATCATACCACTTGAGGGGATATGGAATGCTTTCAGAGCAGGAAGGAAGGGCACCTAGATAGTGATTACTGATGGGAGAAACCCAAAAATGTGACGGAATAAAGGAATGCTCTAGTCAAACTTAAGCTTATCATACAATGTTTCAATTGCAAGGAATATGGACACTATGCAAATTAATTCTCTACGCCAAGGTTTATCGATAATAACCAACAAAAACAAACTCCAAGGCCTAGAGAGAAAGGGTGAGCATATTCCATTACAACTACTGAGGTGGATCCCGACAATGAAGTGGTGATATGTATACTAGTTATTTATTCAATGATAGAAAATGTACTATTTGATTCCAGTTCTATGCATTCTTTCATATCTTGTAAGTTTAGCAGATCTATTAAAACACCACCTAAAAACATGGAATTCGAGTTATTGATGAAGATGAAAAATGGGTCAATTATTGCATCCCAAGAATATAACTCACCCCCTATCCAAATTTGTGGGTTGAATTTCATATATAACCTTGTGATACTCTCTTTAGTGGAATTTGATGCTATTATATACATGGATTGGATTTCTTTGTATAGACCAAACATAAATTTTTGAGAGAAGGAGATCACCCTCTACATCAGAAATAACCCTTTGATTCTATACAAGCACAAGGAGGAGGATGAATCTTATTTGGCACCAACATCTCAAGTATGGATATTATTACCTTGAGAAAAAGAATATCTAGATCAAATGATTGAGACTAAAGAAAATATCATCCTTGATGACATGCCCATTGTAAGAGAATTCACTGATGTGTTTCTCAAAAAAAATTTTAGTCCTCCTCCAAGCTGTGAGGTTGAGTTATCAATCAAGCTTATACTCAGAGCTTTTCCAATATCCAAGATTCTATATAGAATAGAAATTGTTGAACTTGAGGAGATGAAGAAACAATTATAGGATAATATAGATAAAGGGTTTATACACCCAAGTGATTCACAATAGGGCATATCGACCCTCACTATGCCAAAATTTGTATTTAACAGCGGTTTAAACCGCCGCTAAATCATTCTGTGGCGGTTATGGAAAACCGTCGCTAAATCGTGTGTCGAGAAATAATTAGTGGCAATTTTTTGAAACCGCCGTAGAACGATTTAGCAGCAGTTTAAACCGTCGCTAAATCATTTTTAATTTTATTTATGTTATTTTATTTATTTTTACTTTTATTATTATTATTTATTTATTTATTTATTTTTATTTTTTATTTTCATAATTAATTAATTAATTTTTTTATTCTCATAATTTTTTTATTTATTTTCACAATTTATTTATTATTTATTATCACCATACTCATGCCCATTTCCATGCACATGCCCATGCCATATATAGAAATTATGTGTTGGGTGAGATTTGAACCCCTTACCTCTTGCTTATTCTCTAAAGACTTAACCAATCCTACAAACTCTTCATATGCTCAATAAATCGAATTTAATATACTTATATATATATATTAATTGGAAAAACAAATAATACATAACAAATAGATTCACAGTAGCACAAGAGGCTCAGCCCAGTTGGTGAGGAATCGCTAGGTGCATCCAAGAGACTCAGGATCAAATCCTGGTGGAGGCATATTTATGGGTTACTGTAGCAGTACTGTAGCAGGCACTGTAGCAGGCACTGTTCGGTACTGTAGCAGCCAGAACTATTCATCCATCTGGGCCTTCGGGCCACTGGTTTGGTTCTCAGGTCCTGCAAGGCTTTCGGGCCACCCAAAGCCTTTGGCCCAGTTGATTCTCGAGGCCTTCGGGCCACCTTAAGGCCTTAGGGCCACCCCAAGGCCTTCAGGCCACATGAATGCAGGCCCAGACACACTACAAAAAGGAGCAGCCCCAGAAGAGGATTCAGAGTAGTTCCTTGGGCCATGTATCTCTGAGCCTACGGGCCTTGTAAGGGTTCCCTCTCATCCCTTGAAAGAGGGGTTATCAAAATCAATAAAAAAATGAAGGCCTTCGGGCCATTCAGGCAGGCAATAGATTCACAGTAAATAATTATTAATCAATAATGATTAATCAATAAATAATAATTAATAATGAATAATGAATAATGAATAATGAATAATTAATAAATAATAATTACTAAGTAATAAGTAATTATTAACATTTAATAACTACTAATTACAAATTACTAATTAATAAATAGAATATAAATGAATAATAAATAAAGAAATATAAAATATGGAAATAATTGGTAAATAAAAAATAGTAAATAAAAAATAGTAAACAGTAAATAGTAAATAATAAATATTAAATAATAAACAGTAAATAATAAATAGTAAATAGTAAATAGTAAATAGTAACTTGTAAATAATAAATACAAAATACAAAATAATAAATAATAAATAATAAATAATAAATAATAAATAATAAATAATAAATAATAAATAATATATAATATATAATAGATAATAGATAATATGTAATATATAAAATATAAAATATAATATATAACATATAACATATAAGATATAATATATAATATATAATATATAATATATAAAATATAATATAGAATATAAAATATATAACATAAAGCATATAATATATAATATATAATACAAAATATATAATACATAATATATAATACATAATACATAATACATAATACATAATATATAATACATAATACATAATACATAATACATAATATATAATATATAATATATAATATATAATATATAATATATAATATATAATATATAATATATAATATATAATATATAATATATAATATATAATATATAATATATAATATATAATATATAATATATAATTTATAATTTATAATTCATAATACATAATATATAATATATAATATATAATATATAATTTATAATTTATAATCTATAATTCATAATACATAATATATAATACATAATACATAATACATATAACATATAAGATAAAATATAATACATAATACATAATAGATAATATATAATATATAATATATAATACATAATATATAACATATAACATATAATATATAAGATATAATATATAAGATATAAGATATAAGATATAACATATAAGATATAATATGTAAGATATAATATATAAGATATAAGATATAAGATATAAGATATAATATATAATATCTAATATATAATATATAATATACAATATAGAACATATAACATATAACATATAACATATAATATATAATACAAAATATATAATACATAATATATAATAGATAATATATAATATATAATACATAATATATAATAGATAATAGATAATAGATAACAGATAATATATAATATATAATATATAATATATAATATATAATATATAATATATAACTTATAATTTATAATTTATAATACATAATACACAATACACAATACATAACATATAATATATAATACATAATACATAATACATAACAGATAACATATAATATATAATATATAATATATAATACATAATACATAATACATAATACATAATACATAATACATAATATATAATATATAATATATAATATATAATATATAATATATAATATATAATATATAATATATAATATATAAAACAAAACATATAATATATAATATATAATATATAAAATATAATATATGACATATAATATATAATACATAATGTATAATACATAATACATAATACATAATACATAATACATAATACATAATACATAATACACAATACAGAATATATAATATATAATATATAATATATAATATATAATATATAATATATAATATATAATATATATATATAATTTATAATAGATAATATATAATACATAATACATAATGCGTAATATATAACATATAATACATAATATATAATACATAATAGATAATACATAATGCATAATACATAATATATAATAGATAATAGATAATAGATAATATATAATATATAATATATAATATATAATATATAACATATAATATATAAGTAATGTATAAAAAATAAATAAGTTAAAAAATAATTTAATATATGATAAATAAATAATAAATAAATAATAAAGTAACAAATAATAGATAAATAAATAAATAATAAATAATAAATAATAAATAATAAATAATAAATAATAAATAATAAATAATTAATAATAACTAACAATTAATAATTGATCATTAAGAATTAATAATTAATAATTGATAATTAATATTTATAAATTTATAAATAATTAAAAAATTACTAAGAAATTATTAATAAATAGACAATTAATAATTAATAAATAATAATATTGAATAAATAAATAATAAACTAATAAATAAATAATAAACTAATAATAAATTAATATTTAGTAAATTAAAAAATAAATTAATAAATAATAAAGAATAAAGAATAAAGAATAAAGAATAAAGAATAGAATAAAGAATAACGAATAAAGAATTAATAATAAAGAATAAAGAATAAAGAATAAATACATAAATGTATAAATAAATAAATAGATAAATACCGAATTAAATAATAAACAATTAATAATAAATAATAAATAATAAATAATAACTAATAATTAATAATTGATAATTAATAATTAATAATTAATAATTAATAATTAATATTCAATATTTGATATTTAATATTTAATATTTAATATTCAATAAATAATAAATAAATAAATAATAAATAATTAATAAATAATAAATAAATAAATAATAATTAATTAATAAATAATGAATAATGAATAAATAAAAATAAATAAATAAATAATAAATGAATAATAAACTAATAATACATAAATAATTAATAATTAATTAATAAATTAAAAATAAATTAAAAATTAATGTGTACATAATAAATAAATAAATAAATAAATAAATTTATCAATAAATAAGTTGATAAATAAATAAATAAATAAATAAATAATAAATAATATATAAATATTAATTAATTAATTAATTAATTAATTATTAATAAATAAATAAATAAATAAATAAATAATTAAATAAATCATAAAACGTTAAGAACATCTAAAAACCCTAAAAACACTAAAATGGCTATAAAATCTGATCCAAGACTCCTTTTTCAGTGCCACAACCAGTCAAATCGAAGATCATGAATTGAGCTTCGATATGATATGTGGTATAGGCCGAACAGACACTTGGATCGAAAGTTATAACTATTTGAATTTTAAGAAATCGGGGTTTGCAACTAAAATTTCTGTTTCTGAGGCCTTCTGGGCCTTTATGGCGGAATACAAAGAGGTACAATACTCATGGCACATAAGTGTTTGTTTCATCTCCATTGTCAAGCACATTGACCATTTCTTACTCTTGTCATCTCGTGGCACATAAGTGTTGGAAAACTCCAACTCAACTTTTTCAGCACAATAAAAAATTTTCTCACAACTTTTAAATTCTCATGCAGCTAAATCTCTTCATAAAATTGGTTTCAATCCTGATTAAAACCAATTAATATTACTATCAGTGTTCCAAACAAAATCCAACACATACCTGACCAATATTTTTAAGTTTTCTTTATATGTGGATATTGAATATTCATCATTTTTCTACAATTCTAAGAATTTTTTTCTATCATAAGTCGAACCAACTTTGGAAAACATTTCTCAAGGAATTGATTATTAAATGTTTCCCATTATATGGAATCAATATCATCTTTCACTATGGTATTTATAACCAAATACCACCATTGACCAGCTTCACCTTCAAAATGATAAATGAAAAGGGTTACCTTTTGACATTATGAATATCCATGAATTCAAATATCATCTCCAGGGTATTGATGCATCCTTCCAATAAAACTAGATCAGATTATCCACTAAATGATGGGGGATATTGGCTCATGAAATGATCCATTACAGACATATTCCTTCATGGTAGATTGGGTTCCTCTCTAGCATGGATACTCCCACTATTTATAGCTTTTTCAACTGATCCATCACTGCAACAAATTGTTATATTCCAATTCAAACCATCTTGGGATACTTATTTGGGAGGATATTATACTCTCAGTTCCTTCCCACTATAGATTCCCTATTTCCTCTATAGAAAACTATTCTGAACTGATATAGTTTAGGTGAAGTAACATGGTAATCTTCAAATGATATATCATTTTAACTTAACCATAAGGTAAAATCTTTCAAGGGCATGCTATTATCATTATCCTAAAATCTACAGTTATATAAAATGGCCTTTAATACCAACTATAAGAATATAGCCTTAAAACATAACATATTCTTGAGTTTTAGTCAATAATTCAATTTTTTTTCACTTTGAGGATCTTTTCAGGTTTAGAGTTCTAGATAATTAGGTCATCACCCATATATTATAAAAACATATAATAAAAAGTGGAAACTTACAATTAGTATCCATTTTCCTATAATATAAAACTTTTAAAATAAATCATGATTTTCTTTCATGGTAAATATTCATGAATTTCAACTTGACTTCTTTCTTTACCTTACCCATCCTTAGAACCCATGAAAAACATTTTAAAAAATTGGATGAGCACAAAAATCTTAGCAACGAACATTAAAATAAAGAAAACCACTAGTTTAATGAAAAACATGAAAATTCATGAAATATTTACCTTTATATTCAATATTCTTTGATATTATGAGATAAAACATTTTCACATGTAAAACACACACACTCTTTGCTCAAATGAATCCTTTAAACCCATGACAAGCAATTAAAAACCCTCTTTAGTAACTTAGAGCATCACATTCATAACCCAATTTAAACTAGTGTTAAAAGTAACTGAAGCATAGTTAAATAAAAATGATAAACCCTTCGGTAAATCCCTAATTCTATCATGTTAATACAAGGAACATTACCCAATGCATTGGATCACTCTCTAGACACACCCATCATTTATGCTATAACGGGCTAACCCGATGCTATCTGGGTGCACCCATTATATAAGATATAATGGGCTCACCCAGCACTATCTGGGTGCACCCATTTCTCATGTATAATTATAAAGTACCATATCATGAATAAAAAAAATTTATACTTGCACTTTTCCATAATTTTTTTTAAAAAACTCTTTTAAACTCATAAGAAATCACTGTCAGATATCAAAATACCCTTTCTTTTAAAATCCCATTTTTAGTACCAAAATATCATTTTATTTTGAAAAAACATTTAAATAAAAAGATACCCAAAAGGTATTTTTTTATTTTAATAAAAAATAAATTATTTTAAAGGAATACAAACTTAAAATAATGGTTACGATGGTGGAAAAATCATTTTTTCTGTATATGTTAAAATAGAACATTCCTTTTTTTCATTTTTAAAGAAAGTCAAAAATTCCCTAAAAAGATTCCTTTTTGAAATTTTTTGAATTAATGAAAAAATTTCCTTTTTAAATCTCTAATATTCATATAATTACATACATAAAATCATTTTAAAAACATAGACATGGAAGAAAAGAGAGTTTTAAGGAAAACTTTAGAAAGGTATTTTTTAGAAAAGCCCCTTACCACTTTGAAAACATTTGAATTGTAATCCCCATGAAATAATAACATTTAATACAAATTTAAATATCATTATAATAGATAAATTTATGATATAAAATATCAAATGGGCTGTATATACACCTCATAATATAATATAGGTGCATAAAATAAAAACATGCCTCAACGAAAGAAAATTAAGATGAAGTCCCTTACATTGAGTCCAAATTGTCACATACATTATTTATCTTCTTGAATAATAAAATTTTGTTAACTATTTACTTGATTTAGAACCTTTTTCAAGTTTATTGTTCCTTTTATCTCACTTATTACCGTGTTATACACAATTACTTAATCAATAAAGTTTATGTTGGGTGTTACGATTATATTTGTATTATGTGTCAAAAATTACTTTGGTTGGTTGAGTATTGGTCAAAGAGGTCATTATTAAACACATCCATAACAATAATAATGAAATAATTATAATATTTATAAATCAATTATAATTTTTAAAACAAATCATGAAAGATGGTTATGAAAAATGAACTACGCTACAATCATAGTGATAGTAGACTGTACGTACGCATGAGTAATGTTTCCATTTTCAATGATAATTATGGAATGAAGGTAAGTAATATTTTAGATCTAAATAATTATAATAATATTATAAATACAATATTATTTCATTAAATATATTTATATTTATCATCCATGTGTTTTTGTGATGAAAAAAATAATCACATCGCATTGTGGAGGTGGTAGTCCAAATGCACATGAACGATGTTATCATTTTTTAGTGTAAGAAAGAAAATGAAATATTATATTTTTAAAATTATAAATATGTTATGAATATAATTATTATATAATTTATATCACATATATTTATTAAGTTTATCCTTATTACCTTCCATGTAAAGCATTAGTGAAAAATGAATCACATTACTTCTTGAGGTGGTAATCCACCGTACACACGAGCGATGTTATCATATCCCCCACGGAATGGAAAGTAAGAAGGTATATGTGATATCATAACTCCATAAATATAAATTTTAAAAAAATATCATATATATATTTTAAATCCATCATTACAATAACCCATGAGAGGTGATGATGGAAAACAAATGACATCAGTTCGTGAGGTGGTAGTCCGCCGTACACACGAATGATGATTTCATATCCAATTTGATAGAAGAGGGGATGGATTTAAGTTAATAAATTAATATAATAAAATCTTAGTATATTATAGATACTGGTTTTATTATATAATCATAATGTTGTACTCTTCTTGTTTGATCATGTTTTAATGCTCCCAAATCATACAAATCATGCAAATCACACAAATCACACAAATCATGAAAATCATGCAAATCATGTTTAAATCATGTTGGTATTATTATGATTCCATCTTTACTAGTTTAAATTTTGAATATCATAATTTATTCTTAATCTTTGTCTATTATGTTTTACCAAAATTTAAGTTTAATTCATTATGTGAAGGTTACTTCTTAAGACTGTTTATAGATATTTGGCTAAGTCTGAGAAACTGTAAGTCTGACACCAGTCTTAGATTTTGGAAAAGTACCTGATACCGTGACCCTGCTACCATGACCCTGATATTGTGACCCAGACACCGTAACCCTGACACTGTAACCCTAACACTGTAATCCTAATACCATGACCCAAGCACCATAACCCTGACACCGTAACCCTGATACCGTGACCAGACACAGTGACCCAGACATCGTGACCAGATACCGTGACATGATACCGTGCTCCTGACACTATGACTCAAGCACCAACCAATGTTTTAACAAAGGACTAGACACCGCCACCAGAGACACCATGATCCTAACACCTCATCTGTGCTACCGGTTCTAGATGTCAACACAACTATGGAACTATGACTGCCTTATCGCTCAAAGGCAAAGGAGAAGATACTGTTTCCCTATGACACCATTTTCAAGTGAAACCGTTTAAAAAAAATGGTAAAACGTCCTTTAATCTTTTTTGTCATTTTAAATTTAATTTCTAATGGTCATATTCAAGTTATTAAATGGCACAGACATCATTAATGTTTCTTTATAGACATGTCACTTGATAGTATGATGTACGAGGTACAGAATACATGAATCCTATCAGCTTCAACATGTGCACCCTCAATTAAAAGGAAGATGAGCCGCTGATGAAACATATACAGAGAGACGTGCAAGGATTTTTGAAAAAGCGAACTCATGCATACAACATACTACTGAATAACACACGAAGTACTATCAATTCCTGAAGGATGAACTACCATAGATTAGAGCTTCAAACATCTTTATAGTACCAACTAGAAGAACACAAGATACACAACTTATATCTTCGAACTGGAAACCCAAGAACTAGACTTGAGATACTCTATTTTTCACAATAGGACTCGATACTTTCATCTTCTTCATCCTACAAGTCCATAGCTGTATAGAATAACACCCAGAGTAGTTCTAATCCTTTCTCATCATCTTTTATCTGTTGTGTACTGTTTTTAGATTTCGAGCAATGCGTGTGTGTTTGTATTAAAAACACACACTTTATTCTATATTAAACTAAAGGATAATAGATATCCTTCATCTCATATCTTCTTACATCTGTTTAATACCATAGACAAGTGTGAAAGATTTCCTTGTGTGATCTGGTAGCTTATTCCCATGAAGAACAATGGAAGAGGTTATGTAACCTGGACAGTCCTGTGTTCTATTGTTTTACCCTGATCCAGGGTGTGGATCAATCTCTTATCTATATAAACTTCTTGGTGGTAGGTGATCACCAAGTAGATTGGATTAAGTCTCATCTTGATATTGAACCACTTGTTTTATCCACTGTGTCTTTTAATTTGTTTTTTCTTTGATTTAATTCATATTTTAGAAAAATTAGATTTTACTTTGATAGTTAGTATTGAATAGAAGTTATAACTATTTTTCCTTATTATAATAACTTCATAAGTTTTATCAATAACTCACATTGACATCATTGAGAATTAATCAATCTTCTGAGAAGTTATTTGAACAGCCAAACCTTTATAACCATATTATATTACCTTGATTAACTGGCCTGTGTACTTTCTTATTGGGGAATATTTTTAAGTAAACTTTTTAATAGAAATTTTTATAGATACTCAATTCACCCCCCTCTTGATTACTCTAATCTGACCAAAATTTGGTATCATAGGAGTTTAGTCTTATTAAGGCTATGTTTTAAAATCTTTTCAACTGTGATTTTAGTTGTACTTTAAAGATTTTTAAATTTATATTAGTTATAAATTTCTATCTATTTAAAAGTATTTCTTTACTATAGAAAATATAAAAGAAGGTGTTGAAACAAACAGACCTCTATTCTTTAATAGAAATAATTATGCCCAATGGAAGATTAAAATAAAAATGAATTTAGAAAGTACGAGTTTTGAAATTTGGTCTTTAATTATAGATGAGTATAATATTTCTATTACTGATATAAATACTTGGGATGACCCAACTAAGACTACCTATAACAATAACTTCAAATCCATGAATGACTTATAATTCTCTTTAATAGATGAGGAATTTAATAGAATATATGCATGTAAAACAACCCATGAAATTTGGGACACTTTGTCTATCTCACATGAGGGAACCACTAATGTGAAGAAAATGAGACTTAATACTTATACTATTAAATATGATAAATTTAAAATGAATCATGATGAGCCTATTTATGACATGTATCTCCGGTTAAACAAAATTTTCAACACAATGATCTCTATGGGAAGAGAATTTACCGCTAAAGAACAAATCATGAGGATTCTCAGATACTTACCTAACAGATGGAGAGTAACTTCTGTCTCTATTAGAGAATCATGTGACATCAACAAATTACCTATCAAAGAACTCATTGGGAAACTAATGATGTATGAATAAGAGTTGAAAGTCAATAAGGAAGAGTAGGATGAACCCAAAATAAAATATGTAGCATTTAAGACCACTACCTATAAACACAAAGAAAAGGAGAAACTGTAAGTCTTTATAGAAAGTTCCAGCAATGAATAGTATTCACCTGAAAGTGATGAGGAGATGGATAAATTATCTAGAAGGTTTAAGAAATTATACAAAAGGAATAAATTCTTTAAAAATCCTAACTTCAAAGGAAGATATAATCAAAAAGGAAGCTGGAAGAAGGATTGGAAAAGAAATACAAAATCTGATGAGATAATATGTTATGATTGTAAGTAAAGGGGACATGTAAAGGATGACTGCCCCAAGATCAAGTATAAAAGTAAATATGAAGACAAATATAGAAAGTATAAAAAGGAAATGAAAGCAATTTGGAGTGCTTTTGAGGATAGTTCAAGTGACTCAGAGTATTCACACAATGAACAGGATAACAAATAAAATATGTGTTTCATGAAAAATACATCTAAGGTAACCCTAAACTCTCCTATATAGAATTCCTATTATTCTGAAGATGAAAGTGATTATGAAAATATGTCTAAAGAATAGATGTTTGAGTATTGAAATATGCTTGAAGAGACATGTAATAAACTAAAAGATAAATACAAGTCTTTAAAGAGACAATATGCTCTTTCCTCAACTGTTAAATCTGAACTTGCTGTATAAAGAGAGAAAAATGTTCAATTACTTAAAGAAAACAATGAATTAAATCCATATAATGAGAAATTAAAAAAGGACCTTGAAAGGTTTACTAATGGTAAATATGTTTTGGAAAAAATGATAGGTAAAAAAATTACTCCAAAATACACTACTAGTATTGGATATAAACTAGGTGAAAGAAATTTTGGAAAAACCAATTTTTTTTCTAAATCTAGGACATACAACTTTATTTCTAGTTCAGGAAAACATTCTGCTAGTTCAAACTATGATACATCCTATACTGTTTCTAGTTTTTTTTGGACCAAATAAATTTCATTTCTTAAATAATTTATATAATGCTTATAGGAAACCTATGAGGAGGATGTGGGTTTCTAAAGCACTAGTTACTAATATCACTGGACCCAAACAAATATGGGTACCAAAGTCTATCTTTATTTGTCTATTTTGTAGTAAAATTGTTTGAAAATCTCTTGTAAAATCTTATGGTACTTGGATAATGGGTGTTCAAGACACATGATAGGAGACTATTCAGGCTTCAAGAACATAATAAATATTGATGGTGGGCATGTCACTTTTAGTGACAATGCTAGAAAAAAAAAATCATTGGACTAGTCCAAATCGGTAACTCTAACTATATTTTAATTTCTAAAGTACTTTTTTTAAGGACTGAAATATAATCTACTTAGTATTTCATAACTATGTGATGATGGATTTCATGTTAAATTTGAAAATGAAGCTTGTAATGTTTTTAATTATAAAAATAAATTAGTATTTTCTACATTAAGAAATGAACATGTATATTCTGTTAACTTGGATTATTTAGTTTCTCAAAATTCTTCATGTTTAAGTGTATTTCACAAAGATTATTGGCTCTGGAATAGAATACTAGGACACTACAATATTCAATCCCTTATAAAGATAAATATAAAAAGTTTAATCAAAGATCTACCCAAACTAGAGTTTCCAAATTATAAAGTGTGTAATCCTTGTTAAAAGGGAAAGCAACACAAAATTTCCTTCAAACCAAAGAAAGAAGTTTCAACTTCTCAACCTATCAAGTTGGTTTACATGGATTTGTTTGGACCATCTAGAGTTTCTAGTTTAAATGGGAAGAACTATGTTTATGTTCTTGCAGATGAATTTTCTTGGTATACTTGGACCTTCTTCTTGGCTCACAAAAGTTAAGCCTTCTCTCACTTCACCAAGTATGATAAAAATGTAGAAAACTTTAGTGGACTTAAAATTAAATCTCTAAGAAGTGACTATGGCCATGAGATTGAAAATAAAGAGTTTGAATCCTTTTTCTCAAAAAATGTCTACAATCATAATTTATCTACTCCTAGAACGCCTCAACAAAATGGAGCTGTAGAAATAAGAAATAGGACCTTGCAAGAAATTTCTAGAACCATGCATAGTGAATATGACTTACCTATTTATTTTTGGGCTGAAGCTGTAAATACAATATGCTATATTATTAATAGAGTGTTGATTAGATCTATTATTAAAAGAACTCCATATGAATTTTGGAACAATAGAAAACCCAAAGCAAACTACTTCAAAGTCTTTGGTTGCAAATTTTATATCCTTAATACCATGGAAAATCTTGAAAAATTTTCATCCAAGAGTGATGAAAGAATTTTTATAGGATATTTAATCTCTAGAAAATGCTATAGAGTTTTTAATAAAGGAACGAAATGTGTGGAAGAATCTATCCATGTAAATTTTTATGAGACAAATACACATGTGGCTAAGACCTCTCTAGAGAATCTTGAGGATGATATGTCAAATATAGACATTAATGATAAATCCTCTAACCATCCTGTAAAGGAATCTGTGAAAACTTCTAGTTCTGGAAACTCTCCAGATTCAATCCATAATGAACCAGAACCATGTGATGAACTTGAAATAACTAGCCCTACCTTTTCTAGACCAACTAGAACCCTTAAGAACCATCCCTTAGATGATATAGTTGGAGATCTAGATAGAGGAACACAAACTAGATATTCTCTTAGAAATTAGGTTGAACATCAAAATTTCTTGTCACAATTTAAACCTAAAAACATAAATGATGCTATAAATGATGAATTTTGGGTGATGTCTATGAAATAATAACTTAATCAGTTTTAAAGGAACAAAAGTTTTGAAACTTTTTGATAATCCCAAAGAAATTTTTACCACAGGCACTAAGTGGGTGTTTATAAATAAAGTAGATGAAGTTGGTAACATAGTTAGAAACAAAACTATATTGGTTGCACAAGGTTATAATCAAGAAGAAAGTATTGACTACGAGGAGACATTTTCACCAATAGCTAGACTTGAAGCAATTAGAATCTTTCTTGCATATGCAGCATATATGAATTTCAAACTATATTAAATGGATGTCAAGAGTGCATTCCTAAATGGGTATATAGATGAGGATGTTTTTTTTGAACAAACACCTAGTTTCAAAAATCCTCACTTTCCAAATAATGTTTTTAAATTATCAAAAGCTTTGTGTGGTTTAAATTAAGATCCAAGAGATTGGTATGATATATTAAGCACTTTTATTATTTCCAAAGGTTTTACAAAAGGTATAGTGGATCCTACTCTTTTTATAAAACGAATTTCCAATGATGTTCTAGTAGTTCAAATTTATGTAGATGATATTATTTTTGGATCTTTAAAAAATTATTTATGTATTGATTTTTCTAAAATGATGCAAAATGAATTTGAAATGAGTTTAATGGGTGAACTAAAATTATTTCTTGGATTTAAAATCTTTCAAAATAAAGATGGTATTATTTTAAATCAAATAAAATATACTAAAGTTATTATAAAACGTTTTGGATTGTATAAAACTAAAAGTTTTGATACTCTAATGAGTACTAATTGTAAGTTATATCTTAATGAAGATAGAAAATATGTTGATCAAACCACTTATAGAGGAATGATTGAAATATTACTCTACTTAACTTCTAGTTGACCTGATATTATGTTTAGTGTATGCATGCATGCTCACTTTCAAGAAAACCCTAAGGAATCTCATTTAAATGCTTTTAAAATAATTTTCAACTACCTCAAACATACACCCAATCTAGGACTATTCTATCCTAGAGGACAATCATTTGAGTTAGTTAGATATTCTGATGCTGATTTTGGTGGCTGTAAGTTAGATAGAAAAAGAAACTCTGGAACATGTCACATTTTAGGCAAGTCTCTAGTGTCATGGTGTAGTAAGAAACAAAACTCTACTACATTATCTACTACCAAATCTGAAAACATAGCTGCAGGTAGTTGTTGTGCACAAATTTTGTGGATGAAACACACATTACTAGACTATGGATATCAATTTAGACATGTACATATAAATTGTGACAATACAAGTGCTATTAACATTTCAAATAATTATGTTTCACACTCTAGGACAAAACATATTGATGTAAGACATCACTTTTTGAGACACTATTATAAAAAAATGACATCACTTTGGAATTCATTAGAACTGAATATCAACTTGATAATATATTCACTAAACCATTAAATTCTAAAAGGATAAATTACATCATACATGAATTAGGGATGATAAGTTTTAAGTGAAATGATTACGGTCTTGAAC
Organism: Viscum album; assembly: GCA_963277665.1. Taxonomy (NCBI): domain Eukaryota; kingdom Viridiplantae; phylum Streptophyta; class Magnoliopsida; order Santalales; family Viscaceae; genus Viscum; species Viscum album. The sequence goes on along the minus strand of OY728131.1, from coordinate 772,483,550 downwards.
TTACTATTTCATAGTTTAGGATTACATGCTTCACGGTTTTACAAGATTACTATCTTGAAGTTACTGTTTCATGTTTATGGTCTCATAGTTATTGTCTCTCAGTTACTTTCCTGCACTTACTATCTCAAATGATATGGACACACCTTTTGGAGTCACACCGTAAGGATGAATCCATCAAAACCTGTTCCAGTCTCACCACAAAGGCTCAATTTTCTATTTTTCTTTAATTTTATTTCCCTTATCACTGTTGGTTATTTTATTATTCCTTTTCCAAGTCTTTTTGTTTATGATGTTTGGACTTCCTAAATGATAAAAACATGATATTTTTCACTTTTCTATTCACTTGAGCTTTCCTCTCTCAAAACCAAAGCCATTGCTTTCCAAATCTTCTGCTCTCCATCAACTCTTTCTCCTTCTTAACCTGAAGTTTTATGCTCAGAATGAAGAAACCCTCTTCGTCGACTCCTGAGAAGCGAAGGTATTATAAGAAAGTAAGAAAGGTACCGCAAATAACACCAGAAGGATTGTTGAAACCTGGTCTTGTAAATAGAGTAGTCGTGCTTGAAAAGGAAGTATGTATGAAGTGGATACTGTCAAGTAAGTTGCTACTCTTGAAAGTTCTAACTGAACAAGGCTGGTTGGACTGATTTACTAAGAAAAAAACCCATTTATCCAAAACTTGTTTCTCAGTTTTATTAGTATATCCAGTTTTCATTCAATATTAAAGATGAATTTGTTGTAAGAAGTTGGATTAATGGTCAAAGGTGTACTTTTTCCTTAAGGTTATGGGATGCCTACCTAGTGATACATCATGAAGGAATATGTGAGGATCATCAGCGATAACCACCTCCTCCCAGTGATATTTTAGTCTTGGTAGAATCTTTGTAAAGTCTAACTAGAAATAAGAAGAAAAGAAGAGAAATTTCGGGTGAGTTGGATGGAGAGACAAGGCTACTCTTTAAGTTTTTCCAAAATCTTATTAGTCAAATAAAAGGGGATTTTTCTACTCTTAAGTATCAGGATTTATTCTTGATACATCTTATTAAGAATGGGCACAAGATTAATATGTGTAAGTATATTGTACTTAACATGTGTGAATTGATCAAGACTACTTCAAAGTCTACCTCTTTGTTCTATTCAAGAGTAATCTCTACAATGATGTCTGCTAAAGGAGTAGTTGGCCTGAATGAAGAATTCATTGAAGGTTATGAGTTCTGTATCTCAAAGGATACACTAAGAAGAATGAAGATAAGATAGAATCCTTAGAAAAAGTCCTGGGTAGAGGACAATGAAAGCCTATATGAAAAGTTCAATCCCATTGAAAATCCCTCAAGGCCAAAGGACAAGTGTGACCTAGACCTAGAATCTGATGAGTTGGGGTAATAATCAAGTCAAGAAGCATAGGATTCCAAAGCTGCATCTATGGATAGTACTATCTTAGAATAAGATAGTGTCTTACCTGAACAATAAGTTGATGAACAAAAAATTGGTGAAGAAATAGTTGATAAAGGCATTGTTGATAAAGAAGGATCTTTTGCTAGTCTGGAAGCTCAATATCTTCCTAAGGAACATCTAGAAGAACCTATTATTGAGGAAGGTACTACAAATGTGGAAAGGTATAAAGAATAAGATGATCTAGAATTAATCCTGTCAACTGAAGAAAGAATAGACTAAGATTTTCGGTAAGCTAGAATAGAGATGGGTGAGCCTAAAATTATTGAAAATCTAGAAATAAAGCAAGAGACTGGGTCTCTCAATCTTAGAGATGATGCAAAAATTGAGGGGGGATAAAAACCCCATTCTAGAAACTACTCAAGAACAAATATCTGTTGAGACAATCCCTATGAACAATGTGTATAAATTCCCTAGATATCTTGATGTCTCAGACTCTCAAGTGACCTCAATGAGAATAATTGATCTTACAACATATTTTCAATTGAAATATTTTTCTCTACCAGGAGTAATACCTACTAAGGAGCCTGAATCTATTGAGGTCTCTGAACCTGAGAGTGCTCAAGAATCCCCAAGCTCTGTAAGCCATGAGGATTTAAAGGTGTTTAGAGAAAATATGTTGGCTGGATTTGAGAATATTTTGAAACTCAAACTCTTCCTATAACTCATTTAAGTGAAAATGATGCTAGTATGATTTTGTATAAACTTATATGGAAAACTAAACCTTGTATGTTTCATTAAATTCAAGAAGAAACAATTTAAAATCATAAGCTAAGATAATAAGTAAGATCTTTAAGGTATTTGGTTGAGTAATTAAAGAAATAGTTTAAAAATTATGAATCTCCTATTGCCCGATTCAGCACCGAAGATGCTTACAGGATAGATAGAAAGGTTAAAGCATTTATTTTACCAAATCTGATAGCTATTGTTGAGAAAGAAACAACAAACAATGACAAGCTGGTAGAAGAAGTTTGAAAATTAGCATCCTTAATTGATTCCTTGCCTGGTATTTTCAAGGAAACTATTAAGACTATTGTCAAGATCCTTCCTGAACCATATGAAGCCATCTCAACTCATTCCTCCCATGATAAGCCCACTTAATCATCTCATTCAGATAGTGTAGTTCTAAGAAAGGTTATTCAAGAAGATCTTAAATCGTTGAAAAGTTCATATATTCAATAAATCATCTCGAAAATTGTTCAAAACAGTGAACATTTCCATGACATGGTTCAACTATACTTTAAGGAAGCTTTTGCAGCATATGAAAATATTACGAAGAAGGTGGATTTATACTTCAAAAGGATTTATACAAATCATCAATTGAAAATTCATTTCAAGTACCTTGTGTAAAATTTGAAAATGACTCCTGTGACTCAAGCGTTTAAGGACCAAGTACAGAATATAAAAGAGTTCACACCTACCTTGGAGAAGTTTATTGAGAATAAAGATGAATTTGAAAAAGAAATACAGTATGGTGGTGAGGTCATCAATGATTTCATCAATTTGCTGAAGCCCTATCTCCACGTTCAAATCACTATTATAGTGGCTCCTATAGCTGCTCCCTTGAGACCGAGTTCCACCCCTTCTTCATCGTCTATCTTTGCTCCTAATACCATGTCTGTCTCTCAGGATCTAAGCCAGATTTGGCCTGTTATTCTTGAACAATATATGACTTAGTCTTGGACCAAACCCACTATTTCCCCTTCCATTTTTGAAGGTATGTCTCTTCCTTCTATCACCATTGGATCAATATCAACTAAAACCTCCTCTTCTGCTCCTGTGGATCCTCCTGCTGATTCTTCCAAGGGCAAAGAGAAGTCTACTGCCTCTGAAGAGAAGTGAAGAATGTCTACTTGATGGGAATGTTCTATATTTTGTTTCTTTTTTTCCTATATATGTACTGAATTCTATCTTATTTTTTTCCAATAAAATGTTCCTTATTGTTGTTCAAGTTTATTCTTACATTTATTCTCTTCTTATTTTGTGATTCTTATTTTCTTTTTGATAATCCCAAAAGGGGGATAAATAAGAATAACCTTATTAATTTTTTAGATAGTTCATACATGACATGATTTGTGATCATAAAAAAGGGGGAGATTTTTGGACCCTTCAGTTTAATCATGTTTTAATGATCACAAATCATTCAAATCATGCAAATCAAACAAATCATGAAAATCATGACAATCATGTTTAAGTCATGTTGGTATTATTATGATTCCATGTTTACTAGTTTAAATTCATAATATCACAAGTTATGCTTAATCTTTTTCTATTATGTTTTACCAAAAATCAAGTTTAATTCATTCTATGAAGGTTACAACTTAATACTGTTTATAGATATTTGGAAAAGTCTGAGAAACCGTAAGTCTGACACCAATCCTTGATTTTGGCAAAGCCCCTGATACTGTGACCCTGATACTATAACCCTGATACCATGACCTAGATACCGTAACCCTGACACCATAACCCTGATATCTTGACCCATAAACTGTAACCCTGACACCGTAACCCTGATACCGTGGCCAGACATAGTGACCCAAACACCATGACCTAATACCATTCTCCTAATGCCATGACCCAAGCACCGGTCAAAGTTTTAACAAAGGACTAGACATCGCCACCATAAACACCATGATACTAACACCACATCTGTGCTACAAGTTCCAGATGTCAACACAGCTATGGCACTATGACTGTCTCATCACTCAATGTAAAAGGAGAATACACTATTTCCCTGTGACACCATTTCACTGTGACATCGTTTTCAAGTGAAATTGTTTCAAGACAAACCGTGACACCATCCTTTAATCTTTTTTGTAATTTTCAATTTAATTTCTAACAATCATATTCAAGTTATTAAATGGAACTAATATCATTAATGTTTATTTATAGACATTTCACCTAATAGTACAAGCTATGAGGTGTATAATACATGCATCCTATCATCTCCAACATGTGCACCCTCAATTAAAAAAAAGATAAACCGTTGCTGAAACATATATAGAGAGGCATGCAAGAATTTTTGAAAAAGTGAACTCATGAATGCAACATAATACTGAAGAATACATGAAGCACTATCTATTCGTGAACGCTGAGCTACCATAGATCATAACTTCAAACACCTTCGCAATACCAACTAGAATAACATGAGCTACATAGCTCATATCTTCAAACTAGAAACCAGAGCACCAGACTTGAGATACTCTATTTTTCACAAGAGGACTCGATACTTTCATTTTCTTCATCCTACAAGTCAAAAGATAAATAAAATAACACCCAGATCACTTCTAATCCTTTATCATCATCTTTTATCTATTGTGTACTGTTTTTATCTTTCGAGCAGTGCATGTGTCTGTATTAAAAACACAAACTATATCCTATATTAAACTAAAGGATACTATAAATATTTCATATCAAATATTTTTAACCCCATAGATAAGTGTGTAAGAGTTCCGTGTGTTACTTGGAAACTTATTCCCATGAAGAACAATGAAAGAGGTTGTCTGACCTAGAAATTCCTATGTACTATTGTTTTACTATGATCTAGGGTGTTGATCAATCTCTTATCTATATAGAATACTTTGTGTTAGGTTATCACCAAGTGGAGTGGATTAAGTCTTGGTTTTATATTGAACCACTTGTTTTATCTGCTGTGTCTTTTAATTTGGGTTTTCTCTTCTTTACTGTATATTTCAGAAAAACTAGATTTTACTTTGATAGTTAGTCTTGGATAGAAGTTATAACTATTTTTCCTTATTATAATAGATTCAAAATTTGTATCAATAACTCAAATTGATATCACTAATAATTAATCAATCTTCTGATAAGTTGTTTGAATAGTCAAACCTTTATAACCATATTACCTTGATTAACTGGCCTGTGTAATTTCTTATTGGGGAACATTTTTAAGTAAAATTTTTAAGATAAATTTTTATAAATACTAAATTAACCCCTATCTTGATTACTATACTCTAACCAAAAAATAATTTAATAATATTTGAATGATGTGGAAGAATAAATAAAATAAAGATGCTCGGTTAAACATAACACCTCTTCTTTGGACAACCTCCTTAGGTAAGCACAAAAATACTTCTTAGAATGGATTTATGATCAAAAAAGGATTATAGGATGTGATAAGTAATTAATTAAGATATTTGGGCCAGTATTGGATGATACAAAGGGATTTTAATGTGTGAATATAAGAGAAGAGGAGGTGACCTTTAATAAGTGAGGTGAGTGGCACACTTATAATTTTTGAAAAGAAAAACGTGTACCCACATTTTTATACGACACAAGGATCCAAAATGAAACATTATCAGTTATTATACATTATATGGTTTAAATATTTCCATAAAATAGATTTTATATAAGTTTTTAGGTCATTTTAACTCTTATTTTTTGTTTAATCCTTGGTTAATCCATTTTTACCTTTACTATAGTAATTAATTTTTACTGTTTTCACTATTAATTATGGTAAAAAATTAAGTTGAACTTATTTGATAATATAAATTATTATTATTACTAATATAAAATAAATTTTACCAAATTCAATTTATATAAGTGGAAAAATTTAATTTAAAACAAAACCCACAGATGTGATGAAAAAGATGGTTTTCAAGAAGTGTATTTTTACAGAAAAAGATGATTTTATATTAACTCTATAACTAATAATAAAAATTGTATGAATATAAATTAATATTTAATAATATAAAATATATAAATTTCATTTAAAAAATCCCCCATTAGTTATTTTATTAATTAATTAAAATGGAGAAATATTATTTACTTTAAAATAAATTTCAGAAAAATCCAATGTTTAAACCCAAAAATAAACTTATACTAAAATCAAATATAAATTTGATTAAAAAGTAATTAATTAGATTAAATATAAATAAATAATATTTATGTTACTTTAAATTATATTAAAAACATTAAGGGTCTTTTAAATTACTTAATTTATTGAAAATAAATGACATTTTTACAAAAATCGGTATTTTTCACTATTCACTGAAAACTCAATATATTCTGAAAAATTCCAAAATTTCACCCTAAGTAAATTTTTATATTATTATTAAAAAATTATATTCATTGAATCAAATAAATTTTATAAAATTTCCAAAAACTAATTATAATATTTCCTAATAAAAAGCAATAAAAATCATTTTTGTAGAAATCCTATTTTTGAAGAATAAAATTACTTTACTAAAAATTGATTGATTATTTACTAAGAATTTATAAATAATTTATATTGATTATTAAATTAAGATATATATATATTTGATAAATTATTTAATACTATTCATATCTTACAATTTAATATATGAGTTATAACAATTATATATTTTGCGTGTCGTTTAAGCTCAGTGTTGCGTGTCGAGCATGCTAGCAAACATAGTTTTATTTTCTAAAATATCAGGGTGGTTCATAAATTATCCCATTTTATATCCTTGATCGTATTAGATAAGTGAACTATTGACTAGAACTCCCACCTAACCTATCTCAAGTGCATGATGTGTTTTATGTATCCTTCTTGAGGAAGTATTTACCAGAACCCCCACATGTATAGAATCCAGAGGTGGTACCATTAGAGGATGATATTTCTTATGAGGAGTAGATAGTGAATATCTTATATCATATATAAAATATTTTATGAAACAAGACAACTAATTTTATCATAGTTTTGTGGCAGAACCACAAGTTTGAAGAAGCGACATGGGAACTAGAAGAGGTGATGAGACAAAAGTAGCCTCATCTGTTTTAGCGTATGAATGAAATTTTGAGGGAAATTTTTTTAAAGGGGGGAATAATGAAATGATTTGAGATTTTATAAATGAAATTACCTTTTTAAATTTGTAAATTACTTATTAATAAATGAAATTACATGCACTACTTTGGTTATTTTGGATCGTTATAAGTTATATCTTATCAGATTTAAAAGACTATTAAGAAAATTAAACATTGATGATATATCCGCAGTATAATGACCATTAATATTATTATATTAAGTGTTATGATAAATTCCATTTGACACAGACAAAGGAAGTAATGGCCTCGACCAGTATGATCATACCCTATGAAGCCCATTTATCAGAGCTTCTAAGAGAGATAACATAACTGGGAATTTTACTTAACCAAGCCCAAGCCAAGATTTAACAACCGAAGAATGAGAAAACCCATTTATAAAATAATTTCAATATCATCAATATCATGACCCAAACCATGTTCTCTGAACTGCCACATGAAAATCTCACCTAGGCACAACCTTACCCTCAGGGCATTCATTGGTGTAATAATGGGCCATGTATCTAGACCAAAAAAATATGATTTTTTATAATTTATCTTTAATAAAACAATGATTATATTTATTCTTTTTCTATTATTACTTTATAAATGATTAAATAACCAGTTTGATAAAAAATATATTTTTAATATGAAAAAACTCAAATTATATTTTTAAGAAATACAAAGTTTCAATCAAGACACTCCTTTTGATGGATTCAATATTTTTTGAAATAAATTTTATTTCAATAAAATATTATTATTAAATAATATTTATTTAATATAAAATATAATATAATTTTTTGAAGTCAAGATTCATTTTTATAAGGGCCAGAAAACTGTTATTATCAAAAAAACAATATTTTTCAATAAATGGGGTTTTTTATTTAAAAGTTAAAATTATCATATTTATAGGATTATATAAATAAAATAAATATTATTTTTTAAATCAGAACATAAAAATTATACAATGATTAATTTTTCATAATTTTCTAATATAATCAAATTTTTGGGTAAAAAATAAATACGATATAATTATACATCATGTTTTATGACATCATAATGACCCAAAAGTGATGTCATATATTGAATAAAATTTATGCATTAAAAAATATATATTTAACCGTTAAAATATATATTTTTATTTTATTTTATTAATTTTATAAATCCTTAATGAATCCTCCAAAACCTATATTATATTTTAAGGTTTTAAAATAAATTCTTTATAAACATGACTCACTTCCACATCACCAAAGTCATTATTTTAATGATTTTAACTATTTAACTTATAAAATAATTAAATATACTCTTATTTGGTAAAAAAATGTTCTGAAACCATGTGATGGTTTGGATTAATTTATTATATAGTGTCCAAAACCTAATTTTATAAATTAATAAAGGGTTCCTCTCTCTTTTTCTATATAAACCCACCCAACTGCCCATTCCTCTTAACTAAAAAACCTTTTAGAATTAATTTACTATATACTTACCTATATATAGTACTTCCTAGGTTCCCAAAGATCTTAAGAAGCTCATATTAAGATTTTAGAAATGCCCTCTCAAGGTAAGGGATCCCCTCATTCTCTTATTTATTCAAGCACTTTCTTTATGTTATGCCTTTTGATTTGTAATTGTTCAAGTTGGGATATGTTTTTAAACATACCTATTACCATCCTTATGATTCCAAAGTAATTATATAACCCTTTAAATATCATTAACCCCTTATATAAACCTTTATATAGTCACTTTATGCTTCCAAAATTATCCTATAATTTTTCATGCGAAACATTTGTATAGTGAATAACTATCTCTATTTCTACTCAAGGATATTCACCTAGTTATAAAAAACTTTAATATATTTTGGATTTACATGTATTTAACCCTCAATCCATTATCATGGTGTTAAAATTTATAAAATACATCCTTATATTGTATAATATATGTGGCACACTTATGCATGTAAATGATAAGAAAATGATTAGTGGGACCATAATTATATAGGCCACCAAAGCATTGGGTAATGTTTTTATCGCATGAGTTTCCTTGTATGGTGCATGTTAGGTTATCCTAATAACACTATGTTATATTGTCTTGGAAGTTATCCTTGACTTATTTTTTATGATGTCATGTTTTATGTTGTTTCCATATTCTTATGTTTCCTTTATGTTATCATGTTATATCATGGCTCATTGTTCAAGATTATGATTCTCACCCTATTATGTTACCTTGATACTCCTCTTAAATCACATGTACTACTTCAACTTATTCCATTATTTGTTTATTCTCTTACCAGGATTTATATATCACCCATTTCTTATGTACATACCCAGATTATCCCATGGAGTTTTATAATATCCAAGGAATATAAGGGAATGTTTCATAGTTTTTAAATAATGATGTTGTACCCATGTTTCAAGTTAATATTATATGTACCTAATTTCCTAAATACACTAGGCCTCGTAATATTTTGGAATTGTATTAGGTGTACCTTTATGTAATAAATCATGAAATAAAGTGTATTAACGATATGGGTTTTCATACATCATGCTCATGTCAAAAATTCATTACAACATGAACACTTAGTTCATCATGGAAGGCTTCTTATACATGTTCACAAGATTTTCCATCAATAAAGTAGTTTTATACTCATCATGGATGTTTAATACCATATTTTGGGATTATATTATCTAGAATACATCTAGTTCCTTCCTATCAAGAATTTCCCACTCCATCTTTTCCATTACTTTAAAATTATTCCCAACCAATGACTAATCAAGATCCTTTAGGAACATATAGTACTCTACCTTCATCTTCAAAAAGACAAAGTTTGATAACTTGAAATTTTCTAACCTAAAATTTTCCTCTTCCAACAACATATCTAAAAGACATAAAACTCACATTGAATTTGAAAAAGGGTAAAGAAAAAGTACCTCATTCTTTTCTAAAACCTATTTTTGAGCTGACCTTTAAAACTATGAACCGATCGCTAATAGCAGTTTGTTAGTTACAAAAAAGTATTTTAGAGTGATATTACCCTAGGGGAAGGTTAAATAAGGTTATTTAAGGCTTATTAAAATTTCTCACTTTTTCCTTTACCTTCCCACTTTCTTAAAGGGTCTTAACCTCTCAACCTTGTAGGTAATTTGTTATACTCTCTTCTTTACGGAATTAATCAAAATATAATTCAATTGAACATCCCTTTTTATCATATATTTTTTAGTTTAATTTCATCCTTTTTTATGTGAATGTATAAATTAAATAGGACACATAAATTTACTTGGTTCACCCTCACTAGGATACTCTAAGGAGCATGAAACGATGACATGTCATGCATAAAAATACACCATTTTCACTAAAAAATGGCAGGGTTCGGGTTAGGACTCTCCTTGACCAGGATCACTACTCTAAAATGTTTAGGGACAAGTCACTATCACTCAAGGATCACTATGGACTCACTTTATTCCTCCTCATACTTTGATCTTTACTATGGGGTAGGATCTCCACATAGTTTATGTACATGTAGGTCTATTCACTAAAGTCAATTCCTTGGTTTCATTGAGTATAGATGGGTGCCGTTTAATTCCACACACTTCTCTTCATAGAATTTCTATAAAATCCTCTTGAATAGTTACTCCACTTTCTAGGATAGATCTTGAATTACACTTCTTTACTACACAGTAGTGATTTGTTCTTCTCTTCCTTTGGTGGAGGATTGAACGGGTTCCATTTCATTCATTCTTATTATTTCTATCCCCTCAACTTGAAAAATTTCTTTCTCAACTTATCAAATTTGGATATAGATATATATAAAATATTCATAAATATAGATATCCTATCCTTTTACAAATACATTACATGATTTTAATCATAATTAAACATCAAATCACAAGCCAAGGATCGTAAAGTCTAGTGTCTTGGAAGACTAGGTACATAAAACTGAAAATATAGGACTAAATAAAACATTTAATTATTTACTATTAACATGTATATAAGAACTTTCATTGTTATCATACAAATTTATAGGATAACCAAGGGATAAAATGAACAAAGGTATGAGCTAAAAATCCCAATAAGGGAATAAACATAAGAATAAAGCTTTAGCACATGGGTTAGAAGGCTTGACATAATGATATAAAAACATGGAACATATGGAATCATAACATATAAACATGGGATCATATAAAAATGGAGTCATATTAATGTGGAAACAACATAAAACATTAATTTATTACTATTCAAGGCTCATTGCACATTAAGGAGCATAAGTCAAGGTTAACCACCAAGACCGTTGCATATGGTAGCACGAGTCAAGGTTAACCGCCAAGACTATTTCACATAACATCTCATGAGACTCAAATTTACCCAATCAATTAGAGTACTATATGGGTTTATCGATCATAACATTTTCATGAATATTAATTACACATAAAAAATCATACACAATCAATCATAAATAAATATAAGGGTTACCCGTGGAAAGAATTGGGTATCATAATCATGTCATAAAGCATAACAAATGGAAGTATCATAAAAATGTCCACTGAGGAAAGGAATTAGGTCATAAATGGAATATAATAGGGTATTATAGGCATATAACATGAAAAGTGATGTCAAATTTAATTAATAACATGTAAAAATAGTACTTAAGAAACTTTAGAATTAAAACATTTTAGTACGGTTAAAGGAAAATATCAAAGGTAATTTAAAACATAAATGGGAATAATATTTTATATAAAACCAGAAGTAAACCAAGAAGGTTTTAATAATAAAAATATTGGTTTTATAAAAATAATATTGTCTTAAAAATATATTATATAGTGTACTTTAAAATGGGTAAGAATTCGGGAAGTTCCCTTAAAACAGGCTTGCTTTTTGAGAAGTATTAAGGAGGGAACCACTTAAAAACATGTATATACCCAAAAGATAATTATGAATGGACCTTGATAAATGATTTTGGATAATTTACGAAGAATTTATAATATATACCTAAAAATAAAAGATAACTTCATTTGGGTAAAAAGAAAGATAAAGCAACCCGAAGGAATAATAGAGGTTTGGGTAGAATCCCTTACCTTAAGTCTGATGGTGTCCTTCACTTGATATTAATGTCCCGGATTACCAAATTAAATTAATTAATTAATATGTACATAACCTATTATTCAGGTAATAGATTTATTATTTCCTTATTAAGTTCATTCATGACCTTTTTTATGGGTTAAGAGGTTCAATTTCATTGTTTGGGAGTGCTTGTTTCCTTGGTTTTCATGATTGGTTTACTTATATACATGTGAGGATAAACATGAAAAATGAGAATGGTTTTCAAGAATTGATATTGTATGTTATTAGTGAACATATATAAGATTACATTCTTATAAAATTCATTTGGTTATTTTGAGTGAAGATGAATCATTATATAAAACTTTAATGATAACCGTTTTGGTTAATTAGCAGTTCTTGATCACATTAAACACATTTTGATTTATAAATTAATATAATGTGTACAAAAGATTCCAGAATCTTAAGTAAGATATAATACATATATTATAGTCTAGTTCAACCATCAAAATGGTTTCATGACCAGAATTGAAGATGATAATAGAAATTGAAAACCCGTCGTCCTTGAATGTAATAAATTAACACATCTCATATGGTATTTTTATTTCTAGTATAAAAAGAGGGGAAAAGATAGATGATAATGAAATATTACATTATCATAATAAAATTCTAGTACATGTAAGGTAATGGAGTTATTATAAAATTTGGATGAAAGGAGGTAAGAAAATAAAAATAATCATAACATTTGGATGAAAGGAGGTAAGGAAAGAAAAATAAATAAAGGAACTTGAAAGAAAAGAAAAGAAAATAAAAGAGAAATTTAACTCTTGAATTTATCTTCCTTGAGAGCCTATTTAGGGGAGAGGGTTTAGTTTTTTGAAAAAACTAAGGACTGATAGATGTGGGGAGGATCTTGGGTTGAGATTTTAGTATAATTTATACAAGACACAAGGCTTGAGAGGAGTGAAGAGAAGAGGTAAAGAGGGGTGGTATTTATAGTGGAGGAGAGGAGGGGTTTCCCATTATTTTAATCATTAGTTTAATATCTTTTCTCAAGACTATGAATAATATTTATTATTGTGACCAAAAATAGTAAAAATATCCTGTGAGTTAAAACCAATGACCATTTACATCATCCATGACTCAAGCATGATGCAAATATTCATTTATTTTTCATTTATCATGAATTATCATATTTTGATATTCACAAAAATTCAAGTATTTTAGAAAAATAAAAAAAATTAACCCCAACCATTTTTCAATCCATATAATCCAAAAATGAACTCCAATGTTCAAAAATAATTTTCTAAATATGAGAAATTTAATTTTTAATTAAAATCATAATTTACTTGAAAAATACAAATTTTAAAATTAAAACTACTTTTCTAACACTTTGAAAAATTAACCAAGGTCTCTTAAAATTATGTTATAATCATAATTAATAAAAATAATTATTTATTAATACATTTTATGAAAATATTTTTTCTTTTAAAGTATTAAATTAATTATAAAATTGTAATTAAATATGCATGACTTACAAAAAATACCAACACCTAATTAATAATTTTTAAAATATTTATTTACTTATACAATGATATAATTATACCATATTGTCACTTATAAGATAGTTAAATTTTATTTATTCTTTAATTTGTGAGGTAACTATTACATTGGCCGATTTACTATTCATAAGGGTCACATTACTATTCTAAAGGCCAAGTTACTATTTCATCAGTATATATTCCTTAACTTCAAGAGATACCATTTTATTTCACTCATTACTTATTTATAAGGTTTTTATTGTGTTCTATATGTAATATTATATGATTTTAATTTAATAAATAATTATAATAAGGGAATTTCATTGATAAAACATTGTGTCATTACATTCTTTCCCCCTTAATAAATTTCACCCTTAAAATTTCATTTTAAATTATAAGATATAAATAGGTGCGAGTACTTTTCCTTCATTGCTTCCTCCAGTTACCATGTTTCCTCTTCGTACTTATGGTTTCTCCATAGTACTTTGACTAGGTGAGTAGTCTTGTTATGTAAAAATTTATCTCTATGATCCAATATTTTCATTGGTTACTCCTCTTAAGAAATATCATTCTCCAACTTTACCACCTATGAATAAAATACATATGAAGAATATGGTATGTACTTCCTTAAGAGGGATACATGGAAGACATCATGTACTTTAGATGTGGTAGGTGGAAGTGCTAGTTGATAGGCCACAACTCCAACACGATCAAGAATCTCAAAGGGGCTGATGTACATGGGACTTAGATTTCCTTTCTTCCCAAACCTCATGACCTTATTTCATGGAGATATGCAAAGGAATACCATGTCTACAACTTTGAATTCAAGGTCCCATCGATGATTGTATGCACAAATCTTTTGTCAGCTTTGGCCTTCCTTGAGGTGCTGCTGAATGGTTTTCATCTTATCCACTGTTTCTTTGACCATTTCAGGTCCCAACAGCTTACTCTTACCGACTTCATCCCAAAATGCTGGTGTTCTTCACCTTTTCCCATAAAGGGATTTATATGGTGACATTCAGATGCTCAAATGTAAAATATTATTATAAGAGAATTCGACCAGTGAAATATGTTGGTCCCATCTCCTTTTATGTCCATATAAAATGATCTCAATATATCTTCTAATGTATCAATAGTTCGATTAGATTGGCCATCAGTTTGAGGATGATAGATTGTACTAAAGTTCAACTCAGTGCTTAGAGAATGTTGGAGGCTTTTCTAGAACTTTGAGGTGAATCTTGGATCCCGATCAGATATAACAGATAATGGAACTCCATGAAGCCTTAACACCTCTTTGATATATATCCATGAAAGTTTATCCAATGAGAAGTCCTCTTGAATTTCAATAAAGTGATCTATCTTTGTAAGATGATCGACAATGACCCATATTGTATTGTTTCTTCTAGGTGTCCTTGTAAGTCCAGTGAAAAAGTCCATGGTAATGTTCTCCCACTTCTATATTGGTATGGGTAGTGGTTGCATAATCCCCTTAGACTTTTTTTCTTTCATCCTTTACTTGTTGAAACACTAGGCACTTTGATGTATACTCAGTTATCTCCTTCTTCATATTGTCCCACCAGAATTTCTCTCAATGATATTGATACATATTTGTGCTCCTTGGGTGAATATAGAAGGTTGATCTATGTGAATCATTAAAAATATCCTTCTTTATATCTAGATCATATGATACATATAATCGTGACCCAAATCTTACAACTTCTTCCTCATAAATCTTGAACTCATAGAATTTACCTTTTCTGATAGCTTCCACCATTTTCTGAATTTATACATCATTTCTTTGAGCATCCTTTATTTTATACACGAGGAATTTTTGAGAAATAATTTGAGAAAGGATTGATGATGTTCCTCCCTTAATGATTCCCATGTCCATACTCTACAAATATAAGAAGATTGGATCCTTTTCAATTATCATCATTGATTAAGATGTAGAATCCTTTTTTATTAGAGCATCTGCCACCTTATTTGCCTTACTAAGATGGTAGTGGATTGACCAGTCATAATCCTTGATGAGCTATAACCATCTTGTTGGTGCATATCAATCTATTTTTGTGTGAATATATATTTGAGAATCTTGTGATCAATATATATCTCAAACCTCTCCCCAAATAGATAATGTCGCCATATTTTCAAAGTAAAGATCACAGCTTCCAACTCTAGATCATGTGTGGGATTTTTTTTCTCATGGATTTTCAACTGCCTTGAGGCATAGGCTATCACTTTATCATTTTTCGTCAATAAATATTATAAGACTTTATTTGAAGCATCACTATACACCACAAAGAGTTATCCACTTGTTGGGAGTGTGAGTAATGGTATAGTGATAAGCCTCTTTTTGAGACCCTTAAAGATTTCCCCACATTCTTGAGTCTAGAAAACTTCACCCCCTTCTGTGTCATATTGGTTAGTGGATTTTAAAATCGTGAAAATTTCTTCACAAATCATTGGTAATACCCAGCTAGACCAAGGAAGCTAAGGATATTTGTTACAGATCTTAGTCTGGGACACTCTTCAATTACCTTTGTCTTGGAAGGGTCTACAGATATCCCTTTACTAGTGATAACATGACCCAAGAACGATACTTCCTCTATTCAGAACTCACATTTACTGTAATTTTCATAAATTTTCTCCCTTATCAAATTCATCAGTATAGTATTCAAATGACCCTCATGTTCATGTTTTCTCTTGGAGTAAATTAGAATATCATCGATAAAGACTACCAAAAATTTGTTGAGGTAATCTCTAAAGACTATTAATTAAATCCATGAATATTTATGAAGAATTAGTGAGTCTGAAGGGAATCACTATGAACTCATAGTGTTCATTCGATAGAAAGTTTTGAGAATATCTTCCTTCCTCACCTTTAATTGGTGATATCCCGAACGAAGGTCCTCCTTAGAGAAATAACTAGCCCCATGTAGCTGATCAAACAAGTAATCTATCATAGTAAGGGGATACTTGTTCTTTATCATGATTTTATTGGGCACACAATAATCAATGAAGAGGTGCATTTATCCATCCTTCTTATTAACAAATAGGACTGGTTCACCTCATGGTGAAGCACTTGGGCATATAAAACCCTTATCTAGATTCTCTTGTAACTGCTTATTCAGATCTTCCAGCTCAACGATGGACATTATATAATGTGTCTTTAATATAGGTAGGGATCCAGGAATAAGTTCAATTGAAAACTCAACCTATATTAAGAGGAAGACCATACAATTCTTCAAGGAATACATCATTTTAATCCCCCAAGATGGAAATATCTTCAAGAAGTATCATCTCCTTTGTCTCAATAATTTGAGAAAGGTATAGTTGCTCAAAAGGCAACAATATCCACACTTGAGATGATGATTCTGAAGGAGATTCATCTTCCTCCTTACACTTGTAAAGGATTGGAGGATACTCTGTGATGTGAAGAGTGATCTCCCTTTCCTGACAGTTAATGTTGGATTTGTATAAATATATCCAATCCATGCCCAAAATAGCATCGAACTCCTCTAATAGAAGTATGAAATGATTTTATGGGAGGTTCAGTCCACAAACATTTACCATGGAGGTGTTATAAACCTTGGATGCAATAATTTCCCCATTCTCTATTCTCACAAATAACTTAACCTATAAATTTTGATGTGGTGTTTGAATAGTTCTACTAAAATTTCAAGATATGAAAGAATGTGTTGAACAAGAATCAAATAGTATGTTTGCTATTCATGAATGAATAACTAGTGTACCTATCACCCCATTGTTGTTAGGATCCACCTTAGTAGTAATGATAGCATAATACCTTCCTTGTTTCCTTGGAGGTTGTTGTTGATTTCCTCCAACAATCCTTGGATTAGAGAAATTGTTCGCATAATTACCATGTTCCTTGTAGTTGTAACACTACACTATAGGCTGAGTTTTGATCTGAAACTTCCTTTATTCTTCCACATCAGTGAGATTCTTCATATCCCTTTAGAAATTTTTATCCAGATGTCCCATTCTTCCACATTTGAAGTAATTCCTGGCTCCCTTTAGACAGTTCCAAAGATGATTATTCCCACAATTTTGACACGTGGGATGTTCGATCTTCTTTCCATCATAGGATTTATTTACTGAACCACCCATATTAGACTCCATTTTATACTTTTTTTCACTATGTCCATGAGACCGTTGAGAGTCTCCAATCTCCATTTCAACCTTGAGGGCACAAAGGACAATCTCCTCATAACTTTTAAAGTCTTGAATCACCAACACTTTTCATAAAATTGACTTTATTCCACTAAATAAGAGATCCACCTTGATTTCGGTGTTCATAAAAAATTCGGAGGCGTATCTTGAAAGACTTGTAAAGTTTGTTTCATACACCCTGATGGAATCATATTCTATCTACTAAAGTTCAGAGAACTCTCTTTCCATATTGAGATGGAGGGTTCGAGGAAAATATTTATTGAAAAATATTTTCTTGAATTCCTCCCAATACATGGAATCAATTTCCTCTTAGGACTTCATATTCTTGATCAGTGTCCACCACTGATCATATTCTCCATAAAAAAGATAAACCAATAGTACTACTTTCTCTTCTTATAAGCACTGGAAGATAGAGAATATATTTTCAATGGAGTTAATCTATTGTTTCACAATGAGGGGATTAGAATATCCACTAAACATGGGAGGCATTTTTTTCCTAAAGGATTCAACAAAAACTTTCTCTTTCATTAAAGGAGGAAGGAATTCCACATGATTCAAGTTATTATTCATAACTTGAGCTAGCTGAGCAAGTACTGTCATGAAGTTTTGAGCACCCATTCCCATTATATCAGTCATATCATTAGGGAAATATTCACATTTCCTATCACATTTATTGTTGTCACATGTTATTATATTTCCCATAATTAACTAAAAAAAATAATGTAGAATTAGGGGGCTTTAATACTTATCTAATAAGAATAAAAAAGTAAAAATTTAAACATAAAATGATAAACTCTTAAAGGAAAAGTATATCCTAACTTGTGATTCCCTAGGTTTCAATCTAGGTTATCCATGATAATTTTCCTAACATATATTATTATGGGATTCTCTTTTTTGTTCGCTTAATAATGGTTTGTACTAAGCTTATGAATTTACCAAATCATATCCCCCAGGAGTGTAAAATCAAAAGTGTAGAAAGGCCTGTTGTTGTGTATCGGTTTCTATTTGAGTCTAGATCAAAGAGGTGTTTTTGGGTTTTAACCCTAGATATATATATATATATATTCCAGAGATATATCCACTTGTTCATATCCTGAAAAGGATGTATTTTCTTGATAAACCACTTACTCTATAATTACCAAAATTTAGGGATGTTTTCTTATACTTAGTCTGATCCTTAAAGTTATTACTGAAGTTCTCTATTCCAAATCTCCAAAAATAACTAGAAAATCCTATGATAACAACTATAGTGAAGTTATCCTGTTACACATAACATTACATGATTTTAATCATAATTAAATATCAAATTACAAGCCAAGGATCGTAAATTCTAATGTCTTGGAAGACTAGGTACATAAAACTAAAAACATGGGACTAAATAAAACATTTCATTATTTAATCTTCACATGGAGCTCCTAACTTACATTGTGATCATACAACTTTATAGGATAACTGAGGGATAACATGAACAAAGGTATGTACTAAAAATCCCAGTAAGGTAATAAACATAAGAATAAAGCTTTAGCACATTAGTTAGAATACATGACATAATGATATAAAAACATGGAACACATGGAATCATAAAATATAAACATGGGATTATATAAAAATGGAGTCATAGTAATGTGTAGGTAATATAAAACATGAATTTATCATGATTCAAGTCTTGTTTCACATATAGGATCACAAGTCAAGGTTAACCACCAAGACCGTTGCACATGGTAGCACGAGTCAAGGCTAACCGCCAAGACCATTGCATATAAAATCTCATGAGACTCAACTTTAACCAATGCATTAGAGAACTATATAGATGTATCCATCATAAAATGGTCACATATATTCTTTCCACATATATAATCATACATAATCAATCATACATACACATAAGGGTTACCAGTGGAAAGAATTGGGTATCATAATCATGTCATAAAGCATAAAAAATGAAAGTATCATAAAAATGTACATGGAGGAGATGAATTAGATAATTCATTGAAAATAATAGGTTAGTATAGGAATATATCATGAAAATTAATTTCAACTTAAAGTATTAACATGTAAAAATAGTACTTAAGAAACTTTAGAATTAAAACATTTTAGTGCAGTTAAAGGAAAATATCAAAGGTCATTTAAAATATAAAAGGGCATAGTATTTTATATAAAACCATAAGTGAACCAAGAATGTTTTCATAATAAATATATTGGTTTTATAAAAATAATTGTGGATTAAAAACAAATTATATTGTGTAATTTAAAATGGGTAAGAATTCAAGAAGTTCCCTTAAAACGTGCTTGCTTTTTGGGAAGTATTGAGGAGGGAACCACTTAAAAACACGTATTTCCCAGAAAGAGAATGATGAATGGAACTTGATACATAATTTTGGAGCATTAAAAAATCATTTATAATATGTACATAAAAATAATAGATAACTTCTTTTGGGTAAAAAGAAATATAAAGTAACCTGAAGGAATAATGGAGGTTCAGGTCAAATCCCTTACCTTAAGTCTGATGACGTCCTTCAATTGATCTTAATATCCTGGATAACCAAATAAAATTCATTAATTAATATTTAAATAACATATTATTCATGTAATTGATTTATTATTTCCTTATCAAGTTCATTCATGACATTTTTTATGGGTTAATAGGTTCAATTTCATTGTTTGGGAGTGCATGTTTCCTTGGTTTTCATGATTGGCTTACTTATATACATGTGAGGATAAAAATGTAAGATGAGAATGGTTGTCTAGAATTAAATTTGTATGTTATTAGTGAAAATAAAAATATTACATGGTTATAAAATTCATTTGGTTATTTTTAGTGAATATGAATCATTATATAAAACTTTAATGATAACTGTTTTGGTTAATTGGCAGTTTTTGATCACATCGAACAAATTTTAATTTATAAATTAATATTATGTGTAAAAAAGATTTAATAACCTTAAATAATATATAATACATATATTTTAGTTTGGTTCAACCATAAAAATGGTTTTATTACTAGGTTTCAATATGGTAATATAAATTGAAAACCCATCGTCATTGAATGTGATAAATTAACACATCTCGGATGTTGTTTTCATTTCTAGTATAAAAGGAGGGTAAATGATATATGATGATGAAATATTACATTATAATAAAAAAATTCAAGTAAATATAAGTTAATGGAGTTTTTATAACATTTTTATTAAAGTAGGTGAGGAAAGAAAAAGAAAGAAAGGAACCTAAAAGAAAATAAATGAAAAGAAAAGTGGAATTTAACTCTTGAATTTATCCTCCTTGAGAGCCTCTTTAGGGGAGAGGGTTTGGTATTTTGAATATACCAAGGGATGATGGATGTGGGTAGGATCTTGGGAAGGGATTTTTTAAGAATTTATACAAGTCACAAGGCTTTAGAGGAATGAATAGAAAAGTTAAAGAGGGGTGGTATTTATAGTGGAGGAGAGGAGGAGTTTCCCATTATTTTAATCATTAGTTTAATATTTTTGCTCAATACTATGAATAGTCTTGATTATTGTGACCAAAAATAGTAAATATATAATGTGAGTTTGAATCAATGGAAATTTACATCA
Source organism: Viscum album (assembly GCA_963277665.1). Lineage (NCBI taxonomy): Eukaryota > Viridiplantae > Streptophyta > Magnoliopsida > Santalales > Viscaceae > Viscum > Viscum album. The sequence continues at coordinate 772,461,961 of OY728131.1, read as the reverse complement.
TCTATGACTCAATCATGATGCAAATATTCATTTATTTAGCATTTGTCGTGAATTACATATTTTACTATTCACCAAAAATTCAAGTATTTTAAAAAAATCCAAAAAATTCACCCCAACCATTTTTCAACATGCATAATCCAAAAATGAACTCAATTTTTCAAAAAATAATTTTATAAATATGAAAAAAATAATTTTTAATTAAAATCATAATTTACTTGAATAATACAAATTTTAAAATTAAAACTGATTTTATAACACTTTGAAAAATTAACTATGGTCTCTTAAAATTATATTATAATAATAATTCATAAAAATAATTATTTATGAATACATTTTATTCAAATAAAATTTATTTTAAAGTATTAAATTAATCATAAAATTATAATTAAATATGCATGACTTACAAAAATACGAACACCTAATTAATAATTTTTAAAATATTTATTTACTTATAAAATGATATAATTTTACCATATTGTCACTTATAAGATGGATAAATTTTATTTATTTTTTTATTGGTCAGGTTTTTATTACATTGGCTAGTTTACTATTCATAAGGGTCACATTACTATTCCAAAGGTCAAGTTACTATGTCCTTGGTATATGTTCCTTAACTTCAAGAGATACCCTTTTATTTCCCTTATTCCTTATTTATAAGGTTCTTATTGTGTTATATATGTAATCTTATATGATTATAATTTAATAAATAATTATAATAAGGGAATTCCATTGATAAAACATTGGGTCATTACAATAACTCCCTTTCTTCTGCATGTATTTTTTATTATGTAGATCTCATATCCTCTTCTATTTTATAGATATGAAATATATTTTATCTCATGATCACTTGTAGATGATGATATGACTTTATAAAATAAGTAGATCACGTGAATTCAAATTTCCACCTGTCAATACCATTATCGGCCTTCAAAAATGACCACAAATCCTCCAAAATTTCCTCCAACCATACAGTAAATAGAATAACTAATTCATAGTGAATTTATCTCTCCTTGAATCATATATTAAATTCCATCTAATTCCCTTGTATTAATTCTACCATTTTACATTCCTTGGGTTGTGTTGTTTTTTTTGAAAAGAGGTAAGGACTCAACCCAAGGCGTTTTGTTAACAAGATGGGAAGATTATTGGACACCCCCATGTGTATGTTGGATTTTTTAAAAAATTGGTAGAAATGATGCATAAATGGAGCTTGGATTGAAGGATTAATGTTCATGGGCATGAAGGAGTCCATGAAAAAACCCTTACAGAAGTTCATGGGAATATCCATGAAGTCTGAGAGTCATGAGAACCCAAGATGGTGGTAGTTCAGATAAAACCTGGAAGATTATTATAATTTTGAAAAATATATAAGTACCTAGGTATGGAATTTACCACATATGTGATTTCAAAAAAGGACCGTGAATAGGAAATTGGCTACATAGAGGTTTTACATAATGGAATTACATTTATGTAAGAAAAAATTGATACTTAAGGAATCCCACAAATGGATGCTAACATAAAGAAATTAGGTTTTATGAGGGAGTTCATATATCCAAATATGGTGACATAGGTGAATATGGAAATGTGAATAAGTTCACATATGAAAATATAGCGATGTACATGAATTTGGTCCAAGAATGAAGAAGAAATATATAGGTCAGATGTAATGAATTAAATGGAAAATATATTCATGTTATAGGAGTGTTTCACGCTACAAATGAAGGATATTGAGCTATGAATAAGCCTACCTACATGATTCTTAAATATATTATATTATTTATTAAATATAGTTTTTTTAAATACTTCATGATTTATTAGGAGTCACATATATAGAATATCTAGAGGTTTTCTAAGATGTATGCATAGAAAAATGGAAGTGGTGATATGGTGGTTGTAGCATCCAAATGAATTTCATGTATTTTAAAACATGATTTGTCTGACATGTGATAAATATAGAAAGATATTACAAAGAAGGGGTGTTCTAATTGGATCCATACAAAAGAAGTTTTCTCAACATTCCATTTATGGAAAATGAAAAAGCACTGAACACTGACATATTTTGTAGCATGATTGAGAAAGAAAAAATGGTGATCTCGGAGGAGATATTATATCTTTAAAAATATAAGAATAGAATAGGAAAAAGAATAATAATCTGCTACCATTCTTGGATACATCCATGAGAAGAGTAGAAGAAGCTCTATGAGTATTCATCGAGAGATATAATTCTATATGAGGATTACTCAACAGTTCTATTCTTAAAGAAAACATTCCTACACATCAGAGGAGAAGAGAACTGAGATAATTCATAATGATATTCATTCTTAGATAATAATAAAGAGTTTCTATAAAACAACTGGGTGAATAAGTTGTAATAACTACTGTTTGGTTAAGAAGAGGCACTCCAGATGTGAGTTGGAAAGTAGAAAAGATGCAAGGAGGAGTTCACAACCAACATTGTGAAGAAAATAGAGGAGTTAAACAATGGATCTATATATAATAAGGATAAAATCCATGCACATGAAACTATTTGAATATGGAACTACAAGTCCATGAACTATGTAGTATCCTACCACAAAGTAGTGTGTGAAGGAGGAGGAAGAAGGAAGTGAATCTTCATAGGCAGTGAGCTTTGGGTGGAAGTGAGCCATCTCAAAACATTAAAAGGGGAGTGTTCTAGGGTAGAAGTGACATAGACTAAACCCTTGCATGGATTGGTACAATTAGTGGATTTTGTGCATTTATATAATGTATATAGTATGATACTTAGAGAATCCCAATGCGGGAAAACCAAGTAAAAATCTATGTGTCCTATTTATTTTCTACATGAATACCAAAAGATGGTCAAACAATCTAATGAATATATTGTAAATGGGAAGGTAAAGTGTTTTTAATCAAATTAGTGTCTAAATAAAAGAGCATAAAAAGCAACCATCAAGGTTGATTGGTCAAGATTTGTTAGGGCAGTGAGATTTAAAATGAAAAAGTATAAAATTGGTTAATCATTACATACCCCAATTCAACCCCACTTAGGGTATATTTCAATATAAATCACTTTAGAGACAAAAAATTGGTATTAAATCATATAATTCTTCAATTTTATTTTTTTTGATCTTCCTTGATCTGAATTTATTAAAGAGAAATATCATCCATATTAAAGGCTTCCTTTTTTTTATGGAAATGATTTTAGAACTTTATAAAGTGATTCCATGGCCTTCATGGAAGATTCACTTATAGTACCTTGTGAGGTTGTGCTAGAAATAATTGTTATGTTAATTTGACATGGATCCATCTTTGAGTTAGATCAAATAAATATTGATATTTATGCCTCAGTTAAAAAAGAATTAATATATACTCTTGAAGAAGAGGTGTACTAGGAGATTTATCATTATATATTCTCTAAAGACATATGGATACAATTATAGGATTCATTTGGAAAATAATAAATGATAAATGAAAATTTCATAATATCTAAAGGTAATAAGAAAAGGAACAAGTGTAAATAATCCTATAAGATGAGTTCTATATCCAAGGTAAATTTTGAATCTACTATTATATATGATTCTAACCTTGGATTGGAAAAATAATGTGGCATTTCAGACCCTATTATGAAGATTAAAATAAGATGAGATGAAGAATTTTATTTGAATTACAATATGAAGAAAATGAGATAAAATATGAAATAATAAAGTCACATGATTAAATATCTCTCCCATGAAATTTTAAATCTAATGTTTATATAGAAGGATTTGAAAGAAAGCATCATTCCTCAAAAAATACATCCCGAGGAGAGAAGACAATAATGAATGGCTGCTGCTTCAAGTTTGTGATAAATGGATGAAAAACTGTAGGAAAAGGATAATAAGACTAGTGTTCTTAAAAAGTGTATAAACACTTTAAATGAGAAAATGAAAATCCCTCCAAATGTGGCCTCAATAGTAAGGATAAATCTATATATGAAATTTGGAATAAAATTAGAGTTACATGTTATATCTAGAACAGAGAATCCGCAAAATTAGGTGGAACTAAAATGATACTTTTTTGGAATACTTGGTAACATCATGGGTAGGTGTTTTGAAACCAATAATCCTAAATATAAAAGAACTCTAGAAGTTCTAACAAACCATTTAATAATTAACCAACTGAGGTATGGTTATGATTATAGATGTTTTATTTTTTCAATTCTTGGTCACATGTCAAGGTTATATAATTGGAAGAATTTATGTAAGGGTAAAGATTCCATAAGGACACACTTTTCTCCTATAATATATGAAGAAATATTTTTTCCACGGAAAATTCCTATTAAGTTGGAAAATAGGTTTAATGTTTTGGTGAACAGGAATGAGACTCAATGACAAGTGAATCAAGAACTAAAATTATTTTACTCAAAAAACAAATCTTATAAGGAAATAAAGAATATATTGTAAAAAAATATAATTGTTACCATCTCTAATAAAGTTATAAGAAAAAGAAAATGATAATCCATTGAGGAATAATATAGAGTTAAATATGGAACTCATGGACATCAAGGGGAAATCATGCCTAATTGTTCTAAAAAAACTACTAAAAATAAAGTGTCAAATATTGGAGGAAGAATCATTCAATAGATAATGAATCCAAAAGGAATATACACTAAATATGAAACACAAATAAAAACTTTCTTGAGTATAATTGATTCCAAAATTGTAGAAAAGTCCATGAAAATGAAGTACATTGATACTCACATACATGAAATGAAGTGTGTTAGAGTTTTGACACAAATAAGAGTTTTTGGAAAAGGGATGAAGAAGATAGATGAAATAAATTACCAAGATTATGAAAAGGTTTTAGAAGATTTTATGGCATTTCTCTCCCTAAAACAGAAATGGGGAGGAGAAAAGATGGAAATAAATGGGTTGATCAACCCCATTCCAAGACCAGAGGAGGTTTGAGGTATCCCTATCCTCATGCATTAAATTTTTTCTAACTATTTGTGAGGTGATGGAGTTTTGTGGGGTAGATATAGTCTTTGGGATAGTTGTGATAGAAAAGAACATGTTTTAGATTTGAATTCCAAATCCATTAAAATATGAAAAGCGCATCAACAATGAAATTTAGGAGAATTTAAAGATCTTATTTGGTATCAATAATGAACAAAGAAGTCAAGTTTTAACTTTACTCATCCAATGGTTTCAAGAATCAAGTTTTAAAATCACAAATGTAATTTAAAAATTTCTACCAAATTCTAAATTCAAATCCCAAAACAAAAATACGCTCACTAAAATGTTGCAGTTTGGTTGATAAAAGATCCTTAATTGAGATGAAAAGAGTTTTCAAATCCATATTTGAGACTATAAATGGTATCAAGTCCAATATGAGTAAATTCCAATGGTATTAGGTCTTGAAATAAGTGGTAAAAGTCCATTGAAGTTATGATAATAGATGTAAAATAACAAACAACAACATTACTATTTTTAATGATTGTTGGTGTTTTTTTCTAACATTTGGTACCAAGTGTCTCTGTGTATAGGATACCTATTTCTACTGACCTTGAGATTTTTTCCCAATAAGAAGATCCCTAAATATTAGGAAATTTTTAACATTTAGTGTTAAGATATGAATGTTAAATTCAAGGGGAATTGAAGATGATATTTCAAGGTTGTTAAGCCTTATTTATACAAGTATAGAGCTTGTAAAGAGTTAAAGGCTTGGTATGTATCACACTCAATTAATTTCAAGTTTATACACTAATTTTTTAGTGTGAAAGTGTGATGGAGATAATTGGATTATTCTTTGGGAAAGTGAAATATGAAGCTGATAGATTTTTTTTGGAATTATGAGTTATATAGATAGATTTTTTGTTATTTATAGAAACTATTATTTCTTACAATGAGCTCAGGAATAGTAGGATTAAATAATTTTTTAATAGACCAAGTGATAAGTGGTTAATTCACTCACTAGTTTTCTTAAGTGGGTTCAATTGTGTAAGAAAAGGAAATTCTGGTATTTGGAAGTCCAATAAATTTATAATTTTTTTTGTGTGAATAGATCCAAAATATGAAGTTTCTTTAAAAAGGGGGAGATTTAAAGAGTAGGGTAATTCTTCCTTATTCTCAATGATGGAAACATAATCCCATAAGAAAACCCCTATTAGAAAAAATGGGGAGTTAAAGTATATTAGAGTTTATTCCCACACATTAAGAGGTAGAAAAATCTTGAGGAATCCCAAGTATTAAAAAAGTGTGAGATCAAAATCTCTATATATAAAGTTGTAAAGAAAGGTCCCCATTCAATGGAGGATAACAAGTTGAAAATAGAGAACCCTATCATGAAGGGGGAATAGATTTGAACACATATTAAGGGGGAGAAAATAAATGATCAAATCTGATCATAGTTGGACCCTTTGTATTTCATTGATAAAGGGGGAAAGATTATTGAATGATTTTATTATCAAAAAAATACAAACATGGATACTATTGGACACCCCTTAAGTTGTGTTGGATTTTTTAACAATAGGTAAAGACATAGCCTGAGGTGTTTTGTTGAAAATATGGGGATATTGGTGGAAACCCCCATGTATATATTGGATTTGTTGACAAAGAGACCAAAGGGATATGTACATGGAGATTTTAATGAAGGAATAATGTTCATGTTTATAAATTAGGCCATGCAAAAACACTTATAGAAGTTCATGAGATGATCCATGAAGGTTTTAATTCATGGGAACCAAATATAGAGGAATTTCAGACCAAATATAGAAGATGTAAATATTTCAAAAAAAAAAGAAAAGTACCTACATATGGGATTTTCCATATACAAAATTTCAATAAAGGACTATGTATGTGAAATTGGTTATGTAAAGATTCTATATAATATAATTCTAATGACGTAAGAAAATTTGGCTATGTAAGGAATCCTATATACATATATGTCAACATAAGTAAATTAAGCAATGTGAGGGAGTTCACATATCCAAATTTGGCGACGTAGATGAATCTAGCTATGTGAATAAGTTCATGTATGTGAATCCAGCAATGTATGTGAATTTATTATAATGAATGAAAATTCTATAGCGATGTAGGTGATTGTATCTACATTTTTCTGGGAATGCTGACCAACTATGGAACTTCATAGGTGATGTAAGAACTATTTGTGAATGATTTCAATATCATAGAACTTTAAATGGGATCCATGATCCAAGTTGTATGAGTGAGATTAAAAAAACCAAGATAAACATAACTTAAATAATAAAATAATCTCATGATTTAGATAATACATATCATAAACAATCACACAATCCAAAAACCTAAAGGTTTAATTTCATAGAGATTAGCTACATAAACATCTTATTTTAAAACAATTGAAAAATTTATCTATAATCATGATCTACTATAACCATTATAGACATATAATATGATATAATCATCTTCATAACCTATCAAATGGAAACATAATAAAGGAGTGATCTTAGACATTTAGTAATGGAAAAATATATCATAATGTGTCAGATTATAAACATGAAGGATAAAATGAGCAAGACATAAATATCCTAAAAAAATATCAAAAGAACTTAGATAATAATGATAATGTATGTTAGAGTAACACTAGATCATAAAAATATTATTAAAGAAGCATAAAAGATATGACATGGCTTAAAATACATCTCAATAATCAGATAACACATGAGCATGAAATAAAATTGCAGAATAGTTTAAAAATAAGATGCAATCAAGAAAAAATGGAATTTAATTGAAATGAAATGCATCATGAATATTTTTAATAACTTAATTAATAACTTGGTAATGTGAAAAAACCATAATAATAGGAAAAACTTTTTATGAAAAACTAGCATTCTCATGCCTATGTGAACAAAATCATTATTTTCATGCTTGAAAATGTGAGAAAACCCATCACTACCATGCCTAAAAATGTGAGAAAACCCCTCATTCCCATGTACATGTGAACAAAATCATTATATACTTTCTCTAATATATCATGATATATAAACCTAAAATAATGCATTAGATGGTGATATAGGACCCTGCTGATCATCATCCATACATATATGCACCACTTAAAATAAATCATTATCTTTTCTTAAGGAACCCATGGAAAAAGAATGGGGTAAAACCCAAATATAAATAATTTAATTTTCATAAAGAACACATGGAAATAAAGTTATTTTCATAAATAATCCAAATGGTATAAAATAACATTATGAATAAATCATTTAATAATGAAAGTCATAGTTATGAGTATCTTTTCAAAAAGTATCCATCATTTTAAAAAAAGTGAAAACAAAAACTTTCATGGGGATGGATTTGGATAAAAATATATTTTCCCTATAAATAAATAGATAATATAATTAAAAATGGTTAGTCTTAGAATAATAAGTTTAATAAGAAATTATATAACTCAAAGAATGGGGTTTGAGTTACCAAGTCCCTTATCTTTAACTTTTATTTCAATGGGAGTGATTTAACCTCCTATATAATGAATATAACTATATTAATCACTTATATCAAAGCCTTAATATAAACATAATACAATTATTATAATAATTTTATAACCATATATTACAAATATATTAACTGATTATAGTTTATTTTCATTATTGGGTGATAAAAATTTAAGATATTTGTTTCGTACAAACTTTATGAAGATGATATCAATTCTCACTAAGTGATTTCAAGTTCATAATTACTATATAATTAAGGATATAATAATAATTTTTTTCAATTATTTATTAAGTCACATTTTCATTAGGTGAAAACTTGAATATGTCTTGTGAAAATAGAAATCGTGATGAACTAGTTTTTTATGGGTTTAATGATCGAAAGGTGATATATTAATAAATATTTTAAATATTAAAAACACTTTTCTAGAATCGTTAAAACATATTAAATATATCATTATTACACAATATCATCATTATATGACACCCCATAATTATTTATGACATATCGGTTATAACATCATTTTACATAGGTAGTAAAACTGACCAAAATGGTAACATATTATATTGTTTTCACAAGTAAGGGAATTACTTTAGATAATGATAATATGACATATTCATAATCATTAAACATGTATGATATAGTTGTAAAGACCCGTAAATTTCACGGAATTTTTTTTTCTTAATTTTCATTGGAATTTTTCAAGAACGCAGTTTCTGACGGCACCTGATTCCGAGGCCCGGTGTGCCCGGAATCATTTTCTGAATTTTGGCTCGGGTACGTTCAGTGAACGGACGAGCGGGTTTTTCTAACTTTTGAACCGGTGCCCGGAATCAAATTCTGAGGGCACTGATGAAATCACAGCGCCGATATTTGCTTAGAAACGCCTCTTCCGGAGTTGCGTTTGCTCAGGTGTGGTTTTTAATTTTTGGGCTTAAAGTTTAGAAATAAAATAATTTGTTCGACAAACTTTATTTTATTTCACTTAAGCCACTTGAAAGCCACTTAAATTGAGTTAAAACGGATAGGATGCTATCCAGAAATATCCTACCCCCTTGGTAGGATATTTGTGAGGTGGGGCCCGCACGAGCCCTGCCGTTTCTTTCCGCTAAGTAACGCCCCCGCGAAAACCCGTCATTATGAAAGTCAACTGACACGTTTTCTTATTTTCTTAACGCACCATTTAAATGGGAGGTTTCTTTCGTTGAATTAATTCAACGAATTTATGGGTCGTTACTTACCTTTTTCGTTTGTTGGCGTAATAATAAAATAAGACCAACAGGTCTTTTTGGAGGATTACTCGTTGAGAGGCTTTGACAGGATTCTTGTGCCTTCATCCTCCTTCGCGAAGAACGCGAAGAACACGAAGAACGCGAAGAACGCCGTCACCTTCGGAGTTTGACGATGCTACATCCGAGACGTTCTTCCCCGCCCCGATCTCCGATCTCCAACTCTTGAGGTAAGAGATCTCGGGTTTTTCTTTAAATCTCCTTTGTGATTTTTAACAAAACACGGATTTAATTATTTATAATTAAATCTGTTTTTTCTTGGTCTGTTGAGTTCGTCGACGCAACACCGGATTCCGCGACGACGCGACGCCTTTCCGCGACGATGCGGTGATCCCCTCCTTCTGCGACGAGCAAATCCGCGACGAACGTGCGTACGACGACGACTACGAGGTAGGGAATTATTTTGGAATTACCCCTTTTTATATTCCCGTAAATGTTTCTTTAAAAAGTTAAAGAACCGGATTCGTATGAACAATTTTAATTTATTAAAATTGTTGTTTCCTGTGTGGAATAAAAATTCTCCCGTTGTTTATATCTAACGCAGAGGGTGCGGGCCAAACGAACACGGCCCGACAACCCTCCGCCGTTCTTTGTGATTGTGCAGATTTGACGGGCGACGACAGAACGTGACGCAAGGGTAGTTTGATGACCCCACAGTGAAGAACAGAACCCGGGAGGAACAACGGCGCAAACGAGAAGGAAAATGGACCACCGGAGCGACTCCGGTGGCCCGCAGAAGCCGGCGGTGGCGCCCCGGCGCGCCGCCGGTTGTCCAGGGAGACACCCCGCGGGTGTCGCGGGGGGTCACGCAGGGGCGGCTGCTCCCCCCCGCGTCGCCCGATTGTCTAGGGAGACACCCCGCGGGTGCCGCGGGGGTATCACGCGGGGGTGGCGGCTCCCCCCCGCATCGCCCGGTTGTCCAGGGCGACACCCCGCGGGTGCCGCGGGGGTGTCACGCGGGGGTGGTGGCTCCCCCCCACGTCGCCCAGTTGTCCAGGGCGACACCCCGCGGGTGCCGCGGGGGTGTCACGCGGGGGCGGCGGCTCCCCCCCGCATCGCTCGGCTGTCCAGGGCGACACCCCGCGGGTGCCGCAGGGGTGTCACGCGGGGGCGGCGGCTCCCCCCCGCATCGCTCGGCCGCTCGGCCGAGCCGGGCCGGACCGGGTCCGGCCGGGTCGACCCGGTTCGGCTGACCCAGGGGGGGGGGGGGGGGTCGGGCCGGGTCGGCCCGGGCTCGAACCCCCCCGTCTTCGGACCATTTTCTGTCAAATGCCCGTAACTTGAGATACGGGCCTCCAAACGACGTGCCGTTAGCGGCAACACGATCCTTGGATCGAGACGGTCGTTTCGGTATATCGCACTCAAGGTTTCAGAATGCTTTGAGCTTGGCCGGGTTGGTTCGTACACGAAACCAACCGGGCCTTCGGAGCGGAGACACTCATATATTGAGCTCCGGACGTCCGATTGACGTGCCATCGACTTTGATGGATTCCTCTAAGTGAGACGGATCTTTTGGATCACTCCGCCCGAGGTTTGGACGCAGGTGGAGTACGTCCGGGTTGGTTTTTCCTTAAAAACCAACCGGGTTCTGGGACAAAAAAGCCAATAACTCTCAGACCGGGAGTCCGATTGACGCGCCGTCTGCGACGTTGAGTTCCTGTTGACGATACGGAACTTTTGGATACATAAATTTCGGACTTTGTGTCAGTTGATGTATCAGCCTCTCGGCTCGTGGAGCGGACCCTCCCGAACGAGCTTGCTGTGTGCGGGAACCCTAGTGCTGGCTGCGACTGCTTCTTCGACAGCGATGACTGTGCAGAGATCCTCAATGGACTTCGATGACGACCATGTAGAGATCCTCAGTGGACTGCGGCGACGACTGTGCAAAGATCCTCAGTGGACTGCGACGACTACTGCACTCAGCGATCCTACGTGGATCAGTGCTACAGGTCCTGTGTGGGCCCGATCCTGTGTGGGTCATTGCGGGGGTTAGTACCTATCGATCCTTTGTGGGTCCGACGACTTAGATGGATCAGTGATCATCTTTATCATCATCCGAAGAAGTATACCTGTGTGAGATGAACCTTGTGTTACTCTCCTTTGTGGATTGTGTTGAGCTATCCTGTGTGGATTTACTGTTTACTCTCCTTTGTGGATTGTGTTGAGCTATCCTGTGTGGATTTACTGTTTACTCTCTTTTGTCGATTGTGTTGTGCTATCCTGTGTGGGTATACGTTTTGCTTTCCTGTGTGGACTGGGTTGTGCTTGGGCTCGGACGTTGGAGCCGAATGGGAATTGACGAATTAGGTATATGTATGGGCATATACCTAAGTAGTGTCGGTTGTTACTTCGTGATTGTATCTTTCCTTTGTGGATTATCCTTTGTGGATTTCGGGAGACCTTCAGGGGTCTCGGGGTCCCTACTGAGTAGCTTATACTCACCCCTGCACGGGCTTTTCCCACACTACGTTGTGTTGGTTGCAGACGACGGACAGCGCTGATCGTGGTGGAGTCGTGCGGAGCAGGAGGGTACTTGGAGGTGGACCACTAGGCGGGACGTACTCTGAGCGGTCAGGTGGACCCGAGGAGCAGTGGAGGCTATCTGTACCCACCCTTCAGGTGGGACTTCCAGAGGATGGCTCGACGCTACGACTTTTATTTTCAGTTGCTGGTTTTCCCTTCAGTTGTACTTTACAGTTGGGCTTGTATTTCTGGCCCCTTTTACTTTCAGCATAGCTTGTTACAGTTTTTACTTAGTGTTTACTTTTTCACTTGCTTACTCTGTGGTGCTTGTTTACTTTTCAAAGGCAATGCCTTCCCTTTTTGTTGGGATTTACGCCTTGGTGCTAGTCGCCAGCCCCTGGCCTATGGAAGGCGGGCTTAGGGTAGTCACGGCACGGGCCCCGAGGACGGGTCGTGACAAATTGGTATCAGAGGTGGTCGGTTCTACCGCAGACTCTGATCTTTCTTCTATGTGAAGCAATAGTGTTTAGAGTATTGAGTGTGGTTATCAGTCCAGGGAGTCCAGTGTTGGTGCGGCGGCTGACGTATCCGTACACTAGGACCCTGACTTCTGATTTCTGACTTAATGCATGAAAACATTGACTGCATGTGTGTTTCAAGTTTTCTTTGTGATTACTTGTGTCAGCTCACCAGGTATACTGTTCTGATCGTGGCGCACTTGTTTCCTTTTCAGGATGGCCCGACGACAGCAGCCAGCTAGGGTTCCGAGAGTAGAGCGCGACGATAGCCCGCCGAGTAACGAGGCCTCGGTACAGGGCCCGTTGACAACAGAGGCACCGACTATACCTTTACCCGCTGAGCCCCCGATGCTTCCAGCACTGACCGCTGACGATGCACGATGCCTCGGAGCTCTGCACGAGTTCCAGCGCCAGTGACCACCCAGGTTTCATGGGGAGATGGACCCCCAGGCAGCTGAGGACTGGCTGGAGGCGGTCGTTCGAGTTTTCAGGCTAGTGAGGACACCAGCAGACCTCATGGTGATCCTCGCGGCGAGCCTACTGCACGCAGCAGCAGGACGATGGTGGAGCTTGATGCTCCAGGTGCACGATGAGGCCTCTCTCATCTAGATGGACTTAGAGAGCCTTTTCCGCTCAGATTTCGTCCCGGCCACCCTCCGTGCGGTGCGCATTCAGGAGCTTCTTTAGCTGCGGAAGTGCAGCTTAACGGTCGCCCAGTACGCGGCGAGGTTCACCGATCTTTCTCGCTACTCGACCGACATGGTACGAGACCCCTTCTTCCGGGCCCGGACCTTCGAGTAGGGATTGAGACACGATATCAGGGCATCGCTGATCTCCCTCAGCATCCCGACCCAGGCAGGAGTACTGGAGCGAGCCCTTCTGATCGAGAGCTTTCTGGATGAGTCTACAGTGAGACCTACTGCAGGGCGGTAGGTGGTGGAGTCTTCGGAAGTAGGTAGCCGACGGATGAATCAGGGTTCCAGGTAGACCAGACCTTCCGGAAGATGACCTCAGGACACTGGCTCAGCAGTGCGGGGCACACAACGCGGAGCCGGTCTTCCGAGAGGCAGGCAGTGCTACGAGTGTGGCGGGCAGGGCCACATGGCTCGCGACTGCCTGACACGCCATACCGAGGGGCAGCAGATGGTGGAGGGGCCACCCAGGCAGAGACAGAGGGTCGACCGTGGTGGTCCACAGGGAGGAGGCGGACGAGGCAGAGGAGCTGGCCGAGCAGCAGGTGGTGGGCGACGCTTTGAGGCTCTGCCACCACCACCACCAGGAGGCCCTCCCCGACCACAGGGAGCTGGCGGGCAGAGACAGGAACAGCTCCAGGCAGCGGAGGCCTACGACCACGGCGCGCCAGAGATGATTCGAGGTACGATCTATGTCTATTCCACCCTTGCTGCAGTTCTTATAGACACAGGAGCGAGTCACTCTTTCATAGCCGCTGCCCTTGTTCGGAGCTCGGAGATTCCGACAGAGCCGTTGGATCGATCGTTACGGCTAGAGACCCCTACGGGAGCAGACTCGACGATTACGCACTGGTGCCGGCAGTGTGAGCTTACTCTAGGAGGTGAGATCTTTGGCTGGGATCTTCTTGTAGCGGCGTCGAGGCCTTACGATGTCATCTTGGGAATGGATTTGTTATCTACAGTCCATGCTCAGATTGACTGTTTTAGGCGCAAGGTGCGATGTGTGCGCACCGACAGGAGCAGGTTCACCTTCACCGGCGAGAAGGGAGCCTTTGCAGCACAGGATGGACTCATGCAGAGGAGAGGGCAGCCCATCACTCATCAGTTGGCTAGCCTCATCCTTGGAGCAGTTGACGTGCGAAGTCCTAGTTTTCCTGCAGTGGTGGATCAGTATGCGGACATCTTCCCCGACGACATTCCAGGGCTACCTCCTCGCAGAGAGGTAGAATTTTATATTGATCTGTACCCCGGGACAGCCCCGATATCCACTCCAGCATATAGGATGGCCCCCGCCGAGCTTCGAGAGCTGCGGGTACAGTTGGAGGACTTGCAGGGCAAGGGGTTCATCCGACCCAGTGTTTCACCCTGGGCTTCCCCGATATTGTTTGCCAAGAAGGCGGATGGGAGCTTGCGACTGTGTGTCGACTATCGTCGCCTGAAACAGGTGACAGTGAGGTACAAGTATCCGCTACCAAGGATTTATGACCTCTTCGATCAGCTCAAGGGAGCACGGTGGTTCTCGAAGATAGACCTCAGATTAGGCTATCATCAGCTCAGAGTTTGAGACGAGGATGTGCAGAAGACGACCTTCAGGTGTCGGTATGGCCACTATGAGTTCTTGGTTATGCCTTTCGGCGTAACCAATGCTCCAGCAGTGTTCATGAGTCTCATGAATAGGATCTTCCAGCTATACCTCGATCGATTTGTTGTGGTCTTCATCGACGACATTTTGGTGTACTCGACCACGGAGGAGGAGCACGCCTACCACTTGCGGGTTGTACTGGACACACTCCGAGAGCACCAGCTATATGGAAAACTCTCGAAGTTCCAGTTCTGGTTACGTGAGGTCCACTTCTTGGGGCACGTCATTTCTGAGGCGGGAGTTGCTGTGGATCCCACGAAGATCGAGGCAGTGCTAGCTTGGGAGCCACCCAGGAGCGTGATGGAGGTGCGGAGTTTCTTGGGTCTAGCCGGATACTATCGGAGATTTGTGCCAGACTTATCTAGAGTTGCAGCGCCACTATCAGCTTTGACGAAGAAGGGGAAACCCTTTGTGTGGTCAGACAGATGTCAGCAGAGCTTTCAGGAGCTGAGAAAGAGATTGACCAGCGCACTTATCTTGAGGTTGCCTGAGGAGGGAGTCAGATACATAGTCTACTACGATGCGTCAGGGACCGGACTCGGGTGTGTCCTGATGCAGGAGCAAGCCGTGATTTCCTATGGATCACGTTAGTTGAGGCCGCATGAGCAGAACTACGCTACCCATGACCTGGAGTTAGCAGCAATGGTCTTCGCTCTGAAGACATGGCGACACTATCTGATGGGCGAGCGCTTTACAGTCTTTTCTGAACACCAGAGTCTTAGGTACATCTTCTCTCAGAAGGACCTGAACCTGAGACAGCGGTGATGGCTCGAGTTCCTCCAGGACCATGACTTTGAGATAGTCTATACTCCTGGGAAGGGGAACGTGGTAGCCGATGCCCTCAGCAGGAGGACGGGCATCCAGCTACTTGAGGAGGCGACAGAGCAGCTAGCTGCTTTATAGATATCCTTCGTGGATAGAGATGGAGCAGCCTTCCTTCAGTCTCTCACCGTCTCTCCTCTACTTCTACAGTGGTTCAGAGAGGCTCAGCGTGGGGACACTGACTGCGAGACGCGGCGTGCACATATATCCTCGGGACAGGCACCTGACGGTTTCTCCCTTGGAGCAGAGTATGACGTCTTTTTTAGAGGACGTACCTTGGTACCAGTCGCTTTACGAGAGGAGGTGCTGAGAGAGTTTCACACTTCTCCTTTGGCGGTACATCCTGGAGTGGCGAAGATGTACCAGAATCTCAGACGACAGCACTGGTGGCCGGGCATGAAGAAGGCTGTGGCAGAGTTCGTTTCTCGATGCCTCACCTGCCAGCAGGTGAAGGCAGAGCATCAGGTACCAGCAGGCTCGGTACAGCCCTTGGAGGTCCCGGAGTGGAAGTGGGACGGGATATCTATGGACTTCGTGACTGGACTTCCACACACTTCCAGAGGTCATGACTCCATTTGGGTGATTGTTGAACGACTCACCAAGTCGGCACACTTCTTACCCATCAGAGAGTAGGGCACAGTGGAGAGCTTGGGGCATCTCTACGTTCAAGAGATTGTACGGCTTCACGGTGTGCCATCGACTATCATCTCTGATCGGGATGCTCGTTTTACTTCCCGGCTTTGGAAGGGGTTGCAGGAGGCGTTCGGGACGCGACTACGTCTGAGCACCGCCTTTCACCCTCAGACGGATGGTCAGATGGAGAGGACCATTCGGACTCTCGAGGACATGCTCCGCGCATGTGTCCTCGACTTTGGTCGCAGCTGGGAGGACCACCTACCCTTGGTGGAGTTCGCGTACAACAACAGCTACCACTCCACCATCGGGATGGCACCATACGAGGCGTTGTACGGTAGACCTTGCAGATCTCCTTTGTGCTGGACAAACCCTGGGGAGTCAGCACTCGTGGGTCCAGAGATGGTTCGGGCCACGACAGAGAAGGTCCAGGTCATCCAGGAGTGGATGAGGACAACTCAGAGCCGGCAGAAGTCATATGATGACAGGAGGCGGAGGCCACTAGAGTTTGAGGATGGCGACCACATCTTCTTGCGGGTCTCACCTCGACGTGGTTTACGGAGATTTGGCCGAGGCGGAAAGTTGTCTCCACGCTTCATCGGACCTTTCCAGGTCATCAGCAAGATTGGCGAGGTGGCTTATCGCCTGGCTCTACCACCTCAGTTGCACCGGGTGCACGACGTCTTCCACGTGTCTCAGCTGAGGAGATACGTGCATGACCCGACACACATCATTGACCATGGGGAGCTAGATGTGGATGATGGGGAGACTTTTGCGGAGGTCCCGGTGGAGATAGAGGATCGACAGGAGCGGGTCCTACGTGGACGATCGATTCCTCTTATGCGCATCAGATGGCAGCACGAGAACCTCCAGGAGAGCACATGGGAGCGGGAGGCTCAGATACGTGGTCAGTACCCACATTTGTTTCCCTAGTTTTTGATGTATCTTTACGGGGACGTAAAGCCCTGAGGTGGGAGTAATTTAAAGACCCGTAAATTTCAAGGAATTTTTTTTTCTTAATTTTCTTTGTAATTTTTCAAGAACGCAGTTTCTGACGGCACCTGATTCCGAGGCCCGGTGTGCCCAGAATCATTTTCCGAAGTTTGGCTCGGGTACGTTCAGTGAATGGACGAGCGGGTTTTTCTAACTTTTGAACCGGTGCCCGGAATCGAATTATGAGGGCACCGATGAAATTGCAGTGCCAATATTTGCTTAGAAACGCCTCTTCCGGAGTTGCGTTTGCTCGGGTGTGGTTTTTAATTTTTGGTCTTAAATTTTAGAAATAAAATAATTTGTTCGACAAACTTTATTTTATTTCACTTAAGCCACTTGAAAGCCACTTAAACTGAGTTAAAACGGATAGGATGCTATTCAGAAATATCCTACCCCCTTGGTAGGATATTTTTGAGGTGGGGACCACACGAGCCCCGCCGTTTCTTTCCGCTAAGTAACGCCCCCGCGAAAACCCGTCATTATGAAAGTCAACTGGCGCGTTTTCTTATTTTCTTAACACACCATTTAAATGGGCGGTTTCTTTTGTTGAATTAATTCAACGAATTGATGGGTCGTTACTTACCTTTTTCGTTTGTTGGCGTAATAATAAAATAAGACCAACAAGTCTTTTTGGAGGATTACTCGTTGAGAGGCTCTGACAGGATTCTTGTGCCTTCATCCTCCTTCGCGAAGAACGCGAAGAACGTGAAGAACGCCGTCACCTTCGGAGTTTGACAACGCTTCATCCGAGACGTTCTTCCCCGCCCCGATCTCCGATCTCCAACTCTTGAGGTAAGAGATCTCGGGTTTTTCTTTAAATCTCCTTTGTGGTTTTTAACAAAACACGGATTTAATTATTTATAATTAAATCTGTTGTTTCTTGGTCCATTGAGTTCGTCGACGCAACACCGGATTCCGCGACGACGCGATGCCTTTCCGCGACGATGCGACGATCCCCTCCTTCCGCGACGAGCAAATCCGCGAAGAACGTGCGTACGACGACGACTATGAGGTAGGGAATTATTTTGGAATTACCCCTTTTTATATTCCCATAAATGTTTCTTTAAAAAGTTAAAGAACCAGATTCATATGAACAATTTTAATTTATTAAAATTGTTGTTTCCTGTGTGGAATAAAAATTCTCCCGTTGTTTATATCTAACGCGGAGGGTGCGGGCCAAACGAACATGACCCGACAACCCTCCGCCGTTCTTCGTGATTGTGCGGATTTGACGGGCGATGACGGAACGTGACGCAAGGGCAGTTTGATGATCCCGTAGTGAAGAACGGAACCCGGGAGGAACAACGGCGCAGACAAGAAGGAAAACGGACCACCAGAGCGACTCCGGTGGCCCGCGGAAGCCGGCGGCGGCGCCCCGGCGCACCGCCGGTTGTCCAGGGCGACACCCTGCGGGTGCCGCGGGGGTGTCATGCGGGGGTGGCGGCTCCCCCCCGCGTCGCCCGGTTTTCCAGGGCGACACCCTGCGGGTGCCGCGGGGGTGTCACGCAGGGGCGGCGGCTCCCCCCCGCGTCGCCCGGTTGTCCAGGGCGACACCCCGTGGGTGCCGCGGGGGTGTCACGCGGGGGCGGAGGCTCCCCCCCGCGTCGCCCGTTTGTCCAGGGCGACACCCCGCGGGTGCCGCGGGGGTGTCACGCAGGGGCGGCGGCTCCCCCCCGCGTCGCTCGGCTGTCCAGGGCGACACCCCGCAGGTGCCGCGGGGGTGTCACGCGGGGGCGGCGGCTCCCCCCCGCGTCGCTCGGCCGCTCGGCCGAGCCGGGCCGGGCGGGCCGAGCCAAGCCGGTCCGACCGGCCAGGCCATGCCCTGGCTGGGCCGGACCGAGTTCGGCCGGGTCGACCCGGTGCGGTCGACCCAGGGGGGGGGGGGGTCGAGCCGGGTCGGCCCGGGCCCGAACCCCCCGTCTTCGGACCATTTTTGGTCAAATGCCCGTAACTTGAGCTACGGGCCTCCGAACGACGTGCCGTCAGCGGCAACACGATCCTTGGATCGAGACGGTCGTTTCGGTATATCGCACTCAAGGTTTAGGAATGCTTTGAGCTCGGCCGGGTTGGTTCGTACACGGAACCAACCGGGCCTTCAGAGTGGAAACACTCATATCTTGAGCTCCAGACGTCCGATTGACGTGCCGTCGACTTTGATGGATTCCTCTAAGTGAGACGGATCTTTTGGATCACTCCTCCTGAGGTTTGGACGTAGGTGGATTACGGTCGGGTTGGTTTTGCCTTAAAACCAACCGGGCCCCTGGGACGAAAAAGCCAATAACTCTCAGACCGGGCGTCCGATTGACGCGCCGTCTGCGACGTTGAGTTCCTGTTGATGATACAGAACTTTTGGATACATCAACTTAGGACTTTGTGTCAGTTGATGTATCAGCCTCTCGGCTCGTGGAGCGGACCCTCCCGAACGAGCTTGCTGTGTGCGGGAACCCTAGTGCTGGCTGCGACTGCTTCTTGGACAGCGACGACTGTGCAGAGATCCTCAGTGGACTCCGACGACGACCGTGTAGAGATCCTTAGTGGACTGTGGCAACGACTGTGCAGAGATCCTCAGTGGACTGCGACGACTACTGCACTCAGTGATCCTACGTGGATCAGTGCTACAGGTCCTGTGTGAGCCCGATCCTGTGTGGGTCCGATCCTGTGTGGGTCAGCGCTCAGCGGTTCTGTGTGAGCCAGCGCCTACAGGTCCTGTGTGAGCCCGATCCTGTGTGGGTCATTGCGGGGGTTAGTACCTATCGATCCTTTGTGTGTTCGGCGACTTAGATGGATCAGTGATCATCTTTATCTTCATCCGAAGAAGTATACCTATGTGAGCTGAACCTTGTGTTACTCTCCTTTGTGGATTGTGTTGAGCTATCCTGTGTGGATTTACTGTTTACTCTCCTTTGTGGATTGTGTTGAGCTATCCTGTGTGGATTTATTGTTTACTCTCCTTTGTGGATTGTGTTGTGCAATCCTGTGTGGGTATACGTTTTGCTTTCCTGTGTGGACTGGGTTGTGCTTGGGCTCGGACGTTGGAGCCGAATGAGAATTGACGACTTAGGTATATGTATGGGAATATACCTAAGCAGTGTCGGTTGTTAATTAGTGATTGTATCTTTCCTTTGTGGATTATCCTTTGTGGATTTCGGGAGACCTTCGAGGGTCTCGGGGTCCCTACTGAGTAGCTTATACTCACCCCTGCACGGGCTTTGCCCACACTACGTTGTGTTGGTTGCAGACGATGGAAAACGCTGATCGTGGTGGAGGCGTGCGGAGCAGGAGGGTACCTGGAGGTGGACCACTGGGCGGGACGTACTCGGAGCGGTCAGGTGGACCCGAGGAGCAGTGGAGGCTATCTGTACCCACCCTTCAGGTGGGACTTCCAGAGGACGGCTCGACGGTGCGGCTTTTCTTTTCAGTTGATGTTTTTCCCTTCAGTTGTACTTTACAGTTGGGCTTGTATTTCCTGCCCCTTTTACTTTCATCACAGCTTGTTACAGTTTTTACTTAGTGTTTACTTTTCCGCTTGCTTAGTCTGTGGTGCTTGTTTACTTTTCAAAGGCAATACCTTCCCTTTTTGTTGGGATTTACGCCTTGGTGCTAGTCGCCAGCCCCTGGCCTATAGAAGGCGGGCTTGTGGTAGTCACGACACGGGCCCCGAGGACGGGTCGTGACAATAGTAATATTTTTTATGCTTGTTTTAATAAAAAATATATTTTTTATGCACTTTAAATGATTATTATTGCCTGTATTTATTTTTTGTGATTTATTGTAGGATATAATTTTTTTTTGGAAAGTGTAAAAATAAAAAAAAGTAGGTTTAAGAGGCTTCGCTTCATGATGTGAAGCAGTGTGGCATAACATTGGAATATTGATGATTTAAAGGTATATTACCAAGGTTTGAAATCGAAGATCCAGGTAAAAATAAAGAAAACCTATTGGAAATCACAAATTCATGTTGTGAATTTCATTTATGATGTGTACCTTGAAAAATTATAGGACATGATATCAATACATGAAATACTCCATTAAAACTTCAATGCTACAACATTCATTTCATGAATACTATTCATGGCATGAAACCCTTGAAACTAATGAAAAAACAGATGATAATTTACACCATCACCACTCATTTATGACCCATGACACCCATCAAACCCCAATATCAACCCAGAATATTTTTACTAGTTCATTTATGAAATAATGAGTGCTAATTATGTGTATAAATGGTGGTCCATGGGGATTTAGAAAGAGATTGATCGATGATTGAAGCTCCAGATGATGATCTGCTACAAATTTATTTCCCTACTTTCTTTTTCTTTTATTTCATTCTTATGATGTCTTCCCTCTCTTGAATCAACTAAAATTCTCCATCCATAGAGGTGTAGTTTTTGTGATTGATTGAGAAAGTGGGATATCATAACTATGTTTTTTTTGAGTTTGTGTTCTTTAATTAAATAAAATATTTTCTTCTTTTTGTATATGGTTTCAAATCTTAATTTCATTTTTAAATTCCAAATGTGGTTGCATTAGGTTTTGATTCTATTAATTTTAACTGCCTTGGTCATTGATCCATTTCTCCCTCTACCAAATTATTTTATGTATACAGTGGAATAGATTAGGGATGGGTGGTGAGTGATCGAAGATCTTCAACATGTGTGTGAAATTGTAAGTTGTAACTGTTGGTTTATTTGGGAACAAAAATAATTGGTTAGGGATTTACCTAACTAATCAAGATAACCCACTAAAATTACACAAACATAGGATAGAGGGTAGAAACACCCAAGATTTTAGATAGGAATACTCTCATCATAACCATTTATCCAAGGGATTTATAGGACTTAGTAGATGAATCTCTCTCTTACCATCCAATAGAAGAAAATGGGGTTAAAAATAGGAACTATAATAGTAAAAAACTAGGTCTAGACAAACTTGATCCAATAAACTCTTTATAAATTGTGTAAAAATAAATAAATTTAATTTTATTTTAGGATTATTAAATTTACAACCCAAATTATAAACCATTGTTTTTCCAAAAAATCATAAAAAGTGATAAATCTATTTTGTGTGCTCTCCTCTTCAGAAGACTACCTTGGTTAACTAATATACTATACTAGGTAATAAAATTTGTTTTAATATTCCCCATGAAAAGGTGTGCATTGATCTCATTATTATATTATATCATTAGTAAATCCATTCATTGAACCATCCATTATGGGTTTTAATGACAAACAAAATACATTGTTCATGGAGCCGGTAGTCTGTTGTACACTTGATTAATGTTCCCATTTATCAATGAATGAATGAAATGATGGTATATAAAAAAATTGATATTTTAAAAATTTTATTTTTTACATATTAAAAATATTTATTCACAAAATCCATCCTTAAAACCATCACTGAGAGGTAGTGATGAAAAATGAGCAATATCTCCTCGTGGAGATGGTAATCCACACATACACACATTGATGTTATTTTGTTTTCTTAGTGGATGGAAATTATTGAATAATTGTTTCCCAATTAATATAATTAAATTTAAATATACTAATGATATTAATTTCAATATATTAATATTTTTATATAAGGTTAAGATAATATAAGTTAATAAGGAAACACTAAGAAGAAGTGTATATTTATGTTGGGGACTTGAATTTTCACTAGTAATTATCTTTCAAAATTAAGGAATCATGATAACTAAGAGTGACAAGAGGATTTTGGAAATTATATAGGGTTATAGGAGATTTTTTTTGTATATTTTCAAGGATAAATTCAAAGGTAAGTTGAGTCTTGAAGCGGTGAAAGTGTTGTTTTTTTATAAGTGAAGAAAAAGGTAGTTTTGGTATTAACCCTTAAATTTTCAATAATTGAAATTTACTAGTCAAGGGTCAATGAAAAAAATATATATAATAGGATAAAGTGGGTTTGGGAAGAAACCCACCCCAACCATTCATTTTTGAGACAACCTTGAGTGTTTTAGGGCCCTTTCTTTTAACTTTTTAACTTTTACGCTAATTTATTTTCACCGTGGTAATTAATTTTTAACCCTAGTAATTAATTTTAATGAAAAAAATTAATATTTAAAATTTTAAATAATTTAAACCATATAATTTTAAATTTTAAAATCATTTTATCAAATAAAATCTATTAATGTGGGAAAATATAATTTTAAAATAAACACACTTAATCGCATAAAAACAGTTTTTTAGAAAAATAATGTTTTTAGCTTAAAATTTATAAGATAAAATTACTATAGTTACTTATTTTAATGAAATAAATTTATTTATTATAGATAAAATAAAATTAATGAGGCTTTAAAGGAAATAAAAAAATGAATCTCACCTTGAAAATTCTTGATTCAAAGGAAGGACTGAAAATAATTTTTATTAAACAAACATTTTAATTTAGTTCGAAAAATGTTTTACATAGGATTTATAAGCTCAAATAATAAATTAAAATGAAAAATTTATTTCTTAAAAAAACATATTTTTTCACTTAAAATGTTTTTAAACTTCTATTATACACTTACATAATGATAAAATCATAAAAATTATAAATTTTGTAAAAACTGTATTTTTCAGCTAAAAATAAATCTTTTTAGAAAAATTAAAAAATTCATAATAAGTAAATATTAATGAAAGGAACTAAAAAATGAATTTTATTTTTATAAAATTTAAATTTAAATTTATTTAATTTAGTTTTTCAAATAAATTACATAATATAAAGAAAATAAATTTTATTGAAAATATATTTGTTCAATACTAACTCATATTATTTATTTATCTTCTAAAGGTAATATCTTTTAATGGTTTACCATATTAGTTATTATTATAGTTTTATGAATAATTTTATTATAATATGATATGGTTCTCTTATGTTGGGTGGAGCATGTAATGCAGGTTAACTAATATAACTTCAATTTTTTATGGTCTACAATTTCTGGTCATTACATAGATTCAATGAATTAAATGGAAATCATATTCATGATACAAGGAGTGAATCATGACATAAATGAAGGATATACAACTATGAATAAAAATTACTACACGAAGCTCAAGGGTATTATATTATTTATTCTAGGTGTCATTTTTAATTTTTTCTTAATTTATTAGGATCTACAGATATGAAAGATCTGGAGGTTGTCCATGATGCGTGCCCAGAAAAATAGAAGTTGTGAAGTAGAGTTTATAGTGACCAAAGGAATTGAATTTATTTTAAAACAATATATTTTTTCATGAAAAAAATCTATAATGATTTTAAAAATAAGGGAATTTCTAGTTGGAACTATACAAAATAACTTTTCTCAAGTTTCTATTAGTAGAAAATGGAAAATCACTTCACACTGATATCTTTTGTAATAGGATTGAGAAAAAAATAGTGATCTCAGAAAAGATATTATGTAATATAAAATAGAAGAAAAAAATAGGAGTAGTAATAATAATTTGATACCATTATTTGATATATCCATGAGAATAATAGAAAAAGATATGTGAGTATTCATTGAGAGATATGAAGGAAGAATAGGATTACTCGGCAATGTTTTGCTTAAAGAAAACATTCCTGCACATCAAAGGAGAAGAGAACCCGGAACCTTCATCAAGATCTGAATTCTCATAGAGAAAGAAATAGTTGTTGCAATACAATAAGGTTAAGAATAGGTAACCACTATTCTATAGTAAATAAGAGTCATTCCATAAGTGAGCTGGAATGTATAAAAGTTATGAAGAGGAGTTCAATGAAAACACTGTGAGGGAATCCAAGGAGTTTAAAAATGAATCTACATATATTGAGGATGAAATCCATGAAAATTATTCTAGATGAATATGGACCTAAAATTCTATAAACTGTGTGGTGTCTTACCCCAGAGCAATGCATGAAGGAGGATGAAGAAGGTAGTGCGTCTTTATAAGCAATGAGCCTTGGGTGGTAGTGAGCCAACCTAAAACCTTGTAAGGGAAGTGATATTGGAAAAGAGTGAGCTAAATCAAACCCTTACATAGATTAGAATAATTTTTGTATCAACACAATGTCAATAGAATGATCCTTGGAGTATCCCAGTGTGGCTGAACTAAGTAAAAATATTCTTGTCCTATTTACTTTTTGCATGCATGAAAAATAGGGTCAAAAAATCTAATGAATATCTCTTAAAAGGGATGGTAAAGTGTTTGTAATCAGATCAGTGTCCAAATAAAAGGTCATAACAAGTAATTCTAAAGGTTGAGCGATCAAGATCCATTAGGTCAGTGTGACATAAAAGGAAAAAGTGTTCAAATTGGTGAAGAATTATATACCCTAATTCACCCACTCCTATCAGGGTATATATCACTATAAGTCCTTTAAAGGACTAAAAGATATAAAATCATCCATGATTATTGGATTGAATCATGGTGTAAAAATGAGGCCCATGATTATTAAATCATTAAAGAATGGTTCATGCAGCACATGGGATCACATCTCTATATTTGGTGTGTCTCTAGACAAAACCCCCACTAAAAATACTTGTTTCCAAATGCCATGACATGGATTTTTAAATATCTAGGAAAAATTAACTTCTAAATTCTTATCTCCATGACCCATAAGCCATGTTTTCTTATACTGTAGATACCTTAGATGACACTTATGTTAACTATAGAAAATATATTCACCATGGGAGCCACCATGCCTATTTGGGATCACTATTTCACATATGTGGATCTTTAATTCAAAACACCAAATGAAAAACCTAAATTTTGTTCACCATGACATACACCCAGTGAAACACTAAACTTCAAGTCACTATGGTGTAAATTTCATCTCTATCATCCAATTCTTATAAGTCTACCACATATATCAAAACAAACATATTTGAAATCCTATTTATCATAGTTATACTTGAAATACACCTTACTGAGCTCAATGACATGATCCTATTACCGTTAGATGTTTTGGAAATTTTGAGCTCTAAGTATTCAGCCTCCAACCATGACCTCTTGAAATTTCTACCTTTTCTTATTTTGGGAAACTCCAACTTAACCACGACTACCAACCATAGTGTGGTTTTCACCGATTGAACATTTTTAAAATGTGCTCTATAATTAAACTATATAGATCACCACAACATGATCCTTTCCAACTTACTTTTTAGGAATCATCATAGAAAAACACCCTATATTAAGGACTATCCTACACTTACCTTTCTCCAAGATTCCTTCAAAAATTCTCTCGACTATATAGAATTATTTTTGAATGATTCACACTTTTGGATAGATTTAATACTCTATTACTTCACCCAATATGACTTGTCAACAATACAATATAAATAAATCAATATATTATTCAATAATTCTCAAAGAATCACATAATGTCATCAACTTATTCCAAATATTTCTTTTATTTTCCTGATCTCTGCTTATGACTGAATTTTTAGACATCATTTATTTGGTGAAAAATACTTTAACACTGATTCCAATTCCTCTTACCAAAAAATTATAAAAAAATACATCAAAAATATATTAAACTTCTTCTTCTTATATAATTAACACTTATTGTTTTATTTTCAAAAAATATAACTCAACACTATTAGGGTTCTAATAATCCCCCCCTTTGGATTTTGTTGACAATAAATAATAATATTTCCAAAATTTTTTCTACCCCTTATTATAAATGAAATAAAAAGGATAATTATACCCCAATTGAAAATATAAAAAGGGTTCAAACCTAAGTATAATTTGATTTTGAATTCATTACCCCTATCAGTGACTATATCTGCTCCCCCTTCATATACAAGTATATGTCCATTTCAACCCATTCCCTCCATTAATGGGGTTATCTCTTTAAAAATTTCTCTAATTTTTATTACCCTTTATGTTTTGGAAGAAAATCCATGAAAATCAACCCCCTTAGGCACAAATTATTCCTCCTTTAGTACTTCTTACCAATTTATATGGAAATTTTAATTTGTATATGTTGATGCTCCTTTCCGTCACAGAGTCTAATGACTGAAAAGGGGGAATACCTTATCATAAAGTGATTCATCCTTTGAAGAAATATTAAAAATTTACAAAGGCATGAAAAAGGTTTTGTTTGAGGATGAACCGCGCAAGTTTCATTATGGTCGCACAAGTATACTTGCACGCCATATATTGGCTGTGCAGGTGACTTGCATGACCTGTTTGATTTTTACCCAAGGTCTTCAGTAGTTTATAAATACCCCTTATGGGCCCCCATTTGAAGAACGAAAAATTCCAAAATTCAGATTTAAGCTCTCGACGCCCTAGTCTTTAATTGAAGTCTTCCGGACACTTTTAAGGTAATTTCTTACCTAGAATAGAAGATCTAAAGAGGGGAAACAAGGCCTAAGTGTTGGAATTCATCAACACTTGAGTGCCTAAAAGTCCAACCCTTAAGGGAAATAGACCACACTTGCACTCCACCTTATCCCTTCAACAAAACTTTCACACCAAACTTTTGGAAGCCTTTAGGGATAATACTAAGGGCTTGAGCCAAGTCTCACCCAAGTATTACCTTATGGGTTAACCGTCGCCCAAGTACACCCATGTCGCGCAAGTACTTGCATGACCAGGACTTGTGAATCCAAATAGGACTTGCACGCCTGCCTCTTTTTGGGTGCCCCTCCTTCTTATTCAACTCTTTTCTTCAAATACACCTTTCCTCTTCAAGATTTAGCCTTAAAAATCTTCATCAAAGCCATATGGCATGGTTCCTTTGTTGGATTCCTTATCTAAAAGGAATTCTGTAGAACATCTCTCAAAACCTTATGATTTATATATCTTTATATCACTATGGTTAGAGTTTCCCTTCATTCAACCTCATCCCTTAATATGAGAGAATATTTGATCTGGGCATCTTTCTCAGAAGTAAGCCCCAATCATAAGTTAAATTCCCTTCAATATGGGCATCCTCCTTAGGAGTAAGCTCCAAATTAAGAATCTAAATATCCATAAAGCACAAATACCTTTATGGACCTTGTTAATGGGCATCCTCCTTAAGAGTAAGCCCCAAGTCCCCTTTAACCTGGGCCTCCTTTTCAGGAGTAATCCCCAGTCATAATTCCTTTTGGGCCTCCTTCTCAGGAACAAGCCCCAAGTCCCCTTTAAGCTGGGCCTCCTTTTCCGGAGTAATCCCTAGTCATAATTCCTTTTGGGCCTCCTTCTCAAGAACAAGCTCCAATCATAAGTTACCCCTAATTTATGCATCCTCTTCAAGAGTAAGCCCCAAGTTAGAGTATCCAAATCTCCATAAATCACAAATATCTTTATGGACCTTGTCCCTAGGTTTCTTTCTAGAAGTAAATCCTAGTCTTCATCTACTTGGGAAGTCACACATACATAAGCCTCATATCATTCCTTATGACCACATCTTTCATGGCACAAATCGTCAGGTTTACTGATACCTCTTGTTTCTCACACTGAGCATGACTCACGTGAATTTAGAGTGTAAAAGTAACCACGACACATCTCTTTGGGTCGTTAATCATATGTAAGCCCCACAATTCTTAACCGAACTACGTGGACTTTAATCCCTACCTTAATATTAGAGTACGTAGGAAGAATTTTTAAGGTTCAATCCCATCACCCATTAATTCTCATCCGTCCCATATGACGTTAAACTACATTTATTAATTCCCGAACTATGTGGGTTCTGATTCATTTTCTAACAAGGATACGTAGGTAGCCCATCTGTAGGTACGATCCCAACTCTAAATTAATCCATGTCCTTCTGAATGACAATAAACTTCAAGTGCCCCACTGAGTGTCTTTAAAACTAGTATGGTCATCATAATGACCAAGAGATTTCTATATAATGTATTGAAGGATAACATTGACTAAGAATCTCCAATACATATGGATGATTCTCCATCGATGAAGAACCTAAAATACATATAAAATATTCTATAAATCTTATACATATCAATCATTGATTGAAATATCTAAATGAAAACTCATTTTTATGCTTGGTAAATTAATAAGGATTCATGAACATAACTCAAATCTATAAGAGAGTCCCTGAGTAGACAATAATTCCCCCCAAAAAGATGTGATGAGTCCGACCTCCCATCCTCTCGACCAATGAAAATTCTGAAGCCTCATTAGTCTACAAATAATGAGCACCTAATGGATATAGAATCATTGGATGTATCCAGTTCTATGAATAAACCCACTATAAATCGATTGGAATGTTTGAACCTTAAACAAAAAAGGTCATCCCCTTTTCCAAAAGAAACGATATACCAATTGTCACAAAAATTCAAAACTTTGGTTGGAATTACCAATTATATAATTTATTATTTTACATATAGCTTCACTTTATAAATAATTTCATTGATTGAATTTACCACTTAGAAATTGAGATGTAAAAAATCATCTAATTCTACTAAGATGAAGCTTAGTGAAAGAAACAAGAGTTTTTATAGACAACACCAAGGCTGTCCATGTAATTCATAGATACTAATGAAAACATAACATCTTTGAATATACCAATTCTCAATATAACTTGTGATATTCATTATACTTTCACATAAAATAGTTAATAGATAAACAATAAATCACTTAGTTGAGAGGATCACACCACTTATTAGAACTGATAGCAATTGTGAAATACAGATTGATACCAATTGAAATTAATTATCTTCCAATTCTTCACAAGATTATTAAATATCTAGATAAGGCTAATAATACTTTGAGTTTTGATCATAAAACCCCAAACTTCTTCTTCTATTGACCCTAATTATCATGATCTATTTGAGAGTTTCACTTATTGAGAACAATTACTTCATATTAGTATCTTTTGGAATCCTATATATCAATACAATTAATAACCAATATTATAAAAACAAATATATGAATATAAAATCCATCCATGATACTGCTTCCCATGTATCTCTTTTTATAGTGGTTTTACACCACTTAGTTTGTGTCCTGACACCAAATGATATATTCTAAAATTAGCATGGTACAAATTTTCAAACTTATATTATGATTTGAAACCTCTAGTACCAATATTCATACCCTTTTCCATGTCCATTTCATCATATAAATTATCCACTTGAATTCAACTTTAGTATTGATACTAATTATGATTTGGAATGAAAAAAAATCCACAAGTTTCATGAAATTTACTACTTTAATATATTTTCATTTAGCTCATACTTCATGTTATTTTGAGAAAACTTACCCCATGTATTGTTTATATATTAATTTTAGACAATAATTCATATATTTTAGAAACATTTTTAAGTATATAAGGAGATGGGTTCCTTTATATTCCTTAAGTAGAGGAGAATGGTGGGTCACTATGGACCATCATTTTTACTTTATATTTCACTTTAGAGTCCTTTTTTATATTTAAATAATATTTAAAACAATACAATTTATTTTCCATTTATTTAGTCTTGATATATTATTTACATAACAAATTATAACCCATTATTCTATAAAAAACTTTACCATTAAGGATTTCCTTTTCCATTGTAGTTTGATTTTTCATTTTCTAAATATTCTTGCTACTCAAGTTTCCCTACAAAAAATATTGACCTTTTCAACACATACCTTGACTTGATACATCCCTTTATCATGTGTCTTTTCATTTTTGGAAACATGTGAACTTTACTCATTCTTCCAAGCTCTTTTCATGTCTCTTAAAGAGGTATGTGGTTTGGATTTTTTTTGGGTATTCTCTTCACATTACTTTTGATATACGAGTCTTATTAATATATATCTTGAAATTGATTTATAAAAGGGACATTTTTGGAAGTTTATTAAAGTTAATTTCTTCTATCAATAACTAATTAATATCTTCTAAAATTTCCACTTTATGTATTTTTAGTATTATAAGAGTTTATGAAATCAATCTCATACCATTTTTGATATGTTTGATGATTCAATCTCTCAAATTTTCTAGTAGATTCATAGTAATAAATATACTATAATTCTTCAAAATAAAAACTAGATATGTGTATATGAATTATAAAAATAGTATATGTTCCCATACTTTTTTTAGATCTCATATGGGTTCCATTAACTACTTTAGGTTATTTATTTAATCTATTTTCATCACCTATATAACTTTCCCTTTTATTTTAGATTTCCTAATTTTTCTTTTTCTTATGAATTAAAGAGTTTTCATCATATCCAAAACAATATTTTACCTTGGAGTATGACCTTTGGAACATGATAATCTTTTGATGATTCTCTTCCAGGATGGTATACTTATCATTTTGTTCATTATCACTTTCTGAAGGGTAATAAAACAACAAATGTAATGCATCCTTGAGCTTAGTCTTACCCTTAGAATTTAATTTCTCCATTTTCTTTGGGGATGAAACTAATTCCTTATATAATTTTTGGATTTTCTTTACCCTTGATTCAAGATGATCATTTAGTTAATTTAAAGAGCCATCCCACTATATATATATTCTACCAATGAATGGAAAAGTTGTCCAGTGTGTCACTTTGTTCCTTAATATTCTTTTTCATTTGAAAAATTTTATACTTGAGACATATCTTCTCTTGATATAGCCTTTAATTATTCTAAACCAGTTCTGAAAAGTGTGTAGCCAGATCATCATACTTAGCTTTCAAATTATGAATTTATTTTGAATTTATATTCCTTTAAACCATTTTTTATAAAACATTAAAATATTTAGTTTGGTATTTACTATTTTCTCTCATATCAATTGTAACTTCTATAATCCTTGTATTTAGGTTTTTCAAATTATTAACATCAATTCATATAACTTTGATCTCGTTGAGAGTTTTTTTCTTCCTTAAACTTTATTTTTGATTCTCTAAACTGCTGATCTAACTCCAATGACGAGTGGAAAACTTTAACTTTTGGCCTTATTGGTACATCCTCATAATCAATGGTCTTAAATTCACTTACCCTATTAATATATTAAATCATTCACACAACATCATTAAATAGATAAACATACACATATGCTGAATCATTCATACCTTCATTATGTGGGCTATTAGATTCCTCTTACAAGATGTTATGTTTTCTATAAACAGTTACACAATATGGAACTCTATCTGATTGATGCTTCATATTATTTCCTCCCTTCTAACATAAAATAAATTTTCATTTTTCTTATGTTCATTACCTAAAAAATCTTGTATAAACATCCACATATCCTTTGAGAACTTATAATAATCTATTTTCTCAAACAAAACTTCTTTTATAGATTCATTTAAATAAATCTCTTTATAAGAATCAATTTAAAAATTCCTTTGATTTGTTTCAAATATAATTCCCAATCAGTTTAATGGAATAATTTCATCCAGTAACACTTCATGAGTAATACCCACTTGTTTCCACAAGTAATAAATTAACTCCTACTTCCATTTGGATAAATAATTTCCATATAGAAAAATATATTTCATTGTGGATGTAATTAATTTCAAACACTTTAGTTCAAGTTAGAGAAAAAAACCTACATGAAATAAACCCACCCTTGTATATAGTTTTTAGTCTCACAAAAAGGTATTAGAGTAATATTACCTTGGGGGGGTGAATCTGTCTATATAATTATTATTATAAATTTTTATCTTATTTTAGAAATTTTATTAATACAATTCACTTGAAAAAACCTTTTTTACTATATATTCTTTTAGTCTCCTCTCAGTTTTTTACGTGCATGTATAAAGTAAACAGAACACACAAATTTACTTGGTTCACCCTCACCGGGCTACTCTAAGGAGCATGTAGTGGTGATATGTCATGCACCAAAATCCACTAATAGAACTAAAAAAATGATGTGGTTTAGACCAGGTCCCTCCTTTCCTAGTATCACCACCCTACCATGTTTAGGGTTGACTCATTATCAACGAAGTCTCAATTTTGACTTAAAACATTATTCCTCCTCATTTTTTCACCACTCAAGGATAGTATCTCCACACAATTTATAGACATGTTGGTCCCTACACCAACATCACCAACATGGTTTCATCGAGTATAGATGGGTACCATTAAATTCCACTCATGGATATTTTTAGACCTCGTGTGTTTGAAATATTGTCATGGTTTGTGTTATTATTCATAGCTTGTGATAGTTGGGTGAGCATTAATACGAGGTTTTTTAAATAAAATCCCATCCAATTTACTAGATCATTTATAAAATCTAGGTTATTCATTATAATTTTATATTAGGTTCTCAAACCTAAAATTATTCAAATCCCCCATAATAGTTTATAAATAGAATTTGAATTATCCAAATCATATCTTGTAGGAGTGTCAAACCAAGTATTTAGTTAGGTCAATTTGTCATGCACCGAGTGATGATTTAGTTAATATTAAACATTCCATTTTCAATATTATTACTCATAGGAACATCTATTCTAGAGTTTTTATCCACTTGTAGTATCCAAATAAGGATATAATCAACAAGATAACCACACAATATCTACATTACCAAAATTTCATTATGTTATCCTATACTTATAATTATCCTTAGGGTGTTTAATAAAGTTCTCAAAACTAACACCCAAAATAATTAAATCATACTTTGATACCATCTATGAATACCCAAGATAAATAAATAAATTTATATCATTAATTTAGATGAATAAAAATTCTTTATATCAAATGACCGCACGAACTGGTGAACCATAGGTTTAGTGTCTTAGAGGATTAGCTACATTAACAAATTATTTAATAATAATCATCAATATTTCTTTATAAACTCTCAAATATAATCCTTATTATAAAAATCTCACATGTAATACCCATATTTAAATCTTAGGGAATGGAAACATAAGAAATAGGTGAGGTAAAATGCTCAGTAAGGGGAAAAATAAACATATCAACACATCTTCAAGGATGAGATCAAAAGTATATGAAACAACATGAAATGAGAGAAATATAATATCTACATGAGTAATAATCATTATATATAAGTGATCATTAAAGGAAATGGTATAATAATATAAATCCATAAAATATCAACAAGGAAACATAATAGTCATAATATGGCTTCAAAATATTTAGCATAAACCTTGAATCATGAGAGAATAAGATCAAAATTAATAAAATTTTTCAATTATTGAATAAAAATTAACATAAATAAAAATTACTTCAATGAGTCACAAACTTATACCCATGCTTGAAAGACAACTTAATTGTACCTACGTATACATCAGCTTTGCAAGTCATACAATTGAACCCATGATTACGAACAAATAAAATATGCCTATGTATATAT
The DNA here is from genome assembly GCA_963277665.1 of Viscum album. NCBI lineage: Eukaryota > Viridiplantae > Streptophyta > Magnoliopsida > Santalales > Viscaceae > Viscum > Viscum album. The sequence continues at coordinate 772,427,280 of OY728131.1, read as the reverse complement.
ATCTCAAGATATTTAAACTTTTAAATAATTCATTTGAGGGTGATATAGGACCCCACCATTCATAATCTATAATTATACATGCCACTTTAAAACCATTCACTTATCACATCTTAAATAACCCATGGAAATAAAATGGGTTTCATAAACCATTAAATGAAAATAAATCATCTTTCATAAAGAACCCACCAAAATAAAAAAACATGTTTAATAAAACCTTAAAATGAAAATAATTCACCTTTTATATCATAAAGTACCCATGTAAATAAAAATAGGTTTCATAACATTTCTAAATAGTATAAAAAATTGAAATAAATTAACTGAAATTAAAAAGTTGATCACTTAAAAATAATAACATAATAATAAATGAAATGTAAATCCATTGAAGATATATCATTTTGAATATATATATATAAATGAAAACCAAATTAAAAAATATCTTTCTTGATTTTTTATGAAATCAGTGATGTAAAAGTCATAGTTTTGAGTCCCTTTTCAAAAAGACTCATTTGTTTTCTTAAAAACAAGTTAAAATAAAACACTTAATAGAAGTGGATTTGAATTAAAAAATATTTTTACCCATATATATAAGATATAAAATCATTTAAAATGGAAAATTTAGTGAATTTATAAGAAATAAAATAAAAAAGAAAACATATAACTTAAAGGAAGAAGTTTGAGTTACCAAAACCTTTACATATTTTGAAAATTTTGAATAAAAACCACTAGAAGGATAAAATTTAAAATGGAATATTAAATACTATTAATAATGAGATAATAATTATATAAAATATAAAATTGTAATTAATTAAACTATAAAATATAAAACATAGTGTATGAAATAATCATGCCTCAATGGATTAAAATTTGAGACAAAGAACCTTTACATTTACTCTTGATTTCCATAGAAGTGATTTAACCTCATGTATAAAAAATAAACATATTAATCACTAATTTAATAACCCTATTCATAATCATACACTTTTATAAAACTAATTTATAATTAGTCTCTACATGCATATTAGTTAGTTCTCATCCATTTTCAATTTCAGGTGTGATTGATCTTGATTGTTTTGGATTAGTTTCAGAATCGTGAAATTATTATCCATTATTCTCTAAAATTTAAACATTAATATATAATAAATGGTATTGGAATAAGTTATTTTTAATGTTTATAATGTTATTATTTCATTATATGGGAGTTTTTGTTATTATTCTTAAAGATGAAACCTTTGTTGAGTGTGTTTCATTGATTTTTAATGAACAAGCATTGGTATTTTAATTAATAAATTTAATAATAACTTTACCATTAGAAAAAAACAAAATATTTATTTTCTTATTTATATAATATATTATAATTAATTAATTTCTTATAGTAATTCCTGATATTTTTTATAGTATTGTTCAAGTAGGTGGTTATACTGACTGAAACAAGAATGTACCATAATTAATGGAGGCTTATGATAATGAAAGTGGTTTATTTTGGAATAATATCATTATTATAGAAGCATAATGATATTATTTAGATAATGTTATGTTTTAAAATAATATTTTAATAAATTTTAATAAATTAAATAATAAACTAGATGAAAAATGAGATACGTTACTTCATAGAGGCAATGGTATACACAACTCACAGTTAACATTTTCATTTCTCTAAGAAGGATAGGAAAATAAGGGGGATTATAATTTATATATTAATAATCATAAGTATATTATATATGTCAAATTTAATATTCAACTTCACCCTTATAATTAGTGAAAAAAGGAGTTGGTGAAAAACAGAAGTCGTTGCTACATGGAGGCAGTAGTCCACACAAATAATGAAAGGAGATTTTGTTTTTCTTTATAGAAAAGGGAGAAATGTGGTTAATATTTATTATACAAGAATAAAAAAATTCAGTATAAAAAATAATAATAATGAAAATATATAGGAATTATAAAATTATATTTATAATTCAATAAATAAAATAAAATAAGTTTGGGAAAAGGAAGTACACATGTTGAGAAATTTGGCTTTCCTTTGGAAGAATCCTTGGAAATGGAGATCTTAAGTCAATATATTGTGACTAAAGGCTCAAGAAAAAAGAATAGGGTTATAAATGAAGGATAATTTATAGAGTTTTGGTTATAAATAGAATCATTTTATTGGTATTGAAGGGTTTGTGAATGGATCCTTTTATAATTGGTGATAATGACATTTTCAAAATTATAATAATTTAATATAAGGGGAGCACATGATAAACATGTCAAGTGGATTAAAAAATAGAGAATAATTGAGTATAGGATGATTCAAGGTTTATAATATGTTAAACAATAAATTATAAACATGTTCTTAACATGTTTCAATCTCTTTAGACATAGATTTATTACTTTTACTATTTTAGATTTTACTATGGTAACTAGTTTTTTCCTAAGGCAATTTATCCTTTATACCCTAAAAAATGATCCTTATAACATAATTTAGACCTTATAATTATTATATGAAATAAATTTTATTACATTCATTTTAAAAAAGTGACAGAAATCAATTTTAAAATAATAAGTGTATAATGTACTAAAACATTTTTTGAAAAAGAATACAACTTAAGTTTTAAAATGGAAAATATAAATTTTCAAATTAAAATAAATATTATAAAGTAAATTAAATACATATATGATCTATAAAAGAGTTTCATAAATTCAAAATTAATACTTATATACTAATATGTTTTTAAAATCCATTGTATTTATAAAAATGGTATATTTTTCACTGTTTACATAAAAATCAATCATTTTAGAAAAATCCCAAAAATTAATCTAAAGGTAATATTTTCATGATAATCCAAAAAATAAATTTATTTCTATAAAATTATCATTATATAATTCATAAATTTAACTTTTAAATAAAATAAAAAATTATTGTGATTTTTTGGAAATCATTATTTAGGTATATTAACTATTCTTCTAAAATTAGTGTTAATCTATTATGTATACCAAATATATCATGCTTGAGAAATATACAAATTATAAAATAAATTTTAAGTATAAAAATAATTTTATTAATAGATTAGCCGCATTAGTTTAAATAATATTAAAAGGGACCTTTATTTCATAATATTGTTACAAATGTTTGCACCCATTAATTTACCGACTATCTTACAATGGTCAATATCTATTTTATTAAAACCTATCACTATCCATTATGGTTCAATGTTTCATATTGATAAATATATTGAACAGAATATTTATTTATGTAAGAATATTTCACTAAAATATTGGTTCATTACACAACCAGCTGTTTAATCAGGGGCACATTCCATATAACTCTTGTAGCGCACGTCATGTACCTTTAGAGACCCAATGGTTCTTTATAACCATTTTCTCAAGACTCAAATTTGGTCTTGTGGATATTTTTTTGGATTATTTTTATATATAAAAAACAATGGTGGAATTATTTTTTATTTTAATGATGAGATATGATATATATTAAGAAATTTATTTACTTAGACTCTGTAGAGCCTGTGGATGGATTCAGGTACAATGATCAAAGAGTGTTATCAGGGATTACAACCCCATGATAGTGCTAATGTGTTAGGGCATGGGCCTCTAACTATCCTATGATAGGGTTGTAAATTCTAAATATTCATTTGGGGTATGGGACCCTATATATTTAAGTCATATATGGTTGATATTCCCCCCACATATATGGGGCATGAGATCCTCTATTCATGTAGCAAGTATTCCCCTATCCAAGTATCTTATATGGGGTGTGGAATACTCCAATAGTGTCAGTATTAACCCTAACTACTAGGGAAAAGTGATCCTATACTATGACTCTTATGAGGTTACATATAATTTTTGGACTAAGTATTAAAGTTCTGATCAATGATATGATATGAGGAGGCTAGAGGATGTGGTGCTCCCTCGACTAGAGAGCATGATACAATAATGCACATACTCCCTTTCATGGATTATAGCTATGATGTAATAGTGGAAAAGGTAGAGCAGTGTGGGATTCATTAAGATAGATGACTCCTCAGGCACCCCTAGGTTTCCCTTGAGATACGACATACAACTAAGTTATCAAATTTAGACGTTATGGACTATTTAGTGCTAGGTGATCCCCTAGTTTCTCATGTGCTGTGGAATTTTGGTTTTGGTGATAATATGATTGTTTTTTATTTTATTACTAATAATTTTGGTTATAGATTATATTTGAGTTCTCTTTTTTTTCTTTCCAGGTTACCCTCACTCGTATCCGAGGCTTGAGATGACTTGATATTCTAATTTTCCTCTTCCCCTTAATCCTAGACACCTCTTATAGAAGTAAATGATTTTATTTTTATTTATTTTTTTATTTTTTGGTGTCCCAGTGGGTGGGTTTATACTCACCATTTCATGGGTCTTATTCTCACACATATTTTTTCTATAAAAATGGAACACAAGTTTGGAGATGGTTTGGGTATACATAGAACTGACATCAATTATTCAGAGCAGATGCTTTCTGAATTTTGATGATGCATTACAAATCATGATGATTCTTGATGAAGTTAGTGACCAATATTTCTATAGTATGATTTAGGATAACATGAAGTGAGGAGGAGCTTCTTAGTGTTTATGTTTTAGAGTCTAGTTAGATGTATTACTTCAATTGTATTTACCTTGTGGGTTACTCTTGTTCTTATTGTCTCATATATGATTTATGTATAGTTCAGTTGATCATTCATATATCCTGCTGGTATTTTGGTCATATTTTGTATTTGGATATGTTTTTGTTGTGGGTATTTATAGGATAAGGCCTCCCATGTTGTGTTATATTCCTACTCAGTGCTAGTCACCCGAAACCAACATACTAGAGAAGGGCTTAGGGTGGAACTCTTAACCTATTTACAACCTAGGTGGGACCCCAATCAGTTGGGTCCTAATGGGTTGGGTCATGTCACATTTAAAAGTAATGATATTATCACAATTTTCTCTATCAAAATTATACGAAAAAAGTTTTCATCCACAATATGATATTGTTTTTCTAGTCTATATTGGTATAATTTACAAGATAAGATTAATAGAAATTAATATTGATTGGTTGATCACTGTGTTTTTTATTTTCCCTCTCATCCCACATGTAAGAGGAGGTTATCCACATATTTTATATCATCATGAAGGTATTAAGGGATGGAGTGACATGGATATTATATCAAGGTCCTAAGGTTTGGAGATATAAATATAATTTCACCAAGTGTCCTAGTGGATAATGAGATAGAAATATAATCGCCAGGTCCTAAGTGTAAGAGTGGCATTAAGAACCATAATTTTCTATAATGATTAAAGAGGATAAAAAACATTATACTAATGCACCCCCTTCCAATGAATAAAATTATTTGGGTTATTTGATACACCAACATTTTAACTCACTCTCTTAGATATGTTTTATTGATCACAAACACTTTTTGGTGTTCTAATATGTTCATTTCATGTGTTTTTTTTCTCTTGATTAAGTTTATTTATAGGTTATCATTGGACTATATAAAGGAATAAATAAGATCTTAGAAGTACATTTTAGAAAGCCTAACATGATGTTACTAATGGATATCCAAAGGAATACCATCGGTCAGCTGGTGCCAAGTGGAACGAAGTAGAGAACTTATAGGAGGTCAATTGGCCAACCGATATAGGTCTACTAGTTAACCAGTGACAATTAAAAATTTTTAGTACTACTTAAAATCTCACTATCTAGCTGGTGTTTTCTAGAAAAAATATGTAAGGTAAAATAAACACACAAGATACTTAGTGGTAGCTAGAAGCTACCCAGTGGCATCAGGATATTAGGTCATAGGATTCATTTATTATGATTAAAATTTCCTTGAATTAGTATTATATAACTTCATTGAATCCTATTAGGCTATATAAAATTCCTAGATCCCTTGAAGCCTATAAATACAACCCAAGGAGGCTATTAAATCATCCATTAATGATAATGATTTAAAATTTTTCCTGGTTACACTTGTGCTCTCAATTTTAATCAAAATATTTCTCTCATTGTAAATCATCATCTCTTTTAATTTCTATTTATATATCTTAATATTTTTTATTTCTTATTGATATATTAAATATTTTGATTCAACAGGTTTGTGCCTAAGAAAAATTCACTTATTCCTATTCTATTATGGGTTCTTGGTTAACAATTTAAACAAAGAGTCTTTTAGTTTTGTTAAATTATTCAAGTTAAAATAAAGTGTCAACCTTCTTTTGGTTTCTTACTTTATTACCATCAAAGTCAAGTGTATTACTTTTTCTAGGTTTCTTGGATATTAATAAATTTAAGGGATTCATTTCATAAATCCTCAAGTAATTTAGGTGAGAGAAAAATGTGATCATAATTTATATATCACCAAACTTCCCTAATAGACCGTGTGCCTTATTTACTTTCCACATGTTTTAATCTTTATCAATATCTTTTATTCAATAAATAAATTAACCATTCATCATGTCGACCGATTAATCGTTCATTATACTAATTTATATTCACCAATATATTTCTTAATTAATTTATCACTTGTGATATGTTCTTTATTTTATAATACATATATTACACTTACTTTGATTATTTTATTGTATCACTCAATCACATATTTTATTCTCCATCAATTTATTTCCTTTTAATTTTCTTAAAAGGAAATTCACCCTCATATTACTCTAACCAAAAATTGGTTTCAAAGGATTACTTGTTTTCAAAACTTATTTAGACTTATTTTTTTAAACTTATTTATATATATATTTTTTAAAATTAGACCTCATTTTTAAAAATTTGTTTAGATCCTATTTTAAATTTTTTTTTAAAAATCCTAATAAATTTCAAGTAATGATCTTTAAAATATGGATTCTAATTATTATACCCATGGTGCTCTCAATTGGAAATCTATGGGTTGTGAAACTTATTTTGATGGTTCAAACTATAGTTATTAGAAGACTCATATATCGACCTTTATAAAATATTTTGGTTATCCTATATAGAATTTTTTCATGTATGGTTATAATCCTACTAGTAAAAAAGAAGAAAAATAGACACCCAATTATATTTATAATTTGAATTAGATAATAAATATATCAATTCTCTACATTTTGGTTTAGAATAAAGTAATTTTAATTATATATCCATATTAAAAAATTATCATGAAATCTAGAAACACTTAGAAGTCACTCATCAAGGAACAAAATAAGTTAAAGAAACTAGAATTGATATGTATAAACAAGACTTTAAAAGTTTTAGTATAAATCCAAATGAATATATTACTAATTTTTATTCAAGTTTTACTAATATATGAAATGGTCAAAAGTTTCTTAGTGATACTATTTCTATAGAAACTTTATTAAAGGAAATAATTTGTGGTTTACCAAGAAATTGGGCACCTAAAGTGACAATAGTCCAAGAAGATAAATACATAAAGAATGTTTCAGTCAAAAATATTATAAGATCTTTCATAACCTATGATATCACTATGTAGAGATAAGCTAATAAATAGGATGAATAAATCAAGTAGGTTAAAAATTCAATTTAATTCAAGGATATCAATGATGAATCATCCAAAAGTGATATAGAGGTATAACATCTATCCAATAAATTAAATAATTATTTGAAGAATAAGAAATAATTCCATCATGCTAAAAATGAGAATCAATTGAAGGAACCTAAGGTAACATGTTATCATTTTAACAAAAGGGTCACATCAAACTAGAGTTCCCCATATAAAAAAATAAGATTAAATAAAATAATAAAGGTAATAAATATCTCAAAATATCCACTGATATTATTATCCATGACTCGATTTCTTCATCTGAATCAAGTGATGACAGGGTCAAATATATCATGGATTAAATTGAGGTAATTTATGTGGTTAGTTGTTTCACTTATAATTATTTTACCTCTTCTTTTTCTTATAAACATTTAAATTACAAAGATCTTAAAAATTCTAGAGATAAAATCTTGGATGATTTTCTAAACATACCATTATTTTCAAAGATCTCAAAAGGAAATACAATCAAGTTATTTCTAAAAAAATCAACTTTATAAAGAAAATGAATAGTTGTATTTTAAATTAAAAGAGAAAACTAGAGTTAAAAATTTAAAATCAACTATTAAAGATCTCAAGAATTATCTTACTAAATTCACTAAATGTAAAAAAAATTGAGTTCTCAATGATATGTAAAAAATCATTTTTGTTTCAGTTTTTAAAATCAGTCAATATCCTCAAAAAATACTATTACTTTTGTAAGATAATTATCATAATAATTTTTTTAATTATTGTAAAAAATGGGCATTTTATTTACGAACATGATTGAAAAAATTATCATTATTGGTAGGATAAAATATATTTATCTATATTCTAATACTTTGTTTAGAAATTGTTATGGAAAATAATATGATAAACAAGTATGTATTCCATAATCGCTTTTAGCTAACACATGTGGACCCAAATATTTGGTACCAAAATCATTAGTGTCTTGATTTTGTAGAAAAAGCATCGTAAGAGAAAATCGCATAGATATTAATGTTACTTGGATAATGGGTGCTCGAGACACATGTGCAAAAAATACACCAAGTTTAACTTAAGGAGTAAGATAATTGGAATTGTTATTATTATTTTTTAAAATTCTATCTTATCTAAAGATGCTTTTTTTAATTTTTTAAATGCAGTTATTTTATTTCACTAATCTTTTCTACTAAGTCAATCTTGGACAAAATTATATTTATTCGTTCCTTTATTTTGTTTTTTTTCAAAATTAAAATGATATTTTATTTTATAAATTTTATTATTTGAAAAGATTATTGTTTTTTAATATTTTATATTTATAAAATCCTTTTATATATTTTGTTCATTTTTTAAAATTATTTATTTTTTTAATACCTTAAAAGAATTTCTTTTTTCACAATTAATTTTTTTCATTATTTGAATTATTATTTTTTCACTTTAAATTGAATTAAATTTTAAATATTTTAATATTTATTAGATAAACCTTTTGATATTAATTTATTGAACTCAATTATAATATTATCTCTTTATTTTCTTACCCTCACTCTCTTATTTTTGACCAAAAATATTGATTTTTTACTTTGATATGAATCTCTTATCAAATATATTTATTTTTATCATTAATTTAATCTTTTATACTATTTACGAAATACTTATTATGAATTTTCTTAAACTTGAACTTATATCTTAAGCTTATTCACATATATATTTTTTTATTTATACTCTACACTTTTTTTATCCAATTCTTCTTATGAGTATATTTATTGATTAAATCATTTTATTTGAGTTTGTTCGTCAAATTACTTTTATTACATATACTTTATCCATCTAACCCCTCCTATAAAATGGGATATTGATTTAGTTTCTTTAAAGGAGGAAAATGTAAGCTTGATTTCTATAAAGTTTTTCCATATATTATTATTTAAATTCATCTCATGTATAAAATTATTCTATAGAATTTCTATAATTATGAAAATTTTGTTATTTTTTCTTAAAATCCTATCTTGATTATTTTATATCTTTAATTCATTACAAAATCTCCTATAACTTGAATTTATTTCAAAATATTTTAAATATTGAACTTATTTTAAAATATTTTATATCTTGAATTTATTAAAAAATATTTTAAATCATGAATTTATTTCAAACCTTCCATTAAGTTTAGTAAAGTAAAGTGAGTATAATCTTCCTAGAAAATAAATTCCTATCTGGATACAAATAAGTGGATGTGGTTTTTCTATATATGGAATTAGAGGTATTAAACCTCAATAAGGGTTGGTTGGTTTTTTAATATGATCTTCACCCAAGTCATGAGTAATGGGCCTTTACTACACACCTATTTCGATACTCATGGGGAACATTATTTGGATTATTAACATAATCTTACTTTACCTTAATAATGGATTGGAATCTCAAATTATATTATAAATTATTTATTTGAAAAATGATTTTATATTTTAATTTTTTTTATGATTTTTTCATTTAACTCTTGATTTTAATTTTTTTGGTTATTTTTATTTAAAAACTTAATTGAGGGAAATGACTATTTTATTAAAAATTCTGAGCTTATTGAAAATATTTTTATTTTTTAATGTTAAAATCATTTAAAACTAAAATTCTAATTTCATTTTTTAAATATTAAAATTTATTTTTTTTATTATTTTCATTAAATCTATTTATATAAATATTTATTTATTTAACCTTGTGTATGAGTTCTTTTTGATAATCAAAAAGGGGAGAATTTTATGGTTTTTTGACAATTTTTTTTGAATAAATTTTTGGGATAAATTTATTGAAATTTTTTAGGAGAAATTAATTTCAAATTTAGGGGAGAAATTAATTTTTTTAATCTCTTTGAAATTTAAGAGAATTTTTATGGTTCTTTGTAGAATTTATGATTTCAATTATTTTAATATATTTTAAATTGGGAGATAAATTTATGGTAATGATATTTCTGGTAAATTAGTTTTGCTATGTGTTCTTTGTTTATTTCACTAAGAAGAAGAATTATGGTTTCAAAGGTAATTTTTTTTAATTTCATTATGAAATATTGATTTTTTTAAAATAAATTGGATATATTCATTTGAAAATATATTCTTGTTTCAAGTTTTTATGATCATTAAAAAAGGAGATATTATTATTGTACCTCACTCTCTTAGAAGTGTTTTAATGATCATTTTTTTGGTGTTCTAACAAGTTCATTTCATGTGATTTCAGATATCCTTTTTAAGTTTATTTATAGGTTATCGTTGGACTAAATGGAATCATAAAAATGATATTGGAAGTCCATTTGAAAAATCCTCATACGTTGTTTCCAATGAATAGCTAGAGGAAGACTACCGACTAGTCAGTGATAAGTGTACAGAATTATAGAACCTATAGGAGGTCCAACAACCGGTTGGTGAAAATTTCAGAATTATAGAACTATTTCTAGTTCCCCCATCTAGCTAGTGGAGACCATCAACTAGATGATTGTTTTTGTATATATTAGGTAATATAGAAGTATCACATCATCTACCCAGTGGTATCGAACAACTACTTATTAGAATAGATATAATAGGTTAAAGGAATCATTTATTATGGTGAAGATTGTCTTAAATTGGTCTCCTAAAACTTAACTGACTCCAATTTAGTTCTAAAATATTCCTTGATCCCTTGGAGCCTATAAATACAACCCTATGAGTCTTAAAAAACATTCATGAATGAAAACAATGTAAAATTTATCATGGTTATGCTTATGCTTTTAATTCTAATCAAAAGAGTGATCTCATTATAAACCATCCTCACTTATCATTTCTATTTATCTATATTAAAATTATTTTTATTTATTATTGATAGATTAGATACCATTATTTAATGGGGTTATTCCTAAAAAACCTTCTCTTATTACCATTTTCTTATGGGCTCTTAATTAATTATTTAAACCAAGGGTCTTTCAATTTTTTTATTTCTTCTAGTCAAAATATTGTGTCTGGATTATTTTAGTTTCTTACTTTTTTTCACTAAAAGGAAAACCAGTTTTATAAATTGAGAAGGAATTGATTACATATTTTTGAACACACAAAACAAACATGCACCTTATTTTAATTTTGGATATTCAAATGGTGGCATCGATGGTTTAAAGATCGATTCTCCAGTGTGTCCCTCTTATATCTCAACACCTAAGCCTTCTGTTCTTGGTTTAACTATGGTAGATATAAAATTCCCTCCTATAATATCATGGACAACCATTGTTATAGGTTTAGGGTCAAAACCTTTGGTTCTTGGAGGTTTTGAGCCCCCGATGCCCTGGCTTGGAGGTGTGCATCCCTTGGCTTCTCATTTCAAATCCTTCAATGAGGCGACCTCGAAAGTTCCCTATCATCTGCATCATATCTCTCTAATTTATATCCCTCCAATCCAAACGGAGGTAAAACATCACAAAATGGAATAGGTCTAATTGATGTTATCTCTTTCCAAGGGATAGGTTGCTATGGTATCTAGATTCCATTAATGGACACTACTTGACATCTTTGGGGTAGATCATTCTTTTCTGTCCTCTTTTACCAGCTTCATTGATTCCTGGGTTCTTGTTAGCCCCAAAACCATCTCAAAATTTAACTATCAAAATTTCTAAATCCATATTTACTATGATATGGATTTTATCAAATAATGGTATAGAGAGATTCATCACTATGAAGGTATAATATTTATCCTGATTTGATGGTCCTTTGAGGCTCACTAGGGAAAATATTATTCACTGTATAATTTATGGATTTAGATACTCATATTTCCTCTTCCCCTCTAAAAACCTATCATCCTAAAGAGAATTAGGTTTTAATTTGGGAATTTACTTTGTTTGTATGAACCCAAACTTTTAATGGAAGTCACCATGATGGCATGAATATGTGTTAAGGTGGATCTGTTAACCCCATATTCCATAGCATATTATTCTTTGATTGGGTGATGATTTTTCTTTATAACAAAGGATTATTTATTATCATTATATAATATTATTCAGAATTTTCTATATTAAATAGGTTTTTAATTCATTATATAAGATTCTTGACTCTTTAGTCAATCTATAGGGTCTTTTTTTGTGGAATACTTCAAAGGCTTCCTCATATTGTCTTAATACTTGCAAGACTGTCTAGGGTGAAGATCCTTTCAATAAGAGGGTATAGTATAATGACCCTTCAACTCAAATTAAATATGTCTTGATACATCCTTCATTAAGTTTTTTCCAAGTTTTTTTATCATATCCTTCAGTTCTTAAGGATCCCTTGGTTCATTCCTCAAAGGCAAGGGTTCCATTCCCTTTGGATAAAGAGGAGGGGTTGGATTTGGTTCCCCCTCATTCCTTCTCTTCTTATCCCTTTTTCCATTCCTTAGAGATAAGGGTTATGTTCCCTATGCTCAAATAGGAGGGTTTATCTTTGGTCCTCCCTCATTCAAACTCATCTCCTCCCAATCCCCCAGGATTTTAGATTTCCCCCTGTGTGACTTGTCACATCCCTTCAAAGGGTTCCCATGAATTTCCTACCCCCAAAATACCACCTCTATCGATAATTCTTTCATAGTTTTAGAAGATATTGGAGAATTTTTGGCCCATACCTCCCTATATCAAGGTGGCTCTAGGATGGTCAAGTACAAGATTCCTCCCAACAACATTGGGACTCGATCCAAATATAAATCAGTTCTCAGTGGAATTGAATATACAACTTCACTCAATTTAGGCTAGTAATAGAACCCATTATATTATTAATGATTTTTTATATCATTTGGAATGTCAGGATTATAGGATACTTTAAAAAAAGAAAGTTTATCTTAAAGACCATCAGGAAGAAGAATAATCCCTTGTCATCCTAGAACCAAAACTAAAACCCAAGTCCATCAAGGACATAACTCGAAGTTATTTACTTTAGTAATTTTATGAATGGGAACCCTATCAAAAACCATATATAAATTTTATAGAATGATTGATTACAATTGGATTTTATAGATAACTATTGTCAAAAAATCTCTATTAAGGTTAATAATAATGATTCCTCCTTTCTTATGTCGATTGTGTATGTTAAATGTGACCCAACACAAAGAAAGGAACGTTGGGATTCTCTCTCTACCTTCAACACTGAATCAACTACATGGATTGTTAGAGAATATTTCAATACCATTCCTGAAACACCAGATAATGGGGGGGGGGGTGGTGTATCCTAGTAATAGTATTCTTGATTTACAATCCTTTATTTCTTTCAAATAGATTTTGGACCTGGGATATTCTGGTGACGCCTTCACCTAGTGCAACAATCGAAGGGGAAAAACAAAATTTTGTGCAGACTTGATATATGTATGGGTAAATTTCAAGCCATATTTAACTTATTTAGTTATTATATGACTCAAAAATATAGATATCTATTAGAACAATCTCCCTTTATCCTCCTTGTACAGTCTTATAAAGAGGTGAAAAAGGGTTTCTTTTTTACCAGCGGTTGGATGTAGATGGAAGGGTTTAGGGAGATGGTTTAGTCTTCATGGAGTGCTCCTGTTCAGGATATTTCTTGGTTATCTTTTGAAAATAAGATAATATGACTAAAGAGTGAAATTATTACATGGATCAACATTCTTCCTATCCAATATTCTAATATAGAAAATCTCTAGGAAGTAATAATTCACCTTGATCTTTATTTACAATCCCAATGGGATGATAACACTTAAAATGCTCCTATCCAGTAAAAAAATAAATTTAGAGGAAGTTTTACTTGATCTTGAGAAATATTCTAGAGATAAATCCAAATTTAAATAGCTCAAAATAGAGGATATAAATACAATATACTTTAATGAATGTATTATAGAGAAAAGTTTCAATGGAAGCATCAGCTTACCTCTTCCAGATGGTTTACACAGTATTGATGCAAGCATTATAGGTCCTTCAGTAGTGTACCACTTTACTGAAACTCTTTCTGGTCAATGTTGGGTTCAAGGGGGTACTTCTAAATAATAGGTAGAATATAATTCCATATTTGATAATATTTCCTATTCTATTATTGAATCATACAAACAAAGGTTGAATAATATTTCTGTAGAAGATGATATATTTGAATCCATTAAATCCCTTAAACTTAAGAGATCCTTAGTTCTAGGTGATTTTTACTCTGATTCTTGGAAAATAATTAAAGGAGAAGTTGTGAGTACAGTTTGTGAGTATTCCAGGGGTGTCCCTTTTCCTAGTTTTACCTAGAAAACTATTATGATTCTCATTCCTAAGGTAAAACAACCCAATAATTTTGGGAAATTACATCCTATTAAAAAGTGAAAATTATTATATAAGGTGATGTCCACCATTCTCAACAAAATTTTGTCACTTTAACTTTCCCTCAAGGTTCCAAAGGAACAAAATGATTTTATTAAAGGCAAGAGTATTCAGGGAGCTATTGGAATTTCCCAATAAATTATTAATTATTTAAAAATGAGAGCGATAGTCTCCAATGTGATGCTCAATATGAATATGGAAAAGGCCTATGACTATATGGATTGATCCTTCATTATCAAAGTGCTAAAAAATTATGTTTTTTCATAGTGGATATGTGACCTTTTCTTCAGGAATTTCTCCTATCCATGGTTCACCATTTCTCTTATAGGGAAAAGATTTAAATTTTTCAAATATACTAGGGGTTAGTGACAAGGTGACCCAATCTCATCAAGCCTTTTTATTTTTTCCTAGGAATTCCTCAATAGAAATCTCAACAATGGTCTTGAATAAGGGTTGATTTATCTATTTAAAGAAAGGTATTGTTTATTTGGTATTTCTTATATTTTCTTTATGGATAAAATTCTATTTCCCCTCAATGGTAGTGCTAATTATATTCAATATTTCAAGCCAATTCTTTCGGTTTATTACAATAAATCTAGTCAATGTGTTAATAGAAATGGAATTAGTGTTTGTACCTCCAATAAATGTTAAATTAGGAGAACCAATATTATTTTGGATAGAATTGTTTTTTCTAAACAAATATTTCCTTTGGATTATTTGGGTGCTTCCTTATCTAATAGGAGGGTCATAATCCACAATTATGACAACATTGTGAAATAGATCATGGGAAGAATCCTGAACTATAAAATAAACTTCATTTCCTTTAGAGGAAGAATTAATTTGTCCAACAATGTTCTTTCTTACATACCTATGCATGTTTTATCAGTTTTTAGTCCTCCCACATCAGTGTTAATGAAAATTGAAAGGCTTATCAAAATATGTATTTGGGACTTCCACCAAGAAATATATCTTCATTGGGTAAGTTAGTATAGACTTGGAAGACCTTTTCAAGAAGGGGGTATCAATATCAAAGGTATTTAAGAAATCATGCAGTGTTTAAAAGATAAATTAGTTTGGGAGGCCTTACCAAGGAACTCTCTATGGCCATCCTTTATTAAGGGAAATTATAGAAAATTTCCCCTTGATTGGGCTATCAAATCCAATGTATCCCACATTTGGAGTATATTTTAGGGGATTGTGCATCCAATTATAGATAAATTTTGATGGATCATTGGGCATGGTGATATTTATTTCTAGAAACATAGTTATACTAGATATCACCTATTATTTCATGGTTTTCCTACTCTAGAGATTAGTGTTAGACAAGCTTGATCCCATCCCCAGTTCACTAATGATATGATAAATGAGGACCAGAAGGAAGTGCTACATAACATCCATTTTTATGAGGATCCTGATCAATGTTTCATCACTACCCTTAGGGAAGATTACCTACTCTAATTTTTGTAACATGATTAAATATTCTCCTAATTTGAACATTATGTGTACTAGAATATGGTGTAATGATATTTCTACTAAATTGAACTTTCTCATTTGGAGAATCCTCAATTGAGATATTCCCACTGATGAGAATATTAAAATAATTTTCATTCCTCTTGTATCGAAGTGAAAATATTACTACAATTCAAAGGATAAAATAGTTACTCACCTTTTCTTCAATAATGAATGGGATGTGCATATGGGGATTTAGGTTGGAGGCCTTATGGGTTCTCTTGGTAGGGTGAACTTAGTGGAGGAGTTTTTCCAGACTGGATAGGAATTCAAGTTGGGGAACCAAGCGTAGGGCTAGGGATAGACTATCTTCACTGCTACTTCTTGTTGGGTCATTTAGAAAAATCAAAATATGGTCTTTCATTAGGGGCTCCAAAGACACCTCCTATAAATTAGATCCAATTTTATATACCTACTCTAATTTATTTTTCAGCATTGTATGGGTATTATTATTTATCTATATTTGTAGGTCTTCATCTCACCAACATATTCCCATCTTGGTGTGAATTCACAAGGGAAGAGGGAGATGGGTTCCTAGGTTAAATGATATCCCCCTACCACGGTTTTAAATTTAAAACTAATGTATCTAATGTTAAATGTATCATGATAGGTGACAAAATTATTCGAGATTGCTGAGGATTGATTATTCAAGAATTTTCAACTGACTTTGGGAGGGTACTTCAGTGGTGGATGAGGCTTTGGTAATGCTCTAAGGGTTCAATCACTATAATTATAAATATATTTCTTTCTCTAGAGTGGAATTAAAATATTTAATTATTTTCACTGCCTTAAAAGTTTATTTTTAATGCCCATAGAATATTATCTATTACATCAGAACCTATTTCTCCATTCTGAATTTTTTTTAATGTTGTTCATATGTGGTGTGAGGGTAGCATGTTAGCGAATTTTCTTAATTCCAAAGGTAACTAGGGTTATAGTCTTGTGGAGTTTTTGAGTATTTATTTTTTTTCCTATTGACTAGCCTATGATTTTTTGAGGGGATTCCCTTGGAATTCCCTATTTTCTTCCCCTATGATTCCCTATTTTGTGTCTATGTTTTAACCCATTTTCCCCTTATTATTAATAAAATATTTCAAATGTTAGTTAGTGAGTCCAGTCAAAAGAAAGTGTATTCCATTTATTTGGTTTCCTAGATACTGCTAAAGTCAAGGGATTTATTTAATAAGTTCTCATGTAATTGATGTGGGAGACATAAGGGATCATAATTGAGCTATTACTAAAATTACTTAACAAATTTTATGCCTTATTTACTTCCTATATGTTTTAATTTTTATTAATCTATATTGTTCAATCAATAAATTAATCATTCATCATATCAACCACTTAATCACTCAATCGCTTAATTTAAATTAATCAATCTATTTCTTAATTAATTAATCATTTTTGACGTGATCATGATTTTACAATATACATATATATGTATATATATTGTTCTTAGTTTGATTATTTTATTCTATTTCTCAATTTTATATTTTTTTCACCATTACTAAATTTGTTTTAATTTTTTAAAAATTAAATTCACCCCCTTTTCCATCATAATATGACTAAAATATGCTACATTAGGGTAATTATACTAATAAAATTCCATTATGATACCTTAGTCTAATTCTATTATGACTCTAATTAGGTAAAATTAAGGTCCATGGTTTTGTTGGAAGAACAAAATAACTTGTCATTTTATATTATAAAATTCTAGGATTATTTTTACGTAAATGTGATTATGTTTTGTTGTGTGAGTTTTTGGGGTTTATTAGTAATGGGTTATATATGGTCTCATGAAATGATCACACACATGCACAATGACACGATGAAATATGTTAGGTCTTGTAAAGATATCACATTGATTCTTTTATACTCACACCCTGCATGTGCACATGAGTGCACATGAAAATCCTATTTTGATGTTATAGGTGTTGTTCAAGTGCCATGCAATAGGTACAAAAATGTTTTATTTTGGGTTCTTAATGGGTTGGACTAGTTCGGGTTGGACCAAAGACCAAATTTTTTAGTCCAAGAAATAGTAAACCCATTTAAGCACACATTTAATGAAGGATCAATAAAAATAAGTCCCTCATAATTGGTATGTAGGCTGGACTGTTCTGCAAGCTAGTACACAATGTATAAATCTCATTAATTTTTTTTCCAAGGACCAACTAATTTGGATATTGTCCATAACTCATGTTTAATTTAAAAATTAAACTATCACTATTAACTGAAAAACATTTAAACATAAATGTAATTAACATTTGGTATATATAAATCGCATGAAAAACATCATGATTTTTTTTGCTACAACAAAAATTAGCCACTTTATTTAACCAATAAATATAAATAATAACATAAAAAATTATGATTATTGTGAATAAAAAAAGAGACTTTGTGGGAAAGAGAACTACATTGACATTACCACCACTGGAAATGAGTAATAAGAACACTATATCATATTTATATAAAAAAATAATGAAAAAAATAAGTTAAGATTTAATTATAATAATTTAATAGAAAACAGGGATTAAAAAAATATGTGTCACTTGGAGAGGTGAGAGGAGGGAGGAAAATGATAAATATTAGGGTTTTATCCCTCACTTGATTGCAGGTTGTTTAAAATATGTCTTCAAAATATATAGCATATATTAAAGCCCATGTTTTATAAAATGGGATGGGTTGGGTACATTTGGATAGGGTTTGGGCTAGATGACTTTGAAAAAATAGGGGAGATGGGTTCAGTTAGGGTTTGGGTCTGATAAGACAATCAACTTTAGTTGGAGATGGAGAATCCAATGGGGGGAATGGAAGATGAGAATGTGAGTGGGAGGGAGGAAGGAAATGGGAAATGGGTGTGTGATTACCCACATGTTATTTTTTTAATATGTAACTACAGAGGTGAGGATGGGAGGACCGACTGTGAAAAAATATATAAAAAATGGTGTCCACTTATGTAGTGTATGGTGGAAGAGACATACCAGAAGACTAAAAAAAATCCTAATTTTACTATAAATAATTTTTTTTATTTTATTACAAATAATATATATATTTTTATAAAAATACTATCCTAGTCAACTTGTGTTTCATAGGAATAGTTGAAAAACCTTGCAGGATTTAAAAAGTTGGTATGTTTAAACCCATATAAGAAGTGAGATGATTTTTTTGAGCCTAAAACACCCCAATAATGTGGTCCAACCCATGAATACCAAAGGAAAAAAGTTCACTAAGCACCTAAATGTTTTTAGAGTTGTGTTGGAGTGTTATATAATAACAATTAGGGGATTATTCATGATGTTTGGAGGGCCATGTATGTTTTTTTATTGATTTATTTATTTTTGAGTGTATGTACATGACATGATTAACCATTTATTATATTAAACATAAATTGATATTTTTCAATAAATTATAAGTTTATTTAACATGATAGGGATTGGTGTATGTATATTTTGGCATGGTGTTTCTGGAATAATTTTTTCATAGAGGACTCATTTATGGAAATATTTTATTTACTTGTTGGTTTTGAAAGGACTAATTAGGATCTATGTGATCACCAAGTGAGGGAGGTGGTGAATTGATGATATTCTGTTTTTATGTTTTTAAATTTAGAAATAAACTTCACCTCTAATTAATGATAATTGAATCTATGAGAAAATAATAAAAAAGAACAACCAGAGGAACACATGTATTTACATGGTTCACTAGTAAACAAGAGTATCCGATCTTTGGAATGATTTGTAAATAATCTAAGACCACAAAACCACCAGAAAAAAATACTTGAGTGGTTACAACAAGAAAAGAATATACATAAATTTAATAACACTATATTCTTTTGATAGTTCATGTGATCCTTTCACAAATAATACGATATAATTTTTTTTGATAACTTAAGTTCCTTCACCAACATGATTCAACATTATTACTAAACTACTTGAACTTTATTCACACTTTTCTTATTTCAAGTTATTATTCTTCCTATTAAATTTCTTGTACAAAAATGAGCAATAAATTCTGTATATAGTAGTATTCATTCTGGTAAACTCTATCTGGTATACTCAGTCTAGTCCTCCTCTCTCCCATATCCTCGATATGATAACTTTCTCATCCGATTGCTTTGTTACCCTATTCATCCAACACTAATTAATGGAAAAAAATACATCTGATACAATTTCATTCAGTGCTACTATGTCTGATTCTTTGATAATAGACCTCATAATTACTTCATTCGACACCTCAATTCTTCAATAATTATCCTAGTAGAAAACAATTGAACAACATTTTATCAGCGCACATTCTCTTCTTTTATATAGGTAATGTTTCTCTAAAAACTTAGGGAGTAGTGTGAACTTCAAATTCAAAGTTCCAAGTCAATATTTTGATATCCCATTCAAATATTTATATATTTTACTACCTTGAAACCTCCAAACAAATAGAAGTAAATATTATTTATAGGAACTTTCCTTAAATCTCAGTGTCCATGGTCTCTTCAAACCTTATTGAAATATTAGATAGAATCATGATTCTTCCTTTGTGATTATTTGAGCACTGAAAAAATAGCTCATCACCATTACATTTAATGAATTTAAATTTTTTTGTAAAGTTCCTAAAACCTTCTTCATCCAGTACATCTTCATAAGAACTTCTTTTTCTTGTAATTCTATAATCAATAATACTTCATAGGAATTCCTTTTTATGATGGATTCAAAGAATCCATCAAACTCATAAGGTTTTTATTTGTCTAGTTTCCATTTTTCTATTACAACTTTGTAGGATATTCCATAGAAACTTCTCTGCTCGATGATCTTTACATGTTTCCTTTGATGAATTTGTTAGGAAAACTTTTTCTGATCATTAATATACTTCTATATATTATTATATATTAGAAAAATCTATCAAATGAACACATAAAGGTTCATTCACAAAAAAATATCTACTTCAAATATTTATATTTTTATAATTCTATCAAATAGAATCCATACATCTCTTAATCCTACACAACTTCATCAACAACTTCCACAAAACTTCTCTTTTTCCAGGAACCATAGTTCCACTAAGTCCCCCTAAATTATATCTTTATCTAACTTTATTTAGAATCATGAATATCATTTTAAAATCATGATTTTTTTAAATTTTAGGATCATAAAATAATCACATGATTTTTATTTATTTAACATCTATGTCTCATAGAACCGTGAACATAATCAGATAAAAATTTAGTGCCAAACTCTGTCTGATCACTTCAGTCTGTTGGGATCTATCTATTGGACTTGTATATCTCCATCCATAACAATATTTCTAGAAAATTTTTAAGGAATTCTTAGCATTGTCAAGTGATTTATATTTGACAACAAAATAAAATATACAAGCAATCATTTTTTTCTTTATAACTGGATTCTTATTAAAAAAACACCTCAATGATTCTTGGTCTCAATAATCTCCACCATTGTATTTTGTTTTCATATAAGGAACATAAATCACTGAAACTTTAAAATTAAATTATTGGATAACTTATCCAATAATTCTAAACTACACAAGAAAAAATGTTGTAAGAAAAAAGTATCATTGGCCAAAAATACCATGATATCTATAAAGCAGTTATTTATAACCATTTCCTAACTTATTCTATTTTCACACCTTCATAACAAAAACCTCATGATAAAAAATTTCATCCTATAAATAAAAATTTCATACAACTACTTTAGAAAGCTTATAAAATAGTTTACACATTCCAAACTCACAACTTACCTCTTTTAAACCCCCTAAATATATGATCTCCCTTGATAGGTAAAACACATACCAATGGATATATTTTTTCTATATATTTTATCTACCTTTAAAAAAACCATCCAGAGATAAGATGAGATAGGGGATTCATTTTATATACCTTATCCTTGAAGAGATTTAGGTTTTACACCTGTTATCAACCTCATCTTCTGAAATGATTCCTTTGGAAATAGTTTAGTGAATATATCAGTAACCTGCTCCTTTATAAAAAATAAATCTATATTTAGTTCATTTATTTAAACATGAACTTTTATTAAGTTATATTTAATATCAATGTACATAGATTGAGAATGTTTCACTATATTTCTAGTGAGATTTATAGAACTTTGATTATCATAACCCAAGAGAAGGGGAAACATCACATCAACTAACAAATCTTTCAGCCCTGTCTTCATCCATATTAACAGTGTTTCATATTTAGTGGATAATATATACTCATATTATTTAGAGCTAAGAGTCACTAAATTTTGCTTCTTTTTATTCCAAATCACACATATTTCCACAAAGAATAAAATCCCACCAGATGTGGATCTTCTGTTATCAACAAAACCTTCCCAATCTACATTTGTGTAAAAAATTAGATCAATCATTACTATGATACTATATTTTTTTCTGAAATGAATTTTGACATTAATATATCTAATAATTATTTTTCCATCCATAAGATATGGAACTTTTGGTGAACTTTGATACTTAGAAAAAATTGTAACACCATACAATATATCTACCATTGAAGCTGTTAGATATAGTATGATTCTAATAAAATTATTAAATTATTTAGGATCAACTTAATTTCCTTGAATATCTTTTGAAAACTTCATTCTCACTAAAATGGATATATAAACAATATTTGAGTCTTCCATACCAAATTTATTCTGTAGTTCCTTGGCATACTTATCTTGAGATAGAAAAATTTACTTTTTCTTTTGATATATTTGTAAGCTAAGAAGGTATTTCATTTCACCTAGAATAAAAATTTCAAATAATATCTTCATATACTTAATAATATTTTAAAAAATTTATTCATAATTCCTTAAGAATATGATATCATAAACATAATCAATCACAATTAGGAAAACCTCTTGATTTTATTTTATATAGAGGTTTCTATCAACTCTTCCTTTCCAAAAATTCAACTTCTTTAAGAAATTATTTAGTTTATAATACCAATATCTAGGAGTTTTATTTAACCCATAAAAACCCTTATTCAACTTTCAAATATATAATTCATCTCGAACAAGCAAAAAATCACATGTTTTATCAATATAAACTTCTTTATAGAGCTCTCCATTGAGAAAAAAATGACATAAAATCCATCTAGAATATATTATATCTTTATTGTGAAATGATATAAAGAAATATTATGATAGTTTCTAGCCTTTATAATAGGGAAAATTCTTCATAAAAATAAATTCCTTTTACCCATGAGTAATATTTATAGACCATTCATGCGTTGTTTCTTATCACTTAACCATTTTCATTCAACTTGTTTCATAAAACCCATTTTTTTCCAATCACATTCGTATTTTTTGGTTTGGGTATAATTTCCCATGAATAATTATTATAAATTTGATTCAATTATTCATTTATAGAATTAATACACTCTTTATGATCTAAATTTTCTTTAACATATATTGGATAAACCTACAAATACAAAGAGGTATGTGAGGCTATACTTGATGTTCTTTTGGTTTGAACCTGCTTTTGTTGTTCAACAATGATATTTTGGACCTCCACTTACTTCCTCATCCATGGATAAGATGAATGTAATTTTCCCTCATCACCTGAAATAAATGAGTTAGAATCTTTATATTTTAAAACCTCTATATTATAACTTTTCTAAAGAACTTTTTCATGTTACTTAACAACAACCACTTCATCTTGATTTCCTATCATATATATAATTGACTATGAAAATTTTATATCAGAATGTTCTAACACTTACACATCAACATAGTCAATAATATTTATTATTTCTTTATTATAGAACCTGAATCCTCCACCAATAAGTGGGTATCCAAGAAATATACCATCAATATATCTTTGACGAAACTAATGAATATTTTCACCTTTTAATCTTATAATATAGGGACTTTCAAACACCCTTAGGTATTTCAAACTTAGGGTTTATTTATAATATATCTCATAAGAATTCATATAAGAGTTTTTCCTATAGAAAAATTGATTTTAAATGTGAACTAATACTCTAACATCTTGTATAAAAAAGAATCTAGAAGTATCATGTTCAGTAAGAATAGTTTGATCCATCTCAACCAAACTTCTATTTCTTATTTCATCGACAAAATTATATTATGGTGTACATGGTGCACTAAATTAATAATGAATTGCATTATTTTAAAGATAATATTTAAACTTTCCATTTTTATATTCTTTACCATTATCAGTTAAAATATTCTTTACAAAATATCCACATTCCTTTTCTTCACACCCACAAGAACATAGTTATTTACAAGGTTCACAAATCAATAAGAGTAACTATTCTTTTTTATTTTTAATAAATAATCCAAGACCACACAAACACTATAAAAAACATTTTAGTGGTTAAAAATACCAAATAATTTATATTAATTTCTTATAACTATAGTCCTTTGAAAGTGTATATTCTCATCACACAAATAATATGAAATAATAATTTTTGTGGCAATAAAAGAACCTTCACCAAAAGGCTTAAAAATTTTCACTACACTACTTGAAATTTATTTACAATTTCATTATTTTAAGTTCTTATTCTTCCTCCACACTTTCTTTCACATTAGTGAGAAATAATTTCTCTATCCAGTATAAATACATCTAGTAAAATCTATATAATATACTAAGTTTGGTACACCTATTATATGATATACTTAGTCTGATAACCTATTTTTTCGATACCAATTAATAGAAATTTTTCTGGTAATACCTTATCAATTTCTATAGAATCTAAAGTTTTTACTAGATAACTCTTAATAACATTAGTCAACACTACAATTATTCAGCAATTCACCCAGTAGAAAAAAACTGAAAAATATTTTCTCAACGCTCTTTATCCCCTTTATATAGAACAAATTTATCCAAAAACTTTGGGAGTAGTTTGAAATTTAAAATTAGAGTTCTCACTCAAACTCTAAACACCCCTCTCAAATATTTCTATGTTTTACTGCCTTCAAACCTACACACAAATAGGATTTGATATTATTTTTAGGAACTTTCCTTAAATCTTGGCATCAAAGATCTCTTCAAACATTCCTAAAATATTGGATAGAATAATGATTCTTAATTCATGATTATTTTAGTGTTGAATTTTAAAATCCACATCATAAAATTTAATTACTTTACAAAAAACTCTATAAATTTTCTCAAACATCATTTATCTAATAAATCTTCATATAAAATTATTTTTCAGGTAATTATCCAGCCGATACCACTTTATAGAAATTAATATGTATGATATATTCATAGAATTACTCCATTCATTAACCTTATAAGGTTATTCTATTTATGAAATTTATTTTCCCATTAAAACTTTGTAAAAGATTCTATAAAAATTTCTCCATCTGATGATCTTCACATGTTTCATCTGTCTAATGATTTTTTAGAAAACTTACGTCTAATCATTTAGAGACTTATTTATGTATCCTGTACTTGTAAACCTATATTAGATGAACTCAAAAAGTTTCATTCAACTGAAATTCCTCACTTCACATATTTATATATGTAAAATTATATTTTATAGACATTATATATATCTTCATTCGACACTAATTCATCCACAACTTCCAAAAAACTTCTATTTTTCTAAGAACCATAGTTCCACCATGTTCCACCAAATTATTGCTTCATCAAACTTTAGATAGAATCATAAATATAATTATAAAATCATGGTGTTTGGAACTTTTAATATCATCAAATAATCTCCTAAATTTTCTTTATTGAAAATATATATCTGATAGAATTTTGAATATAATTGAATAAACATTTAGTGTCACACTTTTTTTGATCACTTCTTTCCATTAGACTTTATACATTAGACACATATATATTTTTTTGAAAAAATATTTACCAAAAATTGATAAGGAAGGATTAATATTTTAAAGTGATTTATTTTCTACAATAAAATACAATATATAATAAATACTTATTCCTTCATAACCATATTCTTCTTAAAACAACATGTCAAAGCTTCTTGGTCTCAACAATTTATATTTAAAATTTTTATTTTATACCTATAGGGAAAATAAATCCCTATAAGAACCTATAAATTTGGTTCTAGTACTGAAAATATAATGATTAAAAGATATATATGAGGTTGGGTGATGATCTGTCTTGGATGACATGGTCAGACCGAGGCCAGTCTTTACATTGATAATGAGGTAGAGAATTTGTGGTGTTGGGAATTGGATTTTTGTTTGACCTATTGGACTGTTTGGGGTATTTCAACATTGGGGGAGTGTCAGGTATTGAGTAGACCAAATCATGGGATACTAAAGAGAAGTTTGAGATTGTGCTAAAATGGTTTAATAACTTCTATATGTTGAGTATTTTCACTAAAGCACCTACCAAAATGTGATGAATTTTACTACGCTATGGCGTGTGTCTTCCTATTGAAGGTGTTGGGGTGTAACAGAAGCCCTCAAACACTTGCCCACCAATGGTTTTTTATTGATTTATTCATATTTATACTCATAATTAGTGAATAATATCCCTAGAATCCTCAAAGGTATGATCTTTCACATATAATTTATAATTGATTTATTTAAATAAGAATGAACTCAGCTTTCAATTCCTTCATCATTTTTTAATAAGTTAACATCTTTCTGTTGTACTAATTTTGTGAAAAAGGATCCAAATATATAATCCCTATACCAGTGATCCACACATACTCTACTAACCTTGGAACATCATCATAGAATTTCCTGGTACTAGTGTGGACAATCCACACCACTTGCATAATTCACCACTGATTGTAATAAGAATTCATTTGGAGCATGAATTATTTTTATGGACATCTTGAGTATTTGAGAGGGAAGAGAAGTATTAAATTTCTCTATTCTTGATAGCATTCTTGATAGATTTATCTTTAGGTCCTTAGAGAATTCTCTTGAGATAATTTTTTGTGCACAACAACATATCACCCTAGAAATGATATAATTGGATTTATATAGCTAGGTTTATAGAATATGTTACTGCACAAAGTCCCTTACCTAATCTATTAATACTTAGATAACCCCACACCAAATGATAATAATAATATAATTAACATTCACAATACTCATAGATAATTCTGAGATTCTTTCTTAAATAAATACATTAATATTTATTTAAATGATATTAAATATATCATTTTCACCAGACCCTTAACTCAACCCTTAATTCCTCCTTGATATTTATCGAATCACGAATCAGAAATATTTATTTAAATAAATTACTATTTTTTAATTATTAAATAAATAAATAAATAAATATTATATTCACTAAAATTGTGAAAAAATATTAATTTAATATCAAAATCACATATTTATTCTTTTGAATAATTGGTCACTAATTATGTGAGTTGAACTAAAATAAAATTATTATTATTATTTTGAAATTGAGAATAATATTTATTATAATATTTAAATCATATTGAATTTATTTTTGGTTATAAATATACTTAGTGTGTGACCCTCTAAGAATATTTCTTAGTGGCATTAGGCGAACTCACCTAAAGTCATAGGTTAGCATCTAGCAATACTTCAAGACACCCATAAAGAAAAAAGTTAATTGTCACAATTACAATAACCTCATATGAACATTAACAATTTAATATAATCCCTTTGTCATAATATCTTTTCAAATGGGTTTCATTGCATGTTCCATCAACTGATATGCTTGATATATTTTCTTAGACTTGAATGAAATTAACTCATCAATAAAATCATCATGGATCTATACTTTAGAAGATAGTTTCATTACAATCAAAGGGCCTGATATATTTACTTCCATTAACTTGGATGGGAAAAATAGTTTCTTGAATTACTCATTAATTACATATCACTCTTTACACAACCAATGCATCCTAACAGTTTAGTAGGTCCTATAATATTTTACACACTTTTTCCCCTCCAAAGGGCTCCGCATGTTGTTTTTTTTTGATATTTTTGTAATTTTTTAGTAACCCATACTATAATTTGTTTTTTTTCTTAAACTATTATATTATTTCCATATCAATAACATAATATATCACCCTAGTCTCATATTTCTTGACTTACAAGGCTCTATCACACACTTATATAAGTCTTTTAAATTTATTCCTTAGTTGTAAAACTCTTGATATTTCTTACATGGATTGTTCAACCCTAACATAGTTAGCATTAAATATTATATAACACATTATTCTTATATTTTATGATATGTAACATTTCAAGTTATTTATGATTCATACTTACAAATATGTCGACTGACTATTAAATAGAATTTACATTTCTCATTTCGATCTTAATTGAGAGGTTCACTTACTTAGTCACACTCAATATTCAGATATCAAGAAACACCGTGACACAACTATTGTGTATCACTTATGTGATTGAATTTTAATACTATAGAATATGATAAATTTTTTGTTTTCTTCTATATATATAAAAAATAAAAACCAAATTATTTTTTGTCTGATTAAACTTATTTTAAAATTAATTAATTTAATAATGTAAGTATTTAAGCTAAATTAAGAATTAATATCTAAAAAAAATTCCAAAATGGTTTGGAAAAGTATTTTCACAAACTAAACCGGGGAACCCTTTATCCGAGAACTTGAGATAGAAAATGATAAGTCTCGAGGGGAATTTTCAATCCTCACAGGATAGTAATTAATTTCAGGTAATCAAGAAAAACACTTGGGAATGATTTCACCTATAATTTAAATATAAAACAGAAAATAGGATCCTCTCAAGAAACCAAAAAAGTGTTTCCATATATTGAAAATCCATGCATAAATATAGTAAGTGATTTAAATATAAATCAAACCAAATGAGGAACCAAGAAAATAAAAAAAATCATCTTCAAATAAATACAAACTAGGTCATTTCCCAAGATACATTAGGAAAACCAAATTAGCTGATACATCCATGAAATAAAATAAAACCTAAGTACCAACTGTCATCTCCCCCTGAATATAATGCCACTATATATATATAATACTCCCACTCCATGAGTGATCAAAAAATAGAATATGAACCTATAAGAAAAATAAATCAGTCTGTAGACACTCTATGGTGCAAGTAGGTGTGAGTAGAAAACTTCCAATTAGATTTCACCAAAGAGTCCATGTGTTTCCTTTTTCCAAAAATCCAAGAAAAACCATTTTTATATATAGTAATTTAAAATTGTTTTTCAAATATTTTTTTCTTAAAACCAAATACATGAGAATTTCAAAATTCCATTTTTGAAAACCAAATGATGCTTGGAACCAAATAAACAACATTAAAATAAAAATATATTTGAAAATGTAATTTTTAAAATAGTTTCCAAATAATTTTTATAAAAATATATAAATAGAATCAACAATAAAATAAACATAAATTGAATAGCTATGACTAAGACATTAATAATCCAAAGAAACAAGTAACTAAATAAACCATGTACATAACCCAAAATAAGGGTAACAACCTAGATTTTTATAAAGGTATAAATTATTTGTTTTTTGATTTAAATTAATTATTTTATCCTAGTAAATGTTACCTATGGCATAAGGAAGGTCTTGAGAGTGTCGGAGGATTATTCAGATCTTAGAACTCCATGTTATGGAGAAAAAAGGGGAGGCACACGGTTTGACCAAACCATGCACTGGGTGCTGCACAATATGAAAAACTATGTTCGGTGGTATAGGTCTCTACAGAGGAAATCACATGGGATAAGCATGGTTAGACAAACCATTCTCCCCAACTATGCTCTTAAATTATCCATTGGATAGTGTAAGTCCCATGGTTGGCACACGGTTCGGCCAAACATGTGGCCAAAGGGTGTACCCTTTAAAACTTAGGTGAAAAGACCCCCTTTCCCATCTTATCCTTAAGTAGCCTTATTTTCTTTCCCCCCTCCCTCTTTTTTCTAGTATAACACACACTAACGAGTCCTCCTCCATTCCTAATCAAGACATAAAGATAACTTCTCCATCCTACCTCTATTTTCATCACCACTTATCACATTGAACCCCTAATAGTAAAATCTATAATCCTCTTACTTTCTTTCTTCATTTGTCTCACTATCTTTTGTGCTACTTTTATGTGAGCCAATACGCTCTATTTATAGGGAATTTTTCTGTTTCATTTATTTATTCTATTCTACTTCAAAAATAAAGCCGATATTGGATTAGGTGTCATCCATAGGCCTAAGGTATATAGTATAATAATTTTCCCAAAATATTTAGGTATTTTTATAGCTTTTTTATATTGTGTCTCACACAAAAAATTTTGCGCGATGCCTTAAAATTACATTCCTCTTTTTAAATTAAATTAACCATATTAAGATACCCCTTATATCCTTGGCAAATAGTTATAGTATTTATACTTCATTGTATTTCACCACTTTGGGTGTGTTGAATAATTTCCCTCCTTGATATAATTGTTAAATTGTAAAAACATCATTTAAGTGGTTTGGATTGACCTTGAAATGAATTTACCTTGATTTCTAAATTAAATGGTTAAATTAATTAAATGAAAGTGAGTGAAAAGTCCATGTCACATGTTTTAAAATTTATTATCAAATTGTATAATTTTTTATTCCCATGGAAAGATGGGGATAAATTATTGTAAATGATTTAAATGAAAATTCCATATTATTATTATGTTATGGACCTAGATATTGGTCAATGGAAAATGTTTAAGGATTTTTTTGAGCATGGTTTCTAATTCTACCTTACATCAGGTGATGAGAAAGGCTTCTCAAATCATTTACTTTTACTTGAATGATAGGAATGACATTCCACTTTCCCTTGCATCAAGTGTTGGGAATGAAGACTCACACCACTATCTAGAGTGATGAGCATGATGTCTCAAATTCTCATGAGATTCAATGATAATACTCTTGATAGAGCATATTTCTTATTAGACTATGTATGGATGCCTGAGTTACACCTCAGGCATAGTTAGAACCTAATATCTCTGTATATGCCTATATATGTCCTTATATATATAGTGTCTATACATATATACATATTATTTTTAGTTAATTACAAACAGAATAACATGGTAAACTAAGATCATACTTATCCTAAACTATGCCAAAGTAGGTAGAGTCCACCACATGTCTTATAGGAACCTGATCTAAATAGTATTTAGTTTACAACATCTTTTATTATTTTTTAAACCTACACACTACAATGCTATATCCACTATCTAGATTATTTTGTACACTTTTGGTGGTGCCCTACTGATTTTATCTCACACCTTGCTCATGACACCCATAGTAATCGAATAGACTTTATGATTGCATGTGTGGATAATGTCAAGCACCCTGTCATTGATGCTTGATCTATCTTGATTATAACTTAGATCATGGGGTAATAGGAGAAGATTTATTTTGTTCTTTTTTAATTTTGTAGATCATTTTATTTATGATTTTACTCTATATCCTCTGTATTTTCCATTTTCAACATCAGCATGCCATGAAATCATTTTTTATATGACTCATCCTATAGTCTTATTATTTATTATTACTACATGTATGTTTCTCTTCCACTGTTTATTATTGTTCTTTCTTCCACTGTGTTGAAAATTATATTATATTTCCACTATTTCTCTCTATTATTATCACCAATATTCCACTCTAATAATAGAGGGTATAGTTTCCCCACCATACCACCATAGACCCTCACTTCTAGTCAAAATACTCTGGCATATAGAGAGGAATACTTGAGTCCATGTAACCCACTAGCCCGGGGAAAATTTTTAGTGGATTTTGGGTTGGGTTGTTACAAAGTGATATCATAGGACCTTTATTTTCCTTTTGTATTAATGTTTGGGCCCTATTCAGGAGAATAATAATATGTTGGAATTTGGTAATGAGACTATTCCTGAGAGTATCTAACCCACATATAGAGGAAAAACAAAATTAACTAGGATAAGATATATTTTTTAGTTTGCGCCTATTAATGTTTCACAGATTTCACTATTGGGATACACACATGTTTTTTGATTTTATTATTATTGATTATACTATTATTATAGATTTCCCTTTTCCTTGATCTACTATGTAAAGAATGTATCATCTCATGAATCATACTAGGAACTTTAAGATTCACATTCCATGCATTTTTCCATGCCACATTTACTTACTGCATGCATTTACTGCTACATATATTATGAGTTTTTTTATTGTTATATAAATTTAAATGTGCTAAAAATTATTGTAGGGATACAATAATTGGATTAATTATAGTTTCTGTATCAATCTAAATAATGTTTCACCATATAGATTTATGATTAAACCTTAATTAACCAATTTTACCATGTCTTATCCATGAACCCGAGGTTCCATGGGTTAAAACATTAGTTGATTTGATTACTTGATTTCCAATGGTTATTTATGAAGCATGAAATTATATAAATTTAGAATAGTAAATCATTTAATCAAAAAATTTATTATGACCTATTGCATCCTAATACTATATGTAAGGACTAGGCTGTAGTTACATGATGTTTTAAATACAATTTATATAGAATATGGATTTCAAAAATTGGGAATGGTCAAACATATAACTGGATCATGATATATTTACATACACATAAATGAGTATGAATTTAAAATAAAGAAAGATCTTAAAATAAATGGTTACCATTAAATGGGGATGGAAATTATAAATTAAAGGGTGTTTTCCTATAAAACTTTAATTTTAAACTCCATATACTGGGACCTTAGTCATGTGATTCAAGACCTAGAACTAAACACGACCTCAATAGTGGGTTGTTTGGGGTGCCTCTTATGACCCGTATATTCTTATATAGTCTCCCTTTAGCACCTAGACCTGGATTAGGGGTAGGAAGAGAGGTGTTAATCAGAAGTAAGGCTTGTACCTGTCATAATCATCTATCTATGATATCTTAACTATTTAATTCTCTTATGAGGTGTGTGTTTGGAATTATAGAATCATGCCTCCAAGATGAACTTGAATCATACACTAGGAGTGTGGTGATGACCATGCTCCGGAGGAGGTGGGACCGAAGATTTCAATGTTACCTAACATAGTTCCACCTATGGCACCACCTTCTATTCTTGACTTGGGAAATGACACCCAGTTTTGAGAGGTTTCATTCATATAATATAGTATATGAACGGAATTTCTCAACCTTCCATGAATATGGGAGATTTGATGTGGGAGTTCGAGCAACAACATCCAACTATGTTTTCAAGGGATAGTGCCCCTCAGGGTGCTAAGACATGACTTGAGGCAAGGATTTCTATATTCGAGCATCTAAAGATGCCTATAGAGAGGTGGTTCAACATTTATACTTAAATGTTTCATGGTTCTTCCAATAAATGATGGAATGTCATACCCAGGTAGAGAGACATCATGAAATGATCTGGAGGGAATTATACATTGTATTATGTGATTACTTATTTACAAATAAATTGAGAGCTGACCGGTCTATAGAGTTCATGAAATTAAAATAGGTATCTATTTCTATAATGGAATATTTTCCCATTTTATTGATATTTAGAGACCCACACTCACTCTATCCAGTGACAAGATCATGACTGTGAGGCAATTTGAGGATGAGATTGTATGCACCATTTGATCGCAGCTTAATATTTTCTCATTGACTAATATTTTTGAGATTTTCAACCAGGCCCTCATTACCAAAAAAAATTCAAGGGAAGAAAAAGGTGTGATATAGTGTGGTTAATCACCCAGACATGGTTTTAATTTGTTTAGTGTAAAGAAACATCACTTTGAGGTTACTTTTTGGGGCATTGGTAGTCAAACCACTCATACTAATAGTTTCATTATATGTCATCAGCATGAGAATCCAGTGTATACAAAAACCTAGTGCATGAGAGTCCTAGTTGAATGTAGAGGAAGAAATAGTATGCTCCATATGTAGAATTTCTGTAAGAAATTTTCACCAGTGCCTAGTGAGATAGGATCTACACTGATTCCACATTTCCGAGTGGTGCTATTAAAACCTCTCCAAGAAGGAAATTAGAGTACTATCGACCACTCAGGCTATAGTGGAAGTCAAGAAAAAGGGAACCAGACTTCGGATTCACAATGCTGGATGAGTAGTCAAGCTCAAGGTTATTTGGTTGCGTCTTAGGGCCATAGTATAGGCAAGTTACATGTAGTGAAACCTATACCAGAAGAGAATATCATTAGGACTTATATATTTAGAGTTACTATAATAGTGGCCTCTACTCTAGTATCTGAATTGTTTGATATAGGTGCATCACACTCTTTTATATCTAAAGAAAATATAGAGAGTTTGGGATTTCAGATAAAGTAATTATATGGAATTATGAAACTCAATACCTTATTGGGTATCCGATCATAGAGTGTTCTCTGATTCAAGGAATGTACCATTGAGATAGGTAGTTACTTGTTTGTGTATAATCTTTTCATCCTCAAAATTTCAAGGTTTGATATAATTTTTGGTATGGATTTTTTAGTTTCATATCGATCTCATATTGATTTTTATCACTAGAAGGTTATGTTTACAACACCATAGGTATGTAGAGATACTTACATGGGAGAATGGGAAGTCTATATGACTCGAGATGGACCTGATAATTAGGGGTTGGGCATAATGACAAATCAAAATTCTAGTATCTTCTTAGATGACCAAGGAATATGGCCTACCAATTTCCATATTGTGTTATATCATTTCATGGATGTATTCCCTGATGGATTTTCTAAGCTACCTCTCATGAGATTGGTAGAATTAAATATTGATCTAGTGTTGGTAGAGGGACCAATGTACATTACTCTTTATAGGATGACACCTATGGAGATTTTGGTGCTCAATAAGCAGTTGTAAGACATAAAAAATAATGGTTTTACTTGACCTAGTACCTCACCATGTGTTTTATCAGTCCTTTTTTCCAATAAGGAAGACAATACCCTTAGTATTTCTGTTGATTATTTATGGATTAAACAACTCACAGTTAAGATTCAATATCGACTTCCTTGAATAGAATACATCTTTGATCATATTTTGAGGAGTGAGGGTGTTTTTTAAGATTGATTTGTGGTCAGGTTACCACAAGGTGCATGTTAAGCCTTAATTCATACTTTACACAACTTTCTAAATAAGGTATGGTCTTTATGAGTACCTGGTAACGTCGTTTGGTCTCATGAAAATTTTCATGTCCCTGAGGAATCAGGTTTTCTACCTATATCTAGATTCATTCATTTTAGTATTTATGGATGAAAACTTGATGTATTCTTGCACTCAAAATAACCATAAAAACATCTTAATATCATTATAAATACAATAAGAGAGAACCAAATTTAAAAAAATCTCACCAAATTCCACTTTTGGATTGACAAATTACACTTTCTGGGTCATATCATCGTAGATAAAAGAGTATATATAGACCCGATGATGGAAAGTGGTGTAGTTTACTAGGAGAATACCAAGAACATATTTGATATAAAAAGTTTTCTTGGGGATGTTTGAGTATTAAATATTTTTTATTCAATAATTTTCACACTGAGAAGTGCCTCTTACAGGCCTGCATAAGAAGGGTGTGAAATTTTTATGGTTTGAGGTGTGTGAGAAAGTATTTGAGGAGTTAAAGCGAAGACTGAATTTAGTGATGATAATGATTGTGCTAGAGCCTGAAAAAATCTATACAGTTTCTTTTGATTAATTGGGAATCAGTATAGAAGTAGTTCTAATACAATAATATTGAGTCATGGAATACATGCTTCATCAGTTGAGACCACATGAGAGTAATTACCTAACACAAAATCTCGATTTAGCAACTATTTTTCATGCCTTACATTATTGGAATAATTATTTTCTTAGAGATCATTTCATGGTTTATACGGATCATAAAATCTTCAAATATATATTTACACAGCGTGATTTGAATCTCAGGCAGTGTATGTGGGTTGAATACCTACAATCCATTAATTTTGATCTTGACTATACGACTAGGAAGGGAAATGAAGTAGTCAATTATTTGATCCATAAGACTTAGACTCAGAAATTTATGGAGGCCAGTGGTGAGTGGAAACTTATAGACTTATTTTTATAGATGCATGTTGAGTTTTAGGAGAGTCATGATTGGAAATTCCTCTTATCCTTATCAAAGACCTCTACCCTTCTAGAACTATTAAAAATGAAATAACTTTTAGATCTTGAGGGCCTTGTCCTGAGGAAGAGTGTTTCATATGAGGATTCATTTCCTGGTTAGATTGTGGATGAGGATGAGACCTTACACATATATGGGTGTGTCTGGGTTCCATCAGACATCTGAGAGGAATTGATGTGGGAATATCATTCCTTAGTTTGGGAAGTACATCTTAGTGTTACCAATATGTACCAAGACTTATGTTGCCAGTATTGGTGGCTTGGTATGATACGAGAGATATCCTACTTTATCACTCGATGTTCCACTGATAACCTATTTTTTCGATACCAATTAATAGAATTTTTTTCCTAGTAATACCTTATCAATTTATATAGAATCTAAATATTTTACTAGATATATCTTAATAACATTAGTCAACACTACAATTCTTCAGCAATTCACCCAGTAGAAACAGACTGAAAAATATTTTCTCAACGCACTTTATCCCCTTTATGTAGAACAAATTTATCCAAAAACTTTGGGAGTAGTGTGAAATTTAAAATTAGAGTTATCACTCAAACTCTAAATGTCCCTCTCAAATATTTCTATGTTTTACCGCCTTCAAACCTGGAGACAAATAGGATTCGATATTATTTTTAGGAACTTTCCTTAAATCTTGGCATCAAAGATATCTTCAAACCTTCCTAAAATATTGGATAGAATAATGATTCTTAATTCATGATTATTTTAGTGTTGAATTTTAAAATCCACATCATAAAATTTAATTACTTTACAAAAAACTTTATAAATTTTCTCAAACCTCATTTATCTAATAAATCTTCATATAAAATTCTTTTTTAGGTAATTCTCCAAATGATACCACTTTATTGAAATTACTATGTATGATATATTCATAGAATTACTCCATTCATTAACCTTATAAGGTTATTCTATTTATGAAATTTATTTTCCCATTACAAATTTGTAGGAGATTATATAAAAATTTCTCTATATGATTATCTTCACATGTTTCATCTGTCTAATGATTTTTTAGAAAACTTACGTCTAATCATTCAGAGACTTATTTATGTATCCTATACTTGTAAACCTATATTAGATGAACTAAAAAAGGTTCATTCAACTCAAATTCCTCACTTCACATATTTATATTTGTAAAATTATATTTTATACACTTTATATATCTCTTAATTTGACACTAATTCATCCACAACTTCCAAAAAACTTCTATTTTTCTAAGAACCATAGTTCCACCATGTTCCACCAACTTATTACTTCATCAAAATTTAGATAGAATCATACATATAATTATAAAATCATGATGTTTGGAAATTTTAATATCATCAAATAATCGCCTAACTTTTCTTTATTGAAAATATATATCTGATAGAATTTTGAATATAATTTAATAAACATTTAGTGTCACAATTTTTTTGATCACTTATTTCCATTAGACTTTATCCATTAGAATCACATATATTTTTTTTGAAACAATATTTACCAAAAATTGATAAGGAAGGATTAATATTTTCATGTGATTTATTTTCTACTATAAAAGAAAATATATAATAAATCCTTATTCCTTCATAACCATATTCTTCTTAAAACAACATGTCAAATCTTCTTGGTCTCGACAATTTATATTTAAATTTTTTATTTTATACATATAGGGAAAAATAAATACCTAGAAGAACCTATAAATTTGGTTCTAGTCATGAAAATATAATGATTAAAAGATATATATGAGGTTGGGTGATGATCTGTCTTGGATGACATGGTCAGACCGAGGCCAGTATTTACATTGATAATGAGGTAGAGAATTTGTGGTGTTGGGAATTGAATTTTTGTTTGACCTATTGGACTGTTTAGGGTATTTCAACATTGGGGGAGTGTCAGGTATTGAGTAGACCAAATAATGGGATACTAAAGAGAAGTTTTAGATTGTGCTAAAATGGTTGAATACCTTCTATATGTTGAGTATTTTCACTAAACTTACCAAAATGTGGTGAATTTTACTACGCTATGGTGTGTGTCTTCCTGTTGAAGGTGTTGGGGTGTAACATAAGATCTCAAACCCAAGCCCACCAATGGGTTTTTATTGATTTATTCATATTTATACTCATAAGTTAGTGAATAATATCCCTAGAATCCTCAAAGGTAGGATCTTTCACATATAATTTATAATTGATTTATTTAAATAAGAATGAACCCAGCTTTGAATTCCTTCATCATTTTTTAATAAGTTAAAATCTTCTTGTTGTACTACTTTTGTGACAAAGGATCCAAATATATAATCCCTATACCAGTGATCCACACATGATCTACTAACCTTGGAACATCATCGTAGAATTTCATGGTACTAGCGTGGACAATTCACACCACTTGCATAATTCACTACTGATTGTAATAAGAATTCATTTGGAGCTTGAATTATTTTTATAGATCTATTGAGGACTTGAGAGGGAAGAGAAGTATTAAATTTCTCTATTCTTGAGAGCATTCTTGATAGATTTATCTTTAGGTACTTAGAGAATTCTCTTGAGATAATTTTTTGTGCACAACAACATATCACCCTAGAAATGATATAATTGGACTTATATAGCTAGGTTTATAGAATATGTTACCGCACAAAGTCCATTACCTAATCTATTCATACTTATATAACCCCACACCAAATAATAATAATAATATAATTAACATTCACAATACTCATAGATAATTATGAGATTCTTTCTTAAATAAATACATTAATATTTATTTAAATGATATTAAATATATCATTTTCACCAGACCCTTAACTCGACCCTTAATTACTCCTTGATATTTATCGAATCATGAATCATGAATATTTATTTAAATAAATTAATATTTTGTAATTATTCATTAAATAAATAAATAAACATTATATTCACTAAAATTGTGAAAAAATATTAATTTAATATCAAAATCACATATTTATTCTTTTGAATAATTGGTGACTGATTATGTGAGTTGAACTAAAATCAAATAATTATTATTATTTTGAACTTGAGAATAATATTTATTATAATATTAACATCATATTGAATTTATTTTTGGTTCTAAATATACTTAGCGTGTGAACCTCTAATAATATTTCTTAGTGGCATTAGGAGAAATCACCTAAAGTCATAGGTTAGCATCTGGAAACACTTCAAGACACCCATAAAGAAAAGAGTTAACTGTCACAATTACAATAAACTCATATGAACATTAAAAATTTAATATAATCCCTTTGTTATAATATCTTTTCAAATGGGTTTCATTGCATGTTCCATCAACTGATATGCTTGATATATTTTCTTAGACTTGAATGAAATTAACTCATCAATAAAATCATCATGGATCTATACTTTAGAAGATAGTTTCATTACAATCAAAGGGCCTGATATATTTACTTCCCTTAACTTGGATGGGAAAAATAGTTTCTTGAATTACTCATTAATTACATATCACTCATGAAACAACCAATTCATCCTAACAATTTAGTAGGTCCTATAATATTTTACTCACTTTTTCCCCTCCAAAGGGCTCCACATGTTGTTTTTTTCGAGATTTTTGTAATTTTTTAGTAACCCATACTATAATTTGTTTTTTTACTTAAAATATTACATGATTTCCATATCAATAATATCATAGATCACCCTAGTCTCGTATTTCTTGACTTACACGGCTCTATCACACACTTATATGATCCTTTAATTTTATTCCTTAGTTGTAAAACTCTTGATCTTTCTTACATGGATTGTTCACCCCTAACATAGTTAGCATTCATTATTATATAACACATTATTATTATATTTTAAGGTATGTAAAATTTCAAGTTATTTATGATTCATACTTACAAAGATGTCGACTGACTATTAAATAGAATTTACATTTCTCAATTCAATCTTAAGTGAGAGGTTCACTTACTTAGTCACACTCAATATTCAGATATCAAAAAACACCGTTACACAACCTTTGTGTATCACTTATGTGATTGAAGTTTAATACTATAGAATATGATAAAAGTTTTGTTTTCTTCTATATATATAAAAAATAAAAACCAAATTATTTTTTTTCTGATTAAACTTATTTTAAAATTAATTAATTTAATAATGTAAGTATTTAAGCTAAATTAAGAATTAATATCTAAAAAAAATTCCAAAAAGGTTTGGAAAAGTATTTTCACAAACCAAACCAGGGAACCCCTTATCCGGGAACTTGAGATAGACCATGACAAGGACCGAGGGGCATTTTTAATCCTCACAGGCTAGTAATTAATGTCAGGTAATCAAGAAAAACACTTGGGAATGATTTCACCTATAATTTTAATATAAAACAGAAAATAGGATCCTCTCAAGAACCCAAAAAGGTGTTTACATATATTGAAAATCCATGCATAAATATAGTAAGTGATTTAAATATAGATCAAACCAAATGAGGCACCAAAAAAATAAAAAAAATCATCTTCAAATAAATACAAACTAGGTCATTTCCCAAGATACATTAGGAAAACCAGATTGGCCGATACATCCATGAAATAAAATAAAACCTAAGTACCAACAGTCATCTCCCCATGACTATATTTCCACTCTATATCTATAATACTCCCACTGCATGAGTGATCCAAAACTAGAATATGAACCTATAAGAAAAATAAATCAGTCTATAGACACTCTATAGTGCAAGTAGGGTGTGAGTATAAAATTTCCAATAGGATTTCACCAAAGAGTCCATGTGTTTCCTTTTTCCAAAAATCCAAGAAAAACCATTTTTATATATAGTAATTTAAAATGGTTTTTCAAATATTTTTTTCTTAAAACCAAATACATGAGAATTTCAAAATTCCATTTTTGAAAACCAAATGATGCTTGGAACCAAATAAACAACATTAAAATAAAAATATATTTGAAAATGTAATTTTTAAAATAGTTTCCAAATAATTTTTATAAAAATATATAAAGAGAATCAACAATAAAATAAACATAAATTAAATAGCTATGTCTAAGACATTAATAATCCAAAGAAACAAGTAACTAAATAAACCATGTACATAACCCATCATAAGTGTAACAACCTAGATTTTTGTAAAGGTATAAATTATTTGTTTTTTGATTTAAATTAATTATTTTGTCCTAGTAAATGTTACCTATGGACTAAGGAAGGTCTTGAGAGTGTCAGAGGCTTTTTCAGATCTTAGAACTCCATGTTATGGAGAAAAAAGGGGAGGCACATGGTTTGACCAAACCATGCACTGGGTGCTGCACAATATGAAAAACTATGTTAGGTGGTATAGGTCTCTACAGAGGAAAGCACATGGGATAAGCATGGTTAGAAGAACCATGCTCCCCAACTGTGCTCTTAAATTATCCATTGGATAGTGTAAGTCCCAAAGTTGGCACACGGTTCGGCCAAACATGTGTCCAAAGGGTGTAACCTTTAAAACTTAGGTGAAAAGACCCCCTTTCCCATATTATCCTTAAGTAGCCTTATTTTCTTTTCCCCCTCTCTCTTTTTTCTAGTATACCACACACTAAAGAGTCCTCATCCATTCCTAATCAATACATATTGATAACTTCTCCACCCTACCACTATTTTCATCACCACTTATCACATTGAATCCCTAACTATAATATCTATAATCCTCTTACTTTCTTTCTTCATTTGTCTCGCTATCTTTTGTGATACTTTTATGTGAGCTAATACGCTCTATTTCTAGGGAATTTTTATATTTCATTTATTTATTCTATTATACTTCAAAAATAAAGCCGATATTGGATTAGGTGTCATCCATAGGCCTAAGGTATATAGTATTTTAATTTTACCAAAATATTTAGGTATTTTTATAGCCTTTTTATTTTGTGTCGCACACCAAAAATTTTGTGTGATTCCTTAAAATTCCATCCCTATTTTTAAATTAAATTAATCATATTAAGATACCCCTTAGATTCTTGGTAAAGAGTTATAGGATTTATACTTCATTGTATTTCACCCCTTTGGGTGTGTTGAATAATTTCCCTCCTTGATATAATTGTTAAATTGGAAAAACATCATTGAAGTGGTTTGGATCGACCTTGAAATGAATTTACCTTGATTTCTAAATTACATGGTTAAATTAATTAAATGAAAGGGAGTGAAAAGTCCATGTCACATGTTCTAAAATTGATTATCAAATTGTATAATTTTTTATTCCCATGGACAGATGGGGATAAATGATTGTAAATGATTTAAATGAAAATTCCATATTATTATTATGTTATGGACCTAGATATTGGTCAATGGAAAATGTTTAAGGAATTTTTTGAGCATGGTGTTTAATTCTACCATACATCAGGTGATGAGAAAGGCTTCTCAAATCATTTACTTTTACTTGAATGATAGGAATGACATTCCACTTTCCCTTGAATTAAGTGTTGGGAATGAAGACTCACACCACTGTCTAGAGTGATGAGCATGATGTCTCAAATTCTCATGAGATTTAGTGATAGTACTCTTGATAGAGCATATTTATTGTTAGACTATGTATGGATGCTTGATTTACACCTCAGGCATAGTTAGAACCTAGTATCTATGTATATGCATATATATGTCCTTATATATATAGTGTCTATACATATATACATATTATTTATAGTTACTTACAAATAGATGAACATGGTAAACTAAGATCATACTTATCTTGAACTATGCCAAAGTAGGTAGAGTCCACCATATGTCTTACAGGAACCTGGTCTAACTAGTATTTAGTTTACAACATCTTTTATTATTTTCTATACCTATACACTACTATGCTATATCCACTATCTAGATTATTCAGTACACTTTTGGTGGTGCCGTACTAATTTTATCTCACACCTTGCTCAGGACACCCATAGTAATCGAATAGACTTCATGATTGCATGTGTGGATAATGTCAAGCACCCTGTCATTGATGCTTGATCTATCTTGATTATAACTTAGATCATGGGGTAATAGGAGAAGATTTCTTTTGTTATTTTTTAATTTTGTAGATCATGTTTTTTATGATTTTACTCTATATCCTCTGTATTTTCCATTTTCAACATCAGCATGCCATGAAATCATTTTTTATATGACTCATCCTATAGTCTTATTATTTTTTATTACTACATGTATGTTTCTCTTCCACTGTTTATTATT
This sequence comes from Viscum album, assembly GCA_963277665.1. Taxonomy (NCBI): domain Eukaryota; kingdom Viridiplantae; phylum Streptophyta; class Magnoliopsida; order Santalales; family Viscaceae; genus Viscum; species Viscum album. The sequence goes on along the minus strand of OY728131.1, from coordinate 772,383,744 downwards.
GTTCTTTCTTCCACTGTGTTGTAAATTATATCACATTTCCACTATTTCTCTCTATTATTATCACCACTATGCCACTATAATAATAGAGGGTATAGTTTCCACAACATACCACCATAGACCCTCACTTCTAGTCAAAATACTCTAGAATACATAGAGGAATACTTGAGTCCATGTAACCCACTGGCTCGGGGAAAATTTTTAGTGGATTTTGGGTTGGGTTGTTACAAAGTGATATCAGAGGACCTTTCTTTTCCTTTTGTATTAATGTTTGGGTCCTACTCAGGAGACTAGGAATATGTTGGAATTTGGTAATGAGACTATTCCTGAGAGTATCTAACCCACATATAGAGGAAAACCAAAATTAACTAGGATAAGATATATTTTTTAGTTTGTGCCTATTAATGTTTCACTGATTTCACTATTAGGATACACACATGTTTTTTGATTTCATTATTGTTGATTATAATATTATTATAGATTTCCCTTTTCCTTGATCTACTATGTAAATAATGTATCATCTCATGAATCATACTAGGAACTTTAAGATTCACATTCCATGCATTTTTCCATGCCACATTTACTTACTGCATGCATTTCCTACTACATATATTATGAGTTTTTTGATTATTATATAAATTAAAATGTGCTAAAAATTCTTGTAGGGATACAATAATTGGATTAATTAAAGTTTCTGCATCAATATAAATAATGTTTCACCATATAGATTTATGATTAAACCTTAATTAACCAATTATACCATGTTTTATCCATGAACCGTAGGTTCCATGGGTTGAAACATTAGTTTATTTTATTACTTAAATTCTAATGGTAATTTATGAAGCATAAAATTATATAAATTTAGAATAGTAAATAATTTAAACAAATAATTTATTATGACCTATTGCATCCTGATACTATATGTAAGGACTAGGTTGTAGTTACATGATGTTTTAATTACAATTTATATAGACTATGGATTTTAAAAATTGGGAATGGTCAAACATATAACTGGATCATGATATATTTACATACACATAAATGAGTATGAATTTAAAATAAAGAAAGATCTTAAAATAAATGGTTACCATTAAATGGGGATGGAAATTATAAATTAAAGGGTGTTTTCCTATACAACTTTAATTTTAAACTCCATATACTAGGACCTTAGTCATGTGATTCAAGACCAAGACCTAAACACGACCTCAGTAGTGGGTTGTTAAGGGTTCCTCTTGTGACCCGTATATGCTTATATAGTCTCCCTTTATCACCTAGACCTGGATTAGGGGTAGGAAGAGAGGTGTTAATCAGAAGTAAGGCTTGTAACTGTCCTAATCATCTATCTATGATATTTTAACTATTTAATTCTCTTATGAGGTGTGTGTTTGGAATTATAGAATCATTCCTCTAAGATGAACTTGAGTCATACACTAGGAGTGTGGTGTTGAACATTCTCCGGAGGAGGTGGGACCTAAGATGTCAATGTTACCTAACGTAGTTCCACCTATGTCACCACCTTCTATTCCTAACTTGGGAAATGACACCTAGTTTTGAGAGGTTTCATTCATATAATACAGTATATGAATTGAATTTCTCAACCTTCCATGAATATGGGAGATTTGATGTGGGAGTTCCAGCAACAACATCCAACTATGTTTTCAAAGGACAGTGTCCCTCGGGGTGCTAAGACTTGTCCTGAGGCCATGATTTCTATATTCGAGCATCTAAAGATTCCCACAGAGAGGTGGTTCAACATTTATACTTATATGTTTCATGGTTCTTCCAAGAAATGATGGAATGTCATACCCAGGTAGAGAGACATCAGGATATGATCTGGAGGGAATTATAGATTGTATTATGTGATTACTTATTTACAAATAAATTGAAAGCTGACCAGTCTATAGAGTTCATGAACTTACAATAGGTATCTATTTCTATAATGGAATATTTTCCCATTTTATTGATATTTAGAGATTCACACTCACTCTATCCGGTGACAAGATCATGAATGTGAGGTAATTTGGGGATAATATTTGATCGCAGCTTAATATTTTCTCGTTGACTACTATTTCTATGATTTTCAACCAGGCCCTCATTACCAAACAAAATTTTTAGGGAATACAAAGGTGTGATATAGTGTGGTTCATCACCAAGACATGGTTGTGATTTTTTTAGTGTAAATAAACATCACTTTGAGGTTACTTTTGGGGGCAGTGGTAGTCAAACCGCTCATACTAATAGTTTCATTATATGTCATCAGCATGAGAATCCAGTGTATACAAAAACCTAGTGCACGAGAGTCCTAGTTGAGTGCAGAGGAAGCAATAGGATGAGACATATTTAGCATTTCTGTAAGAAATTTTCACTAGTGCCTAGTGAGATAGGATCTACACTGATTCCAAATTTCGGAGTGGTGCTATTATTACCTCTCCAAGAAGGAAATTAGGGTACTATCGACCACTCAGGCTATAGTGAAAGTCAAGAAAAAGGGAACCAGAATTAGGATTCACAATGTTGGATGAGTAGGCAAGCTAAAGGTGATTAGGTTGCATCTTAGGGCCATAGTATGGGCTAGTTACATGTAGTAAAACCTATACCAGAAGAGAAGATCTCTAGGACTTATATAGTTAGAGTTACTATTCTAGTGGCCTCTACTCTAGTATCTGAATTGTTTGACATAGGTGCATCACACTCTTTTATATCTACAGAAAATATAGAGAGTTTGGGATTTTAGATAAAGTAATTATATGGAATTATGAAACTCAATACCACATTGGATATCCTATCATAGAGTGTTCTCTGATGCAAGTAATATACCATTGAGATAGACAGTTACTTGTTTGTGCAGAATCTTTTCATCCTCAAAATTTCAAGGTTTGATATAATTTTTGGTATGGATTTTTTAGTTTCATATCAATCTAATATTGATTTTTATCACTAGAAGGTTATGTTTACAACACCATAGTGATGTAGAGATACTTACAGGGGAGAATGGGAAGTCTAGACGACTCGAGATGGACCTGTGCATTAGGGGTTGGGCATAGTGACAGATCAAAATTCTAGTATCTTCTTGGATGACCACGGAATATGGCCTACCAATTTCCATATTGTGTTAGATCATTTCATGGATGTATTCCCTGATGGATTTTCTAAGCTACCTCTCGTGAGAGTGGTAGAATTAACTATTGATCTAGTGTCGGTAGAGGTACCAATGTCCATTACTCTTTATAGGAGGACACCTATAGAGATTTTGGTGCTCAATAAGCACTTTTAAGACATAAAAAATAAGGGTTTTACTTGACCTAGTACCTCACCATGTGGTTTATCGGTCCTTTTTTCCAATAAGGAAGACAATAACCTCAATATTTCTGTTGATTATTTATGGATTAACCAAATCACAGTTAAGATTAAATATCCACTTCCTTGAATAGAATATATCTTTGATCATATTTTGAGGAGTGAGGGTGTTTTTAAAGATTTATTTGAGGTTAGGTTACCACAAGGTGCATGTTAAGCCTTAATTCATACCTCATACAACTTTTTAAATAAGGAATGGTCTTTATGATTACCTGTTAACGCCGTTCGGTCTCATGAAAATTTTCATGGCCGTGAGGAATCAGGTTTTCTACCTATATCTAGATTCATTCATTTTAGTATTTATGGATGACAACTTGGTGTATTATTGCACTCAAAATGACCATAAAAAACATCTTAATATCATTATAAATACAATAAGAGAGAACCAAATTTAAAAAAATCTCACCAAATTCCACTTTTGGATTGATAAATTACAATTTTTAGGTCATATCATCTTAGATAAAAGAGTATCTATAGACCCGATGATGGAAAGTGGTTTAGTTTAATAGGAGAATACCAAGAACATATTTTATATACAGAGTTTTCTTGGGGATGTTTGAGTATTAAATATTTTTTATTCAAGAATTTTGACACTGAGAAGTGCCTCTTACAGGCCTGAATAATAAGGGTGTGAAATTTTTATGGTTTGAGGTGTGTAAGAAAGCATTCGAGGAGTTAAAGGGAAGATTGAATTTAGTGATGATAATGATTGTGCTAGAGCCAAGAAAAATCTATACAGTTTCTTTTGATTCATTGGGAATGAGTATAGAAGTAGTTCTAATACAATAATATTGAGTCATGGAATAAATGCTTCATCAGTTGAGACCACATGAGAGTAATTACCTAATGGAAAATCTCGATTTAGGAACAATTGTTCATGCCTTAAATTATTTTAATAATTATTTTCTTAGAGATCATTTCATGGTTTATATGGATCATAAAATCCTCAAATATATCTTTACACAACGTTATTTGAATCTCAGTCAGTGTATGTGGGTTGAATACCTACAATCCTTTAATTTTGAGCTTGACTATACAACTAGGAAGGGAAATGAAGTAGTCAATTATTTGATCCATAAGACTTAGACTCAGAAAGTTATGGAGGCCAGTGGTGAGTGGAAACTTATAGACTTATTTTTAGAGATTCATGTTGAGTTTTAGGAGAGTCATGATTAGATATTCATCTTAGCCTTATCAAAGACCTCTACCCTTCTAGAACTATTAAAAATGAAATAACTTTCAGATCTTGAGGGGCTTGTCCTGAGGAAGAGTGTTTCATATGAGGATTAATTTCCTGGTTAGATTGTGGATGAGGATGAGACCATACACATATATGGGTGTGTCTGGGTTCCATCAGACATCTGAGAGGAATTGATGTGGGAATATCATTCTTTAGTTTGGTAAGTACATCTCAGTTTTACCAATATGTACCACGACTTACATTTCCAGTATTGGTGGCTTGGTATGATACGAGAGATATCCTACTTTATCACTTGATGTTCCACTGTTATTAGGTGAAGGAAGACCATCAAAAACTGACGATACATTTATAGATGTTTTCCATTCCTGAGTAGAAGTGGGATGACATCACCATGGAATTCATGAAAGGTTTTCCTAGATCACATCGAGGTAAGAATATAGTTTGGGTAGTCATAGATCATTTTATCAAGGTTACCCACTTCTTAACCATTTTAGAGTCGTTTTTAGTTGATGATATAGGAGGATATACATTAGGGAGATCATATGCATTCATTGAGCTCCATGTTCTATCGTATCTAATAGGGATACTGATTTCAGATCGCGATTCTGGAATGGGTTGCATAAGGACTTGGGTACAAAGGTGCTTATGAACATGGCCTATCAACATTAAATTGGTGGTTAGATAGAGAGTATGATTCGGGTGTTAGAGGAAATTCTCTAGGAACATTTCCTTGATTTTGGAGGTTCTTAGGAGAAATAATTACCTCTATTTGAGTTTTCCTATAATAATAGTTTTTAGGAAACCATTTAGATGGTTCCTTATAAGGCTTTATATGGCATCCCATGCCGATCACCTATGTGCTGGTTAGAGGTAGGGGAGGCATCACTTCTTGGACCATGTCTCATTCAGGATATTTCAGAGTAGGTTCAACTAATCAGGATGTGCATGATAACTGTGAAATCTTGACAGTAGTTATATGCTAATGTCCATTGATGAACTCTTGAGTTTGAGGTTGGGTATTAGGTTTTCTTTCATATATCACCTAGTCTAAGATAAAAATGGACCAGGAGGCAGAGTAATCTAGATCCTAGATTTTTTTGACCTTTTGATATCTTAGAGATAATTAGACTAGTGGCTTACCAGATAGAACTTTCTCACAGGTACTGGTCTATGCATGAAATTTTTGATGTGTATCAACTTCATTGGTATTATCGAGACCCATAATATATTTTACATCTTGAGGAGGTTGAGTTAGATATGGATGCTTATTTTAAGGAGTGCCCAGTGTATATCATGGATCAGAGTGTAAAGGATCCCTAAGGAAGGTTAGTTCCTCTAGTGAAGGCACTACAACATTAATAACTATTTGTGGTGGGTTTTTAGCGACGATTTAGTAAATCACCACTAAATTTTTTATTAATGTTTTAGTGGTAGTTTTTAAAAAACCGCCGGTAATTTTTTTTTCATCCCTGACACTTCCCACCACCCCCCGCCACCCCCTTCTCTCCCCAACCACCGTGAGACCCCCTGGAAACCCCTGAAATACTCGCCACCTCGCCGCCTCACCACCTTTCTACACCTCACTGCCTCGCCTCCACTCTGAACCTAACCAACTCACCACGCCTTGCCGCCTTGCCACCTTACCACCTCACCACCTCACCACCTCGCTCTGCCTCACCGCCCTGCCACCTCGTTACCTCGCCGCACCTCTCCGCCTCACCCATTTCAGTGGTAGTTTATCAAATTGGTTATGAAAAATACCATATTTGATCTTAGGTAGTATTTTACTAGTGCCCATTTGTTACTTCCCATGATAAATCTAGATCTTTTTTTGGATATATTTTATGGAATCATGAATTATTCCTCATCCAATAAATTATAACTAGTATAATTGGAATTTAGAGTAGCATAAAGAGAATTTATCCTTATAACCTGATTTATGTTTGGCTTGATATTTTTATACCTATTTGGATTCCATAATATAATATTCATTATTTATTCATGTTTTATGTTGTGATCATTTGTGACATGGAATTATGTTTTATTGATATTATAGTTAACGTATCATATTCAAGCATACTTAACTTTTATTTTGTTGAGAATTAGATTAATTATAATGGAATTATTTATTAATCATGACTATTAATTTGATATGTTGAGATTTTTTTACTTTTTTATACCAATCATGTTGATTAGTATAAATAATAATGCTATCTTGACCATGGATATTGTTTTGATAAATAATGAGTATGTTAGAAGGGGTATTTTTCTATTGTATAACTTGTGTGTTGGTATGTATTATATGAATATTGATGAATGGTATGGGATCACAATGACTTTAATTTTGTATACCCCTTTCACCTATCCATAAATTCATGTGATGATAGTTCCTTGATTCTTGTATACACCTTCCTCTTTCAAAAAATACAAGAATTTTCCCATGACTCAACCATGAGAAGTATTGCTATAATCTTAGTTAGATGGGAATGGCATCATGGATTCCTTGACCTGATGTCTCATATCCAAGTCTAGGATGAAAGAAATTATGTTAGTTATAGACCCTCCCATTATAGGGATTTATTGTTTATAATTGATTCTATTTTATGAAGTTTTCCATTATCTGATGATTCCATGTTTTTATTGATAATCATTTGTAAATTAATTTTTATATAAATATATATAAATTTTTATATTGATATACGGAGAATATGTAAGTATATTCCATACAATTTAGAAACTAGGTGGTTTATTACTGGGTATTATATGCTCACACCCAGTATATACACTTAGTGGGGACATGAAATTTCATGGTCTATTTTTTGGGTACCTATAGGTACAAGTACATGTTTGGATGAATTTTTTTAAGCATGGTTGATTTTTGTATGACTCGTGTTGCATTTAGTATTGTAAATGGAGATGATAGATTGATTTTTTCATTTAGCCTTAGGTTTAAGGGATCATTTTATACTATTTACCTTTATATGATTTGTAAATATTTATCATATGGAATTCACTCTATTTGGATCATGTTAGTTTTCTTGTATTTTAGTTTATTAATAAAATTGGGTAAACCAAATCCCACTAGTCTTCTTAGAACCCCAATGCTATTCTCCAGCCTTTGGTGATCGAGAGGTGAAAATGAGGTCATGTAGTGCTCTATCTTAGTACTATTTAGGTATCTCAATCACCATCACTACACCACATGTACTTTTTTTTCTTACATAAGATCTAGAATCATGGAGGTGATTTTTTCCACTTATACCTTTATCTATTATATCCCTTGGTTTAATATATTTACCTCTTACTCCATATCAACCATTTATAGTAATTAATTATGGTTTTTTAATTTAAAATTTTGATATAAAGGATTTAAATATCGATAGTTCTATTTGTGGTTATTTTCCCATCCAGAATAGTTTATCAAATTTCTCCATCCAAATTAGTTTTTATGTAAGATTATGATGAACACTATAAGTTTCTAGATTATTTTTTTGAGACATTATAATAGATTGGATGTGAGTGATGAGTTTTTTATTTTCTTGTATCTTTTACAATGAAAATGTTTTTAGTATTCTCTCATAGATGTATGGAATTATCCTAAACACATTAATATTTATTTTCTATTTGGTTTTATTTTGTGTGAAGTGCGTTAATAGAGTTTTTGCAATAATTTTGTGATATCACTTCTTAGTTCCAGTGCATAGACTTAGCGGAGGCAGTTATCAGACAAAACTCTATTCAACAGGATTATGGAGCTTTCTACTATACAAGATGAGGTTCATCATACAAATTTATATCCATCTTATATCACAGATTTTAGGGATATTTCCACTCATTTATTATGATGTGTTATTTGTATCTTTCAATTTTATTAGATTTTATATTCCTCTATCCAATTATTTCTACCTGATAACCACCATGGGATATTGGGAAAACGTGTCTTTGAGGATTTTTTTGATATAATCCTTGAATTTTTCCAAATATTTAACATATTTATATATTTTTTCAACTAGTATATATGAATATCTTTCCCTATTTATTAATAGTTATGTGTTTTAATTTTTTTAATATTGTGTAGGAACATTGTGATATACATGGATAAAAGTTGGATCACATTATCGAGGAACACACCTTAGTATGTTAAGGGTTTGAAGAAGTTTTTAGATTTTGAAATTTCCAATCGATCTGTTGAAGGGAGAATAAGATGTCTATGTCCTAAATTTAAATTTAGAAGATGGTTGAAGAGAGATTAAGTTTATGAACATTTAATATTGAAGAAATTCTCTAGTCAATATTTGTCTTGGATTTGGCATGGAGAATTGAACGTTACAGAAAGGTTGAGCACTGATGTAAATTCACAGAATGAGCTCCCAACTTCGATGAAAATGGGAAATGAAATGAAAAACCTTATAAATGATGCATTTGGCACTGTAAGACACCACCATCAACATCAAAACATATCAGAACAACTAGATGAGGGTGATACAAATAGAAATGTGATAAGTGATGTTTTTGAGACTTTAGGACAACCAGATAAAGATCATAACATATCAGTGGATCCTCCTCTTGATTATGTGGAGACTAATGTAAGAGAAAACTTCACTAAGGAAAATATGTTTCATGATTTAGTTGATGATGGAAATCAAGATTTGTATAGTGGATGTTTTAAATATTCAAAACTTTTTTTTTTCTAAAGTTGTACCATATCAAATGTCTATGTGGAATTACAAATAAGGAAATGTACATGATATTGGAATTGTTGCATGATGCATTTCCCAAAGAAAACATCCCCAGGTAATTTTATGATATGAAAAAATTTGTTAACAGGCTTGGTTTGAATTATACAAAAATACATGTGTGTCCCAATGATTGTATGCTTTATTGGCGAGAGGATTCAAGTAGACAGGATTAAAAAAATATTATTCTTCTAGATGAAAGTCAATGAGTGATGTTGGAAGTCTGAATCAATATACTAACATGAAAAAGAAGAAAAAGAACACACCTGCAAAGGTTTTACATTACTTTCCTTTAAATCCTCGATTGAAAATATTATTCATGTCATCCAAAATCGTCGAACACATGAAGTGGAATTCTATAGATAATAACAATGACGGGTTAATGCGACATCTATGAGAATCAAAATCATGGAAGATATTTGATTCATCACATCTATATTTCTCAGATAATACTAGGAATGTTTGATTGAGATTGGCTAGTAATGGATTCAACCCATTGGGACTTTGAGTACCAGTTATAACATTTGGCAAGTTGTTTTAATCCCTTACAATTTGTCTCCATGGATGTGTATGAAACAAACTTCTTTTATCATTTAGATGATTATTCCGAAAAAAAATTCCTAGAAATGATATTGATGTATACTTTCAGCCATTAATTGAATAATTACAGGAGTTATGGAGAAACGGTGTTGAGACATTTGATGGTTCTTCTAAAACAATGTTCAAAATGCATGCTACTTTAATGTGGACCATTAGTGACTTACCTGAGATTGAGAATTTATCTTGTTGTAACACTTATACTGGTTTGGATTTTCTTGTTTATAACTTTGATTTTTATCCCAAATGGATACCTCACAGTAGAAAATGGTTCTTCTTGTTCCATCAAAGATTTCTCAATGCATCTCATAGATTTAGGCTGAACATATCAAAATTTAACAGATTCATTGATCATATAACACCTCCAAAGTTGTTAAATGGTTATAAAATATTGACACAACTTGAAAAAGTTGAAATAAAATTTGGGAAGGTTTATCATTTGAATGATAGTGGGAAACAGTTTCGAAGTGCATCGTCAAGTGAAATCAGAATGCAACAATGGAAGTAAAAAAGTGTATTCTTCAAACATCCGTATTGGGAATTTAATTTGTTGTAGTATAATCTTGATGTGATGTATATTGAGAATAATGTCTATGAAAATTTGATCTTTACATTTATTAATGAGCATGGAAAGTCGAAGGATCATCTCAATTCTAGGAAAGACTTACAAGTAAGGAATATAAAATGTGATATCTAGACAAATGAGAATGAAAAGTATGCTCTGAAAATTTTTATGATGAAAAATAGGGATAAAGATAAATTTATTAGAATTTTAAAGCATGTGAAAGTATCTGATGGGTATTCAAGTAACATATCAAGGTGTTTTGACTTAAATAATCATAAGTTACATGGATTGAAAAGTCATAATTCACATATTTTGTTACAACAGTTACTACCATTGGCATTGCGTACATTATTACCTGAAAAAGTTACTGCTATTGTACTATAATTATGGATTTTTTATAGGAAACTATTTGAGAAATATCTACATCCATTTGAGATTTAAAACCTTTAGGAGAGGTTTTTATTTGCAATTTGTTCAATAGAGATGATATTTCCTTCGTTGTTTTTTACTGTCATGATGCATTTAACTGTGGATTTGGTTGAGGAAGCTAAATTAGGAGGCCCCGTTCATTATCGATGGATTTATCCAATTGAGAGGTACATTATTTATATGTTTTTAAGTTAATTAAACAATTTTTGGCACTTAATTTAATGAATAATTATGTTTGTTTTTTTATTTCATAGATATCTCGGGCATTTGAAATCATACGTGAGAAATAAATCTCAACCAAAAGGCTCTATTGCTGAAGGATATTTGGTAGAAGATTGTCTTACCTTTTGTTCTAGATACTTGGATGATATTGAAACAAGATTTAATTGAGTTGGATGTGTTGATGACACATCGACTCAATCTCAAATACATGGGAAATCAAAAATATTTCCTGCTATTGGCCGATCAGTTGGGAGGACCTCAAATGTTACACTGACAGAAATGAAATTATTACTGGCACATAGATATGTGATGCTGAATAGTGAAATTATAGATCCATTTATTAAAGAGTTGAGGATACAAACAAAGATATGAATGAGAGTCCAAATATAAAATGAGAAAGATATAACAAAATCTGTTAATAAAGATCTTGTAGAATGGTTTTCACGATGTGTATGTTCATAAATATTGCAATAAATACAAATATTAGGTTGAAACATATATTTTTTAATTATAATAAAGTATATTTCTTTTTTCATATCATGAATACTAATACTCCAGTAGAGTTGTTAGAAGATTTGAAGTTTCTTGCTCAAGGTCCTCTAAAACAAGTTAGAATGTTCGACGCTTACAACGTGAATGGCTTTAGATTTCATATAGTCGATTGAGAAGAGGGTTTGAAAACACAAAATAGTGGTATATTTACATTTTATGAAGTGGGATACTATATAAAACTGACTGATATTATTGAATTAAACTACTATGAGAATTTTTCAGTTTTTTTATTCAAATGAAATTAGTTCGATATTATCAGAGGTATTAAAAGAGATTCCTTGCAATTTAATTCTGTGAACTTCTCTCGCTCGATGGATGTTGGTGATCATGAATTGCATGATCCATATATCTTATCATCACAAGAAAAAATGGTATATTATGTGAATGATGTTGTGGATGAAGGGTGGAGTGTAGTTTCTCACGTAAAACAAAGAGGTTTGTATGATATGGGTGATAAAGCAGAATATTTTACCTTTGACATTGAATCTCATCAACAATAAGAATCAGAATTATTTATCCACCATGATATTGAAAATGTTAGTCTAGCAAGGATGAATGAAGTGGATGAAGTAATGGAGTAAGAAACCAACATGATTGAAGAAGAAAATGATTGTATGTACAATTTTGCATTCATTTAGCAGCCACTTATTTCATTTGTGCAATCATTCATTATCATTGTTATGTATATTTTGTTTATTAGTACTATGCATATGTTATCTTTTTTAATTTTTTCTTCTGCGTAATGTTTTTGAAATATATGTTCTTAACTTAATTTTATTTGATTAAATTATAGGAATGCCAAGGAGGAAGTGATATACTGTTTCATCGACCACTGTGACAGATGACAATCCATCTGTCTCCCTCCCTACGACATCTAAGACACCATCCACCTGCCCTTGCAACATCTCCCCCTTCACCATCTCTCACACCCTTTGTGAGCGGTCCTTTAGCAACTCAATTTTTTCCTCCTGATTCAGAATCCTTAGTAGTGGGGGAGCGACACACCACTTCTAGTTCTTTGTGGGGATACTGGAGGGTGAATGTTATAGGTACAAATTCTAATATGAATAAATTTATTGTATTTTTTTATACTAAATGTTTTTTCTTTAAATATGGAAATAATGAAATTGTGGAGAAAAATATAAAAAGTTAATATGTATAGAATCTGATCGGAGAGAAGATAATTGTCCCATTTGATTCATATGGGGTCCCTACGGATGATGCTGCATGATTACTTGGCCAGATTTTAGGGTAGCTGGCCACAGATCCCATTTCCCTTCCTATTTAATATGACGATTGGAGACATATGTCTGCAAGTTAGAAAAATAAAGTTTTTTATTCTAAAATAAAGGCAATTTTAATACATTATGGTGTAATTTAATGTCATGTTATTAATATTTTCAAAATGATTTTCTATGTACAAATGTTTTTCCACTTTACGGTTGCTGATGGGATAATATGAAAGTGGACATTGAAAGATCTTGGAAAAAAAATGTAAAGACTTTAAATGGAGATTGTGGGGAAATGTCAATGATACTTCATTAACATCCCAACAGATGTATGATAAGCTACCCGCTGGGGTACCCAAAGAGCAGTGAAAAGTTTTTGTTGACAGACATCGTGATGAGAATCAGATGATATTTAAATATATATTACTATAATAATCTCATTTTACATTTATAAATATATATGAAGAGGATATGACATTGAATAAATTACTATTAAATTGCATTTTTTTTATTTCAGGATCTTTCTAGAAAGAATGCATCAAGATGGGCTAAGCAGGTCATCCCTCACACCATGGGGTCAAAGAGTTTTTCTAGAAGCTGATCTGCTATGGTAATCTTTTCATTAGTTTAAATATTTATAAGACAATATTATTTGTTTAACATATTAAATTTTTGATTTATATTTGTTTAATGCAGTCACAGAGTTTAGGGAACAAAGCATCCTGAACAGAAGTGTGGTTGAATGCTCAACAAAAATATGATGAAAGTTTTGTTAATGATCCTGCTAAAGAATTTGGGGTATGAACTCATTTTTCATTATAATAACTTATTATTATTTTTTATTATGTTAATATATATTTCTTCCAATATGACTACTATTTTATTTATAGGTAAAAATTAAAGAATTGTGAGATTCCAATCATGCGCAGTCATACTCAGTCTCCCAGGATGACCCGGTTGCTAAAGTCCTTGGGAAGAAGTATCCTGGTAGAGTGCATGGGATGGGTTTGGGACCCGTACCATCTGAGGTCTTTGGCAAGACACTAGGGATTATAGTTTCATCTACTCATAGTTTTAGTCAGTCCATACCCCAAGATATTTCGAGAGATATTGTTTCTCTAAGAAACACATTTCACTACTAGGGGGATCAGATATCTGCTTTGTTGAAAGCGTTGATTGATTTATATTAGAAGATGACCGGATCTGCCCCCGATAGTATTGCATTGATTGGTGGTGAGCAGGTAAATCACGAAAATTCAAAATTATTTAGTTTTCAAACTTTTATTGGTTTTAAGTTTAAATATAAATATACAACAGTATTTAATTTTCAATATAATGTTCTTTCAGGTGGTAGTAAGAAGTAGAGATGGAGGTGGAGAGGGTGATGAGATTTTTTCATCATCAGATCTTGATTAGTTGTTTTTCTGATATGTTGGACAAATATTGTAACAATAGGTTTGTATATGTATCTTGTGTGGCACATAGTTTCCACAAAACATTTTCATGACCTAACATTTTCTTGATTTCTAATGTTTCCTTTTATGCATTTTATTGATTTCTGATGTTTCCTTTTATGTCTTGATATCTCGAGTGTGGTATGAACTATATATGTCAATTCCTTTTTGTCATGAATCATGTTTTATGATTCATTTTTCCTAAATTTATTAGGTTTATTACCCAAGTATGAATGATCAAAAACATATCCTATAGTAACAAGAATCAATCCATTCATAGTTCTTAGAAAAGGTCCTCTATAAAAATTTGTCTTCTATATAGGAGGAGAAGGATGAGATGTATGGGAACCATTATGTGAGAAAGAAATAAACAAATTGATGTGAATGAGGAAGGGTCTCTACTTTATGGTATAACTGGTGTGATTATAATTTTCACCAAGGCCTATTATAGGTGATCCCAACATCACTACATATATTGAAACAACATGAATCAATCCACACATAGTTTTTATATAATACCACTATTCATATTAGGCACTTTCCTAGGGTAAGAGTAATTTTTTTCATAACATAGGTTTATGGATAAAGAACAACATGCTAAGGATACTTATGTATATTTGGATAATATGTAGAGGAAGATAGGTCTTACTAGGTAGACTACTCTAATAAGTTTCAAGACTTACAAGATGGACCATGCATCACATAGTTTACCATCATGTGAAAATGACTAAAATAATATATAGTTTAATATCATATGAAAAATACCTTATTATATGAGGTTTAATGTAGTTTAAAATGATGTTTAAAATGAAATGAACTTGTCTTGATGCCAACCCTATGGATGGAAAACCAATGTGAATGAAGAAACCCAGTTACTAAGATAAAGTGAGGGATTTGATATCGGTTTTTGGTTGGGTTTGATATAGGAGATCTAGGAATCACTATGTATCCCATGAAAATAGGAATCAAACCCAGTCTTTTTTGCATTATCAAGTCTTTGGGATGTTTAGGAAGAGTTTTGTGGTGATTTTGAGGTTTGAGGCGGTGTTTTAGCCTTTTTAAGGTCACCATGGCTTGTGCAATTAATTGTCTGGATATAAAGGAGTTAGTTTTATATTGGGAATGCTATTGTGTAAAATGAGATATATAACCACGACTTGGGGATGACATGGTGTTATACATGTTGTCCTAGTGGTTTTTCTATACACCATGGGAATCTTGAAATGCCCTTGGGTGGGCATGGAATATCGGAGGACCACCTGCCCAAAATAGGAAACCCAAGATCACCACATTGTAGCCTTAGGCATGGTGAGGTTAAAATGGTTGGGAAATGGAAACTAGGTCATGAATTATATACATGGAAGAATATAGAAGAACCACTATGTCTTAAACCACTCCATGTTCTAAGATTTATGGGAGGCCAAATTCTATTTTAAAATGGGAAAAAAGATAAAATGATAATGAGGGTTCTAGATCACACTTTTACCAAACCCACCACATGTGTTTTAGATATTAACCATGTTTTGGTAGAGTCCAGTGTGATTCACTTATAAATAGGAGTTTTATTACCACCTTGTTTTGAATTTTAGACTTTCCCTTAATTCTTAATTGAACCTTACTCATCCTCCCCTTCCCCAGTCACCTCCCTTGGTGTTCCAAAACACTTGGATCATATTGGATCATTTAGATTGAAGTTATTTGATTCATGGTAGCCCTCTATTTTCCAATTACACCTTTATTATCTTTCTATTATATTCAAGAGTTTATTATGGTGGTAATTCTTCTCTTTTTTGGGTGATTTTTGATAGAGTCTTATTATTAATTAGATTCAATAGTGATTCACTTGAGATCAGTGGTGGTTTATCCTTGGTTCTTGTTCATTTATCCTTGAAGATTTAGTCAAGGTTGTGGATACTTCATCTCCCCTTCTTTATATATACATTTGGGTGGTTTTTACTTATTATTGTTATTTATTCTTATATGGACACACTAACTTGGTTTTCTAATTATGACTTATTTTGAGATAGT
The DNA here is from genome assembly GCA_963277665.1 of Viscum album. Classification (NCBI taxonomy): domain Eukaryota; kingdom Viridiplantae; phylum Streptophyta; class Magnoliopsida; order Santalales; family Viscaceae; genus Viscum; species Viscum album. The sequence continues at coordinate 772,367,377 of OY728131.1, read as the reverse complement.
GTGTTTTTTTGGTTTTTATAAAACTTTATATGTATCTTTGTATAAACTCACCACATATAAAAATGACTAAGAATATATATCGAACTGTTAAATTGGTTTCCTATGAAATATTGTATTTCTGTGTGGATACCCTTCATAATAATTTAGTAATTATGATAAAAATACTTATTGAAACTAAATTATGCTTGGTGGTGGTGATGTGGGGGGGTTGTGATGCAAGGTGGTTGTGATGTGTTATGGTTATGATGTGTTATATGTTATATCTATTGGAATGGTTTTGTTCAGGGCATTAGTAATGGGCCTGCTATATCAGCTGCATTTTTTGTAAATCTGTCTTTAGCGGTGATTTTAACCATAAAAAAATAAATATAATATATTTAGTATTGATTTTAACTGCCACTACAATTTTGGTATTTTTCTATCTGCGGTGGTTAAAACCACTTCTATATACAATAATTTATCAGTGGTTTTAATCACCGCTAAACAATTTTTGTATTTTTTATTATATCATGGCAGTTTTAATGGTTTTTGTGGCGGTTTTCACTAGAAAAACTGATATTTTTTAGTGGAAGTTTTAACCACCACTAAATAGTTCTCATATAACTTTATTATTTGATGGAGGTTTTAATGGTTTTAGTGGCAGTTTCCCCTAGAAAAACTAGTTTGTTTCGCAGCGGTTATAACCACCATGAAAAAAAAACTAGTTTTGCTGGGAGGAAACTGCTGCTAAAACCATTAAAACCACCGCAAAATGAACCAACTATGATGATTACCATAAACCGAAACTAAATATAGGTAACTTACACCTATTTTATTCCAACACACACTTTAGCGGCGGTTTCCAAAAACCTCCGCAGAACCATATGGCGATGGTTTAAACTACCGCCATTTCTAAAAAAACCACTGGGAAATGATCTTTTTCCTATAGTGAGGTGCTAAGAAAGTATGACCGAGTATTGGGTGAGAGATGGGAGAAATAAGATGATGTACATGTTCAATGGATGGAGATTTTCTTAGATGATACTTTGCTACCATTTGAAGGGAAACATAAAGATTAGTTTCTTTAAGGAGGGGAGGTTGTAATGACTCAAATTTTTATGAAGGTATAAATTGTTTTTTTCTAGTTTGAATCCCTCATTTTATCCTAGTAAATATGACCAATAGACTAAAGAAGGTATCAGAATCATCTCAGTATTTTTTGGAGCCCATATCTCTAAGTTATTTAGGAAAAAGGGTAGGTGCATGGTTTGACCAAACCATTCACTAGGGGACTCAAAATTTGAACAAACCATGCAGGGTGCTATACGAGTCCACTGAGGGGAGAATAGGGGTTGATCATGGTTAGGAAAATATTGATACCCAACCATATGGGTCCACTATCCATTATACAATGGTAGTAAAACAGTTAGTGCATAGTTTGGCCAACTGTGAGTCCAAACTATGCGCCCTTTAAAACTTGTGTGAATAGACCCTTTTCCCCTCTTTCCCTTAAGTAGCCTTATTTTCCATACCTCTTATTTCTAGTTGTTTGCATGCTAGGGATTCCACCTCTGGGTAAAATCTAGTCATCAAGCTAACTTATTCATCTGAAATATATTTTCATCACCACTTGTCACATTGAATCCCTACTGATAAGATATCTAATACTCTTGCATTAGTTATTTATTTGTCTACACATAATTTTTAATATTTTGGTGCAAGATAATATTCCCTATTTCTAGGGTGTTTTTATATTTCATTTATTTCTTTCTTTCTACTTCACACATAAATATGATACTGAATGAGAATTCATCCACATGCCTAAGGTAGGTGGTATAGTAATTTCCCTTAAATTATAATAATTTTTATAGATTTTCACCATTGTGCTGCATGCTAAAAATTCAAAATGTTTCCTTTAAATTATATTAATCTCTTTAAATTAAATGAATCATATTAGGATACCCCCTTAGAGACTTGTTAAATGGTTAGAGTATGTCTAACTTACTAGATGAAACCCCTTTGGGTGCGTTAAATTAAATTCCCTCCTTGATGTAATTATTGATTTGGCCAAAACACTTTCTAAGTGGTTTGTCTTAACCTTGAAATAAAATTTTCTTGATTTTTAAATTAAATGGTTAAATTAATTAAATTAAAGTGTGTGATAAGGACATGTCAAGTATTTCAAAATTGATTAAGAAATTGTATAATTTGTGATAACCATGGATATATGGGGATAAATGATTGTAAATGATTTAAATGGGAATTCAATATTATTATTATGTTTTTTCCATGGATATTGGTCAGTATACAATGGTTAATGGATTTTTTTGAGCATGGAATTTCACACTCCCTTATATTGGGTGATGGGCATGGCATCTCACATAGTTTAATTTTACTTGGATGACGAGCATAAAATCCAATGTTCTCTTTCATCGGGTGTTGGGAATAGAGACTCACCCCACTATCTCAAGTGATGACCATGATGTCTCTCATTATCATGAGATTTAGGGAAAGCACCCTTTCTAGAGCCTATTTCTCATTAGACTATGCATGGACGCCTAAGTCACATGTCAGGTCCATCTAGAACCTAGTTTCTATGTATATGTTTATATATGTCCTCACATATTTAGTGTATATACATATATACATATTATATATAGTTACTTACAAATGAATGAAAATGGTAAACTAATATCAGACTTATCCTGGCCTATGTCAACGTAGGTAGAGTCTTCCAAGTGTCCTATAAAAACCTGAGATGACTAGTATTTAGTTTTCATTATTTTTATTATCTATTATAATTGAAAACTTCTATGATATATACACTAACTAGATTATTATATACAACTTTGGTGGTGGCCTCTTGAGTTTATCTCACACCCTGCTTAGACCTCCCATGACACCTAAGCAAACTTCATGATTTCAGGTGTGGATAAGGTCAAACACCCTATCATGGATGCTTGATCTATTTTACTTATATCTTAGATCATGGGGGTAGAGGACCAAGCATATGCTTGTGATACTAGTAGAGATGTATTTTGGTATTTTGTACTTTTATAGAGAAAATAATTTATGCCTATACACTGTATCCCATGTATTTATAAATTTTTACATCAGCATACCATGACTACATTTTTTATATGACTCAACTTATAGATTATTTATTTATTACTCCTACTTGGATGTTTCTCATCCACTATTGATTATTGTTCTTGTTTCTATTGTGCTATCAATTATATTCTGTTTCTACTATTTCTCTCTATTATTTTCACTACTGTTCCACTTTGATAAAAAAGGATATAGTCTCCCCATCGTACCACTATATACCCTCACTACTAGTTGGCTTCCTCTGACGTATGGGGATGCACGCTTAAGGCCATGTGATCCACTGAATCAGGGAACTCTTTTAGTGTCTACTGGGTAAATACATTATAGTATAACAATAGTAAGTATCCATGAAAACTAGTAGAAAAAGAGTACTTGTAAACTAACCCTAAATGAAAAGGAATAATGTCACATAACACACAAAAACAACAATTGAAATATTGAAATAAAACTCAATTAAGGATAATAATAAGGGTGTTAAGTAATGTGTATATAATCATGGAAAAAATATAAATATCTAGTGAGATATTCCTATATATACTTGGGTGTAACCATATGATGGATTAATCGATGAATTTCCTAGAAAAAATCTACTCATCCTATTTTAACTAGCCCCATCGGTGGCACTCCCCTAGTAGGGATTGTAACACACAACCAAAGAGTATATATCATCAGGATATGTATAGAAACCATCTCTAAATATCTCACTAAAACACCAAGGATACCCATGATATTAGTAATATATGTTTTAGAAGGATGTGTGATATAACATACAAACATAAATAATAAAACATAACGAAAACCATTCCAATAGAACACACTATTATGCACCCTTCTTATTAAAGACCCCATTTTAAATTACCTAAGAATCAACAATAATCATAATATCTTATAAATCACATTTCAAATATAATTTATGGGGCTATAACTAATCATGTATCTCATTTTAAGAAAAATATTTATGTCAAGTTCCTAACAATACTTGAACTTTAGGGGTAACAAACTCATTTTCAAAACTCCTTTGGAAACCATTTCAAAACTATTGTTATGTGTAAAATTAATTTTAAGGTTCCAAATGGGAATTTGAACTACTATTTAGAAATCACCCTTTTAAATTCCTTTGAAAACAGTTTTTGAAACCAAAAAGATTTTGAAAATCTCTTGGAAATCATGGAATGTCCCACTATAAAACCAACAAGTCCAAAAAACCATAAAGGAAAACAAGAAAAATATTTTTAAAAATTAATAAAACACTATAAAAATGTACAATCATTAGTAAAACTAATAGAAAATTCATAAAACACGCCAAATTTTATTGGAATGATGTCACAACCAAGATCCCCTTAAAAGACGTGAAATTCCCCCAAGAAAAACCAAATATGAAGTTAAAAACTCTCCTTTTAAATACTATACCCTTTGAGAATAATACTTAGGAAGTTAAGTAAATGAATAATTTAAATAAAATGAATTAAAAACATCTCACTAAAAAAATATATTGTAAAGAAAAATGTAAAAACATGGAAACACCTACCATGGTTAAGAATAGATGATGCGAAATATTCAAGAATGAAAAGAGGAAGGTCCAAAGAGGAATTTGCACACCCTAGGAACCAAAACAAAAAATAATTAAAACACAAACCCACTAAATTTTCTAAAAAAACCACTATAAGGTATGATATAAATAAATAAACAAGAAGAAAGGGAAATAAAGAGAGTAAAGGAATCCAAACCTTGAAGGAATCACTAAGAATAGAAGGTGCAAGGCAAAAAATTGATGGAGAATTCAAGGCAGGATGTGCTTGGGAATCTATAGAGAGGAACCATGTGAATAGGGGGAGATAGGAGGGCCTTATATATTAAAGTCAAGAAGTAAAAAATAGAAAATTATAAAATTTCAATGTCCTGGGATGGTTCCACAGTTTGGTTTCATGGTTTACCAAACCATGCGCCAATCATGTGCCCTTCACTAGACACACCTGAATGAAATTGAATATTTTTTCAAACCATATGAGAATATCTAAAATTTACTACATTATTTTCTTGGGAAATCCCCTTGTTTATCCCTATCTATGTGTCGAACTATGGACCCAACACTATAACTCTTTTTTTTTAAATTTATGGAATTTAAACATAAAACTCAATGAAAAGAATACAAATCAATCAAAAAATAAAATAATATGAAAAATAAATGTTGGGGTATGATAATCCATAACCCCAAGTAAGAACAAAGGGATAAAATGACATATAACGCTTTACTATAATGTGTTTATAGGTGGGTCCTTTAAAGTACAAAATGGATTAGGTGATATCACTAAGCCATGGTGTGCAAAAAATTTACAATTGTTTCCCTAAAAACCTTTTCTAGAGTGGGAACTTTAAGATTTTACCGAATCCATGTGACTTTAGACTATATCTAAAGAGGTTTTAATAATTGTTTTTGTCTAAAGTTGTTATATCTCATTTTAAATAGTTGAATCATTCATTTATTTATGAAATTAAAATTTAAATATTCATATATATAAATTATTTATGTGATATGAATATTATATATGATTTAATTTAAGTAATAATTTTTATAAGAATTCACATAGGGATAAAATTATATATAAAAATTTTATGGGAAATAATCATTATAAATAATATGCATAGGATTCATATGGAAGTGGTGAAACTATAAAAACCCCTCAAATACAAAGTGATATTATTTCCAAATCAAGAACATGTTAAGACCTAGATTATACAAATGGGTAATCCATGTTTAAATTGGGTGTCCATGGATTATCTTATGTAAGAAATTTAAGGTATGGTTTACCCTAATAGTATTAGGTGCACATATTCAATTGTAAGATTTGGGTTACACTTAGATAAGAAACTATAATAGGATTAGGATACCATATAAATAAAGTTGATTTTATTCATATAATGGTTTTGGGAAATGGGTTGTCTACTAAGCTATTTAAAAGTCACATTTGATATGATTGGCATGATGACCCACCTAAATAGAAAAGTAATGGGAGAAAAACTAAAGTGTACCAAAATTTAGTGAAATATGGATCTTGATCCACTAAAGGTAATGATGTATGGATTCATCATTTTAGTGGGATAACTATCATTAAAATTACTTAATGAAAAGATATAAAACATGATAATCACTTGTAAATATGAATTTATTACAGACCATGAAACACTTCATGGTTATCATATTGAGATATGTTATAGGTATAAACTATAAAATAATTCTAGATTGGTATTTAAGGTTCAAAAGTGTTATAAAAGTGAATCAATCTAATAATATGGATGAAAATTATATAAAAATAATTTTCTCCAATTCCAACACATTGGTATTAGATCACTGGTGTGCATCACACTTTTTTTTTCTGATAAACACAAACTCATAAATATGAGAGAACTGATTAAATTTGAGGTAAATCTATGTGTTGGAAATAAGGAAAGAGTTTCTGAACTGGTTGTTGAAACCTATGTTATAATTTTACCCAATGGATTAGTTCTAGAGTTAGAAAACTATTACTATGTTCTCTCTATAAATAGAAAATTGATTTCCATATCTTTTTTGGAAAAGATGATATTTTCATTCATTATTAAAAAAAGATTTTTTCTATATATATGAATGAATTTTTTTATAACACAATGAATATGGTGAATGCTTTATACTTTCTAGATATAGATAATTAAATATATAACATTCAAAGTAAAAATATCGAGGTTGGTTCTAACACCAATGATCTTTGGAATTATCTACTTGAGTATATAAATGAGAAATGAACTCAAAGACTTCATGGTGATGGATTGTTTAATTTATTAGATTATGAACCATTTAATACATGAAAATCCTATTTATTAAAAAAAATGACCAACAATCCTTTTAGTGGAAAATATGAGAGGGTTATTATACTATTAGATTTAATATATAGTGATGTATGTGGGATAATGAGTACTCAAACAAGTAGTGAGTATAGGTACTTCATGACCTATACTAAGACTTAAGTTAGTATGGTTATGTGTTTTTGATGAGACACAAGTTTTTAACCTTGTAAAATATAAAATTATTAAAAATAATTGTATAAAATAAATTTGAAAAAATTATTACTATTCTTTGATTAGATTAGGTTGGTGAACAATTTTTCCAATAATTTGGAGATAATTTGAGATATTGGGGAATAATTTCATAACTCACTCCTCTTGGGACATCATAATGGAATGGTGTGTTTGAGTGGAGGAATCATACCATGTTGGAAAAGGTTCGATCAATTATGAATTAATGTGATATTTATATTTAAATTTATAAATATGATCTAGAAATTGAGGCATTCTTACTTAAATACATTCCATTTAAAATAGTTATAAAGAAACTATATGAGATGTAGATTGAGAAAAATTACAACTAATATTTTATGGGTATTTGGTGTTTTTAAGATTATGTATGATGTTTGGTTTATAAAAAACATAACCCTAAATCCAAACAATTATTATTTGTTTGTTATTCTAAGGAAACTATAAGATATTACTTTTATAATCCTATAAATCATAAATGTTTTCCCAGTTGAGTTTTACAATAAATCAAGATACGGGGGAATTTAGTTCTTAAAATTTTTACCAAATAAAAAAAACCTATTAAAAACTTATTGAATATGTTACACTTTTTTTAATCATATATACAATAGAAAATATAAAAAATAAAGTGTAGGGAACAATAGATTTTTATATCATTTTAGGTTAATAGTAACTGACCCTAATCCACTCTAGAAACAATCAATGCGAGTTTGGTAATTTTATTCTATCCCTTTTCTTAGGGACTATACATTTGATTATAAATAATTTCTACTTGGAATAAAGGTACCAAGATCTTTTACTGGGCCCCCCTTTATAAGTCCAATCCATGGTTTTACTCCGACACTTAGTATAAGGAATGTTCACTTAAATAATATATAAGAATATTGAAAATAAAACCCAGTTGAGGTACACAGTTACAACATCAAAAACCAGTATATGATCAAAATTATTTTAGAGAAACATAATACTTTGTTAGAATCTCTAATGAGAATTCATTTCCTATAAATGGATATTTAAAATAACATAACAAAATTTGAGTTCTTCTTCCTTCTTGATAAGAATAGTTTCACTTTAGTGTATAAGAAAAATATAAATATTTTAGGTAATAAGTGATAGGTAAATGGATAAGGTGGAAGGTAGATATGGGTGGATGGTTTTAGGAAAGTGGGTTGTTTAAGTGTAGATGATAGGGTGTGGTTGTTATGTGGGGGTACTAGTGGATTCTAGTGTCTTGGCGTGTGATTAATACATAAATTCATAAGGGAATAATTTTTAATATAGTAGTAAGTTGTTAGTTGAGCTATTGGAGTGGTTGGGGATATGAAATAGGGGTTGATGGGGAGTGTATAGGGATGTATTGGACTTTTGAATGGATTTTGATTATCTGAATTGGGTGGAATTACTTTAGATTTTTGGGTTACCTAAGAGAGTCTACATATTATTTCATTGTTATTTTATTTCTTGTATAATCCCTACTATAATTATTATGTTGAATAATAGATAACTACCATTTTAATATTTTTTTAGATAATGATCCTATCAATTGGAACTTTCATTGAGAGTTTAGTGTAGACTGAGGAGGATCATTCAAGGATATCGAGGGTTTAGATAAATATGATGAAAGTGATTGACAATTTCCTATGAGAGGTATATGAGTTGGTGAAATTTTTATAGGAAGTGTTGAATGAGAATGATGAATTATTTGAATGAAATATTGAACTAGGTATGAAACCATAGGAAAGTTATGAGGAGGTATTACCTATCATAGTTCAGGAAGATGAAAATGAATAGTAGATGAAAGAGGTGTTGCTGACCGAACAAACACAGGCTAAGGAAGTGCAAGTAGAAAAAAAAGGATAACTCACCTATTCAACAAGTATGAAAGTAATAACATATATGTAAATGGGGTTCAACCATAATAGATATAGAAAAAGTATCTAAATTAACCACTTTCAACACAAAATCATCCAAGTCTTATACATGAAAAAATGTGTTCATCGAATGAATTTTCAGATTGATATTCTCTTTATGTTTTTTCAAGTCCCATGAATATGGTAATACTTATTAAACCTCTAGTAAAACATAAAAAATTTAAATATTATTCTAAGGTTATATCATCCATTATTTCTTATGGATTTTTGAAATAATAGGAAAAATCTAGTTAGTTTTTCACAATCCATGGAGAAGAGAGTTCTACCGGTTTCACATGATTAGAGGGGAAGCAATAAGATCAATATAACTCATACTATCAGTCATCGGGAAATCATTAGTCCAATACGAAGTAATTTAAAATATATAAATGTACCAACCACACCTATATTTTATGTTTTTCACTCTCTTATTAAATTTTGGAATCTTTTTCCCAAGGTAACTGGTTGAGGAAGTGGTGTGAGTTGCAAGTTGTGCAGTAGGGGTGGCCAGAGGTTTTAGATGACTTGTATATATGTTATCCATGTTTAGAACACAACTTGTTCACAACTATAAATAGATTCAAAAGTAAAAGGAACAATATTTGTAATGGATTATAATTTTTATTTCACACCTCCACATGTCACACCCCTATTTGAGGAACTTGTCGAATATTCTCCTAGTATGCAACTAGTTAATTATTTGATATTGTATAAACAAAATAGAAAGTTTGGAATTGGGATTTTGATGTTGTAATAGGCAATAATTTTCCAAAATTATGAACATGAACTCAATTTGGACATAGAAATAACATCTATTCCAAGGTTTCAATAGAACATGAAATAACTAGCATGAAGGCTGTGACTGAAGAGACTGTACATTTCTTCTGATATATTTAAGAGATTTTGGGTGTTTATATTTTGATACATTTAATTCTCATAGAAAACCTTTTGTAACACCCCAAGCTTCCAAGGTAAGTTTCCCTTTGATTAATTCAATAGCTTTCATTGTACGCAACTTCGAGATTCTAACACACCGCGATCAATCAGAGTAGCCGTTATGAATAGTAGTACCCACTTTTTATATTTTTATGAATAGTGACAATTACTAAATTTTAATTAAATTTTTTTTAATCAAAATAATTAATAGTAATAAATTATTAATTTGAGTGGTTTTAAAGTATATTTAGAATATATTTTTACCATTTAATACAATTTTGGTCATTTTACATAATTTCACAATTAAACCAGACATAAACAAGTGTCAATCTTTTGATAGTTATTATATCTTAAAAACACACTTTTTGTTTTGATAGCGGGAATTAATCTTAAATTAATTTCTACCACTTCTGTGTTTTGAATTTGGAAAAATGGATTCCATATTTGGATTCAGGACGTCCAAATTATGTAAATAGGTAACTTTTATTTTTAGACATTTTGAATAATTACTTCGGTAAATATTTTATTTACCATGGTTAAAGGGTAAATCTGGTAAATAAGGGTAAAAAAATAATATTATAATAATCATAAATTACGCTAAAACGTGTCCTAACATTATTGGTGGATACATGTACGACCATGGGCATCTTTGGGTTGATTTTGGGACCCCATGGAGCCACTTGTAGGTGATAGGGACACTATATTAATTAAGTTTAAGTAAATACAAAAATGACATAAGCTTATATCATTTAGAAAAACAATTTTTACATAGGGTTATATATGTTATATTTTAGATTATAAATATTCATTAGAAATATAAAAATATTTCCTACATAATTATATTTTATTTATAATTTTTAGACATTTAAAAAGTAAAAATATATATGAGACAATAATGATACAGTATTTTCCTTATTAATGAAAGAATCAAATAATTGGTATTATAAATGTTAAAAGAAATATAATTTGAATTTTTTGATGAAATACACAAATTTTATTGGTAAATATGACATGTTAGGATTTATTAAATGAATTTTTCTTGAATTAATAAAGTTTTTAAGATTTTAACAAAAATCAATTATTGAGTAGTGTCAAAATTGACATAAAAGAGTTTTTAAAACAAATATTATATTATTAATTTCTATTCTATTCCAAAAAATCTAAAGTTCGGAAAAAGGACTTATATAATTATTGGTGTATCATTAATGGACCACTTGGGGGTCTTTTGGATGTATATAGTAAGTTTATTAACTATATATTATAAAAATACAATGTGACATGGTAAGTGTTAAACTAATTAACCAAGAGATAAAACTAAAAGATAAGGTTAATATAATGACCCAAACCAGTCTAAAATATATTGGTTGAAAGGATTTAGACCCATCCCAACATTAGACTTTGAATAATCCACTTTGTATCCATTAGAAACAAAATATTATTTTATTATAAAATAATACTTTAAGTTTTTCCTAAAGAGCCCCTCACCCCTCTTATAAAAGGGAACTATCCTTTCTCATTAATTCACACCTTCAAAGCCATTTGCCTTGGCCAACCGCTGCCCAAATAACCTCCCAACTTCCCTAACTTCATCCTATAGGCATTAGTTTGATCATAAAGCCAACCTAAGGATCCCTTTTGATCAAATCAAAAGGAAGAACCCGAAGAAGAGGTAACGTCTTCACCACCCTCTTTAAAGTTCCTTTCTTCTTCAACTTCTTCTTTCCTTGTTATTTCCATTATAAAATAATAACTCCAGTACCTTATATATACTTTGATGTTATTATAATTATTGAACAAACAAATTCATTATTCTATCCATCCCTTGAATGACATGTCACCATACGTGCGTACGTACGACCTACCGTCTCCACGTTGTAGTGTAATTGTTATTCAATATACTATTATTTAGATGGGTATAATAATGATGTATAATTCATGAAAATAATAAATATAACATGATAATGATTTCTATCTATATGATATAACATCCAATTATATATTATTTTAATATCAAAAGAATGATATTGTGGCTCGTGCGTACGTACGGATTACCGTCTCCACGAACGCAATGAGATTCATTCCCCATCGTATCCATTCAAGACGAAATTTTATTGGATGAATAAAAATAATATTTAAGGACCTAATATAATTCTTTATATGATTTTGATACAACCTATACATAAAAAACATGACTTATATAAAAGAAAACGAGTAAGTTAACACCCAAAACGACAATAATACTAAGATTTTATTAACAAAGAGATGTTAAAAGATCATGTATGATATCATATTAATATATATGATTATTGTATAATTCAATAAAAATTATTTCACCATTATATAGGAGGTTAACCTACCATCAACCAAGGAAAATTACAAGGTAAGAGTTTATTTCACAATCTCTTCATTATCCTAGGTAGTTTATACGTAATTATCTACAAGGACCTCTTTATCATCCACATCCATGTTTCTTAAAAATTTATTTCAAAACATTCTTACTATTTTACATAATATGGGTTAAAGTCATTTATACCCTTGTTTGACCTTTTATAAGAAGTTAATAAAGGAATCTTTCCGTCATTTTCCAAACAAGGTCCTTTTTAACCTATTTGACAAAATTAAGTTAAGAATGTTTTTTTAACTTATACGGCTGGTGCGGCTATTTTCTGCCATTATAACATCTTCAAATCTTCCCTTAATAGCTTATAAGAATATTTTCAAAATATATATTTTCTTTATGTGACTCTTAAATGATTTAAAAATATAAAGAGATATGTCTCTAAAAAAAGGTTTTGATTTCATCTATGTCGACATCCTTTGATGGATTTTAAGTTTATTTGAAGTTGATTTATTATGATACAAAACTTCAATATTTTATTGAAGTTTTTGTGATATGTTTGACTGTGGATGTGATATTTTTATACCATTCATTTCTTATGGTTAAAGTATTGACATTTCATATGCTAGTTTTAATATGAATGTTTATGATATGTTTAAACCTTTTCATATTAGGAATGTATTGGACTTAGTAAGTGACAGGTGGATCCCGCTATAGCTCCTCGATACATCAGTAGGTCTCATGAGACAACTAGATGTGGAATTGGCCGAGGCCCTTTCCCAATTTAATTTATGGTTTTGGCCGAGGCCTTAATCATTTTAGACGTCTTGGCCGAGGCCTTGACAAAATGTTTCAGAATGTCCGACATTATACATTCCCTCATTATGGAAATGATATTGATGGTTAATGTGGTCATTCGACTAGTAGAATACCCATGATTATGTTTTATTATGGCATTATTTACTCATCTCATAATCTTTCCATAAAAGTATTCATGTTTATTATTGGTAAAGGCATGTGGTTTCAATTATTTACCATGCTTAATATTTATGTCATTTTCCGCTGTATTACTTACCCTTACTGAGCGTTTGAGATCACCCCTTTCTTATGTTTCATTTTCCCAGGATATGAAGAAGTTAGTTATGAGTGACCTGAAGGAATAATATAGGAGGCTTGGATGCTTCTAATGAAATATATTATTATTGTATTCCTCTTCAAGCTGTAAAGTGGATCATATGTATGAATATTATTTCCAATAATACTAAACTGATCGGTCTTTCGAGACATGATTTCCTTGTAATCTTTCCAATGTTATGTAATAATGCACCAACTCTGGGTAACTAGGGTCGGGGCATTATAGTTGGTGTTAGAGGAAGTTTATTACAAACCTTGGAAACTAGATTTAGATAAACTCTGATTAGAGAACATAGCCCTAAGATAGACTTTGAGGATTAGTATAGAAGAACTTCCCAGAATTTTGATATTGTAGAGATTTTGTGAGTTTTCCGAGAAATACATCGCTGTCTGGATACGATCATGTAGAGGTGGCTCTGAAACAGATGTACCTAGTGGTAAAACCCGAAAACACTGCTTTGAGCTTGACTCGAATGGGAACTGGTGCACAACAACGGGCCTTGCTGCACTCTTGGTTACGACACTCCTGGGGGATATACTTAGGATAATTCTCATTTTCTTTACCAACCATTATGAAGGGTTATGAGTATATAATTCTCAAAGAAAACATTTTCATGATTATGGATTATATCCATAAACTATTGAATTTATATTAAGTTTTTTAGAAGTTTGGAATTATATATTTCAATTCATAAACTAATCTAGTTTATTCCATTGTTTAGAAATGGATCCTAGTGGAAGGAATGGAAACCGTATCAACGCACGTACCCCATGTAGGGATTTCCCTCCTGCTCAAGATAATTATAGTGGAGCTAGTGATGAAACTGGTGATGATCATATTATCACCATACTGGGACAACTCACTCAGGTTATGAATAATAACCTTACCCGTATGGAGCACCCAGATCCAAAACCTGGAGGATCAATGTTAGATTACTTCATGAGGAAACAACCACTGACATTAAATGGGAGTACTAATCCCATAGTAGCCGAGCAATAGATAAATTCCTTAGAGAAAATATTCCATGCCTTGGAGAGTAGTGAAAGGTAAAAAGTTGTCATGGTAGTTTATCACCTCACTGGAGATGCTGATCAATGGTGGTCATTGATACAAAACACGAAGGAATATGATAAAGTATCAGATATGGAATGAAGGGAGTTCAAAGATATTTTCTTAGAAAAATACTTTCCTCGAGACCATCGAGCAGATATGGAAAGGCAATTTCTTGAGTCTGAGGCAGAAAGAGTATGAGAATGTCACAAAGTATGAGGCTAACTTTACAAGGTTAGAGAGGCATTCTGCTAATTATATATGTAACCCAAAGAGTAATATTGATCATTTATTTGATGGGTTAAAACCATTTCTCCATCAAGATTTAGTCTTTCAAACCTTCTCATTATATGAAGATATTGTCTCGTGTGCTATCAAGACAGAAAAGGAATTCTCTAAGTCTTACAACTTCAAATCAAAGCAAGAGAAGAAGAGATCTACTGAACACTCTGGGAATGGAAATAAGGAAACAAGGAGGAAGGGTAGAATTGAATTTCCACCCTGTGATAATTGTGGAAGGAAGAACCCTGGTGCCTGTCTAAAAGGAAAAGGAGTATTCTACAAATGTGGACAGAAAGGCCATCTAGCTGGTGATTGTAATGGAAATAAAGACGCTACTGATGTTCAATGATACAATTTCTGGGATATGGGACATTATGAAAATTAATGTCCTAAGCTTCAAGGAAACTTACCTCATAAAAGGAAAAGGGATCAAGGACAAGCTTATGAAATCACTACTGCTGAGGTTGAAGCCCCAAAAGACGTGGTGGCAGGTAATTTAATGGTTTCCTCAAGTTTAAAAAATGCATTATTTGATTCTGGATCATCGCATTGTTTCATATCTTCCTAGTTTTCTAAGAAAATTAGATATTTCCAATTTGATTTAACAAAGGAGTTTTCAGTTAAAACTATTAAGGGAAGTATCATTGCATTGAAGTTTTGTGAATCAGTCCCCATTAGAGCAAATAAATGTTCTTTATCCACTAATCTCATCATCATACATATGATTTAATTTGATATAATCCTCAGTATGGATTGTCTTTCAGACCATGATGTGAAGATTTATTGTAAGAAGAAGGAGGTTACGATTCTTGATGATGATGATAAGGAACACCTTATCTTTAGAGTAAAATCATCACCACCTAATTCTTATCTAGATCCACCCCCATTAGCTCAACTAAATTCAATTATCAGGGAGGAAGAGAATGAAATAATTATGGGTGAGGAAAGGAATGTTCAAATAGAGGATGTACCTATTGTGAGAGAATATGTTGATGTGTTTCTAGAAGATTTACCTGGACATCCTCCAGAATGAGAAGTTGAGTTTTCCATTGATTTAATTCCTGGTTGAAGCCCCATATCGAAAACCCCTTATAGAATGGCCACTGTGGAATTAGTTGAACTAAAGAAACAACTGGAGGAATTTAGTAATAAGGGATTTATTCACCCTAGTGTTTATATATGGGGAGCCCCTGTCCTTTTTTTAAGAAGAAAGATGGATCTATGAGGTTACGCATTGAATACAGGGAGATCAATGCTATAACAATAAAGAACAACTATCCCCTACCTCGCATTGATGATTTATTTGACCAACTGCATGGAGCTCTATACTTTTCAAAGATTGACCTTCGATCTGAATATCATTAGTTGTGTGTAAAGAAGGAAGACATTCTGAAGACAACATTTCGAACCAGGTACGAGCATTACGAGTTTACAGTAATGCCTTTTGGGCTGACTAATTCACCCTCTGTATTCATGGATCTAATGAACAGAGCTTTCAAGGAATATCTTGATGAATTTGTAGTGGTATTTATTGATGATATCTTGGTATACTCCAAAAGCTACAAAGATCATGAAATTCACTTGTGCATTATATTGAAGACTCTGAGAAGTAATGAATTATATGGGAAGTTTAGCAAGTGTGAATTCTGGCTTCAGAAGATTTATTTTCTCGGCCATATTATCTCTAAGGATGGAATCTCTGTTGATCCTTCTAAGACCAAGGTAATCCAAGAATGGCTAGCACTAATGAGTATAACCGAGGTACGCAGTTTTATTGGTTTAGCAGGTTATTATCGATGTTTTTTCCAGAACTTTTCTCGGTTGGCTAACCCATTAACAAAGCTCACACATAATGGGGTTAAATTTGTTTGGACAAAAGAGTGCGAAGAATGTTTCGAAGAAATGAAGAGAAGATTATTCAATGATCCTATATTGACTCTACCATCGGGGAATGATGGGTTCGTTATTTATAGTGATGCATCGAAGAAAGGTCTTGGTTGTGTCCGTATACAAAATGATAGAGTTATTGCCTATGCATCACGACAACTGAAGATTCATAAGAAAAACTATCCTAATCATGATATTGAGTTAGCTGCTGTAATATTTGCTTTGAATATTTGGAGAAACTATCTCTATGGTGAAAAATGTGAGATTTATACTGATCACAAGATTTTGAAATATATTTTATCATAGAAATAGCTCAACATAAGGCAAAGGATATGGCTTGAACTACTCGAGGATTATGATTGCACGATACACTACCACTTGGGGAAGGCAAATAAGGTGGAAGATGCTTTGAGTATAAAGGATCATGGAATTTTGAACAAGATGAGAGTAGAAAAGGATCCTATATACATGGATCTAGTAAAGATGGATATGAGAATCACCATGGAAGGTGAAACATCAATACTTTTTCAAATGGTTTCTAAACCATCTTTACTAGAAAGGATAAAGAGTTCTCAGACCGGTGATGAAGAGTTTCAAAAGAAGATTAAAGCTGTGAATGATGGGAGATTGAATGACTTTGTTTATGAAGATGGAATTTTGAATTTTGGGAAGAGACTTTGTGTTTCCAATATACCTGATATAAAAAGGGAATTGTTGGATGATGCTCATAGTTCCAATTTCTCTATACACCATGGGAGCACCAAAATGTATAGAGATTTAAAAGAACATTTTTGGTGGGACAACATGAAGAGGGAGATTGCTGATTTTGTGTCAAGATGTATGGTTTGTCAATAAGTGAAAGATGGAAGGCAACAGCCTGGAGGAGTCATGCAACCTCTTCCCATACCTGAGTGGAAATGGGATAATATTACGATGGACTTCTTTATGGGGCTACCAAAGACTCCTAGAAGGAATGATTCAATATGGGTCATTGTTGATCATCTTACCAAGTAAGCAAATTTTCTTCCTATAAGAGAAGATCTACCACTTGAATGTCTAGAAAGACTATATATTAATGAAGTTGTGAGACTTTATGGAGTTACCCTATTGATTGCCTCAGATCATGATCCCTGTTTTACATCAAGATTCTGGAAAAGTCTTCAGAAGGCCTTGGATACTGAACTTCGTTTGAGCACTGCTTACCACCCTCAAACAGATGGACAATCAGAACGAACTATTCAAACCTTAGAAGACACGTTGAGATCATTCTCAATTGACTTTCAGGGTATGTGGGATCAATATTTACCTCTGGTGGAATATTCCTGTAACAATAGCTTCCATTCAGGTATTCGGATGGAACCATATGAAGCGTTGTATGGAAAGAGATGTCGCACACCAACCTGTTGGGATGATGTTGGTGAAAGAGAACTTGTTAGACCAGAACTAGTGGAGGAAACGATGGAAAAGGTAAAGGTAATCCAAAACCACATCAAAGTATCTCAAAGTAGGCAGAAGAGCTATGCCGATAATAAAAGGAAGGATTTGGAATTTCATGTAGGAGATCATGTTTTATTGAAGGTATCTATATGTAAGGGAGTTATATGTTTCACTAAGAAAGGTAAATTGAGTCCTAGGTACATCAGACCATTCGAAATTCTATAACGAATTGGGGTTGTAGCTTACCAATTGGCAATGCCTCCAAGTCTCTCCAAAGTACACGATGTGTTCCACGTATCACTGTTGAGAAAATACATGCCTGACCCAACGTATGTACTCACCTATGAGGAATTAGAACTGTAACCTGATCTATCTTATTGTGAAGATCCCATTAGGATTATTGATAAGAGAGAACATGTGCTGAGAAACCGGACGACTCATCTGGTAAAAGTTTTGTGGAGAAACCACAAGATGGAAGAGGCAACGTGGGAACCCAAGGAACTTATGATGAAGAACCACCCAAGTCTTTTTATAAAGTAATTTTCTAGAAATTTTGAGGATGAAATTATTTGAAGGAGGGGAGAATGTAACACCCCAAGCTTCCATGGTACGTTTCCCTTTGAGTAATGCAATAACTTGCTTGTACGCAACTTCGAGATTCTAACACACCACGATCAATCAAAGTAGCCATTATGAATAGTAATACAAAATTTTTGAAATTTTATAAATTTTATCTTTTAAAATGACTTCATTTTTTGATTCAGAATATCGAAATTATCCTAGGGTGAAATTTTTGTACTTTTTGGATAACTTTTATATTTTGTTGAATAGTGAAAATTACTAAATTTTAATTAAAAACAACTTTTTAATAAAAATAATTAATAGTGATAAATTATTAATTTGAGTGGTTTTAAAGTATATTTAGAATATATTTTTACCATTTAATACAATTTTGGTCATTGGACATAATTTCATAATTAAACCGGACATAAACAAGTGTCAATCTTTTGATAGTTATTATATCTTAAAAACACGCATATTGTTTTGACAGTGGGAATTAATTTTAAATTAATTTCTGCCAATTATGTGTTTTGAATTTTAAAAAATGGATTCCATATTTGGAATCAGGATGTCCAAATTGTGTAAATAGGTAACTTTTATTTTTAGACATTTTGAATAATTACTTCGGTAAATATTTTAATTACCATGGTGAAAGGGTAAATCCGATAAATAAGGGTAAAAAAATAATATTATAATAATAATAAATTACCCTAAAACGTGTCATAACCTTATTTTTGGATACATGTCCCACCATGGGCATCTTTGGGTCGATTTTGGGACCCCATGGAGCCACTTGTAGGTGATAGGGACACTTTATATTAATTAAGTTTAAGTAAATACAAAAATGACATAAGCTTATATCTTTTAGCAAAACAATTTTTACATAGGGTTATATATATTATATTTTCAATTATAAATATTCATTAGAAATATAAAAATATTTCCTACATAATTATATTTTATTTATAATTTTTAGACATTGAAAAAGTAAAAATATATATGACACAATAATGATGCAGTATTTTTCTTATTAATGAAAGAATCAAATAATTTTTATTATAAATGTTAAAATAAATATAAATTGAAAGTTTTGATGACATAAAAGAATTTTATTGGTTAATATGAAATGTTAGTATTTATTAAATGAATTTGGTTTGAATTAATAAAGTTTTTAAGACTTTAACAAAAATCAATTATTGAGTAGTGTCAAAATTGACATAAATGTGTTTTTAAAACAAATATTATATTATTAATTTATATTCTATTCCTAAAAATCCAAGGTTCGGAAAAAGGACTTATATCATTATTGGTGTATCATTAATGGACCACTTGGGTGTCGCTTGGATGTATATAGTAAGTTTATTAACTATATATTATAAAAATACAATGTGACATGGTAAGTGTTAAACTAATTAAACAAGAGTTAAAACTAAAAGATAAGGTTAATATAATGACCCAAACCTATATAAAATCTATTGGTTGAAAGGATTTAGACCCATTAACACCTTAGACTTTGAATAATCCACTTTGGATCCATTAGAAACTGAATATGATTTTATTATAAAATAATACTTTAAGTTTTTCCAAAAGAGCCCCTCACCCCTCTTATAAAAGGGCACTCCCCCTTCTCATTAATTCACACCTTCAAAGCCATTTGGCTCGGCCAAACCCTACCCAAATATCCTCCAAAATTCCCTAAATTCATCCTAGAGGCCTTATTTTGATCATAAAGCCAACCTAAGGAGCCCTTTTGATCAAATCAAAAGGAATAACCCGAAGAAGAGGTAACGTCTTCACCACCCTCTTTAAAGTTTTCTTCTTCTTCAACTTCTTCTTTCCTTGTTATTTCCATTATAAAATAATAAATCCCATACCTTATATATAATTTGACGTTATTATAATTATGGAACAAAAAAATTCATTTTTCTATCCATCCCTTGAATGACATGTCACTATACATGCGTACGTACGACCTACTGTCTCCATGTTGTGGTGTAATTGTTATTCAATATAATATTATTTAGATGGGTATAATAATGATGTATAATTAATGTAAATAATAAATATAACATGATAATTATTTCTTTATATTTGATATACCATCCAATTATATATTATTTTAATATCAAAAGATTGATATTGTCACTCGTTCGTACGTACGGATTACCGTCTCCACGAACGCGATGAGATTCATTCCCCATCGTATCCATTCAAGACTAAATTTTATTGGATGATTAAAAATAATATTTAAGGACTTAATATCATTCTAGATATGAGTATTATACAACCTATTCATAACAAACATGGCTTATATAAAAGAAGATGAGTAATTTAACACCCAAAACAACGATAATACTAAGATTTTATTAGCAAAGCGATGTTAAAAGATCATATATGATATCATATTAATATATATGATTATTTTATAATTCAATAAAAATTATTTCACCATTATATATGAGGTTAACCTACCATCAACCAAGGAAAAGTACAAAGTAAGGGTTTATTTCACAATCTCTTCATTATCTGAGGTTGTTTATACGTAATTATCTACTCAGACCTCTTTATCATCCACATCCATGTTTCTTAAAAATGTATTTCAAAACATTCTTACTATTTTACAGAATATGGGTTAAATTCATTTATACCTTTTTTTAACTTTTTATAAGAAGTTTATAAAGTAATATTTCCGTCGTTTTCCAAACAAGGTCCTTTTTAACCTTTTCGACAAAATTAAGGTAAGAATGTTTTTTTAACTTATACGGCGGGTGCAGCTATTTTCCACCATTATAACATCGTTGAAGCTTCCCTTAAAAGCTTATAAGAATATTTTGAAAATAAATATTTTCTTTATGTGACTCTTAAATGATTTCAAAATATAAAGAGATATGTCTCTAAAAAAAGGTTTTGATTTCATCTATGTCAACATCCTTTGATGGATTTTAAGTTTACTTGAAGTTGATTTATTATGATACAAAACTTCCATATTTTATTGAAGTTTTTTTGATATGTTTGACTATGGATGTGCTATTTTTATACCATTTATTTCTTATGGTTAAATTATTGACATTTCATATGCTAGTTTTAATACGAATGTTTATGATATGTTTAAACCTTTTCATATGAGGAATGTATTGGACTTAGTAAGTGACAGGTGGAGCCCGATATAGCTCCTCGATGCATCGGTATGTCTCATGAGACAACTAGATGTGGAATTGGCCAAGGCCCTTTCCCAATTTGATTTATGGTTTTGGATGAGGCCTTAATCATTTTAGATGTCTTGGCCGAGGCCTTGACAAAATGTTTCAGAATGTCCAACATTATACATTCCCTCATCATGGAAATAATATTGATGGTTCATGTGTTCATTAGACTAGTAGAATACCCATGATTATGTTTTATTATGGAATTATTTACTCAGCTCATAATCCTTCCATAAAATTATTCATGTTTATTATTGGTAAAGGCATGTGGTTTTCAATTATTTACCATGCTTAATATTTATATCATTTTCCACTGTGTTACTTACCCTTACTGAGCATTTGAGCTCACCCCTTTTTTATGTTTCATTTTCACAGGATATGAAGAAGTTAGTTATGAGTGACCTGCAGGCATAATATAGTAGGATTGGATGCTTCTAATGAAATATATTATTGTTGTATTTCTCTTCAAGATGTAAAGTGGATCATATGTATGAATCTTGTTTCTAATAATACTAAACTGATCGGTCTTTCGAGACATTATTTCCTTGTAATCATGCCAATGTTATGTAATAATGCACCGACTTTGGGTAATTGGGGTTGGGGCGTTACACCTTTTGTTGATACTAAGAAAAAATAATGAATTCATTTTGTATCTTTTAAAATTAGAAAGGTTGGATAATATTTGTTCACTATTTCTATGGTGTAAAGTGATCAAACATCTACCCATGGAGAATATGCTAATGAGAAAGAAAAGTTATAGGAATTATTGATGGTATTGGTGACTATTTTAGAAAAAAACACTATTATTATATTTTATTCCTTGTCACTTTTCATGGATAAAACATTATTTTCTTATATTAGAGAATTTGATACTGGAAAGGAGGAAACTGGAAACTATAGTGGTGGTAAATTAAGCTTGCTTCAATCAATTTATATAGTTATGATACTTTGAATTTGTATATAAAGCCTTGAATTTGAGACAAATATAAAATAAGGAGTGCCTAAAACTAACATTCATTTATAATAGAGTTGTTTTGTAAAGACACTGTCACTAAATATAGAGTACCAACTAATTTACATGAGGAATTTCCCTAATAGTGTTGGAATCATGGAAAAATTCCTGAATTTCAGTGATATTTCCACCTTTATTATAATGTAGTTTTTAAGAGGGAATGAATTATAGGGTGATAAATTGGGTGGTGGGCTGATAGGGTGTTGGATAGGGTGGATGGATATGGGTATGAGGGCTATTATAATTCAAAAGATAGAGTGATGATTTTTTGGGAGTTATATGGGCCTATAGTGTCAGGGAGTGTGATTAATAAATGTTTGGGGAAATTTTTTAAATAATATAGGAAGTTTTTAGCTGATCTATTTTAGTGACTGATGATATTAAATAGGGGATGGTGGAGAGTGAGTGGGGATGTATTGGAATTTTGAATAAATTATTCTTGCTAGAATTGGTAAGCATGACCTTAACTTTAGGAGCTACCTCAAAGAGTCCAAATCTTCCTTCTTTCTTATTCTATTTCTTCTTTAATTCATATTCTAAATAGTAGAGATTTTTTATTTTCCTATTATTTTCTCTTAAAATAATACCAGTGAGTGTGAGAGAATAATTTTATCACACTACTTCAGCTTGAAAATTAGAATATTTAGATTTTTTTTCTTTTTATAAATTTATAGGTTATCTACACTCAATTTTTAATCTTTGATAAAATAAATATATACAACATTAAAAAAACAAAATAGGTAATAAAGGTTATTTTTCATTTTCTTGAGAATCTATAGTGGTTTGAACATTGGATTAGTTTTTCTTCCTCAAAACCAGTAAACTAATTAAGATAATTCCAAATTACTTCAATTTTGATGATAATAAAACATGATCATGTCTTTAAATAATAATAGTAATAGTAAAATACTTGAAAGACACTTATGTTTGAGTTATCCATAAGGATCATTTCTTATTATTCACAAGGATCAATTTTTCATTGCATAATGGTGAATGCATTAATAGAATTTTAAATTTCCTAAACAATATAGACATAAATTCAACATCATTAAGGGTGAAATTCATAAGGATGATCTTAATAAGGATCAAATTTGTACTAAATTAGAATTATTTTAAAATTTCCATACATATTATCCTTCATAAAGATGAATCCTTATTTGAAATTATGATTCCTTTGGCATAATGACCATTTTTCACTTTATAGAGATCATTCAGTCTATGTAAACATCAATACTTTGGAAATTTTCTCACTCATGTAAGAATTATTATGGATGTGCATAAAGATGATTTTTCTTGTGTAATTATTAACAAGTTTGGATATAAAAAACTTGAAATAACAACTTCAAATAAAGAAAATTAATAAAACATTAACTAGTAAACTAAAATTCCATTAAATTAAACCCATTAGTAAAAAATATAAAGGTTTTTGTGAGTATTGAAAATTATGATTAAATTAGATATGTTGGAATAACATTAATGTGTCCAATAATCTCCCCCTTTTTAATGATCATGAAATCCATAAACATTAAAAAGAAAATTTTAGTGATATTAGAGATTAGTTCAATAGTTTTTCATATTTTCATATATAACACTTTATAAATTTCATTTTATAGAAATTATACTTCATATTGATATAAATAATTAATAATTTTATTGAAATTTTATGTTGAAATGTTTTTCTCCCTTTTGTGATATCAAAAATGAAGTAAAACTTAGTGGGTAAAACACATTTCAATTAGTACACTGAAATAAAAACACAAGAGAATAGATTTCTAAAATAAAAAAGAATTTGGAACTTGAATTGTATCAAATAAATAATAATAAAATTATATTGAGAATCAAAAAAATCGTTTAAAAAATAAAAAACAAAAAACACAAAGATATCAATATTTAGGATTAGTGTTTTGGTTGAATGAAGGTCCAGGTTGATGTTTTACAATAGTGGGGTTATCAGAGTAATTTTTACACTATGATTATAAATTACCATCTAAAAAACTATAGTATTTGGTATAAAAAGGCTCTGTTTAGACCTTAAAGATCCAATAATAGTTTTATATTGGCTCTTTAATGTATCCACTAAAAAAAATTCTTCAAGAACGTTGTTTTATTTATCTTTATCAATCTTGGTAGTGGTAGAGTAAATATGTTTAAGTTTTTAAGGGATAAAATGAGAAGTAAAAACCTTTTTTAGGAAAAAAGAAACTTATTTTTCTAATTTAGGGTAGAAGCTTGGAGTACTAAAGGAATCTTAAAATATTTCCTTATAATTGAGATATTTTTTCAGGTGGTATATCCCCAAGTGATTTCATGCCTCTTATTTCAAACAAATCTCTCACACACATATCTAATCTACTTATAATTTCATCCTTGTATAATTAAAGTAAAACTATATATCCTTTATTTATATTGTGACTACAATTATTCTACATTTATAATAGATCGAATCTATAATGGATGGAATAGTGTTGTTCAGTTTTATCTAAAGAAGTAATTCCTTGAGATATTTTAACAAGATGCTCAACTAAGTTTTTTAAAACATAAAGCAATTCCAATAATATAAGTGGATGAGTATCAACAAAAGTCATAGAAATTGAATGATAAACCTAATGAAAATTAGTATCTCTTCTTCTAGATGTTTCCTTTTGAGTATCAACTTACTCACTCTCAAACTATTCAGAAGATGAGTCTGATGTTGGGATCATATTAGCAATAAATTTCCTAATCTTATTTTGATCATTACCAAAAAACCTGAAGTTATAATTCAAGTTTATTTTCAATTCCTTTAATAGATTAAAATTATTCTACTATTTTCCAAGATTCTCCACTAAATTATCCTTTATAGATGAAAAAATTTGTTCAGAAAAGATGACAATAACATATAGAGACTTGTGAGTCTCTTAAAGGCCATTTCCTTCATCAAACTTTTCATCCTTAATTTTAAAAGTTAAATCTATTTTATGATATTGAAGAGTTTTTATGGATACCTCATCATGTTACAAGGATTGAAATATTTCATTCATCATACTCAAATTATATGAAAAAATATTTTGTTCATCTCTCATAGATTCAGTTTATTTTAAAATAGAATTTGAAACATCTAAATGAAATAGTTGA
The DNA here is from genome assembly GCA_963277665.1 of Viscum album. NCBI lineage: Eukaryota > Viridiplantae > Streptophyta > Magnoliopsida > Santalales > Viscaceae > Viscum > Viscum album. The sequence continues at coordinate 772,341,357 of OY728131.1, read as the reverse complement.
GTCCAGGGAAACTTCTTGAATAAAGTCAAAATGATAAGTCCTCATATTTTTCATCATATCAAAATATGTTTTATATATCACTTTTTTTTTCTATTTCACTAAATATAGATACCATTTAATAATTTATTGATTCAAAATTGGTCTTAGAAACTAAGTTTTCCTTTAATGCTTGCAGTTATTATTTAAAATATTTTAGCTCAGATTTCTACCCAAGAATATATTAATTTAATAAATCCTAAACTCTAATTTTTTTAGTAGAAATAGATCCTATCAGATAGGGAATTTATTTAGATAAAACTTGAACATTTCTAATTATTTGTGGAAGTTTAGTATCCATAAATCTTAAATATTCCAACTATCCCCTAATATTATTAGCATGATCAGTCATAGTCTCCTGATTAAATTCTCTAACCACATATTATTCATTATATTTTCTTTGAGTGACAATAGTACCAACTTAATCTTCTGATCTAGCTATAGCAGCTCCAAAAGCATCATTTTCAGTAGTAGATAATGAAACTAAGTTTTGATTCATACTTGACCAAGAAATGAAATTTTTTCCTAATAGGTGATAGGTTCTTGAGGTGATTTTTATATCTAATCCACACCCTGATAAATCAGCATCAAAATATGATATTAATTCAAATATAGAAGTTTTTGAAAAAAGTATTAAAATACAAGAAATTCATTATAAACTTATTAAGATTATTTTGGAATCTAATAAATGAGATTATTTAGAGTTGGATTGAAATCTAGAATAAATAATTACAAAAAACATGATGTTTGGTCTATTAGTAGTTAGATTCAACATCTCCCAATTATTCGTCTATAAAACTTTCTATCCATTGGTTTACCAGCTTTCTCCAAATTAAGTTTTATGTTATATTTCATTGGAGTTAAATATATTTTAATACTATCAAGTCCAAAATTATTAAACAGGCCATGTATGTATTTTATTTAATTAAAAACATTCGCGAAGTCTTTTTAATATGTGAAACTTAGTATTTTTAATTAATAATTTATTGATCATTGACTCAAACCCATTCATTTATGAACCTTTATAACACTTTGCTTCTCAATTTCTCATGCTCTTTCTCTCTCTCTTTATATCTCGCTCTCTCTTAATTATGAATCTTTTGAACCCTTAAAATATAGAATACCTTCTTCCTTCAACCTTAAATCAGATATGGGGAAGTCAAAAATGGCTGAGGAAGGTACCTCATAAAGTTCAAAAAATACCAAATATTCAAGTTCTGAGTGAGCAGTTCTTCTAGATAGAATTATCATTTTTCCTTGTTTAAATTGCACAGAGTTGATGTTGAATAGATCCTTAATATTTCAAGTACAAGAATGTGTTTTTTATGAAAATAAAATAGAAATTTTATTTGAAAATAATTTTTTATATTTTTTTTGAGAATTCTTGATTTATGTTTTCATAATATGAGGATGTGGAAACCTAAAAAGTGAATAATAAAGATATTTCAATTTTTACTATATAATTAGTTGATATTTTCTATTACTAATAGGAACGTGGAGTCAGTGGGGGTTGTGGTGCTGATGTGTAAGGGAGCAGGTGAAGAGTATTAGTTACTACTAGGGTTACTGATATAATATTCTATAAGAAGTTGTTTGCTAGTTTTTAGTAGGTTAGAGTTGGTAGTAGAGAGATGGTTATTAAAAAAGGGAAGGGGCTCTAGAGTTGAAAAAATGGTATTTGTATTGAATTCTAGTTGAAGAAACTCATAGAGTTAGGCCTCATATTGGGAGTGTCATATTATAGTATTTCTCATTCACCCTATTCTATTATTTATTATTCTTTTATTTATCATTATACTAATTATTCATAATTTTTTGATCTTCTATAATAATATACTCTATACTACTACTATTAGTATTAATAGAACTACTATTTTCTTCTATCTCTATCACTCTCTCACACATGAACCCTATCAATTATTTCCTTCTTTGAGAGAGATATAGGGTCTCTATTGGAGAGAGGAACTCAAGAAAGGAATTTTTTACTAATTAACACTGGAAGAAGCTGATGAAAGATAAGGAAGATGTATAATCCACAATAGTGGGAGATGATTATTAGTAGGAAAAAATATGACTTGCAATAGGAAATGTATTAAAGATAATAACTCAAAGTAAACATAATAGACCAAAAAATTATTGATCTAATGAACTATAATAGAACAAATTAACTTGGGAAGATTGAATGAGGCTCATCAGATAATAGATTCCATAATGGAAGAACTCATGTAGAAGATTTTTGTGACTATTATAGAGTACTAGAGATAATTTCATGAGTTTTGGTTAATACTAGAGATATTTTATATAGAGAAATTAGAAATGAGAAACTTGAGTGTAATAGGGGTGAATAATTAGAATGAATCTAGTCATGTTAGGAAAAAGGAGTTATCCAAGGCAGAGAAAACATTTCCAGACCAAGTTTGTCCATAGGTGAATGAGAAAACTATAAGGGATGTTGTCAACCATCCAAAAACTGGAGGAGAGTTCAAGATAAGGTGATGATAAATTGTTCCAAAGGGAATTTTTTTTTAATAGTACATCAAAGATAATAGTTTGGGTGTGTGATCATACGTCGTACAATATGGGAACATGTGCTTATGAATTAGAGGATACATGTATGATCTCCAAGAAAGTGGGGGTGGTAACAATCCATATAGCAACATACATGTTTATTAGATTCATTTAATAATTTTCAATATAATTTTATTTTTTATAGACTTGTGGTTATGAATGTAATTTTCTAGGTGAAAATATAGACGATGGTTATCTTTGACTTGTTAGAATGACAACTGTGTAGCCTTTGGTTTTAGTTTGAAATCTTGAATCCCATTAAGGTGTTCACTATTTTAGGTTAAGTGAATCATGAGACACTTCCAATTTTATAATATCATCTCAGTTTAATTTTCCTATCAGATTTATGAAATGTTTTTTTGGCTTTGGTCAATTCATGCGAGTAGTGAAGGAGGGTATGAGACATAGCTAATCCAAATAACTATCTAAGTTGATATACACCAGTGATGTGTAGTGATTTAGAAACCACTACATTTAAAGGATATTTTATAGGGGAGAACCATTAGTACAATGATAGTATGATAGGTTTTAGGATTTTGTGATATATCAAAGTTTCATGGTTGGCTACAATTATTGGGGATTGAAACTACTACTGGAAAATATGTGTGGCCCCAAGGCCACCAATAAAGCATCCCAATAATCACCTTGAGGGAAATGTTATTTTTAGGGGGGGAGAAACATAGAGTTAGTGAGGGTTGGGGTGCTACTATGAAAGAAAGAAGGTGGGGAGTATTAGTTACTAGAAGGGTCGGTGAAGTAATATTATATATTAAGTTATTATATGGTTTTTAGTAAGTTAGATCTTATAGTTTGTGAGATTTATTAAATAATGTAATGGGATCTAGGGTGGGATAAAAATGGTATTAATATTGGATTATAGTAAAAGAGACTTTGAGGGTTAGGCCAAAACTTGGGAGTGGTTTATTCCAAGAGTTATATTTCTCATTCCACTTTTATTCTTCTTCTTTGATTTCTCATCCTTCATATTTTGGTGATCTTCTGTAATAATATGATCACTGCTACCCCTAGAATTAAAACAACTACTATTTTATTCTCTCTCACTCTATCAAACCTAAACTCGATCAACTAGCCTCATTAAGGGAGATTTATATTTAGTCCCAAGTTGGAGATTAATGACTTGTTTAGTATAGAGAATGCGATGTTACTATTATTTGAAATTCACATAATTATAAAGATGTTGGTGAAATATTTAGAACCTAAAGAAAAGGTTCTGACCAATTTTATTCAGAATAGGATTTCTCCTTGATTAGAAGAGATTGAGAAGGTAAATTTTTAGGATATGTACCTATTATATTTTATGAAGAAGTAATAGAAATTAAATTTTACTAGATATATGTTGAGGTACATGTATCATTACACTCATAGGTGAAAAAAAATTATTTCCATTCTTGTGGTAGAGTGTTGAACCTTTTATTTGATAAAGTTGATATAAATTAAAATTAGCTAGAAGATTAAAAATTTCATCAAAATCTAAATTTTCAACTGGTAAACTGATGAGTTTTGGTTTCATGTGGAATACTTCTTTGAGAAATCATATGGTTATTAAGAATAATGGGGAGGAAAAATCTAATGAGGATGATATCCTTACTCAAGTCAGGGGGGAGGGGAGTTAGTTCTGAGTTACCTAATAATACTAATGTTTTATTTTTTGGAGTCTAGGTTCTGTAATTCAAGAGAAAGATTCTATTGTTCAAATTTTCAAACTTGAAGAGGATAAAACCACCTTAACTGATGTTGAAGTAAGAATAAATAAGGTCGTAACTATCATATATAGTTATAATTTGGATCATCTTTCTAATCCTATGGTGGTAGATCCCACTGATGAGGAGTAAACTATTTTTGATGACTATCTTGCGGTTTTTAATAGTGGAGAAGAAGATTCTAATGAAGATACTACAATTGAGGTCATTAATATTGGAGCTGATGTTGAGGGAGTAGTTATAGATGGAGAAATATATAAATTTGGCACTATTGTTGGCTAGTGAATAGAGAATTAAGAATAAGTGGTTATATTAATGAATGAGAATACTAAGTATGATATTTTTGTAGAACAGTTTGAATATTTAGAAGTTGGAGATTCAAAAATTCCTTAGATAAGAATAAAAAGGAAGGTTTTATTTCAAGAAATTACCTCTCCAGTTAGAGGTGTTTCTGCTGAGAAAAATAGTATTTTAATATTTGATAACAAATTTCAATCCTTTTATGATGCGATGATTTATAAATATAATTTCTCAAAATAATATATTTTTTGGTTAAAATATGAACTAAAATATTCTAAATAATAATTGAATGTTTCAAAGGAAAAATTAGTTTCTGAGGCTATTTTTGAATAAATGAAGTTTTAAATGATATATAATTTTAGTGAAATGAAAAAAATGACATAAAAAATAGTTTTTTATATACTAAAAAATAAAATGAGTTGTTAGTTTGAGTTTATCAATAAGTTTCCCCCAACTCAACCAATTTATTCAGATGTTTCAAATTTTATTTTGAAAGAAACCCAACTTATGATAGATAAATCAAAGATAATTTCATCTGATTTGAGTTTACTGAATGAAAAAGTTCAATCCCTTAAATTTGATGTGGTATCCTTATAAACTTCTAAATTAATTAAAACAGATATAACTTCTACGATTAAGGATGACATGGATAATGGCATAAAAGATCTTAAGGGACTAATAGATATTTGAATGATATTCTTGATTTTATTAAATAAAGATATACATATCTAAAGGATAATTTGGTGGAGAATCTTGGAGAATATTAGAATAATTTTAAGAGGTTAAAGTAATTTTAAATCCCTTTGAATTGAAACTTTAGTAGTTTTAATAATAAAAAAAAGGATATTATAAAATCTATTGCTAATATGGTCTCATTATTAAACACATCTTCCATAGAGTTTGAGATTTAGGAAGTTGATACTCAAAAGGAATCATCTAAAGGGAGAGATATTGTTGTTCATTAGGTCCAAAATTCATTTTCTATAACCACTTAATTAATTGAGAATATTGTTCAATTGAATCATTTTAAGTTTTTAGAAACTTTGTTGAGAATATTTTTCATATTTCTCAAGGAATTACTACTTTTGGTGAAACTATACAAGAATATTCCATCCATCATGGATCTGATCTACTAAAAATGAATAATACATAGTCATTATATAAAGAAAGGTTATACAATTTTTATAGGATTTTACAAGGATGAAATTATAAGAATATTGGATATATGTGAGATATCTTTTTTTGAAATAAGTGGTGGAAAATAAATTGGTGATATGCTACCTGATAAATATATCTCTTATAAGTAAATATTGGAAGATTAATTTATTCCACCCAATTTATACCCTAGATTAGAAATTGAAGCAGTTGGTTTTTCCTAAAAACAAAATGCCACTACTTTAGGTTTTATCCTTTTGAAACTTAAACTTGTTTACACTACCATTACCAAGATTAATAAAGAGAAAGAAATATGATTCTTGATTAAATTATACTAGTGAAGAAAAAGAAGATCCAAGATAAACTGGTCTTGGAGCTTTTAGGTTTTAAGAGATCCTTGTAGTACCTAAGACCAGAGGTTTAAATTTAGAAAATTCTAATCCTGGAATCAAACTTTCTCCTACTCAACCACTACTGTAAAACCACAACCCAACCCATAAACTAACCAAAACCCTGACCGTAAAGATTGATATATTTATTTTTTGGATATTATTTTACTCAAAATATTTTTGGATTATCAATGTAATTATATTTTTATTTATTCAATACAAGTCACATGTCACATTCTTGTTTATTTTGGAAATCTATTATATTAGTTTTTTTAATTCATTATGCTAAATGAAATGTGTTTTGACCACTATTTTTTACTTTCTTTTTAATATAACAAAAAAGGATAATATTGGGGAAAAAAAATTTCAATCAAATTCTTATTTCTTTATAATAGTATAAAATATAATTTCTATATTATAAAATTTAAAAACTTTTACCTATTGAATTCTAATTTTTTTTGGAACTAATATCTAATATCACTAAAATTTTCTATTTAAAGTTTATGGGTGTTATGATCATCCAAAAGGGAGATATTACTGAAAACACTAATGATGTTCCAACATATTCAATTTAGTCATATGTTTTGATTCTAAAAAAACCTTATTTTTTTTAATAATGATTTTATTTTAGGTGATTTTAGTTAACTAATTAATGTTTTATTAAGTTTTTTCTTTATTTGAGTTTTTTATTCAAACTGGTTATATTTGAACTTGAAGAAAATTTTCTAAGCATTGATCATTATGAAAGCCAAAATAATCCCACAAAAATCCATAATAATGTTTATTAAAGTGATAAAATTACCAAATTATTGATACTCATTCAAATTGAATGATCTTTGGGGAGTACATAATGATCCTTACATAGAAGGAATCATTCTTAATTGGCAGGATTCATTATTTTGATGGATAAAATAACCCTTAAAAAAGTTCCATTTTTTATGTAGTTCTAATTTTATCCTTATTAAGATCATCTTTAAAAATATGGAATTTATGTTTGTGTAGTTTAGAAAATTGGGAGTTTTTATAAGGAATTCTTCATTATGTAGTAATAAATTTATCCTTTATAGGACTAAGAAATGGACCTTATGGAGAATTCAAACATAACAATTATTTAAGGATTTGACTGTCGTTGCTATTTTGGAAACACCTATTCATGTTTTATTATTATTCTAATCGAAGATCCTTGGAATTATATTTATAGGTCCACTAATTATAAGGAATAAAAACTACTCCAACATTCAAATCACTAAAGATTATTGAGAAAAAGAAAAAATACATTTTTATTTATTTATTTATTATTTATGAGTATCATATATATTTACTTGATCAACTGTTTTTAAATAACTAGATAGAACCTATGGATTTATGAAAATAAAATTTATTTGAAATATTTTAATTTCTAATATGAATTTGTATGCTCATAAATTTCTCTCACACTCACGACCTAAGAAATGATATTCTTCTTGCACACTGAAGCACAAATATTCTTATCAATAATGAAGAAAAAATCAAATCCTACTATGTAATTTCAAATATCCATTTACAGAAAACTAATTATCTTTAGAGCTGTTTTCAATGTATTTTTTTTTCTTTTAAGGAAGTTTTCTTATCTGTTGGTTGCTTCTATTACAATCATGTTCCTCAATTGGATTTTATTTTCATTATTGATATATGTTATTTAAGTGTACACTCATTATACTAGGTATGGGATGAATACCGTGGATAGTTATTATAAAGGGAGATCCTGTTAAAATCTATTGGCACCTTTGTACCATGTAGTAAATGTTTGCATGTAGGTGTAAAGTCTTTAGGAAAAGGGATAGAATAAAATCACCAAGCTCACATTGAGTGTTGGTAGAGTGGATTAGGGTTATTCATTGTTATCCTGAATCAATATAAACATATATTATATCATGTTCTTTATTTTATATATTTTCTACTATATATCTTATTGAAAAGCGAGAGAAAAATATGAGAACTTTTTAAGTGTTCTGTTTTTATTTGGTGAAAATTTTAAGAACTCAATTCACAACCCTTTTTAGTTATTATATAATAAAACTTAGACAACCCATTTGTGTGTCCAAAAAAAAGTTCTTGAGGCCTAAAATGATATATTTATTGAGAAGAAATATATTAATTAAGGAGTCATTGAAAAGATTATTTGACTTAGAGATGTTCAAGTCCAATAAATAGGATGTGTTATTGAGATATAAATTGCGCTGATTTCATAATGAGTTGTGGAAAAAGAACCATAAGTTACAGAAGAAACTTAGAGGCCTGGTAGGATTCATCAAGTGATTGATAGATATTGATTTCTTATGTAAAATCATGATGATGTAATGTTTATAGATGATGGACCTATAACTTACTAAGAGGTCATCAAGAGTTCTAATTTCAAGAAATTATTAAAGACCTTTAAATCTAAGATGAACTCTATGTACACTAACCAAGTTTGAAACTTAGTGGATTCACTTAATGGGGTAATAAACATAGTGTGTAAATGATTTATCCAAAAATAAATTAAAATGTATTGTACATTATCTAATTATAAATATCATCTAGTAGCTAAATTTTTTAAATGGATTCATGGTATTTACTATAAAGAACCCTTTTATATAGTTTTTATGATAAATTATATATATATATTTATTTCCATAATAGCTCATTATTATTATGAGATATATCAAATGGATCTTAAAATAACTTTACTTAATGAGAATTTAGTTAAGGATGTGTACACGAAAGAACATGAATTTTTTGAAGTTACAAACGAGTCTTCTATTATTTTGAAGTTACAATGGTCTATTTATGGATTGAAGTAAGCTTCTCAGAGTTGGAAAACATGGTTTGATGATGCAATTGAAGAGTTTGGTTCCATTAATAACTTAAATGATTCTTGTGTATACAAGAAGATTAGTGGTAACTTTGTGACATTTATAATATTGTATGTGGATGACATTTTCCTTATCTAAAATGACATCCTAACTTTACATTAGGAAAATATGTGGTTTTGAATATGATTCTTTATAACAGATATAAAGACCTAATCCTTATACAACCAATAGTTTTATTTTTATATAATAATTACATTTCTTTCATTTCAAGGATATTTTCAGTTTAGTGTTTTAGATAATTATGTCATAACTCTTATATAATAAACCCATAAATTACAAAGTGAGAACTTCTACTCAGTATCCATCCCCCCCATAATTTAAATCTTTTAAAATGAAATATGTTTTCTTTTCATGACTAAATTTGACGACTTTCAACTTGACTTTTTTTTATTCTTATCTATCCTCAAACCTTGTAAAAATAATTTTAAAAACATGGTATGAGAAAAAAATAACAGTAAGGTACATAAAAAGAAATATAGAAACCCATTAGTCGATTTTAAAACAAATAAATCATAAAAAGAGTTTTCCTTTAAAATAATAAACTTTGATCTAAAAAAATCATTTAGTTCACATGAAATCACCATTTCTGCCCCATTTTTTTCACAAACACTTTATCAGAAATCATAAATACAAAATCATAAACATGAGGGTTTCTTATAAATGTCTAGAACCAATAAAAAACTCTCTTACAAACATAACTTTACCTAAAAATTTCATAATCATTGATTTAAAAAATACAGAGCTTACATATTGAAATCAAATAATTTCCATGAAAATTTATAAGCAAGTATAGAAATTTCATGTAGGTTTCTTGGGACAACATATTCATATAACCCTTAAAAGAACCCTTACAATTTAAATAACTATACAATCAACTTCCAATATAATTATCCAAAGAACATAATCATTACCCAATGTGTTGGATAACTATACTAGGTTCACCCAATATTAAACAATTTCCAAGGACCATATCATGAATAATTTTTTTTTAGCTTGCACCTTTTTATTAAAACACCATTGAAAATCTCTTTTAAGCCAGCATGGAAAACACTTTTGGATATTGAAATACTCTTTCCTTTTAAAAACCCTTTTCAAATATTAAATACCCAAAACAAGGGAAGGTGTTTAAAAAAAAATAAAACATGGATGTTTGTGAGTAAATGAAAATATAAAATAATTTTTGTGGGTGCGGGAAAATATGTTGACACCCTATACATTAAAAAAATTCTTGTTGTCCTTTGTAAAGAAAGTCAAAACATTCCATAAAAAAGATAATTTTTGAAAATGTTTGAAAGATACATAAAATTATATTTATATTTATTTTATGTAAATATAAATACATACATAAAATAATTTTATGAATATATACATATAAAAAAATATTTAGAAAATAAATCTTTAAAACATTTAAAACAAGGCTTTAAAATAAAGTGTTACTTACCTTAACTCCGACTAGTCACATACGCTATTTATATTTCTGAATAATAAAATAATGTTAATTATTTACTTGATTAAGAACCTTTTTCATGTTTATTATTACTTTTATTTTATTTGTTACCATGTCATATTCAATTACTTAATCATATAATTTCATCTCAGACGTTTTGATGATATTTGACACATATGTCCAAAATAACTTCAGTAGGTTGAATATGGTCAAAAAGGATATTATTGAATTATCTAAACAATAATAATCAATAAATATTTATCATATTTATAAATAAATTAAAATTTTAAAACCAACCATGAAATATATTTATGAAAAAAGAACTATGTTACAATCATGGAGACGGTAGGCTGTACATACACATGAGTAACACTTCTATTTTTCAATGATAATTATATAAAGAAGGTCAATATTATTTTATTTTAATAGAATAATAATTATATCATAAATTATATATTATTTATTTAAATATATTTATATATATCAGTTGTGTGTTGTGATCATGAAAAATAAATCACATCGCTTCGTGTGGGTGGTAGTCAACACGTACACAGCAACAAGGTTATCATTTTTCAATGGATGAAAAGGTATTAAAATATATGATATATTACATATAAAAAATTATAATTATTACATGAATATTATATATATATGATAAATCCATAATTATAACCAACCATGGGAGGCAGTGATGGAAAAAAATTACATCAGTTAGTGAGGCGGTAGTCCACCATACACACAAATGATGATTTTGTTTTCCATTTAATGGAATAAGAAGACAGATATAGGTTATAAAATTAAAATAATAACATATCATTACATGGTATAAACTTATGTTATTATATAATAATTGTTGAAGGATATTTAAAAGAGGTGGAATAATAAATAAAATTAAAACTTTCAGTTAAAAGCTATAACTGTTCTTCAGTCAATCTTCTTTTCTTTACACATTAAGAACTCTAAGTTTGGTATTATGACTAAAAAAAGACCTATATAATGTGGGTAGGTATTATAGGAAGGTATATTTGTAGGTATTGGATGGAAAAAAATTCTTTTTAATTGTAAATAAAAAAGGATATGAGGTTCCTTTTTATAAGTAAGGGGAGGGGCACTCTTAGAATTTCTTGAAGTATTAAATTAATTTAAATTAAGTTTTAAGTTAAAATGGATAAAAATTGACATGATTAAAATATTATATGAGAATAAATCTAAATAATCTAATAAAATAAAATTTATACAAGTTTATATTGTGATTTTACCCTTATATTTTTGTTTTTATCTGTGTTAACCCTTTTTGACGATTATCATGATAATAAAGTTTTTTACTCATTAGGGGTCAAGATAGTTACTATAAAAGGATAATTAGACCATAAATTGAATTTTTTTAATATTTTAACCACATCAAAATAATTTAGATGAATATATAATTTATAGTAATTTTTAATTAGTTTAAAAAATATTATTTATTTAAAAATATAATTAATGTCAAATTTTGAACTATTCATTAACTTTGACTTTAATAATATAAATAAAAAAAATTAATTCGAATATAATCAATTAAAACTTACCTAAAATTTTATATTTATATAAAAAATTCATGTAACACTGTAATTCATTCAAATTATGTTACTTTTAATATTTTCATAATCATTTATTTTATTTTTCTATTAATTGAATAAATATTATCTCGGTGTTGCCGAAGAATGTAATGTAATTATTTCATCAATACGAATTATAAATAAATTAACATGACAAAAAATTCACTTATATTTAAAATAAATATTTATAACTAAACATACCTTCTTTTTAATCATATATAAATAATTTACATATAATAAAACAAAGAGAATGACATTTTTTATTTTTTACATAAAATATTAATAAGGTAAAAATAATATAAAAATGGAAATAAAATTTAATATATTAGATTTTTTTATGGTTATGGATAAAATATATTCGTATAATAAAATTAATACAAGGTTTGGGCCAATTTTTAGTCTTTATCATATTATTTTTACCCCTAATTTTCCCATTTTACCTTTACCATGATTACAAAATTTACAATGATTACTATTCATAATGACTAGAAATAAAAGTAAAATTTTTACCAAATTAAGACTAACTGATTCTAAATATAGAATCCATTTCTTATGATTCAATTCAAAAAAGTGATAGAATTTAATTTAAAATTAAACCCTCAAAACGCAATGAAAAACACCTGTTTTTAGAAAAAAAATCTTTTTAAGTATAAAAATATTTTTATACAACATTCAAGTTTAAAATTAATTCAAAATACCATAATTAGATTTATATTAATTAAAGGAATCTATTTAAATTTTAAAACAAATCCAAAATATAATTTCACTTTGTAAATACTTTAAAATAAAATATAGTTTCCAATAAAAATTTTTATTTTTCAATATTTATTGAAAAATAAAACTTTTCAGATTATTCTCCAAAATTAAACATAAGATAATTTTGACATAATAAATTCAAAAATGAATTTCATTTTATCAAATTAAATTTATATAATTTTTAAATCAAATATTTAAATAAAACTATATAATATATGAACACCCAATTTGGTTAAAAATAAAGCCTTTTCCTTTTGGATGAAAAGTTACATAATATTATTATTATGAATATAAATATATAAAATATATTTAATAAAATTATTAAAATGATTTATCTTAATATTATATAAGTGTTTATATTATTTATCCCTTTTTAGAATTTTTTCCTTACAATTTTATTTACTTATTAAACAAGTGGGGATATCTTTCCCTAATATAATATTTAGATCCCCATGTTGCTACTTTAGCTATATGGGTTTTCAAAAAAAACCTTAACATGATGAATTAAATTACTCCGCAACACTTTATCTCTATGATAAATAATCTGAGAAGGTTATTTCTCATAATAAAGGATATCTTCCAACAAAATTACTTTGATACTCAAAACATGAGATGAATATGAAACATATTTTATTAACATCAAAACATAAAATATGCTATGTATCATGGATAAAATTGGAGGAAAAACCACTTAGTAAGAAACTGATACAACATTCTCCAGGATTTAATATGTTTTAATAAACCATAGACTTAGCTTCCCATTTTTAACAACACACATAACAATTTTCCATGGATATAATTTATGAAAAACATGATGAAAAAATCAAATAAAATATTTTTCCTATGTTTATCCACATAAATTTTATACATACTTTGAGTTATCCTCATATATTTCTAAATCATATTCACCTTATCAACCATTTATTACACCAAATCTATTCCCATAAACTTCCTTTCTCCCATATCATCCTAAAAAGTGGGAGTTGTACACTGCTTTCCCTACAATGTCTCAAAAGTTTCCATCTGTATACTAGAATAAAAACTATTATTATAAGAAAACTCAACCAAAAGAATATATTGATACAAACTTCCTTGGAAATCCATTGAAAAATCAAGAAACATGTCTTCCATGGTTTGAATCATTTACTCAGAATATCCATCATATTGAAGATGAAATGTTATACAAAAATTTAATCAAGTACCCAATAACTTCTGAAGTCAGTTCTAGAAATTAGAGGTGAATTTGGGATCACGATCAGATACAATGGAGATGAGTACTCTATATAACTTGACTATATCATTGAGGTATATTCAATAAATATGATCTAAATAAATAATATTTATAATGTTAAGGAAATACTTATATTTAGTTAATCGATCAATAATAACCCAAATTGCATTATTACCTTGAGATGTCTTTGGAAATCCCACCACAAACCATGGATATGTTTTCCCATTTCCACTCCGGCACTAGAAAAGGTTGAATCACCCCCTTTGGTAATTTTCATTATGATTTAACTTATTGAAAAGTAAATCATTTACTCTTAAAGTTAATAATATCTATTTTCATCCCATCCCACTAGTAATACTTTTTAAGTTCTCTGTACATTTTAGTGTTGTCAGGATGAATGGAAAATGAGGAACTATGAGCTTTACATAACAATTATCTCTTCAAATGGGAAACACAAGGTACACATACTATTTTTAAAAATATAATAAAACCATATTTATAAACATTAAACTCTAATAACTTAACCTTACTAATAGATTCTATATTTTTCTATAAAACATGACCCCCTTCCAAGATTTCTTAATTATTTCTAAAAGAGGTGATTATATTGAAACATAAAAAAAATAGAGTAATTTACTACACACACAATTTATAAGTCAAAATTCATCAAATAATTAACCAAAGGGTTATGTTCCAAATTCAACATGGTTAATGTAACATTATTTTCCTAATTCAAAGCATATGATACTTTTTTTCTTTTATAAATTTTTAATAAATTGTGCAGTCATAATCCTTTATCAATTTCAGTCATCTCATCTATCTCATTTTCAACTATTTTTGAGTGAATATATACTTCAAAATTTTATAATTATTATATATTTTACAATTTAATCCATATAAATTATGCCTCTAATTTTTTTAAAAAATAACCACAATAGCTAATTCTATATAACGAGTAGTATAATTTAACTTATGAAGTTTTAGTTAACATAAAGTATAATAATTACATGATCATTCTTCATCATGGCACAACCAAGTATTTTAATGAAGCATCACTGTAGATGAAAAATTATCCATTTTAATAGGGATGGTCCAAAACTAGATCACTCATCTATATTTTTTTCTTAGTTCCTAGAAAAAATCATTGCACACTTTTATGTAGATGAATCTAACTCATTTTCGAGATAACATAGTCAGTAGGCTAAACTACTGATATATTTTTTAAAAAACGATGATAGTAAACCACAAATCCAAGAAAACTATGGATATCTATTGAATTTATAGGCCTTTCCCATTCTTAAAAAACATTAGTTTTATAAGGGTGAATAATTATTAAATATTTATAAAGAATATTCTTAGGAAAATAAATTTTTTTCATCCAAAATTCACACTCACTAATTTTTCTATATATTTTATTTTGTTTTAAGTTTTTCAAAACAATCCTAGGTGTCTTTCATGATATGTATGAATTTTAGAATATACCAATATATCATTAATAAAAAAAGCTAAAAACTTATCTAAGAACACATGTAAAACTCTATTCATTAGATCTGTAAATATACTTGGTTCATTAGACAACCCAAAGGGTATAAATAAAAACTCATAATTCCTATATCTAGTCTGAAACATTGTATTTAAGATATATTCCACTTTAACCTTCAACTAATGATACCCTGACCTGAGATGAATATTTAAAAAATATTATTCTCTATGGAGATGATCAAAAAAATAATAAAAATGAGTAAAATGATTCTTATTCTTAATATTAATATTTTTCAAGGCTCTTTAATCAATGAAAATTATCATTGAACTATATTTCTGTTTTGAAAAATAAAATAGGAGCACCCCATGGTGAAGTTCTAGGATGAATGAAACCTTTATCTAGAAATTAATTAAACCAATTTTACAATTCTAAAATTTCTACGTGAGCTATTCTATAATGGGGTTTTGAAATAGGTTTAACACTAGTAACTAAGTTAATAGTAAATTCAACCTCCCAATCAGGAATAACACTAGGAAAATATTCTGGAAATACATCCACATATTCATTTACTTCTAGAACATCACTAATATGAACAATTTAGTTCTTTTCAAAAATATGAGCTATGAAATTCTCACTACCATCCCTAATCAATTTCTCAGCTTCTTGGTAGATTATCAAAGGTATGAAATCGTTGAATAAAACTTTATTAGCTTTGAAATCTGTCTTATCATGATAAAATGAAAGCCAATCCACACACAAAATAACACCAAAATCTATTTTGGGCAATTCAAAAATATTTATTGGGAAGAACATCCCACTAATAACAATAATAAGATTCCCCAAAACCATTGTTTCTTTAATATTTCCAATAGTTTTTTTTCACAAAAAAACTGTCTTCTTTTCTTGAGGTAATATTCTCATTTTACCTAAATATTTATTAGAAATGAACGAATGAAAAGATCCAGATCCAAATAGGTCATGTGAATAATTTCAATAAAAATTAACTTACTTATAAACACTTTATTAAATGGACCAAAATTAACCTTAGTAGTAGAAAATTATTTTTCACACCTTTTTTACTTTATATCTTGATGTTTTCCACCCTGAGTGACTAACTTTGGTCACACGTTAGCATAACACCACAACTAATTGTAATTAAAGAATCATTCCATCAACCTATCATTATTTTTATGATCATTTTACTTATAGTCAAAATCTACATGTCTAAAAATTACACATCGAAAACAATTCAAATATTTTTTAATACATTCCATATGATGTTTTTTTCAACAATTATTACAATATGGGAACTTTATTTTCTTACCTCTAGATTTATTTGATGGATTCTTCCCAATTTTATTCTATTCGGACCTTTTAGTATTATTTTTGTCATGATATTTTTTATAAAAGTAGTGGCTTTAATTAGTCACCCTATCCATGCTACAAAGAAATTTATTAAAAGAAAAAGTTACAATACAAGCACAAAGTGTAAAGAGCTTACACCAAAAGGGGAATGAGGGGGGAGGGGGGTACAAGATGAGGTTTCCTAGAGAAAATAACAAAATCTCAAGTTTCATAAAACCTATTAAAAACACATTGTCATCAACCTATTATTGAACTCTTCTAGAAAGGTATATTACCCATTCATTGTAGAAAATCTGTTGATTAACAAAAGAAGTCTCAAGCCTTTCTACACAGAATGAGAAAAAATAATGCATCAAATAAACTCCCTATATCTTCATAAGTCTATGTTAATGAGTGAGATGTATATTAATCCATCATAATTATATCCATATAAATCATCCATGATCTTCTTGGGAGAACATAAAACCAAGTGAGGTCATAAGGAATAACAACCTCAGTTGAAGTCCAACAGTTTCAGGACACCATATCTGGATGGGAACTCTGAAAGACCAAGGTCTCCTTATACTATGAGAAGAAGGCCATAAAATAAAACATTCAAGAGAGATATAATTTGGTTAAAGCATAAATAAAAGTCCACCTATCTTAAAAACATAGGGTCAATAAAAGAAAAAAAATGAAATCTGACAAGAAACCATTGAACCTAACATAAAGCTCGAGGCCAAAAATGATTTAGTCTCAGGTTCCTCTATAGAGGCATAAAGAGTTGAAATACTTTCAAAATACAACCAACACCTATATAGCATTCCAGAACACACATAAACTCAAAGGAGTAGTCAACTCAATTGTGCAAAAAAATCTTCACCAGGAAGGAAAAATTTTATACAAGTAAAAAAGTTATTCCCATAGTATGTGTCTAAAGTTAAAATTAGGATTACTTTTGTATTCTTCAACCATCCCGATGAACATACATTTTCTGATTTGAAGGCACATCTCAAATATAATGTCATCATTATTTATCATCATCATCAAATTTAGTTTTTTTATTAATAATGAGAAAAGATATCCAAACCAACAACATAAAAAAGAGGCCTAAGGAGGTATAAAATGGTGACGGCCAAGGGTATCCCCTCTAATAAGATTGACCCCTTTGGGTTTCAAAGTGATAATATCATACATTAGTACCTAATAATCACTAGGGACCTCCATCAAAGCCATATGATCTGCCACTTGGTTACCCTCACGTCAGGAGTGCCTAATTTTGATGTTATTGGTGATCATGACTTTTCACTTTCTGATAATATAGATAATAGACCATGTAGAAGAGAAAATATAATTCAAGACATCGTAGAGGATATTTGATTCTATTTCAACTTTTGATAAAGTTAACCTCTTCGGGTTCCAGAGATTAATACCCATAATCATAGCCTTGGATTTGGTCTTAAGAGGTTCAACAACTACCAATTGTTTTGGAATTTTAGTGTTTTACTTCCTAGAGGATTCAAATGATATTGTAACGATTGTTCTTTCATAGTTAGAGTAGTACCTACATTACTTAGTTTATTTGGGATTTGGGGTAATGTATCCATCAACATCCACTATTGGGTTTCCCCTTCATAGAACTTGATTTTAAATAGGATTCCTCAATTTTATTAGAATGATCATTAGTAACATGTATAGATTCACAGGAGTCAAAGAGGGGCATTGATACTTATCTTGTGTATCATGGTTTTCAGTGAAAGAGACAACCCGAAAAGAATTATCCTCATTATTTTCTTGATAACTATATACAACATCCAAAAAATCAAAGATATTTTTATAAGTGGGAAAATAACTGGAAGGTCCATTAGGGGTTTTATTGAAAATTTGATCCCTAAGGACATTATAATGGGCATAAAACTTTTTAGTAATTCCTTTGGTAACCCATATAGAATTTCTGTGCAAATTTGGTCTAATAATAAAAGTTCTAATCCCAAAATCCTTGGTGTGATGATCAATTTTAAAACATTTGCTGTAATAGGATGGTAAATTTTCTATAATTAATTTCTATATAAAACTAGATTACCCATTTTGAATCCATATATGTGATGGTATGTGCTATTATATGTCAATTTTAACATAAATTTGAGAAACAAATGTCCTAATCAGGTTCCTAGTTACAACATCACGTTTTAGAGGCTGTCCAAATAAAGTTTCAATTGAAAAGAGAGAATCCTGTTTAAAAAGATGAAGAGGTAGTCCAAGAAAACCTAACCAAATAGGTGAAACGGGGGACTCAAAATTGAAGCAGAAATTCAAAGACCATTTCAAGACTTTCATGGAGAAACCACCAAAAGACCATGTTCCTATCATCCAAAATTGATAATAATCACTTTTAGATTGAAATCGAAAAACTAAATGAGAATAATTCAACAATCCTACATAAAATAAAAAAACCAATAACTTCCAAGGTCTTCATAAGGAATGTTAGAGAGGTTATTCACTTAAATAATCTACCAAAAAGCACAAATCAAAGATTATAAGCAAGAAAAAGAACATCTTCCTTAGAAAAGAAAATTATTGATAAAACCTTGTTTCAGAATTTCTTTGGTTCAATGCAGCCCACATAAATTGCATCACAATTCAAATGATAGGATTTATGATCTCCAAAAACAATGTCTTCATAGGAACGAGGATATGGATTAGGGTTTCTTTGCTGCATGCTCGGGGGATCAATCTCCCCTGAGTCTCCTGTCATCCTCCATTTCTATCTTCTTGGAACATCAAATTTTTTTTCATAACATTTAAATTAATAGGAAGGAAATTAACTTTAATATATTGGTTTTAATCCAAAGTAAAACCAATCAATTTTACTATCAAGATCCAATATAAAATTTGGTGTGTACCTTGCTAATCAGGTGAAGTTTTCTTTATACACAATCACTAAATATTCTTCATCTTTTCTCAATTCCAATAATTTATTTTCCATCCTAAGTTGAATATCCTTAGGAAAATATTTATCAAGGAAAATATTCTTAAATTAATCCCATTATATGGTATAAATATATTATCTTTCTTTGATATTCTTAACCATTGATCACTACTGGTCGGATTCACCTTTAAAACATTAAATAAAAATAGTTACCTTTTGGTTCTCGAAACAACCCATGACATTAAATATATTCTCTAAGGATTTAATACACCCCTCATATACCATAGGTTTAGGTGATTGAATTAATGGGGGAGGGTGTTGTTTTATAAATTCCCCCACTATATACATGTTCATTTGCGATGAATGAGTTTGATCTCTCATATGGATAACACCACCATTTATAGCCTATGTCAGTGGACCCATCATAGTGAAAAACTAATCTATTATAATTATAGCCATTATAGGTTGATGATTTGGAAGGATATCATCCTACTAGTGCCTTCCAACTTCATTTTCCTTATTTCATGTATGGAAAACCATTCTAAACAAAAATAGTTTAGATAAAAAAATATTATAATATTTAAACTCTATATTAACCATAAATTAAAATCTCCTAAGGGAATTTAATTTCATTATCCTAATATATAAAATTATCTAAACAAAACTATGATACCAAATATAAGGACCCATCATTAAACATTACATATTATAGTGACTTAATACAAGAATTCACATTCTTACATACTTGAGGATCTTTAAGGTTTAGAGTTTTACATAATTAGGTCATAATTATTACATAACAAACCCATAAATTTAAAAGTGGTCACTTATATTCAGTATCCATTTTTACCATGATATAGAACTTTAAAATGAAATTTAATACCACTAGATTATAAAATAAGGCCATTGTGTTTGATAATGTGTATAACACAAAACACCAAATTTGAACGAAACATGAAATATTATTATTTAAATATAACCATTATAACCTAGATATTGAATTAGAAAATAAGAATAGGACTAACCAAATTATGAAATATATATAAAGGTCCTAATAAATAGCCAACGAGCCCATACCTGAGTGGTAAGGGCTCCTGCTTGGCATCCAAGAGACCCAGGTTTAAAACCAGGTGGAGGAAAATTTTTGAGTACTACAGCCAGACTGTAGCGGTTACTGTAGTAGTACTGTTCAGTACTGTAACAGCCAGAACTATTCACCCGATTTGGGCCTTCGGGCCACTGGTTTGGGCCTACGGGTCTCTAGGGACTTCGGGTCATCAAAGGCCTTCAGGACACAGGGCCTTTAGGCCACGCAGACCATGGAGTAGCCCAGTTCACACAGAACATGCCCCAAGAGAGGATACGAGCAATATGAGTAGTAGTTACCAGAAGCAGAGCTAACTGGATTGGAAGAATGAGAGGGTATGACAGCCGCCATTGGGACCAGGCACAGTTCAGCTTTGTATGGGGAAATTCTAGAGGATCAGAAATGAAAGGTGGGGTGCTAGGTGATCAATGAGGCAGAATTTGGGGAGGGGCAGTTCAAGTGGGATGGGTCTATGGGTCATTTATTAGGCGTGGTATGCCTCTGGGCCTTCGGGTCATGTATTGCGGGTCAGTCGGGCCTTGTTCCATGGGCCTAAGGGTCATGTACAGGTTCCCCTTAAACCCTTAAAAGGTGAATTATACATAATAAAATAAAAAATATGGCCTTTGGGCCATTCAGGAAATAAATAAAAATTTATTTATTAATGCTTGTAAAATAAGAACTCAATTTTTAGTAAATTCATTTTATGCTTCAAAAATACATTTCCTTTAAAAATGATTTTTATTTCCTTTTGTGAGTGAATATTATAATTAATTTATAGAAATTTTAGAAATTTTATTTGATAAAAATAATATCATTTTTTAAATCAGCATGTCAAAATTATCTTAGAGTGAAGTTTTTGATATTTTTTTGAAAGGTATTATTTTTCAATGAATAGTGAAAATAATGATTTTTATTGAGAATTGTATAATGTTTTCAAATATTTACAAAGTAAAATTTAAATTTATATTAGTTTTAAAATATAAATAGATCATTTTTATTAAAAAAAATCCAATCATTGTCTTTAAAGTAAATTTTATACTAGAATTTATTATAAATACATTTTTTATACTTAAAAAAGATTTTTTTTGGAAAACCATTTTTCATCACGTTTTTTAGGTTTAATTTTAAATTAAATTCTTCCAATTATGTGAATTGAATCATGAAAAATGGATTCCATATTTTGAATCATGAGTTAAAAATTTTATAAATATTTCCCTTTTATTTTTAGTCATTATGAATAGTAATTGTAGTAAATTTTATTACCACAGTAAAGGTAAAATGAGTTAATTAAGGGTAAAAATAACGTTATAAAGGCTATAAGTAACCGTAGAACTTGAATAAATTTTATTGGATGAGTATATTTAATCCATAATCATATATAATTTTAATATATTACATTTTATTTTCATATGTCTATGATTTTGACCTTTATAATATTTTATGTAAAGAAAAGTTAAAAATGTCATTCTCTTTATTTTGTTATCTTTAAATTTTTTATATAAAGATAAAAATATGGTATGTTTGGTTATAAATATTAATTTTAAATATAAATGTATTAATTTATTTATCAATTTAATAAATTTATATTTTTTTTGTGATGAAATATTTACCTTAAATTCCTATGTAACACTGATATGGTATTTATTAAATCAATAGAAAAATAATATAAATGATTTTTAAAAATGTTAAAAGTAGTATGATTTGAATTAAATATTACGTTCTATGTTTTTTATATAAAAATAAAATATTATATAGGTTTTAATTACTAATATTTTAATTCCATTATTGTATTGTAGTTTTAAAAATCAAATTAAATTAATAGTTCTAGAATTGACATTAATGTTATTTTTTAACAAATAATATTTTATGTAATGATTTAAAACTAAAAAAATACTATATTTGTCCAAGTGATTGGTATATGGTTTAAAATATCAACCATGGACCTTTTAGGATCAAATTTAGTTTTTATAGTAAATATATTAACCCTTTAAGAGTAAAAAACATTGATATCACCATAATTGTCAAATGAGTTAACAAAGGGTTAAAACTAAAGATAAGGGTAAAAATATAATCTATTTTTTTTAAATTTTATTTTATGAGAATATTTAGGCTCATAATTATCTTATATTTAATTAAAATAATTTTTTATCCATTTCAATGTTAACATTAATTTATATTAATTTAATACTTTAAGAATTTCCAAGAGTGCCCCTCCCCTCTCTTATAAAAGGGAACCCATTATTATCCTTTATACACACTTAAAGACATTTTTTTTCAGATAATACCTACCAAAATCCATTTATAACATATATATCCACATCCTAGAGTCCCTGTGTTTATTAGAAAACCAACCTTGGAAAGATTTTTCTATAAATATTAATAGGTTGTCCAAATAAGTGGTATAGTTCTCTACTAAGCCTTTTAATTTTATTTCTTCTTCTACCACATTCAAATATTTTACAAACATGATGAAGTAATAACACCAGTATATTCCATATATTGAGATGTTATTATTTTAATATCATCAACTACATATATCTCCTCTTACATTAAATGGGAAATGAAAACTTCATTTATGTGTACATTGGACTACCGCCTAGCAAACCAATGCAATTCGTTTTCCATCACCGCCTCTAATGGATGGTCATAATGATTAATTTAATGTATATATATAATATTAATAATATATTTATAATTATATAAAATTAATATATCATCTATTTTCTTACCTTTCCATTAACAAAAAAAATGATAGCTTCGCTCGTGCATATGTATGGCCTACCATCTCCACGAAGCGATGCAATTCATTTTCCATCCCAACATCACATTAATGATATATATAATTGAATTTAGATAAATAATATGGTATTAATTATATAATTATAATTATGGAAACAAAAAATAATACATACCTTCTTTCCATAATGATCGTTGAAAAATGAAAACGTTACATATGCGTACGTATGACCAACTATCTCTATGATTGTAACATTGTTTATTTTTCATAGCCATATTTCATGGTTGTTTTTAAAATTAAAATTTTGGTATATAAATTATAATAAAGTTATGATTTTTATTATATAGATGATGTAATAATGAACTATTTGACCATATTTAACCTACCAAATTCATTTTTGACATATGAGATGAATATCGTCAAAACATATGATGTGAACTTAATTGATTAAGTAATTGTATATAACATGTTATTAAATTAAATAAAAGAATAATGAACTTTAGAAACGTTATTATGAAAGTAAATAATTAATATATTGTTTTTATTTTGGAATATAAATAACGTACATGATGATTTAGACTCAAGGTAAGAGACTTTCTTTTAAAAATCATCTTTTAAAGTTTCACTTACAACTATTTTTATTTCATGTCCATATTTAAAAAAATATATTAATAATATATTCATATGGATATAAAATAATTATAAATAACATTTTATATCTCTTTTTAATTTATTTAAAAGGTTTTCAAAAGGAATATTTTCACAAAATGTTTTTACTCTCTTTACAAAAGTTAAAAAGAATGTTCTATTTTAAGATATACGGTGACAAAAACTTTTCCCACTTGTAATAATAATTATTTGGTGTTTTTATTCATTTATAATATTCAATGTTTTATAAAAAAAACCTAATTACCTTATTTTTTTATTTATGTTTTTGAAAATGATTTTTTAAAAGGAAAGTGATATTTTGATAGCTGAAAGTGTTTTTCATATAGGCTTAAAATAGTGTTTCAGGGGTTCAATTCATGATATGATCCTTAGACATTGTTTATGGTAACATGTGAGACTAATATAGATCATTATTATGGGTAGAATCAATATATTATACAATTGGTGTGCCCATATAGTTCTCCAATGCATTGGGTAATGATTATGTTCTCTGAATAATTATGTAGGAAGTTGACTGTATGGTAATTATAATTGTAAGGGTTCTGTAAGGGTTTAATGATAATGATTTCTCAAGGAACATATATGAATTTTCTATTCTTAGTTATTATTTTTTATGGAGATAATTTTATTTGAAATCTTAAGCTAGTAATCCTTTATTTAAAGGAATGATTACCTCCTTTTAGGGTAAAAGGTTTGTTTTTTAAGAAAATGTTTTTCATGAGTTCTCATGTTTTCTAAGAAACCCTCATGATTATGATTTTTCTATTTTTTTTCTTATAAAGTATTTTATGAACAAATTTGGGTATAAATTCTTTTTTCATGTTTACGTAAAAGATTATTTGAGCTGAAGGTTTATTACGTTAAAGGAAAAATCTCTTTTTGATATATTAGATTTAAAATTGATTAATGAGTTTCTTTTTTTAATGCCCCTTACTGATAATTTCATGCTCATCACATGCTTTAAAATGTTTTTTACTGGTATTAAGGATGGGTAATAATAAATAACAAGTCAAGATTAAAGTTATGAATATTTTTCATAAAAAGAAAACATGATTCTTTTTAAATGTTTTATTTTTTTGGGAAAAATGGATACTGAATAAAAGTGTCCACTTTGTAAAATAAGAGTTTTTTATATAAGGGTTATGTCCCATATCTCTAAAACTATAAAATATAAAGATATTTTGGAACACAATAAGGTGATTTTATTTAAAGACACTAGAATGTGTGATGTTTAAGGTTGGATTCTTATAGTTAGTATCAGAGAAAATGTTTATATAACATTAGAGTTTAAGATTAGAGATATTTCTTGAAACCTTGGGGATAACTCAATTATAGGATAAAATCCATATATTTTGGTAAATTAGAGATTAAGTGGTTTTCCTAGTAATACACCTATGAATGTATCATGTAATTAGATGTGGTTTTGTCAAAAATTCGTCTAGGTGAAATAACATAAAAAATAGTTAGTTGAGTATATCTTATCCATCATTATAGTGTATAGTTAATTTTCCCTTACTACACACTTGGTGTGAAACTCCTAGAGGATATGATTGGATTAATTCACATTTATTTTTAGACCATTATGAAATATTTTAACATAGGGTTATATAATTGAATGATAACCATGGATAACCTAGGTTAAACCCTGGGTGTTATAGGTTTAAATGAAGGGTGTTATAGAGTAATACATTTAAAATTTATTTATATGTTTACTTTAATTTCCTTAATGAAATTATTAGTTATTTAATCAAAAAATTATTTCAACAGGGTAAAAGATATTATACAATATGGAAGGAAGGAAATCAAACACAAAACTCTTTCTTTATTAGAGGACTCACTTGTAATTATAATTAAAAAATCAAGATCAAGTAACCTTGAAAAGTTTTTAAACATTAAACTTTTAAGAAAACACTTTATAATATATCCTAATCCTCTTCTATTATTTGATATCATGATATACCATGGGATATATTTGAATATGATATGAAAAACCAAATTTTTTATATTACTCTTTTGGAGAAATATGATATGGAAATTTATCAAGTTTTTACAATAGATGATCCTAAAAAGGGATGCAAATACTCTATTCAGTTGTAAAAGAAGTTGATCTTCAAGCAAAATATATATTTATTTTATTAAATTATTTTTTTATCATAGAAAAGAATAATATTTCAATAAAATCAAGTCAAACCATATCCTGAGATATTATGGAAAATTAGTTAGGGAGGATGTTTCAAAACTTTATGTTCGAAAACTAGGATTGTTTAAAAATTCTGATATATGTCAATATCCATTTCAACTGAGATGTAAAAAATTTGCATGGATAAAATAATCAGATGAAATTGGAAAGGTTTTGAGGTATTTTTATAACATAGGTACTCTACTTAGCATATCATGGGACCGCAGACTTAAAAATAGTGATTGAAATGAATGGTGATGAATATATCAAAGGTATGAATTATTTTAATATTTTTTCATAGATTTTAACTTCTAATCATGATTGAATTAATATTGTTGAATCCTCATGATACATATTTAAGATTATTGAAGGGAATTCTTAAGGAATAAGATAACAAAGCATGATTAAAGGTTTAAGATGAAAGTTGAATAAAGGTATTTATGTAATGAGTTTTAAAAATTATGTTGCAATGATATTTTATTAATGATATAATGATATATTCTAAATATTATGAGAATTATAAAACATTATATAGTATATTTTGTTTTCAAAATTGGAAACACATGTTATATGGAATCGATACCTTTAAAAAGTGGGTTATAAAAAAGGTGATAATTATTGCAAACACTCATTTAAGGACATATGATAAAGGGATGAATAAAACTTTGAGTTAATATATTCTTGATGATAGTAAATTAAGATTATTTTATTTTGTAAGAAAACAATAAATATAGAATAACTTTGAGTTTAGAAAGTTATTTTATGATTAATGAAATTTTTGAGACGTTTATTATATTTTTGATAACTTTATAGGAATTATATTAATATATTTTCAGTAAAAAGGACAACCTCTCATATTTAGTAAGGCCATGATGCTTGAACCCACAACCAAATGGAGACAAGGGTGCAATGATTACTAATGACATATGCGATGTATTTGTTAATATGAAATTATGTAAATTAAATGATAGATAAATATTAATTTTATACTGAGAACATATGTTTTATCTTATAGAAAACCATGGGGGTGAAAAGTGATTTGGTGATTTCATGACTAATGTTATTTCAGAAGAAGTTTATTATTTTGGGAATCTTATTTGGTTAAGGTAAACCAAATCTTATGGAATATTATTTTAGGATTAAATATTGAATTATATTTTTGAATAATATCGGAGTTTAATTTAGATTTATGGTCATTAAAGTCATTTATAAAAATGATTATCATATCTTGGATATTATATAACTATGTAATATACATTTTTGGTATGAGACTTTAAGAGTGATTAAAATTATTTGGAGATAAATATTTGTATAATATGTGACAAATCATTCTAATATTTGGGTTTTAATCTCAATTAGGAATATATTGAATAATTTTAAGGACAATTATTTAAAGAATGATTTGGTCTAAACTTTGGGTATTATTATTGAATTTTGTAAATTAATGTATTATTTATTTATATTAAGGTTTATTTATTTTAGGAATTATCTTACTTGTACTAACCATTTTGGTTTTGGTCAATGTATAAAGATAGGTGGAATATATTATTATCATTTTTTTATTATGTGACCCTTTGGAAGTTGTTTTTTGTATGTTAGGAATATAACATTTACCTTTAATACTCATCATTTGGAGAAAAAGTTGAGATAGTGGTGGGAATTGATTAAAGGATGAAGTTTTACTTGTAAAGTAAGTATATTTACTTATTCCATCAGTCTAGATTGTAATGGAATTACTCATCACCATGAAAAGAATATTTACAGAAAAATGTTATCCTATTAACATCATTTATAATGAATCAATATTCATTTTCACACCACTTTTGTTTATAGTTTTTTGGCCATTAAATTTCTTTTGATCATTCAATTTTTTATAATCAATGATCTATATCACTATAAATCATTATTTAGACAATATTATTTTCTTCCATGTCTATATTTTTTAGTTATGACTAATGTTTTCCAATTTGGAAACCTTGTTATGTGTTATTCCAAATGACTTTCGTATTTCCCTTTCCTTTTTAATAGGAAGTTTTAATAACCATTTTTACGATGTGAGATTTTTAAAAAGGTATTTTTAGATGGAAAACCTTAGATTAATGAGATAAATTTCAAAATATAAGTATGTAATTTTTTAATGGATTTTTTTGGGGGGGGGATGTAATACCCCAATATTTTAAAATAATGATATTATGTTCGATAATGTGTATGATACACAACACCAAGCTTAAACAAATCAAAAAATATTATTATTTAAATATGACCATTATAACCTAACCATTGAATTTAATGGTATTAATAGGATTAAATACATTATGAGATGTATATAAAGGTTCTAATAAATAAAAATTTACTGATTAATTCTTATAAAATAAGCATTAAATATTTAGTAAAGACATTTTATGCTTTAAAAAATATGTTTCCTTCAAAAATGTTTTTATTTATTTTTGTGAGTAAATATAATAATTAATTTCTAGAAATTTTAGAAAATTTTCTTGATAAAAAGGATATTATTTTTTAAATAATAATGTTAAAATTATCTTAAAAATAATTTTTTGTATTTTTTTGAAATATTTGATTTTTTAATGAGTAGTGAAAATACTTTTTTTATTAAAAATTATATTATCTTCCATGTATTTACAAAGTAAAATTTTAATTGTATTAGTTTTAAAATTTCAAGATATAATTTTATGAATCAAAATCCAATTATGGCCTTTGGGATAAATATCATTCTTGAATTTATTATAAAAACATTTCTGATATTAAAATGGAATTTTTTTTAAAAACCGTATTTCATCACATTTTTCTAGTTTAATTTTAAATTAAATTCTTCCAATTATATGAATTGAATCCTAAAAAATTGGTTCTATAATTGGAATTAAGAGTTAATTTTTTTAAAATATTTTGTTTTATTTTTAGTCATTATAAATAGTAATCATAGTAAATTTTGTTACCATAATAAAGGTAAAATGGGTTAACTAAGGATAAAAATAATGTGATAATGACTAGAAAGTAACCCTAAAAATTTTATAGATTTAATTGGATGAGTATATTTTTTCTATAATCATAAAATTTTGAATATATGACCATTTTTTTCATATAGATATGATTTTTATCTTTATAATATTTTATGTAAATAAAAATAAAAAATGTTATTCTATTAATTTTTTTATATTTAAAATTTTGACATAAGGATAAAGGAAGTTATCTTTATTTATAAATATTAATTTGAAATATAATTGATTTATATTTATCATGGTAATTTATTTATAATGTTAGTGATGAAATAATTACCTTAAATGTCCATGTAATACCGATACCATATTTATTCAATTAATAAAAACACATTATTTTAAAAATATTAAAAGTAATATAATTTGAATTAATTATTTTATTCCATAAGTTTTTTAGATAAAAATTACATATTATATATTTCTTAATTCCTTATATTCTAATTCCATTATTATCTTATAGTTTTAAAATTCAAATTAAATGCATAGTTCAAAAAACGACATTGATGTTATTTTAATAAATAATATTTATTAAATGATTTAAAACTCCAAAAAATCATATTTTCAGAATATTGATTGGTATATGGTTGAAAATATCAACCACGATCCATTTAGGGGATAATATTCTTTTTATAGTCACTATATTAACCCCTTAATAGTAAAAAAACATTGATATCCCCATAATTGTCAAACGGGTTAGAGGAGAGTTAAAAAAAGGGTGAAAATATAATATATATTTTAAAATTTTATTGGATGAGATTATTTTAAATCATAAGAATATTATTTCAATTATTATAAATTTGGATCAATTTTAATGTGAAAATTAATTTTGTTTTAATTTTTTACTTTAAGAAATTCCAATAGTCCCCCTCCAATATCTTATAAAAGGAAACCACATATTATCCTTTATTAATAATTATATAACATTTTTTGTCCAATAAATAAAAAATTACCGTTTGAACATTAATCCATACATCCTAGAGTCCTTGGTTTGATCATAAAATCAACCTAAGAATATTTTTGGTGTAAATATTAAGAGGTTGTCTGAAGAGGATTTATAGTTCTTAACAACTCATTTTCATTTTATTTCTTCTTATATATCCTTCAAATATTCTTAAAACATGATGAAATAATAAAAAAGTATCTTACATATACCAATATGTTATTATGTTAATGGAATCAGCAATCTGTATCTCCTCTTCCATCAATTGGGAAATGAAAACGTCATTTGTGTGTATGGTGGACTACCACCTCGTGAACTGATGTAATTCATTTTCCATCACCACATATCAGGAATATTTATAATTATTTATTTAATTTATATATATTGCATTCTTTACATATTTATAATTATTTAAAATTAATATATCATCTATTTAATTACCATTCTATTCACTGAAAAATGATAATTTTGTTCGTGAGTACGTGTGGATTACCACTTCCATGAAGATATGTGATTCATTTTTCATCACCAAAGCACACATATAATATATATAAGTTTATTTAAATAATTATTATGATATTAATAATATAATTATATTTATATAAATAAAATACAATACTTACTTTGTTTCCATAATGATCGTTAAAAAATGGAATCGTCACTCATGTGTACGTACGACCTACCATCTCCATGCTTATAACATAGTTCATTTTTCCTAACCATATTTCATTGTTGGTTTTAAAAGTATAATTTATTTATATAAATGATAATTATTTTATGATTATTATTCTATATATGATGGAATAGTGTCCACTTAGACCATATTCAACATACTGAAGTCATTTTTGGAATATGAGCCAAATATCACCAAGACGTTTGATGTGAACATAATTGGTTAAGTAATTGTATATAACAAGGTATTAAATAAATTAAAATAATAATTAAATTTAAAAACATTATTAAAAAATTAAATAATTAACTTTATTTCTTTACTCAGAAAGGTAAAGAACATACGTGATGATTTAGACTCAAGGTAAGGAACTTTTATTTTAAAATCCTCTTTTAAAGTTTCCCTTCCAATAATATTTCTTCCATGTCCATATTATAAAAAATATATCATTAATTTATTTATATGGAAATAAAATAATTATAAAGGTAATTTTATGTATATTTTTACTTCATTTAAAAGGGTTTAAAAAGGAATATTTTTATTGAATGTTTTGATTTTATTTACAAAAGAAAAAAGAGATGTTCTATTTTAACATATACAATGACAACGAATTTTCCATGCCACCATAACTATTATATTATGTTTTTATTCCTTTATAATATTCTATTTTTTCTTAAAATAATAACAATCCATTTATTTTTTTTGGGTTTTTATGTTTTGTAAAATGGGGTTTTAAAAGGAAATGTGTATTTAGATATCCAAAATGGTTTTTCATATGAGTTTAAAAGAGTTTTTCAAGGTTTTTATTCATGATATAGTCCTTGAAAATTATTTATGATAATTGTTGAGCTTTATATTTATCATGATGATGGGTGAACCTGATGTAACTTTTACAGTGTGTGCTCTTAGATAACTTTCCAATGCATTGGGAAATGATTATGTTCTCTGGAGAATTATGTTGGAATTATACTATATGGTTATTAAAATTGTAATTGTTATGTAAATGTTCTATTAAGATAATTTACCAAGGAACATAAATTAATTTTCTATGATTTATAATGTGTTTTTTATGGAAATAATTTAATTTCAGAAGGTAAGATAGTAATCCTTTGTTTAAAGGAATTATTATGCCCTTTTAGGCTAAAAAGGTCTGTTAAAAAAAGTTTTCATGAGTTCTAATGTTTTCTAAGAACCCATCATGATAATTATTTTTTATGTTATTTTTTTATAAATAATTTAATGAAATACTTTGGTAAGGACAACTATTTTATATGTAAGTAAATGATTATTTGAGCTCAAGGATTATTATGTTAA
Organism: Viscum album; assembly: GCA_963277665.1. Taxonomy (NCBI): domain Eukaryota; kingdom Viridiplantae; phylum Streptophyta; class Magnoliopsida; order Santalales; family Viscaceae; genus Viscum; species Viscum album. Next base: position 772,308,893 of record OY728131.1, on the reverse strand, counting down.
AGGCAGAATCTATTTTTGATCTCATGGTTTTAAAATGGTGTAATGAGATTCTTTATTAATTTTATTCCCCTTAATGAAATTATTGTTCCCATATCACATTTTAAAATGTTTTTAACTGGGTTTATGGATGGGTAATAACAAATAAGTAGTCAATTTGAAAGTCATGATTTTTTTTCATAAAAAAAAATTTGTTTCTTTCTAAAATTTTTATTTTGTGGGAAAATATAAACTAAATATAAGTGTCCACTTTATAATATATGGGTTTTTATGTAAGGGTTATGACCCAAATTTATAATACTATAAACCATAAATATTTTTGGGAATAAAAGAAGTTGAATTTGTTTATAAAGACACTAGAATATGTAATTTTTAAGTTTGGGTCCTTATATGGAACAAGTTTTCTTTTCATGATTAATCTTCATGAATTTTAAATTAACTTATTATTTGTTATTACCAATCCTAGAACCCAATTAAAAAAATTTTAAAATTTTTTTATGAGAAAAAAAATCTAATTAAGGGACATACAAACAAAGGGAGGAACCTGATAGTCTATTTTAAAACCATGAAAAAATAAAAAGATTTTTCCTTTAACATAATAAACTTTATGAAAAAAATAAACATTTAATTACCCATGAAATCAGTATTTCTACCCATTTTTTTTCATAAAACACTTTATAAAAAATCATAAAGGAAAAATAAAAAACATGAGGGTTTCTTAGAAATCACGAGAACCCATGAAAAAAATTTCTTACAAACATAAAACTTTTCCTAAAAAGGTAATAATCACTGCTTAAAAAATCATTAGATTAAATTTTTAAATCAACTGATTTCTATGAAAATTCATAATCAAGAAAAGAAATTTTATCTAGGTGGATTGAAAAATCATCTTCATAGAACCCTTACAAGAACCCTTACTATAGACCTTATAGTTAGAATAACTATACACAAAACTTCCAATTTAATTTCCCAAAGAACATATTCATTACCCAAATAATTGGATAGATATACAGGGTTCAATCGATCATATAAAATGTCTAAGAACTATATCTCAAATAAAATATTTTAATATTTCACTTTTTTATCATAAAACGTTTAAAAAACTCTTTTAACCCCATATAAAAAATAATTTTATATTTCAAAATTTCTTTTCATTTTAAAAATCCATTTTCAAAACATAAATACCAAGAAAAAGGGAAGGAGAGTTTTTTTGAATAAAACCTGAAATATTAAAAGGAAATCAAAATATAAAATAATTCTTGATAAGGTAGAAAAATCTATTGATGCTGTATATGTTTAAAAACATTCATTTTGTCTTTTGTAAATCAAGTCAAGATATTCTCTAAAAAGATTACTTTTTGAAAAACTTTGAAATAGAAATAAAATTTTATTTATAATTATTTTTTTCTATATAAATAAATACATGAAATAATTTAATAATATGGACATGGAATAAAAATATTTGGAAAATAAATCTTTAAAAAATTTAAAATGAGGTTTTAAAATAAAGTATCAATTACTTGGAGTCCAATTGGTCACACACATTATTTATATTACTAAATAATAAACTTATGTTAATTATTTACCTTTTAAAAAACTTTTTCAAGTTTTTTATTATTTTTCGCTTTATTACCATTTTATATTCAATTACAAAATTATATAAGTCACTTTTAGACATTTTGACGATATTCAACTCATATGTCCAAAATGACATCGGTATGTTGACTATGGTCAAAGAGGTAATTATTACATAATATTCAGAATAATAATCATTAAATATTTATCATATTTATACAAAAAATAAAATTTTAAAATAAACCATAATCGATGGTTATGAAAAATGAAATACCTTACAATCATGGAGATGGTAGGCCGTACGTACGCATTAGTAACGTTTCCATTTTTCAAATATCATTATGAAAAGAAGTTAATTATTATTTTATATTTGTAAAATGATAATTATATCATAAAATCCATATTATTTATTTAAATAAACTTATATATACCAACCAAAACATGTGGTCATGAAAAATTAATCGCATTTCTTCATGGTGGTTGTAATCCACATGTACGCACGAATGACATTACCATTTTTAAATGGATGGAAATATAAGAAAATATATGATATATTAATTATAAATTATGATAAATATTTCATTAATATTATATTTATGCAATACATCCATCATTATAACCAGTCATTAGTTGAATTGATGGAAAATGAATTACACCGGTTCACGAGGTGGTAGTCCGCCGTACACATGAAAGATGATTTTATTTCCCATTTCATGGAAGAAGGAGATGGATATAAGCCATTAAATTAATATAATAAAATACAATTTTGTTTTATATACTTATTTTATTATATAATTATGGCTTAATAATATTTTAAGGATGTGGAAGATGAAATAAAACTAAAACATTCAGTTAAAAGCCATACCTCTTATTCAAACAAACTACATTGATTTACACCTTAATCCCTATAAGTTTGGAATTATGCATAAAAAACCTATATAATTATAGGAGGGATTTTTTTAAAGGTATTTTAGTATGGATGAAATTAACAAAAATCTTTTTAAGTGTGATGAAAATAGGAGAGGATGTGCCCTTCTATAAGAGAGGGGGAGAGGCACTCTTAGAATTTATTAATTCATTAAATTAACATAAATTAAATCTAATGTTAAAATTTATAAAGTTTACATAATTATAATATAATTTGAGGATGAATCTAAATAACATCATCCAATAAAATTTGGACAATTTTATATTAATTTTTTACCCTTATCTTTTTTTGTTTTAACACGTGTTAACCGTTTTTGATGATTACCAGGATACCAAAATTGTTTACTCATTAGGGGTCATGATTGTTACTATAAAAGAAAAATTGAACCATAAATATACCATGTTTTATATTTTAAACCATATCACAATCACTTGGTCCGGGGTTATATTTTTATAAATTTTAAATCATTAAATAAAATTCTATTTATTATAAAATATAATTAAAGTAAATTTTAGAACTATTTATTTAGTTTGACTTTAATAACATAAATAAATCAATTTAAATTGAAAAAAATAAATTAAACCATAATAAAAAGATATATTTATCTAAAAAAATCTTATAATAAAATAATTTATTCAAATTATATTAATTTTAATATTTCTAGAATTATTATTTTTAGTTTTGTATTAACTGAATAAATACCATATCGGTGTTGTGTGATAATCTAAGGAAATTATTTCATCACTAAAAATTATAAATAAATTACCATAATAAAAAATAATAATTTATATTTAAAATAAATATTTATAACAAAAATATTTTTTTTACCAATATAAAAAATTTAAATATAATAAAACAACGAGAATTATATTTTTGACTTTCCATTACATAAATTATTATAAAGGTCAAAATCATGGTCAAATAGAAACAAAAGGTTATATATTATAATTTTGTATTATTATGGAAAAAATATAATTAACCAATAAAATTAATTCATGTGTTATGATTACTTTTTAGTCCTTATGAAATTATTTTTACCCTTAATTGACCCATGTTACCTTTATTATGGTAACAAAATTTACTATGATTACAATTCCTAATGACTAAAAATAAAAGGGAAATATTTAAAAAATTTGGACCTCATTATTAAAAATATAAAAAACATTTTCAATGATTCTATTTATAGAAGTTTCATAATTTAATTTTAAATTAATCCCGTAAAATGCGATGGAAAACAATTTTTTCTAAAAAAATGAATTTTTAAGTATAAAAATGTTTTAATACCAAATTAAATTATAAAATTCATTCCAAAGAAAATAATTGGATTTTTATTAGTCAAAATGATCTATAAAAATTCAAAAACTAATCCATAATATAATTTTAATTTGTCACTACTTAAAAAGAAAATATTATTTTCAATAAAAATTTGTATTTTGCACTACTCATTGAAAAATCAAACTTTTTAGAAAATTATCAAAAATTAATCCTAAGATATTTTTGACATGATGAATTAAAATATGAAGTTTATTTTTTCAAATGAATTCTTACTATTTTTTTAAATTAATATTTTAAATAAAACTATATAATACATGAAAACCCAATTTGGTTAGAAATAAAACTTTTTTCCTTTTAAATGAAAAATACCTAGTATTATTATATTGGATACAACTATATTAAATTAATGAAAATATAAAATGATTTATCTTAATATTATCTAGGTTGTTACAAAATATATGGATGAAAAAACTTATATACCAAGTATGAAGATCTATATATATGGATAAAAGAGGATGTTTGGGTCGATTCAAAACACATATATTGGTAAAGTGATAAAATAGTTTTGTATGAAACTACATGAAGGTGTATTTACTAGTGTTATATGAAATTATTATTAAGGGGATTAATGGACATTATAAATATTTATAAAGGATGGATAATATTCCTTATGCTCCTACCACAAGATCAGTCATGTATACCATGTTATGAACTCAATCTGATATCGATCATACTTTGAGTATGACAAATAGATACCAATAAAATCCCGATGAGAGTCACTAGATTATTATTAATAATATCCTCAAGTACTTAAGAATAAGGATATGTTCTTAGTCTTTGATTATGAGGATGAATTCATTATAAAGTTTTATATTGATAATAGTTTCCAAATAGACAATGATGATATGAGATCTCAATCTACTCTTGTTTTTTGCCTCAACAATGAAGATATCAGTTGGAAGAGTTCCAAACAAGAAACCATTGAAGAATCGAAAACATAGGAAGAGTACATCACTACATAAGATGATATGAAGTAAGCTATTTGGAACAATAATTTCATTATTGAACTTTGGGAAGTTCATGAAATTTTATAATGAGATTTATTTTGACAATAATGGAGCTATTTCTCAGGATAAATAACCTCAATTTAGAAAAAATAATACAAATATACAATAAAAATATCATATCATTTGATAAATAATTGATAGGGGATATATAATTATTTTTTGGGTGGATATATAAGAGAATGTAATAAATCTATTGACAAAGACATAACACAGTAGAAGCATGCACATCATACAAAGTATCTAGGAATTAGATGCATGAGATACTAGATTTAATGATTATTTTTAATGAGATTTTATCATGGTTTAATAATAAATAAAATTTTATTTATCATTCATTCATGTTTTCTGCATATATTACAAGAACAATAGAATAATAAAATCCTCTCAAAATATGACATTGAGTCATCACTAATCGATGATTATTAGAGAGTATTATGGGTTATGATTATATGTTAAGGTTAACATGAGTAGAATATTATATATGATATAGAGTAGAATTATGAGATGATATATGGTGACTTATTGTTAGGACTGACCTACAAAACTATACCACATGGGATGTCATAGAGTCATTGATATACTTGGGTATGTATGATTATTATGAATCCTCATTACCTGAAGTAAATAATATACTTATAATGTAGACCTTCACAATTAGATAAAATTCTTATGATATCCTAGAGACTAATATAATCAGGCGGTGGTTGGTTATTTTGATGTTAATGTTTCCATTTGAGGTGAACTAACATGGGATTTGTCCTATTGTATTATTAGTATAGAATTTGGAACCATGATTGAGTTATAATTAAGAAATGAATGTCCATGCTTAGTTGAGTGAAATGAGATGTGCATAACTACTTGGTTGAATGAAATATTATGTATTCAATCAAATTGGTTAGTTAATTTTTTAGAATCATTAAGGCATGATATGACCTATACTATATTGACATGTTCCATATTTAGTGGTCACTCAATGTTTTGGACAAAGAGATTATATAAGCATATATATGCTGCATAGAGATACATACTGTGGTGTACATGTTCATATGAAGATATGATCATTTTAATGAAATCACATCCAACCCCTTTATATATTGAGTATCAATTATGTTTTTCTACAGGTCACTCTTTTCATATAATTACAGATTAAATAATTCAAAAATTGTTTTCAACACTACAATGGCTCACAGGGTTACACATGAGTCCTTTTAATGAGTACTGATTTTGATACAAAGTGTTTATCTAAAATATGATATAGATTATGATAATTATGTACAAGATAGTCTGGATGGATTCAAAAAGAGTTGTAACTTTTTTCATAAGGCATGTGAGGCTTTAGTTTAAGTGTGAGATTATTGAGTATCATGCCCTAAATCACCCACCATGATTTGGTAAATCACTACACTATGGTGCATATATTCCCATAGTTCTTAGTTCTACATTAAAGTTCCCATGTAGAATTATATATAATATAATTAGATTAACTATCCCATACATATTATGTTTTTTATTTTGGATCATTGACACATCACATGATGATGTGTAGATAAAATATTTGATTGTTAAATTAGTTTAATAATCACATTAATAAATGATATGGAATCTAAAGTGTTTATCTATTTTATAATATATAAAATGTTAGAACTATAATATGGACATTTATTCAATTAAGTAGTCTTATAAATAGAGTTTCTTAGACCCCATTCATGACACTGATATTGATCTTTTTCTGGCCAAAACTCTTCATTTATCTTCTCTCCATTAACCTTTGGGGATGAGGAACTAGTATACCAATTTGGATAACCGATTTTATTTAAGAGTTCAATGATTTCATTTTATAGAAGATAATATTGGAGGTAAGAAACCATTGGTTATTACTTTGTAAAATCAATCAAACTCTTACCTAATTAATATTGAAGACTTGGATAAGGAGGTATGTCATTTTATGGGTTTTCTTATTTTATCTTATCAATTCCTCTCCTGGTAAATCTTGGATTTCTCTTTTCATATAATCTTCTACTACTAATGGGTATATAGATGTCCTTAAAAACTCATAATTATAATGGTTATATTTATTTTATGGGTTTTGATTTAATTTCCTATGAACCCATATTTTTTATAAAAGGGAGTGACCCCCAGTGAGGCACTCAGCTAAATTAAAACTTTTTCATAAAAAAACACTAGAAGAGGAGTGATTTTTTAAAACTTATTATTAGGAGGTATTAAGTGATTTGTACATATAATTAATGAATTAAATCTATATTCCATGTATTATCCTCTACATTAGAGGTGGACTAAGTAAAAAAATAGAAAATAGATGGAATCAGTTGCAAAGTATTTCAATGAAGTGGGAGGTGACTTGTATGATACAATTTATGCTAAATTAATGGGGTTTAAGAAATTAAAGGATATATAGGATAAGTTTTAAAAAATATATGAAGGTGATTAAAAAGTTTGAGAAACCAAGAAATAGATTATCATAAACCTTTTTTAATATTTTAGAATTTATTTTAAAAAACCAGTGGATGAAATTTTCAGTAGGGTCATTAAAGTAGTTGAAAACACGAGAGGCCTAAGAGAAGACCTATATGATGATAATATCATTAAAAGAATATTATTTAATTTTCTAATATACTTTAATTAAAATGTATCTATTATTGATAAAATAGATATTAATATAGTTTCTATAGTTAATATACCAAGTACTCTAGTAGTTTATGAAATGAGAAAAATGATCAATGCATCAAAATATAGAAAAGGAATCTAGGGAAGTGATATTTAAGGTGAGGAAGAAACTATTTATAAAAGTTAATTTGGATAAAGAGGTTGAATAAGTGAAGATATTATTTTATAAAAAGTATAAAATAGTTAAATAAAAGTTCATAGGGAAGCTTCCCTTGATATGATCTATATGTGGTAAAATTGGATATCATGCTGAAATATACTGACTAAAAAATAAAGAAGAATAGGAAGATGAGGAGGTCACAAAAAACATGTTATAAAATTCAACAATAAAATTCTTGGAAATAATGATTTTGAAAACATAGGTGTGAGGAATTTTGAGAGGCAGAACTATAGCGACCCCAAACCTAGTATCATGGATCCAATGTCTATGTTATTACATTGGAATAAGATACAAGGAATTGCATTCTGAAGGACTAAATATTTTAGTATTCTTAGTAAAATAGATACACACTCGGAATTCAAATTACATTTTAAAACATAGAATACACAAATAATTTTCTTTGGGAATTCCATTATTCCCCTTAGTTTATCCCTACATATTAATCAAAAAACACTTTCTCATACCACGGGGAAAATAAAACATAATAAATGGGTGTGCTAAAATGATCAGTAAGGGTAAGATTACAATAAAAGCTATTAATAAACATGGAATAATCAATATGGTAAGGAAAATAACCAAAACAAATGAAATTTAATCAATAAATTGAGCATAATATGGAATGAATAAATGATAATCAAATAACACGATATAAATAATCACACGATCTTGAAAAAGTAACCATGGATATTCTAACTAATAAAATATTCACATAGAATATCAATAACTAAATTCATAATGATCCTCCGATGAATTTTTACAAGATATCTAATACCACTGAGGCCTTGTTCCAAGACATCTATATAAATGGATAAGGCCTCATCCAAAACCAAATCTAGTTTTTCTAATGATACATAACGATGAATCTAAGGGATATATTAGGACCCACCAATCACTTAATAATTAAAATGAATTCCTCATATGAAAGGGGTTAAACATAATCAAAATAAAGATTCATAATTAAAAAATAACATACAAAATTTTAATACATACCCTAATCAATAAAAATAATCATAAACTATCCAAAGTTAAATGGTGAATAGTAATAAAATTATACATTCCAAGTCAGACTGATCATAAAAAATATAGATAAATAATAATTATTTATATAAATGCAACATATATTTAGTGTATCATAAGTAAAATAGAGAGTTTATGTCATTGATGAATATAAATACCATGAAAAGACCCTTATATTTTTTTTTGAGAAAAATAACCTCTTCATTTTTAAAATCACCTTTTAAAAAAAATTCAATTTTTTTGAAAATACATTTTATTGAAAACAATCTTTAAAAAATTTTAAAATAACAACTAAAACATTGATTGGTCATAATAGTTGAAAATTCCATTAATGTCATACACATTAAAATAAATATTCCTTTCACATTTTTGGTAAAATCCAAATGGGAATTGATTTGAAAATGACATGAATATTCCTTTAAAAACATTTTTAAAAAGTAAAAATGGGTAAATGTGTCGTTAATAAATCATTTTTAAAAGGTTAACAACATTTTTAATGAGTTTTTAGAAAACATGGGTTTTGATGAAAAATTATTTTCAGCCGAAGATAGAAATAAAGTATAATTTTATTGAAAACATTTTTTCAATCATCTTAAGTACCAAGGAGTTTAAAAATGGTAATATTACTTGAAAAAGTTAATGAATAACCAAATTTGAATAAAATAGATTTAGTTTAATATATAAATATCAAATAAATCCCCCAAGGTATATGTAAACATAAACAAACTCGAATAATTATGAGATTGTGAAATAAACCCTTACCACTTTGATAACTTATAAATCTTAAGACCCATAAAACAGATGAAATAAAATGAAACTTTAAATACCATCAATATATATAGATTCATTATATAACATATAAAAGTGGTATTATATACACCGCACATAGGAAAGAAGTGGTGAATATTGAATATGTCTCATGGAAGTAAAAGTGAGCTGAGAAACCCTTACCTTAAGTCTGGCTCATTACATATATTCTTTATTTTCTTGAATAATAAATTTATTTTAATTATTTACTTTGTAAACAATTTTTTTTAATTTTTTTATTACTTTTATTTCACTTATTACCATTTTATATATGATTACTTAGTAAATTAATATTATTTCAAATGTTTCAACGATATTTCTATTATTTGTCAAAAATGAATTTTGTAGATTGACTATTGTTTTAGAAGTTATTATTTAAACATATCCAGAATAATAACCATGAAATAATTATCATATTTATACATTAATTATGATTTTAAAACCAATCATGAAAGATGGTTATGAAAAACTAACTATGTTACAATCATGGAGATGGAAGGTCATACGCACATATGAGTAACATTTCTATTTTCAATGATATTTATGGAAATAAGGTAAGTAATATTTTATATTTAAATAATTTTAATAATGATTTATATACCATATTATTTATTAAAATGTACTTATATATATCATCCATGTGGTGTGGTGATGAAAATATATTCACATTGCTTCATGAAGGTGGTAGTCCACACATACATGAACAACATTATCATTTTTTAGTATAAGAAAGAAAATGAAATATTATATTTTCAGAATGATAAATATTTCATTAATGTTAAAATTATTTAATTTATATCACATATATTCATTAATATTATCCTTATTACCTTCTATGTAAAGCATTTATAAAAAAATAATCTCATCTCTTCATGAGACAGTAGTCCGTCGTATACACGAGCGACATTGTCATATCCTATAAAGAATGAAAAGTAAAAAACTTATATATAATATAATGAATAAATAGGTATAATTATGTTATAAATATCATATATATACTTTATATCCACCGTAATACCAAACTGTGAGAGGTGTTGATGGAAAACGTGTCACATCAGTTCATGAGACGATAGTCTTCCGTACACACGAGTGACGTGATCGTTTCACATTTGGGGGAAGAGGATATGGATATAGGTCATTAACATAACATAATAAAAAATAATTATAATATATATAATGTTGTTTCTATATAATAAAAAATTAATAATATTTAAATGATGTAAAATAATAAATAAAACAAAAATGCATAGTTAGGAATTTTATATATTCTTGGGCTACCTCTTTAGGATTATACATAATGTATTCCTAGAATGGATTTATGAAAAAAGACTAATAAGATTAGGTTATAGAAGTTTTTAAGTTAATATTACATGTATTGGATGAACCAAAAGGGTTTTAAGGTGTTAATAACATAGTGGAGGGGGTGGCTTTTTATACGTGGGGTGAGTGGAAGACTTATAATGTTTGAAAAGAAAAAGGTGTAAAAATTTTTTACACATGGAAAAAGGGTTTAAAATAGATTATTATATATCCTTATACATTATAAGGTATAAATATGGCCATAAAATTTATTTTAGACAAATTTTAGGTCATTTTAACCCTTATCCTTTTAGTTTACATTCTATAAACCCATTTTTACCTTAACCATGATAATTAATTTATACTATTTTAACTATTCATTATGGTAAAAAATTATGTTTAACTTATTAGATAATATAAATTATTCTAATTCCAAATATGGAATCCATTTTCCACATTCTATTTATAGAATTGAAAAAATCTAATTTAAAGAAGACGTGATGTGAAATAGAATTTTCAAAGACAAAATGTTCAAATTTTTTATAAAGTTATAATATAAAAAATCAAAATGAAAATGCTTTTAATTAACTAAATTAGATTTATAAATATATAATTGAAATAATTTTAATTTAAAACCTATTTAAAATATAATTTCACATTATAAATAATTAAAAAAATCATTTTTCAATTAAAATTCAGTGTTTTCACTATTTATCAAAAAATAATTTTTTTTAGAAAAATCCAAAAAATTAACCCTAAGATAATTTTAATATGCTGCTTTAAAAAATTTAGTTTATTTTTTAAAATAAATTTTCTAAAATTGTTAAAAATTATTTATAAATTATGTATGTAAAGCACAACTAAACCACCTTTTAGAAAAAAAAAAACAGTTTTTCAGAAAACATTTTTTTTCTTTTAAATGGTTATAATTTTATCTAAAATTAATAGATATCTAATTTATTTATTTTATAAATGTGTAAAACATATAATTTTAATAATTTAGTTAGTAATATTCATACCCACCACTTTAACGACTAGGTTGTAATGGTAATGTTTGAATAATAATATTTTAATAGGGTATTGTGCTTCTTTCAAACCTGGTGTTGCGCATATTGTAATATATCAAAGAGTTTGAATTTATTTAAAAATAAATATATCATAAAGTATTGGGATTTTATATTCCTTCATATAGTTTGTGTTTTATTTCATTCATGAAATAAAATATTATGTTCATATTTTAAAATCTCAGGGTGTTACATTTAACCACCTTAAATAAATTCCATCCACTCAATTTAATACTGATCTTAGTAATCAAGGGGGTTTTATTTAAAAATAACCTTATTTAAATTCCAAAATGTGAGAAGGGTTAATAAAACATCCTATTGATAAGATATAATGGAAATGAAATGGTTATATGGAATAATTAATAACTAGGTTTATAAGTATGAGAACATTGGTGTCAAGTTAAGGTATGAAAATGGAAGAAAAGAATAAATAATTATTGAGAGTGATAGAGGTCATTGATCAAAAGAAAGTGAATGATCAATGGAATGTTAACAAACTCAAAACCATAAATCTGTGATGATTTAAAAGACCATAGGTTGAACATAAATGAATGTATTAGGATAAAATTTTGTTTCAATATTCTTTTCTTATAGATGAGGAATTCATTTACCATATCGATTGAGAATATATATAAATATACTCACTTGATATATTTTTTTCATAGGCATAATTTCTTCTTTTGGTTGTGCTTTGATCATTTCCCACTTTATTTTCTACTATAATAAATGAATATCCAAGATGATTTTTTATACCCAAAGCACTAAAATTAACTTTTAATAGACCATAAGATCCATAAAATAGTGAAAAGACTTTCTATATTTTTAATAATATTTTCCAAAACCAATATGGCTATTACAAGTTATCCAATATAATACATTAATCTATAAACCTCAATAGTAAAACCACTAGTCCAACAATAATATTTATCCCTAAAATAGTTTAACTAGAAAGAATGACATATTAACCAGGACATCATGTAGGCCAGTGGTAGGAGCTAAACCCTTATCGGCCTTAATTTGTGGGTTTAAGCCCCACAACATCGCCAGATGTGACGGGTTTCCACCCGACATGTGGGATGTATTTTTTCTAAAACCATATTGATATAATTCCTACAATGTTACCAAATTATAATAGCCTATAATTACCTCAATATCAAATATTGAATAAAGCTTAATGGTTAACAATAACTTCATAAAAACCTATTTATAGTTATTATCTCAATATCATAAATATATTAAGAGCTATCCTCTCTCAATCGTATGTTTTACAAGAAGTTTAAATTTTCAATAAATCACTTTTACTGGTGATCAGTACCATTCAAAATATTCTATCAAATCATTAATAAAATAGTACAACAATATAATCTTTATACATTTCATAATTTTTGTAACCAAAATATAATTGATTTAAAATACTTAAATAACATACTTATTGAATCCAAACACTAGAACATTAATCTTTCCACTTTTTCTGTAATAATAGTATAATCCTAACCTTGACCCCTTATCTCTTTTTGAGGTATATTCCCTCAATACTTGGGGAATTCATTTGTGTAGTTCCCCATATTTTTATTGTGTAATCATTAAACATCGGTAGATTCTTTATTTCCCTTAAAATCATTAACATGGTGTCCTTTCTCTCCAAACTTGTAGCAAACTACCATTTTCTTTAAGTAGGTACTAGGGTGTTTCTTTCCACAATTATCACATGTTAGAAAATCCTTTTTTCCTTTCCACCATTTATCCATATTTTTATCTACCATCTTTTTTTTCTTCCCTTTGAATCCATAATACATATAAAATTATTTATCTATCTTGTTATCACATGAAACTATGTCCTCATATGATGATAATTTTTAGGATACTACTTCCCTTCAAAATATTAGCTTAATCCCATCAAATGAATGATTATTATTACTCTTTGGATTATGTATATTGATGTGATTCCCATTTCTTCTTATATACACCATTCCTAAACAATGAAATACTCTAGATTATATCATATCATTATGAAACATATTTTATAATCCAAAAAAAAGTGAAATACTTAACATAAATTGAAAAATTTATGTATAGCTTATCTCATAATCATAAACATGGTTTCTTTGGGGATATCTTTATTTTCAAATATTTTATAACGGTTTGTGAATAAAATGTGAATTATCCTAAGAATTTCCCCTAGGAGTATCAAAATAGGTGTGTAGTAAGGTTCATTGTTGTAAACCTGGTGATGATTTGGTCAATCCTAATGTGATATTTTTAGAGTTATTACCCTTAAGTACATTTGTGATAGAACCAAACCCAATTTTATTATCTATAAAGGGATACATTTTCTAGAAAAACAACATAATCTCGTTCTTTTAAAATAATTATAATTTTCTTATATAATTATCCTTAAATTTTATCATAGGGTTATATTGTCTAATCTATGTTTTCCTAAATCTAGTTTCTAATTCTTTTACTAAAATTTCATTTGATACCAACTGTAGCAACCCGACCCTAGTATCCCAGAGCTAGTGTCTACTTTATTACATTAAAATAAGATACCTGGAATTAGATCTTGAAGGACTGAATACTTTAGTATTCTTGGTAAACTAGATACATACTTGAAATTAGAATTACATTTTAAAATATAAAACACACAAAGAGTTTTATTTGAGAATTCCATCATTACCCTTAACATATCCCTAAATATAAATAAAAAAAACTTCCTTATACCCTAGGGAAAATAAAATATAAGAAAGGGGAGACCTCAAAAGCTCAGTAAGGGTAAGCGTACAACATAAGTATAAGATACTATTGTTTTCTAGGCATGTACCTCTTTGAGTTTTGTGTTAAATTTATTATTTTGGTGTTTTCCTTTGTCTTTAAACCTCGGTGGCTAAGTCTTGTTTGGATATGGAGAGTTATTTTTTTGGAAAATGACCTAAAGTAAAAGGATGCATGTTTATTTAAATTAATAAGGCCTAACTATAAATTTGTAAAAATGGATTTTGAGGGTTTTTTAAGGTATTGGAAGACATTGGAGGTTGTTTATATCCTTATGTAGGATATTGGGATAAAAACCATCTAAATAATATTTACATGCTGTGTAAATGCATTAAATGATGTTTAAATGTCTCTAGATACATGTCGTGAATGGTTGTAGGTCATGAATTGATTCATGAAATGAAAATAATACACATTGTGAAATAAAATTACACAATGTGTAATAGTTTATAGTGATAAAATTCAGCAAAGATGACATGTTTTTGGCATATCCCACTAAAAATAAACAATCAACATATAAAAGAGTTACACACCATGTAATATCTGAACCAAAAGTTTTAAACAACAATGTTCATGATATTTTTAACATTACTTCAATGAATATTCCTCCTCGTGACCTAGGAAAATTATCTAGGATATTTTATATAACCATCCTCATTTTGGGATGTCCCATTTATGCGATCAATCCCTATTAAGTCTTTACCTTTTGTTTCCCCCTACAATTCAATTGTTCTTCATTAGGGTGGTGGAATCATTAGTCTGTATTTGGGATTGATGTTAATCTTGATATGATTTGATCTAGGGTTTATATTGAGATATTTAGAACCTTCTTCCTCACTTGTGTTACCCCTATGGAAGTGCTATATTAATCATCGATTAAAAGTAGGGGGTCTAAACCTTAACCCTATGTTCTGTTTAATTTCAAGTATGTGAAATCTTATAATTATTCCAACATACCTTGCACCTAAATTATTTAAATGATGAATTGGATTATTCCTTGGAATCCATTTGGATTCAATTGATTTTTTACTTGGATTATGAATACTGTTTGGGTGAGAAAAACATGATTATAAAATAATTGATTAGTTCCTTAAAGTGTGTTTTAGAAAGAAATGGGATTCAAGTGATTGATATAGATTCAACGTGGATTGGATTGATTATTGAAATGACTAGAATGTTATTGGTTTATGACCAAATGATAAATAGAATGTGTGATTAAAATATAAATGGTAATTTTGATAATTAAACATTGATATTTATGATGTGATATTTTGATATCCTTGTTGTTAAGACTCATTGTGATAAATTCTATAATGGTTATAAACTAGGCTTGGACTTGATAAATGATGTAATTATTATATAGCAGACTATGCCAAGTATTTTAAATGCTATAATGCTTATATGCCAGGTTTGGCCTTGAGACATGTTGAAATTATTATATAGAAGACTATGCTCAGTGACACATGATGAACTGCTTATATACTGGGCTTGGACCTAATAAATGATGTAATTCTTATATACCAGTATTGACCCTAATTTATTGAATAAATGATTATATAGTGGGGTTTTACCTAGTTTTGTGTGATTTATACTATGATTATATGGTTATGTTTATGTTTTCATGGTTATGATACATGATCAAAGATATTCCATCATGGCGTTGAGGCAGATTATGTTTTACCATGGTTATATGGTTACGATTGGAATGGTTGTGAAACATCCTTAGAGATATTCTAGCATGGTGCTGAAGCAGGTTTATATGGTATTAATATAATTTTTTAATTAATTAATAATTTTTATTGAATTATTTCATGGACTTATTATCGGAATGATTATGAGTTGACATGGTGGTGCTGACCTATTGAGTTATACTCACACACTACTCAGGCCACCATTTGGTACCCAAGCATATTACATGGATGTAGGATTGGATAAGGGAAAGGGACCTTGCTATTGATTGTTTCTTTCTGGATGTAATACTATTTGGATACGAGAGAAATATAAGGTTCAGGATTGATAGATTTTAAGAATTTATCTATTTCTTCTAATATTGTATTTTTATTACTTTTAGCCTGAAATTTAGTTACATTCAATCACAACATTACATTATTTTATTTATTATTTAATAGATTATTTAGTTGCCTTTCATTATTGGGTTTTCACTGTATTGTATTATTTCCATTATTTTCCACACTATGATATTTTATTTATTATTTTATATAATTATTATACTATTTTGTAACTCTCTTACTAGGAGGTATAGTCCCCCCACTATACATATCACACGATTTCTGCTAGTCGACAACCTCTAACATACGGGGAGGCATGCTTGAGGTCACATCACCAACTAATTTGGAAACACGAGAGAGTGCCAGATTAGGGGATGGTAAAAAGTGGTATTAGAGAACAAAAAGTTTCTTTTCTATTTATTTACTATTTTGGATAGGTAGTAAGGATACTAGGATATCTCAAGACTTGGTAATGAGCTTGTTCATGGGAGTATCTAACTCATGTATGATGGAAAATTTGAGTGCCCATGGAAGGGGATTGTTGTTTATATTGTTTTCTTATTACAATCGATGTTATTTCACCTAGGGTGATTCACAAGTTGTGTGAGGTTATTATTTAATGATGTTATTGGTTCTTAATATTTATACTTGTGTCCTAGTATGGTGAAAGATGAGTATTAATGCATCATGTTTGGCACATAGTGATATATATTGACATGCATTGTTCGTGATAGGGACATATTTATTGCTTGTGATAGATAATTTTCTATTTGATATGTGATATGAGATCCCTGTTGTATATGATAAATGAAATAAATAAACCAATATGTCATGTTAAAACACTTGTAATCCATGTTTAGAAGACAAGGACAAGTGGTTCTATGTTGTTGTCACCTGTTGAGGTTAACCTTGTATATTGTAGCTAGTGTTCTAAGGAGTGTATTTTTCTTGTAGATAAAATGTATCCTCATAATATTTGAGTTGAGAATTAGGAGATTTGAAATCCTAATGTTCCTCAAGTAGCTAAGCTGGAGCTTCCAGTGGATCTTGAGGATCATAAAAAATTTTAGCTTCGCAAAAAAATTCTGAGGTCCATGCGATCCACAGAAAGTGAGACTTTTCACACCGTGGATTCGATGTCTGAGCCGACGATAGATTTCTAGCTACAACATTTTCCTATTTTCACTAGGGAGGGAGGCCACCAGGCATCCAATTTATATATTGAGTGAGTCCAAATGATATTTAATCATCTTAAGACACCCGTAGATAGGAGGATTAATCATTCTGCATATATACTTTGTGGACTAGCGAAGCATTGGTGGGATATACTTGAGCAGGATGGGTAGCAAGAAGAGTTATCTTAGAAGGAATTCAAGGATATGTTCTCAAGACAAATCTATCTAGATATTTTTAGGGATGATAAGGCTTGTGAGTTCACGCACCTAACAGAGGAGGTCATGACAATACTAGAGTATGTCGTATGCTTCATAAACCTTTATCAATTTTCACTATATTTAGTATTTGATGAGATCTATAGGGTGAGAAATTTTAAGGATGGGATTCGCTATGAGAATAGGTCATAGGTTAACATGTTTTGTCTGAGCAGTTTTTGAGATGTGATGAATCAATCACTTATCATGGAAGGGAATCTGAGAGAGGCCCCGTGTAGTGGCTAGGTTGTTTCCTCAGGAAAAAATGGGAACAATTATTATAGTGGAAAGAAGTGTCACTATAATAGTTTTCTTCAAGTAAAAAGTGGACATAACGGTCATGGTAGTGGACAACCATCTTAGAATCATATTACATTGTAGTGATATCAGTGTGGTAAAATGGGACACAAACAACCTCAATGACCATACCCATGTTTGGATTTTCGTTCTTGTAGAAGGATGGGCCACCTACAGAGGTGTTTTTGGGGAATACAGTAGAAGAGCAGTGTTGGGGGATCAGGATAGGTACCAGAGTATGGGAAGGACTCAGCTACTCCTCAGTAGACAGGTATCTGGAGTTCCACAGGATGTTATGGTAAAGGTAGAGTATGAGGCGACATAGTTCAGGAATGACAATAATAATCTTAGGGGATAAATAAGAGGATTTTGATTAGAGCCTAGGGAAGAGGGGCTAGTCAGCTTCACGTTATGCATACCACTCCAAATATTATGGATGCATGACCTTCTAATATCAAATGTACAATTCTTGTATCATATACCCTTGCTTTTGTTTTGTTTGATATAGAAGAATCACATTCCTTTTTATCCACTTTTTTTGCAAATGATTTTGGCTTGGATGTGGAATCTTGGATGGTGTTTTGATCATAGATACCCCATTAGGAGAATGGTCATAGAATATCAAACATTTCAAGTCATTTTTTCTAGATATTTATGGTTACCATTTCTTTTGAGAATCATTTGTGCTATAAATGATAGGTTTTAATTTTATTATTGGTATATATTGGATAGTTCTATATTAGGCTTGTATCGACTCTTATTGAAGGAATGTTACCTTTATATATCTAGAAGGAGGAATCTATTCTTACTAGGGTGAGTGGTATCTTCAGGATGATCGTACAGACCAATTTAGTGTAGATTGAATTGTCTCATGGCTTAGATAGTTAGTCTTACTATAGATGATGGTGGGATGCAACATGATTTTTTCCTCTAGTGGTAGACCGTATTCAATATTTTTTTCTTAACAAGTTATATGGGTTACCACATGATATAGATATTGGGTTTATGATCATGTTGATGGTGACAAAAGATCTAATTTCTATCGAACCCTATTGAATGGAACCACCAGATCTTTGAGAGTTGAAAGTTCAGTTGGAAGATATGGAAGCTAAATGTTTCATGAAACTAAGTACATATCCTTGGGGTTCTCTAGTTAGATTCGACAATAATGTTGATGGGATTTTTTGCTTATGTGTGGATTATTAGATAGTGAACTAGATTATTGTTAAGAATTGGTAACCCATTCCTCATATTGATGAACTTTTCAATCATTTGAGCGGTGATAAGTTCTTCTCCAAGATTGACCTGAGATTTGGATACCACCAGCTAATGGTGTGACCTTCAGACATACCTTTTAATTTTTTTAGGAGAAGTTATGGATTGTATAAATTCATAGTTAGACCATTTGGGTTTAATAATACACTGGAGGTATTCATGGAATCGATGAATCATATATTTCATCCTTTTTTGGACCTGTTTTTGGTGGTTTTTGTTGAAAACATCTTAGTTTACACCCAATAATTATACGATCATGCCCAAAATCATGACATAAACTTGAGTACATTGATAGAGCATTGGCTTTATGACAAGATAAAAAAATAAAATTTTTGGACTGATAAAGTGAACTTCTTGGGTCATGTCATCTCATAGGAAGAAGTGTCATTGGTCCTGGAGAAGGTTGAAGCTGTGGTATCTTGGAAGAAACTCAAGAATGTCTTAACGATTTAGATATTTTGGGGTTTATAAATTTATTATTGGTTCTTTATCTAGGACTTATACCATTTGGAAATATTGATGTTATGGTTAACCAAGAAGGGAGTGAAGTTCATTGGGTTAGATGATTGTGAGAGTGCTTTTCAAAAGATGAATGAATAGATGACCACATCACCTATCCTCACTTTACCCATGCCAGGTAAATCATATACCATGTACTATGAAACATCTAGATTTAGAATTAGAGTAGTTCTAATGTAGGAGGATAGAGTGGTTTCTTATGTATCTTGATCATTGATACCACACAAGAGGAATTACCTTACTCATGATTTGGAGTTAACGACAATTGTACATGCCCTGAGATATTGGAGACATTATCTCATGGGTTATAGGTTTGTGTTATACATAGAAATCAAGAGACTCAATTATATATTTTCTCAATGGGACCTAAACCTTTATAAAAGGAGGTGGGTTGAGTATCTACAGTCTTTTGACTTTGAGTTAGATTATATGTCAGTCAAGGTAAACATCATTTTTGATGCAGTGATTCAAAATAAATAGATAGAGGAAGTGTGGTATTCTTGCGTCTAGTCATGAATAATGTCACTCTTTTTAGACATGCATCTATATGTTTAGGATTAGTAGGGTAGAGTATCTATGACTTCAACATATTTTATACCTATTATTTTGGACTGAATCAAGAGTGAGAATTTATATAATCTGAAGTGACTAGTTCTGAGAGACAACTTATATGGTGTAAAGACACCATCAAGATGGTCTCTTGGTAGTGTAAATTCTCTTATTTTCTAGGGAAAATTATGGGTTCATATGGGATTTTATGAGGAGATGATGTGAGAGTCTTATGATTCTAGGTGGGAGGTATATCCTAGTTTGATAAATATGTATCATGATATCCATATAAAGTACTGATGGTTAGGAATGAAGAAGGATATATCAGGATTTGTGGTGAGATATTCCACTTATTAGTAGGTGAAATCCAAGCATTAGAGGATAACTGGGATTTTTCATAATTTTACAATTCCAGAGTTGAAATTGGATTATTTCACTAAGGATTTTATGATACAATTACCTAGTAAAACCCATAATAATGATGATTTATGGGTGATTATGGATCGACTGATGAAGGTATCCCACTTCTTACATATCAAGGAGACTTTAAAGTTGATGATATAGGTAGTATTTATGTGCGTAAGGTATTTAATCTACATGGTGTTTCAAGGAGTATCATTTCATACAAAGAACCTCATTTTATATAGTGATTTTAAAAGGGTCTTCATAAGTCTTTGAGATCACAGGTTGTTCTGAGTATGAACTATTATCCTTAGACTGATGGTCAATCTGAGTGTACTATTCAAGTTTTGGAGGATATGTTATGAGTATGTGTTTTGAATTTTGGTGGTTTATGGGATAAACATATGGAACTAATGGAGTTTTAATATAATAATAGATTCCATGCATTAATCCAAATGGAACATTTTGAGGCTTTGTATAGAATTCTGTACCGTTTTCCATTTTGTTGGATAGAGGAAAGTGAGTCATCAATTTTTGGGCCTAGTCTCAGGAAGGATACATATGATCAAGTTCAATTGATAAGGAGGCAATTGGTGACTGTGTAGAGAAGGAATAAATTCTATGCTGTGGTTGGTGACCATTAAGAGAAGGAAAAAATTATATGATGACCATTGGAGATGATCTATGGAGTTCTAGGTTGGTCATTATATTTTACTTTGAGTGTCTCCTAGGTTGGGGAAAATCCATATTAGTAAAAAGGTAAAGATAGTGCCTAGGTTTGTTAGTCCATTTGAGATAGTGGATAGGTCCAGTCCAGTAACAAACTGATTAGACCTTACATAGCGCTATAATACCATGACTAGTGTGTTTCACATGTCACAACATTAGAGATATCATCCAGACCCTTATCAAGTGATATACATAGAAAACTTCAAGCATGTGGTAGATGTTTCCTTTGAGAAGAATTCAATATAGATTGTGGACCATAGTGAGAAGTATCTATGGGGTAGAACTATACCTTTGGTTCGAGTGTAGTGGTAGCATGAGTATGTTTAGGAGGACACCTAGGAGAGAGAATCTGATATATGAAGATAGTGGCCATAATTTTTCACTAAGACCCTATAGTGATGCTTAGAGAATCTTGGGGATAAGTATTTATATGGTGGGGAGGTTGTAAGATCCCATCTTTTTCAAAGTATGTACATCTTTGATATTTTTTGTTAAATGTGTACCTTTGGGTTTTTACTTTATCTTTAATCCCTTGTGGCTGAGTCTTGCTTAGAGATGGATAGAATTTTTTTGAACAAATGATCTAAACTTTAGGGATATATGTTTATTTGAATTAATTTGGTCTAGATATAAATTTTTAAAAAGGGGGTTTGAGGTTTTTACAAGGGATTGGAAGACATTAGAAGTGGTTTGATTCTTTATGCAGGAAACTGGGAAAAAAATATCTATAGAACATTTATAAACCATGTAAATGTACTACATGATGTGTAAATGTCTCTAGAAAGATTTCATGAACTTCTTAAGGCCATGAACTCATTCATGACATGAAAAGAATACACATCATGAAATAAAATTACATGAAGTGTAATAGTCGATTGGGTTAAAATTCACCTATGATGATTGAATTTTCAGTGTATCTATATAAAAATAAATATATGACATGTAAAAGTGTTACATGCCATGTAATATCTCAAATTGTAGTTTTAAACAACACCATCCATGATATTTTTCTAATTCCTGTAATGCAACTTCCTCTTCTCAACCTAGGATGGTTCTCTAGAAGATTTCAGAGCACCATCCTTCTTTTCAGATGTCTAGTTTGTGTGATCGATCCCTGGTATGTATTTGTATTTGGTTTCCGCTTCCTCATTAGTTATTATCTATTAGGGAGGTGTAATCCTTAGACTATGTTTGGGTTTTATGTTAATATTGATATAATTTGATCTAGGTTTCATCTTATAATCTCCTATACCTTCTTCCTCATTGGTATTACCCATTTGGAAGTGTTACGTTACTCGCTAATTGGTAGGGGGTCTAAAACATACCCCTATAGTCTGTTTAATTTAAAGTATATAAAATATTGAAATTGAACCATAATACCATGTGATTAAATTAATTAATTTATGAATTGGATTATTCCTTGTAATCCCTTTGGATTAAATTGGTTTTTGATCTAGATTATGGATACCATTTAGGTGATCAAACCCTTGATTATAAATGAATTGATTAGTGGCTTAAAGTGTGTTTAGAATTACATGGGATTCAGGTGATTGTGTGATATAGTTTTACCTTGGCTTGGAATTATTATGGAAATGAATGAAATGTTATTGTTTTATAACCAAATGATAAATGGAATGTGTGATTAAAAGATAAATGGTAATTTTCATAATTAACAATTGAACCTTATGTTGTGATATTATGATATCCTTATTCTTATGAACTATTGTGATAAATTTTGTAATGCTTATATACTAGTCACAACCTTTAAAACTTATGTAATGCTTATATTGTAGGCTTTTCCCAGTTTTTTAAATGATATAATTCTTATATACTAGGCCTTGCTATGAGACCTGATAAAATTCTTAAATAGCAGGCTCTTCCCTAATTGATTTTTGAAATTCTTATATAGTGTGTTTTGACCCAATTTTATGTTATTTATACCATTTTTATATGGTTATGATTATATTGGAATGGTTGTGAGACTTTCTTATAGATATTCCATTATGATGCCAAGGTAGGTTATGTTTTACCATGACTATATGGTTATGGTTGACATGATTGTGAGACATGCTCATATATATTCCAGTATGGTGCCGAAGTTGGTTGATGTGGTATTAATCTAATTAATTAATTAATTAATACACGTATTTATTACATTATTGAATGTACTTATTATTAGAATGGTTATGTTTTGACACAGTGGTGTCAACCTACTGAGTTGTACTCACACCCTACTCGGGCTACAATTTGGTACCCAATTAGATTACATGGATATAGGATTGGACAAGGGAAAAATACCTTACAATTGATTGTTTCTTGTTGGATGAGATTTAGTTTGGTGACAGGACCGACAAGGGGTTTGGGACTAGAGACTTTTGAGAGTTTATTTGAGTCTACTAATATTTTATTTGTATTAATCTTGCACGAAATTTAGTTACATTCAATAATGACATTACAATATTTTCTTTATTATTTATTAGATTATTTAGTTGGATTTTACTATTAGTTTTCACTATATTGTATTGTTTCCATTATTTTCTGCAACCTGATATTTTATTTATTATTATATATTGTTATTACTCTATGTTTTAACTCTATAACTAGGGGGTATAGTCTCCCCACTATACATATCACATCCTCGATGCTATTCGGAATCCTATAACATACAAGTAGTGGTTCTTGAGGTCACGTAACAAACCCAATTTGTCCAAGTGAGAGAGTGTTGGATTGAGGGACATTACAAGAATCTGTAAATAAATAAAGCATAATCAACATGGAAAGATAAATAACTAAAACACATGATATTTAATCAAGAACTTGAGAATAATATGGTATGAATAAATTATGATCTAATAATTTCATATAAATAATCACATGGCCTTGAAAACATAACCATGGATATTTTAACTAATAAAATATTCACATGGAATATCAATAAATAAATTCATAATGATTGAAATATAAGACATAAAGTTAATGCCTCATACCTATACATATAATAACCTAAAGGACTTGTGCCAAGACATATACATAAATGGTTAAGGACTCAGCCAAAACCAAATATAGTTTGTCTCATGAGACATACCGATACACTGGTGGGCTATAGCAGGCCCCACTCATCACTTACTAAGTCCAATTCATTTTCAGATGAAAGGGTTAAAATAAAATCAACATAAACATTCATATTTGAAAACTAACATACAAAATTTTAATACTTACCCAATCAATAAACATAATCATAAAACATCTAGAGTTAAATCATGAATGGTAATAAAATTTGAAAACCCCAGTCAAACTGATCATAAACCATCTAGATAAATAATAAGTACGGTATAAATACAAATGAGAATTATTTTGAAAATGATATGAATATTTCATTATTTTTTTAAAAAGTAAAAATGGGTACTTTTTTTAATAAATATATTTTAAATAGTT
This sequence comes from Viscum album, assembly GCA_963277665.1. Taxonomy (NCBI): domain Eukaryota; kingdom Viridiplantae; phylum Streptophyta; class Magnoliopsida; order Santalales; family Viscaceae; genus Viscum; species Viscum album. The sequence goes on along the minus strand of OY728131.1, from coordinate 772,283,605 downwards.
AAAAAAAATTTGAGAAATTTTTTATAAATCATGGGTTTTTATGAAAAAATATTTCTGACTGAGAAGAGAAATAAAGTCTGATTTTATTAAAAATAATTTCTCAATCATCTTAAGTACCAAAGAGTATAAAAATAGTAATATTAATTGAAAAAGTTAATAAATAACCCTAGGTTAAGAAAATAGATTAATTTTAAGATATAAATATGAATTAATTCCCCCATGGGAGATGTAAACGTAAACCAACCCTAATAATGATGATATTGTGAAATAAACCCTTTCCACTTTGGTAACTTCTAAATCATAATCACCATAAAAGAAATGAAATAAAATGAAACATTAAATAAGATGCATATAAATATATTCATGATATTGGATATCTAATGGGTAGTATATACACCTCACAAAGTAAATAAGTTGTGACATGGCATACATCTCATGGAAGTAAAAGTGAGACGAGAAACCCCTACCTCAAGTTCAAATAATCTTATATGTTCTTCATCTTTATGAATAATAAACTTATGTAAATTCTTTAATTTATAAAGATTTTTTAAAGTTTATTATTCCTTTTATTTCACTTATTACCATGCTATATATTATTACTTATTCAATTAATATTGCATCAGGTGTTTCGAAGATATTTGGATTATGTGTCAAAAACGACTTTGGTAGGTTGACTATGGTCAAAGAGGTTATTATTTTAACATCTTGAGAATAATAATCATGGAATAATTATTATTTTGATACTTCAATTATACTTTAAAAACCAACCATGGAATATGGTTTTTAAAAACGAACCACATTATAGTCATAGAGACGGTAGGTCATATATACGCATGAGAAATGTTTCTATTATTCAATGATAATTATGGAAAAAATGTAATTTATATTTTTTATTTCCACAATGATCATAATATCATATATAAAATATTATTTCTTTAAATATAATTTTATATACTATCCATATGGAATGATTATTAAAATATTTTGACAACACTTAGTGAAGGTGGCATTCCACATAGACACGAACGCCGTTATCATTTTTCTATATAATAAATAAAATGACATATTATACTTTAATAATGATAAATATGTAATAAATATCATAATTATTTAATTTATATCATATATATTTATTAAAATTATCCTTATTAACTTACATGTAAGTCATTATTGAAAAATGAATCATATCACTTTATAATGCAGTAGTCCACCATACACACGAGGGGCGTTATCGTATCCCCTACAGAATGGAAAGTAAAAAAGGAATATATAAAATAATGAATATAAATGACTAATTATGTTTTAAATATCATATATATACATTATATCCACTGTAATAACCAACCAAACGAGGTTTTTATAGTGAACATATTACATCAGTTCATAAGGTGGTAGTATGCCATACACATGAGCAACGTTATCATTTTACATTTAGGGGAAGAGGAGATAGATATAGGTCATGAAAATAAAATTATAAGATCTAATTATAATATATATACTATTTCTTTAAAAAACCCAAATTAATAATATTTTATGTGGGTTAAATAATAAATAAAAAAATCCATAGTTAAAATTTTTGCCTATTCTCAGACCACCTCTTTGGAATTATACCTAAAGTATTCATAGAATAGATTTATGACCCAAAAAATACTTCTAGTATGAGGTTATGTAATTTTTAAATTTATTTTTACAATTATTAGAATAAAGGGTTTTAATGTTTGAAGAAGAGATAAAAGGGTGTGACATTTTATAAGTGAGGTGAGTGAAGCACTTAAAATTTTTGAATAGAAGAAGTGTACCCACATTTTTCACCTTCCAAAAGGGAAAAAATGGAGTATTATCAAGTATTGGACATTATAAGGTATAAATTGTTTCATAAAATTATTTTATGCATTATTTTAGGTCATTTTAACCCTTATATTTTTAGTTTAACCCCCTGTAAACCCATTTTACCTTAACCGTGATAATTAATTTTTATTGTTTTCACTATTCATTTTGGTAAAAAATTTAGTTGAAATTATTAGATAATATATATTATGTTTATTAAAAAATATTTAATAAATTTTTATAACATCCATTCAAATAAGTGAAAAAATCTAATTTAAAATTAACCATACAGATGCAATGCGAAAGTAGGTTTTTCAAAGAGAAAACGTTCAAAAGTTTACAAAGTTTTTATATAAAAATTAAATATGAAAATGATTTCAGTGAAATAAATTAGATTAATATATATATTATTTAACTAAATTTACTTTAAAAACAATTTAAAATATAATTTAACATTATTAGTAATTTCAACAAAAAGACAGTTTTCAATTAAAATTTAGTATTTTTTACTATTCATCAAAAAATGAAATTTTTCATAAAAATAAAAAAAATTCACCTTAAGCTAATTTTGATATGATGATTTAAAAATTGAAGTTTTTTTCAAATAAATTTTATAAAATTTTCAATAATCTATTATAAATTATGTGTTCAACGTACACTTATACCGCCTTTTAGAAAAATAAATCTTTTCAGAATACATTTCTTTTTCTTTCAAATTGTTCTAATTTTATCTCTAATCAATAGATATCCATTTTATTTATTTTATACATCAGTAAACTATATAATTTTTATAATTTAGTTATCACTATTCATACTCTCTGATTTAACATGTAGTTTATAAGGGTAATGTTTAAATAATACTATTTTAATAGAGTATCGTGATTCGTTCAAACCCAATGTTACATGTATTGAAATCTATCAATGTGATAGAATTTATTTAAAAATAAATATATTGTAAGGTCTAGGGATGTTATATTCCCTTATACCCTTGGTGTTGTGTGTTATACACGCTATCAAATATGATGTTCATATTTAAAAATCTTAGGGTGTTACATGAACTTTTTGTCAAAGGAATATGGGGACATAGATTAAAAAGAATCCATTGAAATTGAATATTATAGAGGAATTGGAGAAGATTATTATATATCCACTATCTATCACTGTGAATCTGCTATAAATACTAGTGTAAATGATGATGAATGAGAAGGTGTGTCTAATATTTAAGTGAAACTCAAAAAAACTCTTAAAAATATTGATGTTTAGATGAAGATATGAGATGGTCAATGAAATGGGTAAAGAGTGATATATATATACACACATAGAGAAGAAATAAGGATCAATAAAAGGCCTAAAATAAGAATTATAAGTAATATTTAAAAATATTAGTGAAGATAGAGACACAATTTACTTGAAAATAAAATTGGTATAACAAGTAAAAATTATCAATGAATTTATTTTATGCTTTGAATAATAATAATAACATAATTGAAATGCATAAAGATGAGGTTATTAAAGGAAATAAGTCATTATAAGATAAGATGAAATTATTTTTGGTTGAAAAGACACTACAACTTTTATGTATTCATACTATAAATGGAAAAGAAAAACCTAATGAGACTATAAGGATGTTAAATTACTATTTGAGTAGGAAAATATCACATATTGATAGAAAAAGAAGATTACAATATGAATATAAGGTAGATAGAGGAGAAATCAGTGTAAAAATTAATATTTATACTATAAAAAGAAGTTCAAATGAATTCTAAGAAAAGATTTTAATGAACTAGCAATGTAAGGAGACATTTATTTTGTGGTGTTCTTGGGAATTATATGAAATACCATGTATTTTAATAAAAAATTAAAGCTCTTCAAAGTAAGAGACTATTAAAGAGATTTTTGAATTATAACACTATAGAAATGAGAATCCAGTTTTATGATTATTATTTCTTATATGGTAGATTCAGCCATAGAAATTTTAATATCCTAAGAAGAGTAAATAATATAAACATCAAAATAATATAGTTTTAGCACAAGTGAAGTCACATGAAAGTTGAAATTGTGAATTAGAATCAAGATTTAGAGTCAATTTTTTTTAAGATTTATTGTTTTGGAAGAAGGTGGTGATGATGTTTGAGAATAATTCATAATGAATTCTATTACAACCACTTATTTGAAAAATATATTATTGAATGAGAAAAAGGGATAGGATAAAACTAATATTGTTGATGTAAAGAGCCGGATTTTTTAGTGTAATTTTTTTTCTTAATTATATAAAATTATTATGAGTCTGCGAAAATTGATGGTGCGTGATTCCGAGGCCCGGTGTGCTCGAAATGAATTTCTGGACTTTTTTGGGTACATTTAGTAAATGTGTGAGTGAAATTTTATAACTACTGAACCGTTGCTCGGATTAAAAATCTGATGGCACCGTTGAATCTATAGCACCAAGATTCGCTTAAGGGAGGCTTTACTTTGACCATAGTTGGTCTGGAGAAAAAGTTAAGTTTTGAGACTTTTCTTAAATGAAATGAAAGAAAATAATTTTTTGTTATTTTATTTCATAAACCTCCAATAGACCAATTAAAGGGTGGGCTAGCAGTGTTTCAATCCATTAAATGGATTGACCTTCCAACCTTAAGTAATGACCGCGTTGGGGAAATTAGGAAGCTTCCTAATTTATGAGCCCCATTAACTCCCCGTGTCGTTATTTACTCTCCCCCTCCCCTATAAATATAAAGCTTTGGGAAAGGGGTATCAGACAAGCTTCGCCAAGCAAAAAAGTTCTGTTGGAGTGCCATAATGTCAAGCCCTTAGAGCACGAAGCTGACCCCAGTAGGAGGTGACATGCGACACCGAAACCCCAAACCGGAGTTTGACGTTCGAGCGGCAGCGAGGACAACTTGTTGCAGGGACGATGAACAACGAGACTCCCTCAACTGATAGCACTCTCCATCGTTTCAAGGTAGGGGGTTATTTTCGTTTGTGCATTTTTTAATTCCCTCTTCCCCATTCTTGAAGGTATACGAAGAATGCGAGTCATCCGACTAACAAGTCGACCCGCAATTCATTCATTTTTACAGGAGGTTATTGTGGGGAATATTTTGGGGGTTAATCTTGTTGTTTTATTCAATTGTTATTAAACCCTTAACCCCACTCATGATTATGATCTAATGTAGAGGGTGCGGGCATAACGAAACCGGCTTGAAACCTCCGCTATCTTTCTATCATTGCGCCACCTTAGAAGACCATGAGCACGTCGACGCACGCCACAAGAGGAAGGTTGTGGCTTGTCAGCCGTGGATAACAGAGGTGGAAGATGACATGATGGCCGACCATGATAAGGGAGGCGGCGCGACCACCATGCCACCGGTGAATGGAAGATGTGGCCGAAGCTGCGACAGAGGCTGAACCTACCTCTGGTGGGTTCCGTAGTGACCGAGCGGCGCCCACGCAGCGTTGTTGCCTCGCCAACCGAATGGCCTTCGGGATATTAGGGAATCTGGGAGACCGGGTGGTTACACCCCCATCCCGTGTTGGACCAAACTGGGCCATCACCCTCGAGCCGGGTCACTGCCCTCGAAGCGGGCCACTGCCCTCGGAGCGGGCCGCCGCCCTCGAGAGCTATGCCGCCACCCTCAAGCTGGGACACCGCCTTCAGAGTCGGGCCGCCACCCTCAGAGCGGGCGACAGCCCTCGGGCCGACCGCCTTCCTCGAACTGGGCTGCCGCCCTCGGAGCTCGGACGCCGCCCTCAGAGCGGGACGCTGCCCTCGGACCAGGCCGCCACCCTAGTAGGCCACCGACCTAGTGGGCCGCTGCCCCAGCGGGCTGCCGCCGTCGGACTGGGCCGCCACCCCAACGGGCCACCGCCCCCGGACCGGGACACCGCCCCCTGCGAGCCGAGATGCCCCTTTGGGGGTTGCTCTATTCGGGTCGGGCCGCCCTTGCGGGCCACCCCTCTTTCGGGCTGGACCAGACATCTTCCTAGCGGGTTAATTCCACCTTGGCCCCACCCAGACTAGGTCGGGCTGGGTCAGCCTGACGGGGGCAGACCGGACCCAGGCCCAACCGGGCCCAGAAACGCTCAAAGGGGCTTATCTTGAGGACCGAATGCCTGTTTGACGAACCGTCTACAGCATTGGGAACCTTGGTGAAAGAAGGTCCTTTTTACTTACTCCATCAAAGTTTTGGAGAAACTTGGAGTTTGGCTAGGTTGGATCGCACCTAAATCCAACCGGGCCCTCAGTATTGAAATGCCAATAACGCACAGACCGGGCGTCCGACTGACGTACCGTCTATTGCGTTGGAACCCTTATGATATGAATAATCATCCGGTTACTTCATTGTGAGACTTTGTGCTAGTTGAGATACGAATGATGTCTTGGGGGACAATTCTCCAAAGCACACTAAATACAGAACGCTGTGACTGGCTGAGACCTGACGACTGCTGACTTTTCAACTCAGAGTGACTTGACAGCCGCGATACATGATGAGGAGGAGTACCATAGAAAACCACGATGGGGGTGAGTGGTTCTATGTGACCTGGAGGTCCACGGTGGGGAGTAGTCGTAGTACGTGATGTGGAGGAGTACGTTAGTAGACCACATTGGGGGGGGGGGATGACTCTGTGTGACCCGACAGACCCACAGTACACGATGGGGAGCAATACCTCAGTAGTTCAAGGTTAGTAGGAAGCACCTCAGTGTGATGTGGCAGACCCACTATACTCGATAGAGGAGGAGTTATCTAGGAGCCGAGGCATTCAACATTGTGACTGGGGATGTTACTTGTTACTAGCCCTAGAATAAATACTGGTGTGAGCTCTCTTTACTTTGTACTTGTGATTGAGTTTATACTATGTGGTACTTTACCTTCATGGTGTTACCATGTGGTTATTATTTATGTAATTCTAGGATACTTTTAGGGTCTCAGGGTCCCTACTGAGTATCATTATACTCACCCCTTCACGGGCTTCACCTGCACCTTATTGTGTCTTGTGCAGACGATGTACAAATTTGGTCAAGGTTGAGGGAGCCCAGACTGGATGGTTCTCAGAGGTGGACATTCGGGGTGATGTGACACGGAGGAGATGATCATATGTAGAGTACTGTGGAGGCGATCTATACCTACCCTTCAGGTAGGATCCATGGTGGATGATCCAAGAGTTTCTTTTTACCTTTTAGTGGTTTTTTACTTTTCAGTTGTACTTGTACTTTTCTAGTTGGGATTGTATTCCAACCCCTTTACTTTTAGTACACTTTTACTATAGGATTATACTTCATAGTTGATTCTTGTTATGTTCTCAGACTGTGTTTTTGTACAGGTTTAAAGGAAATTCCTTCCCGTTTTAGGGAATATGCCTTTCAGTGTTAGTCTCGATCCCCTGGACTATGGAAGGCGGGCTTGGGGTAGTCACGGCACGGGCCCCGGGGGATAAGTCATGACAAAGTGGTATCAAAGGAGTTCATTTCTACCTAAGAACTTGGACTCTGATATTTTTTATGTGGCAATAGTGTTAAGTGTTTTGAGTGTAGTTTTCAGTTCGGGAGTCCAGTGTTAGTGCGGTGGATGATGTATCCATATACCAGGACCCTGAATTCTGATTTCTAACTCAGCACATGAAAACACTGATTGCGTGTGTTTTGAAAAGTCTTTCTTGTGTTTTCTTGAGTTAGCTAACCAGGTATAACTTTTATCCATGGCACACTTATTTCTTTTCAGGATTCCGCGACGAAGACAACCACCCAGGTTTCCTAAGAGAGTACGCGATGAAGGACCACTGAGTGATGAGGCCTCAGTGTAGGGCCCTTTCACGGCATTAGCACCTTTGGGTGGTGTACCAGTAGCACCACTTCCCATTGGGAAGCCGTTTCCACCAGCCCCACCAGCAGAGGACGCACATCGAATGAGCATGTTGCATGAGTTACAGCGGTAGAGGCCTCTGAGGTTCCGAGGCGAGACGGACCCACAGGTGGCTGAGGACTGACTGGAGGCTGTGGCTAGATTTTTTCACTTAGTTTGGACACCAGATGATTTTATAGTGATCCTAGCAGCCAACCCTTTTTAGGCAGCTACAAGGAGATATTGGAGCCTGATTCTCCAGATACATGTTGAGGCAACCCTCATCTGGGGGGACTTCGATGGCCTTTTCAGGGTATAGTTTGTCCCAACAAACTTACGCTCTATGTGTATACAGGAGCTACTACACTTATATTAGGGCAATATGATAGTGGCCCAGTACTCGACAAGGATCACTGATCTCTCCCGATACACCACCAACATGGTATGTGACCCTTTCTTCAAGGCCCGGACCTTTGAGTAGGGTCTCCTACGGGAGATCAGAGCATCGATGGTATCCCTCAGAATTCCAACGTAGGATAGGGTGCTTGAGCAAGAACTTCTGGTGGAGAGCTTCTTAGCTGAGCAGGCACCGACAACGAGAGATATGATAAGACGACAGGTAGCCGAGTCATCTGTAGGAAGAAGTAGGTAGATGAAAAAGAGGTCCAAGAAGACTAGACCGTCTGGTGGATGACCATGGGACACAGGGTCATAGGTGAGAGGTTCACAGGGCAGAGAAAGATAGGCGAGGGGCACGCAGTGTTACACGTGCGGCGGGCAGGGTCATATGGCTCACAACTGCCCGACCCGCCATACCGATGACCATCAGATGGTCGATGGACCACCAAGGCAGAGGCATAGGTTTGAGCAAGGAGGTCTGTAGAGTGGCAGACGTGGAAGAGGAGCTGGTCGTGTAGCAGGCAGTGGGCGACGTTTCAAGATTCTACCGCCACCACCACTAGGTGGTCCACCCCGACCATAGGGAGCAGGAGGACATGGATGAGATCAACTCCAGGAATCTAAGGCCTACAACCACAGAGCTTTGTAGATGATTAGATGTACGATTTGTGTCGACTCCACCTTAGCTGTAGTACTTATAAACACAGGTGCCAGTCACTCTTTTATTTCCATGACCCTCGTTCGGAGCTCAGAGATTCTGGTGGGGATATTGGCTCGATCCTTATAGGTAGAGACACCTACGGGAGCAGATTCGATGATTATGCACTGGTGCCGATAGTGTGAGATTACTCTAGGAGGTGAGAGCTTTGGCTGGGATCTCCTAGTAGCAGCGTCGAGGCCTTACGACGTCATCTTGGGAATGGATTGGTTATCCATAGTTTATGCTCAGATTGACTGTATTAGGCACAAAGTGTGATGCGTATACATGGATGGGAGCAGGTTTTCCTTCACCGGTGAGAAGGGAACCTTTTCATCATAGGATGGACTTACCCAGAGGAGGGTGCATCCAATTACTCATTAGTTGGCTAGCCTTACCATCAGAGCAGTTGCTGTTGAGAGTTTGAGCTGTCCTGTAGTGGTGGACCAGTATGCCCATGTCTTTCCTAAAGATGTTCTAGGACTACATCTATGCAGATAGGTAGACTTTTACATTGACCTGTACCCCGAGACGGAACCGATATCTACACCAGCATATCAAATTTCCCCCGCGGAGCTTCATGAGTTATGTGTACAATTGGAGTACTTGTAGGAAAATGGTTTTATAAGACCTAGTGTTTCTCCTTGGGTAGCCCTTATTTTGTTCTCTAAGAAGGAATATGGGAGTTTAAGACTCTGTGTGGACTATCAGTGCCTGAACCAGGTGACCATTAAGAACAAGTACCCACTCCCAAATATTGATGATCTATTCGACCAACTAAAGGGAGATCGTTGGTTTTCGAAGATAGAAATCCGATCAGGATATCATCAGCTCAGGATACGAGATGGGGATGTGTAGAAGACAACCTTAAAATGTCGGTATGGCCATTATGAGTTCTTGGTTATGACTTTCAGTGTGACCAACCCCCCATCAGCGTTCATAGGACTCATGAACATGATCTCTTAGCCATACCTCTATTGCTTCATGGCGGTGTTCATCGATGACATCTTGATATACTCGGTGATAGAGGAGGATCATGCCTATCATCTAGAGATGGTTCTAAATACATTCTGAGAGCACCAAGTTTATGGTAAAATCTCGAAGTTCCTGTTCTAGATACGAGAGGTACAATTTCTAGGACATGTTATATCAGAGGCTAGAGATGTAGTGGATCCAATGAAGATAGAGTTCATGCTATCTTGGGATCCACCCAGGAGCATGATGGAGGTGCAGAGTTTTCTGGGGTTGGCTAGATACTATTAGATATTTGTGCCTGACTTCTCCATAGTTGCCGCACCCTTGCCATTTTTGACATCGAAGGGGAAACCTTTCCTATATATGGAGAGATTCGAATAGAGTTTCTAGGAGATGAGGTAGAGACTGACGAGTTCCCCCATCTTGAGGCTACTAGAAGAGGGCGTTGGGTATGTAGTCTACTGTGATGCATCTGAGACTGGTCTTGGATGTTTCCTGATGTAGGAGTGAGAAATGACTGCTTATGGTTCATGATAGCTGAGGCAGCATGAGTAGAACTATGCTACCCATGACCTGGAGTTATCAGTAGTGGTCTTCACCTTAAAGATGTGGTGATATTACTTGATGGGCGAACGTTTTATAGACTACTTTGATCACATTATTATTAGGTATATCTTCTCTATGAAGGACCTGGACCTGAGACAGCAGTGATGTCTAGAGTTCCTCCAAGACTATGACTTTGAGAAAGTCTATACTCCTGGGAAAGGGAACGTAGTAGAAGATGAACTCAGCAGAAGGTCTGGTCTGCAGTTTCTGAGTGAGGCGACAGAGCACCTAGCCTCGTTGCAGATATCCTTCATGTATAGAGATGGAGCAGCATACCTCTAGTCTATTACAGTCATACTACAACTCTTTTAGTGAGTCAAGGAGGTATATCTTCGGAACACTAACTGTGAGGCTCGAAATTCTCAGATATCCTCAGGGAAGCCACCTAATGGATTTTATAAAGGTGGGGAGCACGTCATCCACTTCAGAGGACGTACCATGGTACCAATGGTGCTACGAGGGGAAGTGTTGGGGGAGTTCCATATATCCCCTCTGGCAGTACATCCTGGTGTGATGAAGAAATACCAGGACCTCCAGCATCAACACTGGTGGTCAGGGATGAAGAAGGCAGTGGCATAGTTTGTTTCACGATGCCTCACTTGTCAGCAAGTGAAGGCCGAGCATCAATTTCCAGTAGGCTTAGATCATACACTTTAGGTTCCAGAGTGGAAGTGGGATGTGATCTCCATGGACTTTTTTATAGTACTTCCACGTATGTCTGGGGGACATGATTCTATATGGATGATCGTTGACCAAATCACCAAGTCGTCCCACTTCTTACCTATCCAAGAGTAGGGATTAGTAGAGGGCTTGGGACACATCTACGTATAGAAGATCATACGACTTCATGGGTTGCAATCAATGATCATCTCTAACCATGACACACATTTTATATCTCAGTTGTGGAAGGGATTGTAGGTGGCGTTCAAGACTTAGCTGCATTTGAGCACTGCCTTTCATCCTCAGATGAATGCTTAGACAAAGTGGACCATTCAAACGCTATAGGACATGCTTCGTGCATGCATCCTTGTTTTTGGCCACAGTTGGGAGGATCACTTTGCCCTTGGTGGAGTTTTCTTATAATAATAGTTATCACTCCACCATCGGTATGGAAACATTCGAGGCCCTTTGCGTATGACCCTGTAGATCACCTCTATGCGGGACAGACCCAGGGGAGTCAACATTTATGGGTCCAAAGTTGGTATGAGCTACTACTAAGAAGGAGGTGAAGATCATCCAGGAGCGGATGAAGACCACATAGAGCAGAAAAAAGTTATATGTTGACAGAAGATAGAGACCTTTGGAGTTCCAAGAGGGGGACCAAGTTTTCTTGTGAGTCTCTCCTCGATAGGGAATGTAGAGATTTGGACGAGGTGGTAAGTCATCACCGAGGTTTATCAGGCCATTTATGATACTTCAGAGGATAGGTGGGGTGGCATACCGCTTGGTAATTCCACCACAGCTGGAGAAGGTGAACGACGTCTTCCACATATCCCAACTGAGGAGATACGTGTACAGCCAATATTATTTCATCAAACACGAAGAACTAGACTTAGACGATGGGGAGGCATTTCCGGAGGTTCCGATAGAGATTGAGGATCAACATGACCGGGTCTTTAATGGGAGGTAAATTCCTCTAGTGTGCATTCTTTGGTAGCATGAGAACATCTAGGAGAGCACATGGGAGCGGGAGGATCAGATTCATGCTCAGTACCCCCATTTGTTTCTTTAGTCTATGTTGTGGCTTTCGAGGATGTAAAGCCCTAAGGTGGAGAGAATGTAAAGACCCGGATTTTTCCATGTAATTTTTTTCTTAATTATATGAAATTATTACAGGTAAGTGAAAATTGACAGCGTGTGATTCTGAAGACCGGTGTGCCCAGAATGAATTAATGAACTTTTTTTTCGAGTACATTCAGTAAACACGTGAGCGGCATTTTCTAACTTTTGAATCGTTGCTTGGATTAAAAATATGAGGGCACAGTTGAATCCACAGTGCCGGGATTAGGTTAAGAGAGGCTTTACTTTGAATATAGTAGGTTTGGAGAAAAAGTTAAGTTTTTCAAATTTTTTTAAATGAAAAGAAATGAAATAACCAATTAAAGGGTGGGGCCGACGGTGTGTCAAGCCATTAAATTTCTTGACCTTCCAACCTTAAGTAATGACAACATTGGGTAAATTATGAAGATTCTTAATTTTTGACCCCCATTAACTCCTCACGTAGTTACTCTCCCCCTCTCTTATAAATATAGAGATTGGGGGGAGGAGTATCAGACAATCTATGCCAAGAAACAATGTTCTATTGGGGTTCCATAATGCCGAGACCTTAGAGGATAGAGCCAAGCCTAGCAGGAGGTGATGTGCGACACCAAAACCCTGAACCAGAGTTTGATGTTTGAGCGGTGGCAAGGACATCTTGTTGCGGGGAAGACGAAAAAAGAGAATCCCTCAACTTCTAGAGAGGTCTCCAATGTTTCAAGGAAGGGGTTATTTTCATTTGTGCATTTGTTGATTCCCTATTCTCCGTTCATGAAATTATATGAAGAACGCGGGTCAACCGACTAACAGGTTGACTTGAGATTCATTCATATTTGCGGGAGGTTATTGTGGGAAATATTGTGGGGTTAATCTTTTTGTTTAATTCAATTGTTATTAAAACCTTAACACACTCATGTTTACGAGCTAATGCGAAGGGTGCGGGCCTAACAAACCCAGCCCAAACCCTCCACTATCTTTCTATCCTTGTGCCACCTTGGAAGACCATGATCACGTCGACACACTCTGTAAGAGGAAGGCCACATCTCATCATCCATGGTGAATGGAGGAGGAAGCCAGTACAATGACCGGCCGCAGGAAGGGAGGCGACACAACCGCAGCGCCGCTGGCGAACATAATCCATGACGAAAGCCACAACAGAGGTTGAACCTGCCTCCAGCGGGTTCCACGGAAACCTAGAAGTGCCCATGCGGTGCTGCCACCTCGCCAACCGAATGGACTTCGAGCCGTTCAGGAATCCAGGAGTCTAGGGGGTTACACCCCCCCCCCCCCCGTGTCAGACCAAACCGGGCCGCTTCCCCTCAAGCCGGGCTGCCGCCCCCGAGCCGGGCCGCTGCCCTTGGACCGTTCCACCACCCCTCAGACCGGGCTGTCAACCTCACACCGGGTTTCACCCTTACACTGGGCTACCTCCCTCACACTGGGTTGCCGCCCTCGGATCCGAGCTGCCACCCTCGAAGTGGGCCGCCGCTCTCGGAGCGGGCCGCCGCCCTCGGACTGGGCCGCTGCCCTCGCGTCGGGACGTGGACCTCGCGCCAGGAAACCGCCCTTGGAGACGGGATGTCTCCCTTGATGCGGGTTTCCGCCCTCGAACTGGGCCACCGCCCTCAATCTGAGCTGCCGCCCTCGAGATGGGCCCCATCCCTTGAGTCGGGCCTCCACCCTCAAGTCGGGTAGGCCGGGCCACCGCCCTCGATCCGGGCCACCGCCCTCGGAGCCAGGCCACCGCCCGATCGGGCCACCCCCCGAGCGGGCCACCGCCCCAGCAGGCCACCGCCTCAGTGGGTCGCCGCCCTCAGACTGGGCTATCTCCTTAGCATGCCGCCGCCCTCAGACCGAGCCGACGCCCCAGTGGGCCACCGTTCCTAGACCGAGCTGGCGCCCTAGCAGGCCGCCACCCCACGGGGCCAGACCGCCCCTTTGCGGGCCACCCTTATGGGCTGCCCCTCTTATGAGCCAGACCAGGCATCGGCTCAGTGGGCCAAGTCCACCTCGGCCCCGCCCAGACCGGGTCGGGTTGGGTCGGTTCGACTGAGTCGGATCGGACCCGGGCCTAGAAACACTTAAAGGGGCTTATCTTGGGGACCAGACAACAATTTGATGAATCGTCTACGACATTGGGACCCTTGGAGAAAGAAGATCCTTTTTCCTTACTCTATTAGAGTTTTGGAGAAACTTGGAGTTTGGTCGTGTTGGATCGCACCCTAATCCAACCGGGCCCTCGGAGCTGAAATGCCAATAACACACAGATCGGGCGTCCGACTGACTTGCCATCTTTTGCGTTGGAACCCTTATGACATGGAGGATCATTGTGTTACTTATTTGTGAGAATTATTTCTAGTTGAGATATGACTGATGGCTTGGGGTGCAGTTCCCCCAAGTGCACTACGTACGAAACCCTATGATTGGCTGAGACCTGACCACTGCTGACTTTTTAACTCGGAGTGACTCGACGGCCGCGGTACGCAATGAGGAGGAGTACCTTTGCAAACCACGATGGGGGTGGGTGGTTATGTGTGACCTAGCGGGCCACGGTGGGGAGTAGTCATGGTACGCTATGGGGAAGAGTACCTTAGCAGACCACGTTGGGGGGGGGGGTACTACTATGTGTGACCCGACATACCCATAGTACGTGATGTGGATCAGTACTTCAGCAGTTCAAGGTTAGTGGGAAGTGCCTCTGTGTGACGCGACATGCCCATTGTACTTTATAGAGGAGGATTTCTCCAACAGCCGAGGTGTTCGACATTGTGACTTGGGATGTTACTTGTTATCACCCCTAAAATAAATCATAGTGTGATATTTCTTTACTTTGTGCTTGTGATTGAGGTTATGCTATGTGGTACTTTACCTGTGTAGTAATATACCTTCATGGTGTTACCCTATGGTTTTTCTTTGTGGAATTCTAGGAAACCATCGGGGTCTCGGGGTCCCTACTGAGTATCGTTATACTCACCCCTGCACGGGCTTCGCCTACACCTTGTTGTGTCTTGTGAAGAAAAAATACAACATTGATCGAGGCTGAGGGAGATATGAATGGATGGTGCTCGGAGTTGGACATTCGGCATGACGTGACGTGGAGGAGATAGGTGGACATGGAGTACCATGGAGGCGATCTGTACCTACCCTTCAGGTTAGATCCGCGGTGGACAGTCTAGGAGATACTTTTCACATTTCAGCTATTTTGTACATTTCATCTATACTTGTACTTTTCCTATTGGGCTTGTATTCCAACCCCTTTACTTTTAGTACAATTTTACTACAACAGTTTACTTCAAAATTACTTCTTGCTGTGTTCGCAGACTGTGTGTTTGTACAGGTTTAAAAGAAATTCCGTCCCATTTTATGGAATATGCCTTTCCGTTCTAGTCACCATCCCCTAGCCCATGGAAGGCGGGCTTGGGGTAGTCAGGACATGGGCCCCATGGGACGGGTCGTGACAGTTGAAGTTACACTCAAATATAGAGACAAATAATTAAAGTGTATATCAGATAGTGGGTTATCATCACATATTATATGCAATAACAAAATTATTAAATAAGGTAAAGGAGATAATGGTTTAATAAGTTTTGAAAATGAGAGTTCTATTAAAATATAGGGTGGAGATAAAATTGAACTTGATGGAAAGTAAATGGAAAAGGAAGATGTGTTTCTTATTGAGTATTAGTTAATTATGTAACTAAAGATATACAATTAATTTTTTAAAAATGGAATGGATGATCCAAGGATATAAAATATTTATAACGGAATGAGTTTGAGATAGTGGAAACTTGCATAAAGTTATCTGAAAAAAATGTTTTATGAAAAATGAGGATGAAAATAAGTTGTGAAATTATAGTCTTGAGTATATCAATTAGAGTTGTGTAAAGTGCTTGGTAAAAATCAAGGATTCTAATGGGGTTCTAAAATTGTGGTGAGGCATGCTAGATATCTATGGTGCTTTCTAAAATGGGATAATTATTAGAAAGATCTAAAAATCCATGTGAATAAAATCCAAGTAATTTCTTGAGAATTTTTAAAATGATGTGTGGATAAATGAATAAAAAAAGAACCTAGGGTAAAAGATATTATGGGTTGTTTATTAATAACAACAATGATCTTGGATATATCTTTCCAATTTGCCACAAAATTGAATTTTTGTACTATATCAAGAGGTTCAAAAGGGTTTCTAAAAATTAATGTGAGAAGAGAATAATTGTTTTGATATTTGATAATGATGTCGAATACACAAACCATGAGGTAAAAATATAGTTGGTAAAACATTACTAAATCCATCAAGTATCAATTGTGGGGACTACCTAAAAGAATCCAGTTGCTGAAAAGAGAAACATAACTATAATTAGTATTGTGTAGAACTATATTGAAATCCAAAATTATTCTAAGGATATTTTGTAAGAAATTTATACAAACAATCATTC
Source organism: Viscum album (assembly GCA_963277665.1). Taxonomy (NCBI): domain Eukaryota; kingdom Viridiplantae; phylum Streptophyta; class Magnoliopsida; order Santalales; family Viscaceae; genus Viscum; species Viscum album. The sequence goes on along the minus strand of OY728131.1, from coordinate 772,267,067 downwards.
AAGTTCAAAATTGGTAAAGTTTGAGTCTGGGAGAAGATTACACCCCCTATGAGATGTGGTTTAAGTGTAATTACTAATAACATCAAATTATTTAGTAATTTGTGCTCTATTTTTAATGAGTGAAAAAACATGGAAAGTATGAGCATAAAGGTGATGAAGATATAATTTTTCAACATTAATTTAAAATAAATATCTATGAATGAAATAAGAGGATTTATAAAATGACATAAATACATTATTTAGTAGTGATTAGATACATGAAAGAAAGTATAAAAGAAAATATTAGCATGTATTGAAGGAAATAATGACACACTATTGTTATGAAATTTCTTCAGCTGAATTTAGTTATTCCAAAGATGAATTTGATGATGATAAAGATACAATTTAAGATAAAAACTAAAAATATAGCCTATGTTTTGATGTCAGAAAGAACTAAAAATAAAAATATGAGAGTGGAAGATAATGAAGAAAACCTAATTGGTAATAAAAAACTTTTGTGCAAACCAGGAGAATGAATTCAACATTTTTTTGAGTTAAACCATGATTTTTTTAGAGGAAAATATGGATGAGAATTAGGTAAAGTACATTCCTGAAGAACTTGATCAAATTGACAAGATTTGTATTTAAGAAATAATTTTATGAACCTTGAAGAAGAATGTGATTGACACAAAATGAGTTTACAAAAATAATTTGTATAAAAATGGTGTAATAATAAGAAACATGTTAGATTAGTGTGAAAAAATATACTCAAAGAGAAGGAGTTGTTTTTGATGATTTTTTTGGAGTTTCTAGATTAGAGGAGATTGAGTTTTTCTTAGTTATTATAGTGTAAATAATATTTAAAGTTTATTTTATGAAAAATCATTTTTCCTGAATGATAAATTAGAGGAAGTTTACATTTATAATCTTGATAGGTTTCAACTATATTAGGATGAAAATAAAGTATGAATATTAAAGAAAGCCTTATATAGGTAAAATCTGTATCCCCTAGTATGGTATTCTCAATTAGCTATGTTTTATAGAAAAATAGTCTTTATGATTGATGAATTTTGGAGAGTAAAATGCTTTTCCAAATGCATTTGAAAACAATAAAATAAAACCAAATTTTCTCAAGATCCATCCATTCATATTGTATTAAATAAAATATGTTGCGGACTATGTTGTATAGTAGTTCACATTCAACATCTAAGAGATGTATTAATTTACCTTTGTTTCTAAAAATTCCAAAATAAATATTTAAAAATGTTTATAATTATATAAATATATAAATGGATAATCCTAAGTGTAAGTTGAATATAATGATTATAACAAAAAATAATCGTAATAACATGAGAATATAAATTGATATTCATGAAAACAAAAACAATAGTGTACATAATGCTTAATTAATTTTTATCTTTATTCCTAAGGGATATTTGTAAAGATAATTTCTCTAGACTTGCATAGATTTTTTATTGAATAAAAGGTATTTTTTTACATGTATAAGTTCCCATTTTTACCAAAAAATTGTAACACCCCAATATTTCATAGTATGTTATTTCTTCAAAGTAATTCAATAACTTTCACTACACGCAACACCGAGTTTTAGCGCACCATGACTTACCAAACTAGCCATTCAAAAGCGATTATGAATAGTATTAACTGAATTTTTAACTTTATATAATCCTTATAATTTTAGAATCCATATTATGAGTTTCTTAGACATAACTTAAGAACAAATACATTTTTTTTCAGATAAAAGAAGTAATTTTCAAAAATTACAATTTTACAACTTTTTAATGGAGAAGCCTTTTTAAATCCAATATTTGAAACTTTTATATATTAAATTTCACAAAATAAACTTCTTCTTTATAATCGGGACAAAATAATTTAGTTTCAATAAAGTTTGTGTGTTTTTCTTATAACTTTCATATTTGGGTGAATAATGAAAAATACTATATTTTAACTGAATTTTTTTTAATCAAAATAATTTATAGTGTTAATTTATATATTTTAATGGTTTTAAGTATAAATAGATTATATTTTTACCATTTAATCCAATTATGGTCATTTTAGGTAATTTAACTTTGAAATTGGACATAAACAAGTGTCAAACTTTTGATAGTTATTATTTCTTAAAAATACGTCTTTTGGTTTTGATAGTAGGAATTAATTTTAAATTAATAAATGCAACTTATATTTTTTGAATTTGGTAAAATATAATTCATTAGTAAATTCGGAATATCAAAATTATCTTAGGGTAAATTTTTGGTATTTTTCTAAAAACTTTTAATTTTTGATGAATAGTGAAAAACACTGAGTTATAGTTTAAAACCGAATTTTTATTTAAATAATTATTTATTTTATTTATTTTAGGTCAAATAGATACATAATACCTATATAAGTTCAATTTAATTCATTGGAGTCAGTTTATAATAATTTTAGATATATAAAAAATTTATTGAACTTTTCACCGTTTTTTACCCACCTCCTAGGAGAATTTGTAAATTCCCATAAAACTTAATTTTAATGCTTATGTGAGTTGAATTTTGAAAATATGAGAGAAAAAGTTAATATAAAGGAGTTAAATGTTGTTCAATAAGATAAAAATAATTTTTAGTGAATAGTAACTTTTTACTTTTATTTACCACGATTAAAAGTAAATAGGGTAATTAAGGGTAAAAATGATATTATTATTACCCTAACACATGTACTAATTCTATTGGATAAGTTTAATTCGACCAAAAACAACCTTATGAATAAAATATGACACTTTAGGTCCACTTGGATTAGATTAAGACATTTATTATTATTTAATTTAAAGAAGAGTTAAAAGTGTTAAATTCAATGTTTAATAACTAAAACATTTTTAATATAGGGTTATACATAAGATAAATTCAATTATAAATATTCATTAAAACGATAAAGATATTTACTACATAATGGTATTTTATTTATAATTTTTAGATATTAAATAATTTTATTTATTTATGACACAATGATGATGCAATAATTACCGTATTAATGAAAGATTAAGATAATTGATATTATAAATACCCAAATAAATGTAATTTGAGACTTTTTATGAATTAAAATAATTTTATATGTTAATATGAAATATTAATATTTTTTATATTAATTTTTTTAGAAGTAATAATGCTTCTATGAATTTATCAAAAACAAAATACCCAATTGTGTCAAAATTGACATAAAAGAGTTTTTAAAACAAATATTATATTATTAATTGATATTCTATTCCTAAAAATCTAAGGTTCATCCAAAAGACTTATATTATGATATTTGTATTATTAATGGACCACTTGAGGTTCTATTAGAAGTTTATAGTAAGTTTAATAACCATATAATATAAAAATACAAAGATGCATGGTAAATGGAAAACTAATTAAATACGAGTTAAAACTAAAAGATAAGGTTAATAAAGTGACCCAAAACTGTCTAAAACCTATTGGTTGGGTGGATTTAGACCCATAACCATCTTATCCTAGAAATAAATAAATTTTGAGACATTATAAACCGAATATTAATTTATTATAAAATAATATTTAATGTTTTTCCTAAGGTGCCCCTCACCCCTCTTATAAAAGGGCACTCCTCCTTCACTCTAATTCACACATTATAGGCCATTTGGATCCATTAAACCATGCCCAAATACCCTCTAAACTATCCTACCTTCAATCTAGAGTCATTATTTTGATCATAAAGACAACCTAAGGAGCCCTTTTGATCAACTCAAAAGGAAGAACCCGAATAAGAGGTAATGATTTCACCACCCTCTTTTAAGTTCCTTTCTTCTTCCACTTACTTTTTCTTTGTTGTTTCCTTTATAAAATAATAACTACACTATATTCTATATACTGTTATGTTATTATAATTATGGAACAATGAAATTCATTATTCTATCCACCCTTTGAATGACATGTCACCATATGTGCGTACGTACGAATTATCGTCTCCATGTCGTGGTGTAATTGTTATTCAATACATTATTATTTGGATGGGTATAATAATGATGTGTATTTGATGTAAATAATAAATATAAAATGATAAGGATTCTGTATATATGATATACCATCCAATTATATTTTATTTTAAAATCAAAATAATCATATTTTCACTCGTGTGTATGTACGGATTACCACCTCCACAACGCAATGAGATTCATTTCCAAGTTCACCATTCATCGATGATTATAAAAATATATATTACTAATAAGTATGTAATATATGAAATAATAGTTCTACAGAAGATATATATATTTGTATATATAAGTATTTATTTACTTACATATATCTTATTCACTTACTTCTGTTTAATACTATATGAAAACAGAAACAAAGTTTATGCGTACGTACGGACTACCGTCTCCATAAATGGTGTTTTCTATTTCATATATTTTTCTATTATACATATTTATATTCTAAATATATATGATATATAAATCATGTCTTATATTCTGGAAGTATTTAAATCATGATCTAAGTGATACAATCAAGAGTAACAAGTTAAAACACGTACGATAGAGAAAGCGATTATTACCCGAAATATTAATATAACATGGAAATTATTATTAAATGGGTAGTATAAAGTCATAAATGAATAATGCATGATATAATAAATATTAATATGATTCTGTTATAATTTAATAACATACTATAGTCTTCATACAGGAGGTTAAACGTACCCTTGACTAAAGGAAAGTTCAAGGTAAGGGGTTTTCATCTCACTCCTTATTCCCGTGAGATTCGTGCCATATTGCCACTATTACCTTTTTTTGTGGTGTATTTACTTCCCATAATTATATTATTTGTGTAATGCACTTTAATTTATGTGTATTTACATATTCATTTTATGATTAATCTTTCATGGGGTGTATGTTTTGTAAGTTACCAAATTGGTAAGGGTTAATTTCAAAATCTATTTGTTATCCGAGGTTGTTTTTACGTAAGTATCTAATGGGACATATTTGTTATCCACATCCATGTTTCAGGAAAGAGTTTTCAAAGGGATTATTTTAGGGCACTTTTAAAAAAAACATCATTTGAAATGGTTTAAATATTTACTCTACTAAATATTTCTCATTAATGTCCATGTCTTCAAAATGGTTTTTAAGGATTTATTTATATGGATATGAATTTTTTTAAAATGTTAATTCCTTTAAAAAGTTTCAAAGTGGTATGGGAAACTTTGATTAAAAAATGTCTTTAAATTTCTTCCTTTCTAAATCGTGCGACTTTTAAATGTTTTCATGAAAAAGGGATATTTCTGTCAAAGAGTTTTACAAATCATTTTCATCTATGTCAACATCCTTTGATAGATTTTAAACTTGTTTGAAGATGATTTATTATGAAACAAATCTTCTATATTGTATTTAAGGTTTTGTGATATGTTTGACTATGGATGTATTATTTTTATACCATTCATGGTTTACGGATAAAGTATTGACATTTTGTATGCTAGTTTTAATACAAATGTTTATGTTATGTTTAAACCTTTTAATATGAGGAATTCATTGGACTTAGTAAGTGACAGGTGGAGCCTTCTATAACTCCTTGATGCATCGGTAGGTATCATGAGACAAACTAGTGTCTTGGCACAAGGCCTTGATAAAATCTTATTTATAGTCTTGGCACAAGGCCTTGACTATGTGGTTATGATAGTATGTCATTATGCATTCCATCAATATGAAAGTGGTTAGTGATATTGCATGTGATTATTCGACTAGTAGAATATCCATGTGAATAAATAAATATAATTACTTCATATTATACTGAAGTTCAAATTTAAATGTATTTTGTTTTAGTTATACATTTCCTTAAATTTTTATGCTTATTTATGAATGTTTTTTCTGTATTCTTATCCTTACTGAGCATCTGAGATCACCCCTTTCTATGTTTTATTTTTCCCAGGATTCCAAGAAGTGTATTGTGATTGATATGTAGGGTTAATCCAAGGGAATAATGGAATTCATAAAGGATTATTTATGTTGTTTTTTATGTTATAAAGTGTAATGTAACATTCATGTATGTAATATATTTTCCAAGACGGCTAAACCGATCGGTCCTTCAGGACTTGATTCCTTGTAATCATGCCAATGTATTAAAATAATGCACCAACTCTAGGTAACTGGGGTCGGGGTGTTACAGTTGGTATCAGAGAAAGTTTAGAAAAAACCTTTGAAGCTAGATTTAGATAAACTCTACTTAGGGCACATAGACCTAAGATAGAATTTAAGGATTAATATAGAAGAAATTCCTAGAATTATGGTAATGTAGAGATTTTGTGAGTTTTCAAGCAAATACATCCATGTCTGGATATGAGCAGGTAGAGGCGGCTCTGGCACAGATGTACCTATGGGTAAAACCAAAAAACACCGCTTTGAGATAGAATTGAACGAGAACTAGTGCACGACAACGTGCCTTATTGCACTCTTGGTTACGACACTTCTGTGGGATATGCTTAGGATAATTCTCATTTTCTTTACAAATCATTATGAAGGGTTTATGAGTATATACTTCCTCAATTAAAACATATTTATGATTATGGATTATATCCATAAACCGTTTAATTTATGTTAGGTATTTTATATGTTTGGAATTATTCCAATTCATAAACTGACCTAGTTTATGATATTGTATAGAAATGACACCCAGTAGAAGGAATGTGAACTCCAGTAATACGTGTGATCCAAAGAGTAAGAAGGATCATATCTTTCACGGTATTAAGACAACATTAAGAAGAGAAATAGTCTCCCATGTATTATCAACATATGAAGAAATAATATCATGTGTTAATAAGATAAGTAAATAATTCTCTGAGTCCTATGGCTTTGAAGGGAAGAAAGAGAAGAAAAGGATGGAAGAGAGAAATATAGATAAAGGGAATAGGGAAAAGAAGAATTTTAACATATGTGATAACTATGGGAAGAAACACCGTGGAACTTTCCTGAAGGGAATGGGAGTTTGTTATAAGTGTGGAGAAAAAGGACACCATGTACGTGACTGCAAGGGTAAGAAAAAGGCTTCAAATGTACAATGCTTCATCTGCAAGGAGTTGGGAAACTACGCGAACCAATGCCCAAATCATCAGAGTATTCCCCAAATGATGCTATTGGATAATAATCAAGTTATGATACTACCATAGATGAGGAGGAATGATTAGAGTTCTTATGTTTTTATTAGAGAATTATGTCATTTGAGTGTTTTATAAAAAATGTACTGGTTATAATAATTATGGAGTATATAAGGATTTTACTGTAGTAATATTTCATAAAGGACTTGAGATTGTGTGGAACAAAGAAAAGTGACTCAATAACAGGTTAATTTTTTGGAAAATATACGGTTAAGAGAAAGATAAACCATAATATGGTTCTGATACCGAGGTAGTGATTTTGGAATAATACATGATTGATTTTGATAAATTATATTAGATATTCTAGACTACCTTGAAACTGATTAATGATTTGTATATTCCATCATTGTTGGAGTTTACAACATTTTTGGATAGAAGGAGTATATCCAGTATTCTATAAGGAATAATGGATCATGAATGTAATCAATAAGGTTTTATTTTAATTAAGGATGTTGTAGTGTTTTAAAAAAATACATGATGAAGGTGATCACATGTTATTATGTGGAAAAAAGGATCTTCATTGTGTTTACCTTCCTTATAAATTTTGGACGGTGAGATTGGAAAGAAGTATTTTGGATAATTCTAGTTTGATATTATTTTTGGATTGCCATAAAAGGATAACCCGGAGGTCGGGCGACAACCCGTCGCATCCGGCAAGGCCGCGACACTTGAACCCGCAACCGAAGGGAGACAAGGGTGTATCAACAACCACTGGCCCACGTGATGTCTTGGATTGAATAATGTAGTGTTTTTAAAAAAAATCTGGTAGATGAATTATAAATTCATTTTTTTGAACCCTATACGAATAGAATAAATAGAATATTATATTTAAGTTCTATTATCTTTTAAAATGAAAGATGAGTTTGTGGTAGAAATTTGTTCAAGGATGGGACTCTACTTGTCAAGTATATATTTTTATTCTTCTCTTATTCTATGAAGAAATTAATTCTTATACTTTAGTGAAGGGATCTTAAAACAAAAAATGTGTTATCCTAATACCATATGTTTTGTTGAACTGATGGTATTTTAAATCATCATAGATTGATGAATTTAAGGCCCTCAATTTTACACTTGTTTGTCATTGATGACCTCAATCACTACCTATAAATATTTACGTTTTTTCTCCAATTATATGTCTCTAATTTCCACCAATGTTCTCTTAATCGAGATCATAATTTAGTGGTGACCCTTTCATTTCCCTTTTTCTCTGATTAAGACTAAATTTTATTAACCTAATTTCTGATGTGGGTTTTCCAAAAGGTATTTTATATTTTCAACCTTTTATTTTTGAAAAATAATTTCAAATTACGAGGACAAAATTTATTAAAGGAGGGAAGAATGTAACACCCCAAGATTTTATAGTATGTTATTTCTTCAAAGTAATTCAATAACTTTCACTACACGCAACACCGAGTTTTAGCGCACCATGACTTACCAAACTACCCGTTCAAAAGCGTTTATGAAAAGTATTAAATGAATTTTGAACTTTATATAATCCTTATAATTTTAGAATCCATATTATGAGTTTCTTAGAAATAATTTAAGAACAAATACATTTTTTTTCAGATAAAAGAAGTATTTTTCAAAAATTGAAATTTTACCGCCTTTTAATGGAGAAACCTTCATTAAATCCAATATTTGAAACTTTTATATATTCAATTTGACAAAATAAACTTCTTATTTAGAATCAGGACATAAGAATTTAGTTTCAATAAAGTTTTGGTGTTTTTCTGATAACTTTCATATTTGGGTGAATAGTGAAAAATACTATATTTTTACTGAAAAAAACTTTTTTAATCAAAATAATTTATAGTGTTAATTTATACATTTTAATGGTTTTTAAGTACAAATAGATTATATTTTTTTTACTATTTAATCCAATTATGGTCGTTGTTAGTAATTTCACTTCAAAATTGGACAAAAACAAGTGTGAAACTTTTGATAGTTATTATTTCTTAAAAATACGCCTTTTGGTTTTGACAGTGGGAATTAATTTTAAATTAATAAATGAAACTTATATTTTTTGAATTTGGTAAAATAGACTTCATTATTAAATTCATAATATCAAAATTATCTTAGGGTAAATTTTTAGTATTTTTCTAAAAACTTTTAATTTTTGATGAATAGTGAAAAACACTGAGTTATAGTTTAAAACTGAATTTTTATTTAAATAATTATTTATTTTATTTATTTTAGGTCAAATAGATATATAATACCTATATAAGTTCAATTTAATTCATTAGAGTCAGTTTATAATAATTTCAAATATATAAATATTTTATGGAACTTTTCACCGTCTTTTACCCACCTCCTAGGAGAATTTGTAAATTCACATAAAGCTTAATTTTACCGCTTCTGTGAGTTGAATTTTGAATATCCGAGAGACATGGTTAATATCAAGGAGTAAAATTTGGTTCAATAAGATAAAAATAATTTTTGGTGAATAGTAACTTTTTACTTTTATTTACCACGGTTAAAAGTAAATAGGGTAATTAAGGGTAAAAATGATATTATTATTAACCTAAAACATGTCCTAATTATATTGGATAAGTGTAATTCGACCAAAAACTACCTTAGGAATAAAATATGACCCTTTAGGTCTACTTGGATTAGATTAGGACATTTATTATTATTTAATTTAAAGAAGAGTTAAAAGTGTTAAATTCAAAGTTTAATAACTAAAACATTTTTAATACAGGGTTATACATAAGATAAATTAGTTATAAATATTAATTAGAAAGATAAAAATAATTCCTACATAATGGTATTTTATTTATAATTTTTAGACATTAAATAATTTAATTTATTTATGACACAATGATGATGTAGTAATTATCATATTAATGAAAGATTAAGATAATTGATATTATAAAAATCGAAATAAATGTAATTTGAGACTTTTTATGAATTAAAATAAATTTCTAGGTTAATATGACATATTAGGATTAGTTATATGATTTTTTTGAAGTAATAACACTTTTATGAATTTATCAAAAACAAAATACGCAATAGTGTCAAAATTGGCATAAAAGAGTTTTTAAAACAAATATTATATTATTAATTGATATTCTATTCCTAAAAATATAAGGTTAGGCCAAAATACATATATAATGATATGTGTATAATTAATGGACCACTTGGGGGTCTATTGGAAGTTTATAGTAAGTTTAATAACCATATAATAGAAAAATACAAAGAGGGATGGTAAATGACAAACTAATTAACTAAGAGTTAAAACTATACTATAAGTTTAATAAAGTGACCCAAACCTATCTAAAACCTATTGGTTTAGTGGATTTAGAACCATACCTACCTTATCCTTGAAATAAATCATTTTGGAGCCATTATAAATAGAATATGAATTTATTATAAAATAATATTTTATGTTTTTCCTAAGGTTCCCTTCACCCCTTTTATAAAAGGGCACTCCCCCTTCACTCTAATTCACACATTCTAAGCCATTTGGATCGGCCAAAACCTACCCAAATACCCTCTAAACTATCATAACTTCAACTTAGATGCCTTATTTTGATCATAAATCTAACCTAAGGATCCCTTTTGATCAAATCAAAAGGAAGAACCCGAAGAAGAGGTATTGATTTCACCACCCTCTTTCAAGTTCCTTTCTTCTTCCACTTCCTTTTTCTTTGTTGTTTCCATTCTAACATAATAAATACAGTATCTTCTATATACTTTGATATTGTTATAATTATGGAACAACCAAATTCATTATTCTATCCACCCTTTGAATGAAATGTGACCATACGTGCGTACGCACGACTTACCGTCACCACGTCGTTGTGTAATTGTTTTCAATACATTATTATTTGGATGGGTATAATAATGATGTGTATTTAATGTAAATAATAAATATAACATGATAAGGATTATGTATATATGATATACCATCCAATTATATATTATTTTATTATCAAAAGAATGATATTTTCGCTCGTGCGTATGTACGGATTACCGTCTCACTATTAAAAATTCGGTCTATAGCGACCGCCAATGGCGGTCGCTCTAGGCCTCTAGAGACCACCCAGCGACCACCATTGGTGGTCGCTTTAGCCTCATCGTAATAGGCCAACAGCGACCGCCAATGGCGGTCGCTGTTCTATTGATGGGTCAACATTAGCGACTGCCATTACCGATCACTAATGTGTGTCCCAGGCAGGCCAACAGCGACCGCCAATGGAGGTCGCTCTAGGTGGCTGAAATTTCGGCCTCCAGCGACTGCCTGGCGGTCGCTGTACTATTGCTAGGTCAACATTAGCAACCTCCATTGGCGGTCACTAATGTTTTTACCAGGTTTCCAATAGCGACCGCCTATGGCGGTCGCTAGGCTGGGGAATTTTTTTTTAAAAAAAAAATTAACGGTGCAAAATTAGAGATAAAACAAGGTAAAAATAATAAAAAATAGAAAACAATTTCAAACAAAATAAACATCCAGATCGTCATAAACAATAAATGATAAATGTGTTTCAACGATCCGAACAGGTCCATCCATTTCAATCTTCTGCTTCAATAAACCTACAATAAGATAAAAAAAACAAAACAAATGTAAATTAGAAATATTTATTCAGTTATTATATAAATATAATAAAATTAAGTCTGACATCAAATCACGGTGCTATAATAATTTAAAACCGCCAATTTAAGAAATGATATCATTTCATGATTTTTTTTCTTATTTGGTTTAGTTTGTGAAATTGTTTTGTTGTCCAAAAAGGAATGTTCTCCACGTGAACCACTTGTCCGATGGGCGTTCTGTCTCCTCCTACACATCACGAATAATATTCATATTGTTTTTGTGTGGTTTTAGGTCATTCGGAGCATGTTTGCTCCGAATTCGACCGTCTCACGCCGTTTTGGTGTTTTATGACTCCGGAAACATGTTTCTGGTTGCCATGGTCAAACAATACCTCCGATTGACGTTCCGTCTACCCGGCCATTTCCCAATTCACACCACAGCTGCTGTCATGCGATTTCATGGCATTCTGAGGTCGTTCGGGTGGTTTTGACCCCCCAACGCGCCCTTTTAGCGTGCACAGAACTGCTGAAAATGACACAATTGGTCGTACCGTGCACACCGCATGTCCGATGGGTGTTCCGTCTCCTCCTAAATGTCATGAATAATATTACTATTTTTTTCATGTGGTTTTAGGTCATTCAGAGCATGTTTGCTCCGAATTCGAGCGTCTCATGCCGTTTTGGTGTTTTATGACTCCAGAAACGCGTTTCCAGTCACCGCGGTCAAACGACACCTCTGATTGACATTCCATCTACCCAACCATTTCAAAATTCACACCATGGTTGTTGTACGATTTCATGGCATTCTGATGTCATTCAGGTGGTTTTGACCCCCCAATGCGCCCTTTTAGCGTGCGCCGAACTGCTGAAAACGACACAATTGTTCGTACCGCGTGCACCGCATGTCCGATGGGCATGTCGTCTCCTCTTACACGTCGCGAATAATATTCCTATTGTTTTCGTGTGGTTTCTGGTCATTCAGAGCAGGTTTGCTCTGAATTTGACCGTCTCACGCCGTTTTGTTTTTTATGACTCTGGTAACGCGTTTTCGATCACCGCGGTCAAACGACACCTACGATTAATGTTCCGTCTACCCGACCATTTTACAATTCAAACCACGACTGTTTTCGTGCGATTTCATGGAATTCTGAGGTCTTTTGGGTGGTTTTGACCCCCCAATGCGCACTTTTAGTGCGCGCAGAACTGCTGAAAATGACACAATCGGTCGTACCGTGCGCACTTCATATCCAATGAGCGTTCCGTCTCCTCCTACACATCACGAATAATATTACTATTATTTTCATGTGTTTTCAGGTCATTCGGATCACATTTGCTCTGAATTCGACCGTCTCACGCAGTTTTGGTGTTTTATGACTCTGGAAACGCGTTTACGGTCACTGCGGTCAAACAACACCTCCGATTGATGTTCCGTCTACCTGAAAATTTTAAAATTCATACCACAACTATTTTCGTGCGATTTCATGTCATTCCGAGGTCGTTTGGGTGGTTTTGACCCCCAACACGCCCTTTTAGCGCGCGCAGAACTACTAAAAACGACACAATTTGTCGTACCGCATGCACCGCACGTCCGATGGGTGTTTCGTATCCTCATAAACATCAAGAATAATATTCCTATTGTTTTCGTGTGGTTTCAGGTCATTCGGAGCACGTTTTCTCTGAATTCAACCGTCTCACACCGTTTTGGTGTTTTATGAGTCCAAAAATGATTTTGCGGTCACCGCGGTCAAACGACACCTCCTATTGATGTGTTTTATGACCGAACATTTCAAAATTCACACCATGGATGTTGTCGTAGGATTTCATGGCATTCCGAGGTCGTTCGGGTGGTTTTGACCCCCCAACGCGCCCTTTTAGCATGCGCCAAACTGCTGAAAACGACACAATCGGTCGTACCGCGCGCACCGCAGTTACGATGGGTATTCTGTCTCCTCCTAAATGTCTTGAATAATATTTCTATTGTTTTCATGTGGTTTCAGGTCATTTGGAGCACGTTTTCTCTGAATTCGAGCGTCTCATGCCGTTTTGGTGTTTTATGACTCCGAAAACGTGTTTTCGGTCACCGCGGTCAAAAGACACCTCCGATTGATGTTCCATCTACCTAAAAATTTCAAAATTCACACCACGGATATTGTCGCATGATTTCATGGCATTCCGACGTTGTTCAGGTGGTTTTGACCCCCCAACGTGCCCTTTTAGCGCGTGCCAAACTGCTGAAAACGACACAATCGGTCGTACCACACGTACCGCACATCCGATGGGCATGTCGTCTCCTCCTACACATATCGAATAATATTCCTATTGTTTTCGTGTGGTTTCACATCATTCGTAGCACGTTTTCTTCAAATTCGACAGTCTCACACCATTTTGGTGTTTTATGACTCTGGAAACGCGTTTCCGGTCACCATAGTCAAAAGACACATCCGATTGACCTGTCTTCAGCCAAAACATTTCATAATTCACACCACGGCTGTTTTAGTGCGATTTCATGGAATTATGAGGTCGTTCGGGTGGTTTTGACCCCCCAACACACCCTTTTAGCGCGCACAGAGTTGCTGAAAATGACACAATCAGTCGTACCGCATGCACCGCACGTACGATGGGCATGCCGTCTTTTACTATACATCATGAATAATATTCCTATTGTTTTCATGTGGTTTCAGTTCATTCGGAGCACGTTTTCTCTGAATTCGTCGGTTTCACGCCGTTTTGGTGTTTTATGACTCCGGAAAGGCATTTCCAGTCACCGCAGTCAAACGACACCTCTGATTGACATGTCGTCTGCCCAAACATTTCAAAATTTACAACATGACTATTTTAGTGCGATTTCATGGCATTATGAGGTCGTTCGGGTGGTTTTGACCCCCCAACGTGCCTTTTATCTCGCGCAGAACTGCTGAAAACGACACAATCAGTCGTACCGCGCGCACCGCACGTCCGATGGGCATGCTGTCTCCTACTACACATCTTGAATAATATTCTTATTGTTTTCATGTGGTTTTAGGTCATTCAGAGAACATTTTCTCCAAATTTGACCGTCTCATGCAGTTTTGGTGTTTTATGACTCCGGAAATGCGTTTCCGGTCACAACGATAAAACAAAACCTTCGATTGACCTGTCATCTGCCCAACCATTTCAAAATTCACACCACGGCTGTTTTTGTGCGATTTCATGGCATTCCGAGGTCGTTCGTGTGGTTTTGACCCCCCAACTCGCCCTTTTAGCTCGCACAGAACTGCTGAAAACAACAAAATCGGTCGTACAGTGTGCACCGCACGTCCGATGGGTATTTCATATCTTCCTACACATCACGAATAATATTCCTATTGTTTTCGTGTGGTTTCAGGTCATTCGGGGCATGTTTTATCTGAATTCGACCGTCTCACCCCATTTTGGTGTTTTATGACTTCGTAAACGCTTTTCTGGTCACCATGGTCAAACGACTCCTCCGATTGACGTGACGTCTGCCAGAACATTTCACAATTCACACCACGACTATTGTCATAGGATTTAATGGCATTTTGAAGTTGTTCGGGTGGTTTTGACCCCCCAATGCGCCCTTTTAACGTGCGCTGAATTGCTGAAAACAACACAATCGGTCGTACCATGTGGAACGCATGTCCGATGGGCGTGCCGTCTACTCCTACATGCCACAAATAATATTCCTATTGTTTTCGTGTGGTTTCAGGTCATTTGGAGCATGTTTGCTCCAAATTCGAGCATCTCACGCCGTTTTGGTGTTTTATGACTCTGGAAATGCATTTCCAGTCACTGCGGTCAAACAACACCTCTCATTGACGTTCCATCTACCCGACCATTTCAAAATTCACACCACAACTATTTTCGTATGATTTCATGGCATTCCGAGGTCATTCGGGTGGTTTTGACCCCCCAACGTGCCTTTTTAGCGCACGCCAAACAGCTGAAAACAACACAATCCGTCGTACGGCATGCGCTGCACGTCCTATGGTCATTCCATCTCCTCATACATGTCATGAATAATATTCCTATTATTTTTGTGTGGTTTTAGTTCATTCGGAGCATGTTTGCTCCGAATTCGATCGTCTCACGCCGTTTTGGTGTTTTATGACTCCGAAAATGCGTTTCTGGTCACCGCAGTCAAACAAAAACTCTAATTGACATTCAGTCTGCCCGAAAATTTTAAAATTCACACCACGGCTTTTTTCGTGTGATTTCATGGCATTCTGAAGTCGTTCGGGTGGTTTTGACCTCCCAACGTGCCCTTTTAGCGCGCGCAGAACTGCTGAAAACAACACAATCGGTCGTACCACACGCAATGCACATCCTATGGGTGTGTCGTCTCCTCCTACACATCAAGAATAATATTCCTATTGTTTTCATGTGGTTTCAGGTCATTCAGAGCACGTTTTTTCTGAATTTGACCGTCTCATGCCGTTTTGGTGTTTTATGATTCCGGAAATGTGTTTCTGGTCACCGCAGTCAAATGACACCTCTGATTGACATGGAGTCTACCCAACCATTTCAAAATTCTCCCCACAACCATTTTCGTGCGATTTCATGGCATTCGGAGGTCGTTCGGGTGGTTTTGACCCCCCCAACGCGCCCTTTTAGCGCGCACAGAACTGCTGAAAACGACACAATCAGTCGTACCACACGCACCACATGTACGATGGGCGTACTGTCTACTCTTACATGTCACGAATAATATTCATATTGTTTTTAGGTGGTTTCAGGTCATTCGGAGCACGTTTTCTCTGAATTCGACCATCACACATAGTTTTGGTGTTTTATGACTCCAGAAACACGTTTCCGGTCACTATGGTCAAAAGACACCTCCGATTGACGTAACATCTATCCGACCATTTCAAAATTCACACCAAAGCTATTGTCGTGCGATTTCATGGAATTTTGAGGTCGTTCGGGTGGTTTTGACCCCCAACGCGCACTTTTAGCGCGCAGAGAACTACTAAAAACGACACAATCGGTTGTACCGCGCGCACTGCACGTCCAATGGGCATTTAGTCTCCTCCTACATGTCATGAATAATTTTCCTATTGTTTTCATGTTGTTTCAGGTCATTTGGAGCATGTTTTCTCCGAATTCGACCATCTCACGCTGTTTTGGTGTTTTATGACTCCAGAAACACTTTTCCGGTCACCGCGGTCAAACGACACCTCCGATTGACGTGCTGTCTGCCCGAAAATTTTACAATTCACACCACAGATTTTGTATTAGGATTTAATGGAATTCCAAGGTAGTTTGGGTGGTTTTGACCACCCCAACACGCCCTTTTAGCATGTGTTGAACTACTGAAAATGATACAATCGGTCGTATCACGTGGACCGCACGTCCGATAGGCGTGTTGTCTCCTCTTACATGTCACCAATAATATTCATATTGTCTTCGTGTGGTTTCAGGTCATTTGGAGCACGTTTGCTCCGAATTCAAGCGTCTCACGCCGTTTTGGTGTTTTATGACTCTGGAAATGCGTTTCTGGTCACCGCGGTCAAATGACACCTCTGATTGATGTGTTGTTTCCCCAACCATTTTACAATTCACACCACGACTGTTGTTGTACGATTTCATGGCATTCTGAGGTCATTCGGGTGGTTTTGACCCCCAATGTGCCCTTTTAGCGCGCGCCGAACTATTGAAAATGACACAATCAGTCGTACCACATGTAACACAAGTCCGATTGGCGTGTCTTCTCCTCCTACATGTCACGAATAATATTCCTATTTTTTTCGTGTGGTTTCAGGTCATTCGGAGCACATTTGCTCCGAATTCAACCGTCTCACGCCGTTTTGGTGTTTTATGACTCTGGAAACGCGTTTCCTGTCACTACGGACAAACAACACCTCCGATTGACATTCCGTATGCCCAACCATTTCACTATTCACACCAAGGAAGTTTTAGTGCGATTTCATGGCATTCTGAGGTCGTTCGGGTGGTTTTGACCCCCCAACACACCCTTTTAGCACGCGCAGAACTGCTGAAAACGACACAATCGGTCATACCGTGAACACCGCATGTCTGATGGGAGTTCTGTCTCCTCCTACACATCACGAATAATATTTCTATTGTTTTCGTGTGGTTTCAGATCATTTGGAGCACGTTTTCTCTGAATTCGAGCGTTTCACGCCGTTTTGGTGTTTTATGAATCCGGAAATGCGTTTTCAGTCACTGCAGTAAAACAACACCTCCGATTAAGGTTCTGTCTACTCGAATATTTCACAATTCACACCACGGGTGTTGTCGTCCGATTTAATGGCATTCCGAGGTCGTTCGGGTGGTTTTGACCAACTAACGCGCCCTTTTAGCGCGCACTGAACTGCTAAAAACGACACAATCGGTCGTACCGTGCGCACCGCACGTCCGATGAGCATGTCGTCTCATCATACTCATCAGGAATAATATTCCTATTTTTTCGTGTGGTTTCAGGTCATTTAGAGCACATTTTCTCCAAATTCGACCGCCTCACACCGTTTTGGTGTTTTGTGACTCTAGAAACGCGTTTCCGGTCACCGCGATCAAATGACACCTCTGATTGATGTGGCATCTACCCGACCATTTAAAAATTCACACCACGACTGTTTTTTACGATTTCATGGCATTTAGAGGTCATTCGTGTGGTTTTGAGCCCCTAACGCGCCCTTTTAGCGCGCACAAAACTGTTGAAAACGACAGAATCGGTCGCACCGCACGTCTGATGGGAGTTCCGTCTTCTCTACATGTCAAGAATGATATTCCTATTGTTTTCGTGTGGTTTCTGGTTATTCAGAGCACGTTTTCTCCGAATTCGACTGTCTCATGCAATTTTGGTGTTTTATGACTCCAGAAACGCGTTTCTGGTCACCGCGGTCAAACGACACCTACGATTGACATGTCATCTGCCCTACCATTTCAAAATTCACACCATGGATATTGTCGTGCTATTTAATGGAATTATGAGGTTTTTTGGGTGGTTTTGACCCCTCAACACGCCCTTTTAGCACGCGCTGAACTGCTGAAAATGACACAATCGGTCGTACCGCGCGCACCGCACATCCGATGGGTGTGCCGTCTCTTCCTACACATCACAAATAATATTCCTATTGTTTTTGTGTGGTTTCAGGTCAAAACATTGGGGTATAAACAATCACAAATTGGGGGATAAACAATCATACATTGGGGGATAAACAATCACAAATTGCGATTGGAATCAACTGCTGAAGTCGTATGTGATTGTCAGGACTTTTCAACCCTTGAAATGTCTTGCTCGTCAGATTCACACACTTTGAAATATTAGAATAGTAACCATAAGACACCTTGAGCATCTTAAAAATGGAAAGAAATGTCTATTTATCCCTTTTAGTCATCGTATACTGTGCAGCAGGCATATATGCCTTGTTTCCCTTAGCTAACTGTAAATGCAACTGTTTCCTTAAATCCATTTCTTCCAAATCATGGCATGCATTAAAATGGTCCTTTGATTTTCCACTGACACCTAAAATGGTCCACAATATGTTATCACAAACATTATTTTCAATGTGCATGACATCCAAATTATGCCTCATCATTGTAGTTTTCCAATACGGAAGACTATAAAAAATAATTTTCTTTTTCCAATTGTGACTACGCTGCCTACCCGCAACACAATATTACGTACTAGAGGAGCCACCAAATCCTGAATTTCATATACCGGGCGGATGTTTTCGTCCTCAATCTGCGATAACATTTCGACTCCTGTCATGATCTTTTGTGCTAGGATGAACTCTCTAGAACCATCAAAAGCCACTCTGTCCTTTTTGAATCTGTGCTGAGGGGGGAGAAAACGTCTGTGACCCATGTATTCCCATTTTTTTGAATGCTTAAGTCATACAATTTTTTTAATTTTATTGCAACAAGGGAAAGAAAATTCCCCTTTCTTACTCCAGCCGGATAAATTTGCATAACATGGGATGTCATTGATTGTCCACAATAAAGCAGCCTGCAGTTTGAACGTTTCATTCATTTCACAGTCATAAGTCATCACACCATCACCCAAAAATTCATTCAACTCATCAATCAATGTCTGAAGGTAAACATCAATCTTATCCCCCAGACTTTTAGGTCCATTAATAGGAGTGGAAAGTAATATAAATATTTGCTTCATACAATGCCACAGAGGAAGATTATACGGAACCAACACCACAGGCCATGTACTATGATTTTCACCAACCATAGACTTGAATGGATTGAAACCATCTGCTATCAATCCTAATCAGACATTACGAACATCTTTAGAAAATTCAGGATGTCTCTTATCAAAATCCTTCCAAGTAGGAGAGTCTTCCGTGTGGGTTAACATATCACTTTCATGAACTCTTTTTTCATGCCATCTCATTAAATTAGAACTTTAGATGACATAAATGATCTTTTCAACCTCAGTTTAAGGGGAAAGTAATGAATTTGATTTACGGAAATTGGTTTCACCTGTATCACAATCTGACTTTGATGAGTCTGATTTCCCTTGTTCTCTTTCCACCTGGAAGCACCACAAACTGTACAAATATCCAAATGGGTAGTTTCCTTTTTAAACAACATATAGTTGTTTGCACATGCATCTATGGTCTCATATGTAAAACCTAAGTTCTCTTTCAACTTAAGAGCATGGTAATACGACTTGGTAATCTTAGCATCAACGGGAAGAACCTTTTTCAATAACAGCAACAGCATGTCAAATGATGTGTCTGAACAATGATTCAAAGTCTTCAAATGAAACAACTCCACGATAAATGACAATTTATGGTAAGAAGTACATCTATGATATAATTCTGTTTTTGCATCATCAAGTGCTTCATAAAACCTCCTCGAATCATGATATGCACCAGAGCAAAGATTTATCTCACTGGTCTCAAGATTCTGGATGTCAATGCCTTCAGGATCCAAACCACGTACCATTTCAGTAAGAATTTCATGCATTGGATCATTCATCCTTGCATTAACATCCATCTGAACTGCATCCGTATTTTGAAAACGAACATATTCTTCTCCATGATGAGTCCAAATATTATAATTTTTCAGAAATACATTAAAGAATAGGTGCTCCCTCACAGTATCTAGTGTGAATTGATATCTTTTATCACATTTTCTACATGGAAAACTAATATAGTCACTTTCAAATCCTTTGGTGAAGTCAATAAACTGCATAATTCCATTGAAATATTCTCTAGATGTTCAATTTGGAAGATCAATCCAACTCTTATCCATAATAAGATCCCTATAACATACATTTACACAATACTTATTACATTTTCATTTTTCATATCAAATATATTTAAAATAAATACTAATTACTTGTTTGTGAACCATTTATAAAATAATAATGTAAGTGAAAGCCCATGTCATACCTGATTGCGCTACAAACCTGGAAGGGAGGGGAGATGAAGGTGGTGCTGCGAGGGAGAGGAGAGGTAGCGGAGGGGAGCCGGAGATGAAGGCGGTGCGGTGAGGGAGGGTACGGGCGGTGACGACGATGGGGAGCCAGAGGAGAGGAGGTAGTGAGGTGGTGATGGTGCAGCGAGGGTGGGATGATGAGGGAGGGGACCGAGGACAGGGGGAGATGGAGTGGACAGGAGGTAGTGACGAGGGGACGAGTAGCGGCCGTGCAGGGAGGGAGGGGACCGGGTGGCGGTAGTGTGTCAAGGGAGAGGACAGTGAGGGAGGGGACAAGCGGTGGTGGTGCGGTGAGGGAGGGGATGAAGACGGAGGGGATGGGGCTTGGTGGGGTGGGGGGGGGGGTGACCGGGGTGGGGGGGGGGGGTCCGGGGTGCGGGGGGGGGGGGGGGGGGGGTGAGGGAGGGTTGATGGGGTGGAGGGCTAAGGGAAGAGGGTTTGTAGGACAGAGGGGGTGGAGGCCAGAGGCTGGTGGTAGGAGGGAAGAGGGTAGAGGGAGGCCGGAAGAGATGGAGATAAAGGCGAAGGGTGGCCGGAGCTGGATGGCAGAGGCGGAGGAAGGCCAGAGGAGACGAAGGGCAGGGCAAAGGGCGGACGGAGGGGAGGGCAGACGACGGAGGGCAGAGGCCGATGAGGGCGGAGGGTGGAGGGCGGTGAGGGTGGACACACGGTGACAGGGGAGGGTGCGTGGTGATGGGGGAGGGCGGTGAGGGAGGGTGCGCTGCGACGGGGGGAGGGCACACGGCGAGGCGAGGAGGGAGGAGGAGGGTTCGGGGGGGGGGGGGCTGAAGCTCTCCTTTTTTTGGAAAAACCTTGTGACCGCCAATGTCGGTCGCTATTGGTTACCTATAGTGACCGCCATTGGCGATCGCTACAGGTAAGGGGGCTCCAAAGCCCAGTTTTCTAGTAGTGTCTTCACGACATGATAAGATTCATTTCCAAGTTCATCATTCATCGACGATTATAAAAATATATATTACTAATAAGTATGTAATATATGACATAATAATTCTACTAGATATATATATATATATTTATATATATAAGTATTTAAGTACTTACATATATCTTATTCACTTACTTCCGTTTAATACTACATGAAAACGGAAACATCGTCTATGCGTACGTACGGACTACCATTTGCATAAATGGTGTTTTCCATTTCATATATATGTCTATTATACATATTTATATTCTAAATATATATGATATATAAATCATGTTTTATATTCTGGAAGTATTTAAATCATGATCTAAGTGATACAATCAAGAGTAACAAGTTAAAACACGTACGATAAAGAAAGCGATTATTACCCAAAATATTAATATAAAATGGAAATTATTATTAAATGGGTAGTATAAAGTCATAAATGAATAATGTATGATATCATAAATATTAATATGGTTCTAGTATAATTTAATAACATACTATAGTCTTCATACAAAAGGTTAAACGTACCCTCGACTAAAGGAAAGTGCAAGGTAAGTGGTTTTAATCTCACTCCTTATTCCCGTGAGATTCGTGCAATATTGCCACTATTACCTTTTTCATGGTGTATGTACTGCTCATAATTGTATTCTTTGTGTAATTCACTTTAATTTATATATATTTACATATTCATTTTATGATACCTCTTTCATGGGGTGTATGTTTCGTAAGTTACCAAATTGGTAAGTGTTAATTTCACAATCTCTTTATTATCCGAGGTTGTTTTTATGTAAGTATCTAATGGGACATGTTTATTATCCATGAAAATGTTTCAAGAAATATTTTTCAAAGGGATTCTTTTAAGGTGATTTTTTTACAAAAACATCATTTCAAATGTTTTAAATATTTACTCTTCTAAATCTTTCTCATCAATGTCCATGTATTGAAAATGGGTTTTAAGGATTTATTTATATGGACATGAATGTTTTTAAAATGTTAATTCCTTTCAAAAGTTTCAAAGTGGTATGGGACACTTTGATTCAAAAATGTCTTTAAATGTCTTCCTTTCTAAATTGTGCTACTTTTAAATGTTTTCATGAAAAAGTGATATTTCTATCAAAGAGTTTTACAAATTATTTTCATCGATGTCAACATCCTTTGATGGATTTTAAACTTGTTTTATGATGATTTATTATGATATAAATCTTCCATATTTTATTGAAAGTTTTGTGATATGTTTGACTATGGATGTGTTATTTTTATACCATTCATGGTTTACAGATAAAGTATAGACATTTCTTATGATTGCTTTAATACAAATGTTTATGTTATGTTTAAACCTTTTCATATGAGGAATTCATTGGACTTAGTAAGTGACAGGTGGAGCCTTCTATAACTCCTCGATGCATCGGTAGGTCTCATGAGACAAACTAGTGTCTTGGCACAAGGCCTTGATAAAATCTTATTTATAGTCTTGGCACAAGGCCTTGACTATGTGGTTATGATAGTATGTCATTATGCATTCCATCAATATAAAAGTGGTTAGTGATATTGCATGTGATTATTTGACTAGTAGAATATCTATGTGAATAAGTAAATGGAATTACTTCATATTATACTGAAGTTTAAGTTTAAAAGGATTTTGTTTTAGTTATACATTGCCTTAAATGTTTATGCTTATTTATGAATGTTTTCGCTGTATTGTTATCCATACTGAGCATCTGAGCTCACCCCCTTTTTATGTTTTATTTTTCCCATGATTCCAAGAAGTGTATTTTGACTGATATGCAGGGTTAAGCCAAGGGAATAATGGTGTTCATAAAGGATTATTTATGTTGTTTTGTATGTTATAAGGTGTAATGTAACATTCATGTATGTAATCTATTTTCCAAAACTGCTAAACTGATCGGTCCTTCGGGACTTGATTCCCTGTAATCATGCCAATGTATTAAAATAATTCACCGACTCTGGGTAACTGGGGTTGGGGTGTTACAAAAATAGTGTAAAAGAAATATGAATATATAAGAGATCGAGTAAAAAAATAACCTAAGAACATGATCCATCAAAGCATAAATGAATGATCAACATTTATAATCAATAAAAGTAGTAATGAAATCATAAAGGAGGGAATCAATATTTAAAATTATTCACCCAATTGAATTATGTGCATGGGGAAGGGGAACTGAGGTTCCACCATGAAAAAATAGGACTAAAATAGAAGCGTGAAGCTTGATAAAACAAGAATGAACACATGAAAAACACTAAAGAATACATGGAATCATACAGATGGTACAAGAATGATAATAATAAAAAACATTAGATTAAACCCCTTTACTAATGTTTAGTCTAAACTCCTTTGAGAGATCGATGTTGTAGATTAATGATAATAAACATTATTTTCCACCATATTTTTCATTCATCAGGTCCAAGCCATTAAGAAAAAAAAACATCCCCATGAATCACATAGAATACTACCATGGAATATTAGAATCTTGTCAGGGATACTCACTACACACCAAAGAATTAAAACCCCCCTTTTATTTCTTCTTCATTTGGGAAATAGGTAGCCGAACCTCTTTCCCTTATCATCTTGGTAAAACCAGAGCACCAAACAAGGAAGATCCCAAAATTATTCACACCTCAAAAAAGGTGAATTGAGATGTGATAATAGTATCACGATACCTAAGGTATAGATATAATAAACCCCCTTAATCCCAATATATGTGGATGAACATGATTACCTTATTAACAATCACCCACATCCATTAGTATCCATAAGAGACACATGATTTTAGTAAGAATAATGGGTGGGGAGCATAAACACTATATGATGTGGAGATCCTTCTGTGTGAGATTAAATCTTCCATAACATAAAATTAAAACACAAAAACCAAGAAATATTAAACAAACTAAAAAAAGTCACATAAGCTGAACCACATGCTCCTGTCAGGTGAAACCTAATCTTATGTGAGATGAACAAAGTCCCATGTTAGGTGAAGTTACCTACTATGAAATAATCACCCCTTAGAAATTCCATGTCATATTACACCCATCCACCAAATGAGATCCTACTCCTCATATATGAATGATTAAATGTCTCATGGAAGGTGAGAACCAAATTTATTTAAAAATCATACAAAAAATATCATATGATAATCAATAGACATAATCACACCTAATTTAATAATAAACATTCAAAATCATAGAAAATTTAAGGTAAACCACATACCATGTTAGATTAAACTAAAAAAACCAAGGGAAAATTAAAATCATATAATAAAACAATTTTATTTGAAAATTTTAGTGAATAAAATTCACAAAATAAATGAAAAATGTATAAATTTTAACTGATGATCTGATATATGCAATATTATTCTCACAATATTGATAGGTATCACTAAGAAACAACCAAAATACTCATTTCTCCTAGGGTATCCTTTGGATATGTGAATCTATCAACACTTGGGAAGGACTCTCTTTTATTCATGGTTTTCTGAAACCTTTGTTGTAATGGATGAAGATAAATGAGTGCTAAAAATATATTTGACCTTAGAGTTTCTATAATATAAATAACTTTCACCAACCACATTATGATCATGGACTCCTTTTATAGGGACCAAGGTTACTACCCAAGGCTCCAAATGTTGGAGAAATGTTTGATAATTAAAGGTGAATGTTATTAACGTTATGTAACTCCTTCTCCATAAAAAATAAAACATCATACTTCATAAATGTTTCATATCACATCATCAAATATTTATATACCATTATCATATAATGATCAAATGATCATGATATGTTAGTAACAAAAAATAAATAATGGTTGATATGAGTTATCATATAATTCATGCACCTCTATGAAGTAATCCATGTCAAAGTGACCTTCACTATATTATGGTTTACAAAAGCACAAACAATGACACAATTTATCCCACCACACCAAGTCATGATTTAAGATTTAGTGTATATTTATATCATCCCTTGGAGTGAATAATAATTTTTATATGAAGAAAATATTTGAATAAAAATTGATGGCATTGGTATATGTTGATGATATACTATATAAATGTTCAATGATAAAATTTTACATAATTTTTTGAGATGTTGAAGATTTAATTCAAAATGTATGTAATTATATATTTAAATTTCTTTCTCAATTTTTACATGACTCAAGATAAAAATGTAACTTTTATCCTTCAAGATATGTAGGTTGGAGAACCATTTAAGAAATTCAAAATAGAATATTGTAAAATCATATCATCTACAATTCAAGTAGTTTTTATATTGGTCAAAAAATAAAGCTAGAAAGTGTGTGAATGTCACTGAATATAGGAAAATTATTGTATTATTACTATATTTGATAGTCACATGGTTATATATCATGTTTTCCACCTATTTGGTCATAAGATATATAGGTACGCTTAGGGGTTGGTCAGTTCAGTTTAATGGTAAATCTCACCCAACGCATATTAGGTGGTTAATTTTTTTAACCCATATTCAAAACCTCAACATGAAAATTTCCAAAAAAATAATCATGTATTATTTATTATGATTAAATTGTGGGTAATTTTTAGTTAGAATAAAGTTATAATAATTCAAAAAAAAAACAAAAAATCAACAAACAATCCTTAAACCCAATTAAATGGGGTCGTCTACATTGATTAGATACTAATAATTTTCTATGTTGAAGTCTATATTTTCATTGAAACCATATAGAAAAATATTTAATTAACAAAAATTACTTTAAAATACCATACTATAAAAGTAATTATTTTTTATTAACTCTATATTTAACTCTAATCATTTCAGAGAAGAATATATTTCATGTTCAAAATTAGTTACACCTAGTAAAATTTTATAATAAATTTTAAAATTGGGAGTTTAAATATTTTTATACATAAGGAATATGGATTGGGTAAATCTAACTAAAAACATATTAACCCATTAACTAGAACTGAACCAAATCAAAGAAAAATCAATCCTCATTGTTTGATGCAGTTTTGTGGTTTTGCGAGTGGGTCGAATTGGGTTGTGTTGGTTTTATAGTTTTGTTGTTTTTTATAAACCTATATCAAGATATTTGATTGATTTGAGTGAGTCATATGTTAGTTTTGAATAAATTATTTGAGAATATTAAACTAATAATATATTATGTAATTTTTTATGGTGTTTCTAATGAAAATATCATATTTTTACTAATGTAGAATGAGCAGATTCTAATGATGACATGAAGTCAACTTCTCAAGGTTTATTTGTTTTGGGAAACAAGTGTATAAGTTGAATACTCAAGAAACATGAACTTATTTCTTTGATAATACAATAATACAAATACATTACTGTTTCATAAGTATGTTCACAAATTATATAGATGAAACAAAAACTTGAAGTCTTGGATGAAAATTCATTATTTCCACAATATATTCTACATGATAATGTGAGTTCCATTAACTTGATTAAAAATCATGTTAATAACTCTAGTAATATTAATATATAGATTAATTACCATTTTATTAAGTATATAATGAAAATGAAATTTGAATAAATTTCAACATTTGATCAAGTTGTAGATATCAACACCAAAGCACTGTCAGGATCTCTTTTTGAGAAACACCAGTTAAAATTAGGTGTTCAACCACCTCTTATCACATGAATTAATGAGGATAAGTCCCATACTCTCTTATATTCAATTGAAATATATTTTCTTAATTTTAATGTAAATCATAGGGGGATTTTTATATTGATGGTAATTTTTATATGCTAGTGTAAAAAAGTTATATTATGTATTTATTATCATTTAGTCAATCACTATTATTTCCTTCATAGATAAAAACTCATGTAGGATAGATTTGGTCAGTTGAATCCATTTAAATAATGTTTTAGTGTATTTATTCCTATAGTTATTTGATTTTGTAGTTTAAGGGGTAGTATATGCTGAGAAAATTAGTGAAGCAAGTTAAAGTGTTTGAATTATGAAGGATAAGATTTTTCATCGAAATATAGAATGGTTGCTGGTGAGATGGTTTGTAATTTTATCATCTATTTTGATCTTGTGTAACTTATTTAAGAATATTTAAAATATATTACTTGGTTTAAAAAAAAATAAAAGGTGGATTTTTTTGAACATATATCTTAGGTTGAATTGGTTTGTTGTTAAGAGTTCATTGGAAAAGAATGAAATTTTTTACGGTTAGTATAATTGTGAATGAATGAATTTGTGTTGAGTATACTTTTTGGATATGAAATTTGTGTAGATTATAAATTTGATATGTGTTTGTTATAATCTCCTAAAATGAAACTATGTTGAGTAGAAATAACATTTTTTCTGAGTATATTTTAAATTAATGGTATTTTTATTGTGTAAAAATAAATTTGTGTTGAGCATAAATACAGAGGAACAATGTAGTAAGGTGATGCACTGTGTATAAGATATAAAAATATTCGATACACTGAGAAGAAACTGAATTCTAAAATGGTAAGTGAAGTATAAATAAAGTGTTTTGAGTTTAAATTTATTGGAATTATGTAATGAGGTAATGAATTGAATAAAAGGCACATAAATATGTGGTACATTGGGTAGATCCAAACTGTTACATTGGAGTGTGTAGTATAATTAATATATCTACTAAAAATTTGGATTTTGTGTTTTTATGATAAATAAATTTTTGTGTAGGGGGTTGTGTTGATCATGGTATCATGTGTTAACTTGGGAAATTGAAGTTTAATTTATTATGTATTTAATTCATATTTTTGTTCATAAAACCAATTTAGTTATATAATATACTCAATAATGTTTTTGGAATGATTCTAGGAATGTGGAATGATATGGTGATCTGTCTGGAATGTGTTGTTTATACACTAAAATATGAATCATATTTTACTATTAATGAATGTAATAATTCATACCATTTCTATAGATTTTTGAATGATATGGCCTATGATATGTGTTATTGGGTACATCAGATACTACCGTGTATTCTAAATGGTTACCTCGACTATCATTGACATGAATTATTTATGGCTTTATAAATGGATTATAATTATTTGAAAAATTCAAACTATCATAAATTCATGAGACATGTGTTATTAGTAACACATGTCAATTTCTAATAATTAGAAGCCAACAATTAACTCCCTTCATTAAATGAAAGAAGTTCATATGAGGATGCAATTCTTCTATTGGTGGTGTTTGTAATTTTATTTCTAATAGCTAAAACCCTCTTCACACCTAGTTCTTTATTTTTCTTCAATGAAGGTTCTAACACACCACTTATTGTTTTTAGGTTCCTATCATAGTATTCAAGGATTATATTGGCTAGTTGTAACACTTCCTTGGCTAAAGACCACTAATTGGTGACTTGGTCTGTAGTTCCACATGACCTCAGGTGCATCTATCTATGCTATATAGGCTCTTGAATAGTAACAAGGGCATAAGGTGACTGTGGGAAGACTATAACCTATTATATATATAGAACAAATCCTTTTACATAAATTATTACACAATTTTTAACATAAATATCCAATAAACACAACCCAAATGTCGATAGGCATAGTGTCTTTATAATACTAGGTACATAAAACATCAAAGTGAAAATAAAATAAAAAGTCTTTTTTTAATAAATATAATGAGATCCTAAATCTCTTTGAGTTACTAAAACTAAATAGTATAACCTTTGAAATACATAAAGGTTGAGCTAAAAATCCCTGTAAGTGAATAAACATGATAATGAAACATAACATATGATTCAACATAAAAAACATGATATCCTAAAATACAATAATTATAGATAATATTATGAGAGAATAACATAAAGAAAATTAAATAATAATATCATTTAATCATAGTAATGTGGAAGCAATATAAAACATGAGATAAGAATATGTCAAAGATATCCACCAAGACAACACCACATGGTTGTCAATGTCCCATCATTGATTAAGTTTACTAACTAATACCATATATATTATCTCATGAGACACAAACATTACCCAATGAATTAGAGTTCTATATAGGCACACCCATCATAACATATAAATGATTACATGTGACATAAATCGAAATCAAATTCAATGCAAAAATGTAAGAATTACCCATGAAAGGAAATGTGTTTCATAATCATGTCTCATAGCATAACCACATGTTATATTATAATAGTTTACTTAAAATAATGGATTGAATCATTATTTTAAATTAATAGGAAAATAAGGAATCACATTTCATGAAAATAAGTACAAGTTAATTTAAGATATAAAAAGTAATGGGGAAATAATTTTGGAAATATTTCTTTTAAGTGGGGATTTAGGGAAAAGGGTAATGAGTCATTAAAGAGGGTAAGGGAATAATAATTTCCACAATACCAAGAATTAAATAAAATGGTTTTCAATAGTAAAATTAGTGTTTTTTGAAACTATGGAAGGTTAAAACATTTCATTGAGTGGTACTTGAAATGAGAAAAATAAAATAAAGGGGTTCCATTTAATCAGTCTCTCATAAAAAAATTATTGAAGGAACCTTTAAAACATGTATATCCCTATAAAGTAAAGATAAATTAATCTAGGTATATATTATTGTGAAATATATATAATATAAAATAAGTAAATAATAATATTATAGTGATAAATTGAGGAAATAGATATAAAGCATAACCTAAAAGAAAATATGGTGGTTTGGATAGATCCCTCACCATAGGTTTCATAATTGTTATGAAATTGCACTTGACATACTGAATAATCAAATTAGATTCATTAATTACTTAATTAATAACCTTTTTCATCTATATTTTATTCAATATAATTATATTATGTTTGTTTACAACCATTTCAATGAGATATAAATTTTAACTTCTCCATGCGGAGGGTGTTCGTTTTGTAGTTTCAAGGTCAGATCACTTGTGGATATTTATTAATGATCTTGTAAAATGAGAATAAAACACTATAAGTTAAATGAAATAATATTCATGTCCATATAGAAGTTAAAATGGTCCCAAATATCCATATGTGTTTTGATATAGGGATGATTCATTTAGTAAAAATGTCAACATTATGAAATTAGTTCATTTAGGAGGATTTATCAACCATCATGATATAGATTCATTTTATTTATTTACATGATCATTAAAACATTAAATAACTTGAAATAAGTTTTATTATACTTATTATCATCATATTTTTCCATAATAACATTTTTATGACCATCCTTGAAAGCGATGGTGGAAAATGATCTGCTTTGCTTATAGAGGCACTGAACCAACAATAATGTGAAAAGATTTTTTGTTTGTGTCAAGAATAATTTTAGAAATCTTCAAGTATAAGAAGGTGTGGGGAGAAGGGGTGGTGATGGGTGATATTTATAAGGGGGATACGGGTGTTTTTGAATGTTATATTCATTAGTTTATTATTTTGGATCAACACTACCAACAATGATGAATCTAGTGACTATATACAGTAAATGATGAATATGATTTAGAAATAATGGGTTCTTACATAACCCCTTATCTAATTAATTTGGTATTTAACTTAAAATTTTAAATATTGTATTTTACCATATTTCAATATTCACTAAAAATTAAACTAGTTTATAAAAATACAAAAAATTCACCCTAACAATTTTTTGACTTGTAGATTACAAAAATGAATTAATTTTTTGAAAATAATTCTATAAATATGAGAAATTTAATTTTTAATTAAAAATCATATTTATTTAAAAATACTAATTTTAATTTTATGATCAATTTTCTAACAATTTTAAAAGTCACTTAGGATCTCATAGAATTATATTATCATTATAATTAATCTTAATATTAATTTATAAAACCATTTAATGAAAATAAAATTTATTTTAGATCATTATATTTTTTATAAAAATACAAATATAATATATATGTTTTACAAAGAACACAAACACTCATTTTATCATTTTTAAAACATTTATTTACATGTATTATGATATAATATTTCCATATTTTCATTTTATAATATGTTTCAATCTTATTTTACACTTTGATAGTGAATATACTATTTTAACAGCCAGGTTACTATTCCTAATAGTTAGATTAAAATTTCAACGGTTAGATTATAATGGAAATAGTCATATTTTTAATGGTCATATAGGTTCCCTAATTTCTATAAATACCTCATATTATATTCATTAATTTTTTTTATCTTAGGGTTATATATATATATTTAAATTTTCAATATGAATGTCACATTACTAATCTTTTTCTTCATTTCTATAGTGTTTTCTTGAGTGATATTATTCTGGTGGATTGAGCATATCTCAATTTTATTATTTTAGATATCTTGATTTCTATTTTTTAATCACATTTTAATATTTCCAATTCTTATATCCATGTTTATTGTCTAAATTCAATATAAAAATTAATAAAATAAATTTTTTTGGTTATATCATATGGTTTATGTTGATTATATAAACCTACATTACTAATTATGGAACACTTATATACGAATGGAAATTACATTGAAAAAATTCTGGGTTGTTACATTTTCCCCCCTTAAGAAATTCTCCCCTAAAAATTTCATTTTACATAGTATAGTGAAAACAGGTGAGGGAACTTATACTTCATCACTTCCTCTAGTTCCCATTTTACCTCCTCATACTGACCATTCTACTATAGTACTCTGACTAGGTGAGTTGTCTTATTGAGTTGGACTTTGTCTCTACAGTCTATCATTCCCATAAGTTTCTCCTTATAAGAGAGACCATTTTATAGATATACCACCACTAAATTTAATACATTTTATGGATCTGGTATGTACTTCCCTGGGAGGGATATGTGTAACACGCCATATACTTTAGACAAGGTGGGTGGGAGTGATTGCCGATAAGCCATGACTCCGATGCGATCTAGAATCTCAAAGGGCCTAATGTTATTGGGAATTAGATTTCCCTTATTCTAAAATCTCATGAATATATTCCATGGATATATATATAGGAAAAATGTATATCCAATATTAAAATCTAGGTCTCATTGATTATTTTTAACATAAATCTTATGTTGATTTTGAGCATTTCTAATGTGCTGCTAAATGGTCTTGACTTTTTGTACCATTTCTCTAACCATTTTGGGTCCTTATAGCTTACATTCACCAATTTCATACCATAAATTAGGTTTTCTATATTTATTCCTATAAATTAATTCATATGAATCCATTTGGATTTTTGCGTGAAAGAAATTATTGAATGAGAACTCAGCTAGGGGAAGATGCCAATCCCATTCCCCTTTTAAGTGCATGAAGAAATCTATCATAATGTATTCAAGTGTCTAGATAGTTTACTCATATTGTAATTAGTTTGGGGATGATAAGACATACTTAAGTTCAAATAAATGTTTAGAAAATTTTGTATATTCTTCTAGAAATTGGAGTTAATCCTTGGATCATGATCAGATATAATCTATATTGGTGTCCCATACTTCCTCACCAATTTTATGATGTATATCCTTATAATTTTATCAAGTGATAATTCTTATAAAATTGTAACAAAATGTGCCTTATTTATAATACTATTCACCAAAACCCATATAGAATCATTTCCTATTGATTTATTTAGAATAATAGTGAAAACTTACATGGTGATGTTTTCCCATTTCCATGTTGGTATGGGTAATGGTTTTATCATCCCCATGGAATTTTGAATTTTTTACATCACTTACTAACTTACCAAGAACTTTGATGAATATTCCACGATCTCTTTCTTTATATTGTATCACCAATAGTGCTCTCATAGATCTGGATACATCTTTGTGATCCCTAGGTGAATAGAGAATGCCAAAATATGTGTATCTTTTAACAAATTCTTATTTATCACATAATTTGATGGTAAACATAGTCATGAAATTAATCTTATAATTCCTTCATCATTAATTTTAAACTTTGAGTAATTCCCAATATTCTATCTTCCACCTTCTTTAATATTTCCACATAATCACTCTGAGAATCCTTTATCTTATCCAAAAAGGGATGGGTGATTAATTATTTGATAAAGGAATCATGATGTTCCTTCCTTTATGATTCCCATATCCATTCTTTACATTTATATGATGTTCATATACCTCTTAATTCTCTTTATTTATAAGGTCACAAGATCATTTCTACTTAGAGAATCTATAATATTATTTTCTTTCCTAAGATAGTAGTGTAATGATAATTATTAATACTTGATAAGATCTAACCACATTTATTGGTGAATATTAATATAATTATGTGTAAATATATATTTAAGAATCTTATGATCCATATATATTTCACCCTTCTCCCCATAGAGATAATTCCACCAAATATTCAATGTTAAGATCACTACAACCAACTCAAGATCACATGTTGCATAGTTCTTCTCATGAACATTCATCTACCTTGAGGTGTGGGATATCAATTTATCATTATGTATTATTACACAACCTAATACCTTCTTTAAAGCATCAAAGTATACCATGAAAAGTTACCCACTTGTGTGAAGTATAAGTATTGGTTCAGTGATAATCCAATTTTTCAATTCCTTGTATCACTCTTGAAATTCACTAGTCTGGAAAAAATTTATTCCCTCCCAAGTTAGCTTGGTTAGTGGGTTTGAAAATTGTAATAAGTTTCTCACAAATCATCAGTAATACCTAGATTTTCCAATAAAACTATGAACATCTATTATATATGGTAGTGAAGGATATTTCTAATTTTTTTTTATCTCAGAAGGGTCCACAAATATCCCTTTACTATTGATAACATACCCCATGAATGATACTTTGTCTATATAGAACTTAAATTTTCAATAATTTTCATATAGATTCCATTTTCCTAAATTCTTTGGCATAATATTCAAATTATCCTTATGATCATTATTTATTTTGGAGTATATTTGAATATTATCTACAAATACTACCAAAAATATTTTGAGGTACTGTCTAAAGACTCTATTCATTAAGTCTATTAATATCTATGGAGCATTAGTTATTCCAAATGGAATCACTATGTACTCATAATTTCCATACCATGTTCAAAAGATATTCTTGGGAATATCTTCCTTCTTCACCTTTAATTGGTAATATCCCAACCAAAGGTCCAACATAGAGAAGTACTAGGTGCCACATAGTTAATCGAACATGTCATCAATCCATGATAGGGGATACTTGTTATTTATCATGATTTGGTTGTTTTCCTGATAATCAATGTAGAGGCACATTGACCCTCAATCTTATTAATGAATAAGACTAATATACCCCATGATAAAGCACTTGGGAAAATAAAACACTTTTACTGTCAAGAACCGTCCTTCGGGTCCCATGCCGTGACTCCCCTAAGACCGCCTCCCAATGGATAGGGGTTGTGACTAGCACTGAAGGCGTCAACCTACAAGTGATAAACATTTTTCTGAGTACCTATACATAGGCACATGAAACCACATCCCAGGAAAACTAGAAAAGAGAACATGCATGCTACTAAACAACTATTGATTGTAAAGTTAAAACTAAAAGTAAATGAGCTAGAATACAAACCCAACAAAAGAAAACTACAATAAGAGTAAGTACGAGATCTATGGAAAGCTTTCCAATAAAATCACCACCTGATGGGTAAGTACAGAGTAGCTGCTGGAAGATGTAGAAGTACATCCTGCCTGCTTGATCTCACTAGGCACCACCGAGTCTTGGGCCACCAAATCCTCCATCAAGTTGTCGATCGTCTTCACCAGAAACAACATGTGTGGGTGAAACCTGTGGCGGGGTGAGTAAAAAAATACTTAGTAGGGGCCCCAAACCAACATGGAAATACCAAAAAGAAATCCAAAATAAAACTATGAAGCATGATCACGAAGCGAGACAAATCACACCAGGTATAATCTAGAGTAGGAAAGTAAGACCATCAGTCATATCACTAAACACCTCGGGCTTCTGGGGTACTCCTTCTTGATGAGTACCTTGGGTATGTTGGGTCACATAGATCTTCTCCCCACTGTGGGCCTAACAGGTCACACAAATCCACTTCCCACTAGCCTTGGACTGTTGTGGTACTCATACCTGATGAGTACCTTGGGTATGCTGGGTCACATAGAGCCGCTCCCCACCATGGGCCAGCCAGGTCACACAGAGCTGCTTCCCACATTGGTCATCATACTGAGGTACTCCTTCCTGATGAATACTGTGGGTTTTCTAGTCACACAGAGCCACTATAACGACCCATACTTTACATACATTATTAATACTTCAAAATTTAAGTACACCTATTACAACATATAAAAAAACCATGAAAGGACCGTATAGGTATAGTGTCTTTAGAAACTGGGAAACATAAACAACTAGTTCATAAATCATCTACATTGTCTCCCATTTATTTCATCATATCTATAGTCCCTTTTGGCATATCTTAATTAATAACCTTCTTCCTGACCTGGGGAAAGAAAACATACAAAAGGGTGAGCTCAAATGCTCAGTAAGGGTAAACAAAAGAAATATCAATCACATCATATTCATAAGAACATAACATTTTGGAAATCTTACCCTGCAAAAGAGATCATAATTTCATAACATGGGATAAATCATGGTAGTGAAATGTAATCCCAATAAATATAACTTAAAACATGAAACTTTTTGGCATACACACATAATAATACAGAATCATTTCTTATTAGTCAAGACTCATTGCCAAGACTATCTTAGCGGACAAAGTCCATTTCTGAACAGAGTTCACTCCTCGTTTCAGTCCTATTTCACTGAACTAGTTTAACCTGTCGTTCCAGCCATGTCTATCTCATGAGATATAAATCTTTACCCAATGCATTGGAGGGAGATATAGGTCTCACCCATCTCATAATGATACCATTATTATGTGTACCACAAAATCATAAATCATACATCATTGCATAACCCATGTAATTAAAATGGGATTCTTAAACATCATGACATCATAAAAAAATTCATATAAGATAAAGGAATTCATAAAAATAATTCCATCACAACATAATCAAATCAATGTAATAATAGGGATAGAAACAGAACCCTATATTATCTTAGATGGAAAATAATTTTGATAAAACACTTGAACTCCATTCTTGAGGAAAATATCCTTTCTACTTCAATTTTTTTTCCTTTCTTAACATTTCATACAATTATAAACTAAAAGAAGTTGATTAAAAATAAACTTGAAAACTTGTAAAGTAAGATTCTTGGAAATAATGTTTTAAAAATCCATTCATTCCGTATAAGTTAAAAAAATATTCTTCTCGTACTTATGTCGGAAAATTCAAAAAGTACCTCGTACGAAAAACGACAAAAGATTCCTTTCAAATCTTTTACTAAAAACTATCCGAAGGGTAAAATTGGACTTAAAAATTTTTATAAGGATATAAATATTACATATTGAGGAAACATGGATGTGGATGATAAATATTCCCTAGTAAATTCTGAAGTATAAACATCTCAGATAAAAATTGAGATTGTGAGATTTTCCCTTACCTTAGGTCCGATTTGCTTCGTAAGTGTCCAAAACTCCTGTATAATGATTTAAATAATGTCATTGACTTATTCCAGAATCATAATCATTGTTATGATATCATATATGGTCATATTCTTAGCTTCTTATTAGTAATTTTTCATTGTTACTTGTTATTTGGGTGTTTATTGCTTTTTGTTCTTATGCGTGTTTTGTCGAATAAATTCTTATTATTATTTTTAGGTTATAGATACCTCATTTCCAGAATGGTATTAGTGTAATATATATAATATTTATTCACTCAATTCATTTATGTAATCATTATGCAATGAAAATCATGTAGAACGAGTCACATCACATCATGGAGACGATATTCCGTACGTACGCATGAGCGATGATATCGTTCCCATGATCATGGAATTTTATTGGAGTGTATGTATAATATTTCAAAATGAACACCACTTTACAATAATCATATATAGTTATTTATTTGCACCATTATACCCATCCAAATAAGGTGGTAGTGGAAAATAGATTACACCACGGCGTGGAGACGGTATTCCGTACGTACGCACGTGCGGTGATTTCGTTTTCTATAGGATAGATAGATGGTGAAATGGGGTTGTTTAATAATTATAATAACATATCATTATATGAGTGATACTGATGTTATTAATTCATAATTAAACAACTAAAGAAGAAGAAGTGGAACAAGAAATAAAGTTGAAAGAATCGGTAACGGACATTACCTCTTCTTTGAAGCGCCTCTTTGAGACCTCCTTTTAGGGCACTAAAATTGGTCTTTGAAGAATACCAGGACCTCTAGGATGTTTCTAGGAAAGTGGAGAGGAGAAATTGGCAGGTTTTGGCCGAGCTTGAAGGCTAAAAGTGGTGTGAGGAAGAGAGGGAGGAGGTGCCCTTTTATAAGGGAGGAGAGGGGCACCTTTGTAAAAACTAAAAATATTATTTTATTATAAAGTAATATTCAGTTGTAAATAGATAAAAATTGATTTATTTAGAATATAAGGTGGGGATGGGTCGAAACCCTCTCATCCAATAGAATTTGGACAAGTTTAGGTTACTATTTTAACCTTATCATTTAGATTTAACTTTAAGTTAGATAATTTAACTTTTACCGTGTCTTCTTGTTTTCTTAAACTATAGGGTTAATAAACTTACCATAACAAGCCAAAATAACCCCAAGTTGTTTATTATTAATATATATAACCTTATCTAAGTCATGTTTCCAAACCTTATATTTTTAGGAATAAAATAACAATTAATAATATAATATTTGTTTTAAAAACTATTTTATGTCAATTTTGACACTATCTGGTATTTGATTTTTTTGAAAATCATAAAAGAAATATTAGTTCTAAAAAAGTTAATTAAATCAATACTAACATGTCATATTAACATAAAAAATTATTTTAATTCTTAAAAAGTCTCAAATTGCATTTATTTTGGTATTTATAACATCATTTTTGTCAATATTTCATTAATAATATAATTACTGCATCATCATTGTGTCATAAATAAATTAAATTATTTAATGTCTAAAAATTATAAATAAACTACCATTATGTAGTAAATCTTTTTATCTTTCTAATTAATATTTATAGTCAAATTTATCTTATATATATCCCTATATACAAAATGTTTTAGTTATAAAACTTTGATTTTAACTATTTTAACCCTTTTTTAAATAAATTAATAATAAATGTCCTAGTCTAATCCAAGTGGGCCTAAATGTCCATATTTTATTCCTAAGGTTGTTTTTGGTCGAATTACACTTATCAAATAGAAGTAGGACATGTGTTAGGGTAATAATAATATCATTTTTACCCTTAATTACCCTATTTACTTTTAACCGTGGTAAAAAAAGTAAAAAGTTACTATTCACCAAAAATTATTTTTATCTCATTGAACCAAATTTTACTTACTGAAATAAATCATGTCTCTCAGATTTTTTAAATTTCACTCACAGAAGCGATAAAATTAAGTTTTATGTAAATTTGCAAATTCTCCTAGGAGGTGCGTAAAAGACGGTCAAAAGTTCAATAAAATTTTTATATATCTAAAATTATTATAAAATGACTCCAATGAATTACATTGAACTTATATAGGTATTATGTATCAATTTTGACCTAAAATAAATTTAAATAAAATAAATAATTATTTAAATAAAAAGTCGGTTTTTAAATAGTAACAGAGTGTTTTCACTATTCATCAAAAATTGAAAGTTTTCAGAAAAATACCAAAATTTCACCCTAGGATAATTTCGATATTCCGAAACCATAAATGAAGT
Source organism: Viscum album (assembly GCA_963277665.1). NCBI lineage: Eukaryota > Viridiplantae > Streptophyta > Magnoliopsida > Santalales > Viscaceae > Viscum > Viscum album. The sequence continues at coordinate 772,227,321 of OY728131.1, read as the reverse complement.
CCATTTTGAAAAATAAAATTTATAAAATTTCCAAAAGTGGTTATAACTATTCATAATGGCTAGTTTTAATAATATTTTTATAGCATATCGTTATTTAGTGAAACTTGATATTGCGTGCAACACAAGCTATCGAGGAAGGTCGCGATTGCGTGTAAAGAAAGCCAATATAGTGTTGTGTGTAGTGAAATATTCCTTTGATTATTTATATAAAACAAAATATTTCTTATAAAAGTATCGGGTGTTACATTCTACCCCCCTTAAAATGAATTTCGCCCTCAAAATTTTTCACTTTGTAACAAACAGATAAGGATACCTCTCCCTCATCATATCCTCAAGCTCCCATGTAGCTTCTTCTAATTGGTGGTTCCTCTATAAAACTTTCACCAAGAGAGTGGTCTTGTTCCGTAGGACTTTTTCGCTACGATCGAGAATCTCTATCGGCTGTTCTTCGTAAGAAAGATCTTGTTCCAGCGGTACAACTTCTGAGCTGAGTACATGTGAAGGATCAGGTATGTACTTTCTCAGGAGAGATACATGGAACACATCGTGAACTTGAGAGATATTTGGTGGAAGCTCCAATCGGTAAGCTACCTTCCCAACACGATACAGTATTTCGAAAGGACCGATATACCTAGGGCTCAACTTTCCCTTCTTTCCAAATCTCATTACTCTCTTCCAAGGAGATATTCGTAAGAACACTTTATCACCCACTTCAAACTCTAAGTCTTTTCTTCATTTGTCGACTTAACTTTTTGGTCAACTCTGAGCTTCCCTTATGTGTTGTTGAATAGATCAGACCTTTTCTGCCATCTCATCAACAAGATCAGGTCCTAATAGCTTTCTTTCCCCAACTTCATCCCAGTAAGTTGGAGTCCTGCATTTCTCTCCATAGAGAGCTTCATAAGGAGCCATTTGAATACTGGAGTGAAAGATATTATTATAAGAAAATTCCACCAAAGGTAGGTGTTGATCCCAACCACCTTTGAAATCCATAGAGAAAGCTCTCAACATATCTTCTAGAGTTTGAATTGTCCTCTCAGACTGACCGTCTGTCTGAGGATGATAAGAAGTGCTGAAACTCAACTCTGTATCCAGAGTATGCTGAAGACTTCGCCAGAACTTTGAGGTAAACCTCGGATCCCAATCAGATATAATAGAAAGTTGTACTCCATGCAATCTTACCACTTCGTTTACATATATCCTGGCAAGCTGATCTAGAGAGAAATCCTCTCTAATAGCAATGAAGTGTGTCGAATTTTTAAGACGATCAACTATGACCCAGATAGCATTATTTCCTTTGGATGTTTTAGGAAGTCCAGTGACAAAGTCCATAGTGATGTTTTCCCATTTCCATTCAGGTATGGGTAATGATTGTAACATCCCCTTAGACTTCTGTCTCTCAGCTTTAACTTGCTGACAAACCAAGAATCGAGATACATATTCAGGAACATCTATTTTTATGCCATCCCAACAGAAGTACTCTTTTAGGTCCCTATACATCTTCGTTCTTCCAGTATGAATAGAGAATGAAGAACTATGAGCCTCATCCAGCATCTCCTTCTTTAATTCGGGGATGGGAGGAACACAAACCCGATTCCTGAACCTTATTATTCCATCATAATCAAGATTGAATTTAGGAACATTTCTCACCTTCTTTTGTAACTCTACAGATTATTTCGGTGCCTCTTTAATCTTCACATGTATAGATTGTTGAAAATTCATTTGAGAAAGATACGATTTTTCCCCTTTCATTATAATTCCAAGATCCATCCTTTATAAATCCATAAATATTGGATCTTTTGTGATCCTCATCATGGATAAGCTAGCATGGTCTTGTCGACTTAATGCATATGCCACCTTGTTTGCTTTCCCAGGGTGGTAATGAATTGAGCAGTCATAATCCTTAATCAGCTCCAACCATCTTCTTTGGCGCATATTCAGCTCCTTTTGTGTGAAAATATACTTTAAAATTTTATGATTAGTATAAATGTCACACCTTTCTCCATAAATATAATGCCTCCAAATCTTTAATGCAAATATTACCGTAGATAACTCCAAATCATGAGTTGGGTAATTTTGCTCATGGATTTTCAACTGTCGTGAGGCATAAGCTATCACCATATCATTTTTCATGAGAACACACCCTAGTCCCTTCTTGGATGCATCACTGTATATCACAAACCTTTCTCCACTACAAGGTAGTGTGAGCACTGGTGCACTGGCTAACCTTCTTTTTAGATCTTCTAAATTCTCTTCACATTCCTCTGTCCAAACAAACTTTACTCTTTTTCGAGTCAACTTGGTGAGTGGGTTAGATAACCTTGAAAAATCTTTCACAAAACGTCGGTAATATCCATCCAAACCAAGAAAACTTCAGATCTAGGTTACTATTGTTGGTCTTGACCATCTTTCGATAACCTCTGTTTTTGCTGGATCCACATATATCCCCTCTTTTGAGATTATGTGACCCAAAAATGAAACTTTTTGAAGCCAAAATTCACACTTGGTAAATTTGGCATAAAGCTTCTCCTTTCTCAGGGTCTTCAATACAATTCTCAAGTGATCTTCATGTTCTTACTTTCTCTTTGAATAGAAAAGAATATCATCTATAAAGACTACTGCAAAATGATCAAGATAGTCTCTAAAGACTCTATTCACCAGATCCATGAAGATAGCAGGGGAATTAGTAAGACCAAATGGCATCACTATAAATTCATAGTGTCCATACCTTGTATGGAAAGCCGTCTTTGGTATATCATCCCTTTTGACCCTTAATTGATGATACCCTGAACGAAGATCAATCTTGGAAAAGTATTGAGCTCTGCGTTGTTGGTCAAAACATGACATACGAATAAGTCAAGGATAGATTATTTAAATGTATAAGAAACATAAAACATGACATATGAATAAGTCAAGGATAGATTCTAAGACAACATCAAATGGTGGACAAAGTCCCATAATAGATTAGGTTTAGTCTCTAATCCTACACATATCATCTCACGAGCCACAAAAATTACCCAATGTATTGGATCTCCATCTAGGTAAAACCATCATAAAATGTACACACTAATGTGTGTCATGAATGGAAATAAAAAATAAAATGTAAATGTAAGAATTACTCATGGAAGGAAATAGATTGGATAATCATGTATTATAGCATAATCAGATATCATACCATAATATTTTTCATAAAATAATGGATTAAGCAATTCTTGTTCATTTATATGAATATAAAAAAATATTATTTCATTAAAATAAGTCATAGTGAATTAAAACATAAAATGGAGCGGAGAAATAATTTTGAAAATATTGATTTTAAGTGTGGTTTTAGGAAAAAAGGTAAAGAGTCATTAAAGAGGGCAAGGGAATAATAATTTTCGTGAAAATAGTAATGAAATAAAATAATTTACATAGTAAAATGAGTGTTTTTATAAACCATGGAAGGTTAAAACATTTCATTTAGTGGCACTTGAAATGAGTCAAAGAAAATAGAGGAGTTCCTTTTAATTGATTATCTTAATGAAATAATTGATGAAGAAACCTTTAAAACATATATATCCCCATCATGGAAAGATGAATTAAGATAGGTATATATGTTTGGGATATATATATAATATATATAATAATAAAATAACAATATTCAAGTGATAAAGTGTGGTAATATAGACAAATAAAAACCCTAAATAAAATATGGTGGTTCAGAGAGATTCCTTACATCATTTTTCAGAATCATTTTTACTTTAACTTAACATCCTAAGTAATAAAATTAGATTCATTAATTACATAATTTATAACCTTTTACATCTATATTTTATTTACTGTAATTATATTATGTTCATTTACTACCATTTTATTGAGATATATTGTTTAATTTTTCTGAACCGAGGGCATTCATTTCATGGTTCCAAGGTGAGATCACTTGTTGATAATTATTTATGTTCTTGTCAAATGGGACTATAAATATAAAAGTGAAATTAAATAATATTTATTTTCTTCCATAAATTTAAATAGTCTAATATATTCATATGTGTTTTTACATAGGGATGATTCATTCATTAAAAATTTCAACATTACAAAACTAGTTCATTTAGAAAAACTTACTGACCATCATGAAATAGATTCATTTTATTTAATTAAATGATAATTAAAACATTAAAAAACATTAAATTAATTATATTATTTTTATCATCATTATATATGACCATAATAAAATTTTTATGACCCGACTTAAAGTTAGTGGAGATAAACGAAGTGCATTTTTCATGGAGGTAGTGAACCAACAATATTGTGAAAATCATTTTAATTTAAGAAAAAAATTAAGGGAGGGTAGAATATGGATATATAATTAAAAAAATACATTACAATATATTTATAATACTATATTTATTATGTCATGTTGGATTTGGGATTCAAGGATAAGGCAGAAGATGAAACTAATTTGAAATAGAAAGTTTGAGAATGTTAGCTTTTGAATGTCATATCTTGAAATACTCCTTAAGGTAATTTGGTAGTAGAATTTTATAAGAGAAAAGATTCTAGGGACATAAAGATAGAGGTGAGTATATAATTTTATATAAATTTGGAAATATCTAAGGCTTAGAAGGTGTGATGAGAAGGGGTGGTATTTATAAAGGGAGTAGAAGGGTTTTTTTTAATATTATATTCATTAGCTTATTATTTTGGCTCAACAATACCAATAGTGATGAATCTTGTGACTATAAAAAATAAATGGTGAATGTGAGTTGGAAATAATGTATTCTCACATCATATCGTATGCAATTAATCTTGAATTTAACTTATAATGTTAAATACTATATTTTAATATTATGATCAATTTTTATATTATGATCAATTTTACAACCTTTTAAAAATTTACTTATATTCTCATAAAATTATATTATCATTGTAATTAAACTTAATATTAATTTATAGAACTATTTTATGAAAATAAAATTTATTTTAAATAATTATATTTGTTATAAAAATATAAATAAAATATATATGTTTTATAAAAATACGATCACTTATATTATCATTTTTAAAGAATTTATTTACTTATATCACGATATGCCATATTTTAATTTTATAAGATACATAAATATTATTTTTATACTTCCATAGGTGAGGATATTATTATAATAGTTAGGTTAGTATTCCTAATGTCTAGGTTACTATTTTAATGGGTAGATTTATAATGGTCATATGTGTTCCCTAATTTCTATAAATACCTCATATTCCTTTCAATATTCATTCACTTATTTTCCCTCTCAGGGTTATATATATATTTTCATTCTCTAGATGAATGTTACACTACTAATATTCTACTTATTTTTTATAATATTGTTTATGAGTGTAGTTATTTTGGTTGATTGAGTATATCAAAATTTTCATATTTTATTTATCTTATTTTTTATTTTTTATCTCATTATAATATTTTAAATTATTACGGCCATGTTTATTCTCTAAATGTAATGTTCAAATTAATATAATAAAATGTTGTTGGTTCTATCATGTGGAGCATGTACATTATATAATACTATAATATTAAATATTACATATTTATATAATAAGGTAAATTCAATTGATAAAATTACATGTTGTTATAATATAAGAGTAAAAAATAGTTGAAATAACAAATCATTATGCATAATAAATAATCAGAGTATGAAAAATCAATAAACAAGAATCATGATATAAAAAATGAAATACAAGAATACATATATACATCCCAACTAGTCTTTTAGTTGGTTTACCACACATACAAAATAAATAAAAGAATATAAAAACGCAAAAGGCTTTACTTCTATCCCCTCACCTAATCTAAATAAACAAATCCCCAACGAGATACTTGTAAAGACCCGTAAATTTCAAGGAAATTTTTTTCTTAATTTTCTTTGAATTTTTCAAGAGCGCAGTTTCTGACGACGCCTGATTCCGAGGCCCGGTGTGCCCGGAATCATTTTTTGAAGTTTGGCTCGGGTACGTTCAGTGAACGGACGAGCGGGTTTTTCTAACTTTTAAACCGGTGCCCGGAATCGAATTCTGAGGGAACCGATGAAATCGCAGCGCCGATATTCGCTTAGAAACGCCTCTTCCGGAGTTGCGTTTGCTCGGTTGTAGTTTTTAATTTTCGGGCTTAAAGTTAAGAAATAAAATAATTTTTCGACAACTTTATTTTATTTCACTTAAGCCACTTGGAAGCCACTTGAAGCCACTTAAAGGCGGCTTGAACTGAGTTGAACCATATAGGATGCTATCCAGAAATATCCTACCCCCTTTGTAGGATATTTGTGAGGTGGGGCCCGCACGAGCCCCGCCGTTTCTTTCCGCTAGGAAACGCACCCGCGAAAACCCGTCTTAATGAAAGTCAACTGACGCGTTTCTTAAAATCTTAACAGACCATTTAATTGGGCGGTTTATTTCGTGAATTAAATGGGCTGTTTCTTTCGTTGAATTAATTCAATGAATTGATGGATCGTTTCTTAACCAGTTTTCAAATTCGTTGGCGTAATAATAAAATAAGGCCAACGCTCGACCTCTGGTTACTTGCGCATTGAGAAGATTTGAGAGGACCCTTGTATCTTCTTCTCCCTTGCGAAGAACGTGAAGAACGCGAAGAACGCGAAGAACGCGAAGAACGCGAAGAACGCGAAGAACGCCGAACCCGGAAATTGACGACGCTTCCGTCTGAGACGTTCTTCCCCGCTCCGATCTCCGATCACCAACCGTTGAGCTCGCCGACTCAACGCCGGATTCCGCGACGACGCGACGCCTTCCCGCGACGACGCGACGATCCCCCTCTTCCGCGACGAGCTTTTCCGCGAAGAACTCCCTCACATGACGATCAACGAGGTAGGGATTTATTTTGGGATTTACCCCCCTTTTTTATTTATTTCCGTGAACGTTCTTTAAAAATTAAAGAACCGGAAACAAAGAAACAATTTTATTTTATTAAAATTGTTGGTTCATGTGTTGAACATTTTATTTTCTTCCGTTGATTTTCTCTAACGCGGAGGGTGCGAGCCAAACGAACACGGCCCGACGACCCTCCGCGGTTCTTCGTTTTGTGCGGATTTGGCGAGCGATGATGGAACGTGCCGCAACGGATGTTTGATGATCCCGCAGTAAAGAACGGAACCTGGGAGGAACAACGGTGCAGACAAGAAGGAAAACGGGCGGCCGGAGGTGGCGGCACCCCGCGGGTGTCCAGCGCGACACCCCGCGGGTGCCGCGGGGTTGTCACGCGGCGCGTCCGGCTGTCTAGCCGACACCCCGCGGGTGCCGCGGGGGTGTCACGCGTGGCAGCGGCTTTCCCCCGCGTCGGCCGCTCGGCCGAGCCGAGCCGGACCGGCCCTGGCCGGGCCGGGCCGGGCCAACCAGGGGGGGTCGGGCCGGGTCAGCCCGGGCCCAGACCCCCCGTCTTCGGACGACTTTCGTTCAAACGCCCGTAACTTGAGCTACGGGCCTCCAAACGACTCGCCGTCAGCGGCAACACAATCCTTGGAGTGATTCGGTCGTTTCGGTTTATCGCACTCAAAGTTTCGGAATACTTTGGGTTCGGCCGGGTTGGTTCGTACACGAAACCAACCGGGCCCTCGGAGCGGAAACACTCATATCTTGAGCTACGGACGTCCGATTGACGTGCCGTTAGCTTTGTTAGTTTCCTCTTAGTGAGACGGATCTTTTGGCTCACTCCGCCCGAGGTTTGGACGCAAGTAGAGTACGGTCGGGTTGGTTTTGCCTTAAAAACCAACCGGGCCCCTGGGACGAAAAATCCAATAACTCTCAGACCGGGCGTCTGATTGACGCGCCGTCTGTTGCGTTGAGTTCCTCTTGATGAGACGGAACTTTTGGCATCCTCCGCCCGAGTTTTGGATGCAGATGGATAGTGGCCGGGTTAGATCGCACTGAAATCCAACCGGGCCCCTGGAACAGAAAAGCTAATATCTTTCAGACCAGACGTCCATTTGACGAACCGTCAGCGGCGTTGGTGATCACGTTGAAAAACGGTCCCTATAAGTATACCCTATGAGTGTTCGGGGTATAGTTGAGTTACGGCCGGATTGGTTCGCACACGAAACCAACCGGGCCCCTGGGACGAAAAGGCTAATAACTCACAGACCGGGCGTCCGATTGACGCGCCGTCTGTTGCGTTGAGACCGCTATGACGAGGTGGTCCTTTGAGATACTTCCTTGCGGGACTTTGTGATACTTGGGGTATCGACCAGTAGCTCGTGGAGCGGACCCTCCCGGAGACGAGCGGGCGGAGCACGGAGACCGTGTAGCTGACTGAGACCCGACGACTGCTGATCGAACGACAGAGGTGCGCTTGGTTGTAGCGGCACATGGGAGCGCTTGGTTGTAGCGGCAGACCCACGACAGAGGTGCGCTTGGTTGTAGCGGCACATGAGAGCGCTTGGTTGTAGCGGCAGACCCACGACAGAGGTGCGCTTGGTTGTAGCGGCACATGGGAGCGCTTGGTTGTAGCGGCAGACCCACGACAGAGGTGCGCTTGGTTGTAGCGGCACATGGGAGCGCTTGGTTGTAGCGGCAGACCCACGACAGAGGTGCGCTTGGTTGTAGCGGCACATGGGAGGGCTTGGTTGTAGCGGCAGACCCACGACAGTGGTGCGCTTGGTTGTAGCCGCACATGGGAGCGCTTGGTTGTAGCGGCAGACCCACGACAGAGGTGCGCTTGGTTGTAGCGGCACATGGGAGCGCTTGGTGGTAGCGGCTGGCCCGCATTACTCGATAGGTGGAGTACTACAGCAGTCTTAAGTTAGTGGGTAGTACCTCGGAGTTGTGACAGGACCACTGTACACTCCAGAGACGGAGCTCTTCAGCAGTTACGGTTTCGATGATGAAAATCCTGGTTTGAGCTGAGACTTTTGACCTTGTGTTTGCCTCATGATTGAGATGGGTTACTTGATAACTTAGGTATATGTATGGGCATATATCTAAGTAGAGGTTATCTGTTGAGATCTTCTTGTGGTTATCTTTGTTGGTTTTAGTGAGACCTTGAGGGTCTCAGGGTCCCTACTGAGTATCGTTATACTCACCCCTGCACGGGCTATGCCCGCATTACGTTGTGTTGGTTGCAGACGACGGACAACGTTGATCGTGGCTGAGGCTTGCAGAGCAGGACAGTACCTGGAGGTGGACCACTGGGCGGGACGTGCTCGGAGCGGACGGCGGGACCCAAGGAGCATTGGAGCTATCTGTACCCACCCTTCAGGTGGGATTTCCAGTGGACAGCTCGGTGTAGCGGCTTTTACTTTACAGTTGCTGTTTTCCCTTTCGAGTTGTACTTTACTTTCAGTTGGGTTTGTATACTGGCCCATTTACTTTTCCGCACTTCATTTGTACTCTGTTTTTACTTAGTGTTTACTTTTCCGCTTTCTTACTCTGTGGTGCTTGTTTACTTTACAAAGGCAATGCATTCCCTTTTTACCAGGATTTTCACCTTGGTGCTAGTCGCCAGCCCCTGGCCTATGGAAGGCGGGCTTGGGGTAGTCACGATACGGGCCCCGAGAACGGGTCGTGACAAATTGGTATCAGAGGTGGTCGGTTCTACCACAGACTCTGGTCTTTCTTCTATGTGAAGCAATAGTGTTTAGCGTATTGAGTGTGGTTATCGGTCCAGGGAGTCCAGTGTTGGTGCGGCGGCCGACGTATCCGTACACCAGGACCCTGACTTCTGATTTCTGACTTAATGCATGAAGACACTGATTGCGTGTGTGTTTCCAGCAGTTTTTAAAAGTCAGCTCAAACCAGGTCAGCTCACCAGGTTCTTATCGTTTGACTGTATCACGTTGTTTCTTTCAGGATGCCTCCCTGCGGACGACCATCTAGGGTTCTGAGGGTTGAGCGTGGCGACAGCCCACCCAGCGACGAGGCCTCGTTGTAGGGCCCCTTGACAGCTGAGGCACCGGAAGTACCTCTACCCGCCGAGCCACCGATGCTTCCAGCCGCTGACGATGCACGTCGCTTGAGTGCACTGCACGGGTTCCAGCGCTAGAGGCCACCCAGGTTCCGGGGAGAGACGGACCCCCAGGCGGCTGAGGATTGGCTGGAGGCTGTGGTGGGAGTTTTCAGGCTAGTGAGGATACCAGCAGATCTCATGGTAATCCTCGCAGCGAGCCTACTGTACGCAGCAGCAGGCCGATGGTGGAGTTTGATGCTCTAGGTGCATGACGAGGCATCACTTCTATGCGCAGAGGTCCAAGAGGGCCAGACCTACCGGTGGCCGACTGCACGACTCAGGCTCAGTTGTGAGGGGGAGCCGGGGTGGAGTCAGAGCCAGGCGTGCCGAGAGTGGGCAGTGTTACTCCTGTGGCGGGATTGGTCACATGGCTCGAGACTGCCCGACTCGTTTTACAGATGAGCAGAAGGCGGTAGAGGGACCTCCCAGACAGAGATTCGGCCATGGTGGTCCGTAGGGTACCGGCGGACGAGGCAGTGGAGCTGGCCGAGTAGCTGATGGTGGGAGACACTTCGAGGTGTTGCCACCACCACCACCAGGAGGTCCACCCCGACCGCAGGGAGTTGGTGGACATGGGAGAGCTCAGCTTCAGGCAGCTGAGGCCTTCGATCATGGAGCTCTGGGAGCAGTTGGACAGGAGCGGAAGTAGGGGATACGTCTTTTGTACTTCTAGTTCCTTGTTGCTATTGTGTAGCGTCCTTGTAATATGAGCTGAAATAATAAAAGGCGCTTACCTTTGTGATGTTTTCCTTCCTGTCCTCTTTTGTGTTGTTACTAAGAGGTTCCGGTTTAGACTGTTGACTTGACCCTCACTTGTGGGACATCTACTGGAGGAGACCCAGTTACCACACACTGATGCCGACAGTGTGACTCAACCCTTGAGGCGAGAGTAACGGTTGGATATCTTGGTAGTAGCGTCGAGGCCTTACGACGTCATCCTTGGTATGGATTAGTACCATCCATGTTGGGATTGACTGTATTAGGCAAAAGAATGTGGTTCATCCAGGGGATGGGACTAGATTTCTCTTATCGGCAAAGAAGAAATCTTGCATCTCTTGTGGGACCTGAGATGGTCCAGGTCATCCAAGGGCGGATGAGTATAGCTCAGAGCCGGTAGAAGCCTTATGCTGATAGGAGGCGGAGACCACTAGAGTTCGAGGATGACGACCACGCCTTCTTGCGGGTCTCACCTCGACAAGGTTTGCGGAGATTTGGCCGAGGCGGCAAGTTGTCTCCACGCTTCATCGGGCCTTTCCAGGTTCTCAGCAGGATTGGTGAGGTGGCATATCGCCTGGCTCTACCACCTCAGTTGCACCGGGTGCACGACGTCTTCCACGTATCTCAGCTGAGAAGATACGTGCACGACCCGACGCACATCTTTGACCATGGGGAGCTAGAAGTGGATGATGGGGCGACTTTTATGGAGGTCCCGGTGGGGATAGAGGATCGACAAGAGCGGGTCCTACGTGGACGATCGATTCCTCTTGTGCGCATCAGATGGAAGCACGAGAACCTCCAGGGAGCACATGGGAGCGGGAGGCTCAGATGCGTTCTCAGTACCGCCTTTGTATCCCTAGTTTGTGTTGAAGCTTTACGGGGACGTAAAGCCCTATGGTGGGAGTAATTTAAAGACCCGAAAATTTCAAGGAAATTTTTTTCTTAATTTTCTTTGGAATTTTTCAAGAGCGCAGCTTCTGACGGCGCCTGATTCCGAGGCCCGGTGTGCCCGAAATCATTTTTCGAAGTTTGGCTCGGGTACGTTCAGTGAACGGACGAGCGGGTTTTTCTAACTTTTAAACCGGTGCCCGGAATCGAATTCTGAGGGCACCGATGAAATCTCAATGCCTGTATTCTCTTAGAAACGCCTCTTCCGGAGTTGCGTTTGCTCGGGTGTGGTTTTTAATTTTCAGGCTTAAAGTTAAGAAATAAAATAATTTTTCGACAACTTTATTTTATTTCACTTAAGCCACTTGGAAGCCACTTGAAGCCACTTAAAGACGGCTTGAACTAAGTTGAACCGGATAGGATGCTATCCAGAAATATCCTACCCCCTTTGTAGGATATTTGTGAGGTGGGGCCCGCACGAGCCCCGCCGTTTCTTTCCGCTAGGAAACGCACCCGTGAAAACCCGTCTTAATGAAAGTCAACTGACGCGTTTCTTAAAATCTTAACAGACAATTTAATTGGGCGGTTTATTTCATGAATTAAATGGCCTGTTTCTTTCGTTGAATTAATTCAACGAATTGATGGATCGTTTCTTAACCAGTTTTCAAATTCGTTGGCGTAATAATAAAATAAGGCCAACGCTCGACCTCTGGTTACTTGCGCATTGAGAAGATTTGAGAGGACCCTTGTATCTTCTTCTCCCTTGCGAAGAATGCGAAGAACGCGAAGAATGCGAAGAACGCGAAGAACGCCGAACCCGGAAATCGATGACGCTTCCATCCGAGACGTTCTTCCCCGCTCCGATCTCCGATCACCGACCGTTGAGCTCGCCGACTCAACGCCGGATTCCGCGACGACGCGACGCCTTCCCGCGACGACGCGACGATCCCCCTCTTCCGAGACGAGCTTTTCCGCGAAGAACGCCCGCGCACGACGATCAACGAGGTAGGGATTTATTTTGGGATTTACCCCCCTTTTTTTATTTATTTTCGTGAACGTTCTTTAAAAATTAAAGAACCGGAATCAAAGAAACAATTTTATTTTATTAAAATTGTTGGTTCATGTGTTGAACATTTTATTTTCTTCCATTGATTTTCTCTAACGCGGAGGGTGCGGGCCAAACGAACACGGCCCGACGACCCTCCGCCGTTCTTCGTTTTGTGCGGATTTGGCGGGCGACGACAGAACGTGCCGCAACGTATGTTTGATGATCCCGCAGTAAAGAACGGAACCCGGGAGGAACAACGATGCAGACGGGAAGGAAAACGGGCCACCGGAGCGACTCCGGCGGCCCACGGAAGCCGGTGGCGGCGCCGGCGGCCGGAGGTGGCGGCACCCCGCGGGTGTCCAGCGCGACACCCCGCGGGTGCCGCGGGTGTCCAGCGCGACACCCCGCGGCACCCCGCAGGTGTCCAGGGTGACACCCCGCGGGTGCCGCGGGGTTGTCACGCGGCACCCCGCGGGTGTCCAGGGCGGCACCCCGCGGGTGTGGCGGGGTTGTCACGCGGCACGTCCGGCTGTCTGGCCGACACCCCGCGGATGCCGCGGGGGTGTCACGCGTGGCGGCGGCTTTCCCCCGCGTCAGCCGCTCGGCCGAGCCGAGCCGGACCGGCCCTGGCCGGGCCGGGCCGGGCCAACCAGGGGGGGTCGGCCCGGGCCCGGACCCCCCGTCTTCAGACGACTTTCGTTCAAACACCCGTAACTTGAGCTACGGGCCTCCAAACGACTCGCCATTAGCGGCAACACAATCCTTGGAGCGAGTCGGTCGTTTCGGTTTATCGCACTCAAAGTTTCGGAATACTTTGGGTTCGGCCGGGTTGGTTCGTACACGAAACCAACCGGGCCCTCGGAGCGGAAACACTCATATCTTGAGCTACGGACGTCCGATTGACGTGCCGTCAACTTTGTTAGTTTCCTCTTAGTGAGACGGATCTTTTGGCTCACTCCGCTCGAGGTTTGGACGCAAGTAGAGTACGGTTGGGTTGGTTTTGCCTTAAAAACCAACCGGGGCCCCTGGGACGAAAAAGCCAATAACTCTCAGGCCGGGCGTCCGATTGACGCGCCGTCTATTGCGTTGAGTTCCTCTTGATGAGACAGAACTTTTGGCATCCTCCGCCCGAGTTTTGGATGCAGATGGATAGTGACCGGGTTGGATCGCACTGAAATCCAACCGGGCCCCTCGAACGAAAAAGCTGATATCTTTCAGAACAGACGTCCGTTTGACGAACCGTCAGCGGCGTTGGTGATCACGTTGAAAAACGGTACCTATAAGTATACCCTATGAGTGTTCGGGGTATAGTTGAGTTACGGCCGGATTGGTTCGCACACGAAACTAACCGGGCCCCTGGGACGAAAAGGCTAATAACTCACAGACCGGGCGTCCGATTGACGTGCCGTCTGTTGCGTTGAGACCGCTATGACGAGGTGGTCCTTTGAGATACTTCCTTGAGGTACTTTGTGATATTTGGGGTATCGACCAGTAGCTCGTGGAGCGGACCCTCTCAGAGACGAGCGGGCGGAGCACGGAGACCGTGTAGCTGACTGAGACCCGACGACTGCTGATCGAACGACAGAGGTGCGCTTGGTTGTAGCGGCACATGGGAGCGCTTGGTTGTAGCGGCAGACCCACGACCTAGGTGCGCTTGGTTGTAGCGGCACATGGGAGTGCTTGGTTGTAACGGCAGACCCACGACAGAGGTGCGCTTGGTTGTAGCGGCACATGGGAGCGCTTGGTTGTAGCGGCAGACCCACGACAGAGGTGCGCTTGGTTGTAGCCGCACATGGGATCGCTTGGTTGTAGCGGCAGACCCACGACAGAGGTGCGCTTGGTTGTAGCGGCACATGGGAGCGCTTGGTTGTAGCGGCAGACCCACGACAGAGGTGCGCTTGGTTGTAGCGGCACATGGGAGCGCTTGGTTGTAGCGGCAGACCCACGACAGTGGTGCGCTTGGTTGTAGCGGCACATGAGAGCGCTTGGTTGTAGCGGCAGACCCATGACAGAGGTGCGCTTGGTTGTAGCGGCACATGGGAGCGCTTGGTGGTAGCGGCTGACCCGCATTACTCGATAGGTGGAGTACTACAACAGTCTTAAGATAGTGGGCAGTACCTCGGAGTTGTGACAGGACCACTGTACACTCCAGAGACGGAGCTCTTCAGCAGTTACGGTTTCGATGATGAAAATCCTGGTTTGAGCTGAGACTTTTGACCTTGGGTTTGCCTCATGATTGAGATGGGTTACTTGATAACTTAGGTATATGTATGGGCATATATCTAAGTAGAGGTTATCTATTGAGATCTTCTTGTGGTTATCTTTGTTGGTTTTAGTGAGACCTTGAGGGTCTCGGGGTCCCTACTGAGTATCATTATACTCACCCCTGCACGGGCTATGCCCGCACTACGTTGTGTTGGTTGCAGATGACGGACATCGTTGATCGTGGCTGAGGCTTGCAGAGCAGGACGATACCTGGAGGTGGACCACTGGGCGGGACGTGCTCGGAGCGGACGGCGGGACCCGAGGAGCATTGGAGCTATCTGTACCCACCCTTCAGGTGGGATTTCTAGTGGACAGCTCGGTGTAGCGGATTTTACTTTACAGTTGCTTTTTTCCCTTTCGAGTTGTACTTTACTTTCAGTTGGGTTTGTATACTGGCCCATTTACTTTTCCGCACTTCATTTGTACTCTGTTTTTACTTAGTGTTTACTTTTCCGCTTGCTTACTCTGTGGTGCTTGTTTACTTTACAAAGGCAATGCCTTCCCTTTTTACCGGGATTTTCGCCTTGGTGCTAGTCGCCAGCCCCTGGCCTATGGAAGGCGGGATTGGGGTAGTCACGGCACGGGCCCCGAGGACGGGTCGTGACAATACTCTAACATGATCATGCAACACTGGGCCTATTTATAGCCTGATCCTTTGATCAATGAGTTATGACCAGGTACCAAAGTTCTATGATATCCTGTTCAAGGTGTGAGTAAAACTCAGTAGAGAAACACTAATTACATCCTTAACATAACTAGTAAAACAATGTATTCACATGTGATATGTTTTGAGAAATAAATATAGTGAAAAATCATAATAAAATAATCACCATTAATCTTTCGGTTTTAAAGTGACACTAGGGATAAACATTCTTAATTAAACTAGTACCATATGTCTCTGATCATGATACATTTCATTAGGGGAAAACATTTCTTACCCTGATACCTCATGAATATGTATACATCACTAAGGGAATATACACCATACCCTAAGAACTCATGAATATGTATAAATTATGTGTAATTACATTATCATAGAAAGAATCATAAAAATATCACATTATAAAGTCTAATCACTAGTATAATGACCTAGTATTGACATACATATACATTACATCATTTTTGGTAGAATATTTTATACATTACACAAAACACACACCCAAAAACCGTATTAGTTTAGTGCCTTTGGAAACTTAGAACACATTATTATAATTTAGTGAAAGATCTTCAACATATCCCATAAAGATATTCCCCTTTAGTACTCCTACTAAAAAACCTTTCTTTATAACTTAATGAATAGAAACATATTAATGGGTGAGCTCAAATGCTCGGTAAGGGTAAATATGGATGATACGTAAGCATAACATGAGAATAAGGGTATAAAAACTTGATAATAACATTTGAAGATCATAAAATGCATATTAAACATCATACACATGAGTTATTTAATAAATATTTGCAGTTAATAACACATGAACCATAATATAATCAAATAACATGATCCATAAGAGTATAAAAATGGAATAAAACATGGAATTTGTGGCATAAACCAAAGCTTAGAAAATCTTATGTCAATAATATCTACCACGACATTCATAGTATGTTAGGATTGGGATAATCACCCTTTTACCTTTATTTGGATTGATATGACCTCCCATGTACCTTATAGTTTAGGGCTTAGGATGACCACCCATATCCCCTCTTTTTGTGGTCTTAGAATGACCTCTTATATACCCTTTTGTTGTAGGCATAGTATGACCTCTCGTGTACCCTCTTGTTGCGGGATTTGGATGACATCTCGTGCAAACTTTGAGATTATAGAATATTTATAATTACCCAATTAATTAGAGGGAGATATAGGTCCCACTTTTAACATAATAAAATCCATACATATTTGTTTCACAAGAGCATAAATCATTCACCATATCAAAACCCATATAAATAAATGAGTTTCATAAACACTTCATCGTAATATAACTCATGAAAAAGAAACATGTTTCATAAGTATCATCCCATAATAAACATAAAACATTAATAGAAAATATAAAAATGGTATCATTGGGTCATATCCCTAATAAATTATAATTAATAATCAAATAATTTTTTATTGAAAGGAAAATGAAATATTACTTGAAATAATTATTGAAGAAAATATCCTTTCCTTTATGAAATCCTTTTTTTAAGATCTAGGAAATTATAAATGAAATTTTTTTATTACAAAATAAATTTGTAATATAGTAAAGGATGAATCAAGGAACCAAATATTCATGATGGAAATAAAGGCTGATCATGCCATATAATTTAAAAATAACATTCCTTCCATATATTTTTGTCAGAGAAGTCACAAACAACATTATTTATAAAACGAAAAAATATTCTTTTCAAACAATTTAATAAAAAGTAAAACATGGGTAAAATTGAATTTAAATATTCATAAGAGAATATTAAAAGCATTTTTGGAATCATTTTTAGAAAATATGGGAATGTACGATAAATATTTCCTAACATATACTTAAAACGAAACAATCTCAAATATTGATGAGATTGTGACATAAACCCATACCACTTTATAATCATTTGAATCATATACCCAAAAAAATAAATAAAATTATATGGATATAAAAATACCATAATATTTTGAATAATATTCATAAAATACATTTATTCTCATTATATACACCACAAAAAAGAAAAAATTAGTGTATAAGGCATGTGTCCCACATGAATAAATGTAAGACAAAAATACCTTACATTATGTCTTGAATCTCATCTTACTCATACAAACTTCCAGTATAATAAATATATGTTTATTATAAATATATTATAGAACCAAATTATTATATATAATACCATATATTACTTTATTATGACTTTATATTAACCATTTAGTAACAATTCCATGTTAATGTTATGTTTCAGGTAATATCCGCTTTGTTTTTCGCACGTGTTTTGATTTGTTTCTATTTTGGGTATTCTTACTTATATAATAATTTCATTATATCCATAATTATAAAAATTATTTAAATATCATATATATATCCAGTATATATTTATTAATAATAATCTATAAAATATAAACTTAGAAAATGAAATACACTGTTCATGGAGACGATAGACCATACACATGCATGAATGCTGTTTCAATTTTCCGGTCACATTGAAATAAATAAGGTAAATGAAATATATATAATATATTTATAGTATAATTATTATTAAATAAATATCATATAAATTGAATAAACAAATTCTTAAGACATTTCATGTAAAATGTGAGCGAATCACATCGCTTTGAGGAGGCGGTAGTCCTCATGTCCACAAACAAAGTTATTGTATTTACAAAAAATAAAATGAATAAAGGTATGTGTATTAAATAATTTAATATGAATATATAAATCATATATATCATATAAAAAATATACTACATCATTATTACCAATCATGAAAAGTGGAAATGGAAGAACGAACGACATCGGTTTGCGAGGCGGTAGTCCACTGCACACACAAACGATGATTGTGTATCCCATTTAACAGAAGTGTGTGTGAGTGTAGGTAAAACCATTAATATAAAAAATTTTAAGTATATTTAGTATATTGAGGTTATTATATAAACATTAAATAAAAACAATTTAAGGGTTTTAAGTAATAAATAAAACAAAAATGTTCGTTGATGAACATTACCTCTTCTTCGGGTATATCATTTTTATTTTCACAGAGACTTCCTTGGTAGGATTTATTCCCAAAGTAAGAAATATATGATGAATTTAGGGAAGTTGGGAGAATATTTTTATATGGGGTTTTTAAACCAAATAGCTCTTGAAGTGTGTAGAAAAGAGAAGAAGATGTTCCCTTCTATAATAGAGGGGAGCGACACTCTTGGAATTTCTAAAAAGATTAATTTATACTAAAATAAATATCAATAAAAATACTTCTAAAATTATATTTATTCAAATATAAGATACGATAAGGTTGTAATATAATAAAAAAATATAGTATATATAATTTTTTTGTGTAATTTTAAATCTTATCATTTTAATTAATCCTTAGTTAAGCCATTTTAATTTTAAAATTAGTAACAACTTTTTCAATATTAAAAGGTTGATATTTTTACTTATAAGGTGTAATTTGATCCCTAAATGGTAAAATTATAATATTTTAGACCATATAACTACAAATTTGTCATTATTTAGTATTTTTTATGATTTTAAATTAATTTAATAAAATATTATTTTCATAAAATATCACTGGTGTCAATTTTGACACCATTCATTACATTGACTTTAAGAAAACTAATAAAGCAATATAACTTTTTAAAATTTACTTTAATACACCCCAAAAATGTAAAATTATCATAAAAAAATCTTTTAGAACCTTAATGAATTCAACTTATATTTAGTGTAACATTTTTAATATCAATTAATAGAGTTTTTCTTTAATTGAATAATTAATGGGTCATCATTTTGTAATTATTTATGATAGTTATTTCTTCACTAAAATTTAATTTTTTTAGTGATGTATATAAAAGTTTTATATTTAATAATAATATATATAATAGGGAATATATTTTATTTATATAAATATTAAAAATTTTATAGTTATTAAAAGAAAGAGTGTGACATTTTATCACTCTCTTTGATTTTAATAATATCCAAGTAATTTTCTTAAAAAATACCCATTTAAATTAATAAATTTTGAACCTTAGGTGATAAGGGTGGAATTAAAATCATCCAATAACTTTTTTGAAAAGTGATAGGGTAATTTTCTAATATTTATAATATTATATTTACCCATAATTACTCGATTTATCCTTAACCATGGTAATAAAAATTACCAAAGTTACTATTGATATTATCCAAAAATAAAAAGGAAATATTTAATAATTATTTAATTTTAGGAATCCAAATATGTAATCCATTTTTAAAAATAAAATTCAAATACTTTTTAGAAATTAATTAAAAATTAATCTCGTAGATGGGAAGAAACAATAGGTTTTTAAAGTGAGAACGTTCAAAAGATTAAAATGTTTTTATATCCAAATTAAATATAAAATTTATTAAAATGACCTAAATTAGATTAAATGATAAAAAATTATCTAATTTTACTTTAAAACAAATTAAAAATATAATTTAACACTATACATCATTTCAATGAAAAAGCTTTTTTAATTAAAATTCAGTATTTTTCACTATTCATCAAAACACGAAATTTATCAGAATAATACCAAAAAATCAACCAAAGTAAAACTTGATATAACCATTTCAAATTAGAAGTTTATTTTTATAATATAATTTACAAAATTATCAAAATATATATTTAAAACAAGAACCCCATAAAAAGGAGACAAAATTACCTTTTTAGAAATATACTTCTCTTATAAGAAAAATTGGATTTATTCTTATATGATGTCTAGAAAACACATAATATGAAAATTAAAAATTAAATTGAATATATTATATATATATTTAATTAATATAAGCTCTAAAGATTTATTTTTTATATAAAAAACAACTGTGCATATATTTTCATATAAACATTTTCTTATATTTTAAAAATAAATTTACATTCATTTATAATTAATTAGTCAAATAATTATACACACATGTGTAAACCAAAATTTCATAATTATGTTAATATTTTTCATACCCTATATTCTAATGTAAAGGCTATGATTTTCATGTTTAAATAATAATAATAAAATGATGTTTTGTAGAAACTTAGTGTTGCGTGTAATGCAAGCTAAGTCGATGTTGCATGAAATGAAAGACACAAAAGAAATAAAATTATTTAAAAAAAATATATTTCAGGAAAATATAGGGGTGTTAAATTCCACCCCCTTAAAATGAATTTTACCCTCAAAATCATTTGGGTAATCAAGGTTTTACTACTTGAAAGTTCCTTTTATAGAAACCCAAATCATAAAAACGAATACTAAAACTTACTCAAAAAAAAAGAAAGTTAGGAACTGAACTACTACTACTCAAAGTAACTCATAGTTAAGATTCCACATAGAATAACTTATGTGGAAAGTGAAAAAATTGGCATAGAAGTGAAATATAACTATCAAGTTCTAATGGATATTGATAGATAATATGGTCATTAGAAGGTTAACAACCACCAAGTCATGGATAAAATAGTTTTGAAAAAGGTCATTGATATCATCATAAATGGTGAGAATCAGATAAAATTTTATTTCAATTTCAATTGATAAAAAATAATTACTAGATTTTATCTCATAAGTCAAATCTTACTCTTTAGTTATTTCATGATCAATCTCTGTTTCATTTCCAACTCCAAGAAATGAAGTTGAAAGTTTAATTCCTATAAAACTAGTGGATCATAAGATATATAATAGGAAAACAAGTCATTGTTTATATTTCTAGTTATGATTATAAAAAATGGTTATCATAGGTTATCTGATACAAATAAATTTTCTTATGGTGAGATAATAATTTAATATCTAAAACCTCATCCTAAGTTTAATATAAACTATTACATGAATGGTTAACCTTATAACCCTTATTAAAGATGAAATTATAAAAATTTATAAATAAGGTCACTAAATTTATCAAAAATAGCTTAGAAATTATCCCATTTATATCACAATATAGATCTTGTTTGAAACATATCAGACATTTGAAAACCTTCATCATGTCTTTTATAAAACCATATTAAAAAAATGAATTATTTTTCATTCATTATATAATATATTTTATTTAAAAACAAATTCTCATGGGAATTTTGGGTTAAATCACATACCAATAGAATAAGTGATTTTCTTATCCAAGTAAATAATCACATGAAATTTCACTAACAAATGAACAATAAAATTTTCATAGGGTTCATTCATACAAAGTTAAACAATAAATTCTCAACTAAGAAAAGGAGGATAATTATTAACTAATTATCATGGTTCACTTAAACCATTGTGATAGAACATG
This sequence comes from Viscum album, assembly GCA_963277665.1. Taxonomy (NCBI): domain Eukaryota; kingdom Viridiplantae; phylum Streptophyta; class Magnoliopsida; order Santalales; family Viscaceae; genus Viscum; species Viscum album. Next base: position 772,205,486 of record OY728131.1, on the reverse strand, counting down.
CTTTTCCTTTATCCTTTTTCCTCAGAGGTATTTATAGATTTTAATCTACATTAGTCCTTTGATTGGGTAACTTGCTATCACAATGATCAAAATCCTTGAAATTGAAACACTTTATTGGGGATGGTTTATTTTGTGGATATTTATCATTATTCACTTCAATATATACCTTTTTCCAACCACTTGGGAATTCATCAACTTGATGAAATTTCTTTCCACAATTTTAACACCCTCTTGTACCATTTAGGCATTCACTTGAGTGTTTATTCCCACATTTTTGTCATACAGATACCTGAAATTTATTTCAACCATTTAATTTTTTGTGAAACATGATCTTATTTTTATTATAAAAACAAGAGGAATGGTGGGAATATCCAATTTCCATTTCTCACTTCAATTCAAATTTAATGATTTTTTCACAGTACTAAAGTCTCTTATAGACAACGCCTTTTGGAGACTTTGTTTCAGAACACTAAAGAGTCAATCCATTTTTCTTTCAGGGATAATGATTATCCCAAAAGCGTACCTTGCATGTCTTATAAAATTAGCTTCATAGGAACCAATATGTTCTTCATACCTTTTCTTAAGCTCAATGAATTACTTATCTATATTTGTTCATAGAATACGAGGGACGTACCTACTAAAAAATATCCCATACAACTCTTCCCATTATATAGATACAATTTCTTCTTATTCCCTTGTGTTCTTAATAAGAGTCCACTACTGATTGGATTAACCTTTAAAATTATAAATAACCAAAATGAATTTTTCATGTTCCAAACACTAAGGGATGAAAAATATATTTTTAGTGGTATTGAAACATTATTAATCAACAAGTGGATCATAAGACCCACTAAAAGAAGGTGGACATTGAATCATAAATAACTCAATAGAAATTTGTTCCCTCCTCTACACATTTTTAATTCCAACATGATTCATAGATTGTGTGATTATAGCAATAAGATTTTTCATTCTATATCCAATAACATTGATTTTATTAGGAGGAAAATTATTTTATTTTCCATTACATTCACTATTGAAACGATTCCTTCAGGTTTTAGCCATTAACTAAAACTAAAAAAATAATATTGTGAGAAACACTAATCATACTAGGAAAACCTCATAATCAAGGTAAATTACCTTTAATATACAATATCTTAGGTTTAATCCTAGGTTATTCATGACTGTTACCAAAATTATAAAATTATAACATATACTTATACTTATCCTTATGGATATTTCTAAGGTTTTCTGATCCTAGTTTCCAAAGGATGACTAAATTTTTTCTTTGATACCAACTATAACGACCCAAGATTGACGTACATAGACAATACATCATTTTTGTGAAATATTTCATATATTAAAAAATCAAAAACTCAAAGACCATATTAGTTTATTTACTTTGGAAAATTGGAACACATTCTTCTAATTTAGTAAAATATATTTAATATATCCCATAAAGATATTTTCCTTTAGTACACATAATAAAAAAAATTCTTTATAACCTGAGGAATGAAAAAATAAGAAAATGTGAGATAAGATTCTCTATAAGGGTAAACATGGAAGATATATAAGTATAACATGAGCATAATTGTCTAAAAACATGAGGATAACATTTTAAGATCATGCCATACATATGAAAGATCATACACACAAGTCATAGTATAAATATTGGTAGTTCATAAGATATGAACCATAAGATAATAGAAGAATATGAGTCATGAGAGTATTACAATGGATGAAACATGGAATTCAAGGCACATATTGAAGCTTAGAAAATATCATATCAATGACACCTACCAAGACTTTAATAGTATGTTAAAATTGGAATAATCACCCATGTACCTACTTCAAGATTGGGACGAACTACTATATACCTTGTAGTTTTAGGCTTAGGATGACATCTCATGTACCCTCTTGTTGTGGGATTAGGATGAAATATTGTGTACCATATTGTTGCGGTCTTAGGATAACCTTTCATGTACCCTCTTGTTGTAGGATTAGGATAACCTCTTGTCTACTCTTTGAACTCATAGAACATTTATCATTATCTAATACATCATAAAGAGATATAGGTACCACCCATAACATTATGAAAAACAAATATATGTGTTCTAAAAGAACATAAATCACTCACCATGTCAAAACCCATGTAAATAAATGAGTTTCATAAACACTTCATCATAATATATCTCATGGAAAAGAAATATGTTTCATAAGTATCATTCCATAATAAACATAAACCATTAATAGAAAGGATAAAACTGGAATCTTTGGGTCATATCCCAAGTAAATCATAAGTAATCATCAAATAATTTTGTATTTTAAGAATTTTTTTTGAAATATTACTTGAAATAATTCTTGAGGAAAAAACCCTTTCCTTTATGAAATCCATTTTTAAAGAGATTCACAATTATAAAAGGAATTTATTTATTTGAAAATAACCTTGTAATATTTTAAAGGAATATTCAAATAGATAAGGAGTCCTGATAGTGGGAAAGTACAACCATGTTGTATAATTTAAAAACACATTCCTTCTGTATTTTTTATTGGAGAAGTCACAAAGTGCATCATTTAGAAAACGACAAAAATATTCTTTTCAAAACGTTTCATAAAAAATTAAAAAATAGGTAAAAATAAATTTAAATATTCATAGGATAATATTATAAAACCTTTTTATTTTTTAGAAAACATGGATATGGAAGATAAATATTCCCCAATAAAGACTTAAAAAGAAATAATCTCTAATATTGATGAGATTGTGAAATAAACCCTTACCAATTTATAATCAGTTGAATTGTAAGACCCATTAAAGAAAAACATTATATGGATATGAAAATACCATAACATTCTGAATAATACTCATAAAATACATTAATGGGTAGTATATACACCACACAAAAGAAACAAGTAGTGTATAAGACCCGTGTCCCATAGAAATAAAAGTGAGAAAAAAAATCCCTTACTATATGTATTGAATCTCATAATACTCATAAAAACATCCTATATAATAAATATAAGTTGATTATATCTATATATTTAAAAATTAATCTTATATCTAATAAAATATATGAATTTTATATTACTTTATATTAACCGATTATTAATAATTCCATGTTAATGTTATGCATAAGGTAATATCTGTTTTGTTTTTCACATGTGTTTTGATTTGTTATATTTTTGTCCTCCTACTTATATCATTATTTCATTATATTCTAAATGATAACCATTATTTAAAAATAATATATATTCATTATATATTTATTTATAATAATATATAAAAGATATAATTATAAAATGAAATAAACCATTCATAAAGATGATAGGTTGTACGTATGCATGATTACTCTTTATATTTTATTGTCATATTGAAATAAATAAGCTAAATAAAATATATAATATAATTATAGTATAATTATTATTAAATATATATCATATAATTTCACTAAACCCATCCTTAATACATTCCACGTAAGGTGTGAACAAATCACATCCCTTTGAGGAGGTGGTAGTCCACACGTCCACAAATGAAGTTATCATATTTAAAAAATGGAATGAATAAAGGTATGTGTTATATAATAATTAAAAAATAATAAATACATAATATATATCATATAAAAATATAAATTACATAATTATTCACAACCATGAAAGGTTGAAATAGAAGAACGAACAACATAGGTTCGTGAGGCGGTAGTCTGACGTACACACGAACGATGTATCCCATTTGATGGAAGTGTGTGTGATTGTAGGTTTAAAAGTTAATCTAAAAACATATAATTATATTTAGTATACTTGGGTTATTATATAAACATGAAATAAAAATAATTTATGGGGTTTAAGGAAGAAATAAAACAAAAAAAATCACTGATGAATTTTACCACCTATTCAGGTATCACCTTTTGATTTTCACAAAAGGAATTCCTTGGTGGGATTTATTACAAAAGAAAGTCTTATAAGATAAAGGTATATAAGTTGGGAGAATATTTGGAGTGGTATTTGTTGGAACCACTTTGTGTATAGGTTTGTATTTTTTGTCAATATTTGTTAATGGAATATCAAAATGAAAGAGATCAAGAAGTACTCTAATAAAAAGGAGGAATAGAAGCTCACAATGAAGGATATCATGAAGTACTCCGATGAAGTAGAGGAGTAGTGATTCAGACGATTGTTGTGCTGATCGTAAGTTCAAAGAACATGTGTCAAAGGTGATACATTGTTTACAATAATGACGAATGCGAGGAGTAATCCATCCAAGGATGATTAAAGCAGGATGGTGTTTTTAGATGACGATCATGCAATTCCTCCTTATTGCATAAGAATCATGGGATTTGATGAAGACCATGCAATTCCTCATTATTTCATAAGAACAATGGGTTTTGATGAAGACCATGCAATTACTCATGATTGCGTGAGAACCATGCTAGAGACTTCTTGACGGATTGAATCCCATGGTTTGCATGAAGTTGATCATGACGGTTGATGAAGGAGGAAATGTGCCAATGAGTTGACTTATGAAATGGCCATGCACATCACATTGTCCTAGAAGATTATGGTACTAAAGCTGTTCCTTCAAAGAATACATATCACAATGGGGGAGTTTGTGATAAAAGCAAAAGAGTTGCTGAAGGATACAGATCACCAAGAAGAAGTGTTGTTGAGGTGATCGTGCTTGTCGACAAAGCAAACAAACGACATACAAATTTGTTGACAAAGGAGATTCAATGGTGACATGTCGAGTTCAAGAGTTGTGGTCAATGATCTATGTTTGATTCAAGAACTTTGACAGAGGAATGGATGATCTGGAGGCGGTACAAAAAGAGCGGATACAAGGTGGTGCCGTTTTCCAGTGTTTTCCAAATTTCAGGGCCTCAAAATCAACAAATGAAGAAGAGTGATTTTGGAAAAGGGACTTGCGCGCCATACTCTTTGAGAATAGGAAACTTGTGCGCCATATGTTTTTGAAGATCAAAGCATCAAAATATGGCAAAGGGATAAGGGTCGCGCAAGTTTTGGTGAGGTCACGCAGGTGAATTATGTGCCTGGAAGAGACTTGCGCGCCGACGCCTTGAATGCATTATAACTTGCACACCTATGGTTTTTCGAGATCAGAAGATCCAAATTTGGCAAAGGCAAGATGTTCGCGCAAGTTTGGATGTTGATCGCGCAAGTGCCTAGCAGGGGCCGGGACTTGCGCGCCAATGGATGACTTGCGCACCGCCGCGCAGGGGGTCCAGTTTGCCTATAAATACTGGACCACCCCTCCTCATTTCTCACGGAGCTCAAGACTTTGAGATTGTTCGTGCTCTCATTGCGCAGGTGGTTGAGCCTGGCAAGTAGGGGTTGCGCGCCGAGTGAGGGTTGCACGCCCTAGAAGATTTGGGGGAGAAAGGAAGTGTGTCGCACAAGTACTAAGTTCAAGAAGGCAGTGTCGCGCAGGTGCTTCAGTGACACTTGCGCGTCAGTTTAGACTTGCGTGCCTGAGACTTGCGCGCCGCCGGGAGACTTGTGCGCCGAGCTTGAAAAGAAGAGCCAGATATTGTTGAAGCACGTCCGCCTTTCTGGAGCTGCACAAGAGCTGAAATATTTCCTGATACTTCTGGTGCAAAGTGAGATTGAAGACGAAATCTAAATGATACATGCATGATCTCATGCATACATGGAGAACTGATTCTGACAACACCGAGTAAGCTGAGCTTCATTAAGTAAGAAATCACATCAGTGATTGTGATACAGACAAATGAAGACAAGGGGACATAGTGCATTCATTCATTGCACTAAAGAAGAAGGATTGAACTAAAAGGAGCATCAAATCTGAACCCTGATGCAAGCAATGTCTCATGCTGAATAGGAGACGAAGAACTTCAATGCACACCTATTGAAGAGACCTTCACGTCTATAAACTGAGTGAGACTTCACCAACGTCAGTGAGCCAGGGGGAGTCAACGGGAGTGACCCGAGGGACGTAGTGAGCTATCCCTGAACAATTTTAAAGGCAGTGAGCCTGGGACAGAGTGTCTGTACCCGAGCATTTGTATCTACAGCTAGTGAAGCATAGTGGATTTAGGTACGACCGACAACCTGTCGGCGTATGCTCCTTGGACGTAGCCCTTAGTGGTGAACCAAGTAAAAATAGCTGTGTCATCTCTCTGCATGTGAATGATTAATTGCTGATCATATCCATCATACAGGTTTATGTAGTTCCTACCAACGTGGGAACAAGATCCACAACTAAAAGAAGAAAAAGTTGCCACCCTGATTCACCCCTCCCCTCTCAGGGTGTCCCGGGGTCCTACAAGTGGTATCAGAGGGAGGTTAACGTATGTTGGATATTCTCCAGTAATTCTATTGAGAAGAGGATTTGAGTTTCTTTCTTTGAGTCAAAAATGAAGAGCAGTCTTGATAATGATGCAGTCATTTCTGAGCAGAAATCTATATCCACCAAGACTTTGACAAATAGGAAAAAGAAAGAGAAGAATATGATGAAGAAGTTCCCCACATCCAAAGAATATACAGTGTCTTGTTCTCCATGCCATTCCAATAATGAAGAAAAATTAGGCTTGGAAAGTATCAAGCAGGTAGCTCAGAACTCATCCAGAGGAAAGGATGATACCCCTAATTCAAGCTTTCAGGAAAAACTCTGAACATATCTGCATGATATTCCAGAAGAAAGGGTTGCTATTATTTGTAGCCTATTCCAATATATGCAGGTTGAGATCACTCGACTAGAAAGAGAATCTGAAAATATGGAAAAGGGGTTGGAAAGAAAAGTTCTGGAATGTATGAAGCTCACCAAACAGGTTAAAGTCTTTGAAGAAAATGAGGCAGTCAATAAGACTCTAAAAGAAAGGATCCATGCACTTGAAGCTGAGCTGAAGAAGAACAATGAAGTCAAGAATTTCTGTTTGGAAGAAACGTCCATTAAATTCAGGGAACTTGACTCTTTGTTACAAAACAAAGTTAAGATGCATGAAGATGAGGTTGAAAGATTGAAGAAGAATTGTGAAGAGAAGATGATCACGATTGAAGATCAGAAGATCATCCTCAATATTGTGGGTCAAAAATTGGAAGCTCAATTGACCAAGATTGAGAACACACATATTGAGACTTCACAAAAGAATGAAATGAGTGATGCTTGCACTCAATGTTCGTTGGAGGATTCTAAAGCTGAATTGCCTCCAACATGTGATAAGAAGATTATGACCACTCTTGATTATCCACATCAAGAATCAGTTGCTTCTAGTACTCAATGATCAATGGAGGATTCTATTGTCAAAATACCTCCAACAACTGATAAGAAGATCATGACTTCACTCTTTGATCTATCACAAGCAACTGAGAAAGTGAAGGTACCATCCAAACCATCTTGTACTCATATTTCTAAATACAATCCTACAATCAGTGCAGGTGGGAAGAAAAGTTCTAAACAAGTATTGATGAGGAAAGGTGAGAAGAATAAACCTACCACCATGACTAGGGTGGATAGGAAGAAAAAGGAGGAAGCTTCTTCCTCAAATAGAGCACAAAAAATTAAGCAGATGGCCCAACAACTTAATACTGAAGAAACAAAGAAGAAAAGATTTGTGGGCCAATGTTGGTACTGCAATAGATTTGGGCACTGTGCACTGGATTGTTTTTATAATCCCTTTCATGGAAAAGCACAGGGAAAGCCTATATCAAAGGGGAGGAAGACAGAGAAAAAGAAGCAACATCAGCAGGTCCAGAAGCATCTTTTTACTGCAAACAGATTTGGAATTCTTGATAACATCTGTGATGTATGCAACGACAGCGGTCACAATGCAGGCACATGTCTACAACAACATTCTTTCACTATCGAAAAGAAAAGAAGACCTCTGATGTCATCAAAGAATGAAGAAGCTACCTTGGGGAGAAATCAGAAGAATTTTGTGAACACACACTTCCCCAAGAAGATCTCAAGTAGGGAATCTGAGAAGACCCAGGATTTTAGATCCATGAAATTGAAGGGTCATTCATCCAAAAGAAACACTAAGTGGGATGAATCTCGGATGAACCCATGTGGAAGACCTAAACCAGCTGCAAAAGTTCCAAATGACATATTGGTCATCTGGCCAGAAGATTTGAAACGAATGAGGAAAATTGAAGATGAAAAGGCCAGGGCTGGTGATAAAGGAAAAGGAAAACTTTCACATGATGAAGACACGGTGCTTGAGAGATTTCAAACAAAGAGAATCACTCGTGTCAAAGAAGTTCTGTGTGAGAGATGCAAGAAGTCTGGTCACATTGAAAAAGGTTGTCTAACCTTAATACCAGAGCAAGAGGCAGTCCTTAAGAGGAGTAAGAATGTATCATTCATGATGGCTGCTAAGCAGAACAATTCTCCACACAAAGCAGAAGAGAATGTGAACAGAGCCATGCCACACCGACAGATGTCAGAACATATATTCAAATGTGCAGGCATGAAGACTGGAGTGAACAGAGGAACTTGGTTGAGAAAAGAACCTCAACCAAGAAAGTCTTCGTGATGAAGCAAGAAGGAACCACCTTATTCCTGTAATCATTTGTGTATTGTATTTGTGCTAATAATGCAGGGAATTGAAGGTGAAGCATGCTCTCAGGGGGAGAACCTGAGAAGTAGTGAATGCCATCAACTCTTGATAGCCAAGCTGAAGAAGTTTCCATCCTTAGTAGATTCTTCAATTGATATTCAAAGATTATGATGATGAAGGATCACTCTTGATGAAGATGATGAGGAGTTTTTCCCTTGAGGGGGAGAAAAATGAAGAAGCATCCATAATCACTGTTTCAATCAATATCAACTCCAGGTGGACTCAAAAGCAGTTATTCTGTGAATCTCTTGAAGAACACACCAATGGAGAAGGTCTGTCATTTCTCAATCTCTATCCCTTGGTTACTCAGATCAAATATTATTTTACAAAGGGGGAGTAACTGAATTGGTCAGTGACATAAAGAGAATGGAAGTGCCCCAAGGTCACTTATCCTGCCGATTGCACTTGAATGTTTTTGATCTATTTGCTGATGTGAGTGCAGGAGTTTCAGGTTGATTATTCTCTATCATAGTTGATCTTATTCTACCTGGAATTAAAGTGGTAAACCCTTGAAGACAAGATACATGAGTTCTCATCTCTTGTTGGTATCATGATCTGTGGATAATGGACAGCCTTGTTAACTTAATCAAATTCTCTTGTTTTCTACATCGAGCATTGCTCAAGTAGACTTAGAGTGAAATGATTAATGAAACATTGCTTAAGTGTGGATTGATACCCTCCCTACCATGTACTTTGTATTTCTTGTCAATAAGGGGGAGAGAAAGTGAAATGAACGTTTGAAAAGAAAATTTGATTGAATAGAAGATTCTCATTTTGACATTGACAGATTCATTTCAGATGATGTATAAGGTATTGACAACAAAATACAAAGGGGGAGATTGTTGGAACCACTTTGTGTATAGGTTTGTATTTGTTGTCAATAGTTTTTAATGGAATATCAAAATGAAAGAGATCAAGAAGTACTCCAATAAAATGGAGGAATAGAAGCTCACAATGAAGGATATCATGAAGTACTCCGATGAAGTAGAGGAGTAGTGATTCATACAATTGTTGTGCTGATCGTAAGTTCAAAGAACATGTGTCAAAGGTGATACATTGTTTACAACAATGAAAAATGTGAGGAGTAATCCATCCAAGGATGATTAAAGCAGGATGGTGTTTTTAGATGACGATAATGCAATTCCTCCTTATTGCATAAGAATCATGGGCTTTGATGAAGACCATGCAATTCCTCATTATTGCATAAGAACAATGGGTTTTGATGAAGACCATGCAATTACTCATGATTGCGTGAGAACCATTCTAGAGACTTCTTGACGGATTGAATCCCATGGTTTGCATGAAGTTGATCATGACGGTTGATGAAGGAGGCAATGTGTCAATGAGTTGACTTATGAAATGGCCATGCACATCACATTGTCCTAGAAGATGATGGTACTAAAGCTGTTCCTTCAAAGAATACATATCACAATGGTGGAGTTTGTGATAAAAGCAAAAGAGTTGCTGAAGGATACAGATCACCAAGAAGAAGTGTTGTTGAGGTGATCGTGCTTGTCGACAAAGCAAACAAACGACATACAAATTTGTTGACAAAGGAGATTCAATGGTGACATGTCGAGTTCAAGAGTTGTGGTCAACGATCTATGTTTGATTCAAGAACTTCGACAGAGGAATGGATGATCTGGAGGCGGTACAAAAAGAGCGGATACAAGGTGGCGCCGTTTTCTAGTGTTCGCCAAATTTCAGGGCCTCAAAATCAACAAATGAAGAAGAGTGATTTTGGCAAAGGGACTTGCGCGCCATACTCTTTGAGAATAGGAAACTTGCGCGCCATATGTTTTTTAAGATCAGAGCATCAAAATATGGCAAAGGGATAAGGGTCGCGCATGTTTTGGTAAGGTCGCGCAGGTGAATTATGTGCCTGGAAGAGACTTGCGCGCCGACGCCTTGAATGCATTATAACTTGCGCACCTATGGTTTTTCGAGATCAGAAGATCCAAATTTGGAAAAGTCAAGATGTTTGCGCAAGTTTGGATGTTGATCGCGCAAGTGCCTAGCAGGGGCCGAGACTTGCGCGCCAATGGATGACTTGCGCGCCGCCGCGCAGGGGGTCCAGTTTGCCTATAAATACTGGACCACCCCTCCTCATTTCTCATGGAGCTCAAGACTTTGAGATTGTTCGATCTCTCGTCACGCAGGTGGTTGAGCCGCGCAAGTAGGGGTTGCACGCCGAGTGAGGGTTGCGCGCCCTAGAAGATTTGGGGGAGAAAGGAAGTGTGTCGCGCAAGTATTAAGTTCAAGAAGGCAGTGTCGCGCAGGTGCTTCAGTGACACTTGCACGCCAGTTTAGACTTGCGTGCCTGAGACTTGCGCGCCGGGCTTGAAAAGAAGATCCAGATATTGTTGAAGCACATCCGCCTTTCTGGAGCTGCACAAGAGCTGAAATATTGCCTGATACTTCTGGTGCAAAGTGAGATTGAAGACGAAATATAAATGATACATGCACGATCTCATGCATACATGGAGAACTGATTCTGACAACGCCGAGTAAGCTGAGCTTCATTAAGTAAGCAATCACATCAGTGATTGTGATACAGACAAACGAAGACAAGGGGATCTAGTGCATTTATTCATTGCACTAAAGAAGAAGGATTGAACTAAAAGGAGCATCAAATCTGAACCCTGATGCAAGCAATGTCTCATGCTGAACAGGAGACGAAGAACTTCAATGAACACCTATTGAAGAGACCTTCACCTCTATAAACTGAGTGAGACTTCACCAACAGCAGTGAGCCAGGGGGAGTCAATGGGAGTGACCCGAGGGACGTAGTGAGCTATCCCTGAACAATTTTAAAGGCAGTGAGCCTGGGACAGAGTGTCTGTACCCGAAAATTTGTATCTACAGCTAGTGAAGCATAGTGGATTTAGGTACGACCGACAACCTGTCGGCGTATGCTCCTTGGACGTAGCCCTTAGTGGTGAACCAAGTAAAAATAGTTGTGTCATCTCTCTGCATGTGAATGTTTAATTGCTGATCATATCCATCATACAGGTTTATGTAGTTCCTACCAACGTGGGAACAAGATCCACAACTAAAAGAAGAAAAAGTTGCCACCCTGATTCACCCCTCCCCTCTCAGGGTGTCCCGGGGTCCTACAGTATTGGATGAAACAAATAGGTTCTAAAGTATGTAAAAAATAGAATAATAGGATACCTTTTATAAGAGAGGGGAGGGACACTCTTGGAATTTATCAAAATACTACTTTATAATAAATTACATCTCAATAAAAATAACTCCCAAATGAAATTGATTATAATATAAGATACTATAAGGTTGTAATATAATAAAAAAAATATTCTTTACAAGTTTGGTGTCATTTTAAACCTTATATTTTTAATTATCCCATAGTTAACCCATTTTAATTTTAACTTTAGTACAAAACTTTCAATTTTAAAAGGTAGATATTTTTACTTATAAGGTTTCAATTAAAATATAAATGTTAAATTTATGATATTTTAGACCATATCACGTATTATTTGTCTTTATTTATGATTTTATTTATTTTTAACTAATTTAATAAAATATTATTTTCATAAAATAACATTAGTGTCAATTTAGACGTTATTCATTACATTAGCTCTAAGAAAACTAATAGAGCATGATAAATTAGAAAAAATTCATTTAACACAACTATAAAATTTTATATTCACTTAAAAAATTTGTTTATAACCTTAATTAATTCAAATTATATATTTTTTTAATATATTTAATGTCACTTAATAGACTTTTTGATCAATTGAATAATTACTGCTTCATCATTGCATAATTATTTATGATAATTATTTATTCACTAAAAATTAAATATAAATTTTCATGATATAGATAATATTTTTATATTTAATAATAATATATATAGTCTAAAATATACTCTATTTATCCCCATATAAAAATATTATACTTATTAAAAGTAATCGTGTGACATTTTGGCACTCTCATTGATTTTAATAATACATAAGTCATTTTCATGGAAAAGTTTCTGTTACATTATTACTTTTTGAATCTTAGGTGATAAGGGTCGAATTAAAATCAAACAGTAACTTTTATACAAGTGTTTGAGTAATTTTATAATATTCATAATATTATTTTTACCCATAATTACTCGATTTACCTTTAATCGTGACAACAAAAATTACCAAAGTTACTATTCATATTGTCCAAAAATGAATGTGGTATATTTACTAAATTTCTAACTTCAGATTATAAATATGGAATCAATTTTTACAAATTTAATTCTAATAATTTTTATAAATTATTTAAAAATTAATTTCGAAGATGGTATGAAACAATGAGTTTTTAAAGTGAAAACGTTCAAAAGATTCATATGTTTTTATATCCAAATTCAATGTAAAATTGATTTCAAAGACCTAAATTAGATTAAATTATAAAAAAATTATCTAATTATACTTTTAAACCAATCAAAAATATAATTTAATACCATAAATTATTTCAATGAAAAAGCTATTTTTAATTAAAATTCATCATTTTCACTATTTATCAAAACATGAAACTTATCAGAAAAATACAAAAAAATCAAAAAATGTAAATTTTGATATCCTAATTTTAAATGAGAATTTTATTTTTTCAAAATAGAATTTATAAAAGTTTCAAAAACTAGTTTTAATATAAGTAAACCATCGAAAGGCGACATAACTTCCTTTTTAGAAAAATACTTCTTTTATGAGAAAAATTGGATTTTTTCTTATATCATGTCTAGAAAACACACAAGATGAATGTTATAAATTAAATTGAATATTATATATATATATATATATATTTAATTAATATAATCAAATAAGGGTAATTTTTTTATATAAAACATACTTGTGCATAGTTTTTTAGAAAAACATTTCCTTTTATTTTAAAAAGGATTTTACATTAATTTATAATTAACTGATAAATGATATATATATATATATATTTGTTTGTGTGTGTGTAAACCATAATTACATAATTTAGTTAATCCTATTCATACCCACCATTATAATGGTTAGGTTATAATTGTATTTTTTAAATAATATTATAAAATGATGTTTCGTATAAAATCAGTGTTGCATGTAATATAAGCTAAGACAATGTTGCATGTAATGAAAGATATCAAAGAAATAAAATTATTTAAAGAAAATATATTTCATAAAAATCTTGGTGTAACACCCTGAGTTTTTATGAACCTTTTTTTAATAAACAAGTTTTCATTGATGTCTTGCGTTTCACTAAGTCAAAAATTACTTTCTCATAACACCGACTTGGCGTGTGCTACATTCAACACCGACTTGGCATGCATTACACGCAATGCTGAGTTTCTACAAAACATCATTTTATTATTATAATTATTTAAACGTGATAGTTATAACCTAGGTGTTAAACTTAGTAATATTATTAGTAATAACTAATTTTCAAATATTTTTTTATAATTAATTTATATATATAATAAATATTGATAATGAAGAATATAATTTTTGGTAAAGTCTTTATATGTTTAAAAATACTATTTTTTCAAATGAACTACTTTTCATGTCCATCTATGAAAAATAATAAAATTAATTTTAGAAACATTTAGAAATTAAATATGATAAAATAAACTTCATTTTTTAATTTAAAAATTTGATATTATCTTAGGGTAAATTTTTGTGTGAATTTTCTGAGAAACTCCATTTTTAAATGAATAGTGAAAAATACTATATTTTATTTCAAAACTGCTTTTTGATATAATTTATTTATATAGTTAAATTATATATTAATTTGGTTTTAAAGTAGAATTATATAAATTATACATCTTTAAACCCAATTTAGTTCATTGGAATATTATTATACTGAATTTAGGTATACAATCTTAATGAATTTTTGAGCATTCTCACTTTAAAAATATGCTTTCTCGCCACATATGTGAGATTGAAATTTAACTTAATTTTTTCACTTATATGAATTAAATTTTTAAAAATGGATATACATGGTTTTAATTAGTATGATATTTATATTCTTATAATATCAACTTTATTTTTGACCCAAAATATTAGTGAAAGTGATTAAGATCAATTACAACTATTAATGTAAAATTAAGCTTAATAGGGGAATAAACATTAAAATTAAGGGACCAAATACTCTATACACTTGTCAAAAAACCATTTTACAGCCATATTTTATCCATAAAACTTTAATTATTGAGTTTGGTTGGTTTTTTATGACTTTTCTTAGGTAAAAACATGGGGATACCAAACTTGTTTTAAAAAATACCAAGTACGTCCCCTCCCTTTCCTATAAAAGGCCACCACATCTCCCCCTTCTTCACTCCTCTCAAACCACTTTTGTTTGGAAAATATCTATCCAATACAGTTTCCTAACTTCCTTACTCCTTTTATAATAAATCTATCCAAGGAAACCCTTTTGTGAAAACCTAAAGGAGTTACCCAAAGAAGAGCTAACATCCATCCTCAAACTCTTTCCTTTTATTTTATTTCTCCACCACCTAAATTATTCTTATTCCATAAACACATAATATCATTATTTAAATTAATATACTAATATATTGTTATGTTAATGGTTCTAATTTAACTTACACACACTTCCATCAAATGGGTAACTAACTTACTGTTCTTGTGTACGACGAACTATCGTCTCACAAAACGATGTTGTTCATTTTACCTTTAACACATCTTATGGTCGGGAATTATGATGGAAAATATATTTATATATGATATATATTATATTTATGATCTATTTATACTTATTTATTTATTATATAAATCCTACCTCCATGATTTCCATTTTGCGTAAAAAGAATAATTTTTTTGTGGAAGTGCAGACTACCGCCTCCTCAAAGCGTTGTGATTTGTTCATAATTTATATAGAGTGTATTAAGGACGGGTCTAGTAAAATATATGATATATATGACATAAAAATTATTCTATAATTATATTATACACAAATATACATATATTTCATTTACTTTATTTTTTTCAATATTCCATGAAAATGGAAACAACGTTCATGCATACATACAACCTACTCTCTCCATGAATGATGTATTCCTTTTCATATATCTATATGTTATAGATTATTATAATTATTTATATAATGAATATATATGATATATAATTCATGTTTTATATTATGTAAATAAGTAAATCATAATTTAATTAAGAGTATCAAGAATGAAAATTCAAAACATGTATGATAAACAAAGCAATTATTACCTAAAACGTTAATTTAATAAGGAATTGTTAATAAATGGGCAATATAAGGTCATAAGAAAATATTATATGGTATTATGTATCTTAATATGGTTATTTGATAAATTTATAATAAGATTATACTTATTATATATGAGTCTTTTATGTGTATAATGAAAGTTAAGACACAAGGTAAATAAATTTCATCCCACTTTTTTATTTCTGTGAGATACATGCCTTATTAACCACTCATTTATTTTTTATAGTGTATATAATGAACATAAATTTATTATATTATTATTATAATTAATTTTAGGGGTGTTTACATATCCATTATATGGTCTTTATTTATTCGGGTTAATGTTTCAAAAGTTACCAAATCAGTATGATAGTTTTGTCTTAATTTTCCTTTTTTGAGACACATGTTTTTTATACACCTAAATTATTTTTTGAGGTCTATATAATTCCATTTGAAATATTATATCATTAATATAATTATTTTCATGATATTTTAAGATTAATTTAATTAAATTTTTTACTTGTAAAGTATGATCTCAAGTTACCATGTGTTAAGAGTTTTTTGAAATAATCTCATCGTTTATCAGGATTGTTTATGATTATGCTTCCATTGGTGAAATATTATGATCCATATTCTACTATATTTATTTAAGATAAGTCCATGAATTAGTACCAATTTTTAACTCTTTGGTAGTTAATATAATTAATTTCTTAAGAAGAATATGACTGTATTTCTCTCTTTGGTCAGAAATCTATTTTATTTAAAAAACCATGTTTTCAAAAATATTTTTAAAAATGTTTTGAAAAATGTTTCAAAATGACATTTGAACATATTTTTAAAGAAAAAGGATTTTATAAAGGATTTATGGTTTTAAAATCTCCCTTCATAAGTTTTCAAAACTATTTTCTAAGAAAAATATTTTCAAAAATGTATTATGTTTTAAAAAGATATTTTCAATTAAGAAAGGGTATTTTCCTCATGAAATGTTTTTAAAATATATTTCAAAATTATTTCCTATATAAGATTACATCTGTTGGTGTTAATCATTATTTTATGGGAAAAAATTCAAGGTTTCCATTCATATTATTTCTCTTAATGGTTTATGTTTTGATTGAATAATGTTTATAAAAACGATTTCTCTTTCATGGGTTATATGATTTTAAAACCTAATTCTTTTCATAGGTTATGATTTTGAGGAAATGTTTATAAAAATAGTATCTTTTTTCATAGGTTATAATATGATTACATATTTATGATACCCATTTCATTTCATGGGTTATGATATTATTGATTATGATCATGTGGAATATGTATGTGTGATTTCAATATGAGATCGATGGAACCTATATCTCCCTCAAATTCATTGGGTAATTATTTATTTCTCATGAGATAGACTAAGATGGTCTTGAGAGTGAACCTTGACTACTAAGTTTTCTATGGGAGTGAACCATGACTACCAAGATAGTGTGGGGAGTGAAATCAAACTACTAATATAGTCATGAGAGTGAACCATGACTACCAAGATCGTATGTGGAGTTAACCTATACTACTAATATGGCCTTGGTTGTAATGCCTTGACTACTATTGAAATCATATTATTTGTTTACGTGTCTTCCACAATTCCATGTCTTATTACCATGTTATTATGTCATATATTATGTTCTTTATTTCTTTATGATTCATGTATTATTAACTTCCAATAATTATTCCATGATTCATGTTTATGATCTTATTATATGCATGGTATGATAATATAATGTTATGATCACATTGTCATACCCCTATAATCATGATTATGCTTACATGTCTCCCTTTTTTATCCTTATTAAGCATATGATCTCATCTCTTTTTATGTTTCCTTCCCCAAGGTATGAAGATATGTATTATGTTTGATGTTTTTAAGAAGTATTTTAGTCAAGAAAAAACTATTGACAGATAATGTAGCTCACTTATATACCATTGGTTATGTTTCCATGTTTCCAAAGGCACTGAACTAATACGGTCATTGGGTGTCAATTTTTACATTCTTTTAAGAATTAAAAAAAACTATTTAATGTTAATGTTTGAGAATATAGGGTCACTATAGTTGGTATTAGAGAAAATGTTTTGTTAACCTTTGGAATATATAATGAGAAAACCATAGTGATAAACTTAAGGGAATGTCTAAGGATAATTATAAGGATAAGAAAAAGTATAAGAGAATTTCTTAGAATCTTTGTAAAGGATAGAGCGAGTGGTTTCCATGAAATAAATCCATATCTGGATAATATAAGTGGATGTGGCTCTAAAATAGATGTACCCAGGGGTAAAAACCATGAAAAGGTGTTTCGAGTCTGACTCAGCATAACCAAGTATATGACAATAGGCCTTACTACACACCTAGCTTGACACTCTTGGGGGATATGCTTTGGGAATTCAAAAACTATTTACCAGCCATCATAAATGATTTAAATATAAGTTGGATATAAATAACCTAGGATAAACCTAAGGTTTCATAGATTAAAGAATGTGTCATAATTTAGACATCCTATAAGATATTTTTTTTGATTATGTGATTCCATATTATGATAACTATTTCTTACTCTATGATTTTGGTTTTAGTGATTGGTTAGAACCCAAAGGAACCACATTAATGGTGATTATGATGGACAATGAAACAATTTTACTACTTAGAAACCAAATGCTATGGGAGATGGAATGTGAAATATTGTTACTATGCTCACACAATTTTCTCAATATTTGAATCATGGTGTAATTAGAAATGAGAAAATTAGGGAACAACATTATATCGAGTCCTTCATGAGGAAACATCCACCTTCTTTCAACAAGTCTCCTGATCCACTTGTTGCTGAAAAATGGATCAGTGCCACTAAAAATATATTCTCTGTTCTCCATTGCTCATAGCATAATAAATTCATTCTAGATGTTCACAAATTAGAAATCGAAGGGTACTAGTGGTGGAAACTAATAAATAATACAAGGAAACAATATGAAATTGAATCCAAAAATTGAGATGAGTTCAATAAATTATTTTTTAATAATTAAATTTTCTAGGATTATTAGTACCAAGATGGATAATAAGGTCTTTGAGTTGAAGAAAAGGTATGGAGAATCTGTCAAAACCTATGAGGCTAATTTCATGAGACTTGTGAGGTACACTTCAAGAATTATCATCCTAACCGATAGTAATATTGATATGTTCTTCAACGGATTAAAGACAATTCTTATAAGGGTATTGTCCATAAAACACTTTAGTAACTACAAAGATATTTTAAATTATGTAATGAAGGTTGAAATGGAGGTTGGAGTCACATATCAATCCCATGTTTTTGACAAGAAAAGAAAGATGGAGTTTAAAGGAAAATATAAAAATGATGAAGAGAAGAATATGAGATTTCATTTATGCTCTAAGTGTGGGAGGAAGTATGGAGGAAAGTTACTTAAAGGGTATAATAAAGGTTTTAAGTGTGTAAGGGAAGGCCATCAGGCATTGTATTTCTGAATTAAGGGGAAGAATTTAGATAAAGGTGTGAATGCAGAAAAAGATACATAGAATGGACCTCCAATGCTTCAGTACTACAAGTGTAAGGAGAATAGGCATTATGATAACCAATTCCCAAACCCAAGGTCTGGTGATTATGATCAACATTAAAAACCTCTTAAGACGAGGGAAAAAGGGAAATATCCTGCCATCGCTATTTCTGATAAGGGGTGAAATAATGATATGGTTAAAGGTATAATTTCCATTCACTCGAGAACTGCTAATGTCTTATTGGATTCTAGATCTACCCACTCTTTCATATCTAAATAATTTTCTAAGGGTGTTAATATTCCACAAAAATTATTAGATATTGAATTATTAGTGTAAAATCTTAATGGTATAGTGATCTCATCCCAAGTCTATGATTCCTATATGGTTGATGTTTGTGGGAATGTTATTCTTGAAAAATATTTTCATTCTCACTTTGGTTGAATTTTATGTCATCTTAGGCATGGATTATATTTCTCTACATAAATCCCACATCAATTATCAAGGAGGGAAAGTTAAATTTTATATTTCAAACCAACCTATGACTATATATCAATGTGATGATACACACAAACTTACTATGGATATTAGAACCAGTGTATGGGTCTTAATTACCATTCATAAGGGTTTCTTATTGATCACATAACGATTCACTATTCAATTCCACCCTTACACCGCTGTTTTAAACTAGTTTTGTAATGAATATTCAAAATATAATAATAAATTTAAATTCAGGTTTTATTCAATGAATTAATGTTTATCACTTTTAAAAAGGTCAATTATACTTTTATTGATATTTTCATTGTAGGTGGACGTGATTTGGAGGCCCGGAGATCATCCCGAAGAAAAGAAGGGCCAAACTGCATGGCATCCCATGGACACCTGTCCACTGTTTTGAATAGTAAGAAAATTATGTGCATCCAAATGGGTTGAAAATTTGTAGGTATCTCCAAAATATCATGGGATACAACTCGTATTAAGAAACCCAAGACGAATTCAGACATCTGGTGGCCCATACAAACCATTCTATCCAGGGAATAGAATCTTCCTGAATTCAAAAGTTTATTTCGGTCTTTTGACTATATCTCTGAATACAGTTTTCTAATAGCCACCAAATTCAACAGGGAGATATTAAAAAGTCCTTCCAACAAATATTCTCTTTTTTTGAGTCATGATATAGCTTCCTACTATTCCAAAACTGAGACCCAATTGGTATCTCAAAAGCAGGGTGCCCAAAACCATGTCCCATTTTGGCTATAAAAAGGAACCATGGGAACCTCATTTGTAAGTTCATCCAAGAAGTGATGATATTACATTTTGAAGTCCTATAGGATTATCCTCCTCATCCTTTAAGTTTTGGAGTCCCCTATTATTATATGGGGGTCAATAATGAATAAGGAGTTCCACCCGAGCTACCTCCTCCTCCCGATGTCGAGCTAAAGAGTGGGCGTTCGTTGTGAGGGATCTATACACATGTCAAGGGAGTTCCGATTATTATTTTAGCTATTAGTTTGGATTAATTTGGGTTTGAAAACATTTATTTCCATTTATATTATATAATTACATATTTTAATTCTTGTTTTGATGCATGTGATTGAGATACTCTTAATTTCTAACCGATTAGTGTGGGGTTTTGTGTGTGTGACTTGTGTTGTTATGATTGGACATCACAAGAATTCTTTTCATACCCAACTTATTGAGATTTCAATCTTCTTTGTCAGCACTTATTCCATTCATAAGTTCTGGACATTGATAATACGATTGTTATTTCAAGGTTTGGTTCTTTAAGAAATTAAAAAAAGGCTTAGGAATTAATTGGGATTATAATTAATTTCAACCAAATATTTATTCCAAACCTAAATTAATCTCCATGAATGATGAACTTGAAAGTGTGTAGTTAACCCACAATGAACCATTTTCTATCATAATTATAAAACACCACCTTACCTTGTCAACTATTAAACTCTTTAATTAAGTTATTTGATTTCTAAAACTATTTTCAAAACCACCCCCTCTTTTAGTAATCTTTATTAAAAACACACACTCTAAACCCACCAAATCTCCTTGAGAGATGACCTAGGGTATTCCCTATATTTTAAATCAAATTTAACATCATAATCAATTTTACGTGTCATGATAGTGCGGTCAAATTTTGGCATCGTTTCTGGGGAGCGCTTCAGTTTTTAGTGTGTGTTTTTGATAATATATTTGTAAATTTTGTGAATATTTATTTACCTTTTAAATACTTTTGTATTCTGATTTATTTTTTGTGTAGGTTTGGTGCATGACGCGTTCTAATCCGAGAGATTTACCTTCTTCTGAATCTGAACCGGAGAGGATCCTATGTCAGTGACACCGAGACACAGAAGAGGACCCTTTGACGGAGGACACACCAGACAACAACACTCTTCTTGATCCTTTATCTTCTACTTCTAAAACTGTCATAAAAAATGAAATAAACTTGTATAAAATGGATGAAAATAGTAGAACACTAAAATAACTATCCTCATTTTATGTTGATATCCAACCCACATACATTCAAATGCAAGGTGAGGCACCCAATTTTGAACTAAAATATGGTTTAATTAATCTATTACCAAGATTCCATGGAATTCCTAGAGAGGATCCACACAAGCTCTTAAAATAATTTCATACCATTTATTCAAAAGTAAAACCTACTAATGTGGATGAGTAACAAGTAAAGCATATATCATTCTCATTTTTTTAATAAGACACTGAAAAATATCGGTTATACTATGTTAATTCCCCAATAAGAGGTTGGGAAGACATGAAACGCCTTTTTCTTGAAAAATATTTACCAACCTCTCGAACTGTAACAATAAGGGAAGAAATATGTGGTATACGAAAATATCAAGGGGAAACACTTCATGAATATTAGTAAATATTTAAAAGATTATGTTCAAGTTTTCCACACCACCAAAATAAGCGAACAACTTTTAATTCAGTATTTTCATAAAGGTTTAATCCCTATTGATAGAAATATGATTGATGCTTCTATAGGTGGTGAACTAGTGGATAATATCCCAATTGATGCAAGAACCTTGATTGAGAACAAGGCACAAAACACTCAACAATTCAGTACAAGGTCCAGTGTACCCATTCAAGGTGTCGATGAGGTGAAAAGTACTTAATTAATGAAGAAGGTGGACACGAAGTTTGAAGAGGTAAGTACCATTTTATGACAAATCTCTCTCTCCCAAGGGAAATATCAATCTCCTCCTCCCATACATTGTGGAATCTTCTCTTCTAACACCCACTATTCTGGCCAATGCCCCCAATTAATATGAACTTCTGAGATTTGTGAGGCAATATTTCCAGGCCGCCCCTATAACCAACCCTTTAGGCAATAACCATACTATCCATACAACTCTGGGTGGAAAGAAAACCAACCTTATAGGTAAGGGGGGTATTCAATCCAGCCTCATCAACCATGGAACCAACAAGGTTAGAGTAGTCATCCACCACCACCACCCAGAAATCCTCAACTACCCCAAAGGCCTTTCCAACTGCCCCCTCCAAAACCCAAGCCTAGCGTAGAAGATATGATGAAACAAATGGATTCCAAAAATCTCCAATTTCAACAAACCACCCAGGTAGCCATACAAGAGCTCAAAACCCAATTAGGCAAACTAGCTAGCTCGGTGGGGGGAAATTCAAAGTCACGGTTCAGATAAACTACGATCTCAACCATTATTCAACCCTATAAATAAAGGAAATTTTAGTGCCATAATCTTTAGGAGCGGAAAATAGATGAATCCTCTATTAGAGTCATCCCCACTTGAGGAAAACTCCATCCCAACCATTAAAAATGTTCCAAATGTTGAAAATCCTTATCCTAAAAAAATCCCTTATAAAGGAAAGAGTGTGTCTTTTGATGAGTCACCTAGCCCAACCATTACACTTCCATTTCCCCAAAGGTTTGCCCAACTAAGAAAAAAATAGGAAAATGAACATGATAAGGAAATATTGGAAACTTTCAAAAAAGTGCAGGTTAACATTCCTTTGATTGATGCCATGAAGCAAATTCCATGATACACCAAGTTTCTAAAGGAGATGTGTACACACCAAAGGAGACTTCAACGTGATGAGAAGGTAATCTTGGGGATAAATGTATCAGCATTGATAGAACCATCACTTCCTACCAAATACAATGATCCTAAAACCTTATCGATTCCATGCACCATAGGGGAGTATTTGTTTTCCAATGCTATTCTTGATTTATGTGCTTCTATAAATGTGATTCCTCACTCCATTTACTCTTTATTGTAGGTTGAGGAACTGAAGATCACTAGAAATATTGTTCAAATGGACAAATGGAGTAGCACACACCCTTATGGTGTGTTATAGGATGTTCTTGTGTGGGTGAAAAATTTAATTTTCTAGCTGATTTTTTTGTTCTAAAAATGGAAGATAATATGATGAATGGACATGCCCCAATTATATTGGGGATAAAATTCTTTAAAACCACCAAAACCATAATTAATGTCCATAATGGTACATTATCTATGTAATTTGGTGGTTAAATAATCCATTTCAACATCCTTGATGCCATGAATCACCCATTAGAAGAACATTCCTCTCTCTCTGTTAATTCAATTGATGTACTCCCTTCTCTTGAAAACTCTTCTTATCATTCCCTCAATACCCCTTTTGAGTTTTCATCCTGGATTAAAATTCTTGGTAATGAATCATGCATTGATTGTTGTAGTGGTCTAGAGAAATGTAATGCATGTTTGTTAATTGATGATTTATTTAACACTGAGGATCCAATGACCATCGATGATACTATTAAGATTGTAAAATCTCATTCATCATCTAAAGATGATACCATTGAGAAGTTAGATGAGATCAGTGACCTCTAACATTCACACACAATCCCATCAATAAAAATACACTTGAATTAGAACTAAAATAGCTGCCTAAAGATTTAAAATATTCATATCTTAAGAATGGAAATAAGTGGTCCATCATCATTGCTAGTTCACTCCCTCCTGAGCACGAATTGTGACTTCTTGAAATTTTGAGAGAGTATAAACAATATTTGGGATGGACACTTGATGAAAATCTTGGTATTATCACATAAATTTGTACACATAATATTTTGTTAAATGATGTGGGAAAACCTGTGAGGCAGACACAAATTCGACTGAACCCAAACCTCATAGAAGTTGTGAAAAATGAAGTAACAAAATTATTGGCTTCTGGAATCATTTACCCCATCTCTGACAGCCAATGGGTCAGTTCCATTCAATTAGTTCCTAAAAAAACTGGCCTTACAGTAATTAAAAATGAAAACAATGAATTGGTTCCAACCCATGTGCAAAATAGTTGGCGTGTTTGCATAGACTATCACCGACTAAACTAACACACTAGGAATGAACATTTCTCTTTTCCATTCATTAACCAAATACTAGAGAGGATAGAGGGTAAGCCTCAATACTATTTCCTTTATGGGTATTATGGATACTTTCAAATCCATATTTCCTCTGAGGATAATGAAAAAATGACCTTCACTCACCCCTTTGGCACATTTGCCTATAGAAGGATGCCATTTGTTCTATGCAATGCTCCATGTACTTTCCAGCGATGTATGGTTAGTATTTTTTCAGATTACTTGGAGAATTTCATGAAAGTATTTAGGGATGATTTCACTATTTATGGATATTATTTTGATGAATGTTTAAGTAGTATTGCTTTATTCCTACATCACTGTATTGAAAGAATATCGTATTAAATTATGAGAAATGCCATTTCATGGTGCAACAAGGTATAGTTTTGAGACATGTCATTTCTGGGGATGGTATCCAAGTAGATAAATCAAAAGTGGATTTCATTTTTTCCCTACCATTCCCCAAACATGCATGGGATGTGCGATATTTCCTAGGTCATGCTGAATTTTATCGCCGTTTCATTCATGAATTTAGTAAAATTGCACTCCCCCTCTCCCGATTACTCCAAAAAGAAAAAGAATTGGTTTTTGTTAAAGAATGTGAGGAATATTTTAATAAGTTAAAATGGAGTCTCACGTCACCTACAGTAATCCAACCACCTCAGCGGTATTTACCAATTGAGATCATGTGTGACGCATCTAACTATACAGTTGGGGTAGTCCTCTCACAAAGGGTCGATCGAGCTCCACATGTCATCGCCTATTCCTCACATAATTTGGACCCTACCTAAGAAAACTACACCACAACTGAAAAATAATTCTTTTCCATTGTGTTTGCCTTAGAAAAATTCAGGTTATAACTTTTGGGGTCCAAAGTCATTGTGTTCTTAGACCATGTAGCCCTCTAGTATCTTCTTAAGAAAATAGAATCCAAACCATGTCTCATTTGCTAGATGCTCCTCCTTTAGGAATTCAATTTAGAAATTATAGATAAAAAAGAAGCAGAGAATGTGGTGGTTGACCATATCAGTAGGATTCAACAATCCTTGAACATTGAATCATACCCCTATATTCCTATAAATTATATGTTTCCCGATGAGAAATTGTACGGAGTGCAAGATTCTATTCCTTAGTATGATGAAATTGTAAATTATTTGGTAGCATCTTGAATTTCTATTGATTTCAATAAAAACCAAGACAGTTGGCTAAAACATGAGTCTCTTTGGTACATTTGGGATGAAAACTACCTATGTCACACATGTAGTGATCAAGTCCTTAGGTATCATGTCCCCGATAGCAAGTTTCAATCTGTCCTTAGATTCTGCCACACTCTTGCTTGGTGGGGCCACTTTTGTCCCCAATGGACTGTTCACAAAATTATTGATTCTGGCCTCTTTTTTCCAACACTTTTTTGGGATGCCCATGATTTTTGTAAATATTTTTCTCATTTTCAAAGAATGGGTAATGTCTCTAAAATAAATTAAATTCCCCAAAAACCATTGCTCTTTCATTACATTTTTGATGTTTGGGGTATTGAAATTATGAAGACATTTCCCAATTACTATGGCTACTTGGACATCCTTCTGGATGTTAATTATGTGTAAAAATGGGTAGAGGCATGGGCTACAAGGACTGAAGATTATAAGGTAGTTTTAGAGTTTTTGAGTACCCAAATTTTATGTAGGTTTGGCTTACCTAGATTCATTATCAGTGAAAAGGGTTCTCATTTCTAAAACAGAAAAATGCAATCACTTTTGCATCAGTATGGGGTCGTTCATAGAGTTTCTACTGCATATCACCACAAAACAGTGGTCAAGCAATGGTGTCAATTAGAGAGTTAAAACATATTCTTGAAAAAACTTTTCAACCCAATAGAAAATATTGGAGCCTTTGAATTGATAATTCATTATGGGCCTACCGTATTGCTTTCAAAACTCCCATTGTAATGTAACCCTATCGGCTTGTGTTTTGAAAGAGTTTTCACCTTCCTGTTGATATAGAGCATCGGGACTACTGGGCCCTCAAACAATGCAACTCTAATCTTTCTAGTGCAGGTTCTCAAAGGAAGATGCAAATTCAGAAGATGGTGGAAATGAGAAGAGATGCATATGAGAACTCTAGGATTTATAAGGAGCGTACCAAGTCATCCCACGACTATCTTATACTTCATCATCAGTTTCACATTGGGCAGAAGGTCCTCTTTTATAATTCAAGGCTAAAGTTTCATCCACGTTCAAAATTAAGAAATCAAGAAAACCTTTACTATCAATGGGAAGTGACTGAAGCACTTCCACGAAGCCCTTCTGGAGTTCCCAATAGAAGAAATCCATGTTAAATAAGCAACATACTAGTGAAACACACTACGTTTTATCCTTCCTTATCACATTCTCAATTATTATAGTGAGGACACTGCACATTCTAGGTGTGGGGGGATGGGTACATTCCTAGGTTAGTTAGGAATTTTCATCATCTTTTTTTCTTTCTTATCTTTTTCGCCTTCTTTATGGTATTTTCACTTTTCCCCATCTTTCTGGGTTAATTAGGATTTTCATTATCTTTATTATTTCTTCTCTTTTTTTCCTTCTTTATTGTATTTTTACTTCCCCCCCATATGGTCACCAAATCATGGAACTTACTAAAAATGCATGTAGAAATTTTTGATTCCATGTTGATTTAAAATTTGATAAGAAAACTTGTCTCTATTTTGGATTGAATTTTTGTATTAATTTAACATTAGGGAATGATTTTTAGTGAATTGTTTTTTTTCAATCATATAAATTGTTGGGTCACTGTGAAACATTTGAGATGATTGATGCCCCTTGAGTGAGTAGTTTTTGGGAAAACTGTGCCACTAATATCTCCACACATTTATTTTCACTAAACCACAACGTGTGAATATTTATTACTTAATATAAGGTAAATATATGTTAGGTTAATATTTTTCAGCTTTTAATGATATTTTCATATGTTTTTTCCTTATCCAATCTGTTTCATTACTGTACTAGATTGACCTATGCGTGTGTACCTAATGTTTGAATGTTTTATGCCCTAAAAAAGGGTTGTGTCTTGGGTAGGTCAAAAAACACTCCTACTCAACCTTTCATCTTGTTATAACTATTTCAATTAGTGTTATGAGGAGATCAAATAATGGCTGAGAGATGAGTATGAGAGTTTTTCCAAATGAAACTTCTAAAAAAAATAATAAATGAGGGGAGTGTTAAAATGTGAAACATATGGGGATATCTAGGTTGGGAGCTTATTGTTTTATTTTTTGGAATTCTTAAGTGAGTGGGTCTTTAAATATGATTTCAAAGTATGTAGGGCATGTTCGGTGAAAAAAAATCATTTAAAGCTGAATAATGTTAAAATAACCTATATTTATTGGATAGAAAGTGGAAATAATAGCATGGAATGGTTTTCACACACACACATGGAGAGTTAGTGGAATGGTTGTATTTTTAATTCCTTGACCAATTTGGTTTCATGAATCTCTTTGAATTTCATTATGATATGATTTATGAGACATCTTTTTCCATTTTCATTAGGAATAACTCCTTGGTGTGGTTCGTGCATTGATCACATTAATTTAATGAATTAAAAATTCCTTAAATGTTAAATCTTCACGATGTTGGGAATATATACATGCATCACTTTTTTTGATATTTTTATTTTCCTAGGAGTGCAAATTTTTAGGTGTGGGGGTGTGATTGTATAGCGTTTCACTATTCAATTCCACCCTTACACCGCCATTTTAAACTAGTTTTGTGATGAATATTAAAAATATAATAATAAATTGAAATTGATGTTTTATTTAATGAATTAATTTTTATCACTGTTAAAAAGGACAATTATACTTGTTTTGATATTTTCATTGAAGGTGGAGGTGATTTGGAGGCCCGGAGATCATCCTGAAGAAAAAAAGGGCCAAACTACATGGCATCCCATGCACATCTATCCACTGTTTTGAACAGTATGAAAATTATGTGAATCCAAATGGGATGAAACATTGTGGGACTTTCCAGAACATCATGGTATACAACTATTATTAAGAAACCCAAGCCTAATTCAGCCATCTAAAATCCCATCCGAACCATTCTGTCCAGGGGATAGAATCTTAACTAATTCAAAAGTTTGTTTCAGTATTTTGACCATATCTACCAATATAGTTTTCTAATGGACACAAAATTAGACAGGGAGACATTAAAGATGCTGGAAAACAACTCTTCTCTTTTCTAAAGTCGTTATATGGATTTATTCTATTTCAATACTGAGACACAATTGGTATCTCAAAAGTAGGGTGCCCAAAACCATGTCCCATTTTGGCTTTAAAAAGGCCCCATGGGCACCTCATTTGTAAGTTTAGAAAATAAGTAAATATCTTCCACTTTGAAGTCCTAGAGGAGTCTACTCCTCATCCTTGAAGTTCTATAGGCCCCTATCCTCATAGGATGATCAAGAATGAAGTAGTTCCACCCAAGCTACCTCCTCCTCCCGATGTCGAGCTAAACGGTGGGCGTTCATTGTGAAGGAGGTACACACATGTCAAGGGAGTTCTGATTCTTAATTTAGATACTCTTTTGGAGTAATTTGGGTGTGAAAACATTTATTTCCATTTATATTATATAATTATATATTTTAATTCTTGTTTTGATGCATGTGATTGAGATACTCTTAATTTCTAACCGATCAGTGTGAGGTTTTGAGTGTGTGACTTGTGTTGTTCTGATTGTACAACACAAGAATTATTTTCATACCCACCTTCATGAAATTTAAATCTGATTTGGAATCTATTATTCCATGCATAAGTTCTATACCCTGACAATATATTTGTTATGTTATGGTTTGGTTCCATAAGTAATGAAAAAAGGATTAATAATTAATCGGGATTCCAATTAATTTCAACCAAAGAATTACTAAAAACATAAATTAACATCCAAGAATGATGAAATTTAAAGTGTGTAGTGAACTCAAAATGAACCCTTTTCTATCATAATTATAAAACATCACCTTACATTGTAAACTATTATACTCTTTAATTAAGTTATTTTTTTTAAAACTATTTTAAAAACCATCCCCTATTTTAGTAATATTTATTAAAAACACACACTCTAAACCCATAAAATATTTTTAAGATACAACATAGGGTGTTTACTATACTATAAATTAACCTTAAAATCATAATCAATTTGACGTGTCATGACAGTGCAGTCATTTATCTCAAATGGTTGGGGGGATATCGACATCGATGATATGACGTTTGTTTAGGAATTTGTGGATGTATTTCCAAAAGTGTTTCCTACCCTTCCTCAAAAATGTAAAGTTGAGTTATCAATAGAAATCATACATGGTTCCACACAAATTTCAAAGACTCCCTATAGAATGGCCCCGATTGAGTTTCATTAATTGAAGAAGAAACTCCAAGAAAACATTGATAAGTGATTCATTTGGCTAAGTGTGTCACCTTGGGGTTCAACTATTATTTTTGGAAAAAATTAGGATGGATCAATGTGACTCAGCATTGATTATCAGGATTTTAACAAAGATCATGATTTAGAACAAGTGTCATCTCCCTCATACTGATGGATTTTTTAATCAACTTTTTGGAACTTAATACCTTTTCAAGATTGACCTTTGTTCTGTATATCATCAATTGGGGGTAAATAATGATGATATAACCAAGATGGTATTATGTAAAAGGTATGGAAACTATTAATATATAGTAATTCCTTTTGGTTTTACTAATTCTACTTATATCTCCATGGATTTAATTAATAGAGTCCTTAGATATTACCTTGATCATATTGTGTTAGTCTTTATAGATGATATTATTATCTATTAAAAATTCAAGTAAGAGCATAAAAACCACTTGATAATTTTATTAAAGACCCTAAGGAAGGATAAAATGTTTGAAAAAAATTGAAAAGTGTGAATTTTTCCGCAAAAGGTTTTATTTTTGTGTTATATAATCTAAATAGAGTGTATAGTTGTAGATACATCAAAGATGAAGGCTATTGAATGCTGGCCTTGACTAAACATGATGACTGAGATCCGTAGATTTCTTGGTTTATATTAATATTATCTAAGTATTATAGAGAATTTATCAATCCTATCTAATCCTCTGTTGATGTTAACTTAAAAATGTGCCCTGTTTTTCTAAAAAGATAAATATGAGGAAAATTTCAAGGAACTGAAGAGAAGGTTAGTCAACACACCTGTTCTTACATCACCATATAGTGGAGAGAGGTTTCTAATCTATAGTGATGAATCCAAGAAGAGATTGAGATGTGTTATTATGAAAAATAACATGGTTATCTATTATGACTCATGAGAGTTGAAGATTCATGAGAAAAATTACCCAACTCATGATTTTGAGTTTACAATGGTAATATTTGCATTAAAGATATGGTGGCATTATCTTTATAGAGAAAAGTGTAATATATATACCGATCATAAAAGTATGCAATATATATTCACACAGATAGAGTTGAACATTCTCTAGAGAATATGGTTATATTTGATAAAATATTATTACTGCTCAATACATTACCACCTTGAGAAAGTGAAGAAGGTGGATGATGATTTGAGTCAAAAGGATCATTCTAGATTATCTATAATGAGGATCACAAAAGATCCAATATTTATGCATTTTTAAAGGATGGATCTAGAAACCCTAATAGAAGGTAGAGAATCTTGTCTTGATTGAATTAATGTTCAACCCTCTATACAAGTGAACAATAAGTAAGAATAAAAGGAAGATGTTGAGATGAAAAATAAGGTTAGAAATTTTCCTGGGTTTAACCTTGACTAGGATAGAATGATAAGTTTCAGGAACCGTGTATCTGTTTCTTCCACACTAGATTTGAAAAAGTAATTAATAGAGGAATATCAAAGTTCTTAATTATCTATTCATCTAGAAGTACTAATATGTATAGATATTTTAAAGAATACTTCTGGTGGGATTTCATGAAGAGAGATATCTAAATGTTTGTATCTTGGTGCTTGGTTTTCCAGCAAGTTAAGGCTGAAAGAAAAAATTCTAATAGGATGCTGCATCCATTACCCATACGAGAATGGAAATGGGTGAACATCAATATGGATTTTGTTGTTGAACTACCCAAAAAATCTAATGGGTTTAATGCTATTGGGTGGTAGTCGATTGCCTTAAAAATTTAGGACACTTCATCACTATTAGAGAATTCATATATTTGGATCATATTTATAGGATATACATTAAGGAAGTGGTAAGGTTTCATAGAGTAATAAATTATATTGTATCCTATTATGATCTGAGGTTTACATTTATATTCTAGTGAAGTATTCATCAAGCACTTGATATATAATTGTGTTTCAACACATATTATCATCCTCAAATAGGTGGTCAGAATGAAAGAATAATTCAAACCCTCTATGATATATTGATATCTTGTTCACTAGATTTAAAAGGTGGTTGGGATCAACACCTTCCTTTAGTTGAGTTTTATTAGAACAATAGATTTCACTCAAGCATTCAGATGGCACCTTATGAAGCCCTTTGTGTGAAGAAACATAGAGGTCCAATGTGATGGGAGGAAGTTAGAGAAAGAAAGATATTAGGACCAGAGATTGCTAAAGAAAAGGTCAAGAAGTTACAATAATTAAACAACATATAAGGAAGCACAAATTAGAAATAAATTATACTGATAACCGGAAAAACGATCTAAAATTTGAAGTTAGTGAGAAGGTGTTTCTACAAATCTATCCCAAAAAGAAGGTTATGAGGTTTACAAAAAAGGGAAACTAATCCCTAGTTATATTAGTCCCTTTGATATTCTTGATCATATTAGAATGGTATCCTATCATTTGGAACTTCATCCAAACCTCTCTCAAGTCCATGATGTGTTCTATGTATCTCTCATGAGGAGGTACATACCTAACCCTTCACTTGTATTGAACTCATAGGTTATATCATTGGAACAAGATCACTCTTATGAGGAACAACCAGTTGAAATTATGAATTGTATAGAGAAATTTATATGTAACAAGACCACTCATCTGGTCATTGTTTTACAGGGAAATCACTAATTAGAGGAAGCTACATGGGTACTTGAGGATATGATGATGTAGAAGTATCCTCACTTGTTTTTACCCGAATGATGAATTTCGAGGGTAAAATTCATTTTAGGGGGGGGGGGGGGTAGAATGTAACACACTGAGTTTTTATGAACCTTTTTTTAAAATAAATTAGTTTCCATTATTTTCTTGAATTTAAATAATTCAAAAATTCCTTTCACATGAAACTTACTTGGCATGCGCTACACACAACACCAACTTGATGTGTTTTACATGAAACACTGAGTTTAAATGAAATATTATTATTATTATTATTATTGTTTAAATAGGATAGGTATAACCTAGATATTAAACTTAGTAATATGAAAAGTAATAACTAATTTTAAAATATTATTTATTATGATTTTAAATAAATATAACATATTGATAATGAAAAATATAATTTTTGGTAAAGTATTTATATTTTAAAAAATACTATTTTCTAAACTAAACTTCTTTTCATGTCCTTATGTTAAAATAATAAAATTAATTTTAAAAAAAATTATAAATTGAATATGATAAAAGAAAGTTATTTTCTGAATTTATAATTTTATATTATCTTAGGGTAAATTTTTGGTATTTATTTAAGAAACATAATTTTTGGGTGGATGGTAAAAAATATTAAATTTTAATTCAAAACTGATTTTTCATATAATTTATTTATATATTTAAATTATATTTTAAGTTGATTTTAAAATAAAATTAGATAAATTATAAATCTATTAACCGAAATTAGTTCATTGTAATCTTTTTATATTGAATTTAGATATAAAATCTTAATGAACTTTTGAAAATTATCACTTTAAAAACCTAATCTCTCACCACGTATATGAGATTAGCATTAAAATTAAATTATTTTATTCTGTGAGATGAAGTTAGAAAAACAGACATACACATTTAAAATTATTATGAAATTTATAGTCTAATAACATCCACTAAATTTTCTATAATATAGAATAGTGAAAGTGATTAAGATTAATTACAACAATTATGGTAAAATCAAGCTTAACAAGGAACTAAACCTTAAACATAAGGGACCAAATGACCTAGTCAGCTATCCAAAACCAATTTAGTGGATATATTTCTTCCACAATCATTCCATTATTGATTTTGGTTGTTTTTATGACTTTTTTAGGTAAAAACTTGGTAACACCTAACTTGTTTTAAAAAATACCAAGTGTGTCCCCTCCCTTCCCTATAAAAGTCCACCACCTCTTCCGCTTACTCAACCATCTCAAACAACTTATGTTTGACCACTATCTACCAAATAAACTTTAAAAAATCCCTCCCATACACATTGAAGCCTCCCTTTGGGAAGAAATCCATCCAAGGAAGTCCTTTGGTGAAAACCAATTGGAGTTACCCAAAGAAGTGGTAACCTCCTTCCTCAAGCTCCTTTATTTTATTTTATTTCTACACCAATTAAATTATTATTATTACATTAGAACATAATAGACATAATATAATTAATATACTTATTTTTTTATGTTAATGGTTCAACATCCACTTACATAAAAATTCATCTAATGGGTAACAAACTTACTGTTCTTGTGTACGAAAAACTACCACCTCATGAAATGATGTTGTTTGTTTTACCTTTACCACCTCTTATGGTTGAGAATTATAATGGAAAATATATATGATATACATGATCTATTTATAATTATTTATTTATTACATAAATACTACCTCTATGCTTTCCATTTTTTAAATATGATAAATTCGTTTGTGGAAGTGTGGACTACCACCTCTTGAAAGTGATGCGATTCGTTAACACATTACATGGAATATATTATAGATGATTTTAGAAAACTAATATGATATATATGGAACAAAATTATAGTATAATGATATTATATATAAACATATATTTTATTTAATTTCATTCTTTTAATACTCCATGAAAATGGAAACAACGTTCTTGCTTAGGTATGACCTACCATTTCCATGAATGGTGTATTCTGTATCATATATATATATATATATATATATTATAGGTTACTATAAATGTTTAAATACTGAATATAAATGATATATAAGTCATGATTTATATTCTTGAAATAATTAAATCATTATTTAAGTAAGATGATCATGAATGACAAGTCAAAACATTTACGGTTATTACCCAAAACATTACTTTACCATGGAATTATTAATAAATGGGTAATATAAGGTCATAATAAAATATTATATTTTATTATATATATTAATATGTTTCTTTGATAAATTTAAAATAAACATATAGTTATTATACTGGAGGCTTGTATGTTTATGATGAAATTCAAGAAATAAGGTAATGAAATTTCATCTCACTTTTTATTTCCATGAGATACATGCCTTATTCACCACTCATTTATTTTGTGTGGTGTATATACTAAAAATGACTATATTATATGATTATTATACTTAAATTTATGTTTATTTACTTATCCATTCTATGATATTTATTTCTTGGGTTTAATGTTTCAAAAGTTACCAAATTGGTAAGATTTTTTTTTCACAATTTTCCTTCTTTGAGACAGTTGTTTTTTATACACCTAAATTATTTTTCAAGGTTTATATACTTTCATTTTACATGTTATATCATGAATATAATTATTTTAATGATATTTTAAGTTTAATTTAATATAATTTTCTTACATGTAAAGTATGATCTCAAGTTACCATGTGGTAAGAGTTTATTGAAACAATCTCATCATTTATTAGGATTGTTTATTTATTTTTAAACAGGTTGAGGGACCAAACCTATTAATTGAAAAAAATCATGAAATACTCTTTTGAAAAATGAGGAAGAGGTAACCCATTACATAAACCATGTAAAAAATCTAATAACAACAAACTCAAAGGATGGACAATGTGGTCAATGGAAAGAAAAAGTCAGAATAGGAAGAGGAAAGAGTTTCATCACCCCCTGAATGAAAATGCAATAGTGAGAAGGGTAAAGAGAAATTTTCACCCCCTACCAAGAAGTTGCACCATTATGGAAGGAAAAAAAGGTATAACACCCCTCCCACACACATAAAATGTGACATAAAATGTGGAGGTAGGACTGGACAATAGATGCCATCACATCTATCTCTCTTTTGAGCCGCCCACCCGACAATGATTATAAAGATATCACAACATGTAAACTTGATGCAACATAACTCAAGAACAAAATAACCATGCAATATTAAAACAAGAAACTCATCCATCCAAAAGTAAGGACATTTGGCTGATGATGGGTGTCAACACACCCATCCCTCTTTCGAGGTGCCCACCCAGCAGAGCATGTAAAAAGCTTCTCGACCAACCAAATGTAATGAAACAACATCCAAAAATAATAAATACATCTACAAAAAATTAACCACAGCAGTCAACTAGTCCTAAAAACATGTATAACAAAAAAAACCTGCGAAAAAAGTTCCAAATAAGGATGATGACTCCTTTATCACATGGAATACTCTCCCATGTGCGGTAGGGTTTCTACCTTTTCTTGTCTTCAAGATGCCATCTCATTTATCCTTATTACTATGTCCTTTCATCCTTGCCTCTCCCATCTATACTCCTTTAGTATGGTGCGTTCTATAACCCTCTTCCCTCACTATTTGTGGTTCTAATCAGATTGTAAGTGTGATCACCTATTTTCTCATATCCTTCCAAATCTAGGTCCTCCGATGATATTTTAGTTGTGGGTGTTATTGGTCTCATCCCATGACCTCATGGATTATGGAAACATCTTGGTGTTAGAGCGGCATCAGGATGGGATCCTTCTTCCACAGATCTTCACAGATCTAGGAACCACTACTTTAATCATTTCTTGGGTGAGGTTTTTGAGATCCTTCATGTGAAGGCAGTCTGTTTCCAGGGGCTGGCGACTAGCACCAAGGCGTAAATCCCGGTAAAGGGAAGGAATTGCCTTTGTAAAGTAATCAAGCACCACAGAGTAAGCAAGTGGAAAAAGTAAACACTAAGTAAAAACTGGTACAACAGTAAGTGCAAAAAAGTAAATGGGCCAGAATACAAACCCAAACTGAAAGTAAATTACAACTCGAAAAGGAAAACAACAACTGAAAAGTAAAGCCGCTTCGCCGAGCTGTCCACTGGAAATTCCACCTGAAGGGTGGGTACAGATAGCTCCACTACTTCTCGGGTCCTGCCGTCCGCTCCGAGTACGTCCCGCCCAGTGGTCCACCTCCAGGTACCGTCCTGCTCTGCAAGCCTCAACCACGATCATCGC
This sequence comes from Viscum album, assembly GCA_963277665.1. Classification (NCBI taxonomy): domain Eukaryota; kingdom Viridiplantae; phylum Streptophyta; class Magnoliopsida; order Santalales; family Viscaceae; genus Viscum; species Viscum album. The sequence continues at coordinate 772,168,449 of OY728131.1, read as the reverse complement.
TATCCGTCGTCTGCAACCAACACAACGTAGTGCGGGCATAACCCGTGCAGGGGTGAGTATAAGTACTCAGTAGGGACCCCGAGACCCCCGAAGGTCTCCCAAAATCCACAAAGGATAAGCCACAAAGGAAAGATACAATCACGAATTAACAACTGACACTACTTAGGTATATGCCCATACATACACCTAAGTCATCAATTCCAATACGCTCCAACCTCCGAGCCCAAGTACAATCCAGTCCACACAGGAAAGTATACGTATTCCACACAGGAAAGAAAAACGTAATCCACACAGGATAGCACAACACAATCCACACAGGAAAGCAAACAGGATTCAGCTCATACAAGTATACTTCTTCGAAGATGATAGAGATGATCACTGATCCATCTAAGTCGTCAGACCCACAAAGGATCGATAGGTACTAACCCCCGCAAAGACCCACACAAGATCGGTAGGAAACTAACCCCCGCAAAGACCCACACAGGATCGGACCCACACAAGATCTGTAGGCGCTGGCTCACACAGAACCGCTGAGTGCTGACCCACACAGGATCGCACCCACACAGGATCGGTAGCACTGATCTACATAGGATCGCTGAGTGTTGTAGTCGTCGCCGTCGAATCCACTGAGGATCTCTGTACAGTCGTCGTCGTCATAGTCGCAGTTGCAACCAGCACTAGGGTTCCCGTACAAAACAAGCTCGTTCGAGAGGGTCCGCTCCACGAGCCGAGATGATGATACATCAACTGACACATAGTCCAGATTTGATGTATCCAAAAGTTCCGTATCATCAACAGGAACTCAACGCAACAGACGGTGCGTCAATCGGACGCCCGGTCTGAGAGTTATTGGCCTTTTCGTCCCAGGGGCCCGGTTGGTTTTTAAGGAAAAACCAATCCGACCGTACTCCACCTGTGTCCAAACCTTGGGAGGAGTATTCCAAAAGATCCGTCTCACTTAGAGGAAAACAACAAAGTCGACGGCACGTCGATCGGACGTCCGAAGCTCAAGATATGAGCATTTACGCTCCGAGGGCCCGGTTGGTTTCGTGTACGAACCAACCCGGATGAACTCAAAGTATTCCAAAACCTTGAGTTCGATATAACGAAACGATCTTCTCGTTCTAAGGATCGTGTTGCCACTGAAGGCGCATTAATCGGAGGTCCGTAGCCCGAGTTATGGGTAATTGAACCCAAACGGTTCGAAAATGGGGTTTCGGGCCCGAACCGACCTGGCCCGAGACCCCCCCGGTTGGCCCGAACCGGGTCAACCCGCCCCGGGTCCGGGTCGGCCCGGCCCGGAAGACCGGCCAGGCGCCGTTTCGGAAAGGGGGGGGGGCGCCTGCCCCCCTGTGTAACCGCAGCCCCCCCCCCCCCTCAATTAAGGGGGCCGTTTGAAGCCGGCCGGGGGAATTTATTTCCCCCGGCTCCTCCCTGCCCGGCCGGCCCGACCTGGCCAGCCGGTTCCTGCTCAACGGGACCGGTAGTGGCTGGTCCTCTTCCAGCTCCGACACCGGCGGCCCGGTCTGGCCGCCGGTCACCTTGCTCCGCCGCGGCCCGGAACCGGCCGCGACCCTTGTCGTCCGGCGTGGTGCGATGGCACTGCGCCCCTCTACCGCGACCCCGCTACGGCCGCGGCGTCTTCGGTTTTCTTCGACGCGGCGCGACGGCGTCACGTTCTTGAACTTCTTTCCACGGCGCGGCACGACGGCGCCGCGTATTTCCTTCCGCATGAAACCGCGTGGTGCGACGACATCACGCTCTCCCGTACCAACCACAAGGAACCAACACGAAAATTAAGGAGGAGGGTCGACCGTGTTTGTGCGGTCCGACCCCCCTCACGTTATTCGATAACAAAATGGTTTTTAAAATTTCACGAAGAAATTCAGGAAAGTATCACGAACAAAAGAATTAATTTCAATCCCCTACATTGGTTCAGGAATGGTGCACGTTAATCGAGCCGAGGAAGACGAGCGTCGCAGAGGTCGGGTGTCGCGGAAATCAAACGTCGATTCCGTTGTCTTCGAGGTGCGTTCGAAGAGGAAACGTCGTTGGAAGAAGATGTCGCGTTCTTCGGTGGAGATGTTCTTCGTTGAATAACGGTGTTCTTCGTCGGAGGTGTTTTTCGCGTTCTTCGTCGATGTTGAAGAAGAAGAAGACTTCCTCAAACTTAGCCCTTTCTCTCCCAAGTCTCCACCACAAGAACAACTAACACCAAAATAAAATAATCCTCTCACTTATTTTATTAACCCAACATAGGTTTTGAATTTCAAGTGTTTGAAAATTCAAAACCCACATTTAACTCACTTAAGTTTTAAACAGAAGATGTTATAAAATTAATGAGGTGATAAGTTAAGAAAACTTAAATGGGGGGGTTTAGAGGGGTTAGGAAAGTGAGGGGTTGGCTTGTGTGGGTCCCACCCAACCTTATCCTCTCAAGGTTGTTTATCACAAGTGGGTCCTACCCCCAACATCCTTACTTAGGATAAAACTACCAAGTGGGAAAATTAAAATTGTTAAATTTTTATTTTTAACTACCACAAAAATTGAAACTCACCTCGCGTAAACGCAACTCCGAAACAGGAGTTCCTAAGCAGTTACCGGCGTTGCGGTTCCATCGCTGCCCTCAGAATTCGATTTCGGGCACCGGTTCAAAAGTTAGAAATTCCCGCTCATTCGTTCACTGAACGTACCCGAGCCAAACTTCGGAAATTGATTCCGGGCACACCGGGCGTCAGAATCAAGTGCCGTCAGAAACCGCGTTCTTGTAAAATTCCAAAGAAAATTAAGAAAAAAATTCCCTTGAATTTTATGGGTCTTTACATTACTCCCACCTCAGGGCTTTACGTCCCCATAAAGATACATCAAAACTAGGGGAACAAATGAGGGTACTGAGCACGCATCTGAGCCTCCCGCTCCCAAGTGCTCTCCTAGAGGTTCCCGTGCTGCCATCTGATGCGCACTAGAGGAATCGACCGTCCACGTAGGACCCGCTCCTGTCGATCCTCGATCTCCACCGGGTCCTCCGTAAAAGGCGCCCCATCGTCAATGTCAAGCTCCCCATGGTCAATTATGTGTTTCGGGTCGTGCACGTATCTCCTCAGCTGAGATACGTGGAAGACTTCATGCACCCGATGCAACTGAGGTGGTAGAGCCAGACGATAAGCCACCTCGCCAATCCTGCTGAGGACCTGGAATGGTCCGATGAAGTGTGGAGACAACTTGCCGCCTCGTCCAAATCTCTGTAATCCTTGTTGAGGTGAGACACGCAAGAAGACGTGGTCGCCATCCTCGAACTATAGTGGCCTCCGCCTCCTATCAGCATAAGACTTCTGCCGGCTCTAAGCTGTCCTCATCTGCTCCTGGATGACCTGGACCTTCTCTGTCGTGGCCTGGACCATCTCCGGCCCCACAAGTGCTGACTCCCCAGGGTCTGTCCAGCACAAAGGAGATCTACAAGGTCGGCCGTACAATGTCTCATACGGTGTCATCCCGATGGTGGAGTGGTAGCTGTTGTTGTACACAAACTCCACCAAGGGTAGGTGGTCCTCCCAGCTATGACCAAAGTCGAGGACACATGCGCGGAGCATGTCCTCGAGAGTCTGAATGGTCCTCTCCATCTGACCATCCGTCTGAGGGTGAAAGTTTGTGCTCAGACGTAGCTGCGTCCCAAACGCCTCCTGTAATCCCTTCCATAGCCGGGAAGTAAAATGAGTATCTCGATCGAAGACGATAGATGATGGCACACCGTGAAGCCGCACAATCTCCTGAACGTAAAGTCGTCCCAAGCTCTCCACTGAGCCCTACTCTCTGATGGGTAAGAAGTGTGCCGACTTGGTGAGTCGGTCAACAATCACCCAAATGGAGCCATGACCTTTGGAAGTGCGTGGAAGTCTAGTCACGAAGTCTATAGATATGCCGTCCCACTTCCACTCCGGAACCTCCAAGGGTTGTCCAAGCCTGCTGGTATCTGGTGCTCAGCCTTCACCTGCTAGCAGGTGAGGCATCGAGAAACGAACTCTGCCACAACCTTCTTCATGCCCGACCACTAGTGCTATCGTCTGAGATCTTGGTACATCTTCGCCACTCTAGGATGTACCTACAAAGGAGAAGTGTGAAACTCTCTCAGCACCTCCTCCCGTAAAGCGACTGGTACCATGGTACGTCCTCTGAAAAGGATGTCGTGCTCTGCTCCAAAGGAGAAACCATCAGGTGCCTGTCCTGAGGATATCTGTGCACGTCGCGTCTCACAGTCGGTGTCCCCACGCTGTGCCTCTCTGACTCACTGCAGTAGTGGAGGAGTGACTGTGACAGACTGAAGGAAGGATGTCCCATCTCTATCCACAAAGGATATCTGCAAAGCGGCTAGCTGCTCTGTCACCTCCTCAAGTAACTGAATGCCCGTCCTCCTGCTGAGGGCATCGACTACTACGTTCCCCTTTCCAAGAGTATAGAATATCTCAAAGTCATAGTCCTGGAGGAACTCGAGCCATCGTCGCTGTCTCAGGTTCAGGTCCTTCTGAGAGAAGATGTACCTGAGACTCTGATGGTCAGAAAAGACTGTAAAGCGCTCACCCATCAGTTAGTGTCGCCATGTCTTCAGAGCGAAGACCACTACTGCTAACTCTAGGTCATGGGTAGCGTAGTTCTGCTCATGCGGCCTCAACTGACGTGGTCCATAGGCGATCACTGCCCGCTCCTGCATCAAGACACATCCGAGTCTGGTCCCTGATGCATCGCAGTAAACTACGTACCCTACTCCCTCCTCAGCCAACCTCAAGATAGGTGTACTGGTCAATCTCTGTCTCAGCTCTTGGAAGCTCTACTGACACCCGTCTGACCACACGAAGGGTTTCCCCTTCTTCGTCAAAGCTGAGAGTGGTGCCGCAACTATAGAGAAGTCTGGCACAAATCTCCGGTAGTATCCATCTAGTCCCAAGAAACTCCGCACCTCTGTCACGCTCCTGGGTGGCTCCCAAGCTAACACTGCCTCGATCTTCGCAGGATCCACTGCAACTCCCGCCTCAGAGATGACGTGTCCCAAGAAGTGGACCTCACATATCCAGAACTAACACTTAGAGAGCTTGACATAAAGCTGGTGCTCTCAAAGTGTGTCTAGTACAACCCGAAAGTGGTAGGCATGCTCCTCCTCAGTCGTCGAGTAAATCAGAATGTCATCGATGAAGACCATGACAAATCGACCGAGGTATGGCTGAAAGATCTTATTCATGAGGGCCATGAACACTGCTGGAGCATTGGTTACGCCGAAGGGCATAACCAAGAACTCATAGTGGCCATACCGACATCTGAATGCCGTCTTTTGTACATCCTCGTCTCGAACTCTAAGCTGATGATAGCCTGACCTGAGGTCTATCTTCGAGAACCACCGTGCTCCCTTAAGATGGTCGAAGAGGTCATTAATCCTCAGTAGCAGATACTTTTTCCTCACTATCACCTAGTTCAGGCGACGATAGTCGACATAAAGTTGTAAGCTCCCGTCCGCCTTCTTGGCGAACAATATCAGGGAAGCACAGGGTGAAACACTGGGTCGGATGAACCCCTTGCCCTGAAAATCCTCCAACTGTACCCGTAGCTCTCGAAGATCAGCGGGGGCCATCCGATACGCTGGGGTGGATATTGGGGCTGTCCCGGGGTACAGGTGAATATAAAAGTCTACCTCTATGCGAGGAGGTAGTCCTAGAACGTCGTCGGGAAAAACGTCCGCAAACTGATCCACCACTGCAGGAAAACCAGGACTCTACACGTCAACTGCTCCTAGGATGAGGCTAGCCAACTGATGAGTGATGGGCTGTCCTCTCCTCCATGGAAGTCCATCCTGTGCTGCAAAGGCTTCCTTCTCACCGGTGAAGGTGAACCTGCTCATATCGGTGCATACACATCGCACCTTGCGCCTAAAACAGTCAATCTGTGCATAGACCGTAGATAACCAATCCATGCCCAAGATGACGTCATAAGGCCTCGACACCACTACAAGAAGATCCCAGCCGAAGCTCTCGCCTCCTATAGTAAGCTCACACTGCCGGCACCAGTGCATAATCGTCGAGTCTGCTCCCGTAGGAGTCTCTAGCCGTAATGATCGAGCCAACGGCTCTGTCGGAATCTCCGAGCTCCGAACAAGGGAAGCGGCTATGAAAGAGTGACTCGCTCCTGTGTCTATAAGTACTGCAGCAAGGGTGGAATAGACACAGATAGTACCTTGAATCATCTTGGGAGCACCGTGGCTGTAGGCCTCTGCTGCCTGGAGCTGTGCCTGTCTCTGCCCGCCAGCTCCCTATGGTCAGGGTGGATCTCCTGGTGGTGGTGGTGGTAAAGCCTCAAAGCATCGCCCACCACCTGCTGCTCGGCCAGCTCCTCTGCCTCGTCCGCCTCCTCCCTGCGGACCGCCACAGTCGACCCTCTGCCTCTGCCTCAGTGGTCCCTCAACCGTCTGCTGCTCCTCGGCATGGCGGGTCGGGCAATCATGAGCCATGTGGCCCTGCCCACCGCACGAGTATCACTGTCTGCCTCTCGAAAGACTGGCTCCGCACTGTGTGCCCCGCACTGCTGAGCCAGTGTCCTGAGGTCGTCTGCATGAGAGTCTGGTTTTCCTGGACCCATGAGTCATCCGTCGACTACCTTCTGCGGAAGACTCTTCTACGTGCTGCCCTACGGTGGGTCTCGGTGCTGGTGTAGACTTAGCAAGAAAACTCTCGATCAAAAGGGCCTGCTCTAGTACTCCTGTCTGAATCGGAATGTCGAGGGAGATTAGCGATTCCCTGATCTCGTGTCTCAAACCCTGCTCAAAGGTCTGGGCCCGGAAGAATGGGTCCCGTACCATGTCAGTCGAGTAGCACGAGAGATCGGTAAATCTCGCCGAGTACTGAGCGACCGTCATGCTACCCTGCCGCAGCTGAAGAAGCTCCTGAATGCACACCGCACGGAGGGTGGATGGGACGAACTCCGAGCGGAAGAGGCTCTCAAAGTCCATCCAAAGTAGAGATGCCTCATCGTGCACCTGGAGCATCAAGATCCACCATCGGCCAGCTGCTGCGTGAAGTAGGCTCGCAGCGAGGATCACCATGAGGTCTGCTGGTGTCCTCACTAGCCTGAAAACTCGTACGACTGCCTCCAGCCAGTCCTCGGCTGCCTGGGGGTCCATCTCCCCATGGAACCTAGGTGGTCACTGGCGCTGGAACTCATGCAGTGCGCTGAGGCGACGTGCATCGTCAGCGGCTGGTGCTGGAAGTATCGGTGGCTCAGAGGGTAGAGCTACCATCGGTGCCACTGCTGACAAAGGGCCCTGCACCGAGGCCTCGTCGCTCGGTGGGCTGTTGTCACACTCGACTCTCGGAACCCTAGCTGGTTTCCGTCGTGGGGCCATCCTGAAAATGAAACAGGTGCGCCATGGTCAGAATAGTATACCTGGTGAGCTGATACAAAGTAATCACAAGAAAAATTGAAACACAGACGCAATCAATGTTTTCGTGCATTAAGTCGGAAATCAGAAGTCAGGGTCCTGGTGTACGGATATGTCGGCCGCCGCACCAACACTGGACTCCCTGGACTGATAACCACACCTAATACGCTTAACACTATTGCTTCACATAGAAGAAAGATCAGAGTCTGCGGTAGAACCGAACTCCTCTGATACCAATTTGTCACGACCCGTCCTTGGGGCCCATGCCGTGACTACCCCAAGCCCGCCTTCCATAGGCCAGGGGCTGGCGACTAGCACCAAGACGTAAATCCCGGTAAAGGGAAGGCATTTCCTTTGTAAAGTAATCAAGAACCACAGAGTAAGCAAGAGGAAAAAGTAAACACTAAGTAAAAACTGGTACAACAGTAAGTGCGGAAAAGTAAATGGGCCAGAATACAAACCCAAACTGAAAGTAAAGTACAACTCGAAAAGGAAAAAAACAACTCAAAAGTAAAGCCGCTTCGCCGAGCTGTCCACTAGAAATCCCGCCTGAAGGGTGGGTACAGATAGCTCCACTGCTCCTCGGGTCCCGCCGTCCGCTCCGAGTACGTCTCGCCCAGTGGCCCACCTCCAGGTACCGTCCTGCTCTGCAAGCCTCAACCACGATCATCGCTGTCCATCGTCTGCAACCAACACAACGTAGTGCGGGCATAGCCCGTGCATGGGTGAGTATAAGCTACTCAGTAGGGACCCCGAGACCCCTGAAGGTCTCCCAAAATCCACAAAGGATAAACCACAAAGGAAAGATACAATCACGAAGTAACAACCGAAACTGCTTAGGTATATGCCCATACATACACCTAAGTCATCAATTCCAATACGCTCCAACCTCCGAGCCCAAGTACAACCCATTCCACACAGAAAAGTATACGTATTCCACACAGGAAAGCAAAACGTAATCCACACAGGATAGCACAACAAAATCCACACAGGAAAGCAAACAAGATTCAGCTCACACAGGTATACTTCTTCGAAGATGATAGAGATGATCACTGATCCATCTAAGTCGTCGGACCCACAAAGGATCGATAGGTACTAACCCTCGCAAAGACCCACACAGGATCGGTAGAAAACTAACCCCCGCAAAGACCCACACAGGATCAGACCCACACATGATCTGTAGGCGCTGGCTCACACAGAAACGCTGAGCGCTGACCCACACAGGATCAGACTCACACAAGATCGGTAGCACTGATCCACATAGGATCGCTGAGTGCTGTAGTCATCGCCGTCAAATCCACTGAGGATCTCTGTACAGTCGTCGTTGTCACAGTAGCAGTCGCAGCCAGCACTAGGGTTCCCGCACACAGCAAGCTCGTTCGGGAGGGTCTGCTCCACGAGCCGAGAGGCTGATACATCAACTGACACATAGTCCAGAGTTGATGTATCCAAAAGTTCTGTATCGTCAACAAGAACTCAACGCAACAGACGGCGCGTCAATCGGACGCCCGGTCTGAGAGTTATTAGCCTTTTCGTCCCAGGGTCCCGGTTGGGTTTTAAGGAAAAACCAACCCGACTGTACTCCACCTGTGTCCAAACCTTGGGTGGAGTATGCCAAAAGATCCGTCTCACTTAGACGAAAATAACAAAGTCGACGGCACGTCGATCGGACGTCCGAAGCTCAAGATATGAGCGTTTCCCCTCCGAGGGCCCGGTTGGTTTCGTGTACGAACCAACCCGACCGAACTCAAAGTATTCTGAAACCTTGAGTGCGATATACCTAAACGACAATCTTGTTCTAAGGATTGTGCCGCCGCTAACGGCGTGTCGATCGGAGGTCCGTAACCCGAGTTATGGGCAATTGAACCCAAACGGTCTGAAAACGGGGTTTTAGGGCCAGACCGACCCGGCCCGAGACCCCCCGGTTGGTCCGAACCGGGTCGGCCCGGCCCGGCGGGGCGCGGCCCGGCCCGGCCTGGCAGACCGGCCAGGTGCCGTTCCGGTTGGGGACAACGCGCCCAGCGCGCTGTCTGGCTCGACCTTTGGCCGAGCCGTTTCGGCAAAGGGGTGGGGGGGCCTGCCCCCCTGTGTAACCGCAGCCCCCCCTCAATTAAGGGGGGCCGTTTGAAGCCGGCCAGTGGAATTTATTTCCCCCGGATCCTCCCTGCCCGGCCGGCCCGACTTGGCCGGCCGGTTCCTGCTCAACGGGACCGACGGTGGCCGGTCCCCTTCCAGCTCCGACACCGGCGGCCCGGTCCAGCCGCCGGTCACCTTGCTCCTTCACGGCCTGGAACCGGCAGCGACCCTTGTCGTCCGGCGTGGTGCGACGGCACCGCACCCCTCTGCCAAGGCCCCGCTCCAGCCATAGTGTCTTTGGTTTTCTTCGACGCGGCGCGACGGCGTCGCGTTCTTGAACTTCTTTCCACGGTGCGGCGCGACGGCGCCGCGTATTTCCTTCCGCATGAAACCGCGTGGTGCGACGGCACCACGCTCTCCCGTACCAACCACAAAGAACCAACACGAAAATTAAGGAGGAGGGTCGGCCGTGTTTTTGCGGTCCGACCCCCCTCGCGTTATTCGATAGCAAAATGGTTTTTCAAATTTCATGAAGAAATTCAGGAAAGTATCACGAACAAAATAATTAATTTCAATCCCCTACCTCAGTTCAGGATTGGTGCACGTTAATCGAGCCACGGAAGACGAACATCACGGAGGTCGGGCGTCGCGGAAAACGAACGTCGATTCTGTTGTCTTTGAGGTGCGTTCGAAGAGGAAATGTCATTGGAAGAAGACGTCGCGTTCTTCAGCGGAGATGTTCTTCGTTGAAGAACGGTGTTCTTCGTCGGAGGCGTTCTTCGCGTTCTTCGTCGATGTTGAAGAAGAAGAAGACTTCCTCAAACTTAGCCCTTTCTCTCCCAAGTATCCACCACAAGAACAACTAACCCCAAAATAAAATAATCCTCTCACTTATTTTATTAACCCAACATAGGTTTTTAATTTCAAGAGTTTGAAAATTCAAAACCCACATTTAACTCACTTAAGTTTTAAACATAAGATGTTATAAAATTAATGAGGTGATAAGTTAAGAAAACTTAAATGGGGGGGTTTAGAGGGGTTAGGAAAGTGAGGGGTTGGATCGTGTGTGTACCAACCAACCTTATCCTCTCAAGGTTGGTTATCACAAGTGGGTCCTACCCCCAACATCCTTACTTAGGATAAAACTTCCAAGTGGGAAAAATAAAAATTGTTAAATTTTTATTTTTAACTACCACAAAAATTAAAACTCCCCTCGCGTAAACGCAACTCCAAAATAGGAGTTCCTAAGAAAATACCGGTGCTGCGGTTCCATCGGTGCCCTCATAATTCGATTCCGGGCAACAGTTCAAAAGTTAGAAATTTCCGCTCGTTCGTTCACTGAACGTACCCGAGCCAAACTTCGGAAATTGATTCCAGGCACACCGGGCCTCAGAATCAAGTGCCGTCAGAAACCGCGTTCTTGTAAAATTCCAAAGAAAATTAAGAAAAAATTTCCCTTGAATTTTACGGGTCTTTACAGTAGTGTCTCAATAAGTGAACTCCTGGGAAGTTTCCTTATATGTTCATGCGTGATGAAAAAACATAATTAAAAAACATATGTTATCCTATGGGGGAAAATCATTTGTACAACAAGTGACCACAATGGGTAATAACCTATGGTGTTTGGGAAAGGCAACCAAGGTATTACAGGAGACCCATGATGTTAGATGATTAGGTTTATGGCCCAAGGAGTTCTGATCATGACACCAGGGTACATCCTTTGGAGGTGAGAGTATATCAGCTGTCTCTTGGTGATTTATATCAAATATACTCCACCGAGACCAATAGATATAGAGCAAAATTTTATTAAGGTATATGTTTTATGTTTTATATATTTTATTTAATTTTTATTTGATAATGACGGATAATGCATTCATGTGGGTTTCTTTCATTGTGTTGGTCATGATATGATTCTTCAAGACCCATCAATGTAATCAAAACAAATATTAAAGAGTGAACCAATATCTAGGAACTCCCATACATGAATTATGTTGAAGTGTAACTCTCTACCTAAGAGCTTCATTATTTATAAAAATAATTTCATAACATAAGATTTTAGACAATAATTTTCTTTGATAGGTTCAGATGGATGTCACGTTGGACGTGTTAAGAGAAGGTGTTCCCACAAAAATATAGGTATCAAAATTTCCTTCATCTACAAATAAACATATTTCTCTATTGATTTTGTAAAGAAAATGAATATTGTAAGGTGTCTTTGGTGATATCATAGCGTACCATATGATATGGTTAAACATCAATCATTGTATTTATCTACCTAGATCTATGATATAGGATATCATAGAATGAAATTATATATTTTTTATATTCATAACTTATGAAAGGATGATTCATTATGTACTGTTCATTATAACCCATGGTTTATTCTATGGAATAGGATGTGAAAAAATATATTATAAGTAGTGATAGATAATTCTGGTTATGGAAAACATAGGATCATAATGTAAAGCTGATACAACATATATCGTGGTTTATGACTGGCTGGGATCTCACATAATAAAAAACACATGTGTTCTTATCATAATATAAAGAACCACCAATGTAATATTAAGTAGGCCACTCACATGGTTGTTCTAAAAGTTAGAGATGAATTACCAAATATAACTAGGTGGTGTGTGAGATGCGTTGAGAGATTCCTATACCAATGTAAGAAATAATGAAATGGAAGGTCACCCATATAATATTAAAAATATTTTCCAATTACAATCACTAATGGTTTTATTTGGTTCTAATCGTGATTTACAGATAATAATGAACTTATCTATCATAAATTATGATATAAGTCTAAATTGAAGAAAATATAATAATTTTGAAAAATTTATTATGGTATGTAAATTGTTTATAAAGGTGATTAAAATTATATATAAAATAATTTTATGGGTAAATTTAATATAAAATGTTCATATTATTATTTCATATTAATTTAATAAATAAAAGGATTATTTATTTATTTATTCCTTTAGAATACTCATTTATATAAAATTTTTATATAGTTTTAATATTATGTATTCTTAAATTTATGTGATAAATTTCTTATAAAATTTCCATGAGATGATAGGTATAAAAATATAATATTTAGTTTTCATCTATCTTGACATCAGTTTATTATTAAAGTTATTAGAATGAATTTATAGGTTTAATATAAATTTTTTATATTAGGTAATATATTTATGATGAGATTGAAATCTCTCTTGATTAATGTATCCTTGGATAATATGAAATTGTTGTTAGACTTCCCACTGGCCTAGAGGCTTATCCCTTTTCAAGAAAAGTTGGGGCTAGCCATCTATAGCTCTAAGCTTACTCATGTAGGGATTTTTGATTTCATATAATTATAAACATTTATATAAAAAGTGTTTCATGTATCTTATGCATGGGTTGAATTTGGATATATGGAAATAAGTTTGGATTCTATTTTTGAGTGAGTAACACAAACTATGAGTATTATAAGGTGTTACCCATTTATATGTTTTGAACATACTAATTTAGTGGATGTAATAGGGATTCCAAAACTAAATAATTATATGCATTCATATATAAATAAGTAAAACATAAGATACTAATGATTTAATGTGATTTAATATTTATGAGTTTATAATGCATATGATGTATAATAAATAGCAAGACTTTAAAATAAAACCCCTCAAATACTAAGTGTGATATTTCTTCCAAATAAAACACATGTTAATACCTCGATCATTTAACTAGGTAGGTTCATGCTAAAGATGAGTAACCATGAATTATCTTTTTTATGGAATTGAGGAGATGAATGAACCTAATATTTAGGTAACCAAATCCCACAATGAACTTTGGGTTGCACTTAACTGGGAAATAATATGATTTGGAATGACACGAGAATAAGGTTGATTTTATATTTGTATGATGGATTTTGGAAAATAGCTATCCACTCAACTATCCAAGATTCACATGTGATATGATAGAATAATCAAATAACTAATATTTTAGAGGAACACTAAATAGGACTCAAAATATAGTGGAATATAGATATTTTCTCACTAAAGTTAATTATGTAAGGGGTTGGTAGTATTTTCATTAAATGTCCTCAATGAAAAATATAAAACATTACACTCACCCATAGACATGTCTTTGTTATAGATTATGACATACGTCATGTTTATCATTTTGAGGTCTTTTGTAGGCACCACCTATGAAATAATTATAAATTGGCATCTAAGGTTGAGAAGTGTTCTCAAATAGAATCACGCTGATTATATGCATGTGAATGATATACAAATCAATTTCTCCAATTATGACTCATGAGTATTAGATACCAGGTGTTCATCGCACATTTTTTCTAATAGAAATAGATTCATAAATAGGAGATAATTGAAGAAAGTTGATGTAGATATATGGGTTGAAAATGGGGAAATAGTTTATATATTGGTGTTTGAAACTTATGATATAAATCTATATAGTTGATTGGTTTTATAATTAGAAATTTTTTATTAAGTTTCTACCATAAAAATGTATTTTTTTATCCTTTTTGGAAATTTTATATTTTCATTAATTATTTAGGAAAAGAGTTGTTATATATATGAATGAAATGTTATATTACATTGATAATATGGTTAATTATTTATACATTTTGGATATGATTAATCATATATACATCTTTCAAAATAATAAATTCAAGGTTGATTCTAAGAACACTTTACTTCAGCATTATCAGCTTAGATATATAAATAAGGAATGAATTCAAAGACTCTATAGAGATATATATTTGGACTCAGTTTATTATGAATCTATTAACATATGAAAACATTTCTTATTAGGAAAAATTACTAAAAAAATATTTTTGTGGAAAAGGTGAAAGGATTAGTGAATTGGTATATTTAATACATACTATTGTATGTAGACTAGTGAGTACATAGGAAAGTTGTGATTATATACTATTCTTGGCCTTCACTGATGACTCTAGTAGGTATGGTTATGTGTTTATTATGAGAAACTAGTTTTAAATATTTTTAAAGTTCCAAAAGTTTCCAAATGAACTAAATAATCAGATGTATGGAAGTATTAAGATTCTATGATCAAATCAGGGTGGGTAATTCTTAAATTTGGAATCCACTTATTTAATGATTATAAAAACACCTGAAGTGAGATGAACCTAGTCATCCATTATGCTACATTAGGAAAAAATAGTATCTTTTTTACCATCCCAAGATAGGTGTGTTAAAATTTGGTACCATTATCGAGGAGCCAAGGCATATTTCACTTTATATTTCTTTTTTAGATTTTGTGAATAATTTATTTTCATTAAAAAAACTAAAACAAAATTTATTTTCCAAGATGTATTCTAATTCCAATTATTTTGCATATAGTAACTACTATCAGGTATCATAAAAAGAAAAAATTTAAAAAGAAATAAAATATTAGCTATAAGAAATTATATTAGACATTTAGGAGGTAAAAAATTAAATATAATTTTTATCAAAATAAATCCTTGAATATCAAGTGTTTTATTTAGAGAAACAAGAACCAAAACCAGTGGAGGAATAAGTATCACACGTAATTTTCCAAGTTATAGATTTGAAGGAGGTTGAGATTGAATTTCTTGAATAACTACTACTAGATCTAAGTCATCCATTTATATAATATATTCATTAAGACAATGTTCCTAATGATACACTAATAAGAGATCAATAATATTTGTATAAATTTTGTATTTAATTATTATGTATTAACATGTAACTTAACCCCCACCCTATTTGAAAAAACAATACCACTATATCTTTATCTAAGTTTATAAGAAGAAACTACATAATTGGGGTAATTTCAAGAAAATATAGAGGATATTGACTACCTACTTCCATCCACTAAAAATCAGTTCCATGTGTTATTAAACAATAATGAATAAATTGAATCTAAACAAAATTAAGAAAATAGTCCTTTCTCGAACTCATCTTCATTTTATTTTATTAAAACTAAATTGTGAATTTACCCCCATTATTTTAATTTTTCATTTTATGATAATTTTTTATTTTTCTTATAGGATAAATAAGAAAAATAAATTACACTTAAATAGAAACACATAGAGTGCCACAAATATTTTTAATAATTATTGGACGGAGTATATAAGGAGATCTAGGTGAATTTACCTAAAGCAACTATGTCACATTTTGTGAAACTATAAGGGTAAGATTCTGGTATGAAATGTTAATATTTTAATTTTATTCAAAAATAATTATTTTATGACTTCATATTTGAAAATTATATTGATAGAATACATATTTATCAGACATTGAAAGTTAAGGAAGTGATAAAATTAACCGAGTTCATTCTTTATCCTAGCCCCACCTTTCAAGATATATATTATTTCTATGGGGATAAAACTGGTGCACTATATCTATGAGATTTTCTCCAACCAGCATGAATTGAAACAAGACGGAAGAAACAATATTTTTTTGTTCAAATCAATGAAATTACACCCACCATCAAAAAATGGATAAAAAATGGAGCTTCATTTCTAGGGGAAATAAAAACTCAGGGCCCACTTTGGGGTAAAACCAAGACTTATAACTTTCATTAATTTATCTCTCTCTTTCCATTTATATTCTCTTTATTTATACTTTAAATAGTTTATCTTATGTTTTCTTGTCTTTACTTGTAGGTTTTCAATAGGTGGCACAAAGGAGACTAACTCAAGTTCACCCTGTTAATAATATTGGATATATCATTAATTTTACTATATTTTATTTATTTTTTAATACACTTCTATATAAAAAACAGATGTAATCATTGTTTAATAAAAAGGGGATGTAAAAATATAGTTGTTGGAGAGTGGTATCCACCTATTTAGAACTTATATGTTTTCTTTTCTATTTTATTTATTATTTTTTTTTATGTTTTTTAGAAATCTTTGTCTCCATTAAAAACTTTTTGAAAATTGATAACAACTTGATGTTTTTGAAAAAAAAACTTGATTTTAATTTCTATTCTTTTAAATGATTTCTGAAATAGATTTTATTTATTGATTTTTAATTTGATTATTTAATAAGTTCTATCAAATATGAAAGTCATGTGTACTATTGTTGTCTAAAATGATTTTTTTTTCAAACCAATGATATTTCTAAAACTAACTTTACAAATTGTTTCTAATTATACATTTCCTTAATTGCTTGATGTATGTTTTTAATTCTAAAATAATTTTTTTATCCTATTAAAAGCTGTTAGAATTCAAGGATTGAGTTAAATATGATTGATACACTATTTAAATATCCTATTTTTTTTATTTAAATCTATTTTATATAAAAACCTTACATATGATCATTTTATTAAAACCTTAGTAACCATGAAAAACCATTTTATGAAGCCACATAAAATTCTGAAAACCCCCATCTTCTATTTTCTAGAAGTTTATTAAATGATCATGGTTAAAATCAATTATGTGGGAGGGAAAATATGAGATATTAACCATTTTTAATAATCTTCTTTGTGGGTGTTGTACACTTTTTCTACTTATATTTTGGAAATAAATACATGTTGGTAAGATGTGAGGATGATAAAAAAATGCCATTCAAAGATAGATATGGAGTTCAAAATTACTCGAAGATCAAAACAAACCTCTCTTTTCTTAAAAAATACAACTATGAAGAGGAATTCTAGATCTAAATTCAAATTCAGAAAATGAAATAAATGAGGGAAAATAGGGAAGAAATATTTCCTTGATTATGTAATTTTAAGGTGTGGATTTTCAAAAAAAGAAATATATGTTTATAGATTAACCATTTATAAAAATTGAGTAAGCGAAGATATATTCTTGAGTTTAAACAATCCCATATATATATATATATATATATATATATATCCAAGCCTCCTCATTCTACCTCAATAGTTTTTACATTTAAAATCTACTAACCCTTTATCATTAGAATAACCCAGGTAAATTCATCATGATTAATAAATTTTTATTACTTTTTTAAATTGAATATTTTAGGAATGAATCATGCCTATGAAAATCCCATCTACTTTTGAGAATGATAAATGTTCTAATTCAAAATACATTAGCGAAGAAAGGTATGCATCTGGGGAGGTAAACCAAAAATGTGCATGATAATTAAAAAGATTTTGAATAAATTTTCATGATTCTGTGAGAAAATTTCAAATTTAATTCTAATTATGAAAAATTCTATTACTTTGGATCTTTAAATTGAAAAATTAGGCCAATTATATCTTCGGAAATCTAAATTGACCATGTTATATGATGATTTTAGGGGAGGGAAATGGTTAAGTATAGGAGATTGATAGAGATAATATTTTCATGCATTATATATTATAATTTCAATGTTTTATTCCCAAAAAATTGTTATTTTAAAGGAATTTGTCACATATTATGTTTTTTTGTAATAATTTGAGCTTAATTATGAAATGGACTTATTGTAAATTTGTAAATATTTTAATTTTTTTTCATATTTCAAACGCAAAATTTGATACACTTATGTACATTGTGAAATTAATTTTTTACAAGATTATATTTTCATTTAGTTACATTTCATCTAAATGAACTATGAGTTGAATCTAACAATATGTTTCCCAAATGAAGCTCACAAGTGGAGCCTCAAAATCTGCACATAGTTTGGATAAATTTTAATGATGGGACCATATCTCAAAAAGTAACAAACAAAAGGATCTTAAATTTTGTTTAAATATATTTATCATAATGGGAACCATTTTCATTAATTGTGGTTTCTTTTTATTTTACATATTTTATGTTTTAAAGGCATGAGAAACTAGTACATTGGTGTTTGAATAGTATTTTGGGAATTAATTATTTTCTCATGTAATTCTATCATAAATAAGGATAAAAAGTAAAATTAATATAAAATTTGGAAGAATAATTCAAAAGACATAATTTACCAACTTCAATAAAGGACAAATTCCTATATTTTAACATTAAATGTTCAAAATATTCTTTAAATTTTAGAAGATATATTTTGGAGTAAAAATTGATTGCCCCTTTATCCTATAAATTTGTACTTCCATAGAATTTCCTATAGTTATCAATTTTTTATGACAATGGAGGGGTTATTATATTATTATAATATTATACATTTTTAATATATTAGTATTCTTCTTCTCTCAAATTTTATTTTTCACTTCTGTGTTTTTCTACAATTCCTCTATAATATTCATGATGGTGAGTAATTGACCCAAGGATTGGACATGGGAAAGGTTTTTTAGTGTTCCTGAATTATACCTTTTCATTTATTAATGTTTTTATTATATTTTTTATGAGGGAGATAGAAGTTCCATAGGCTGGTGTAATGATCCACCACTCCTTAGAGTGACTCTAAAACTCATTATATTATCTTGAAAATAACTATTTCCTCCCTTTTACCAGAAATTATATTCAAAAAATATAGTTGATTATGTTTAAGGGATGAAATAACATGGTATTGAACTAGGTCTTAGAAGGTGTCACACTCTCAATTGATACATGTTCATCATTATTGACCGTTATAGGAGGTGAGGTTAGGTGTGATGAAGAGATATCCTAGGTATTCTAAATTTAATGATCAATATAGATATTTACAGTCTATGTATGATGGGATGAGCTATAAAATATAATTTAGAAAATAATAAAAACAAATGAAGGAACCCGAATAGATAAACATAGGACCAATACCTTTCCTTCTAACTCATTCATTTTCTCTACATTGCATTTTTATTTTCCTATATTTTATTTATAATCTTAACACCCATAATTCTTATGATTTTATAGAGTAAGAAAAAACCAAAAAATAATAAGTTATCTAAGAATACTTAATGAATGAATGAAGAAGCCCCTAAAGTAAGATAACCCAGGTCATCTACTGTTCTTCATTAGGAAAACAAATAGTATCTTTTATTACACCATATAGAAGCTACCATTTGTTTTCTTAATATAGCACAATTTCTAACTGGGGTCATCTCACATGAGAGGACTTTGTGTCATTAACTAACTATTTCTAATTCACTTATTATAATTTTGGTTCATTTTTTATTTCATAAAATAATAATAATTATGGGGGTTGGGATTGTAAATGAAATATAGGAAAATAAACATATAATATTGACAGAATGAACAAGTTAGTTGGAAAGGTATTTATCCTAGGGTTGGATACTCTATCTCCTTCTTTATTAATTGTTATAGTCTAACTTCTATTTGATATTCAATCCCACTATATATAGAACACTACACCATATTTTGTGTGTGATATTAATCATGCTTAGGAGATATCTTCAGAACACCAAACCTTACCTCCTCAAATGGTCAAGAATAATGAACACACCTCAAATGAGAGCATAAAACCTTCCAATACCCGACTCAATCATATATTGTTTATTCCCTTGAACACACTTAAATACATAGTATAAATATTATGCTTGAGCTAAGGGATATATTCATGATTTTTTAGATAATATAATGAGTTCCAGAGTCAATCCAAATAGTGAAAGATGATATCCACAAAAACCCATATAACTTCTCTACCCCTCACCACAAAAATAACAAAAACATAAATAATTAAAAATTTAGAATAAAAGAAAAATGAGAAATCTCACCCTAGATTAGGGTTAGTTACTCACCATCATGAAAATTAGTGAGGTATGATGGAAGAACAAAAAAGTAAAAATTAATATTGAGAGAATAATAAGACTAATATATTGAAAATATATAATAATATTACAATAAAATAACCCAATTTTTTTTATAAAATTGAAAATTAATTTAAAGGTTATGGAAGTACAAATTTAAGGGGTGAACAATATGTGATCCCCAATATTTATTATGAAATTTAGTTCAAATTGGGATCATTTAATGCTTTAATATTGGATTTTTTTCCTTTATTAAAGTTTTTCATTTATGTGTTGTTCTTTATCTCTCCAGGTTTCAGCTTTATTATTCACATGTAGATAGATTTATGATATAATTACTTAAGAAAATAATTCTGGACTAACAGACTATTTGAATTATAATGTGAATGTTTCCCATGAATTTATGACCTTGAAATCAGCATAATCACATGTATCCATAGTTAATTAAAATGTTCCAAAAAAGTTTTTTATATCTTCACATAAAATTTAATCTTCTTTTATTATGCACTTTTTCAGATATGATACCCTCTTTAAAATTCTATAAGATCAAAATAATGATGTAGATTCTCAATATACAAGAGGGGGGGGGGGGTGAATTGTATACTTTAAAAATTCCTTTGGAACCTTTAAAGTTTAGTTATTCCGAAAGTAGGTTCCAAAAATATGGATCCAGAAATTGAAACATAACTAAAGATTTCAATATGAGATTCTACCTTAAAGCGTATAGAATCTAAATGAAACAGAGTAAAAGTAAGGAAATATATGAAAGTTATACTTTACTTACAATACAAAATACAACGGAAACAAACAAGTAGTAAGACTACAAGTAACAAGATATAAGTCTTTTAACCCAAAGAGAAGGGTATCCAACAACCTTGGATAAAGGTACCTTGATTTATACTTTTAAGCAAGTCTGTCTTACCCACCCCAGGGTAAACCCTCGATACGAAGATCAGAATCTCTATCTTGCTATCCCCGCAAACCCTCAACTTAAAGGTAGTTGGAACCTCTGTCTTCCTCAGCAAGGAAGCCCTCGAACTTCAAGGTAGTCGGAACCTCTGTCTTTTTATCCCTAGAAGTCCTCGAATGTAATCACCAACATTCAGAGTCGCACGAAGCAAAAACTGAACGAGCGGTTAAGTACGCACAAGGCATGAAAAGCATTCTCTCTCTAGAAATAACCTTAGCAGCGTGTGGTCTCTAGATCGATCAACTTCTATGTTGTTATGAGCTCTTTCAAATGAGCTCCTATTTATAGGCATGATCAGCCTCCTTTCCAACAGTCATATTTTCCTAAAAAATCGGAGGGACCTGTACACATGTAACTTAACCAACGGTTAGTTTGTAACAGAATAGACGACATTGTTTTATAACAAAAACTAGTGTAATAGATAGTACGACATCATTTTAAGTCTAACTCAAAAGTTCGGAGTGAAGGTTCGGAGTGTAAAAAAGTCAAAGAGTAGACAAATTATAAAAGTGTAAGTAAAATGAAAGTTTAGAGTATAACCAAAAATAATTTTCGGAGTCTAAATAAATTCTCAGTGTATAAAGCAAAGATGATCAGATTCTGTTCAATAGGTGAATTCGGAATGGGAATTCGGAATGAAAATTCATCATCAGAATTCGTAATGAGAATTTTTCATTAGAATTCATAATGAGAATTCGTTATCAGAATTCGTAATGAGAATTTGTTATCAGAATTCATAATGAGAATTCGATGTCGATATTCATGAGAATTCGTATCCAGAATTCGGAGTAAAACTTTATCAAAGTTCGTATCCGGAATTCAGAATGAAACTTCATTACAGTTCTCATCTGGAATTCGGACTGAAACATCATTACAGTTCTCATCCAGAATTTGGAACCTAAAATAGAATGTTTCCTATCAATGTTTCAAACGATTTAGAGAATATAGAAATGAATCCGAATCTTATACTTAAGAAATATATGGATGAAAATATGATAAGGATAATTTTTCTTACAAAAGCGATCTTCCTTATAAAAGAAATTTTCCTTATAAAATCAATTTTCCTTAAAGATAAGGTGTTTGTGATTTTCAAAACAAGAAGGAATGGAAAAGTCATAAGGAAAACCTTATTGACTCAACAATCTCCCCCTTTTTGGAATGCACAAACATCCTTACGAAAAAAAATCTAAGAAGAAAGAAAAAATCAAGGCTTATCTCCCTTTGCTTATGAATGTTGATGAATACGACTAACTCCCCCTTAGGATTTGAAACTCTAAGGATCGTATTCTAGATTTCCGAAAAGATATTTCATTAAGAATAAGAATGTCTTCTTTAATGAAAACCCCCCCTTAGATAAAATCTATTAGAGTTATTTTTCTTTCTCACCATTTTGTTAAGATTCTTTTTCCTTTTCCGCCTTTATTAGGGTTCTTTTCCTTCTCCCCCTTTGTGATTTTCAAAAAGAATTCGAGGGAATGGAAAATATAACAAAGTACCTGAAAAATTAGTAGAAACAACAAAAGAGACGAGAAAGCACAATTTTCATTACGTTTGAAAGTTCAAAAATAAGGAAGTTAAGATACAACAAAAGGTCGGATTTGTCTATTTTGGATCTTTTTCCTTCACCATGAGAACCTTAAGAATAGTCTTTATCTTCTTCAAGTCTTTATGGTCTTCCTCAGCTTGCTTCTCTAAAACAACTATTCTTCCACTTTGAGATTCAATCTTTTCTTCCTGGGCTTGAAGTTTTTCTTCCTGTGCTTTCAAGATTTGTTCTTGCTTTAAAAAATTCTCTTCAAAATCAATATGATGATCCCTTTTAGGATGAACCAACCTTTCTCTATATACTAACCACTTGGATATCGTCTTAGAAGAAGACATGTCTTGAGAAGCTGCTTCCACATACATTCAGATATGAAGACTTCTAAGAAGTTCGGAACACAGAAAGCTGAAGTTCAGAACTGCCATAAAACGGAGAGGCAAAGCTTCGGGACACTGGAGCTTGAAAAACCGATGTGGGAAAACCATTTTAGGTCCCCTTTATATAGGCAATTATATGACGGTTCATCTTCCTTGGTTGATCGAACGGTTGTAAGAGCTGAGATCAGATCTGACGGTTGAAAACCAATTCTCAAGAAAACTTGAATCCGATCTTTTGAGGTTTTTATTAAAACAAATATTTAAGAAAACTGTAATCCAAAAAAAAATATAAGAAAATACCAGCAAGTAAAGTATGATTACAAAAACTTGAGTAAGGAAATCATACCTTTAGGATTGGATTAGAAGGATTATTCGTAATGGGTAATATTCTAAAAAAAATGACTACAAAAAAAACTTTATTACGAAAAGACATAGTTCGTAGAACTCACTACAAAAAACAATCTCGGTATGGAAAACTCAGAACGAAAAAACATACTTAGGATTTCAGTACAAAAATTTCATTACAAAAGTTTGAATACGAAAATCTCATTATTAAAGACTCTGTACAAAAATCTCGTTATGGAAACACCAGTACGAAATTTTCCATTCCGGAAGTTTTCAATACAAAAATTTCTATTCCAGAAGTTTTCTATACGAAAATATACATTCTGGAAAATTTTAGTTCTGGAAATCCCCATTCTGGAAATGTTAGTTCCGAAAAGTTTGAAAAACTAACTCAGAAATTTTTTTTCTTCTAATAATCAAATGTACTCCCCCTATGAAAAAGAGTTTATTACTGTAAGGAGACTTTTTCAACATAAATTTAATTAAGAATGATTACCTTACTATTTTCATTCCTAACTTCTATTTAATGTATTCAAATCTACCAGAAGGCAAATATTTTGTGAAAATATCAGCAAGTTGATCTTTCATTCCAATAAACTGAGGAATGATATCTCCTTTTAGTGTGTGATCCCTAAGAAAGTGATTCCTAATATATTTGTGTTTTGCACGAGAGTGATGTGCAGGGTTCTTACTTACGGCAATGGCACTTGTGTTATCACACAAAATTTGAGTTTTAGTAAAACTCAAACCATAGTCTGTTAGTGTGTGTTGCATCCACAACACTTGAGCACAAAAACTTCCAACTGCTACATATTCGACTTCAGTAGTGGAAAGTGCTACAGAATGTTGCTTCTTGCAAGACCAATAAACTAACGAATCTCCTAATAAATGACAAGTCCCGGATGTACTCTTTCTATCCATTCTACATCCACCAAAGTTAGCATCAGAAAAGCTTTTTAGAACAAAATAATTTCCAGAAGTATAAAATTATCCTAGATTCATGGTTCCCTTAAGGTAGCGAAAAATTCTTTTTACTGCCTTTAAGTGAGATTCCTTAGGATTGGATTGATATCTTGAACATAAGCATACTGAGAAAATTAAGTCTGGTTGACTAGATATTAAGTAAATTAAACTTCCTATCATACCTCTAAAAGACGTTTGATCTACTGGTTTCCTAGCTTCATCAAGATCTAAAGAGTTTCAGGTACCAACGGGAGTACTTATACTTTTAGTATTGTCATAACCATACTTTTTAAGAAGATATTTAATATACTTATGTTTAGATATATAAATTCCTTCTGGTTTTTGAGAAATTTGAAAACCAAGGAAAAAAGTTAACTCACCCATCATACTCATTTCAAACTCATATTTCATTAGAATTGCAAAAGATTCAGTTAAAAATTGCTGAGTTAAACCAAATATGATGTCATCAACATAAATTTGAACAATCAAAACATATTTCTTATCTTTCTTTATAAAAAGGGTTGTGTCTGCATTTCCATTAACATAGTTATTTTGGAGCAAAAAACCAGTGGGTCTATCATACCATGCTCGTGGGGCTTGTTTAAGACCATACAGAGCTTTGGTAAGTCTAAAAACATGATCAAGATTTTTTGTATCTTCAAAACCAGGAGGTTGCTCAACAAAAACTTCCTCTTGGACATAACCGTTAAGAAAATCACAATTCACATCCATTTAAAAAAATTTGAAATTAAAGAAAGCTGCAAAGGCAAGTAGAATACAGATAGATTCAAGTCTAGCTACTGGAGCATAGGTTTCTTCATAGTCTATTCCCACTTGCTGATTATAGCCTTTAGCAACAAGTCTAGCTTTATTTCTTACTGTGACTCCATTTTCATCACATTTGTTTCTGAAAACCCACTTTACTCCAATAACAGAAGTTTCCTTAAGTCTTTCAACCAAAGTCCAGACTTTATTCCTTTCAAATTCATTTAGTTCATCTTGCATGGCTTTGATCCAATCATCATCACCTAAAGCTTCATCAGTGCTTTTTGGTTCAAATTGGGAAAGAAATGCTATATGTTCTACTTCATTTCTTAAGGAACTTATAGTTCTTACTGGTTGATTTACATCACCAATGATACTATCACTAGGATGATTCTTAAGAAACACCTAATTTGGGTTTTTAAAATTCTGTTCATCAACATAGGGTAGAAAGTCTTCTAGGGTAAATGTTTCGGAAGTATCTTCTTGAACATTTTCCTTATCAGAAGAGTCTTCTGTCAAAGGTTGATAATCAGTTTTTGAAAAAACATCTGAGGATGTAGGTTGGGATGGTTTAAAAACAAAAGGATTAGACTCATCAAATTTTACATGCACTGTTTCTTCAACAATACAAGTATTTTTATTAAAAACCCTATAAGCCTTAGATATTGTGGAATAACTTAAGAAAATTCCTTCATCGGATTTTGGTGCAAATTTATATAGGTTATCTTTAGTATTCAAAATGAATACTTTGCAACCAAAAACCTTGATGTAGGATAGTCTTGGTTTTCTACCATTCCATAACTCATAAGGGGTTTTATTAAGAAAAGGTCTAATCAAAACTCGATTTATAGTATAGAAAGCAGTACTTACAGCTTTAGCCCAGAAATTTCTAGCTATAGAATATTCACTCAGCATGGTTCTAGTTATCTCTTGAAGAATTCTATTTCTTCTCTCAACTACACCATTTTTCTGAGGAGTTCTAGGTGCTGAAAAATTTTGAGTAATACATTTTCTACTACAAAAAGTTTCAAAATCATAATTTTGAAATTCTCCTCCTTGATCACTATGAATAGTTTTCAATGGAAGGTTTTTCTCATTTTTAACCTGAGCTCTAAAACTTTTGAAATAAGAAAAAGCTTCATATTTCTTTGCTAGAAAATAGACCCAAGCAAATATAGTGTAATCACCAACTAGAACAAACACATAGTATTTGCCTCCAATACTTCCAGTTTGTGTTGGACCAAAAAGATCTATGTGCACTAACTGTAATGCATCAGTTGTTGAGACTTAACCGATTGATTTAAAACTAGATTTATGTTGTTTTCTATATTGAAAAGGATCACAATCTTTAGAAGAATCAAATCTAAGCTCCGGTAGATCCTTAACTAGTTTCTTCTTAGAGATTTTTCATAAGTTTCTAAGGTTACAGTGTCCTAGTCTTCTATTCTATAACCAGGAATGATCTTCCATTACAATTAGGCAAGGTAAATCTTGGCTCCTGAGGTTTTCTAAATTTAATGTGTAAACATTCTCTTGCCTATTGGCTGAGAGAATAAATTCTTCCTTGGAATTGTGAACTAAGCACTTATCATTCCTAAAATTCACAGGGTAACCTTCATCACATAACTGACTTATTCTAATGAGGTTGTGCTTAATACCCTTAACAAAAAGAACATTTGAAATCAAATTTTTACCTAGAAGAACAATATTACCAATACCAACAATCTCTCCCTTAGCATTGTCCCTGAAAGTTACCTTTCCTCCTTTTGTTTTGATAATCTTTTCAAAATAGCTTTTGTTACTAGTAATGTACCAGGAACATCCACTATCCATGTACCATGTGTTGTTGTTGGTACTCTCTTTATTTTCCTTAGCCATAAAACAATGATTGTCAATAGGTAGTCTGGCTATAAGACCAAGATTCTTCTGTCCTGAAGATTCATAATCAGAAGATTCATCTGAAGAGTCACCACCACTGGCACTCCAGGTGTCACTAGCTTTCAAAAATTTCTTAGCATTGGCTTTATAATACTTCTTTCTGTTCCTGTCTAAATGCCTTTCTTTCCTTTCTTTCTTTTTAAGCAAAGGGCAATCTAGTCTAATATGTCCAGCTCGCTTGCATTCATAACAAGTGACTTCTCCATCTTTCCTATCTTTCCTTTCCTTCTTCTTATACTTGGATTGGAAATTTCTTTGGCCAGCTATCTTGTTCATCCTTCGAGAAAGATTTGCTAACTCATTTTCAGAGACTTCACTCTCACTAGATTCAGATTGGAAAATGAATTTCTTAGACTTGGATCTGGTTACCCTCTCTGGAGTCTTAGCTTTCATTTGATTTGATGTTATTGTAAAAGAAACAGTACCATTTCCATTCTTCTTTTTGATGTTGTCAGCATCTCTCTTCATTCTTATCTCATGTTTAAGAAGAGTTCCAAATAAC
Organism: Viscum album; assembly: GCA_963277665.1. Classification (NCBI taxonomy): domain Eukaryota; kingdom Viridiplantae; phylum Streptophyta; class Magnoliopsida; order Santalales; family Viscaceae; genus Viscum; species Viscum album. The sequence continues at coordinate 772,140,939 of OY728131.1, read as the reverse complement.
TCATCAAGAGAAATTTGAGTGACCTTCCTATTCTCATCTATAGCAGTTCTCTTGGATTCCCACTCATTGGGAATAATATCAATTATCTTATCCACAAGTGCTTCATCATCTAACCCTTTCTCTCCCATAGACTGTAAACTCTTGAAAATAGTCATAAATCTTTTTTGAACCTTACAGATTGGTTCACTATAAGGAAAGTTGAATCCATGGTATTCAACTCTAAGCATAGCTCTCCTAGTCTCAATCAATTTAGAAGTTCCAAAGTGTGTAACCTCTAACTTCTTCCAGATACAATTAGCTGCTTCACAAGAAGAAATTTGGCTATATAGATTTCTATTCATTGAACAAAGTAAAATATTGCATACCTTATAATTGATTTGATACTCTTGCTTTTCCTGGTTAGTAAAAGTTCTAACTTTTTTATCAGGAATTTTATAATCTCCAGTAAGCATGAAAAAGTTGTCCACTATAGTATTGATAACAAAAGTCTTCATTCGATCTCTCTAGTACTCATAGTCATTACCATCAAAGATTGGTGGTCTTATAGGATTTAGATTATTAATGGAACCAACATTAACTCCTTCCATACTTAAAAAAACTTTTGGCACACAAACTTGTTAGTAGAAAGAAATTCGTAATCACAAAGTTTGGAATAAGAAAGTTCGGAATGACAAAGTGAGCAAGAAAAACTTATACGTGAGTGCAAGAATTTCAGAGACCTGCCTCTAATACCAATTATAGGATCTAAATAATGATGTAGATTCTCAATATACAAGAGGGCAGGTGAATTGTATACTTTAAAAATTCCTTTGGAACCTTTAAATTTTAGTTATTCCGAAAGTAGGTTCCGGAAATATGGATCCGGAAATTGAAACTTAACTAAAAATTACAATATGAGATTCTAACTTAAAGAGTATAGAATCTAAATGAAACAGAGTACAAGTAGGGAAATATATGAATGTTATACTTTCCTTAAAATACAAAATGCAGCAGAAACAAACAAGTAGTAAGACTATAAGTAACAAGATATAAGTCTTTTAACCCAAAGAGAAGGGTATCCAACAACCTTGGATAAAGGTCCCTTGATTTATACTTTCAAGCAAGTCTATCTTACCCACACCAGGGTAAGCCCTCGATACGAAGATCAGAATCTCTGTCTTGCTATCCTCGCAAGCCCTCAACTTCAAGGTAGTTGGAACCTCTGTCTTACTCAGCAAGGAAGCCCTCAAACTTCAAGGTAGTCGGCACCTCTGTCTTCATATCCCCGGAAGTCATCGAATGTAATCACCAACATTCGGAGTCGCATGAAGCAAAAACTGAACGAGCGGTTCAGTACGCACAAGGCATGAAAAGCTTTCTATCTCTAGAAATCACCTTAGCAGTGTGTGGTCTCTAGATCGATCAACTTCTATGTTGTTATGAGCTCTTTCAAATGAGCTCCTATTTATAGGCAAGGTCGGCCTCCTTTTCAATGGTCATATTTTCCTAAAAAATTGGAGGGACCTGTACACGTGTAACTTTACCAACGGTTAGTTTGTAACAGAATAGACGGCATCATTTTATAACTAAAACTAGTGTAACAGAAAGTTCGACATCATTTTAAGTCTAACTCAAAAGTTCGGAGTGAAGGTTCGGAGTTTAAAAAAGTCAAAGTGTAGACAAATTATAAAAGTGTAAGTAAAATGAATTTTCGGAGTCTAACAAAAAATAATATTCGGAGTCTAAATAAATTCGGAGTGTATAAAGCAAAGATGATCAAATTCTGTTCAATAGGTGAATTCAGAATGGGAATTCGGAATGAGAATTTTTCATCAGAATTCGTAATGAGAATTCGTCATTAGAATTCATAATGAGAATTCATTATCAGAATTCATAATGAGAATTCATTATCAGAATTCGTAATGGGAATTAAATGTCGATCTTCATGAGAATTCGTATCCAGAATTCAGAGTAGAACTTTATCAGAGTTCGTATCCGGAATTCGGAATGAAACTTCATTACAGTTCTCATCTGGAATTCAGAGTGAAACTTCATTACAGTTCTCATCCAGAATTTGGAACCTAAAACAGAATGCTTCCTATCAAAGTTTCAAATGATTCCAAGAATATAGAAATGAATCCAAATCTTATACTTAAGAAATATATGGATGAAAATATGATAAGGATAATTTTTCTTACAAAAGCGATCTTCCTTATAAAATCAACTTTCCTTATAAAAGCAATTTTCTTTAAAGATAAGGTGTTTGTGATTTTCAAAACAAGAAGGAATGGAAAAGTCATAAGGAAAACCTTATTAACTCAAAAAATTCATCCAAATTAGGTATTTATTTCTAGGTCTCACTTAAAAGATTAATTTTAGGAACATATTGTTGGATTTATCTCTTGTTCTGGTTGGATGAAATGAATAACAATGAATATGTAAGACTGAAAAAATTAATTTTGTATTTTATATGAGTTTATAAAATGTTATGTTCAAAATAATAAACTGATTTACAATATTCAAAAATAAACAATCAATTAATTTTTAGAATTAATATTAAGTTATTCCTAAAACCTAAAAATGTGACAGTTACCCTTAAATTAAAAATTTCGGTAGGATTAAAACATTGATATTATAATATATAATGTAATAAAATAGGTGATTTATCATTCATCATAAAGAGATTAGAGAATTTTATCACAACTCAGTCCTCCAAAAACACTATAGTGGAATGGAGTGTCTTATAGGATGAATCATATAATATTAGGCATGGTCTGATCGATTTTGAGTTAGTTAAACTTTCATATTTGATTTTGATAATATTCTCTATAAACTAATACTTTTTTACATATATGTGTTCCATATAAAGTAGTTAAAAATATTCCATATGTGATATTGATAAAAAAACATCCCAACATGTATCATCTGAGGATTTTAGGTTACGAAACACTTGTATGATGTTTAGATTTTGATAAGCTTGAACCCAATTCATATAAATTCCTCTTTTTTGATTATCCCAATGAATCAATGAGATATTATTTCTATAATAATACTAAAAAAAGTGTTTGTGTCTAGATATGGTGTTTTACTCGAGAATGATCGCAAGAATTGAGGATTCTTTTGGGGGAAAGTTGAACTTAGAAAAGTTCAATACCAATAAATGTGATGTGTTCCTGATATAGAAGTTGAGAAGTTTCCGTACAGTGTTATGGAAGAACTAAATCAAGTTTCAAAAGAGACTCCAATATCTTGTAATATTTTTTTGGATCTTGGGAGATATAGTTTTCTTATAGTGAATGATGAAGAGTAATGTTCATAGATGATGAACCTACATGCTAATATGAATTCTATATACCCTAATCAAGTTCTAAAATTAATGGATTCACATAATGGGGTGGGACCCAAATGGGGCATATGGGTTTTCCAAAAATAAAACTAACATGGATGGTGGAGTGGTTTTCTATAAAACTCTCCTAGTTGGGAAGGATTTCAAAAAAAATCATGGTATTGAATATGAAGAAACACATCGACCAATGGAAATAATAAATACCATTCAGATAATTTTGGACATAACTGATAATTATGAATATGAGATATATTAAATGAATACCAAAAACAAGTTACAAATTGATAATTTAGTCTAGGACATGTATAAGATACAACTTGAATTCTTTAAAATTACCAATGAGTCTGCTAATGTTTTAAAATTAAAATGATCCATTTATGAATTGAAGTAAAATTATAGGAGTTAGAACATCTAGTGTGATGATGCAGTTAATGATTTTGGTTTCTTCAATAAAAAAAGTGATTATTGTGTATATAAAAATGTTAGTGAGTATATTGTGTTATTTATGATATTTTATGTATATGATATAATTTTAATCAGAAATGATTTCATGAATTTGAATTCTATAAATATTTGGTTGGTAAAATGTTTCTTGATGAGTGATATGGGTGAAAGAGCTTTCATTATGACTATTAATATCTATAGATATAGATAAAATTGGTTGTTTTAACTGAGTGAAAACACACATATTAGTAAATTGATGATGAATTTTAGTACAGATAACTCCCAGAATAGTTCTTTATTAGTATTACATGGTAAAAATATTTGGAAGATTTAAAACCCTTCCAAATAGTTTGAAAGGATGGATATGATTCCTTATATGTTTTTCCCATGAGATATCATGTATGTTATATTGTGTACTCATCTTGATGTCACTTATTCTTTGAAAGTAACAAGAATATATCAATACAATCTGTTTCCCTCAGAATCCAGGGATGACAGCCTTGATGGGAGGTTCAAACATTCCGATCGGTTTCTAATGGGTTTGTTCGTAGAACTGGAAACATACAATGATTCCACATCCATTTGGACCTACTTTCCAAAGGTAGGTGCTCATTAGTTTATGGACTAATGAGGTTTAGGAATTTTCATTGGTCGATAGGATGGGAGGTCGGACTCATCACATCTTTTTGAGGGGAATTATTGTCTACTCGGGGACTCTCTTTATAGATTTAAGTTATGTTCGTGAATCCTTATTACATTACCAAATATAAAATGAGTTTTCCTTTAGATCTGAAAATCAATGATCGATATGTAGGAAAGTTAGAGAATATTTTATATGTATTCGAGGTTCTTCACTGATAAAGAATCATCTTTATTTGTTAGAGATTCTTAGTCAATGGTATCCTTTGATACGTAAAAGTATCTTGGTCCTTATGATGACCATACTGGTTTTAAAGCCACTCAGTGGGGAACTTGAAGTTTATTGTCATTTAGAAGGACATGAATTATTTTAGAGATGGGATAGAACCCGCAGATGGGCTACCTACATATCCTTTGTTTAAAAAAAAGGAATCAGAACCCATGTAGTTCGAGTAAGGGAGTATGATGTTTATGATTTATGGCTCAAAGAAGGATGTCATAATTACTTTTACACCCTAAGCTCACGTGATTCATGTTCAGTGTGAGAAACAAGAGGTATTGGTAAAAATTAGACAATTGTGCCATGAAAGATGCAATCATAAAAATAATGCGGGGCTTATGTATGTATGACTGCCCAGATAAATGAAGGTTAGGATTTACTTTAGGGAAGAAATCCAGGAGCAGCGTCTATAAATGTATATGTGCTTCATGGAGATTTTGAATACTCTAACTTAGGGATTACTCCTGAAAAGGAGGCCCAAATTAGAAGAGTACTTATGATTGGGTTTTACTTCTGAAAAGGAATCCCAGATCAAAGGTAAATTAGGACTGGTTAAGAGAAATTAATACTAGGGCTTACTCTTGAAAAGGAGGCCCATGTTAAGAGATTTAAAAAATTAAGGGACTTGGGGCTTACTCCTGAATAGGATGCCCATATTTGAGACTGGGACATACTCCTGAAAAGGAGGCCCATGTTAAAAGAATTATGGTTGGGGATTACTCCTAAGGAGGATGCCCAGATTTGATAATTATGACTGGGGCTTATTCCTGAAAAGGAGGACCAGGTTAAGGGGTTCTCTCATCTTAAAGGATGAGGTTGAATGAATGAAATTTCAATTTTTTAGTGACATAAAGATGTGTAAATCACTAGGTTTTGAGAGATATTCCACAGAGTTCCTTTTAGATAAGGAATCCAAATCAAGAAATCATGCCATAAATGGATTTGAAGAGTGTCTTGAAGATTGAATCTTGAATAGGAGAGGTGGAATGGCTTAAGAGGGGTGAAATGGGCAAGAAGGACACCCAAAAAGGTAGGGGCGCACAAGTCCTGGTAGGCGCGCAGGTACTGCGTGGGCGCGCAAGTCCTGGTCGCGCAGGTATACCTGCGCGACACATGGGTACTTGCGCGACGGTTAACCATCAGGGTAATACTTGACCGACTCTTGATTAAAGCCTTTAGAATCCTCTTGAGGTTCTTCCAGAAGAGGGGCGCGCAAGTTCTATTGAAGGAGTAAGGTGGCGCGCAAGTGTGGCATTGTCCCTTAAGGGATGGCCACTCAGGCGCGCAAGTGTTGATGAGTTTCAACACTTAGGCCTTTCTCCCCTTCTTTAGATCTTCCGTTCTAGGTAAGAAATTACCTTAGAAGTGTTTTAGAAGCTTTGAGAAGAGACTAGGGCACCGAGAGCTCAAATCTGAGTTTCTGGAAAAAATCCTCTCTAATGGGGGGCCCACAGGGTCTATTTATAGGCTGCAGAAGACCCGAGCGGTTTATCCTTTAGGTCGCGCAAGTGACTTGTGTGACCACTAAGCGGTGCGCAAGGGGACTTGCGCGACAGTGATAGAACTTGTGTGGCACATGTGATTTTGATTCTTTTTTCATGCCTTTGTCGATTTTTGATGTTTTTCTTCAAAGGATGAATCAATTTGTGCTAAGTCATTTCCCTTTCCATTCATTTAGAAAATGTGATGAAAAGGAGCATCAACAAAAGTCCCCCCTCAGAGATGGATCCAAAAGAAAATAGGATTTAACTCTGAGGAAAAGAATAAAACCAATGGAAAGGCAACACGCAATTTAAGGTACGCAAATGAGCTTCGGGTGTGCAGGATTTGGCATGTAGGGTAGGGCCTTTGGTCGCACAGGGTTACAGCCTTGTCTATAAATAGAGGGCCTCACTTCCGTACAAGCACATGGATTTGAAACTCTCGAGCTCTCGCCGCGCAGGTTTCATTTGCCACGCAAGTTGCTCTGTTTCCCGCTGTTTTCTTTGATGTCGTGCTACTGTCAAGGTATCTGGGCCTGCGCAGTGATAATTGCATGTAAAATACTTGCACGACACATCCATACTTGCGCGCCAAGTTTTAGACTTGCGCGCCTTAATGCCTTTGCCATTTTTTTGAATTCTTTCACAAATTTTATGAAAAATAAACCCATTTAAGAGTTAGTTTATTCAACTTTTGTGAAGATTCAATGGCTCCCAGGAGAATCGGAATGACTGATGAACTGGCCAGCAAGCAGATTGATGACATGATGAACATTGTTGGCCATGATTACTATGATATATGCGACAAAAGTTTCCCAGATTTGGATAAGTACTTGAAGAAATATCATCTTAATTTCCCACAGAGAATCTACTTGTCCCTGTATGGTCATGTTCATCTTCAAGGAGTCAATGTTCCAAATGCAAAGAACTATACACCTGAAATGCAGCTGCACTGCTACTCCTCTATTTCAGTTATGTTGTGCATTAAGAGAAACAACAATGGTGTGAACTTTCAAATTCTCCTTCCATGCCATTTCCTTGCAGATATAAAAATGGAAAACCCATGGTCTGAAATGTCTTCCGCTATCGGTTGGTGGAGATAAGAAAAACATGGCATTAGAGAAATATATGAAAAGAGTACTCTCTCCAAATGGATCATTACTTCCAATGCTCCATTCTCAAATCCATGTATCCATCTTCCAAGTCTCTTAGACAGAAACATAGTCACTGTTTGATCAACAGAAAATTTTCCTCAAACCGCACTCAAGAACATCCTTTTACAACTGTTCCAAGAAGAGCTAGTATCACTACATCTCTTATTGTATCCAGTTGAATGAATGAATTCCAGGTGGTTGCTGATGAAGCTCGGTATTCCGTAAATCAAATGAAGAGTTATGTTGAAAGCCTCTTGTAATTCTTGAAAAAGAGAAGAGACTCCAATCTATGGATGTCCTTCTATCTCCTATGTATCAATGAAAAACACTTTCACCTTCACTCATTTGTACCTGCATTCTCTTTTTCTAAATGCTTTAGATTTTACCTAAGACAATGGGCCTAATAAGCATAGTTTTATTTTTACTAGGATTAATGTAAATAACCCTACAAACTTCAAACCTTTTAATTGCTCAATATTACCTAAATCATACAAAATATATGTTTAGTGAGTTGGGAACTTGACTTTTATTCAGAGTTCCCTTGTATTTTGTGGGCAGTTTAAAGTCATGCACGTCGGACATAAAAAGGCTAATGTTTAAGTTCGAAATAGCTTTGACCGAAATGGATTAGAATTGACTAAATTTATTGAAAATTCATATGAAAACATATTAACATACTCAAGTATGAGAGAAAATATGTAAGCTATGACTTAAGAATATTTGAATCTGAGGAATGACATGAAAAAGAGCTAAAAGGCATTATAAGAAATAGTTTCCAAGAATGAAGTTACCATTATTTAACAAACCCGTTATGGGGTTGAATTATGAAGGGCCACCTAAGGGAATTGGCTGCATAGTTAAATAAAATAGTATTTTTTGGCTAATAAGTCTGTTATGTAGACTGTTTATGCAAGGCCGCCTATGGGCACGTGCTACATAGTCAGACAAAAGAACTCTCAGAAATTTACTTTCCTAGTGCTAAAATCCAGTGATAGTTTATGGAGATTCAAATCTTCCAAAGTGTAGAGTTTTCTGTATGGAAAGAGGTACTTGAATATGGAGAAGATATTTCCAAACAAGATTATCGAAGAACTGAATAGATATCACTCCTACAAAGGTCTGATCCAAACATAGGGATGGAGAATATAAACCACAGACTTGAATACTTTTCAGATCATGAAAAAGGATATGGGACAAATATGTTAAGGATAGCCATTTTTGCGGATCCCTATACACTGTCATTTAAGACAAATAAGGACAAAAGAGGCATTCTTCCCAAGAATGAAGTTACCACTATCTGAAAAACCCGTTAGGGGGTTGAATTATATAGGGCCACCTATAGGCATTGGCTGCATTGTCAAATAATAGTATCTTTTGGCTAACAATTCTTTTATGTAGACTGTTTATGCAAGGCCGCCTATGGGCACGTGCTACATAGTCAGGAAAAATAACTCTCAGAAGTTTGACATTTTTGTGACTAGAAGTCATGAAAATGGTTATGAAGATCTGAAAATATTTAAGGTTAGGATTATGACACATAAAGATGGGTATTGTTCAATGTATACAGAGATACACAGATCAATGCTAACCATAATCAGGTTGTGGTTGGGTCCTGAATTGAAATGTTGGACTTCACTACGTATCCCATAAGGATGAGAATAAAGCCATACGTAGTTCTTAAACTACAGTTTAATGTCGTGTGGGACAAAAGGATTAGAGATCTTAGTTTAGGGTCATAGATCTTGGACCATTGTAAGAAATACACATTGTGTGTTTTCATGGGGACTTTTCAGTCAAGGGACTAAAATTGGAATTTGGGGTTAGTCCCAAAGACTTGGGGCTGGATTTTAGGGACACTCGAACGTTCCTACATATCCCATAAGGATGGGAATCAAGCCCACGTAGTTCTAGAAATACCCTTTGAACAAATTTGGTTCATACATGTGAAGGGTGAAAGGGGACTTTAGTACAATGATGGTTTAACCCAAAATAAAAGGTTTGGGTGTTTCCATGTATGCACGTAGTCTTTCAAATGAAACATGATTGAAAAATCAATGTAAATAATGGTTCCCTCTCAGGTGAGGGTATCAAAGAATATTGTAGTTTATTGTCATACTGGAAAAAAGTGTTGTATAGTTTAACGTCGTATAACAAGGACGAAAGTGAACCAATGTAAAGATATTGATTCTAGGGGCGGTTTCACGAATCAACATCGTATGAGATGGAGGTGAACCGATGTGAAGAGATTGGTTTTGGGTTTGAACCTTGGGAGGTTGAATACATACCCAGCCTAGAAGGCAAGGATCAAAGTCCATGTAGTTCAATTAAAGAATGAATTAATGATCAAGTTGTTCTTGGGGACAATGACCTAAAAAAATGATGTTGTTGGGACTTACACATGGTTAGCATCCCAAAGAGAGTGTTATGGTTGAGGTTTGGTCTAAGCTCACATGAGTCATACTCGGTGTGAGAAACAAGAGGTAACAACAACCTTAACGATGCATAGTTTAATATCATGTAGGACATATAAAGGGACTATGTAGTTTAAAGTCTTGCAGTTAGGACTATTGGTGCTACATAGTTTAGTGTCATGTAGCAGGAACAAAGTACAATTTAATGTCATGTAGGACGTATCACAGACTTTATGTACAGTTTAGCATCATGTAGTTAGGACGATGAGGACAATAGAGTTTAATGTCATTTTGGACGAAAGGGGGACCGTGCAGTTTAATGTCATGCAGTGAGGACAAAAGAGTACACCATTTAACGTCATGTTGGACGCATTGGGGATTTTTTTCACAGTTTAGCATCATGTTGGATGAAAGTGCGAATAGTTTAAGGTCATATGCATGGACCATGGATGGTGCAGTTTAATGTCATGCTGGACAAACGTGTAGTTTAAAGTCATACAAGACCTTTAATGATTTGTAGTTTAACGTCTTTCTGGACGTAAGGGACTTTTATACAGTTTAGCGTCATGTAGTTAGGACATCACAGTTTAACGTCTTTCTGGACGTAAGGGACTTGAAAATAGTTTAGGGTCATATGCATGGACCGTTGATGATACAGTTTAAGGTCATACAGGACCTAGTTGCAGTTTAAGGTCATACTTGACCATTTAGGGAACTTTTTCATAGTTTAACGTCATGTGGGACGAAATTAATACAAATAGTTTAAGGTCATATGTATGGACCGTTTCTGTATAGTTTAACATCATATATCAAGGATGAAATAGGTTTTGTGTTTTATACAAAACACTTCTTCAAAAATCTGGCATTGGTTGGAGTAGTGATGAGTTCTCCATCCATCGAGATTAATGAATAAGATCCATTGGAGTAGACCCTATGTATTGAATAAGGTCCTTCCCATTTTGGCTCAAGCTTGGGAGGATTTTTTCCTGGTATCATTGGAGTTCTGAAAACTAATACCAATTCTCCCTGAGTGAATGAACGAAGATGAACTTTTTTTGTTAAAAGCTTGTGCTATTCGATTCTGATAGACATCTAAGTGGTGAAAAGTGCACAATATTTTCTCATCTAAGCATTCCAATTCTTTCAATCACTTTTGAGATTGTTCATCTATAGATGATTGATCAAAAATGGCAACTCTGAGCGAGGGTAGTTGAACTTCAATGGGCAAGACGACTTCTGTTCCATATACCAATGAATATGGAGTTAACCGAGTTGCAGTGCGGGTGGTAGTCTGATAAGCCCATAAAGCATGAAAGAGTTTATCAGGCCATGACCTCTTATCTTTATCCACCATCTTTTGCAGTATATTTTAAAGAGTATTGTTAAAGGCTTCTATCTGGCCGTTGGCCGCTGCATGATACCAAGATGAATGGTTGGATTTGATGTTGTATTCTTGATACAACTTCTTCACCTTGGATGAACAAAAATTGGTGCCATTGTCCGTCAATATGGTATAAGGGACACCAAATATGGTAATTATGTTAGACTTGATGAAGCTAACAACGCATTTAGAACTAACTTCCTTGAGAGGTATTGCCTCTTCCCATTTGGAAAAGAAGTCAGTAGCAGTAAGAATGTACTTAAACTGCTTGGCTGTAGCCGAAGGGTAAGGTCCCACCACATCCATTCCCCATGTGGAAAATTTCCATGAGTATTTAGCTGTATGAAGAAACTCTGGAGGTTGATGAATGAAGTTGTCATGTACTTGGCATGAATGACACTTCTTTGTGAAATCGACACAATCTCGTATCATTGAAGGCCAAAAGTATCCAAGCCTTCAAATCTGATCAGACAGTCTATGTCCAGACTGGTGGGCACCATAAACTCATGCATGCACTTCTTTCATGACAACCAATGTCTCTTCACCATCAATGCATCTGAAGATAACTCCATCAAAACCACGTTTGTAGAGAATTTTCTCTAGGTGATCTGGGCTATCATAAAGAGTAAAATTGACCACACGTCGTCGGATTTGTTCTTTCTCAGCTCTATTAGGTGAAAGTGTTCCATTTTGAAGATATTCCCTGATAGGTGACATCCATCCTGTAGTATGACCATACAGTTCAGGAATGGGACAAATTTCATTAATTTCCTATGTTCTGATTCGAACATAAGGTGAAATTGCACGATGGTGGGCAATACTAATGGTTGTCTCATCCCGATCTGGATCTTCCAGAGCTATGGCTATATTATCTAGTGCATCAGCTTGAGAATTTTGTGATCTTGGGACATAATAAAATGTTGGTTCCAAAGGGAATTCCGCCATTAACTCTATGACATAATCATACAAAGGTATTAGTTCTTCTTTTTTGATGGAATAATCCCCATTAACTTGTTTGATTACCAGGTCTGAATCACCTTTCACCTTTAAGTGATTCACTTATGCTTGAAGTGCTAATTCCAAGCCCACGATGAGAGCTTGGTATTCTGCTTCATTATTAGTACCACTTTCCAACAATAAGAAGGAATAAGGTAACACTGCCTTTTCTGGATAAATGAGCACAATTCCTAAGACAACTTTGTTGAATTTAGGATTTTCCATTTTCCTCCCTGTTGGACTTCTGGAAGCACCATCAAAATACATTTCCCATGCCCGAGGACTTTCTTGAATAGAGAAGACTTCCTCACCAGGGAGTTCAATATCTGAAGATGTGTCTTCCACTGAAGGGTGTTCAACCAGGAAATCAGCCAGAGCATGGAACTTTATCGCCTTTTGAGACACATACTGAATGTCAAATTGCTGCAAAATAACTTCCCACCTTGCTAGACGTCCTGTATGCATTGGACGACTAAGGATAAATTTGAGCGGGTTATTGCAAGATACTAATTGGACCTCGTGATGTTGCAGGTAGTGTCTCAACTTCTAAACTGCAAAGATTAATGCTAGGCAGCACTTCTCAATATTTGAATACTAGGTTTCTACTTCAATCATGGTTCGACTGAGATAGTAGAGGCTATTTTCATTCCCAACATCATTCTTTTGAGCAATAAAGGCACCCAATGATTGCTCTAGAGCTGTCATGTAGAGGATAAGTGGTCTTTCTTCAACAGGTGGCATGAGTACTGGTGTACTCAAGAGGTATTTCATGAGAATATTGAATGCTTTTTCACATTCTTCATTCCACTGGTAAGTGACTCCCTTCTTCATCAATTTGGTGAAGGGTAAAATTTTGCCTGCTAAATTGGCGATGAAACACCGAATATAGGCTAAGTTTCCTTGAAGTCATCTTAATTATTTCAAATTTCGAGGAGGTGACATTCCAAGGATTGACTTGGTCTTCTCAGGATCGACTTCAATACCACGATGGCGTACAATAAAGCCGATAAATTTTTCTGAGGTTACCCCAAAAGCACATTTTAAGGGGTTCATCTTCAAATTATATTGTCGAAGCTTGCGGAATATGAATTCCAAATCAGCCAAGTGATTAGAACATTGTTTGTATTTAACTACCAAATCGTCTATATAGGGGTTTGAAGATACGATGCATGGCACGCTAATAAGTTGCACCTGCATTCTTTAAGCCAAAGGGCATTACCTAGTAGCAAAACACACCCTGAGGGGCTCTGAAGTCTGTAGATTCATTGTCTTCTAGGGCCATTTGGATATGATTATATCCATAATATCCATCCATGAAGGAAAGTTCTTCATAGCCAGCTGTTGCATCAATTAGAAGTTCTGTAATCGGAACTGGGAAATCATCCTTAGGAAAATTCTGATTAAGATCTCTGAAATCGATGAAAATTCTAATTTGTCCGTTCTTATTCTTTACAGGGACAATATTAGCCAACTATTTGGGATATTGAACTTCTCTGACGAAGTTATATTTGATAATCTTATCCACTTCAGCTTCAATTTTGGAAGCATAAGTTGGGTGTGTTCTTCTCGCGGCTTGCTTAAATCCTCGATGTTCTTCTGGTAAACCCAAATGATGAGTAGAAACATCAAGATCAAGCCTGGGAATTTCTGTATATTTCCCGGAAAATATATCTCTATTTTACTTTAGAAAAGAAACATACATCTCTTTATCTTCAAGAGTCATGGCCGCACTGATTAAAGTGGGGCATGGATCTTCTTTTATACCCAGATTTATTTCTCTGAGTTCATCCACAGTGGTAGAGATACCCTCTTCAAATGCTGGAGGAGAATCTTTGAGATTTTCCTCTTCTTCTTCATCATGTATTATTTATTCCATTTCTACTTTAATAGTAGATGATAAAGTAGAATTTTAATGATCCGAAGAGATGTCAAAATTTTCATATCTTGAAGAAGGAGCTTCCATTTCCGACTCGATTGATGATGAAGGGTCTTCTTTAGGTAATAAATAGGAGATGATGGATTGAGAATCGACATCATTGTTCACCTCCGATGTTGCTATAACTTCTTCTGGCCTAATTGGCAAAGCATAGACTTGTTGGATTTCAGCAGATGAAATGAAGACGTCACCATTTGTGCTTTCATCATTGTTTTGTATATTACCAATTTCTCCCATGTTGTCTGGCTCGATTGCTGTAATTGACATTATGGATCTTTCCATAAGAGTATTTTGATTTGGGTCTATCTTGTCAATTTGATTGATAGGCATCACATAATCTGTACTCACATGTTTAAATGGATTTACTGGATTTTTTCCAAACCATATGGAGCATTAACTTTGGTAATATCCTTTGTTATGGATTTCTACCTTCCCTCCATGTGCTAGAATTCCGCCTAAATGTATTGAGACTCACATGTCTTGAACGGGGCCTTATCACCATAAAATGTCCCAACTTGACCATCAAAACAATATTTGAGACATTGATGGTATGATGAAGGGATAACCGCATGATGATGTAGCCAGGGTCTTCCTTGAAAGATGTTGAAGGCTGATTCTTGATCAACAACCATGAAATATGAATTGGATACGAGATCTCCAAACTGAGTTCTGAGCGTAACTTCGCCCAGTGGTTCTTGTTCATTTTTATCATATCCTTGTAACATCATGGTATTAAGAGATAAATCAGATTCTGTGAGGCCCAATCAACGAAGTGTACGAATGGGCATGAGGTTGACTCCTAAACCATTTTCAATGAAAGTTCTTCGGATGTCTACGCCATTGACCTTGCCAGACAAGTACAATGTTCTAATATGTCCACGCACAACATCATCTTCATCTTCATCAGTAAAAGATATTATTGCATGGCATTATGCAGGATTATTCTCTATGTGATAGACTTTAGCTACAACAATTTCGGTTTCAAACTCTTGAGGACTTGACAAAGCCTCGATGAGTGATTCTCGAAGATCTTTTGACAGATTTAGAGCATCCAGAATGGATAACTTGGCTGGTACTTGGACCAAGTGTTTCAATATATCATACTTTTGATCCAGAGGTCTGTGTTTCCCAATAGGAATATGTGGTTTAGCAGGTACCTTGGAAGCAGATGCTTTGGAAGTTGATGCATCTTGTATTGGGATAGGAGTTGGAAATATTCCTGGTTTTGGAAGATTAGACCGATTAGATCCATTTACTTACTGAGAGGAAGAAGATGGGACCTTCAACCGGTCTTCCAATATAACTGTTCCAGGACTGAATTTTCTATTGGTAGAAGAACTTGCTTGTTCTTGCTGAGCTCGTTGAAGAGCTCTACCACGAGTTTCTGCTGCGTACACAGTTCTAGTAGGGGTATAATTGGAATAGTGGCTTCTGAAAGATCCACGTCTTCCCCTGTATCCTGAGACCCTAGAACTTCCTCTGATTCCCCTATTTGATACACGTAATTCAGACTCAATGAAATAGGAACTGCGACTGGCATATGGATCTGTTAATTGAATCATATTAACAGAACCAAAGATTAACTATTCGTATGATGAAGACTCTGCCTGATTAGCCTGTTTAGGCTGTGCCGTTTGGTGGGGCGGTGCCCGTGTCTTTGAAGTAGATGGCATGAAGTCCGCCAAAGTCAAAGAAAACTTAGGCTTTGACACATACTCATCTTCTTCTGATTCTTTTTATTTCTTTGAATCATGCCGTTTTTTTGAGGACTTTCCCTCTGACGAAGAGGGTTTTTCCACAACATTTATGGAAGAAGACACAATTGGTTTCTTTAATTGTGTTCTCAAAATAGCATGAGTTCGATTGATTGTCTTTCTGACCATCCAATCATCATACTTCTGTGTATTTTTTCTTTTGAATTCTTGCCATTCGCCTTTCTCCTTTGGAACTGTAGCAGTAACACATGCTACTTGAGCTGAAGAACCTTTCAGTTTGACTTGTTCCGAGTCGACCATCTTTTGCAGGAGGTATTTGAAGACAAAACACTCTTGGATGGGATGCCCCAACATTTGATGAAAAGGGAAATAATTGAGATGTTCTTCATCTCCTTTCTTGTTTGGCCTCTTGGGCATTGGAAATTGAACCAAATTGTTTTCCAGAGCCGAAATGAAATAACCAGGAACTTGTTCATTTCGGAAAGAGTATGTTTTTCTCTTCAGATCCTCAAATTGTTTTCGTCTTTGATCTCTTTGATCATCTGGATGAAACAGCCTTTGTTTTTGGCACTCAGAAGGTGGATCCCTTCGAGAAGATGAAGGTTTTGAGGAAGAAACAGGTACAGGTGCTTGTTTAAGCATAACTGTAGCAGTTTCTGCTTTACCCATTATCCTTCCTGGATCTGATAGAATTACACGAGATTTAGCCTTAGCCTATATAAGGGAATCTTCAATTTGCTGAGTGATTGAAGTATGGTCTCGAAACCCTCTTGTGTATTTCACAGGGATTAACAACGTGCATAATTCGTCACGCAGATTTTCCACACAGATTGGAAACAATTCTTTTTGAGGGGGTGCTAAACTCAAGGAATATGTTAATCCCGTCCATAGAGCAATGAAATCAAAGACCCTTTCATTATCCCTTTGCTTACAGTTTGTAAGATCGAAAACAGTTGTCTTTGGCAATGTTGAGCTGAACTGAAGGTGGATTTTTTGGTGAAGATCCTCCCATCCAGTAATTGACCTGGATTTCAAGCTTGTATACCCGACAAAAGCTGGTCCTTGCAAGGTTCGCACGAATCATCTGAGTTTCACTGCTTCTTGCTACTCCGGAGTTCCCATCATAGGATTGCAACAAGTCATGTAATGCGTCAAATGCTATTCAGGATTGCCTGATCCATTGAAAATAGGAAATACAGGGTTCCCAAAACTGGATGGAGGAGAGAGTGAATCTACCCATTCAGGGTAAACTTTCTTTTCTAGTTGAACTTGTGCACGTTTCCCTTCCATAGTTTCTAACCGAGCTACTAATGACTCAATAGTAGTTATTAACCTTTGAGAAACATTCGGTTGAACTTGGACTTGGGTAGGTGCCATGACTAGAGCTTGGACAGATGTGGAGATTGGTGTTGCAACTGATGGTAGCACTGCCAACTGTCATTGCACTTGATCCGTAGGATTAGACCTGTGAGGGTGTACTAATAGAGGAGGATATTCTTGATCCATCTCAGTAGCTGCAACAAATTGCTTTGGCTGACCGACTCCAGCATGCTTCAGAAGAAGACTACTCTGAAGTAGTTCTGCATTCAACCTTATTAATTCCTTCATTTCTTCCTCCTGTTGTGAAAACCTTTTCTCTAGTGAGAGCGATTGACCTTCTCCAGAGGAAGGATATGTAACCTGGTTCTTTCCCTTCCCTTTGTTGGATCCTTTTTGGAGAGGGGGAAGTGGGTTACTCGAAGGATTACCTAGGTTTTAAGTAATCCTTTGACTTCATGTATGCACACATTCTTCATTTATGTCAGTGCATACATCTTCTTGAGCAGGAACCTCTTCATTTGAGTCCCCTAAGTGAGCCTCATCTGGTGGATCAGCAACAACTACATTGATGACATTGATTGATGCATAACTCATCACATCCCTTCTATCCGAATTTCTGTGATATTTTCTTCTTCCATGTCTTTGATGAGACATTGCCTTTTCTTGATTCGATCCCTCAGGAACTTCTTGACGAACCATAATTTGGAGGGAATCTCCTAATAATTTGGCTCTTCGTTCTTCTTGAGGCTTCTTCCCCAATCGAGAAAAAACCGACTTTCTCTGAGGAGGGGATTGATGATTTGAAAAATTCCCCAGTCCAGTGGACTGTGGCTGTTCCTTCTCAACTCCTCGAATCTTATTTGTTGATTCTGAGGGTTGGTTTAAAAGAGTCCCCAGTCTGGAGAGATGGGGTGGATCTTGACATGCTATGCCTGAGACTTTCTTAAAATCTCTCCTGATCTTGTGAACCTTAGTCCAGAAATTAGCTGGATGGATTAACCTATATCCACTTTTATCACCTGGTTCAAAAGACCGTTGGATGATTTCTGACACTTCTGTCACTTGGTGACGTGCTTTCTCCAAACGAGAGGCCTATTCAATATTCTCGTTTGCTTGATTCAAGAGTAATTCAACAACTTGTTCTCTGTATTCTTGATTTTGAGAGGAACTAGTTGAATCCTGTTCTTGGGAAAGCTTTTGATTACAAACAAAGCCCATTGACTGCGGCCAGCCATGGGCAATAACATTGCATGATACCATTTTTGATGGGCTTTTTTGACTGGAGAGCACCGTGAAATGCAGTGCTCCATGAAAAACCCATCCACTGACACGAATACCAGATGGGGCATTGGCAATTAACTGACGCAATCTTCTTAATGCTCCAAAGCATGAACGTTGAAGGGCTCCCTGCTGCTTTTCAGCCTTCAGATATCGATAGACTGATAGAGACGCCAAATCAATCTGACGTTGTAACCCTTCTATTATCTTAAAATTATTTTCATATTCATCATAATATAATACTTTCTTTTTCAACTGACAAAGTGTTTTCCATATGTTGAGACGAATATCATGAATTTCATCTTCCGTCAACATTTCTGGAATGTTATACTGAGAGTCATCCAGAGGACAAAACATGACTGACACTTCACCTTTCACCAGTTGTTTTCTCATGTTCATCATTTCCTCTTTATCACTTGATGAAGATTCTTCTACCTGATTTGACCAGAGTTCGTGTTTCCTTGTTGTTTCATTGGATTCAACAGGATTGGTAGAGAAATCATTGATCAAACTAGAAGATGCATGACTTAGGGGTGGTTCGGAGAATGACCTACACCTTGGGCTATCTTCTGATTGAGAAATCATTTCACCTATTAGCGATGAAGCTTCAGACACGACTAGTTTTGCATTTGAAAGTTCATCAAGATAAGAAGGATTTCTAGACACTACATTTTCCACTAGAGCATTTTACGGGAAATGTGCATCACTACTGCGGAGAGGACTTTCGCAGCGAAATTCATCATCATGGGGATGACCACCATAATGGGTTACAATAAAAGATGAGATCTCTTGCTCCTTGGTCTTCTGACCACACAGAGGGTTCCTGTGGCTCTCATCTGAAGATGAAACTTCGAGATCGACCGAATTGTCATGAAGCAAGCCTTCATGAGGAAGTGTCTGTTAAAGACCTTCGGAATTAATGTTCCCACTATTGGGAAATTAGGGCGTAGAATCTTTAATTTCAACATATAATTTTCTGAGGGCTTCAAGAACTCCAGCATCGAGCAAGGCCTTGTTACAGATTGGCTCTTGATCTCTTGACTGTGCTAGGCGGGTCTTTTTTGTAGACGCCTTCTTAATCACCTTCAAAACCACTTGTTGATGAAAGTGGCTGCTCTGAGTAGGTGTATATGCCTGATCAGGAAAGATGGCCAGGTTAGGCTGACGATCTCCACTCAAATCAGGTGTTTGTACCTGACTTTGTTGTCTGTATGATATGGGGGAGTATGCCCCACAACCTACTTGGACTGGAATAGATGTGTGTGTCTGTTTCAGAGTGAATTATTGATGTGTCACTCCACTGGTAGGGATAGATTTATGTGTCTTTCCCTAAGATGCCACTGAAGTTGTTATAATATCCTGGAAGGCCTCCATAATATGAGCATGGATTTGCTTCTACTCTTTCACCATTGATAGAATATGCTTGGTGACTTCAGCTGCCAGAACGAAAATATATGTCCATTCCCGGCTGGGAGTAGGTGTATGTGCCTGATCCTGTACTCCTTTTCCTGTTAGTGAATCCTGACAGTACTCAAGTGTGGGGGTAGAGAGTTGAGTCTGCCTCCTATTTGTTGTCGGGGCTTTCCGACTAACTTCTCCGAATGCTTTTCAGTGAGACTGTTGGTAGGCTTGATTAGTACTAGCAGGTGTATGTTCCTGATGATTACACTTCACCGAACGTAGTTGACAAGATCCATCATATGTATTCAGACGAGCCTACTGACTAGCTGATGATGTATAAACAGGTGTATGTTCCTGCCTATAGTACTCTGTCGGAATTGCCTGGCGGGATTGGCGTGATGCTACCAGACGAGTCTGTTGGATAACAGAATTAAAATGGGTAGGTTTGTGTGCCTGCTCGTTTCTTTCCACCACGTTAGGTTGGTGGACTTCTCCGGAGATGGAAGAGATGAGAACCTGCCCACTGTTAACCAGACACCACCTCTGGTGATTCGTCTTTCCTGCTCGGGTTCAAGGAACCTGAGACGAACGCCTGGAGTCAGTACCCTCATCATGTTGAGGGTGCACTGCCACACGAGTTTGGAGGTGATTGTTGGTGGGAGCCCTCAGGAAGGACTCCTGTCTGTTTGAATTAAGGCCATGAGGGACCTGCTCATTCACCTCCCCAAAATAAGGGAGCGAATGGTGATTGTGTTCCGGGGATAACGACCCAAAATGGTTGGAGATGGTAGTCAGTGCCGCCTGATTCTTGATCACTGGTCGTCGTTGTCTAGATGACCGATGTGAGTTGTTTACTTGGAGGGCTTGTTGGGCAGCCTCCAGAGTTGAGATGGTACCATGTTGAAGATATTCCTTAACCAGCGCGTTTGATACCCAGCTTTGAAGACGTTGAGTAGGTGATATCGTCCTTAGAGCAGACGACGATCTAGTAGGAGTAGCAGTAGTGGAATTTGCAGCAGCAGTATTCACAGGTGTGAACTTGAGAGCATCCATTCTAGAAATGCAGAAGATCTTGTAAAAGAGTGCATGTTTGATATAACAGACATAATAAATATAAATTTATCCACTACATCTTTTGGATGAGAACATGTGTCAATGATTGTTTTTGTTGACCCTCTTATTGAGTTTTAATTAGGGGCCTAACAAATAGGTAAAACATAATTTTAACATGGTTAAGGATTCACGTCAGGTTCACCATTTTTTGTTTCCCTCAGAATTCGGGGATGACCGCCTTGATGGGAGGTTCAAACATTCCGATCAGTTTCTAACGGGTTTGTTCGTAGAACCAGAAACATCCAATGATTCCACATCCATTCAGACCTACTTTCCAAAGGTAGGTGCTCATTAGTTTATGGACTGATGAGGTTTAGGAATTTTCATTGGTCGAGAGGATGTGAGGTCATACTCATCACACCTTTTTGAGGGGAATTATTGTCTACTCAGGGACTCTCTTTATAGATTTAAGTTATGTTCGTGAATCATTATTACATTACCAAATATAAAATGAGTTTTCCTTTAGATCTGACAATCATTGATCGATATGTAGGAAATTTAGAGAATCTTTTATATGTATTCGAGGTTCTTCACTGATAAAGAATCATCTGTATTTGTTAGATATTCTTAGCCAATGGTATCTTTTGATTCGTAAAATTCTCTTGGTCCTTATGATAACCATACTGGTTTTAAAGCTACTTAGTGGGGCACTTGAAGTTTATTGTCATTCAGAAGGACATGAATTATTTCAGAGTTGGGATCGAACCCGCAGATGGGCTACCTACCTATCCTTTTTTTAAAAAAAGGAATCAGAACCCACGTAGTTCGAGTAAGGGAGTATGATTTTTATGATTGATGGCTTAAAGAAGGATGTAATAATTACTTTTACACCCTAAGCTCACGTGAGTCATGCTCGATGTGAGAAATAAGAGGTATTGGTAAAAATTAGACAATTGTTCCATGAAAGATGCAATCATAAGAAATAATGTGGGGCTTATGTATGTATGACTTCCCAGATAAATAATGGTTTGGATTTACTTTAGGGAAGAAATCCAGGAGCAGGGTCCATAAATGTATATGTGCTTCATGGATATTTTGAATACTCTAACTTGGGGCTTACTCCTAAAAAGGAGGCCCAAATTAGGAGAGGAATTATGATTGGGTTTTACTCCTGAAAAGGAATCCCAGATCAAAGGTAAATTAGGACTAGTTAAGAGAAATTAAGAATGGGGATTACTCTTGAAAAGGAGGCCCAGGTTAAGAGATTTGAAAAATTAAGGGACTTGGGGCTTACTCCTGAAGAGGATGCCCATATTTGAGACTGGGACTTACTCCTAAAAAGGAGTCCCAGGTTAAGAGAATTATGGTTGGGGATTACTCCTAAGGAGGATGACCAGATTTGAGAATTATGACTGGGGATTATTTCTGAAAAGGAGGCCCAGGTTAAGGGGTTCTCTCATCTTAAAGGATGAGGTTGAATGAATGAAATCTCAATTTTTTAGTGACATAAAGATGTGTAAATCACTAGGTTTTAAGAGATATTCTAGAGAGTTCCTTTCAGATAAGGAATCCAAATCAAGAAATCAGGCCATAAATGGATTTGAAGAGTTTCTTGAAGATTGAATCTTGAATAAGAGAGGTGGAATGGCTTAAGAGGGGTGAAATGGGAAAGAAGGGCACCCAAAAAGGAAGGGGCGTGCAAGTCCTGGAAGGCGCGCAGGTACTGCGTGGGCGCGCAAGTCCTGGTCGCGCAGGTATACCTGCGCGACACATGGGTACTTGCGCGACGGTTAACTAGCAGGGTAAAACTTGAGCGACTCTTGATTAAAGCCTTTAGAATCCTCTTGAGGTTCTTCCAGAAGAGGGGTGTGCAAGTTCTATTGAAGGAGTAAGGCGGCGCACAAGTGTGGCCTTGTCCCTTAAGGGCTGTCCACTCAGGCGCGCAAGTGTTGATGAGTTTCAACACATAGGCCTTTCTCCCCCTCCTTAGATCTTCCGGTAAAGGTAAGAAATTACCTTAGAAGTGTTTCGGAAGCTTTGAGAAGAGACTAGGGAGCCAGGAGCTCAAATCTGAGTTTATGGAAAAATCCTCTCTAATGGGGGGGCCATAGGGTCTATTTATAGGCTACAGAAGACCCGAGCGGTTTATCCTTTAGGTCGCGCAAGTGACTTGCACGACCACTAGGCGGCGCACAAGGGGGCTTGCGCAACAGTGATGGAACTTGCATTGTACATGTGCTTTTGATCCTTTGTTCATGACTTTGTTGATTTTTGATGTTTTTCTTCAAAGGATGAATCAATTTGTGCTAAGTCATTTCCCTTTCCATTCTTTTAGACAATGTGACTAAAAGGAGCGTCAACAGAATCCTAGAGAGATTCATTTTATTTCTATCAATAATACCCTAAATTTCTCGAGAAGAAGTAAATATATGTTCTTGGTCTTTATAGGAGAGGATAGGTCCATTTTACTGGGTTACAATGATGCTAGATTCTCATATAAAAAATTTGATATTAGATCTAAATCTTTTTTTATGTTTTGACTAAATAGTAGAGCTATTAGTTTTAAGAGTTATAAACAAGACACCCTAAAATATTCAACAATATAGTTAGAGTACATCACAACATCAGATTCTATGAATGAAGTTGTTTGTAAAAATAAGTTCATCATTGAACTTTTGGAAGTTCCCAACAATGAGGAAGAAATTAATATTTAATATGAAAATAATGGATCTATTTTAAAAGACAAGGAACCATGGTCTCATCAAAGGACTGAAAACATCCTTTGTAAATGCCATCTCATTTGAGAGATCATTTAGAGAGGTGATATAAATGTTTTTGGGGTGGATATAGATGAAAATTTCAGAGATCATTTGAGAAAATCATTAAGGAACCCAAAGCATAAGGGTTATGTCAAATCTCTTGGCATTAAATACATGAGATATTGGATATAATGATTTTTAAGTGTATAATGGTTTTATAATTAATAGAATCACCATTTATCATTCATTCATGTGTATTTAACTTATATTATGTGAACAATATAGTGATAATATCCTCTCAAAGTATGACTTTGAGTTTCCCCTAATTGATGATCATCATAGAGTATTATAGTTTGGGATGATATGTCAATATTTTTATGAGTGAACTTATATTCTTGATATAATGAGTTACACGTGGTACAAATAATAGGATTATAAGATGCAACGACCCAAAATGTTATAAATGAAGTTTCCCTTTGTGATTTAATTAAATGTATTATTATGTAATATGGTCATAGAAAACTCATGAACTTTCATGGATATATCTTTGTATTTAAAATATAGTTAATAATATTCCCATTGTTAATATATTCATTTAATAGTGACCACATTATTAGTATAAATATTGGGCTTTAACAAATCTAACTGACTCAGACAAAGGAAGTGATAGCCTGAACCATTAGAATCATGCCCTATGAAGACCATTTATCATAGATTCTGAATGAGATAGAATCTATGATATTTCCCCTTGACCAAATCCAAGCTGATATCTATTAACTTAAGTATGAGTGAAACCATTTATGAGAGAATTTCAATCTCATCGAGATCATGACCCAAACTATGTTCGCCGAACGACCCATGAAAGTCTCACTGTCGCACAACTTACTCTTAGGGAGTATTCTAGCGTAACAAAGGGGTATGTATAAATACCTTAATAATATTAATATGTATTTTTCATAGAATAATGAATTTATTTTCATTATTTATTGTTACTTTATAAATGGTTTTTATTTTTATTCAATTAAACTCAAATTGTATTTTTGGGTAATATTCAAATTCAATTAAGGGATTTATTTTGATGAATTAATGCATTTTTAAAATAAATATTATTTTAATAAAATTATATTATTAAATATGTTTGATTAATTATAAATGTTCATATAATTTTTATGAAGTGAAATTTACTTTTTATAAGGTTTAAAAAAATGTTATTGCCAAAAACACAATATTTTTTAAAAAATGTAAAATCATCATTTAAAAGTGAAAATGAACATATTTATAAAATTAATTAGATATAATGAATATTATTTTTTGAAATATAATTTTGAAATTATCCAATGGTGAATTTTTCATAATTTTCTTAGACATTTGATTTTTCGTGTAAAAATTAAATACCCTATAAATATACAGTGTGTTTTATGACATCATAATGACCCAAAAATATGATGTAATTAATACTATAATTTGTATAATAAGAAAAAAAATATGTTTCCCTTTAAAATAATGCGATTTTATATTTATTTGATTATTTTTATAAAGCCTTTATGAATCCTCCAAAACCATTATTATATTTTGGAGTTTTAAATTCACTTATTTAAATATATAACCCGCCTCCACATAATCAATGAAATTATTCTAATAAGTTTAACCCATTTCATAATAAAACAATGAAAAAAAAAACTCAGCATTTGAAGAAACCATGGGATGTTTTGTGGTTTTTAGTATTTTATTTTGTGAATTCCAAAACCAAAATATTAAACAAATCCCTCTCTTTTCCTATATAAACCCACCCAAGATCCCACTACCCTCCACTAAAAATCCTTTTAGTTCATCCTTGATATACCCCACCCTTTATATAATCCTCCCAGGGCACCCAAATCTCTCAATAATCCCCTTTTCTATCTTTTGGTTCTACAAACTCAAGTAAGGGTTCCTCCCTTTCTCACCTTTATCCAAGTTTGTTTATCTTGTTATGCCATTTTATTTTGAATTAATAATTATGGGGTATGTTTTATCACCTCCCCTATACTTAGATTATTATTTATAATTGATGATATACCCCTTTATATCTCATTAATCCCCCCATGTACACATGTTACCATGCCACAATTTCGTAATCATCATTTTTGTTCTCTTCTTATTCAATATTATTTATTATAATATGCATTATTTAAATAATTCTAAATGTGAAAAAATGTACTTGAATGTACCTATTAATATTATCTTCATTTAAAAATTATTATAGACCCATTTATCACTCATCAACACATTTTATGAATTTTTAAGTGACGTTGTTATGCTGCCGAATTTTAACAGTGATTTTCCATGCCAAACCAATTGTATAGTGAATTCCATACCAATTTTGTATCAAGGGTGTTCACTTTTATAAACATATAACTTTTTATTAGGGGAATTACATGTATTCATTACACACTCCATGATCATGTAATAAATTATTATGATGAATGAATCCATGTTATATGATCTTTGTGGCACACTTAAGAAAAAGTATGTAATGAAAGTGACAGGTGCGACCGAAATTATATAGTGATCCAATGCATTAGGTAATGTTTAGTATCATGATATATCATGTTGGTACATGGGTTTAACTGATTCATTTATGGGACTATGTCTACAATGAATTCTTGGTAGTTTATCCTTAACCTATGATGCAATGTTTTAAGTTGCTGCCACATTTACCATGTTATGATTATCATGCTATATCATGCCTTATTATTCACATTACTTTATGCCTCATGAATATGCATTGTCAAACATATATTATTATATTCATTTTATTACAAATTTATTCTCTTATTGGGATTTGTGTATCACCCATTTCTTATGTATTTCCCCAGGTTATATAATACAGTTGTAAGATCAAGCATGTTAAAGATGTTTTTAATAAAGATGTTGTATTTCATTTTTAAAGTTTCAATTAAATGTACCTATTTAAAAAAGAAACCGGACTTATTGATATTTAGGGTTTTATTAATGTGTAATAAATATAATGGTTTTTATCGATGGTATGAGAGGAAAAATTTAGTTATTTTTGGGATTAGGATAAAAAACTCTAGAAAAATACTTAGAGATAAGACTAAGTATAAGAATACATCCCTAATATTTTAGTGAGTATAAAGTAAGTGGTTTATCAAGAAAATAAATCCTTGTCTGGATACAAGTGAACATGGTTCTAGCACATATGTACCTAGAGGTTGCAACTCTAACAAGGTTTCCCAGACCTAACTCAAGGTAACCTGGTACAGGAAAATGAGGCTTACTGCACACCTAGTTTTGAAAAATCGCAGATTAGTGGATCAACTCCATTAAAAAGATCTTATCCATTTGTCAATGTTCTGAACAAGAGAAGGTTTTTCTAGATATTTATCATATAGAGGGTGAAGATGATCAGTGTTCAACATTGATAAAAAATATGAAGACTGAGGAAGAGATCGAAGCAGTGTTGTGGAATGATTTTCAAAAAATGTTTTTTCAATAAATATTTTCCCCACACTCTTTGTCTTAAAATAGAAATAGATTTCCTTGACCTGAAGCAAAAAATATAATGAATATATTGGAGCGTATGAGAAAAAATTCAATAGTCTTGCACGATACGACTCAGGATTTTTCATCACCCCTAAGTTCAAGGTTTACTACTTCCTTGGTGGGCTACAACCTAGCCTATAGAAATCCCTGGTAATCTATGACTTTGATAACTATGAGGAAATTGTTTGATGTTCCCTCAAAGTCGAAATGGATATTGTTGAATATTAGGGGTATCATGGGGATAAGAAGCCGAAAGTGGATATCAATTCTTAAAGTCTGATAGAGATATCTAACAGTGTCAATAAATTTGAACATCCCACTTAGAAATGGTGTGGAAAGAAGCACCCTGCAAATTTCCTGAAGGTGATGAGGAAATGATTTAGGTTTGGGAAGTAAAGGAACGCAGATAGCAATTGTTGATAGAAAAAACCCAATACTATGACAAAGGGAAGGAATGCTCTATTCAACCCTCATAATATTTCTCATTGCAATATCTACAAGGAACCAATGAATTTTTCAAACCAATTCACTAAGACAAGGGGTTTTGGAGACAACCAACAACCTCCAAGGTAGTAAGAGAGATATTTTTCCATCACAACTAATGAATTGGTTCCCGACAATGAGGTGGTGACAGGTATGCTAGTTATTCATTCAAGAATAGAGAACATACTTTTTCATTCTGGTTCTACACATTCCTTCATATCATGAATGTTTTTAATAACTATTCAAACACCATAACAAATCATGGAAGTGGAGTTATCGATAAAGATGGAAAATGGGAAAATTATGAAATCTCAAGTATATAACTCCTCCCCTATCAATGTTTATGGAATGAATTTCCTAGAGAACCTTTTTATACTCCCTTTTCTATAATTTGATGCAATTATGGACATGGATTGGATTTCTCTATATAAAGTCAACAAAAATTTCCATGAGAAGGAAATCACTCTCTGTATTGGGAATCGACCCCTTATTTTGTACCAGTGCAATAAAAAGGATGAATCTTCTATATCACCATCATTTTGAGCATAGATATTATTTCCTTATTAGTAAGTGTATCTATCTAAAACAATTGATTCTAAGGAAATAATAATCCTTAAAGACATTCCCATTATGAGGGAATAAGATGATGTGTTTTCCAAGGAATTTCCTAGTCTTCCTCCTAGCTGAAAGGTTGAGTTTTAAATTGATCTTAAATCCAGGGCATTACCATTATCCAATAATCTATATATAATAAAAATTTTGAATTTTAGGAAGTGAAAAAACAACTATAAGAGAATTTGGATAAAGTGTTCATACACCCAAGTGCTTAACCATGGGGTACACTAGTCCTCTTTGTCATGAAGAAGGATGGGACAATGTGACTTTGCATTGATTATCGCGAGCTCAACAAGATCATGATAAAGAACAAGTATCCTATTCCTTAGATTGATGACTTTTTTGATCAGCTATGTGGAGTAAAATACTTATTTAAGGTGGATCTATAGTTCGAATATTACCAAATTAGGGTGAAGAAGGAGGATATCCCCAAGATTGGTTTTATACAAGGTACGGGCACTATGAGTTCATAGTGATGCATTTCAGACTCAATAATGCTCTAGAAATATTCATGGACTAGATGAATATAGTATTTAGAGATTACCTCAAAAAAATTGGTATTCTTTATATATGATATTACAATGTACTCTAAAATTAAGGAGTATCATGAATATATTATGATAACAATGCTAAAAACCTTGAGAAAGGAGAAGATTTTTGAAAAGTAAAAAAATGTGAGTTTTGGTTGAAGGAAGTCTCTATTTTTGGACATATCATAATAATAAATGGAATATCTATGGACCCTTAAAAGTCAGAAGTAATTGAAGGATATATGAGGCCAACATCTATGATAGATATATGTTGTTTCCTTGGGTTGGCTGGGTATTATCTCCAATTCATGAGAAATTTCTTGCGATTGTCAAAGCATCTCACCAAAATAACTCATAAGAGAATAAAGTTTTATTAGAATGATGAATTCAATGAAATATTCAAGTAGTTGAAAAGAATACTTATCACTATTCCTATTCTCACACCTCACAAGTAGAGAAATTTTTGTGGTATTTATTAATGCTTTGAAGAAGGTACTGGGATGTGTGTTGATACAAAATGAAAAATTCATTTCCTATGATTCAAGGTAGTTGAAATTTCACATGAAGAACTACTCAACACATGACTTGGAGTTGGATACAATGATATTAAATATGGAATTTTTATGGAATTATCTCTTTGTGGAGAAGTGTAAAATATATATAGATCACAAAATCCTCAAATATATATTCACACAAAAAGAGATGAATATGCACTAATAAATATTGTTAGATCTGATCAAAGAATTTGACTACTAAATCCACTACCATAATTGGAATGAAAATAAAGAGTAAGATTATCTAAGGAGAAAGGATCAGACAATTCTGTCATTGATGATAACTGAGAAGGATATAATCTTCTTATATTTGGAAGAGATGGACATGGGAATCATAAAGTAAAAAACATCATTAATCCTTTCAAAAATTATTGCTCAAAAATCTCTTTTAGATAGGTTAAAGGGTTCCTAAAGAGTCGATGTGGGAGTTTAGAAGAATTTTTAAGCTATAAGTAAAGGTAAATCCTCAGTGATCAATGTTAATGATGAAGGTGTTTTGAGATTTTGGTCAAGAATATATGTACCATCCAATCCTAAGTTAAAGAAGAATCTTTTGGATGATGCACATAGCCCAACCTTCTCCATCCACCCGGGAATCCATAAGATGTATTGATATATCGAAGAACACTATTTTTGGGTCAATATGAAGATGGAGATATCATAATATATGTCAGGATGTCTTGTATGTTAGCAAGTGAAAGAAGAAAGGAAAAAATACAAGTGGATAATAAAACCATTACCCATACCTACATGAAAATTGGAAAACACAACCATGTAATTTTTCATTGATATTACAAATACATCAAGAGGTAATAATTCTATATTGGTTGGGGTGGATTGTCTTACAAAGACCACACACTTAATTGTGATATGATAGGAATTCTTACTGAATCTACTTGTATGGATATAAATCAAGGAAGTGGTCAGACTGCATGGAGTACCACTATAGATTATATCCACTCGAGATCCAAGATTCACCTCCAAGTTATGTAAAAGTATTCAGTATGCTCTAAACACTATGTTGAAATTTATAATGCCTTATCACTCTCAAAATGATAGCCAATCAGCGTGTACTATCCAGATACTTGAAGGCATGTTGAGAGAATTCCCAATTTACTTCAAAGGAGGATGGGATCAACATCTTCCTTTGGTTGTGTTCTATTACAAAAAAAATTTCCACTCGAGCATCCAAATGGATCCCTATGAATCTCTTTATGGGAAGAGGTTTAGGACACCTGTATGATGGGATAAAGTTTGGGAAAAATGGATTGTTCCTAAAATGGTATAGGAAATGATGGAAAAGGTTGATACCATTCAGTAGCACATCAAAAATGATCAAATTTTACAAAATTTCTACACTAATAATCATTTATGAGACATAGAGTTTGATGTTGAAGACATAGTATTCCTCTACATATCTCCATAGAATAAAGTGATGGTATTTGGGAATAAGTGAAATATTAGTCTAAGATACATCAACCCCTTTGAGATTCTTTATAACATTGGAGCAGTAGCCTATCGACTTGAACTCCCACCTAACCTATCTCAAGTTCATGATGTATTCCATGTATCACTCTATAGGAAGTACATACCTAACCCCTCACGTGTACTCAATAAAGATGTGGTACCATTATAGAATGATATTTCATATGAGAATCATCCAATGAAGATATTAGATCATTGAGAAAAAGTTCTATGAAATAAGACAAATCGCCATGTCATATTATTTTGGAGAAACCACAGGTTGGAGGAAGAAAGGAGGGAATGAGAGGAATTGATGAGACAAAATTAACGTCATCTATTTTAAGGGGTGAAAGGAAAATTTTGATAGAAAAATATCTCAAGAGGGGAAGATTTTAACGACCCAAATGATTGTAAATGAAGTTTCCCTTTATAATTTAATTAAATGTATTATTATGTAATATGGTTATAGAAAAATCATACCCTAAATTGGTTATATATTTGGATTTAAAAGACCATGAAAAATATTAGCATTGTTAATATAACCATTGAATAGTGATCACATGATTAAAATAAATACTAGGCCTTAAACAATTTCAATTGA
This sequence comes from Viscum album, assembly GCA_963277665.1. Taxonomy (NCBI): domain Eukaryota; kingdom Viridiplantae; phylum Streptophyta; class Magnoliopsida; order Santalales; family Viscaceae; genus Viscum; species Viscum album. The sequence continues at coordinate 772,109,573 of OY728131.1, read as the reverse complement.
CTCAGACAAATGAATTCATGACCTCAACAAGTATAATCATGCCCTATAAAGACCATTTATAAGAGCTTCCAAGCTGATATTATCTTTGAGTTTTCCCTTGACCAAGCCCAAGCTGATATCCAATAACTTAATCACGAGTGAAATAGTTTACGGTAGAAGTTCAAACTACATGAGATCACGACCCAAACTATGTTCACCGAATGACCCCATGAAAGGTTCACCATCACACAAATTACTCTTAGGGACTATGATGGTGTAATAGAGAGATATGTATCAATAAATTAATAATATGAATATATATATTGTTTAGAATAATTAACTTATTTTCATTTTTTATTTTTACTTTATAAATGATTTTGATTTTGATTCAATTAAACACAAATTGTATTTCCAAGTAATATTCAAACTGAATTAAGGGATTTATTTTGATGAATTAATGGATTTTTAAAATAAATAACATTTTAATAAAATGTTATTATTAATTATGTTTTATTAATTATAAATGTTCATATAATTTTTATGAAGTGAAATGTACTTTTTCTAAGGGTTAAAAACTATTATTATAAAAAACCAACCATTTATGAATAAATATAAAATATTACTTTAAAAGTGACAATGAAAATATTTAGAAAATTATTTATATACAATTAATATTATTTTTGGAATCAGAATTTCAAAATTATTCAACGGTGAATTTTTCATAATTTTTGGAGACAATTGAATTTTCGGGTAAAAATTAAATAGCCTATAAATATACGGTGTGTTCTATGACTTCATAATGACAAAAAAACGATGTAATAAATACTATAATGGGTATCCTTAGAAAAATATATGTTTTAACCATTAAATAATATTATTTTATGTTAATTTCATTATTTTTATTACGCCTTTATGAATCCTCCAAAACCATTATTATATTTTAGAATTTTAAATTCATTTATTTTAAAGTGAGACTCACCTCCAAATAAGAAAGAGAATTATTTTAATAATTTAGGCCCATTTAAAAATAAAATAATTAAAAATAACCCCCTTTTACTGAAACCACGGGAAAAAATCATGGGAAGGTTTGTCATTTTGAATATTTTATTTTACAGAGTCCAAAACCTAAATATTAAAGAAAACACACTTTTTTCTTATATAAAACCACACAATAACCCACTAATATACAATAAAAATTCTTTGATCATGTATTTAATTTACCCTACACTCTATATAATCCTACCAAGGCACCTCAAGCTCTAAACAATCCCATTTTAATGCTTTTGGTGCCACACAGTCAATGGTTCTCTCATTATTCATCTTTATCCAAGTGTTTTTATGTTTTTGTTCCATTTATTTTCAATTAATAATGATGGGGTATATTTTAGTACCACCAAAAGACTTCCATTATTATTTATAAATGATGATATACCCCTTTCTCTCTCATTAATCCCTCCCATGTACACCTGTTACCATGCAGAAAATTCATAAGCATCCTTTCCTTTCTATGTTTATTCAAGCTTATTTATTATCGTATGCCTTATTTTTATTATTATAAATTTGTGGAAATGTACTTATTTTTAACTATTAATTTAAACTTCCTTTAAAAATTATGATAGATACATATCTCTCTCATCAACCCATTTTATGAATTTTTAAGTGACACCGTTATGCTGCTGAATTTTCACCATGATTTTTCAAGCCTAACCAATTATGTAGTGAGTTATGTACCCATTTCTTGTAAAGTGTGTTAAATTTTGTGAAAATATATATTTTTATTGGGGACTTAAAATTTATTTATTACACATTACTTGATCATGGAATAAATTATGATGATTAATGAGTCCATGCTTTATGATCTATGTGGCACACTTAAGCATGAGGATAAAATGAATGTGATGGGTGTGCCCGAAATTATATAGTGCTCCAATGAATTGAGTATTGTTTAGGATAATGATACATAATATTGGGATAGGGTTTCACCTGATTCCTTTAGGGTACTTTTTCCACCATGAAGTCTTGGTGGTTTAGCCTTGACCTATGATGTAGTGTTTTAAGTTGTTTCCACATTTCCCATGTTAGAAGTATCATGCCATATCATGCCTTATTATTTATGTTCCTTCATGCCTCATTGATATAAATTGTATAACATTTATTATTATCTTCATGTCATTCCATGTTTAATCCCTTTTTGGTATTTATGGATCAACCCTTTCTTATGTATTTACCTAGGTTATCCAATGAAATTTTAAGCTCAAGCATGTTAAAGAATTTTTTAATAAAGATGTTGTATTACATGTTTAAAACTATAATTCAATGTACCTATTTCAAAAAAAAACTATAATTATCGATATTTTCAGTTGTAATAATATGTAATAAATAGAAGGGTTGTTATATGAGATAATATTTTGAGACTTATTATCTGGTTTAACCCATGAAAATACATCACATGAAATTTTATAAAGTCAGTGACATATGTATAGGGTATATGATTATTATAAATTTCCATTACTTGATGTTGGTGAGATAAATAACATAGGAACCTCAATAATTAGATAATTTTGTTATAAAAATCTAGAGGCTTATCCAATTAGGTGGTGGTTGGGTGTGTTGCTGATACCTTTCTGATATAATATTTTGATCCTCACAATAATAAATTGATACACTCCAGATTAACTATTTTAACCCTCACAATCATTCCACTAGTTATTCATTCATAAATTTCATAATGGTATTTTTTAATTATTCTAAAATTAATTTAAGTATTTATGATTAGTTTCATATATTGATATAATTTTTAATGATTAATTTTTTTCATGATAAAGGATACTTAATGAGATCACGTTAAAACTATAAAGATGTTGTATGATATTTATAGGTTGGGGTCTAAAATTACTTACAAACCACAAATTCAGATGCCTCAGGAGTTCTTACCACTAAATAAAATTATGTCAATGGACACTATATTAAGCACCAAAATTAAATCAATTCTTTAGCATTATTTTTGTATATTTCATTTGGTTTCTACGATGTTCTACTTTATCTATATTGTATCATCATCCAAGTGAGTCAAATATTAATGTTTTCTCCTTAAGTTGATTTTTTGTATTTATTTTTCTATATTTTCTTAGTTACTAAAATTTTCTAGTGAATCAATAATTTATTTTCTTCTAAGTAATTAATTAGCATTGAAATATTTAAAATATTTTTACAGAGTTTAGACATCGATTATAAAAAAACCTACATTGAAAGTCATTGAGTTTCTCTTTCGACATCAGTTATGAAAAAACCAATATTGAAAGTATTTTATTATTTATAAGAAATATAATTTTAAAATCCATTTTAATAAACACAAAAAAATATATATTTATAATGTTGATTACATTTACATCACCTATAAAATTAATGTTAAAAACCCAAAAAAACTAATATAAAAACCTATTTTTATACTAGTGAAAAATGATATTATTCAATCCATATGATGAGAAAAGTCATATTGTCCAATTATTTAATTAGATAGAAGAAATTTATGACTATTCTTGTTTGAATTACATGTTATGTTCTTGACTACATGAATAAATGACATTTGACATATTCATTCAAATTGGATAGTATATTTCTAAGAATAATGAATGTATGAGTTGTGGTATACTATATTGACACATTCCATGTATTGTGGTCACTTTATATCATAGTGAAATATATTATATAAGTATAAATATGGTTCATATGATACAAATTGTGGTGGACATGTTCATATAGAGATATAAGTATGTTTGATCAATATCACACCAAACATATTTGTAACTTGAGAAACACCAATATTTTTCTAGATACCGTTTTTTATGTAAATTTATGAAATTGGGATTTCATATTTTTTTAAATGTTACAAATACCCCTAGGTTAATACAATTATTCCTTATAATAAGGATTAATATTTGGGCAAATTTTTTGTTATAATATAATGAGATATTTCTAAACTGTATCCAATTGAGTCTGGATGGATTCAAACAAAGTTGTGAAATTTTGTATAAGGTAATTATGGGATTTTAGTTAAAGTGAGATGTTTTTGGTTGTGCACTAAAATATAAATAATATTTTATCATTTATACATATTTTAATGTGTATGATTACAATATCATTTTGAATGATATTTCTTATGATATGGGTTTTTGGGTGCATCAGTTACTGCTATGTCTTCCAAATGGTTACCTTCATTATCAATCACCAACATGATTATTTTATGGATTAATTAATTGATTATAATCTGTTGAAACATAAAAAATATCATAAATCTAGTAGGTATACATTATTATTAGCACACATTGGCTACCAAGCATTGGCATCTGCTGATATAATTCCTTTATTAAATGAAGAAAGTTTATACAAAGGATACAATAATCTTTTTGGTGTTGTATGTGACTATATTTCTAATTGATGAATATATATTCATGCATGGTTCTCTATTTTTCTTGAATGAAAATGGTTTTAGAAGAAATATTATATTTCTCACTATTCTATTATAGTGTAATAAGATTCAAGTGGTCGGTGTACATCTCGTGGAGGTGACAATACATCGATTTTCACTTGGTGATCACTATCAAACCTACTCCATTTATATTTATATAGATAAAGCATATTTTTTTTGAATAATACCATTTTATGATTTATTATATTCATTTCATGTTGATTATATGGTGATATATCCAATATTCAAATGGATTTCTTTCACTATGTTGGTCATGAGATCATCTTACAAAACCCATTAGAATGATCTGGTGATGATCCCTATATGATATTGTGATGACCTAACTATAATTTTAATTAGTATACTATAGAGAACTAGGAACTTTAAAATAAATATAGAACACTAATGAACAAATATTGAATGTGAAGAAGTCACAAGGTATGTTCTATATCATGCTAAATTTTTTTATCACCTTATATAATGATAGTATCTCTTTAAGGTTTCTAATTTTATTAGCCGGTGAGCCTATATATTTTTAAAGTGGGAGTGACCTATACTGAGGTAGTGATTTGGAAAATAATTCTTTAAGATAATGATCCAAGGTGATGAGAAACCTTATTATAACCCCCTGAGGAATATTACATAGGCACTCTGAATCCTCAATTTTTTCATTTCTTATTCTAATCCTTGATGAAATAGTGAAATGAAAAGAATAGATAGATGATATTCATATTCTCTCTTTGATTAGTTGCTACACCCCTTAAGTTTTCAATTAAATTCCACCTCCCTATCTTAGTATATATAGTTTACTGGTGGAATAGTATAGACTGAGGGATGGACAACATATGATGGAGTTGGGTGTGGAGACACTGAATGTCTCAATTGAGTGTATTGATTTCCTCTTCAATATAAAGGAAGTGGAACTGGATATATACATGGAAAAATTTATTTAGTGTTTATTTATAACCATAAATTATAAATATTAGAGAAATAAATGGATTATTTTGATGGTATTGTTGGATAAGAAATGGTGGGTAATGAATAACTTATGTAATCAATTCCATATTTGACCCCTTTTACTCTGACTTGTTGGGTTTACTACTTATTTTATTTTGAATTTAAAAAATAAATATCCTAAAAATCCTTGTTTGTTTATTCATTTCAAAATTTATAAAAAAATAATTAGTTGTAGAAAAAGTGAAACTTCCATGCCCTAATCAATGAGGGACAACCCTGGTTATCCACTAGGATACATTATGAGGTTTAAAGATTCTTTTATACCACGATCCATGAAAAATACGCGATCAACTTCCAAAAACATCACACGAGACACTCACACTAGTCACTCTAAATAGAATCATGCAATAAATATAAGTAAAGAAAAATAAATGAACAAAAGGGATTACATGGTTTAAAAAAACTATTAATCATAAGAAACAATTTTTTTTACTAAAAGACTAATCAAGAGATAAAAAATAAACTATATAGAAAAATATGATGAGAGTTTAGTTTAATCAATAACCATTCACTTTCAATACAATTGAAACTGACCTAATATATATTAGTTATCTTCTAATAATTCTAGTTTCACTTACTTGATATCTTGTTGGAATACAAGCATTGTGATTTCAATATTTACATGAATCCAATTATAAAATGTAAATATGAATGATAAAGAGACCATTGATGACCATTTTACATGGGTAAATGCGATAATCAAAAATATTCAATGGTTTGGTGAGGTTGTAGAAGACTCCACCATTATAAATAATCTTATAATAAATTTTATAGATAGTTTTGAATACAAAAATATCATCCTTAGAAGAAAGAGAATATTTGATAATTGATGAGTTGCATAATATACTTAATCCAATGAAATGTGAAAGTTAAAACATTAAAAAAGAAAAAAAAAGATGATATATATTTTAAGGCCATGAGGAAAGGAAGAATAAAATAAAAATTAGATGTAGAATCAAGTAATTATAAGGATGATTAAGAGGAGAAAAACTTCAAGAATACTGTTTTCTTATTTAAGAAGTTCCAGAAAAAGAAAATTGAATGTAAAATGAAAAAAATCACCAAAGTGTGGGAAATCTGATTGATTTATGTTTTATTAAAATTATGATGAATACACAAGATATTGGGGTGAATTTTTTCTACTTTAAAAAATTATTACAATTGAAAACAACCCTCTTGAAAGATATTCAATCTCATCCTTCTCTATTAATGTTTTGTAATGTAGAGGAAAATAAAAAACAAATAAATATTAGGAAAAGGTTATGTATAGTGTTTTGGGGTACATAGATCCACAAGTCAACTCCATGAATACTCTCTATGTGATCTTGGTGATTTTAACTAACTAGGTCATTTTATGTGGGGTCCTCAATAGTTGAGAGTCAGCAATTGATACTTGATAAAATAGAGATTTTACATGACCTTCATACAAAACCAACAAAAATAATCAAAATACACAAAATTTTAGTGTTCATAATCAAAGATGTAAAAATTTTGGTTGGTGAAATTCTGTAATATAGCATACATATGCAAATACCATAACTGAAAGATGAAGTGTTCTTTAAAGAAATATAAATATATATATCTAAAGTGTAGTCCTTAAGAAAAAATGTAAAAATATATATAATTTATTTAGATAATATTTTAGTGGCTAAATAATCTTTTTGTTATAGTAGGACAAACAAACAATATTAACAAATACAACATGTATGTATCCTATGTGTAGTCTTGTAAACTCTTATAAAGACACAACAGTAGTAGTTATACTTTTATTTTCATATCACATAAGACTCATTTATTTTTTTGACTGAGAAATATATTCACAAGAGATCTACTATTTTTTAGAAAATGATATCACTCTAATGTTTTAAATTATTAGAAATAAACTTTTTGAATTACCTCTATAAAAACAGATGTATAAGAGTCTCCAGATGAATCGAAATATTAAAATGCTATGTATATTAGAAATTGTAAAATTTAAATGAAATGGAAATATCATAACTTACCTTATAAATTGAAATGAATAAATCCATTTTTATAAGTATTTTTAAATAGTTTATCAAGATATATAATCCAATGAAAACATAGCAAAAATCTTATAATAATTTAAAATTTACATCTCATGGAAAACTGAATCAATGTAGGGATCATTCTACATGATGTTGATTCCAAATGTATAGTTACCAATGTATGTATGATTCCAAACACAATCTTCCATTATGTGAGGTTTAATACCAATGTTTGGTTATAAATTATTATTATATCACCAACATGTGGTTACTTACATGAGTTATATCACAAATGATGTGTTCATAAATGTGAGGATCATCACAAAAGTGAATTTCATTGTAGGTTTACCAAAATTTTATTCAACACAAAAGTGGGGTTATACTAGTATTCTAGAATAATGATTCTAGAATTATTTTCAACAACTATAAGACTTATTGTGAGGTTCTTACAGCCTAATCTGAATATAAAAACTAAGAAAATACTTCTATAATTCCACAAATAAAATAATTTATTTAATTAAATGTATAAAACAAAAAATTACTCTAATTAACGTAATTAGTATAACAAATGAGGGTTTTATGAGAATAAAAATCAACTAAAAGCTTCCTTGATAAATATTCATATAATCAATAATCTCTCCCTTTTTATGGTCATGAAACAAAAAAACAAGAACTTACAGGATATAATTATCAATGATAATTAAGTCAAATATATATATAATCTTATTTCAATTTTTTGTTTTTCTATATTTCTCTCCCTTTTGTGAAATAAAATAGGAAGTATAATATGGAATAAAACACTATTAATTTTTAATATAATGGAATGGGAACAACATTCAACTAAAAGTAAAGAGAAAACTGAATTAGATAGGTTAGATAACAAGAATAAAGGAATGAAATTTTATTAATTACTGATGATTACGAAGATATTTTAGCTCAGGGAAATATTAAGTCAAATAAAGGGTTAAGGTTAAGGATTTTTAGCTAGCTAGGAATCGTCAAAATATGAGTAAGATGTTAGGGAATCACATACTATCTGATGTACTTATCACGACCTATCTCTTGGGGCGCGTTCCATGAATACCCCCAGCCTGCCTTCTATAGGCTAAGGGATGATGAATAGCACAGAAAGAAATATCCCTGAAAAATGGGAAGGCATTTCCTTTAAACCTAAAAACACACAGTCCAAGAAGACAACAAGCACAACTAACATAGTAAAAATATAGTAGTAAAAAGATTTGTAATAAAGGTAAAAAGGGTGAGTACTGTAAGTAAAGGGTTCCGGAATACAAGACCTACTGAAAAGTACAACAATAACAGAAAAATAGCTACCAAAATCATCTTCCAAGGTTCCTACCTGAAGGGTAGGTACAACTCATGGTCGGTTGTCACTACGACACATCACACCTAAAGGTCCACCTCTGAGTACCATTCTGTCCTGGCTCCAAAGCCTTGGTCAAAGATGCCTTTCATCTGCACAAGACACAACAAGGTGTAGGAAAATACCATGCATGGGTGAGTATAACAATACTCAGTAGGGATCCCGAGTCCCTCGAATGTTTCCCAGAGTTCCTCAAAGGAAAAAAACACAAAGGAAGAGCTCAATCACAAAGCATGAATCAATAGTAATCTCACACCAAGTAAACAACTCAAAGACCATGAATATAGATGATTAGTCTTAAGCTATATCATCTTATTCCATTTAGAAGTTCCATAACTAATCCACAGAAAGTTGTTCTATTCTCGATCCACTCTTGGACTTAAGTCACTATTCCATGAAATGACACTGTAAGGATGGTCCTCGTCATGTCACGCTACTACTAATCCTCACAGGGTCTCTAGAATTCTGATCTACATAGGGTCGCTGAAATGCTGATCCACATAGGGTCACTGGAATGCTAATCCAAACAGTGTCGCTAAAATGCTGATCCACACAGGGCCACTCAATACTGATCCACACAGGGTCACTAGATGTTGATCCACATAGGGTCTCTAGATGCTAATACTCAATAGGCCACTCTAAAAATGGTCCTCTTCAAGTAACTATGATTCCGATCTACAGAAGGTCTCTATGATGCTGATGCACAGAGGATCAACTACTTCAAAGACAACCTATCACATGATTCCTGCTCATATCACGATTGATACTTGCTGAAACACTCCTCAAGACATCAATCATATTTCAACCGGTATGAATTCCCACAAAAATCAAACCCATTGGACTATCCCATCATAGGGGTCCCAACGTGATAAATGGCACGTCGATTGGACACCCGGTCTTTGAGATATTGACACTTTTGTAAAAAGATCCCGGTTGGATTCATGTCTGATCCAACCCAAGTAACATTTCAAACTCCATAAAAAGTAAAATAGAGTATCTCCAAATGACCTCCTTGTCACAAGGGTCCTTAGGTCACAGACGACGCGTCAATCGGACACCCGATCTGTTAGTTACATCTCTTTCCGTAAAACGAGGGTGATTGTAGCTTAGTCCGCACCAGCTCGGTCGGGCCTGCCAGAATGTGACAAAGGGACCGCTTCCAAAAATGGGTCCCAACGACACTGACAACATGTCGAACAGACACCTAGTTTGTCAGTTATGGGCATTTATTTATTCGGGTGCCAGTTGGGTCTGGGCCCGGTCCGGCTCGGTCTGACCGGACCGATGCAACGGTTCCCAGGGTCTACTTGACCCCGCCTAAGTCCAGACCATTAAGGGTCCACCCAGTTCACTAGGTCCGGCCCATAGGGTCCGGTCCATTGGTTCGCGGGCCCATACCACGGTTGCCCGGCCCGCCAGGTTGGGCTTGGCCCACCCGCACCAACCCGCAGGGCTGGCCCGTGTTCGGTCTAGTCCACCAGAAGGAAGAACACCTTCTCCGCTATCCCCAAAATTGTGGGGTCGTTTCACCCAACTGGTTGTGGGGCTACCCCACAGCATGAAATTATTGTCCATTTGTCCAAACAGCTTCGTCCAACATGGCATGGCACAGGGCTGCGCCCCAACCTTCTGCCGCGGCTTGCTCGGGCCGGACACCGCGGCACGCCACAGCGTGCCCCTTCCCATTTCCCTTGGACGGTCACCACGAGTATCCTTCGGCCACCATCGGATGCCGACATGGTACACCAGTGATTTCTTCCACGGGCCACCAGATGCGCTCTGGTGGTCCATTTTTGGTGCTTTCAGCACCTATGAGGCTCTCGAGTCACTGTCGTTGCTTCTTGTCTTCCGGTTTCATCCTGCCACTCTGTTTGAAAATTGTTCCAAAAAAAAATGAGACAAATACCGAAGAGGCAAAGGGTCCGGGAATTGTTCATTTTCCCATGCCCTCGACTTTATCATCATATCAGGTGGTAAACAAGTTATCTCATAAAGATGAAATTTACAACAACCCGCCTACTTGGATAAGACGTCTGCTGACGATGATCGACAGAACTTCCTTCGTCGTTGTCGTCGGTTCGTGATTCGTTGGTGCTCGTCACTACTCTATGAAATTGGTCTCATCCTCCAGGAAGTTGGTGTCATGGTACTTTTCTAGGTCTTAGTCTCTTGGTGAAGTTGTGCCAACACCCCACCCTTATCTCCATATAAATAAGAGGGGGAAGTGGTGGGTAATGCTCTGAGGAATTTATTAGGTTCATTAAATTAATGGACCACCCAAATTCCCAATAGTACGGTTACAAGTAAGGAGATTCAATCCATTTAATGGCTTGACATGTCATCGGTCCCCCCATCGCCACTTGTCCATTGGAAGAAAGGAAAAAGAGAAATAAAAAAAATCTTGTTATTTTATTATTTTTTAAATGTCCAAAAACTATATTTTTCTCCCTACCTTCTGCAGTTGAAGTGAATCCTCCCTTAAGTGAATCTCGACACTGCACGGTGCCCTCGGATTTTTAATTCGATCACCTATTCAAAAGATAGAAAATGGAACCCATGCATTTACTGAACGTACCCTAAAAAAAGATCGAAAAAACATTCCGAGCACACTGGACCTCAGAATCACGCACCGTCAAATTTTTAAGACTCATAATAATCCCAAATAATTAAAAACATTACATGGAAAATATGGGTCTTTACATTCTCCCCACCTTAGGTATTTTCATCCCTGAAAGCCACAACATTGACTAAGGAAATAAACGGGGGTACTGAGAACAAATCTTATCCTCCCGCTCCCATGTTCTCTCATAGAGGTTCCCATGCTACTAGTGAATGCACAATAGAAAAATCGATCATCCACAAAGGACTCACTCCTATCGATCCTCAATATCTATTGGAACCTCCGTAAATGTCACCACATCATCAATTTCTATCTATCTCTAGTAAATAACATGCGATGGATCATGCACGTAATTCCTCAGCTGTGACACATGGAAAATTTCATGCACCCAATGCATATGAGGGGGATGATCTAAGTGATATGCCACCTCTGCAACTCTTATGAGAACCTAAAAGGGTCCAATTAACCTCAGAGATATCTTGCCACCCTGACCAAATCTCCCCAAACCTCATCTAGGTGGGACCCTTAGGAAGACATGGTCTCTCTACTCAAACTCCAAAGGTCTCTATCTCTTGTCAGCATAAGACTTCTGTCTGCTCTATATAGTCTTTATCTGCTTCTATATGATTAGAACCTTCTCAGTGGTAGCCATTACCAACTCTGGACATATAAGTACTGGCTCCCTGGGTCTGTCCAACATAGAGGTGATCTGCATGTTTGACTGTACAAGGCCTCAAATGGTGCCATACTGATGGTGGAGTGATAGCTGTTGTTGTACGTGAACTCCACCAAGGTCATGTGATCCTCCCAACTATGGCCATAATCTTGGATTCTAGAATCAATCATGTCCTCCAGGGTCTGAATGGTCCGCTCTATCTGACCGTCCATCTACAGATGAAAGGTGGTGATCAAACATAGCCGAGTCCCGAACGCCTCCTACAATCCCTTCCACAACTAGGATGTAAAATATGCATCACGATCAGAGAAAATCACTGATGGTAACCCATGAAGATATACAATATCATGTACGTAGAGGTATCCCAAGACCTCTACTGATCCCTGCTCTTGGATGGATAGAAAGGGGGTCGACTTGGTGATTCAGTCAATGATCATCCAGATGGAATCGTGGCCCCTGGACGTACATGGTATCCCTATCACTAAATCCATGGAAATGCCATCCCACTTCCACTCTGGCACCTCTAGTGGATAAGTTAAACCTGCTGGAACCTGATGATCGACCTTCACTTGCTGAAAAGTGAGGCATCATGAAACAAACTCCACCACTACATTTTTCATCCCTAGCCACTAGTGCTAATGCTGGAGGTCCTGGTACATATTCGCTACACCAGGATGTACCGCCAGAGGGGACGTATAGAACTCCCTTAACAAATACTCTCATAGTGACACCAGTACCATGGTGCATCCTCTGAAGATGATGATGTGCTTCTCAACTTCAGAAAATCTATTAGGTGCATGCCATGAGGATGTCTGAGCACGTCAAGACTCATAGGAAATGTCCCAAAGCAACGACTCTTTGACTTAATAAAGGAGTGGGGGAGTGACTGTCATAGACTAGAGGTAAGCTACTCCATCTCTTTCTATGAAAGATATCTGCAATGCGGCTAGCTGCTTTGTCACCTCACTCATCTACTGTGGACCAGACCTCTTACTGAGTGCATCTGGTAACGCGTTTTCCTTTCTAAGAGTATAGACTATCTCAAAGTCATAGTCTTAGAGGAACTTTATCCATCACCACTATCTTAGGTTCAGGTTCTTCTATGAGAAGATATACCTGAGACTCTTGTGATCAGAGTAAATAGTGAACTGTTCACCCATCAAGTTGTGCAACCACATCTTCAGTGCAAAGACCACTGTTGCTAACTCCAAGCCATGGATATCATAGTTCTACTCATGTTGTCTCATATTTCATGAATCATAAGTGATAACTGATCACTACTACATTAGAAAAGATCCAAGTCCAATCCTAGATGCATCATAGTATACTACATACCCAACACCCTCTTCTGGTAGCGTTGAGATGGGGGAACTCGTCAGTCTCTTCCTTAGCTTATGAAAACTATGCTGGAATCTCTCTATATACACAAAGGGCTGACCCTTCTTTGTCAAAGCTAAAAAGGGTGTTTCTACCCTAGAGAAGTTAGGTATGAACCTCTAGTAGTATCCATCAGACCCCAAGAAACTATGCACCTCATTCACACTCATGGGTGGCTCCCAAGAAAGAACAACCTCTATCTTCTCTAGATCCACTACCACTCCAGATTCGGAGATAACGTGTCCTATAAAGTGTACCTCCCGTATCCAGAAATGTATCTTAGAGAGATTATCAAAAAGCTGGTGCTATCGGAGTGTATCCAGAACTATCTTCAAATGATATCCATGCTCCTCCTCCAACGTCGAGTATATCAAGATATCGTCGATGAAGACCACCACAAAGCGATCGAGGTATGGCTGAATGATCCTGTTCATGAGTCCCATGAACACTGAAGGGGAATTAGTCACTACAAATGGCATAACCAAGAACTAATAGTGGCCATACGAACATCTGAAGGTCGTCTTTTGCACATCCTCATATCTTACCCTCAGTTGATGATAGCCTGATCTGAGGTATATCTTTGAAAACCATCGAGCTCCCTTCAGTTGATCAAAGAGATCATCAATCCTTGGAAGTGGATACTTGTTCTTCATGATCACCTGGTTTAGGCACTGATAATCCAAAAAGAGCCTCAAACTCCCATCTTCATTCTTAAAAAACAAAATCGGGGCTGCCCATGGAGAAACACTGGGTCTTATGAACCACTTCCTCTACGAGTTTTCCAGCAGTACCTGTAACATACAAAGCTCTGCGGGAGCCATATGATATGATGGTGTAGATATCAGTGCCATCTCAGGGTACAAGTTAATGTATAAGTCCACCTCTCTGTGAGGAGGTAGTCACAAAACATAATCAGGGAAGACATCAGAATACTGGTCCACCACTACAGGATAGATCAGACTCTCAACATCAACTACACCCAGGGTAAGGCTATCCAACTGATGTATGATCGGCTACACCCTCCTCTAGGTATGTCCATCCTATTCTGTAAAGGTTCCATTCTCACTGATGAAGAAAAACCTGGTCCCATCCTCATAGACACACCACCATTTGTGCCTAATGCATTCAATATGAGCATGGACTATAGATAACCATTCCATAACCAAGATGTCGTCGTAACATCTCGACACTGCTACTAGAAGATCCCAGCTGAAGCTCTCGTCTCCTAGAGTAAGCTCACACCGTCGGTACTGGTGTGTAAAAGTCGAATCCCCTGTCATAGGAGTCTATAGCTGTAAAGATCGAGCCAATGGATCCACCGAAATCTCCGAGCTCCCAATGATGGTCGTGGAAATGAAATAGTGACTGGAACCTATGTCTATAAGAACTGCAGCTAAGGTGGAGTAGACAAAAATCATACCTTAAATAATCTATGGAGCATCTTGGTCATAGGCCTTAGCTTCTTAGAGCTAAGATCATCCCTGTCCACTTACTCCCTGTGGTTGGGGTGGACCACCTGGAGGTGGTGGCGGTAGAACCTTGAATCACCACCCACCTCCGGTTGCACATCCAGCTCCTCTGCCACATCTGCCTGCTGCCTATGGACCTCCCCACTCGAATCTTTGCCTCACCCTCGACAGTCCGTCGACCGTCTGCTGATTGTCAGTGTGGCTGGTCGGGCAGTTTCAAGCCATGTGACCCTTCTCGCCACACGTGAAGCACAATCTACTCCTCTGTTGTCCTACTCTACCTCGTGAGCCTCGCACCTCTAACCCTACGTCCCAGGGTCGTCCACCAGAAGGTCAGGTGTGCTTGGACCTTTGTGTCATCTACCTACTACCAATAACATATGACTATACTACGTGTCACCCAGTGGTGGGTCTCTCCTTCAGTGTTTTCTCATAAATGAATCTCTCCACCAAGAGTGCTCTCTCCATAACTCTATCATGCATCGGGATTCTATAAGATACCATCGAAGCTCTAATATCCTGTCAGAGTACCTACTCGAAGGTCCCGACCCTGAAGAAAGGGTTCCACACTATGTTGGTAGAGTAGCATGAGAGGTCTATGAACCTTGCCGAGTATTGGGCCACGATCAGGCTGCCCTGCTATAAGTGTACCAGCTTCTGTATATGCACAAAGCATAGAATCGCTGGAACAAAATCTTCCCTGAAGAGGCCCATAAAATCTGCCCAGTTGAGGGTCGCCTCATCGTGTATCCAGGGCATCAGGCTCCATCATCTCCCTACTACACCTTGGAAAAGGCTAGCATTTATAATTACCATCTAGTCAACTGGTGTCCCAACAAGGTGAAAAACTATGGTCATAGCCTCCAGCCAATCCTCAGTTGCCTGCGGATCCATCTCACCTCAGAAGCTCGGAGGCCTCTTCCAATGAAACTCATGAAACACGCTCAGTTGGTGTGCACCATATGATGGTGGGGTTGGTGAGAATGGCTGCCCAACGGGTAGTGGTGCTGTTGATACACCATCCGAAGGTGCCAACACCCTAAGAGGGTTATGCACCAAGGCTTCATCACTCGGTGGGCCGTCATCGTGTACTCTCTTGGGAATCCTGGCTGGCTGTCTACGCAGCGACATCTTGAAAAGAAACAAGTGTGCCAAAGTCAATAAGTTATACCTGGTGAGATGACTCGAAAGTGATTAAAATTAAAACATTTATAAAACACATGAAATTAGTTTTTTCTTACACCGAGCCAGAAATCATAGTTTATGGTCCTGGTGTATGGATATGTCAGCCACCTCACCAACACTGGAATCTCTGAACTGAAAATCACACTCAAAACACTTAACATTATTGCTCCATTAAAAGATCAAAGTCATATCTCTTCGGTAGAACCAAATCCTATGATACCAATTTGTCATGAACCATCGCTCGAGGCCCATTCCATGACTACCCCAAGCCGGCCTTCCATAGACCAGGGGTTTGCGTTTATCACCAAAAGGCATATCTCTAAAAACGGGAATGAATTTCTTTTAAACCTACAAACACACAGTCCATGAATACAACAAGCACAAATCACATAGTAAAACTGCAGTAGTAAAAAGATGTGTAATGAAATTAAAAAGGGTGAGTACTATAACTAAAGGGGTCTGGAATAAAATCCCAACTGAAAAGTACAACATCAACAAAAGAATAGCTCCTAGAATCTTCGACCATGGTTCCTACCTGAAGGGTAGTTATAGCTCACGGTCGGTCACCACTGTGGAACATCACGCCAAAATGTCCACCTCTGAGCACCATCTAGTCCGGGATCCCAAGCCTTGGTCAAAGATGTCTGTCATCTCCACAAGACACAACAAGGTGCGGGTGAATCCCATGAAGGGATGAGTATAACAATACTCAATAGGGACCCTAAGACCCCCAAAGGTCTCCCAGAGTTCATCACAAAGCACAAAGTGATAGTCATCTCACACCAGGTAAACAACTCAGAGATCAAGAATATAGATGATTAGTCTTAAGCTATACCATCTTATTCCATTTAGAAATTCCATAACTGATCCATAAGAAGTTGTTCAATTCTCGATTCACTCATGGTCATAAGTCATTGTTCCAAAAAGGTCCACTGTAAGGATGACCCACGTTGGGTCACGTTACTGCTGATCCTCACAGGGTTGCTAGAATGTTGATCCACACAGGGTCGCTAAAATGCTGATCCACATAGGGTCGTTGGAATGATGATTCACATAGGGTCACTAGAATGTTGATCCACACATGTTCTCTCAATGTTGATCCACATAGGGTCGTTAGGTTCATATCCAAATAGGGTCGCTAGATTCTGATCCTCAATAGGCCGCTCTAAAAATATTCCTTGTTATGTAACTACAATGCTGATCCACACTAGGTCACTATGATGCTAATCCACATAGGATCAACTACTTCAATTACAACCAGTCATAGGAATCCCATTATAGCACACATGATTCTGGGATAACCACTCCTCAAGCAATCAATCACATTTTAACTAGTATAAAGTCCCAAAAAAATCATACCCAAGGGACCATCCTGTCAATGGGGTCCCAACATGACACACGACGTGTCGATCAGATGCCCAATCTGTGAGATATGGGCACTTTTGTAAAAAGGGACCGGTTGGATTCAAGTCTGATCCAACCCAAGTCACACGTCAAACTCGGTCAAAAACTTAGTTAGAGTATCTCCAAAGGACCGACTTATTAGAAAGGTCCTTATGCCATAGACGACGCATTGATCAGACGCTCAGTCTATTAGTTACATCCATTTCTGTGAAATGGGGGTGATCGCACCTCGGTCTGGACCGACTCAGTCAGACCCGATAGAATATGCCAACGGGGATGCTTCTAAAAATGGGTCCCAAATCCACTGATAACATTTCAAACAAACACCCGGTTTGTCTGTTATGGGCATTTATTTATTCGAGGGCTAGTTGGGTCTGAGCCCGGTCTGACTCGGTCTGACCAGCCCGATGAAACTGTTCTTGGGGTCAACCTGACCCTGCCTAGGTCCGACCCATTATGGGTCGACTCTATTCACTTGTTCCGGCCTGTCGGGGTCATCCCATTGGTTCGCAGGCCCGAACCGTGGTTGTCCTAGCCCTTCAGGTGGGGCTTATCCCACCCGTGCTGGCCAGCTAGGCCGTGGGTCCGGCCCAGCACGCCTAGCTGGGCAGGTCTGGCCCACTTGGCCAACCCGTGTCCGGCCCGGTTCACAAGAAGGCGGACCCCCTTCTCTGCAGGCCCCGCTGTTGTCAGGCCATTTTTCCCAGATGGTGGGGGATTTCCCCACCACATGAAAAGATCGACCATTTGGCCGACCGACTTCTGACAACATAGCACGGCACGGGGCCGCGTCGCACCCTCCTGCCACTTACGGTGCCTGTGGGCACCACCCTTGTCCTACTCGGCTAGCTTGGGTTAGACACCTCTAGCATCCGTGGTGCGCAACGATGCACTGCTTCCCACCACCCACGACCGGTCGCTGTGGGTCTCATTTGGTCACTGTTGGACATTGACATGGCGCGTGAGTAGTTTCTTCCACGAGCCACCAGACATGCTTTGGTGGTCTGTTTTTGATGTCTTTAATGCGTACGAGGATCTCGGGTCACCATATCCGGTGCTTGTCCTCCGGTTTTATCCTAATACTCCATTTGGAAAACCGTTCTAGAAAAATAAGACAAATACCGAAGAGGCGGAGGGTCCGGGCCTTATTAATTTGTCCCGTGCCCTCCGTGATAGCATCATATTAGGCGATGAAGATGTTATCTCAGAAAGAGGAAATTTACAACCATTCCCCTACCTGGATTAGACATCCGCTGACAACGATCGATGAAAATTCCTTCATCATTGTCTTTGTTTTGTGATTTGGTGGTGCTCGTCACCACTCGCTAAAACCGGTCTCGTCTTCCAGGTAGTTGGCATCATGGTACTCTGAAAAAGCTTCGTCGCTTGGTGAAGTCGTGCAAACTCCCCACCCCGATCTACATATAAATAGGTGGGGGAAGAGGTGAGTAACATTCTGAGGAATTTATGAGGTTCATTTAATTAATGGAACATAGAAATTATCAACAGTGCAATTAAAAGTAAAGAGAGTCAATCCATTTAATGGATTGACATGTCATCGATCCCAGAACTGCCACTCGTCTTTTGGAGGAAAGGGAAAAAAGAAATAAAAAAACATTTTTATTTTATTATTCTTTTAAATGTCAAAAAACTATTTTTTTCTCCTAACCTTATACGGTCGAAGTGAAGCCTCCCTTAAGCGAATCTTGGTGCTGTAGATTCAACAGTGCCCTTTTATTTTTAATCTGAGCACCAGTTCAAAAGATAGAAAATGATGCCCACACGTTTACTGAACGTATCCTAAAAAAGTTCATAAAAACATTCCAGGCATACCGGGCCTCAGAATCACGTGCCATCAATTTTTTCAGGCTCGTAATAATCCCAAATAATTAAAAAATAATTACATGTAAAATCTGGGTCTTTACGGTACTTACTAATACTATCACATTAAAGAATTGAAATAATGGGTTATCATTAAAACCCATTCCTTGATCAGATGAAAATAATTATTACTAATTTTTAGATTCTCAACCAAATCAATCTTTTTAAAATTGTTTACCAATTCAAAATATAGAATAAAACCACCCATCATGTTCTAAAGATGATTGATAAAATATATGAAACTAGGATCAACAAAATTTAATCCATCAATTATGTCTTTCTAATTTAATAGATTAATGTATAGGGGAACACTATAAAAATGTAAAGAAAATACTCTCAAATTTAGGGCATTGATATATGATAATAGAATCTCCAAACTCTACAAGACATCTCCAAAAAATATTCTATATAAAGTAAAAACTCTTTCTTTTCCTATACTATTATTCCTAATATACACAAATTGAGATACCAAACAATTCATCATGTCATTAAAATATGAATTTTTCATTATATAACCTTTTATAATTCAAAACCAATATTTCATTTTTTTCTTCAAAGCATCAAAATCACTTTTGGAAATTTAATTTTCCTTAAAACATTGAAATTGAGTCTAAAGATACTCATAATATGTTCAAAAAATAGAATTATTTATTAACTCTTCAAGGGGTTTACTAGTACTGTAAATCTATGACTATAAATTAACAACTAAATTCTTCAATAAATCAAATTTATAAAATAATCTTGATGAAAATGTTTGAATATTGTTGTCAAAACTAGATTCCTCCTTTCTAGAAACCAAGGGTTATGTCTCCTTTCTTACCAAGGGATCCACTTCTTCTATCAACCAAAATGATTGAACATATAAACCCTCACTAGAGGAATTAAATAACTCTATAATAATATTTGTTCTCTCAATAACACTGTCATTAGACTTCTCTATATATTTCTCAACCAGGTAAACCAATTTATTCTCAATAAAGTCAATAGATGTAGAAAATCAAACACTTTCTTGCCTAAGTGAATGAGATTATTTAGATCTATGCTTATCATAATAATGTACAACAGGTTGAACATGATTTTTATGAGACTGAGAAGATTGATTAATTCCATCCTCCCCATCTTGAGCTGCATGTTCAACCAATATTTCAACATAATTAACCGCTTGATCATCTATTGTAGGTTGGTATCTCATTCAGGGTATCAAGACTAAAAAAATATCCACCTCTATCTCAATAAATTATTTTTGATAAATTCTTGAAAATTGTATAACCCCTTCTACTTGGGTAGATGTATTATTATCTAAAACTTGCCTCCTATTTATACTTAAAGAAATGTTTTAATCGCCTACAACTAAATCTTCAAAATCACCAACACTAACTGCATATTCAATCATTTGAGGAACATGAACACAAACTATAATAGAAACACTCTCAATTCATGACTCCCCAAATTACCCTACAAATAGTCCATCAAACTTAGCAGAATTGTACTTTCACCCCCCCAACATCAAAAATAAAGGGCTCATGCACATCAATTAGAATGGGAATGATCATTCCTTTGAATACACTCCATAAAAACCAAAATTCATCAAGTTAACAACTAATAAAAAGTTACTATGATAGTACCACATCATCATCCTTATTCTATAATGAAATCCTGTTTTATAGATAACATGAGATACCATTATCCCAAAAGGATAAAAGCCCATCCAAACATCCTTATTACTAAAATAATTCATGTATCTCAATAAGTATATAAAAAATTCACCTTGATGTCACTAAATGTAATAAAAATAAAATATATATTTAAAAATAGAATCTTATTAGACTAAACAATTCTAGGAACCACTTATATTTGAATAAATACCACTAGTTCCTTTTGGTTAGCCTCTAAGTCTCTCACCATCATTTTATTTACACAAGTATTTTGAAAAAGAAATGATATAATATCTTATGATTTGGGAACTAAATCACTAATATAATACAAATTAAAACTAAAATTTCATTTATGAGAACCCTAGAACATTTGATATATCTCTGTAGATGAAACTAAAATCTTCTTATCTCTTAATTTAGATGAAATTACATCCTCATTTCCTCCAAAACTAAATTTAACATTATCAAAGAACTCCTTAAATTATATTTCAAAAAAAATATTTGTATTATGTCCATTAGAAATAAAATACCAGCCTTGAAATCTCATAAATTTCTTCAACAAAAGGTTTGTTGTGAATAACCATTCAAAATAAACCACTTTACCTTGAAACCCATGATGTTATGAACTTGATAACCTTTTTTTTTAATTTCTAATTTTGGGAACAACTTCATCAGTCCTCTTTGACTTTACCATTTCCAACAACGATTGTAGGTTTAGGGTTTGAGGAATTAGAAGATCAAAATATTAAGGGATCAAAGGTTAAGGAAGAGAAAAGAAATTTATGAAGGTTTAGGAAATATTTTGGTTTCATGAGGTGAATACTCAGTGTAATGGTTAGGAATTTAAACTAACTCACATGAATAGAAAAATGATTAAATAAAATTAATTTATGGATAAATTAAAAAATATATATATATAAAACTCAAAAAATACAATAGAATTTAAATAAAAAAATATAAATACAAATGATATATGAAGTCAAATAAAATATTATTTAAAATCACCATCATATAAATTCAACAAAACGTAACCTTAACTTAATAAAATAAAATGGTTAGTGGGAATAGGTTTAGTAAAAATATTGGTAAAATAATATTAATTATTAAAAAATTCTAAAGTAATATATTAATTTTTAACATGATCTCACAGTAATTGATTATAAATATCAATATACTTTGTTCTATAATAAATTATTATATTTTTGGAAACATTTTTAGTACTATTATTATCAAACTTAATTAGAAAATGATGAAAATTAATTCAATATTCAAGAAGAGATTGTTTCATCTACAATACTTGTGTGTAATGACTACCAGAAGATATATATTCACCCTCAACAATTAACAATGAAACTGAATGTTTCTTATTACATGAAAATGAAACTAGGGATTTTACTAAAAAGTTTATGGTTCTAAAATTACTCTTTCTATGTAATTTTAAACCTCCAAAATCTACATCTAAATATAAAATAAAATAAAAACTAGTTTTTTTGATTGATTAGAGATAAAGAAACACTTACCTGAATTACCTTTAAATTATTTTGATATCTTTAAAATGAGATTCTTTTAGATTTGACTGAAACCTTATAGATAAATAAAAAACAAAAATAATATTTTTCTTAATATCAGTAATATATAATATACTACTAATAATTCCTTTGTATAACTTGTTATCAATTAGTTTACCATATTCGTCTAAATAAATATATACATTTGAATACATATGATTTGTATATGGATTAATATTCTAAAGTCTAAAAATTTTCAATAAATTTATGATATAATTACTTTGATTAAAATATTTCCAAAATATTTTTAAAATATTTAAAATCAAATAAAGAAATTTAATTATATCCTAATACTCATTTAAAATTCTCTTTTGCATATGTTTTTGAAATAACATTACAAAATCATTGATTTATGGAACCAAAAATAACAACATCTACATAGTTTTGAACTAATAAAATATCATATGAAAATGTTTTCTTAAAAAGATTAGGATCATCTAGTCACATAGAAAAACCATTTTCTAAAATAAAAGAACTCAACCTTTCATACCAATCTATAGGTTCTTATTTAAGACCATAAAGAGTTTTACGGAGTTTGGAAACAAAATATGGGAAATAATAATTTTCAAAACCTAAGGGTTATTTGATATAAATTTCCTCCATTAAATATACATTAATAAATTCACATTTTATATACATCTAGAATAATTTAAAAATAATATAATATTTATAGGATAAAATGATATTAATAGATTCATGATTGGAAACAGAAGGAATGATATCCTAATAGTCTTCAACTTCCTCCTAATTGTAACCTTTAAAAACTATCCAAAACATATTTTAGGTAATTTCACTTTGAATATTTTTCTTATTTTGAAAGACCCATTTAGTCATTATTATTATAGATCTGAGGTCATATAAAATAAAACCCAAAATTTATTCCTTTTAAACTAATTAAATACTATTTTCTTATCCATTACACAATTTTCATCATTCAAGACTTCTTATTTATATTTAGGTTATAAATAGGATATAAAATTAAAGAACTGAAATAAATTTATTACATTCCTTCTAGTCTTAACCCCTATATCTAGATTCATTATAATAGTCTCTAGAAGATTTTTCTTTAAAGTTATAAGTTATCTATTAAAAATATTTTCTAGTTACTCAGTTTCATTCTCTCCACAACTATATTGACCAGGATCGTATTTATATTAATTTCAGTTTTAATATTAGAATAAATAAGTATCAAGTTATTCAAAGAAAAGAGAAAATAATCTGATTGTGGTCTATTGTGATCTGAACGATCACACTCATAAAACATCACTTGATATAGTTATTTAACAATGATTGATTTTTTATTAAACACTATAAAATTTATAGGTATAATAATACCCAATAAATATTCTTTCATAGGCTTTCAGTTCAAACTTACCAAGTATTTCTTTTTATTTCATCATATACACCTTGCATCATTTTTTTGAAGTACCCAACTTTTGGTTTTCTATTATTCCAAAACTCATAAGGTGTATTCTTGAGAAAAAGGTCATATTAATACTATTCATAATATAGAATTCTGTATTAATAATTTCATCCCCCAAAAAAGTCGGTAAACTACATTCGTTTAATATATTTCTAGACATTTCTTATATAGTTATATTTATTCTCTCTATAATTCCATTTTGTTAAGGACTTCTTGGAGTAGAAAAAGTATGTTTAATACCTACATTTGTGAAAAAAGAATTAAATTATTGATTTTCAACCTCTTCTCCATGATTAATTATTAATAAAATTATTCTATTTTATTTTATTTTTTATTTTGAACCAACTTTCAAAAACACTTAAAAACAAAAAAATATTCACTTTCAAATATAAAAAAATAGCATCAACCAACATAAAAACAAATAATATTCTAGTCAGGCTTGCTATAATAGAATGTCCAAAAAAGTCCATGTGGATTAGTTCTAAAGGTTTAAATTTAAAAACCTTAATGATTTATTTAAAAGATTATTTGTGCTTTTTTCCTATTTAACACACATCATAATGTATTTTCTAAAAAATTTAAGATAAGGAAGATCATAAATAAACTTATTCATAGATAACATACCTAATAAAAATATATTACTATGAATGAACATTATGTTCTATATCATGGGTTCACTAACTTTAGCATTTAAACAATTAAAATATTATTTACATAAGGAATTACGATCAATTGTATAAACATTTTATATTCTATGTGATCTAAACTTGAGCTATTTATCCTTAAAAATAAAACATACATTATTTAAAAAATAAATGATAAAAACATCACTATAGAGTTTATAGATACTTATTAGATTATTACTTAACCTTTTAAAATATAGAACTTTTTTGATAACAATTGAATTTGGATCTCCAACTGATCTAACTCCAATGATCTTCTCTTTATCATTATCAAAAAATGTAACCAAGCATCCATCAAATTTAGATTGTGCATGGAAGTTAGAAAAATACCCAATCATATAAATTGAAAAACAACTATCCATATAACATATAGAGTTTCTATTTTCTTGGATATTAATCTATAAAAATATTAAAAACAATTTTTTTGGTACCCAAATAATTTTGGGTTCAGAAGTGTCAAAAAACAATGACCTAGGTAATGAGATATTTTTAGTCTTACCAGAAACACCATAATAAAATTTAGATAAGTACCTCAAAACACAAACATTATTAACACTATTAAGATAAGCATTTCATAAACATCATAAATTATCATAGTGATCTCTAATAAAATAAATTAACTTTAGACATTCTATGATTCTTTTTTCTCCGAAAGAAATAATTTTTATATAGTATAGGATTTTGAACATTACTTATAATTTTTTATTTTTTATTTCAAATATTTATTATTTATAAGTATTTAATTTAAATAATCTTTCCCTTGGTAAACATAGTAGTATCATGTTGTAAGGAACTTACTTTAACAAAAAATACATAATTTTAATATCATTCTTATTACATCTTAAAGAATATTTATGTAGTTTTTATTTAAATTATAAAGGATATTTTAGCATAATATCCTTATCACTTAAGTCAAAATTATTAAAATGTTTAATATATTTATTCTTTTTCATCAATGTTTCTCATTTTTCTTCCAACATATAATAATACTCAATTAATTTATCATATAATAATATTTCAGATTTAGAATTTGAAATAGTAGAATAATAGTATTATACCTCATATGTTTAATCCGTGAAGAATATATTCTCTTTTTGAATTTATTTTTTTAGTTTAGATTCAAAACTAGTGGGACAGATTCAATCTCATGACACAATCTAGGAATCCTTAATGGATTTGTTTACTTTATATTGATAATATTTTTTCATTAAAAACATATTATCCTTAATTTAAAATTTTCTTCATACCTTGAGTTATAGAGAATCAGTTTTGATATGTCCTATCTATTTTCATTTAAAGTATCTAATTTTATTCATTCAATGACTATTTTTATTATAGTTATATAATAGCTTCTTAAAACCCTTCTTTATCTTATATATATGATTGAATCTTATATCTAATAGGGTGAAATCTTCTATTGAATTTGAAGAACATGAATCATTATTATATAATATAAAACAATTCTTGGAATTCTTTTCCCTTTTATGAATAGATACCTTGAGAGCTATATTTTCCTTCTTGATCATTTTATGTTCTGAAATTTTCTCTTGAAAATTATCTTCATATATCGTTAGAGTACGATTAAAATCTTTCATTTTTAGAACTTTAACCTGCTTTGAATCTCTAATTCTATCCATAATCCCATTATATCTATTGGAAAAAACATTGAGAACATTAAAATATTGATTGGGTTCAGTACATGTGTTCTAAGAGAAACAAAATTATTGACTATCTCAGTCAGTATTCCATTAATTTGAGTGATTATTTCACCATTATATACTAAAAAAGTATCTAATTTTAACTTAATAGTATTATATCTTAATTTTATCACATTATATATTATTTTTTATGAAACAATGATTTTTTTTTTCAGATTTTAAAAGTTGGTGTGCTCTGAGTGAAAAGATTGAAGTCATCTGGTGAATGTCACAAATAATTAAATTCATGGATCTTTAATTCATATAATACTCAATTTATTTAGTGGAATCCCAGGTATATATTTAATACTTAGGGATTTTATAAGGCTTGAAATTTTTCATAAAAAATTTCTATCCAAAATTTTTCAAGTATATAATTATTCAAGTTTTATAAAATCCTTATTTTTCATCATTAAAATATAGATACATGATTATAAACATCCATTTTTTATGATTACCCATTGATACCAATATTCGTCTAAATCTTTAACTCAAACTTGTTAGATCCAAAATGAATCTCTAATTGATCTCAGACTCTAGTACCAATTATGATCCGGTGATGATGAGGAAGGCATAAGAGGGGGGGGGGGGGATGAATTGTGTCCCATTTAAAAAAATATTAACATTTGAAAATATACCTCTTGAAATATAGTTGATCATATCCTTTTCACTTCATGTGGAGTAATGTAGTTGAAAATTAATAAAATAAAGTGTATGAAATGATGATGTATAGTGGTTCGGGGCATAAAGATCCCCTAGTGCAACCCACCAAATCCCTCTCTATGATAATGATGATTTTAACAAGGTCATTTTATTTCAGGTACTATGATAGTTGAGAGAAAAAAATTGCTAATTGGTATACCAAGTCTTTTATAGGGTCACTATAACAAACCAATAACAGTATTCAAAACACTCCAAGCTAGATTGTTCAGAGTAAAAGAAATATTTTTTGGAGAAATTATTTAATGTTTCAATAAGATATGGATGCCACTGCTAATAGATGAAGAATTATTATGAGAAATAAGAATTTCAAAAAAGTTTACTCCTTAGGAATAAAATATAAAGATATATAGAAATTATTTAGATAATATATCTATATCTAAATCCACCTTTTCATAAAATTAGAAAAAATACACAATAGTGACAGTGTAACATCATGTTACTGGTTTTAGGTACTCCTTGAACCTTATTTTGATCATTCTTTAGTTGGGTCATGACTCGGGATATTTCAAGTAGAATTTTGATATTTGTAAAACTTTTATGGGTTGGGAACATTTGGCGCATGGTTTTCCCAAATTGTACACCCCTTAAATGAAAACCATGCAACCATGGACAATGGGGGTTTGTATGGTTGGAATATAGTTTGTAAAACTGTGCACCCAACTAGTAGAAACTGTGAACCTTGTATAGTGATTCCAAATGGGGTGAAAAATTTAGCCGCATGGTTTGTTTAACCCCACTACCCTACCCAACTAACCTTTCATGTGATATTTTTTAATTTTTAAAAATTGTAAAAAAAATTATTGAACCTTTATTTTAACCCTATCTTGACCCGAGTTCAACCTATCTTGAATTCTAGTTCTTAGGAAGTTCTCAAAACTGATTTTGACCCCTCTAATCTTCATATTTGATGAATCAAAGCAGTGATGGAAGTTCTGATCCCAATATAGTAATGGGATGTCCTCCCATTAAATATCTTATGATCTCTCCTTATCTACTCCTTAGAGAGTGTTAGATCATCATGTTATTGATGGATCTAAACTTTATTTTAATGGATCTTGATTCTAGGTTTGGTTTCTTGATCTCTATCACTGTCGTTATTTGATGGATAATTCCATAATGGGTGTTGTGTGTTGTGATTCCATTTGAGATATACTATATGAGTAAACCTTGATTTGATTGATTTGTTTCAAATTGATTTCAATTGATTTATAAAATCCAAAATTGGTATTATTTGTGTTTGGAAATTTAATTTGAATATATTTTTGGGAAAAAATCCAAATTCCAATGTAATTCGAATTTGGGGAATATTTTAAAATTATTAGAATTGATGAATTGGTTTGAGAATTGTATTGAGAAAAAATAGATTAAATTTAATTGATAAAAACCAATTATTTGTTTTATTTTGAAAAGGTATGAAACAATGAAAAAACCATTTTTTGGTTTTGAAATTGATTTGGAATATTTTAATGAGAAATTGGGAAATTTAATTGAAAATGATGTTTTAATTTGAAATGATATGGTTTTTACATTATTGATTGATTGATTGATTGATTGAGAACATGAAATCGTAGGTAGACTATAGGTTATTTGGGAAAATCACACTAGTATTATTATTCCTTAACAATAGATTGTCGATGACCACTATAACAAAAACTTAGTTAGGAAAATATTATCCCAGATGGGATATCGATGAGTCCTATTAGGCTTGAGCCCAAGGGATGTGTGTAAAATATTTTCCAATATAAATAATATGAGAGTGTGAGGATCCTAAAACTGAGAACTATTATTCCATAGGGAAGATTACCATGGTGTTTATAGTAATTTTTGAGATATATGTTTCTTCCATTGATTATGAGACTATTTTTTTCCTGCCAGTTTATTTATATAGACTGTTTTATATAAAATGTTTATTTAGGCCATGTTTGAAATGTTTTCCGTCATTTTTAATTGAAATCATGTTTTAAATATTAAAATATA
This sequence comes from Viscum album, assembly GCA_963277665.1. Lineage (NCBI taxonomy): Eukaryota > Viridiplantae > Streptophyta > Magnoliopsida > Santalales > Viscaceae > Viscum > Viscum album. The sequence goes on along the minus strand of OY728131.1, from coordinate 772,080,384 downwards.
TCATTACATTCACTATCTTATTTAAAATTGAAATAATGACTTGGATTATTATGGTGGAATATTTTTATGGAACACTTGATTAGACCCTACTAGGATTTATAGATCACACAATACCTTTTACTTCAGAAGTTTATAGATTTCCTTCTGATAGGTCCAAGAAAAGGGAAAACACCTCTTGAAAAAGGTGGATGTTCCTATTAATTTGGTATTGGAGTGATGTTTCCTTTGGAATATTGAGTTTATATTGTCATATTCTATGTACTTTGATGGTGTAAAATTTTGGGTTTTATTATGTCTGTTTGGTTTATGGTACTTTCTTACTTTGGAGAGTTGATCATACTAACATGTATATATTATCTTTCACTGTTTTTGTTCCGTATTTTATCTTCCATGATTCCAAGTTCTAGTCACTGACCCATGTGGATCGAAATGTCGGGTGGGACATGTTAGTGTTTACTAGGGTATTAAGGTACCAAGGTATTTAGGCTGGTTCCTGACAAATTGGAATCAAACTAGGTAAAACATATTTCCTTGATTCCACTATGTAGTTTTGAATATCTTTTAAGGAATTAGAAGGTAGTTATGAGTGATTTCCTAGGAAACTATCATTGTTTTGAGGCTTAATTCACCATTTTTGGTTTCGGAAAGGAGTGTTGATGAATAATTATAGAATTTTTTCTACTTTAGATTTTGATCAATTGAAATCAAAGCCTTTATATCTTATCTGGTTGGATTAATTTACCTGATTCTCCTATTTGAGTTTTTGATCTGAGTAATCTCATAATATCTTTGATATTGTTTTATGATGTTTTTAGAATCATCAATCTAAGAGGACGTGTGAATAATATCTAGAATGAAGCTACTGATGAACCACAATTATCAAATACTCATGTGGAACTGAATCTCATTTATAATATTATGTGTACTGTCCAAGATTTTGGATAGGCACCAACACTCATTCTCATTCATGATCTAATTATGAAACCTTCGAAGGAAGAATCCCAGACTCATTTTCAAGAGTTACTTCACTAAAAACCACATACATTATAAGGCTCTAATGATCGTCAAGAGGTTGAGGACTGGTTGAGAAATATAGAGCTTCTATTTGATTTCTTGGAAATTCTTAATTCAATTTATGTGAAATATACCACCTTCAAACTAGGGGGACTTAGTAGGATATGGTGGGGCTCGATGGTGACAGTGAATTAGAAATATGGTTTAGAGTGGAAGGACTTTAAATTTATTTTCACTGATCAGTTTTATCTATATTCTTGTTGGATGACTAAGGCTATGAATTTTTCAAACTTTTACAGGCCAACAGGACCATGACGGAGTATGAAAACTGATTTTTTGAGCATGTGAAAATTTTATCTAAGATTTTATTGAATGAAAAGATGAAGACTTTATGGTTTAATATGTGAATTCTATTTTATATTCATTATTAGTATTAATTGGTAAACATCTCTTCTTATGCTGATATGATGGACAAGGCATTGGTGGTTGAGCTTGACCTAAATGGTATGTCAGGGTTTACAGGAGTTCCTTTTTATCCCAATGGTACTTATATAAATTATTTAAAGTTAAAGATAATGTGTGATGAGTCTGACGGATGATATTTATATAAGGGTTATTATATACATCTTATTTTTCCTAGAAATGGACCTTTGACATAATTTAAGTGTGGCATGTTTGGGCATTCAAAGCAGGTTTGTATGGAGGCACCCAAAAGTTGTAGCTCCTATGGATTCTAAAGTCACTTAAAAAAGTTTTTTTATATATTATCTACTCTACATAGTGAAACATTCTCATCATAACTAAAAATTACTATGATGAAATCAAATGCTTCCAGATCTAAGGGGTTCCAGCCACATGTATCTAGAATAAATCTTTTTTACACAGTGGAAGAGTCTCCAGCTGAAGCTAATATAGGTCCAGTGACTATGGGAGGTACCATCACTACAGATTCATAATTAGTAACTAATTTATTTGATTTTGGTTCATCCCATTCATTCATATTGACTCTTATTTTGAACCCGATAAATCTTTATATGTATATTTTGTCTTATGTAATAGATATTACTATACCCCTTGGAATGAATTGAGAGAAGAGTATCCATTATCCTTCTTGTGTTATCTCTTTATTAGATATTAATATTATATGGTATTTTTTGGTTCTATAATTGAAAAATGATGATTTCATTTTTAGTATGGATCGACTTATTATTAATATGGTCTGAATTTATTTCTATCTTTGACGGGTCTCCTTTAATACACCTGATGGGTTATACCATACCTTTCATGGATATTTATACCTAAGGTCAAGTAGAGCTAAATATTCTAATCTAGAGTTGGTTAAAGTAATATCAATGTTATATTTTGATCTGGTTTGGGAATATTTTAGTGAGGATCTAAAACAATTTATCATCATGTTTCCAAATGTGTTTTCTTTTGATTTCTCTAGTTTTCCTATAGTAAGGGAGGTATATTATTATATTGATTTAATGCATGGTACTTAGTCAATATCTATTCCTTATTAATATATGAAACCATCAGAAATGAAAGAGTTAGAGACAAATTTGGATTATCTGTTAGATAATAGATTTATACATGCGATTCTTTCACCTTGGGTGGAACCTTGTGAATTTGATAAGAAATATAATGGAACACTTTTTCTATGTGTTTATTACCAGAAAAAATTGAGTTATGGTAATGAAAAAGTATCCATTTCCATGGATTGATGATCTATTTTAATAGCTAAAAAGGGAAAAGTGGTTCTTGATGATTTATCTTTGATCAAGTTACTAAAAATTGAGAATAAACGAATCTAACATTAACAAAACTGATTTCAAAGCAGGCATGTACATTATGAGTATCTTTTCGTACCATTTATTCTAAATAATTCCCCTAAAGTCTTTATGGATTTGATGAATAGGATCTTTCATATTTATCTTGATACTATCATGACGGTATTTATGGATGAAATCCTAGTGTACTCTTAGTATAAGGATAATCATATGCGTTATTTAAGAGAATATTTGGAATTCTAGAAGAATCACTATTTTTATTCCAGCTATCAAAATTTGATTTCTAGATTTGGTAAATGAAGTTTATATGACACATGGCTTAAAAATAGGGTATCTCTATTGACCTTGAGATGGTGAGATCTGTTATGACATGAGAGTAACCATGTAATGTTTTCAAGATTTGGAGCTTCTTGGGTTAAACAAGATATTATCACCGATTCATAAAGGATCTCTCAAATTTGGTATCAAATATGACTTCTCTCACTTTTAAAAGGGTAATGTTTGCTTTGTATGAGATGTGTTAGAGTTATGTTGTTGATATGAACCATATTTTAACTTATATGATGATGTTGACTCTTCCAGAGACTGATCATGGCAATGTGGTCTTCTGTGATGCATTAGGTTCATGTTTGGGTTGGGTTATTATACATGGTGATCACATGGTAGCCTGTGGATCTCGACATCTTTGGACACATGAGAAGAATTACCTGAACCATGACCCCGAACATGTAGCTGTGATATATATACTTAAGATTTGGAGACATTACCTATTCAAAGAATTATTTACTATGTATTCTGACCACAAGACATTGATTTATATATTCTCTCAAAAATATTTTAATCTCCACTAGAGGTTTTGGGTGGAGTACTTACAATATTTTGATTTTAACATTGCCTATACCCTAGGGAAAGGAAATGTCATCACCTATTACTTAAAAAAGAAACTTTCTACCTATGCTATGAAATGATCATTAAAATAGTGTAAATTGAGGGCTCTTTTATCATAATTGAATTTAGGAATCCTGGAAACAAGGATTGAGGTTTTCTTGGATAGTTTCCAATTGACCTCTTCTCTTCTTGAGATGATTCTTCATGAATAACAACTTAATGATGAATTTATAAAATTAGGAAGTCTCTTTATGGTGGGGAGACTGTTGGTGAGTGGTCATTCTCCATGGAGTGTATCCTGTGTTTTTGTAACAGGTACATTGTGCCTCTATCTATGAGTAATGCTTTGATATGGGATTTCTATAATTCCTAATGGGAATTCCACCCAAGAACCAAAAATGTGTTTTATGATATGTAGTGTCAATTCTGGTGTCCATATATGAGATGAGGCATTACTAATTTTTCCTCTCATTGTTCCACTTTCCAATAGGTAAATTACATGAACTAGAGACCTTTGGGTGTACTTAAGAAACTTACAATGCTGACTTGAAAGTGGGATAAGATTTATATGGACATTTTTGTTGGGTTTCTATGTACCCATAGAAAGAATAATGCTATATGGGTTGTAATTGATCGACTGACCAAATCAGATCACTTTATACCCATTCATGATACAACCATTATTAAAGTGTTGGGAAATATATACGTGAAAGAGATTTATCATTATCATTGAGTTCCATATGCTATAATATCTAATAGGGATCCCCATTTTACTTCTCACTTTTAGAGTGGCCTCTAGGAGGCACTGACATCTCAGGTCTGTTTGAGTACAATGTACCATATGTAGATGGATGGCCATAAAGAGAGGGCTTTACAGATTCTCGAGGATATAATTTCTTCCTACATCATCAATTTTAATGGATCTTGGGAATACTATTTGGGACTGGTTGAGTTTTATTTCAATAATAGTTAGTAGCCTGTAAGCAGAATAACTCCTTTTGAGCCCTTGAATGGTTAGCCTTGTAAATTTCCATTGTGTTGGTAAGAGATCAGTGAAAATTCTTTTGTTGGACAAATATTAGTTCAAGATATTTCAGAAAATATCTAGTTTATTTTCCAATTAATTTTGATTGCACAAATATGATATAAATCTTATACTAATAATCATTGTAGACTGTTGGAGTTTTCAATTGGTGACCAGGAATTCTTGAAAGATTCACCTTATTTAGGTCATCGATGGCTTGGGAGGTAAGGCAATCATTCTCCTCATTTTGTAGGACCTTTTGGGGCAATTTAATATATTAGGAAAGTTGATTTCCATTTATAATTTCCTTCAAAGTTTACATCGATACAGAATGTGTTCCATGTATCACAGATTTGGAAGTATCTTTCTAACCCATCTCATATATTGATTTGGGAGGACATTTATGTTGAGCCTAATTTATCCATGACATAGAATCTAGTTAGGATTGTTGATTCTGAGATAAAGGTACTTCATGGGAGGATGATACATATGGTTTGTGTGTTCTGGAAGAACGGTTCCAATATTCATGAGACTTAGGAGATGGAGGTACTGATGAGAGAGTAATGACCTCATATTTTTTATATGAAAAATTCTTGACATGAATTCCGGGGACACAAAATTTTTATGGTGTGGTAGTGGTAAAATCATGTTACTAGTTTTTAGGTACTCCTTGACCCTTATTTTGATCATTCTTTAGTTGGGGATTAACTTATATATTTCATGTAAAATTTTAAATTATATGGAGGGTTTCTAGGCTGTGCACAGTTGGTGCATGGTTTACCCAAATCATGCACCCATTAATTGAAAACCATGAAACCCTAAATAGTTGTTTTTCTCACAATTAGTGCACAATGTGGAAAACCATGAACCCACATAGTAGAAACCATGTGCCTTGGAAGATGTGTCCAAGATTAGTGCATGGTTTGGGAAAACCATTTGTCTAACCGTGTTGGCCTACCTAGCTAACCGTGTGTGCATGACTTTTTAATATTGACAGATTCTAAAAAATTTACCAAACCCCTGTTTTAACCCCTGTTCAAAACTAACTCAACCTATATTGAATTCCATGTATTTGTAGGATCTCAAGAACTTATTTTCCCCTCTAAACCCCGTCTTTGACTAATTGGAGTTCCTGTGGAAGATTTTATCCCTCTCGGGTAAGTGGATATCCTCACATTCAATCTCTCCCACTCTATATTTATCTCCTCCTTAGAGAGTGTTAGATCATAATTTTATTAATGGATCTAAACTACTTTTTAATGGATCTTGATTCTAGGCTTTGTTTCTTTATCACCAACATCATCATTTTACAGACTCATTGATATAATGAATTATAGAATAATGTGATCAATATTTATTTATCAAGTTATTCATGAATAAATAATAAAATGAAATCTCAATAGTGGTCATGTAAGGGATAAGGAATAATAAATATACTTTGATATCTCATTGATCCAACAATATAGATCAATCCTCATTTATACAAATCATACAAACTCAAATTATTTTTGAGTTTATGAGTATTTTATATATGAACATTGATACATATAGATTGATCAATGGTAGTTTAAAGTATGAAAAACACCTATGAAAATGGAAAAGATATGCCTATGAGGACTCTGTAATTTTAAAAAATAACATATTACAAAATCTAAAACATAATTAATTTTTATAAATAACCCATAGTTTTTTAGACTAGAAGCTAAAATGATGTAATCCATCACAGTAGTTGAAATATGATCTTTCAACTATAGTGAAAAAATCCCATTGTATCTTGAGATTAAATACTCTACCAAAAAAATATTGATTAGTTTGTTAAGATATTATAACCATAATGATTCTATGAATATTTTAAATTATCATTTATTTAAAATATTATAACTCATTTTAAAAGAACATGTGTCATATATATATGCATTTTATTGTCTTATTTTATAAATTTGATATTATATCTCATGAATATTTTATTGGAACAAAGATTTCAAATATATATGATGTTGGTTTCCTTTATCCCATAAAACACACATACATGTTATTTTTATACATTTTTGATAACACATATAATGTTAAACATAAACAACATATTTTTATCAAATATTACATTCTAATTTTTTTTTCATAATTATAAGAGTAGTCATATTAAATTTGTTTTAATGTGTAATATTTTGATTTTTTTTACTATTTCTCATTTTGATTTAAAATGTTTTATTAATATAAAATGAATATATGAGTTAGTATTACAACTGTTAAATATTTATTTTTATAATTATTTTATTTCTTTTCCACATAAACTAATATTCACATTTTTAAATGAAACTCAACATCATTCAGGGAAAAAAATATCTATGATGGTTTATGAATACGTGTATATTGAATTTGTCAATTATATTTTGATAAAAAACTCCATTTGTAAGTAATTTTATTTTATTATGTATTGAATGACTTAAATGCGATGTAACACTTGTTACATAATTAACAAAATTATTCCATTTTATTTTAGGTGAATTTCATCAATTTTTAAAATTCTATTAACATAAATCATTTTGGGTTTAAATCGTTTGTTCCACTATATTTTACTGTTTTATGTTTAGTGTTAATAAGTTGTTTTCACCCATTTATTTTATTTTTTACTCCTATTATTATACTTCTAGTTATTTTTATAAAACTTTTGGTTTTTTTATTTTTCTGATGATGGGTCTCTATAATTTAACTATATTAAAAAAATGAAAATTATATGACATTTATTACAAATTACCATAATATATAATTGGTCTCATATGATACATATAACATTTATTAAATATAACAGTCATATTTATCATCATTTAAAAATTTATACGATGGTTATTTATAATAAACATCATATATAGTATGTTATGTAAATTATATGACAGTTTCTAGAACCATCATATTATATATATGAAGTTTTTATATATAACTATTTATAACTATAATATATTATAAAAAACCATTATATATAATGGTTTTTGTACTAGTGAAACAAAAAACACAAAAAATAGAGAAATAAATGATTATTATTCATGGAAGCCTAACTGTGTAACTAGTTGTATACAACAAATAGAACCTCATTGCACAATTATGTAATAATATTTTATATTTATTATCAATCATAGAGTTGGAGTTATTATTAGTTTGGGATATGTTTTAAGTTGACTTGTTTTGGAGATATATTTTTATATGTGGTATGTATATATGTTCTATACTAGTGATATTTGGGGAAAACATATTTGGGAAAGATATCATAAATATTTGAAGGTATTAGGAACACAAGGATACTAAAGGATTAGAATTAAAAAAATTCCTAAAGTGTCCATGACTAAATTCCATGGTTATTTGAAGTGAAAATCTCTTTGATGAGAAGTAAAAATGAATGGCTAAAATTATATATTCTTATTCAAAAAAATATTAAGCTACTAAAGAGTAAATTTTGGGGGCTAAAAGAAATGAAGGCTAAGAGAATCATTGTCCAAATTCTATTAGAATATGGTGGTAAGGTTATATTACTAGAAAACAACTCACATTTGATTATAGATCCCCCATTGAGGCTAAAAATTCAGATTCTATATTCTACTCAAGCTAGGTGTGTTGGATCCTGAAGTGCCCAGATCAGTGTGAATCACTGAGAGGGGGAGGGGGTGAATCAGTGATCCCTTTAAACTTTTTACTAATTGATTCTTTATCAATTAAACCTCTATGGCTGGTTAAAGCCTCGATCCACTCTTCTTGTATCTCTCAACCTTTCCCGGATAATGCAGTAATGAAAAGGCATAGGACACAAGGATTTACAAGGTTCGGCACCAAAGGCCTACATCCTTTCCATGATCTCCCAGCATGGATTCTCCATTATAACCTGTTAAAATTACAATGGTCGATACAGAGTCCCACTGTATCTCTCCTGAGTCCCACAGGAGGGTCTTTATACTGCGTCCCACAGTGTTACCAGAGTCCCACTGGCCTGCTCCAGAATCACACTGAAGACTTCTTCTCCCTGAGTCCCACAGGGTCTTCTCCTGGCTCCTCGAGTCACACGAGTAACTCTTCTTCTCTTTAAGCTTCTTCAAGTATCTTCAGCAGTCTGGGATAAAGACTGCTGGCCTTGCTCTGTACCTCTGATAACTTGTGATGATCAGGTCTTCTCGTCTTGCTCGGGCTTTATCACCTTCTTCTAAGGATGACCCGGCTTCTCTCCGACTACTGAATACTCAGACAAATAATATCTTTAACTTCGGTCTGGTCCAGTCTCAACTCACTTCAACTTCATGCACTGAATGCATGGCATCACAATATCTTCAAGATCTTCTGGTCTTGGACTTCCTCAAATGCACACAACCTGATTTAGCTTTGTTCACGTGCTCATGTGCATGCATGCATGCATGCACTCCCCTTCTTCTCTTCTAGGTGCAGTAAACCCTTAGAGGGTGTAATTCTTTTCAGCACACACCTACTTCTCAAACTTCACACACTTTAAGCAATTTGTCTACACACATAAATGTGTGTTCTTCTTTGTGTGGATGTCCTCCCTTTTCTTCTTCTAAGTGTATACACACTTCTTAGTGCACACACCTAGGTTCGGCCTTCTTGTCTCTTTGCCCACAAAACTTCTTCACTTTGGCACACACTTGAGCTTGGCCTTCACACTTCTTATTGCACACCCTTAAATGGCCGTAGGGTGTTCCTCTTCAATTTTCACACACACACACTCAAATGAGGTGTGGTCTTCACTTCACCCACACAAGGCTACGGCCTTTCACTTCCTTTGCACACACACAAAATATTCTTTGTTCTTCAAATGTGCACAACCAAGGTATGCAAGTCTCGGGTTCTCTTCTCCACTTTGCACACACACGAGGCAAGGCCTCGGCCTTCTTTGGCACACACACAAAGTATGGTCTTCCACTTCACTTGGCACACAAGCACAAGGCTCGGCCTTCTCAAAGTTCACCCATGAGGCACTGCCTCGGCCTTCCACTTCTTGTGCACACACTGCCCGAACTCCAACAAGGCGTGCAAGGGAGTGGCCTCTACTGTCTTCAAATGCCGCGCAAGATGCTGCAGCCCCGGACCGCGCAAGCCTCAACCAACCTTGAGCGCACAAAAGATGCGGCTCGGGTTGTGCAAGCCTCAAGAGTGCAAGAGCACCTTGGGTGCAAGGCACCTCAACCACGGGGCGCGCAAGAGCTACTGCCCCGGGTTCTTCCTTCCGCGCAAAGGGATAGCGCGCAGGGGACTCCTTCCCTTCACCTCTTTCGCGCAAGGGGTGCGCGAAAGGAACTCCTTAGGGCCTCGGGTGGCACCGAGAACAACAGCCGCGCAAGTGGGGTGCGCTGGGCTTCAAACCTTCGCAAAGCACAGGGTGCTCGCGGGACTTCAGCCGCGCAAATATATTGCACGGGGCTTCTTTCTTCGCGAGGCACAAAGGCTTCTCACGGGTCTTCAAAACTTCAGCGCATCAGCAAAAACCAATGAGGTCTCGGCCTCTCCTTTTATAGGCAGAGAATCCTCAAGACTTCCGCATGGGATATCTTTTAATCTCCCGAAGATTTCGGGATTTCAAGATTTCCTTAAATCTTGTTTTCTTTTCTCTGTTCACGCGGGTTCCATTTATTTTTGTTCCTCTACGTGCATGCGACTTAGAACGCATGCATGACTTCGGTTTAAATACTTTGAGCACAAACCACGGGCCTCACACCTCCGGTTGCTTCGGCCTTCATCGAATTTTCTCTTTTGTTGCATGCAGGCTCATTTTAATGCATGGTCGTGTTCGGTGTGGAGAGACGAGCTCAATGGAGCCTTCGGCTTCGAGAGAGATGGCCGGAATCTCAAAAACATCACTCGGGAGGCGCCTGGTTTGAAGGAGGCTGCGGGTGGCTTCGGGTGGCCTTCGGCTGAGCTCGAGGAAGGAGACGAGCTCTCGGCCGTCGGATGCGGTGATCAAAAAGGCTTCGACGGCTTGGATCAGATCGGGGGCGCGACGGATTAGATGAGCGGCTGTGATCAGCCGCGCGATTGGATGAGCGGCCAGGATCTCTTCCGCGGGAAAATCCCGCATCCCACATCGAAACGAAGCCCGGTTTATCCGCGGCTTATTACCCTGGAGCTGCGGCCATATGCTCAATTGAACTCCTCCCCTCCCGGTGCTGCCCCGCACCGGGTTCTTCCTGCGGGCGCGCTCTGCGCCCACTCTGCTCCTGCGGGCGCGCTCCTAGCGCCCACTATGCTCTCCGGGTGCGCGGGTTTCACCACCGCGTGCCCTCGGGGCTTATACACGGCCCCCTCTGCCTCTGCCGCCCAGGCTGGCCACATGGGATCCCCCCTTGGGCGTGGCGCCTTAGGCCCACATGTGCCTTGGGGGTTGAACCCTTAAGGCTGGCCTTGGCTGGCCAATTTTTTGGCAAAGGACAGAATATTACTTTGTCAAAAACAAAGTAACCCATGAATATAAGACAAGTGCCAAATGCCAAATGCCTATCTTTCTCATTTCTCCTTCTTCCTCTCTTCTTCTTGAAATTCCTCCATTATCTTCAACATGTATTCATCACTTAGGAATGGAATTCCAAACGGTTTCTTCTAAATCTTCTTCATCTCCTCTTCCATATGTGTTCAATACTTAGGAGGGACTTCTTCAACTGAATCTCATGAATCACACATGGTCTTCAACATTCTTCAATTCTCTTTGTTGATCTAATCAGAGATCAAATTGGTACTTCTTCAGATTCACATGCACTAAGTGTTAGTGCATGGATTTTATTAAACCACTTCATCCACTTAGAAGTTGTGGATGGCTCTTCTTCAACTCCTCATGCATTGTCACTACAATGCATGGTCTTCTAATCATGTTGTGACATTGTATCCAGTTGATACAAGTTCTTGGAACTTTAAGAGCAGCTCAACAATCGTCAGATGTCCATGGAGAATGTTTCAACCATATTCTCCAATACCACTTAGTGAATCTCCTAAGTGACATGCATCTTAGTACCATGGCCATTCTCCTTCATCACCAACACCATCACTTCCTTTGACATTCACATCTTGACTCCTTGACATCCATTCATTCCAAGACAACTTCATGCCTCATTGACAACAAATGCAACACAATGCACTTCAATCTCCCCCTTTGTATTTGTTGTCAATACACTCCTTCAGCACATATGAATGGGTCAATATGTGTGCCAATATTTTCTCCCCCTTATTGGCAATCAAATGAAAAGGTGTGGTGTGGATCTCTTCCAAAATATCACTTCCTCCCATTGAAAAGTATCTTCTTGAAAAATCACTAAGAGAGGGATGATGCCACATGTTCTTCTTTAGCAAAGAACCTTTAGTTGATCAACTCTAAGTCTACTTGGGCTAACCCGGTGTAGAAAACAAGAGTGATGTAACCAAGGAACTCAATTCTGTCCACATTCACTGTAAACATGTGAGATCATGCTTCAGGGGTTTGAAAATTTTTCAGATATAACAATGAATTGCTAAATCCTGCACATACTTCACAAAACTCATTAGAAAGTTCAGTGCAATGATAAAGCTCCCCCTTTCATCCATTTGCCTTCAATCAATACTCCCCCTTAATTGTCATGATGAATACAATTAAGAAACAAGGGATGAAAGTATGATTGGAATACCTTCACTTTTCTCAAGATGGTATTAAATCTTAGAATCCCATCTTCTTCTGATTGGCTCCCCCTCAAGGGGTGCACTCCAATCTGTCCAAACCATCCTCCAGTTGAGAATGATCATCATCTTCAATTCCCTGCAATGTCAGCACATGTAAATACCAATAGTATAAGGGAATAAGATGGAACCTCCTTGGTTCATCAATGTGAACAACAAGGTTGAGAAGATTCTCTCAACCGAGATGTCCCATTTTCACCAGTCTTCACACTTGCACATTTGATCTTCATTGATGATTGTGCTGGTGTGGTTCTCAAAACATCTTCATGTGAAACCTTCTTCTTCCCTTTTGCTTTAGCAATTTACAGAGCTTCATCTTCAAATCTTTGTAGTTCTCTGGAAAGTTGCAACTGATGTGGCCATATGACAAGTAAATCATTTGGAAGAGTGGCCCCAGTTCTGGAAGTTACACATGGTTCCTTAGATGCTGCTAAGCTACCTCTCTTAGGCAACTTATTTTCAATCAATCCCTTCTTCCTCTGGATTGATTGTCTTTTGGAGTTCAGTCTGCTTCTATTTAGTTTCATGACTTCTTTACAAAGGTCCATGATGTGTCCTTTCTTTCCACAGTAGAAGCATTTCTTGGTGGTCCTTCTGGATGCATCAGCCTTCTTGGACTCAGACTCCAAGGACTTCTCTTCATTTCTCAAACACCTCTTGGGAGCATTTTCTACTTTCTTCTTGCTTCCCAAGGAATATTTTTGAGCTAGGTTCTGTGATATTTTCTTCTTTTGAGCTCTGGATACAGTTGGAGACTGACATGTATCTTTTTGACCACTTTTGCAACCATCCCAGATGTTGTCAAGTAATCCAAATCTATTAGCAGTAAACAGATGTCTCTGGACCTGTGGATGTTGCTTCTTTTCTTCTGGCTTGCTCCCCCTAGGCGTGGGCTTCCTCTGTGCTTTGGTATTCAGTGGATTGTACCAACAATCCTTTGCACAATGCCCATACTTGTTACAACACCAACATTGACCCACAAATCTTGACCTCTTGTGTACTTCTGATTGTAGGGTACTTTTCTTGACCTGTTGTGCTGTTTCAGGAGAGCTCTTCTTCTTTACTGTCTTCATCCATATTTGTTTGGAATTATTCTTCCATCCTGCACTTTTTGTGGAGACACAATTAGAAGCATTAGTACAAGATGGTATGGATGGTACCTTCTTTCTAGAAGATGTTGCCCTTTCATTTGAGGATGTCTTTCTTATAGAATCATCCTTCTCAAAGCTCACTTGAGTGGCAACATTTCTTCTTCCAGCTGTCTGGGAGGCTTTGGCTTTGGTTGATTGCTGATTTGTCAATATCACCTCTAGTTCTAAGCACTTCATGTTAAGGGAGTTCTTCTCATCCTCAACAGTTCTTAGCCTTCCTTCCCAATTTTCTTTCAGCTGTTCTAACTGGTCTTCATGCACCTTCTTCAATTCTAGCAATGAATTGTCCAGCTCCTTCACCCTTTTGACTTTCTCTTCTAGTTGAGCATCTTTGACAACCATTGAAACTCTGTGCCTCTTTTCCAGTGCATGGAAAACATCTTTGATCATTATCATAAAGAATTCATTCTCAAAAAGGCTTCTTTGCAATTCTTCAGCAGTGTCTTCATATCTTTCATTGCAAAGAGATACTGTTTCATCTTTGGCATTTACCAGCTTTCTGAGAGTGTTGGTTATGCCAACCCTTTTAGCCAGCTGATCTTCCATAGCATTGGCTTCTTCTTCTAACTGTGATTTTTCTTCTTGAAGATCAAGGATGCCTGTAGCTATACACATTTCCACTTCCTTGGGGACTGTCTTCTGAAGATATTTGATTGCATTTAGAAGGTCATTGTTTCTTCCATCTTCATCACAGCTAGGACAGGATTCATCAGAAGAATGATAAAAGGAATTGTCATCTGATGTGACTTTCACACTTCTTTCCATAGAAGGAGTTTCTCTGATTGCAGCAACCTTCTTCTTCATCTTCTTTGCCTGTTTCTTCATTCTGTTTTTCAGAGTCTTGGCAGATATCTCCATTTGAGGCTGTTCTTTCATTTCCTCAAATCTGCACTCCATATAGACTCTCTTGGATCTTTTAGAGGTAACCTCCCTCTGATACCAATTGAAGTGCCCAGATCAGTGTGAATCACTGAGAGGGGGAGGGGGTGAATCAGTGATCCCTTTAAACTTTTTACTAATTGATTCTTTATCAATTAAACCTCTATGGCTGGTTAAAGCCTCGATCCACTCTTCTTGTATCTCTCAACCTTTCCCGGATAATGCAGTAATGAAAAGGCACAGGACACAAGGATTTACAAGGTTCGGCACCAAAGGCCTACATCCTTGCCATGCTCTCCCAGCATGGATTCTCCATTATAACCTGTTAAAATTACAATGGTCGATACAGAGTCCCACTGTATCTCTCCTGAGTCCCACAGGAGGGTCTTTATACTGCGTCCCACAGTGTTACCAGAGTCCCACTGGCCTGCTCCAGAATCCCACTGAAGACTTCTTCTCCCTGAGTCCCACAGGGTCTTCTCCTGGCTCCTCGAGTCACACGAGTAGCTCTTCTTCTCTTTAAGCTTCTTCAAGTATCTTCAGCAGTCTGGGATAAAGACTGCTGGCCTTGCTCTGTACCTCTGATCACTTGTGATGATCAGGTCTTCTCATCTTGCTCGGGCTTTATCACCTTCTTCTAAGGATGACCCGGCTTCTCTCCGACTACTGAATACTCAGACAAATAATATCTTTAACTTCGGTCTGGTCCAGTCTCAACTCACTTCAACTTCATGCACTGAATGCATGGCATCACAATATCTTCAAGATCTTCTGGTCTTGGACTTCCTCAAATGCACACAACCTGATTTAGCTTTGTTCACATGCTCATGTGCATGCATGCATGCATGCACTCCCCTTCTTCTCTTCTAGGTGCAGTAAACCCTTAGAGGGTGTAATTCTTTTCAGCACACACCTACTTCTCAAACTTCACACACTTTAAGCAATTTGTCTACACACATAAATGTGTGTTCTTCTTTGTGTGGATGTCCTCCCTTTTCTTCTTCTAAGTGTATACACACTTCTTAGTGCACACACCTAGGTTCGGCCTTCTTGTCTCTTTTCCCACAAAACTTCTTCACTTTGGCACACACTTGAGCTTGGCCTTCACACTTCTTGTTGCACACCCTTAAATGGCTGTAGGGTGTTCCTCTTCAATTTTCACACACACACACTCAAATGAGGTGTGGTCTTCACTTCACCCACACAAGGCTACGGCCTTTCACTTCCTTTGCACACACACAAAATATTCTTTGTTCTTCAAATGTGCACAACCAAGGTATGCAAGTCTCGGGTTCTCTTCTCCACTTTGCACACACACGAGGCAAGGCCTCAGCCTTCTTTGGCACACACACAAAGTATGGTCTTCCACTTCACTTGGAACACAAGCACAAGGCTCGGCCTTCTCAAAGTTCACCCACGAGGCACTGCCTCGGCCTTCCACTTCTTGTGCACACACTGCCCGAACTCCAACAAGGCGTTCAAGGGAGTGGCCTCTACTGTCTTCAAATGCCGCGCAAGATGCTGCAGCCCCGGACCGCGCAAGCCTCAACCAACCTTGAGCGCACAAAAGATGCGGCTCGGGTTGTGCAAGCCTCAAGAGTGCAAGAGCACCTTGGGTGCAAGGCACCTCAACCACGGGGCGCGCAAGAGCTACTGCCCCGGGTTCTTCCTGCCGCGCAAAGGGATAGCGCGCAGGGGACTCCTTCCCTTCACCTCTTTCGCGCAAGGGGTGCGCGAAAGGAACTCCTTCGGGCCTCGGGTGGCACCGAGAACAACAGCCGCGCAAGTGGGGTGCGCTGGGCTTCAAACCTTCGCAAAGAACAGGGTGCTCGCGGGACTTCAGCCGCGCAAATATATTGCACGGGGCTTCTTTCTTCGCGAGGCACAAAGGCTTCTCACGGGTCTTCAAAACTTCAGCGCATCAGAAAAAACCAATGAGGTCTCGGCCTCTCCTTTTATAGGCAGAGAATCCTCAAGACTTCCGCGTGGGATATCTTTTAATCTCCCGAAGATTTCGGGATTTCAAGATTTCCTTAAATCTTGTTTTCTTTTCTCTGTTCACGCGGGTTCCATTTATTTTTGTTCCTCTACGTGCATGCGACTCAGAACGCATGCATGACTTCGGTTTAAATACTTTGAGCACAAACCACGGGCCTCGCACCTCCAGTTGCTTCGGCCTTCATCGAATTTTCTCTTTTGTTGCATGCAGGCTCATTTTAATGCATGGTCGTGTTCGGTGTGGAGAGACGAGCTCAATGGAGCCTTCCGCTTCGAGAGAGATGGCCGGAATCTCAAAAACATCACTCGGGAGGCGCCTGGTTTGAAGGAGGCTGCGGGTGGCTTCGGGTGGCCTTCGGCTGAGCTCGAGGAAGGAGACGAGCTCTCGGCCATCGGATGCGGTGATCAAAAAGGCTTCGACGGCTTGGATCAGATCGGGGGCGCGGCGGATTAGATGAGCGGCTGTGATCAGCCGCGCGATTGGATGAGCGGCCAGGATCTCTTCCGCGGGAAAATCCCGCGTCCCACATCGAAACGAAGCCCGGTTTATCCGCGGCTTATTACCCTGGCACTGCGGCCATATGCTCAATTGAACTCCTCCCCTCTCGGTACCGCCCCGCACCGGGTTCTTCCTGCGGGCGCGCTCTGCGCCCACTCTGCTCCTGCGGGCGCGCTCCTAGCGCCCACTATGCTCTCCGGGTGCGCGGGTTTCACCACCGCGTGCCCTCTGGGCTTATACACGGCCCCCTCTGCCTCTGCCGCCTGGGCTGGCCACATGGGATCCCCCCTTGGGCGTGGCGCCTTAGGCCCACATGTGCCTTGGGGGTTGAACCCTTAAGGCTGGCCTTGGCTGGCCAATTTTTTGGCAAAGGACAGAATATTACTTTGTCAAAAACAAATTAACCCATGAATATAAGACAAGTGCCAAATGCCAAATGCCTATCTTTCTCATTTCTCCTTCTTCCTCTCTTCTTCTTCATTTGAAATTCCTCCATTATCTTCAACATGTATTCATCACTTAGGAATGGAATTCCAAACGGTTTCTTCTAAATCTTCTTCATCTCCTCTTCCATATGTGTTCAATACTTAGGAGGGACTTCTTCAATTGAATCTCATGAATCACACATGGTCTTCAACATTCTTCAATTCTCTTTGTTGATCTAATCAGAGATCAAATTGGGACTTCTTCAGATTCACATGCACTAAGTGTTAGTGCATGGATTTTATTAAACCACTTCATCCACTTAGAAGTTGTGGATGGCTCTTCTTCAACTCCTCATGCATTGTCACTACAATGCATGGTCTTCTAATCATGTTGTGACATTGTATCCAGTTGATACAAGTTCTTGGAACTTTAAGAGCAGCTCAACAATCGTCAGATGTCCATGGAGAATGTTTCAACCATATTCTCCAATACCACTTAGTGAATCTCCTAAGTGACATGCATCTTAGTACCATGGCCATTCTCCTTCATCACCAACACCATCACTTCCTTTGACATTCACATCTTGACTCCTTGACATCCATTCATTCCAAGAAACTTCATGCCTCATTGACAACAAATGCAACAAAATGCACTTCAGATCCCTATGTCATACCCCATTATCTCACTATATTTACTTAAAATTAAGTAATTAACCAATGGGTGTTGAATTTAACTTTCATTAATTTTTCAATAATCATAGATTAGGGTTCCATCATTGTCAATTTGATTTTGAAGTCCCCAAAATGAGAGATTCCTATGAGGTGTTCCCTTTACTCTGCTATGAGTTGGTTACCACTAACGTAAAAAGAAATGAATAATAAAAGGATGGCTGCATTAAGTCCTGAACAATAGCCCATACTCATATGGCACCAACCATGCATTCTGTATCTATATTTAATTTAAAATCATGCATGGGAGGTATCCCACACACTCGTTTCCCTAAAACCTCATATTTTGAATTATTATTATAAGAATTGATAGACAGAGGTAAATTTTAGCTCGAAGAAGATTATTTATTCTTATGGATCAGATGGATGATATCAATTTTGAGTGATAGAATTTTGAATTTTAGGACATACCTAAAAGTATAAGTTGCGTGATTCCTGAATTTATTTCAAGAATCATAGAGTTTCCAACACAAAAAATGAGAGAGGCACTATGAACTTGACCTTAATTAGATCTAGTATCAACACCATGGATCCAATAAGTAAGGAGATTATCTATTTAATTGATTCTAACATTAATACTTATATATCAACCTAAAAAATTATAGATGAAATGAGCCCAATCTCCTTAAAGGAATAAGTGATCAATAGATTTAAATTTATTAATAAAATAAAATATGAACTTTTATTAAAGATTAACCCATTAACATTGAATCACATTATTGATGGGAAGTTCCCTATCGTGGGCACAAAAAACTAGGAAGATGAATTTTTAAGGGATAGAACTTTCCCATAGTGATTTGGCATAGTTATTTTACCCTTGATTAACATAATAGTGGTTGTGAAAATCATTCTTATTAAAACAACCCAGTCATTTTGGAGTGAAGATACAATAATACTCCTCCTCAATGAGTTGAATTTTGTTGAGTGTTCTCTTCTAATTATCATCAAGTATAGCTTGAATGAGCCTCATATTCTCCGTCACCATCCTAAATGTAATTATTAGTATAGGAAAACACTGTTAGTTAAGAGATACCCAACCTAATTATATTTCTAGAATAAGATATCTTCTCACCCTATAATCTATCTAGAATAGTTCACCACGATGTAGAGAGAAACTTGGAGACTATTCTATATTTGGGATGGTAAAGGGTTTAAATTATAAGTTAAATCAATAAAATCACCATATTTATCTTTGATAAATCGAACCCATATGGAATGACCTATGATTTAATACTAGTACACTTAGACTGTATAACATTCATTGATTTATCAAGGCTAATTATGTAAATACCACCTTCTTAAATCATTTTGGACAACCATTTTCAAAAAAAGGTGGCTTCACCTCTCTATATAAGTATCCTAAAGAAAATTTAAAAAGTATTTATACATGTTAATAATAATATATTTTGGAATTTTGATAAATTAGAGGATGTTTATAGTAGAAAAGGCTATAACATCATTGGTGAGAATCATTCTACCTCCAAATTAAATAAGATGACTTTTCATGTTGATTATATTCCCTGTGATCCTGGTGAACAACTCATCAAAGTGGTGAATATGAATCCTTCTAGTTGACAAGGGAGTACCAAGATATTCCAAATGGAATATTATATAGAGGAACCAGGCCCTATATCTATCATTTATGAGTTCATATTCAATCACCATGATAAGTTCGAAACACTAATTTTTTATGATTTCATATTTTAATACTCCAAGTTTCGTAAAGCCATAAAATCACCTTGAATCTTTTGATAGAACTATATTTACAATTTATAAAAACATTTATAACATATATAAAAAATAAATGGGATATACTATGTGTCCCATACAACTCTTTAAAGGGTTCAAAAAAACATTTGAAAAAAATTATAGAGGTTTTTGGTAAGTGCATCTTGGGAAAGAAGAAATAAACCAAGAGGTAAGGGATCATCATTTTTTAACCATGATAGGATTTAAAAAAATTGAATCACCTTCACATAATATTCACTAATATACATAGGAATTAGTAATATATAAAGATGTTGTTGTAAAATTATTCTTAAAAGACACATCTCCTCATGATAATAATTATGTAGCTCTATTCCAAACAATTATACACCTTTTCTATATAAACCTTGAACATGATGTTGGAACATGGAATTTACTGAACAAGTATATAAGTATCTATTGTGAAAGCTTAATGGAACCTTGAAAATTACTCTCATTAGTAAATGCATATTTCTCCTTAGAATAATTGGTAGGAATAATCCCAATGACTCTTTCATTAAGAATATTCTCTATAATTTTATATGAAAAATTGCACATGCTTATAAGGTGAAATTAGTGAAAGGAATGGGGGATGTTTTTCTTTTGTAATAAGGAAATAGGATGTAGCATAGACCAAACAAGGTAATTCTACTCCTATGAAGTCTTATTGAACTTCCATGATGACATCATTAACTATATCCAAAACAACAAAAAAACCCTTTAATTACATATAAGTTTGTTGAACACTCCGGATTCAAGCATTTATCAAATTATATGATCTCATCCTCTTACAAAAAAAATTTAAGAAGTTTTTTGGTGTTTTCACCAATTGAACTAGGAATATACATAAATAAGTACTCCTCTATAAACCCTTCAGATATCCCCTTCTCATATTAGATTGAGATCCTACCAATAAATAGGTGAATTTTTAAATAAAAAGATTCCCAGTGATTTTGACATCATTGATGAATTCACCATTATAAAATTCTAATTGATAATACCAATCAAATTCATTATCCTTGTTATATTCCTGAAAAAATGTCATATTCTTGACCCCCACTCTTATCATTGTTTTATAGAACTATCATTATATAATATCTTTTCATTAAGTTTTCCATCTACGAGACAAATTTTTATAGACATTAGATGCATGGAGATATCATCATTATATTTTTTTAATATCATACAATCGAGTAACTAGATTTCCTTGATTAGATACCCTATACCATTATCTTGATTAGTATGATATTTTTACTAGTCCAAGAAATCACCTTTAAGTCATTTGATTTTTTTATACAAAATAAACCTTGGCTAACCTTTCATAAGACTAGTCCCAGAATTTGATATCACTTATAAAAATTTAATATCCCACATCTTGATTCTTGAGAAAAAGAAGAAGGATATACTTTCCCAACCCAACCTACCAGGGCCATCCTAGTTGACGACAAGCTAAGTGTTACACCCCAATACTGAATCTAAAAGGATATGGGTTGGAGAAAAGAATAGATAATAAATAAAAGGAAATGTTAGGAATTATCCTAATGTATACACACACACACAAAACCATATCCATGTAAAATTATAGAAAAATAATAAAAGTTTGAAACATTTAGAGTATAACTATGCATGAAATAACCTCTATGAAATGCATCAGAATGTTTCAATATAAAACCAAATCCTTAAAGGGGGGGGATTCCCAACTAGAAAAGATGTACCAACCTGTAAACAACTAAAATAAATAAATATACAGAGGTCTTAGATCTTGATCTTCACATCCGACCACTGAATGAAGTTAATGAACCTAAGTACCACTATGCTCCACCAAATTCACCACCAATATTCTTGTCAACTATATAAAACATTAAACATTTGGGAAAATTACTTGCAGGGGTTAATATATAAATACCTATTAGGAAACCATAAAAACCATAAATGGAAAAAGGAAGGTATAATAGTAGTCATATGTACCCATAACAAGAGGGAAACAAAAACCGAACATATATGCTCATAAACAAATAGAGATACGAGAAAAGGGGATATCCATCACATAACCTAGCTAATAATAATGAGTCATCTTGTAACTCCACAGGTCTATCTTTGATTCCCACTATCACATTCATCCACACAATAATTTGAGTGGAGGACCCACACCTCCCCAATACATTCCATAGTCAAGGGGGCACATTCTCAATTACATGACATGCTCTCCATCAGAGCTTGAAGATGGGGGGGGGGTACCACCCTATAGACTGACGACCCATTCCCTATATAGTTAGGAGGGTTATGGACCCTACATATATAAATAGTATGAAATAACTATGCCCTGGTGTGATTGGGGGTTTCCAACCTTGACATATCTTTGATGATTCTACCTAATCACAACCATAGGTCAATCATCATTTGAAGAAGCATCACACTCAGAATACCTTACATCATATCTCATATGCCACATAAAAGGCTACCATAAGGTTCTAAATAGAAATCTACCTAGGAAAATATGTTCTTGGTCCCAAATCATAGTCCCAATAAATGAAATGCGAAAGGTAGAATTTTCTAGAATAAGTACATGGTGTGTATGATGGGTCACACAATGTGGGACCTCAGCTTGTCTATTGGGCGTGTTCTCCCATGGACATGGCTTGGGTAGCCATGGTATACTACACAACATGTCTACATTGGAACATGTCATGTATGGCTATTTTGATTCACGGGCATGTAATCCTAGAACATGAATCAGTTGTCCATGTATATAAAGATGTCATGTCCCCCAAGGTTCATAACATGTTTGACCACATGTGGTCTTGGGAATGAATAATTAGAAGATGGATTATCCACTCAAGTATGGTAGCATAATGCACGGTCCTGAACATATTATGTGTGATCCTTAACTCGGCCAAAAACCTAGATTACATGAGAACCCAGACTATATGTAATGTGTTTCTCTGGGATAGATGTCAAGTGTCCCTTTGGGATACATGGTGTCTAGTTGGGAAATTTAAAGAAACCATGTTTCTTTATGCAGATTTTAGATCCACCATATTTTACACTATCCATGCCTATGTGACCAACATAATCTACCAAAATTGAAGGAAACTTCACTGACCATCAACTCTTATCCTCTGGTGGCTGAAAATAAGAAATCTGATCACCTGTGCAGTAATACATCAAGCATCTTTCGCAATTAGGGGTTCCAAAACCCCAGAGCCATAACCTGAAGTCCAAAAATCCATAAATATATATCTACCAAAACATTGATACTTACATCATACATGAATCCTATGTGAACACATAGTTTTGATCATGATCTAATCTAACCTATAAATAACAAATTACTAACTCCTTGGTCCAATGAAGAAGAATGCAAAGATGTGTGGGGGAAAATCAAAATAAAAAAGTTGGTGATAATTGTTGGTCGATGTGATCAAGATCAATAATAATAAAGTGAATAACCATGGGTGGAATCAAGGAATAAAAATATAAATTTGTTTTAAATATCAATTTATATTCGAGTTAATGGAAAGAATAAGTAATTATAGATCAATCAAAGAAGATGATAGAAATCCATGGTCAACAAATTATTAAAGGGAGGAAAAAAAATAATGAGCCCGACCTGTATTATAGATTATTATTTAGTAAATAATGCATCTTCTATCGATGAAGATTGTGTTCCTAATATGTTTTAAATTCTACTCACAGTTCACCTTGATCTGTTCATCATCGATCCTTAATCAAACAATGACAATGAAGAACGCCCCCTTCTCCTATAATTTTCCCATGTTCATGAGGATAACCCTGTAAAAACATCATAATGATGTATTTTTAGAGGATAAATAGGTTTTAAGTTATCAAATAAACTAATTAATTTACTTAAAAAACCCACCGAGGACCACTTCAATCGAATATATGACATCGAATAACTTTATATCATGCCTAGGGTAAAACCCATGTTCTGGAATCAACAATGGACTTACATTTCTCAAACGAGGTCCCAAAAAACAAGAAAACTATTTATTCTAAATTGAGGTCTGAACATGATTTAATATATATTAATATTTTTATAATATTAATCTTGGGGTCATGAGACACTCAAACACCACCTTAAATTTGAGAAAAAATCCATAGATAGACATAAAAATATTCAAATGAATAATTTCAAAAAAGTATAGTATTTCCTTTCTATTATCATTTAAGAATTTTTTAAACCAAAAAAAAAATCTACACAAAAAAGGCGCGGGTAATGATCCCACATCTATCTCTCATGCTCCTAAGAGTTCTCCTACCTACTCTCATTCTTCCAAAGCACATGAAACTAAGGGATGGTCCATCCACACAGGATCATATCATGCCAAAACTTTATCCCCAGTGTGTACTCTGTTAAGGTGGATCTATCCTTGATGTATATCTCTCCCCAGTAATTAATGTCTATAGTATCATACACATATCTCCTCATCTATGACACATGGTAGAAGGTTATGTTCTTAGTCCAACTATAGTGGCAAGGCCAAGTGGTAAAAAACCCTACCAACCCTCTATAGGATCACTAGCATCTTGATGAAGCTCAAGGATAACTTGATTCCCTACAAAATTTCTATCATAATAATCATGGGGATATTTTCATGAAAACATGTTATCCCTACTTAAACTCCAAATTCCATCAACATAAATCATTTTAATATTTCTCTATGCTTTGGGATGTCCCTACACACTTGTGGATCACCTATACTTTCTACATCATCAACTATATCATTTTTGTCCCAATAAGAGAATCCTTTCTAATATTAGTATAGAATAAGGGTGACCATCAGGATCCCCATATAGGGCCTTGAAAGGTGTTGTGCTAATAGTAGAGTAATAAAATTTATTATAAGAAAACTCTACCAATGTAAAGTGTTCCTTCTAGCTCTAGTAGAAATAAAACATGTAGGATCTATACATATATTCAAACACCTAGATAGTCCAATCAGTCTTCCCATCTATATGGGGGTGAAATTTCATTCTCATTTGTAACTGGGTACCAAAATCCTTCTATAAGCCTAAAGTGTGTAGAGACCCCAACCCCGACAACCCGAATCTAGTGTCGTACTACCATTACATTGGTATATAATAGAAGTAATCACATCTTAAATGACCGAAGAGATTAGTTTTAACGCCCTGAACCCAGTTAGCCAGATTCTGTGCATTATTACGTAACATTGGCATGATCACAAAAGATCAAGTCTCGGAAGACCGATTAGTTTAGTAGCCTTGAAAACACTAGATACATTAATAAATGTTACATTACATCATAAAGTGAAAAACTAAAATAACATAGTCTCCATATTCAACACTCATATCCCCTTCATACTATCTCTACAGGTCAGTCATAAAATATTTCTTCAAATCCTGGAAAAAATAAAACATAGAAAGGGGTGAGCTCAGATGCTCGGTAAGGATAACAAGATAGAAGAAACATTCATAAATGAACATAAAAATTTAAGGCAATATATAACTAAAACAAAAACCTTTTAAACTTGAACTTTAGCATAATATGGAAAAAGCAAAATGAAATAATGTCATTTACTTATTCACATGGATATTCTACTAGTCTAATAATCACATGCAATATCAATAACCACTTTTATAATGATGGAATGCATAATGCCAGACTATCATAATGATATAGTCAAGGCCCTGAGCCAAGACTGCAAATAAATTTTTTGTCAAGACCTTGTGCCAAGAAACTAGTTTGTCTGATGAGACCTACCGATGCATCGAGGAGCTATAGCGGGCTCCACCTGTCACATACTAAGTCCAGTGCATTCCTTATATGAAAAGGTTTAAACATATCATAACCATAACATAATCGTATCACATAAAACATGAATAAATGAAACATAACATTTCCACATTTCAATCACAAGATATCAATAAAACACATTGATATAATAAAACCATTTTCAATACCAAAATAAAATAAAAGTAAAACTTGGTATTTATTTTTCATTTAAAAAAATTTATGGCTTGTAGAGGAAGCCGAAACTTAAATACTGGTCACGACAGCGGAGAAGTCATTGTCGCTGCATACATACGACAAAAAAAACATTCCTTTTTGTCGTTTAGTAAAACACTTCGTATAAAAAAATCCCTTTTGAATAAAAGTAAAAGTAAAAGGGGTTTATACACTGTATAAAATAATGTTTTGTATAAAACAAAATATGCCTCAATGAAAGGAGATTGAGATGAAGTCCCTTACCCCATGTCCGACATGACTCGATCGTTCTTTAATCTTTTGAATAATAAACTACAGTTAATATATACTTTCTTAAGAACCTTTTTCAAGTTCATTATTACTTTTATATCACTTATTACCATGTTATGAACATTATGTAGTCATTTAAGTTAATAACGGTCGTTTTGTCGATCTTTGGTACTTGATTCAACAATAAATTTCTTATAATTACAAGTTGTTCATGTGGTAAAATATACATTATCTACAGAATTATATTTATGGTATAGATATCATATATATCATATATATCTAGTATATGCATGCATTTATAATATTACATAACATTTAGAGGTAAGAAATGAAATGCACCGTTCATGGAGACGGTAAGTCGTACGTACGCATGAACGCTACTTTCATTTATATTTCAGATTTAATGGAATGAAATCATAATGATATAAAGGTATATTATAATTACAGTATAATATCATATATAATATCATTAAATCCATCCTTTATACATCCCACATATGGCATTAACGATTCAAATCACTTTGAGGGGTCGGTAGTCTGCACTTCCTAAAATGAAATTATCGCGTTTACTCATAATGGAAACCATAAAGTTATGCCATAAATAAAAAATACAGGAGAATAAGGATAAAATAAACATAATATATATCATATATGGAAATAGTTTCATCATAATGGCCACCATGATAGGTGTTAAAAGAAGATTGAACAATCATCGTTTCGTGAGGCACTAATTCACCACCCACATAAATAGTATGTTCTTTAAACATTAGACGAAGGTGTGTGTAAGTGTAAATTAAATCATTCTCATAACAACATCCTATTATATAAAATATACTGGTGTTGTTACAAAATAATGGAATAAAAAGAGTTTAAGGGGTTGGAGAAACAAAATAAAATAAAAGAACATAAGAGAAGGCATTGCCTTAAAATCGGGTAACTCTTTTTGATTTGAGCCAAAGGAATCCTTGGGAAGACTTATGCCCAAAGTGAGGCTTATAGGAGTAATAAAGGTAAGTTGTGAGATTATTTTGGTAGAGGTTGGATGAGCCAAATAGCTTTGAAGGTGTGAATAATGTGGTAGAGTTGGAAGCCTTTTATAAGAGGAGAGGAGGGCCTCTTTTGGAAAGATTGAAATGTTACTTTATTATGAAATGATTTTCAGATTTTAAAGGTCCCACAATGATATATTTCGAGGATAAGGTGATAAGTCTTAGAAATAAACCAATACAATAGGCTTTAGAGAAGTGTAAGTCTTAGATTTTACCTTATCTTTTCATTTTATTTAAATCATTCATTAATGAGGTAATCACTGCATCATCATGGTGTCATAAATAAATTAATTTATTTAATGTCTAAAAATTATAAAAAAATACCATGATTTACGAAATATTTTTATATTTCCAATGACTATTTATAGTCTAAGAGATCATTTATGTAGATAAAATTAAAATTGTTTTACTTGGGTGGTACATACTTTTGTTATATTTTCCTTTCTTTAAAAATAAAAAGATAAAATGTCACTATCACACAAAAGTGATTCCATGGGGTCCCAAATTTTGGAACAAGGCATCCCATGGTAGGACAATGACATAACCAGTAGAATTAGGACACATGTTGGGGTCATTGTATATTATTATGATATTATTTTATTACCCTTAACTACCCGATTACTAATTAATCATGACAATTAAAGATAATTGTTGTCATTACTATTCATAATGTCAAAAAAGAAGAGTCTTAATTACATAATTTGGATATTTTTATTCCAAATATGGAATCCATTTTACCAAATTATAAACACAGAAATTGCAGTAATTAATTTAAAAATTATTCCCGCTGTCAAAATAAATAGCATGTTTTTAAGAAACAATATCTACAAAAGATTGGCAATTGTTTATGTCCAATTTCAAAGTGAAATTAATTATAATGACCGCCATTGGATAAAATGGTAAAATTATATTATAATTATACTTTAAAACCACTCAATAGTATAATTTATCACTATAAATATTTTTTATTAAAAAAGTTTTTTTAAGTATTTTTCACTATTCATCGAAAATTGGAAGTTCTCAGAAAAATACCAAAAATTCAACATAGGCTAATTTCGATATTCTGAATCCAAAAATGAAGTCCATTTTGAAATATAAAATTTATATAATTTCAAAAAGTGGGTATTACTATTCATAACGGCTACTTTGATTGGTCATAGTGTGTTAGAACTCGAGGTTGCGTACAACACACACTGCTCTATTATTCAAAGAGAAGCCAACCATGGAAGCTTGGGGTGTTACATTCTCCCCTCCTTCAAATAATTTCATCCTCGAAATTTCAAGAATATTACTACATAAAATGACTTGGGTGGTTCTTCATCATAAGTTCCTCGGGTTCCCAAGTTTCCTCTTCCATCTTATGGTTCCTCTATAGAACTTTTTCCACACGAGTCGTCCATTTTCTCAGCACTTGTTCTCTCGTATCCAGAATCCTGACAGGTGCTTCAAAATAAGATAGATTGGGTTCTAGTTCAAATTCCTCATAGGTGAGTACATGCGTTGGGTCAGACATGTATTTTCTCAACAGTGATATGTGGAACACATCGTGAACTTTAGAGAGACTTGGTGGCATTGCCAAACGGTAAGCTACATCCCCAATTCGTTCTAGAATTTCGAATGGTCTGATGTACCTGTGACTTAATTTTCCCTTCTTACTGAATCGTATAACTCCATTTCATGGAGATACCTTCAAGAAAACATGATCTCCTGCCTGAAATTCCAAATCCTTCATTCGTTTATCGGTATAGCTCTTCTGCTACTTTGAGCTGTTTTGATGTGGTTTTGGATTACCTTTACCTTTTCCATCGTTTCTTCAACAAGTTCTGGGCCTATGAGTTTTCTTTCACCAATATCATCCCAACAGGTTGGTGTGCGACATCTCTTTCAGTATAACACTACATATGGTGTCATCCGAATACTTAAATGGAAGCTATTGTTAGAGCAAAATTATACCAGAGGTAAATATTGATCCCACATACCCTGAAAGTCAAGTGAGAATGATCTTAACATGTCTTCTAAGGTTTGAATAGTCCATTCTGATTGTCCATCTGTTTGAGGGTGGTAAGTAGTGCTCAAATGAAGTTCAGTATCCAGGGCTTTCTGAAGACTATTCCAGAATCTTGATGTAAAACGGGGATCATGATCCGAAACAATTGATAGGGGTACTCCATGATGTCTTAAGACTTCGTTAATAAAGATTATTGCTAAACGTTCAAGTGGAAAATCTTCTCTTATAGCAATAAAATGTGCTGACTTGGTAAGAGGTTCAACAATGACCCATATTGCATCATTCCTTCTAGGAGTCTTTGGTAGTCCCATGAAAAAGTCCATCATAATATTATCCCATTTCCACTTAGGTATGGGAAGAGGTTGCATAATTCCTCTAGGAAGTTGCCTCCTAGCTTTCACTTGTTGACAAACCATGCATCTTGACACAAAATCAGCAATCTCCCTCTTCATGTTGTCCCACCAAAAATGTTCCTTCAAATCTCTATACATATTAGTGGTAACAGGATGTATAGGGAAATTAGAACTATGTGAATCATCCAATAATTCTCTTTTTAGACCAGCTATATTGGGAACACAAACTCTCTTCCCAAATTTCGAAATTCCATCTTCATACACAAAGTCATTCAATCTCCCATCATTCATAGCCTTAATATTTTTTTGAAACTCTTCATCATTATTCTGAGAACTCTTAATCCTTTCTAGTAAAGATGGTTTGGAAAACATTTGAAAAATCATTGATGTTTCACCTTCCATAGTTATTCCCATGTCCATCTTCACTAGATCCATGAAAATAGGATCCCTTTCAATTCTTATATTGTTCAAAACTCCATGATCTTTTCCGCTCAAAGATTCTGCCACCTTATTTGCCTTCCCTGGGTGGTAGTTTGTCGTGCAATCATAATACTTGAGTAATTCAAGCCATCTCCATTTCATCATGTTGATTTCTTTTTGTGAGAAAATATATTTCAAACTCTTGTGATCAGTATAAATCTCAGATTTTTCACCATAGAGGTAGTGTCTCCATATCTTCAAAGAAAAGGTCACAACTGCTAACTCAACATCATGAGTAGGATAGTTTTTCTCATGAATTTTCAACTGTCGTGATATATAGGCAATAACCCTATCATTCTGCATAAGGACACAACCAATTCCTTTATTCGATGCATCACTATATAAAACGAACCAATCATTCTCCGATGGTAGAGTCAATATAAGAGCATTGAATAATCTTCTCTTTAGTTCTTAGAAACATTCTTCACACTATTTTTTCCTGTAACACCCCGACCCCAGTTACCTAGAGTCGGTGCATTATTACATAACATTGGCATGATCACAAGAAAGATCAAATCTCGAAAGACCGATTGGTTTAGTAGCCTTGGAAACACTAGATATATTCATAAAGTTTTAGATTACATCATAAAGTGAAAAACTACTACAACAACATATTGTCTCCATAGTCCACACTATTATCCTATCATAATACCCCTGCAGGTCATTCATAATTTACTTCTTCACATCCTGGGAAAAATAAAACATAGAAAAGGGGTGAGCTCAAATGCCAGTAAGGATAACAATATAGCGAAAACTTTCATAAATAAGAATAAACATTTAAGGCAGTGTATAACTAAAACAAAAGCCTTTTAAACTTGAACTTCAACATAGTATGGAAAAAATAAAATGAAATAATGCCATTTACTTATTCACATGGATATTCTACTAATCGAATAATCACATGCAATATCAATAACCACTTTCATAATGATGGAATGCATAATGTCAGACTATCATAACCACATAGCCAAGGTCTCGTGCCAAGACTACAAATAAGATTTTTCCAAGACCTTGTGCCAAGACACTAGTTTGTCTAATGAGACCTACTGATGCATTGCGGAGCTATATCGGGCTCCACCCATCACATATTAAGTCCAATGAATTCCCATATGAAAAGGTTTAAACATAACATAAACATTCGTATTAAAACTATCATATGAAATGTCAATACTTTCACCATAAACCATGAATGGTATAAAAATAGTACATCCATAGTCAAACATATCACAAAACCTTCAATACAATATATAAGTTTTGTATCATAATAAATCAACTTCAAATAAGCGTAAAATCCATCAAAGGATGTTGACATGGATGAAATCAAAACTCTTTTTAGAGAAATATCTATTTCTATTTTGAAATCATTTATAAGTCATATATTTATAAAATAAAAAATTTTATTTGAAAATATTCATATAATCTTGTAAGGGAATCTTTGATGATTTTATAATGGCAGAAAAAAGCCGCACCCGCCGTATAAGTTAAAAAAAACATTCTTACCTTAATTCTGTCGAAAAGGTTAAAAAGCACCTTGTTTGGAAAATGAAAGAAAGATTCCTTTATAAAACTCTTATAAAAAGTAAAACAAGGGTATAAATTACTTTAACCCATATTATTTTAAATAGTAATTTTTTTTTGAAATACATTTTTAAGAAACATGGATGTGGATGATAAAGAGATCCCAGTAGATTATTACGTATAAACAACCTCAGATAATGAAGAGATTGTGAAATAAACCTTACCTTGTACTTTTCCTTGATTGGGGTAGGTTAACCTCCTTTATAATGGTGAAATAATTGTTACTAAATTATACAATAATCATATACATTAATATGATATCATATATGATCTTTTAACATTGATTTGTTAATAATATCTTTGTATTATCGTTGTTTCGGGTGTTAACTTACTCATTTTCTTTTATATGTTTTGTTATGTAAGCTATGTTTGTCATGGATAAGCTGTATATTAATCATATCCAGAATGATATAAAGTTTTTAGATACTATTATTAATCATCAAATGAGAATTATACTTGAATGGATACGATGGAGAATGAATCTCATCGCGTTCGTGGAGACGGTAGTCCATACGTACGCACGAGCGACAATATCATTCTTTTGATATTAAAATAATATATAATTGGATGGTATATCATATATACAGAATCATTATCATGTTATATTTATTATGTACATGAGTTACACATCATTATTATACCCATCCAAATAATAATTTATTGAATAACAATTACACCACGACGTGGAGACGGTAAGCCGTACGTACGCATGTATGGTGACATGTTATTCAAAAAATGGATAGAATACTGAATATGGTTGTACCATATTTACAATAAAATCATAGTATATATAATATAGTGGAGTTATTATTTTATAATGGTAATAACAAAGAAAGAATAAGTGGAAGAAGAAAGGAACTTGGAAAAGGGTGGTGAAATCATTACCTCTTCTTCGGGTTCTTCCTTTTGATTTGATAAAAATGGATCTTAGGTTGGATTTCTGACTAAAGGAAGGACTTTAGGATGAAGTGAGGGAATTTTAGAGAGTATTTGGGCAGAGTTTGGCCGAACCAAAAGTCTTTGAAGGTGTGAGTTAATGAGTAGGGGGAGTTCCATTTTATAAGAGGGGTGAGAGGCACCTTTGGAAAAGCTAGAAATATTATTTTATATTAAATTCATATTCGGTTTTTAATGGATCCAAAGTGGATTATTTAAATTTTATGGTGGTTATGGGTTGAAAAACACTCAACCAATATAATTTAGAGAGGTTTGGGTTACTATATTAACCTTATCATTAAGTATTAACTCTTAGTTAATTAGTTTCACTTTTACAATGTCTCTTTGTATTTTTAAATTATATGGTTAATAAAATTACTATATACATCCAAGAGACCCCAAGTGGTCCATTAATGATACTACTATTATGATATAAGTCTATTGTACGAACCTTAGATTTTTAGGAATTTAATATCAATTAATAATATAATATTTGTTTTAAAAACTCTTTTATGTCAATTTTGACACTATTCAATAATTGATTTTGTAAAAATCATAAAAGAATGATTACTTCAAAAAAGGTTAATTAAATCATTCCTAACATGTCATATTAACCTAGAAAATTAGTGTAACTAATAAAAAGTCTCATATTATATTTATTTGGGTATCTAAAATATCAATCATTTTAATTGTTCACTATTATGGTAATTACTTCATCACCATTGTGTCATAAATAAATTAAATTATTTAATGTCTAAAAATTATAAATAAAATACCATTATGTAGAAAATATTTTTGTCTTTCTAATTAATATTTATAGTCGAAAATACAACTTATATAACACTATGTAAAAATTGTTTTTCTAAAAGATATATGCTTGTGTCATTTTTGTATTCATTTTAACTTAATTAAAATAAAGTGTCCCTATCACTTACAAGTGGCACCATGGGGTCCCAAAATCGACCCAAAGATGTCCATGGTCGAATCGGTATCAACCAATAAGGTTAGGACACATTTTAGGGTAATTTTGTATTATTATAATATTATCTTTTAACCCTTATTTACCGGATTTACCCTTTAACCATGGTAAATAAAATATTTACTGAAGTAATTATTCAAAATGTCTAAAAATAAAAGTTACCTATTTACAAAATTTGAACATCCTGATTCCAAATATTGAATCCATTTTACCAAATTCAAAACACAGAAGTGGCAGAAATTAATTTAAAATTAATTCCCACTGTCAAAACAAAAAGCGTGTTTTTAAGATATAATAACTATCAAAAGATTGATACTTGTTTATGTTCGGTTTAATTGTGAAATTATGTCCAATGACCAAAATTGTATTAAATGGTAAAAATATATTCTAAATATACTTTAAAACCACTCAAATTAATAATTTATCACTATTAATTATTTTGATTAAAAAAGTTGTTTTTAATTAAAATTTAGTAATTTTCACTATTCATCAAAATATATAATTTATCCGAAAAGTACCAAAATTTCACCTTAGGCTAAATTCAATACTCCGAATCCAAAAATGAAGTCCATTTTGAGAGATAAAATTTCAAAATGTAGGTATTACTATTCATAATGGCTAGTTTGATCGGTTGTGGTTTGTGTTAGAACTCGATGTTGCGTACAACACACGCTATTGCATTATTCAAAGAGAAGCGTACCGTAGAAGCTTGGGGTGTTACATTCTCCCCTCCTTCAAATAATTTCGTCCTCGAAATTTCTAGAATACTACCGCATGAAAAGACTCGGGTGGTTCTTCATCATATGTTCCTCAGGTTCCCACGTTGCCTCTTCCATCTTATGGTTTCTCCACAAAACTTTTACCAGACGCGTCATCCGGTTTCTCAGTACTTGTTCTCTCATATCAATAATCTTGACGGGATCTTCGCAATAAGACAGATCAGGTTCCAGTTCTAATTCCTCATAGGTAAGTACATGTGTTGGTTCTGGCTTGTATTTCCTTAAGAGAGATACATGGAACACATCGTGAACTTTGGAGAGACTTGGCGGTATTTCCAATCGGTAAGGTACAACCCCAATTCATTCTAGAATTTCGAAAGGTCCGATGTACCTGTGACTCAATTTACCTTTCTTACCAAAAAGTATGACTCCCTTCCATGGAGATAACTTTAGGAAAACATGATCACCGACTTGAAATTCCAAATCCTTCATTCGATTATCGGCATAGCTCTTCTGCCTACTTTGAGCTGATTTGATGTGATTTTGGATTACCTTCACCTTTTCCATTGTTTCTTCCACCAGTTCTGGACCTACAAGTTTTCTTTCACCAACGTCATCCCAACAGGTTGGTGTGCGACATCTCTTTCCATATAACTCTTCATATGGTTCCATCTGAATACTCAAATGGAAGCTATTGTTATAGGAAAATTCTACCAGAGGTAAATATTGATCTCACATACCCTGAAAGTCAAGTGAGCAGGATCTCAATATGTCTTCTAAGGTTTGAATAGTTCGTTTTGATTGTCTATCTATTTGAGGGTGGTAGGGAGTGCTCAAATGAAGTTCAGTATCCAAGGATTTCTGAAGACTTTTCCAGAATCTTGAAGTAAAACGGGGATCACGATCAGAAACAATCGATAGGGGTACTCTATGAAGTCTCACAACTTCATTAATATATAGTCTTTCTAGATGTTCCAGTGGTAGATCTTCTCTTATAGCAAGAAAATGTGATTACTCGGTAAGACGATCAACAATAACACATATTCCATCATTCCTTCTAGGAGTCTTTGGTATCCCCATGACAAAGTCCATCGTAATATTGTCCCATTTCCACTCCGGTATGGGAAGAGGTTGCATGACTCCTCCAGGATGTTGCCTTCCAGCTTTCACTTGTTGAAAAACCATACATCTTGACACAAAATCAGAAATCTCCCTCTTTATGTTGTCCCACCAAAAATGTTCCTTCAAATATCTATACATTTTGGTGCTCCCAGGGTGTATAGAAAAATTGGAACTATGAGCATCATCCAACAATTCCCTTTTTAGATCAGGTATATCAGGAACACAAAGTCTCTTCCCGAATTTCAAAATTCCATCTTCATACACAAAGTCTCTCAATCTCCCATCATTCATAGCTTTAATCTTCTTTTGCAATTCTTCATCATCGGTCTGAGAACTCTTAATCCTTTCTATTAAAGATGGTTTGGAAACCATTTGAAAAAGCACTAATGTTTCACCTTCCCTGGTTAATCCCATGTCCATCTTCACTAGATCCATGAAAATTGGATCCCTTTCAATTCTTATAATGTTCAAAACTCCATGGTATTTTCTGCTCAAAGCATCTGCCACCTTGTTTTCTTTCCCAGGGTGGTAGTGTATCGTGCAATCATAATCCTTGAGTAATTCATGCCATCTCCTTTGCCTCATGTTGAGTTCTTTTTGTGAGAAAATATACTTCAAACTCTTGTGATTAGTATAAATATCACATTTTTCACCATAGAGGTAGTGCCTCCATATCTTCAAAGCAAAGATCACAACTGCTAACTCAAGATCATGAGTAGGATAGTTTTTCTCATGAATTTTCAACTATCGTGATGCATAGGCAATAACCCTATCAATCTAAATAAGGAAACAACCAAGTCCTTTCTTCAATGCATCACTATAAATAACGAACCCATCATTCCCTGATGGTAGAGTCAATATAAAAGCATTGACTAATCTTCTATTCAGTTCTTTGAAACATTCTTCACACTCTTTTTTCCAAACAAATTTAACCCCTTTATGTGTGAGCTTCGTTAATGGGTTAGCTAATCGGGCAAAATTCTGGATGAAACGTCGATAATAACCTGCCAAACCAATAAAACTACGTCCCTCAGTTATACTCGTAGGTGATGGAAATTCTTGGATTGCCTTGGTCTTAGAAGGATCAATAGAGATTCCATCTTTAGAGACAATATGGCCAAGAAAAGAAATCTAATGAAGCCAGAATTCAACTTACTAAACTTCCCATATAATTCATGTCTTCTCAGAGTCTTCAGGATAATATGAAAGTGACTTTCATGATCTTCATAGCTTTTAGAGTATACCAAGATATCATCAATAAATACCACCAAAAATTCATCGAGATATTCCTTTAAAACTCTATTCATCAGATCCATGAATACAGAGGGTGCATTAGTCAATCAAAAAGGCATTACAGTAAACTGGTAATGCCCGTACTTAGTTCGAAATGCTGTATTCGGAATGTCTTCCTTCTTTACACACAACTGATGGTATTCAGATAGAAGGTCAATCTTTGAAAAGTATTGAGCTCTATGTAGTTGGTCAAATAAATCCTCAATACGAGGTAGGGGATACTTGTTCTTTATTGTTATAGCATTGATCTCCCTATAGTCGATACATAACCTCATAGATCCATCTTTATTTTTAACAAAAAGAACAGGGGCTCCCCATGGAGAAACACTAGGGCAAATAAATCCCTTATTACTCAATTTCTCTAGTTGTTTCTTTAGTTAAACTAATTATACAGTGGCCATTCTATAAAGGGTCTTCGATATAGGCCTTGATCTAGGAATTAAATCAATGGAAAACTCAACTTCTCGTTCTGGAGGATGTCCAGGTAAATATTCCAAAAATACATCTACATATTCTTTCGCAACAGGTACATACTCTATTTGAACATTAATTTCCTCACCCACAGTCATTTCTTTCTCTTCCTCCCCAATAATTGAATTTAGTCGAGCTACTGGGGGTGGATCTAGATAAGAATTAGGTGGTGACAATTCTGCTCTAAAGATAAGGTGTTCCTTATCATCATCATCAAAAATCATAACCTCCTTCTTCTTACAATAAATATTCACATCATAGTCCAAAATCCAATCCATACTGAGGAATATATCAAACTCAATCATAGGTATGACGATGAGATCAGCAGATAAAGAACATTTATGTGCTCTAATGGGGACTGATTCACAAAAATTTGTTGCAATGATACTTCCCTTATAAGTTTTAACTGACAATTCCCTTGTTAAATCAATTGGGAAATATCAAATTTTATTAGAAAACTAGGAAGATATGAAACAATGCGATGATCCAGAATCAAATAATGCATTTGATAAACTTGAGGAAACCATTAAATTACCTGCCACCACGTCTTTTGGAGCTTTTACCTCAGCAGTAGTGATAGCAAAAGCTTGGCCTTGATCCCTTGGCCTTTTCTGAGGTAAGTTACCCTGACGATTAGGACATTCATTTTCATAATTTCCCATCTCCCTGCAATTGTAGCACTGAAAATTGGTAGCTTCCTTCTTCCCTTTTCAATCACGAGCTTGGTGGCCTTTTTCACCACATTTGTAACAGACGCCCATTCCCTTCAAGCAAGTACTGGGGTGTTTCTTCCCACATTTACCATAGGATGGATATTCAACCTCTCCCTTCATCCCCTTATTTCCATTCCCATATTGATCCATAGACCTCTTCTTCTCTTACTTTGCTTTAAAGTCATAAGACTTAGAGAATTCCTTTTCTGTCTTGATAGCACATGAGACAGTGTCTTCGTACGATGAGATGGATTGTGAGACTAATGCTCGACGGAGAAATGGTTTTAACCCATAAAAGAAACGACCAATATTACTTCTTGGGTTATGTATATAATCTCAAGCATACCTTGCTAACATTATAAAGTTAGCCTCATACTTTGCGACATTCTCATCCTCCTTTTGTCTCAGACTCAGAAATTGCCTTTCCATATCTGCTCGATGGTCAGGAGGAAAGTATTTTTCTAAAAACAGATCTTTGAACTCCCTCCATTCCATATTTGACACTTAATCATCTTCCTTCGTGTTTTGAATCAATAACAACCATTAATCAACATCTCCAGTGAGGTGATAAACTGCCATGATAAATTTTTCCCTTTCACTACTCCCCAAAGCCTGAAATATTTTCTCTAGGGAATTTATCCATTTCTCAGCTACTAAGGGATTTGTACTCCCATTCAACATTGGTGGTTGTTGCCTCATTAAGCGATCTAACATTGATCATCCACACTGCGGATCAGGGTGCTCCATACGGGTAAGGTTATTATTCATAACCTGAGTGAGTTGTCCCAGTATGGTAATTAGCTGATCGGCACTAGTTGCATCACCAGATCCACTATAATTATCTTGAGCAAGAGGGAAATCCCTACATGGAGTGCGTGCATTGATACGGTTTCCATTTCATCCACTAATCACCATTTATAAATAATGGCATAAACTAGATCATTTTATGAATCAAAATACATAATTCCATACGTTTAAAACACTTAACATAAATTGAACTATTTATGGATATAATCCATAATCATAAAAATGTTTTCTTTGAGGAAGTATATACTCATAAACCCTTCATAATTATTTGTA
Organism: Viscum album; assembly: GCA_963277665.1. Classification (NCBI taxonomy): domain Eukaryota; kingdom Viridiplantae; phylum Streptophyta; class Magnoliopsida; order Santalales; family Viscaceae; genus Viscum; species Viscum album. The sequence goes on along the minus strand of OY728131.1, from coordinate 772,041,530 downwards.
AATAAAATGAGAGTTATCTTAAGCATATCCCATGGGAGTGTCGTAACCAAGAGTGTAGCAATGCCCGTTGTCGTGCACTAGTTCCCGTTCGAGTCTAGCTCAAAGCGGTGTTTTCGGGTTTTACCCCTAGATACATCTATTCCAGAGCTGCCTTTACCTGCTCGTATCCAGACAGGGATGTATTTCTCAGAAAACTCACAAAATCTCTACAATACCAAAATTCTAGGAAGTTCTTCTATACCAAAATTCTAGGAAGTTCTTCTATACTAATCCTCAAAGTTCATCTTAGGTCTACGTGCTCTAATCAGAGTTTATCTAAATCTAGCTTCTTAAGTTTGTACTAAACTTCCTCTGATATCAACTATAACGCCCTGACCCTAGTTACCTAGAGTCGGTGCATTATTACATAACATTGGCATGATCACAAGAAAGATCAAATCTCGAAAGACCGATTGGTTTAGTAGACTTTGAAACACTAATATATTCATAAAGTTTTACATTACATCATAAAGTGAAAAACTACTACAACAACATATTGTCTCAATATTCCACACTATTATCCTCTCATAATACCCTTGCAGGTCATTCATAATTTACTTCTTCACATCCTGGGACAAATAAAACATAGAAAAGGGGTGAGCTCAAATTCCCAGTAAGGATAACAATATAGCGAAAACATTCATAAATAAGAATAAACATTTAAGGCAGTGTATAACTAAAAGAAAATCCTTTTAAACTTGAACTTCAACATAGTATAGAAAAAATAAAATGAAATAATGAAATTTACTTATTCACATGGATATTCTACTAATCGAATAATCACATGCAATATCAATAACCACTTTCATAATGATGGACTGCATAATGGAAGACTATCATAACCACATACCCAAGGCCTCGTGCCAAGACTACAAATAAGATTTTTCCAAGGCCTTGTTCCAAGACACTAGTTTGTCTCATGAGACCTATCGATGCATCGGGGAGCTATAGCGGGCTCCACCCGTCACATATTAATTCCAATGCATTCCCATATGAAAAGGTTTAAACATAACAAAAAGATTCATATTAAAACTAGCACACGAAATGTCAATAATTTCACCATAAACCATGAATGGTATAAAAATAGCACATACAAAGTCAAACATATCACAAAACCTTCAATACAATATATAAGTTTTTTATCATAATAAATCAACTTCAAATAAGCGTAAAATCCATCAAAGGATGTTGACATAGATGAAATAAAAACTCTTTTTAGAGAAATATCTCTTTATATTTTGAAATCATTTTAGACTCATATATTTATAAAATAAAACATTATATTTGAAAATATTCTTATAAGCATGTAAAGGAAGCTTTTACGATTTTATAACGGCGGAAAAAAGCCGCACCCGCCGTATAAGTTAAAAAAACATTCTTACCTCAATTCTGTCGAAAAGGTTAAAAAACACCTTGTTTGGAAAACGATGGAAAGATTACTTTATAAAACTATTATAAAAAGTCAAACAAGGGTATAAATGACTTTAACCCGTATTATTTTAAATAGTAAAAATGTTTTTAAATACATTTTTAAGAAACATGGATGTGGATGATAAATAGATTCCAGTAGATTATTACGTAGAAACAACCTCAGATAATGAAGAGATTGTGAAATAACCCTTACCTTGTAATTTTCCTTGATTGGGGTAGGTTAACCTCCTGTATAATGGTGAAATAATTGTTATTAAATTATACAATAATCATATACATTAATATGATATCATATATGATCTTTTAACATTGATTTATTAATAATATCTTAGTATTATCGTTGTTTCGGGTGTTAACTTACTCGTTTTATTTTATATGGTTTGTTAAGTAAGCTATGTTTGTCATGGATAGGTTGTATATTAATCATATACAGAATGATATCAAGTACTTAGATACTATTATTAATCATCAAATGATAATTATACTTGAATGGATATGATGGAGAATGAATCTCATCGCGTTCGTGGAGACGGCGGTCCGTACGTACGCACGAGCGACAATATCATTATTTTGATATTAAAATAATATATAATTGGATGGTATATCATATATAAAGATTCATTATAGTGTTATATTTATTATGTACATGAGTTACACATCATTATTATACGCATCCAAATAATAATTTATTGAATAACAATTACACCACGACATGGAGACGGTAAGCCGTACGTACGCACGTATGGTGACATGTTATTCAAAGGATGGATAGAATACTGAGTATGGTTTTACCATATTTATAATAACATCATATTATATATAAGATACTGGAGTTATTATTTTAGAATGGTAATAACAAAGAAATAAGAAGTGGAAGAAGAAAGGAACTTGGAAAAGGGTGGTGAAATCATTACCTCTTCTTCGGATTCTTCCTTTTGATTTGATCAAAAGGGATATTAGTTTGGCTTTATGACTAAAGGAAGGCCACTAGGATAAAGTGAGGGAAGTTGAGAGAGTATTTGTTCAGTGTTTGGCCGATCCAAAAGGCTTTGAAGGTGTGATTTAATGAGAAGGGGGAGTGCCCTTTTATAAGAGGGGTGAGGGGCACCTTTGGAAAGGGTAGAAATATTATTTTATAATAAATTCATATTCGGTTTCTAATGGCTCCAAAGTGTATTATTTAAAGTTTAAGGTGGGGATGGGTCGAAAACCACTCAATAAATAGAATTCAGACAGGTTTGGGTTACTATATTAACCGTATCATTAAGTAGTAACTCTTAGTTAATTAGTTTCTCTTTTACAACGTTTCTTTGTATTTTTATATTATATGGTTAATAAACTTACTATATACATACAAGAGACCCCCAAGTGGTCCATTAATGATACAAATATCATGATATAAGTCGCTTGGCCGAACCTTAGATTTTTAGGAATTTAATATCAATTAATAATTTAATATTTGTTTTAAAAACTCTTTTATGTCAATTTTGACACTATTCAATAATTGATTTTTGTAAAAATCATAGCAGAATTATTACTTAGAACAAGGTTAATTAAATCATTCCTAACATGTCATATTAAAGTATAAAATTAGTTTAACTAATAAAAATTCTCAAATTATATTTATTTGGGTATCTACAATATCAATCATTTTAATTTTTCACTATTATGGTAATTACTGCATCACCATTGTGTCATAAATAAATTAACTTATTTAATGTATAAAAATTATAACTAAAATACCATTATTTAGGAAATATTTTTATATTTCTAATGAATATTTATAGTCTAAAATCAAACATATATAACCCTATGTAAAAATTGTTTTTCTAAAAGATATATGCTTATGTCATTTTTGTATTCATTTTAACTTAATTAAAATAAAGTGTCCCTATCACTTACAAGTGGAACCATGGGGTCCCAAAATCAACCCAAAGATGCCCATGGTCTAACATGTATCATCCAATAAGGTTAGGACACGTTTTAGGGTAATTTTGTACTATTATAATATTATTTGTTAACCCTTATTTACCGGATTTACCCTTTAACCATGGTAAATAAAATATTTACTGAAGTAATTATTCAAAATGTCTAAAAATAAAAGTTACCTATTTACACAATTTGAACATCATGATTCCAAATATGGAATCAATTTTACCAAATTCAAAACACATAAGTGGTAGAAATTAATTTAAAATTAATTCCCGCTGTCAAAACAAAAAGCGTGTTTTTAAGATATAATAACTATCAAAAGATTGATACTTGTTTATGTTTGGTTTAATTGTGAAATTATGTCCAATGACCAAAATTGTATTAAATGGTAAAAATATATTCTAAATATACTATAAAACCACTCAAATTCATAATTTATCACTATTAATTATTTTTATTAAAAAAGTTGTTTTTAATTAAAATTTAGTAATTTTCACTATTCACCAAAATATTAAAGTTATCCGAAAAGTACCAAAATTTAACATTAGGCTAAATTTGATACTCCGAATCCAAAAATGAAGTCCATTCTGAGAGATAAAATTTCAAAATGTAGGTATTACTATTCATAACGGCTAGTTGGATCGGTTGTGGTGTGTGTTAGAACTCGATGTTGCGTACAACACACGCTATTACATTATTCAAAGAGAAGTGTACCATAGAAGCTTGGGGTGTTACATTTCCAAACAAATTTAACCACTTTATGTGTCAGATTCGTTAATGGGTTATCCAATCAAGCAAAATTGTGGACAAAGCGTCGATAATAACCTGCTAAACCAATAAAACTGCGTACCTCAATTATACTCGTCGGTGATGGACATGCTTGGATCGCTCTTGTCTTAGAAGGATCAATAGAGATTCCATACTTAGAGAAAATATGACCAAGAAAATAAATCTCATGAATCCATAATTCACACATTCTAAACTTCCCATATAATTTGTGTCTTCTAAGAGTCTTTAGAATAATGCGCAAGTGATTTCCATGATCTTCATAGATTTTGGAGTATACCAAGATATCATCAATAAATACCACAACGAATTCATCAAGATATTCCTTGAAAACTCTATTCATTAGATCCATGAAGACACATGGTGCATTAGTTAATCCAAAAGGCATTAATGTAAACTCTTAATGCCCGTACCTGGTTCGAAATGCCATCTTCAGAATGTCTTCTTTCTTCACACACAACTGATGATATCCTGATCAAAGGTCAATATTTGAAAATTATTGAGCTCCATGCAGTTGGTCGAATAAATCATCAATGCAAGGTAGGGTATACTTGTTCTTTATTGTTATAGCATTTTTCTCCATATAGTCAATGCATAAATACATAGATCTATCTTTCTTCTTAACAAAATGAACAGGAGCTCCCCATGGAGAAACACTAGGTTGAATAAATCCATTATAACTTAATTCCTCTAGTTGTTTCTTTAGTTCCACTAATTCTATAGTGTCCATTCTATATGGGGTCTTTGATATGGGCCTTAAACCAGGGATTAGGTCAATATAAAACTCAACTTCTCGTTCTGGAGGATGCCCAAGTAAATATTCTGGAAACACATCAACATATTCTCTCACAATAAGAACATCCTCTATTTGAACATTCCCTTCCTCTCCCATAGTGATTTCATTCTCTTCCTCCCCAATAAGTGAATTTAGTTGAGCTACTGGGGGTGGATCTAGATAAAAATTAGGGGGTGACAATTCTTCTCTACAGATAAGGTGTTCCTTATCATCATCATCAAAAATCGTAACCACTTTTTTCTTACATTAAATCTTTGCATCATGGTCCAAAAGACAATCCATACATAGGATTATATCAAATTAAATCATGGGTATGATGATGAGATCAGTAGACAAAGTACATTTATGTTCTCTAATGGGAACTGATTCACAAAACTTTGTTGCAATGATATTTGCATTAGGAGTTTTGACTGACAACTCCCTTGTTAATCAAATTGGAAATATCTAATTTTCTTAGCGAACTAGGAAGATATGAAACAATGTGATGATCGAGAATAAAATAATGAATTTTCTAAATTTGAGGAAACAATTAAATTACCTGCCACCACGTATTTCGGAGTTTTTACCTTAGCAGTAGTGATGGCATCAGTTTTTCCTTGATCCCTTGGACTTTTCTGAATTAAGTTCCCCTGACGCTTAGGGTATTCATTTGCATAATGTTCCATCTCCCTGAAATTGTAGCATTGAACATCGGTAACTTCTTTCTTCCCCTTACAATCACGAGCTTGGTGGCCTTTTTCACCACACTTGTAATAGACTCCCATTCCTTTCAAGCAAGTACCAGAGTGTTTCATCCCACATTTACTACAGGATGGATAATCAACTTTTCCCTTATTCCCCTTCTTTCCATTTCCAGAGTGATCAATAGATCTCTTATTCTCTTTCTTTGCTTTAAAGTCGTAAGACTTAGAGAATTACTTTTCCGTCTTAATAGAACATTAGACAATGTCTTCGTATAACGAGAAGGATTATGAGACCAATGATCGATGGAGAAATGGTTTTAAACTATCAAAGAAACAATCAAACTTACTTCTTGGGTTACGTATATAATCGGCAGCATACCTCGCTAACCTTGTAAAGTTGGCCTCAAACTTTGGGACATTGTCATCCTCCTTTTGTCTCAGACTCAGAAATTTCCTTTCCATATCTGCTCGATGGTCACGAGGAATGTATTTTTCTATGAAAATCTCTTTGAACTTCTTCCATTCCATATTTGATACTTCATCATCTTCCTTTGTGTTTTGAATCAATGACCACCATTGATCAACATCTCTAGTGAGGCGGTAAACTGCCATCATAACCTTTTCCCTTTCACTACTCCCCAAGGCATAGAATATTTTCTCTATGGAATTTATCCCCTGCTCAGCTACTAAGGGATTTGTACTCCCATTGAATTTTGTTGTTTTTTTCCTCATTAATCGATCTAACATTGATCCTCAATGTTGCGGATCAGGGTGCTCCATAAGAGTAAGGTTATTATTCATAACCTGAGTGAGTTGTCCCAGTATGGTGATAAGCTAATCAGCACCAGTTGTATCACCATCTCCATTATAATTATCTTAAGCAGGAGGGAAATCACTGCATGGAGTGAGTGCATTGATACAGTTTCCATTCTTTCCACTAGGCTCTATTTCTAAAAAATGGCATAAACTAGATCAGTTCATGAATCAAAATACATAATTCTATACTTGTAAAACACTTAACATAAATTGAACTATTTATGGATATAATCCATAATCATAAAAAAATGTTTTCTTTGAGGAAGTATATACTGATAAACCCTTCATAATGGTTTGTAAATAAAATGGGAATTATCCTAAGCATATCCCCCGGGAGTGTCGTAACCAAGTGTGCAGCAAGGACTATTTTCGTGCACCAGTTCCTGTTCAAGTCTAGCTCAAAGCGGTGTTTTTGGGTTTTACCCCTAGGTAAATCTGTTCCAGAGCAGCCTCTACCTTCTCTTATCCAGACAATGATGTATTTCTCGGAAAACTCAGAAAATCTCTATAATACCAAAATTCTAGGAAGTTCTTCTATACTAATCCTCAATGTCTATCTTAGGGATATGTGCTTTAATCAGATTTTATCTAAATCTAGCTTCCAAGGTTAGTACTAAACTGCCTCTAATACCAACTGTAACTCCCCAACCCCAGTTACCCAGAGTCGGTGCATTATTACATAACATTGGCATGATCACAAAAGATCAAGTCTCGAAAGACTGATTAGTTTAGTAGCCTTGGAATCACTAGATACATTCATAAATGTTACATTACATCATAAAGTGAAAAACTACAATAACACAGTCTTCATAGTCCACACTCATATCCCCTTTAGACTATCCTTGCAGGTTAGTCATAAAATATTTCGTCACATCCTGGGAAAAATAAAACATAGAAAGGGGTGAGCTCAGATGCTCAGTAAGGATAAAAATATAGCAGGAACTTTCCTAAATAAACATAAACATTTAAGGCAATGTATAACTAAAAAAAAGTCTTTTAAACTTGAACTTCAACATTATATGGAAAAAGTAAAATGAAATAATTCCATTTACTTATTCACATGGATATTCTACTAGTCCAATAATCACATGCAATATCAATAACCACTTTCATAATGATGAAGGGCGTAATGCCAGACTATCATAGCCACATAGTCAAGGCCCTGTGCCAAGACTACAAATAAGATTTTGTCAAGGCCTTGTGCCAAGACACTAGTTTATCCCATGAGACATACCGATGCATCGAGGAGCTATAGCAGGCTCCTTCCATCACATACTAAGTCCAATGCATTCCTTATATGAAAAGGTTTAAACATATCCTAAACTATAACATAATCGTATCACACAAAACATGCATAAAGTAAACATAACATTTCCAAATTTCAATAACAAGATATCAATACAAAAAAATGATATAATAAAACCATTTTCAATAACAAAATAAAATAAAAGTAAAACTTGGTAATTATTTTTCATTTAAAAAATGTTATGGCTTATAGAGGAAGCCAAAACTCAAATAATGGTCACAACGGTGGAGAAGTCATTGTCACCACATACGTACGATAAAAAAACATTCTTTTTTGTCATTTAGTAAAAAGATACGTATAAAAAATATTCCTTTTGAATAAATGTAAAAGTCAAAGGGGTTTATACACCGTATACAAGAAATTTGTGTATAAAACAAAATATGCCTCAATGAAAGGAGATTGAGACGAAGTCCCTTACCTCATGTCCGACTTGACTCGATCGTTATTTAATCTCCTAAATAATAAACTAGAGTTAATATATACTTGATTAAGAACCTTTTTAAAGTTAATTATTCCTTTTATATCACTTATTACCATGTTATGAACATTATGTAGTCATTTAAGTTAATAACAGTCGTTTTGTCGATCTCTGGTACTTGAGTCAACAATAATATTCTTATAATTACAAGTTGTTAATGTGGTAAAATATCCATTATCTCCAGAATTATATTCATGATCTAGATATCATATATATCATATATATCCAGTATATTCATGCATTTATAATATTACATAACATTTAGAGGTAAGAAATGAAATGCACCATTCATGGAGATGGTAAGGCGTACGTACGCATGACCGCTACTTTTATTTCTATTTCGTATTTAATGGAATGAAATCAAAATGATATAAAGGTATATTTTAATTACAGTATAATATCATATAAAATATCATTAAGTCCATTCTTTATACATCCCACATTGGCATTAACAATTCAAATCACTTTGAGGGGGCGGTAGTCCGCACTTCCTAAAATTAAATTATCGCGTTTACCCATAATGGAAATCATAAGGTTATGACATAAATGATAAATAAAGGAGCATAAGTAATACATAAACATAATATATAACATATATGGAAACATTTTCATCATAATTGCCACCATGAGAGGTGTTAAAAGAAGATTGAACAATCATCATTTCGTGAGGTAGTAATTCACCATCTACATAAACAGTATGTTCTTTAACCATTAGACGAAGGTGTGTGTAAGTTTAAATCAAATAATTCTCATAAAAATATCATAGTATATTGAAGATACTAGTTTTTTTATAAAAATAAAGGAATAAAAAGAGTTTAAGGGGTTGGAGAAGCAAAATAAAACAAAAGAACATAAGAGAAGACATTACCTTAAAACCGGGTAACTCTTTTTGATTTGAGCCAAAGGATTCCTTGGGAAGAATTATGCCCAAAGTGAGGCTTCTAGGAGTAATAGAGGGAAGTTGAGAGAGTATTTGGGAAGATTTGGGATGATCCAAATGGCTTTGAAGTTGTGAATAAGGTGGTATAGGTGGGAGACTTTTATAAGAGGAGAGGAGGGGCTCTTTTGGAAAGATTGAAATGTTACTTTATTATGAAATGATTTTAGGATTTTAAAGGTACCAAAATAATATAGTTTGATTATAAGGTGATAAGGGTTCGAAATACACCCATAAAATAGGCTTTAGACAATTCTAAGGCTTATATTTTACCTTATCTTTTCATTTTATTTAAATCATTCATTAATGAGGTAATCGATGCATCATCATGGTGTCATAAATAAATTTATTTATATAATTTCTAAAAATTATAAAGAAATACGATGATGTAGGATATATTTTTAGCTTTAAAATGACTATTTATAGTTCAAGAGATCATTCATGTTGACAAAATTAAAATTGTTTTACTTGGGTGATACATACTTTTGTTATATTTTCCTTTAAAAATAAATTGGTAAAATGTCACTATCAAACAAAAGTGATTCCATGAGGACCCAAAGTTTGGCACAAGGCATAACATGGTCGGACATGACACAACCTGTAGCATTAAAACTCATGTTGGGGTCATTTTATATTATTATGATATTATTTTATTACCCTTGACTACCCGATTACTAATTAATCACGATAATTAAAGATAATTGTTGTCGTTACTATTCATAATGTCCAAAAAAAAAAAGAGTCTTAATTACATAATTTGGAACTTCTGATTCCAAATATGTAATCCATTTTACTAAATTACAAATATAGAAATTGCAGTAATTAATTTAAAAATTATTCCCGCTGTCAAAACAAATAGCCTGTTTTTAAGAAACAATATCTATCAAAAGATTGACAATTGTTTATGTCCAATTTCAAAGTGAAATTAATTATAATGACCACCATTGGATAAAATGGTAAAATTAAATTCTAATTATACTTTAAAACCACTAAATAGTATAATTTATCACTATAAATTATTTTTATTAAGAAAGTTGTTTTAAGTATTTTCCACTATTCATCGAAAATTGGAAGTTCTCAGAAAAATACCAAAAATTCAAAAAAGGCTAATTTCGATATTCCAAATCCAAAAATAAAGTCCATTTTGAAATATAAAATTTATATAATTTTTAAAAAGTGGGTATTACTATTCATAACTGCTACTTTTATTGGTCGTCGTGTGTTAGAACTCGAGATTGCGTACAACACATGCTGCTCTATTATTCAAAGAGAAGCGTACCATGGAAGCTTGGGGTGTTACATTAGTAGTCTTGGTAAAAAAGAAAAATTAATTAAAATTTCATTATACTCAAATAAAAATAATTACAACATTTTTTTTCAAGAATAACGTTATTCAATCTTGTGTATCTCTTCATATCAGTCATAATAAACTTCATGGAATTCTGGGGAAAGGAAACAAAATATGGGTGATCTAAAACAATCAGTAAAGGTTAAGTACATTAGAATCCATTTTAATAAATAATTAAAATCAATATGGAAATAAATATTATTGAGTACACATTCAATTTAAATAACTAGATAAGGAATAATCAGTGTGGCAATGTAAATAAATGAAAATCATTCCATTTAATCAGTAAACTGAGAATGAAATGAAACCATAGATTTTGTCATTGTGAAAATAACATGGATAAAAATAATAATTGAAATCTAAATGAATTAAATTATTAATTATTATAATCTCTGTTTCCCAGAAACATATAACCTTTACCATAAACATCTATTCCTTAGTCAATTTAAGTCTATGGGTAGAAACCTGCTGGATTTGGCCAACTAATTCATCTCATGATAATAATGATACATTAAAGGGATATCATTAAATGGGCCCCACCCATGTCTTAATGTCCAAATTATTTAATATATATTGAATAATTGATTTAATTTTATGAACAATGTACTTTATCATCAAATATCCATATTGAACAAGGAATACAAATTTACCAATATTTACCTTGTTAATCAAATAACATTCAAAGTAACACCATATGTAAAAATTGGAATAATGTTTTGGAAATAATATTATAAATCATAAAATAATATGGATATTTAAGATAAATTTAATTTATAATGAATAATTATTACAATATTGTGAATGTTTCAAGAGAAATTTAACAATCATAAAAGAAAGTGAGATTTCACAATAACTTTTACTACTCCGTAATTTTCATGTCAAATCCCCTTGGATTAAATGATTGAAATTGCAACATAAAATATTCTAAATAATGAATTAATCATGATATTACATTTCAAATTGGTAGTATATACATTGCATAAGAGTGAGTTGGTTCATAATAACAAGTATCTCTCAATGGAATGTAAATTGAAATAAAATCCCTTACCTTACTGTTCTCTTAGTTGGATGTGATTTAAAATAATATATAATGGTCTTAAGAATATTTTTATATTATCATATAAATATACGCCTATTTATAATATCATATATGATCTTCTTGTAAAATATTATTACCTATTTGTTAATAATCTTTCATTATTTTCACTTTTTCGGGTGTTAATTGACTTGTTTTTCTACTAGGTTTTGACTTGTTACTTTTTTTGTTAATCTCGCATAGATTGTGATTTAATAATATCTTTAATTTAATCCATGTTTTAAATACCATATATAATTATTATATATTTATTTATAGTAATCGATAATAATAGGATATGAAATGAACTATTCATGGAGATGTTAGGCCATACATACACATAAACACTGCTTTCATTTCATTAATGTAATAAAAGAAAAAAAATTAAATGATAAATAAGTAAATTATAATTATAGTAAAATTTTTATATCATATATATGTCATATTTTTATTAAACCAATCCTTAATACATTCCATATAAATTGTGAATGAATCACATCACTTCATGAGACGGTAGTCAGCAATACAGACGAGCAGCGTTATCGTATTCTACCAAAATGGAAAGAATTAAGATATGTGAAATATATTAAATATATAAGAATAAAATCATAATAAATATCATATATATATATATATATCATATATATATCATTATTACTAACCATTAAATGTTGTAATTGAATAACGAACGTCATCGGTTCGTGAGGCGGTAGATCGCCGTACACACAAATGATGATTGCGTATCACATTTTATGGTAGTGTGTGTAGTTTTAGGTCATAAAGTTAACATAAAAATATATTTTTATATTTATTATATTTATTTTATTATATAATCATGATATAATATGAATTGAATGATGTAGAGAAGGAAAAAAATGAAATTCTTTTAGAAAAACATTACTGACTCTCCGAGTATCCTCATTAAGACTATACTAATGTCTTCATAAGTTGTCTTTATGTCCAATATAATTCATCTAGAATTAAAGGAGGGAATTTGGGTAGTTATTTGGGTAGTTATAGGCTGAACCAAAGTGTTTTTATAAGTGTGAAGATGGTGGATAGGGGGTTACCTTTAATAAGTTGGGAGAGGGCACACTTGGCATTTTTGAAAAGAAGTTAGGTGAACCCATTTTTTACCTAAAACATAGTTTACATATCACAGAAAAATTATATTCTAGAGATTTAATGGTTAGAATATGTCTAACCAATGGGATTCAGACAAGTAATGGGTCATTTTGACACCTTATACTTTAAGTTTAACCACTAAGTAAACTTATTTTTACTTTAATCACTGTAATTAATTTGAATTAATTTAACTAATAAAATTGGTAATAAATTAATTTGAAATCATTAGAAATTATAAATAATTTATATTATAAATATTAAATAATTTTTTTCAAATTAAAATCATAGAATTTTAAAATTTTATTTACAATTAATCTCATAGAAGTGACAGGAAAATTTGTTTTTAAAGTGAAAATGTCCAACGGTTTTCTATGTTTTTATGTCTAAAATAAATATGAAAATGATTCAAATCACATAAATAGAAATAAAATATATAAAATAATTTAATTATACTTTTAAACAAACTATAAAAATAATTTATCGTTATTAATTATTTAAATGAAAAATCAGTTTTCAATAAAAATTCAATATTTTTGACTATTCATCAAAAAATGAAAGTTCATAGAAAAATATAAAAAATTAAAAATAAACTAATATTTAAATATTAATTTTTAAATTAATTTTTTTTTCAAATAAAATATATTAAAGTATCAAAATTTAGTTTTATAACAAGTTTCCCATTAAAAGGTAGCAAAACTGCCTTTAGAAAAATACAACTTTTTATGTGTAAAAATTGGATTTTTTCTTATATTATGACTATAAAATATATTGGATGAATTTAAAGACATTTAACTAAATATATAATTTATAAATTTCATTAATAAAATTCAAAATTATTAATTAATTTAATTACTAATATAAAACACATTTGGGATCAAAATATAATTCTTTATAAAAACATTTCATTAATATTAAATTTTATTTCATTTCTAATTAACTGGTCACCAAATAATTATATAAAAATGTGTAAAAAATATTTTAAAATTTTATTTAATACTTTTAATACTTTTCATTACAAATCCTACTTGATAAATATCATATTAAATAATAATATTAGTAGTAGATTGTTATTCGGTAAAACTCAGTCTTGTATGTAACACAAGTTGTCGTAGGAACTTAGTGTTGTGTGTAACACAAAGAAAATTATTGTTTTGTTTATGAAAATCTAATAACAGTGTCTTAGATAAATAAATCTATAAAAAATTAAATTTATTCTAAAAGGGAAATATTTTTGTGTCTTGGGTGTTACTTTCTCCGTACCCTGAATAAAGTGCATTATCACAATTCCAACTTGTTCTTTGTAATAAAGGGTTTGATATTTGAAAATACCATCATTGAAAAACCCTAATCATAAAAAAATTAATAATATATCCCCTTAATAATAGTAAAAGTGATGTATAAACACCACATAGCTAAGCTTCTATATACTAGAATATTGGTGGAAACTAAAATATAGACATGGAAGAAAGGTGTAAATAATTATATAGAGTAACTGAGGTCATTGATCATAAGAAAGTGAATGATAATTGGAAAGTTCATGGCCTAAAAACATAAATCTATGATGTTATAAAATACCATAAGATTCATTGGATATGAATGAAATATGATTTTTGTTTGGTTTCAGGATCCTTTTTAAAGTTGTGTAATTCTTTCAATCTCTAAAAATATAAGGAAACATACTTACATGATATGTTTCCATTTCACAAGCACAAATATTATTCTTTAGTTGTTACTTGAAATATTTCTACATCATCTCTTAGAACATGTTTCATTATATGGTTAATTAATAAATTAATATAAAATAACTTTTCCAATGATAAATTTAAACCATTTCATAAATGGTTAAACTTATATCCCTTTCAAAATATCGGGATACAAAACATTAGAAGGTTGTAGAACATTTAAAATGAACCTATCATTAATACAAAAAACATAAAGTAACTCTAAATCATCACATACCAAACTTGTGAATTCATTTATTCTCTTGAAACATGATATTAATATGAATAACCATATAACATTATTGAAAAAAATGCATGGTTCCTTATTACTTAAGTAAACCATAGATTATTGGATATATTTCCAAAATCTGAAAAATTATGTTAACTCCATCAGTTATAGCATGATCCAATTTTTCAATAAGTCATTAATCAGTTAAAAGGTAGTCATTACTATCCAATTTACTTTATTCATATCAATTATCTCTTAATACCAACATCATTATCCCAACATTAGGAACTTATTAAGGGTTATACTTCACGCAATCATATCTTTTACAAGAAGTTAAACTTTTCACTAAATCATTGTTCTTGGTCATTAGTACCATTCAATATAAACTTTCAAATACTTAATGAAAATGTCATGTGTTTCAATACATATATATTTCATAATACTTATAAATAGGATATCATTGAGAAAATATTTTACAAAAACAATCAAGGATCCAAATACATAATAAAATTAATCATTCAACTTTGTATGTATAAAAAACATAAGCTTGATATTGATCCCTTGGATTATTTTTGTTATATTCCCTTGACACGTGAGGAATTAGTGGGAATAATTCCTCATTTATCCATATTTTAGGTAATATAAATCAATGATTTTTTTCCCTTACATTATTTATCATGGTGAACCTTATCTCTACACTTTTAAGAAACTCCCAATCCATTAAATAATTTCATAGGGTGATTATTTACAAAATTATCACTTGTGGGAAAATCATTCTTTCCCTTCGTCCTTTTATCTATATTTTTCTCTATCATCACATTCTTATCTTTCTTCCCTTAAAATCCATAGTACTTTTAGAATTATTTCTCTATCATAATATCACATAAAACTATTTCATCTCATAACCAAAAAGTTTGAGAGAGCATCACCCTTTGGAGACTTGTCTTAAGACCTTCGAAGTGGTCAATCTGGTACACCATGTTGCATATACAATCTATGGAAAATCTGGATAACCTTGTATAGGTATCTTTATAATTTACAATACATTTTATTTAAGCTAAGAAAATTTCTGTAAGAACTAGGGTTTTCACTCAGGTATAGATCCTTTAATTTGTGGTCTAAATATTTAATTTAGACTTAATATGGATGCCTAAGAGTAAAGAAAATGTATCAAGGGTGTCCAAAGAATGTTCGAATCCTAGAACACATATTTTTGGGGAAAATAGGCTTGCTGTACAGTTAAGAGTACACCGTGTAGGAATTCCGCACAGTTTGGAACACCATGCAGATTGTGTTTTTTTGGACAGAGCCACCTCGCATAGTTGGCGCACAACTATGTGGTTTAACCATGTGATAGAACCTTTTTCCTAGGTACTCGTTCATGGTTTGTGCACGGTTTTTCAAACAGTGCATACAAACCATGAATATGATAAATTTTAGATAAAATTCTATTTTTACCCTTAATGATCTAATTATGCTCTCTCCTTCTAACCTAATCCATGTTTATGCGGGATTAAACTATTTATTTCTAAATTTGAGGATTTTTGAAGATATAACTTTGGAATAGAGAGATATCCTTCTTTCGACAACCTATCAAGCTTCAGTTCATCACATTGGATGTGCAATAATAAGTACTCGAGTCCTCTTCAGTCATTCTCCTTCTCTCTTTCCCTCGAATGAGTTGTCAGGGTATGAGCATTTTTCTCTTTTTCTTAGATCAACTCCAATCAAATACAAATCATGGGACAATAACAGAGGGGGGGAGTCATACAAGCCTAATGTGGGTGGTCTATAATTTATCCCTAAAGTTCATCAATTTTGGAATATATGTATCAGGCCCAACGATTTCTTCAGGTGCCATTTATTAAATTTATATGCCATGAATAAAATTGTTAGAAACATATGGTTATTCTCTTTCCAAATATGTTATTAGTTGTTTATGGTTACACCCATAACTCAATCCACCCCTTGTCGAAGGTTATTCGATATTTGGGTTTTTAGTGTTTCGATACATTTGAGCCACTTTTTGGGTGTGACTTTTATTGACCTATCTAAGGGTAAGCTTTCTAAATTAATTGGAATTTATATGTTGTGAATTTCATAATGGAAAGTACCAGGTATTCTTACCACTTGACCTAACTAAAGTAAGTTATTCAATAGGTAATTAAATATGAAATGGAAATTGGATAGTATTTTGACTATATGAATTGACTATATTGAATGTGAATGAAATGCAAGTTTCATATCTATAGAACCCCTTACCAAATTAAATGAAGGTAGCAGAATGAACCTTGAATATAGAATATATATTAAATGGATTAAATGATTACATGCTACTTGGCCTTGTCACACTAACAAAATTAAGGGCTTGATCCAAATGACTTGATTAAATGATTTCATGATACATGACCTTATCACACTAATGAAAGGAAAGTCTTGAACTAATTGAATTAATATATGAATTCACTATCAAATAAGAATGGGTTGACTTAATATCTCTTTGGATTATGATAGGATAATACCATTAGCACTTGAAACCCCCATTCTGATTCAAGGAGATGACTTGCTTAGGTTGAGACCCACCTAGATCCCAATCCTTGCCTCTACTTTGGATGCCTAGTATAAAACCATATGATCCCACATGTAGTACTACAGGATGCCTTGGATACACTCCTTGGATATAGGATGCATTGGACACACTCCTTGGACCCATCATTGACAAGTAGGTTCCATGGTTAAATCCCATTGGGTGCAGTATTTTCTTTGCCCCATTTTACCTTGGATGCACTCCTTGGACTCGGTAGGCAAATCAATGTGGAAGGAAATGGACTATGGTCCCTGGATTTCACACTTACCCCTTTTCTAGAATGAGATACTACTGATTTAGCGTCCCTTAAAGCTAATATTTCCTTGGTTACTACCTTGGAACTTCATTATTAAATATCATCACAGGTTACCTTGATACATATTGGAACCTTTACTATTATCAACAAGTGAGTTTTTGATAAATTGGTAAAAATAAAGTAATGAATACGTTACATGTTCGGACACCACCCTAGGGATGAAGCAAGTAGTTGGGTATTTAGTTAACTTATACTACTTTACTTTATATATGTATGCCTTCACACTGTTACATTTCTATTACATGGGTTGGTTGTTATAAACACCATTGGTGGTGGACCACTAAGATTTATCTCACACCCTCTCTCGGCTCTGTTTGGAACCTAGGGCAGATTATATGGTTTTTGGTGTTGACAGAGGGACACATACAACTTAAAACACTTGACTATTTTTTGTTTAATATGGATCATGATAACAAATGACCTAATTGGAACTCGTGATGCCTGGGATAGTCTTTATTTTCCATTATGGTTTTTGGAACATTTTATTCCTATTGTTTGTATCCATGTTTTATAGATTTATACTACTTGGCATATCATCATCTATTGTTGAATGTTATTACTGTTGTCTTTATTTTCCACTGTGACTTATATAAATATATATTACTTCAGATATTTACCTATGTTTACAATCACCTGTTGTACTACACTTTGGTAATGAGGGCATGGTTTCCCCAATGACACACCCTAGGCCCTCGTAGCAAGTTAGTAGCCTCTGGAATTCGGGGAGATGTGCTTGAGGCCATGTGGAACACCGGGATCAGGGCACCCATCATGTTGTATATGGGTTCGGGATGTCAAAAAGTTATATCATAAGAGTATCTTTTCTTACTTTTCTATTTAGAGACAATATATTGGAGAATTTTAATGCTTGGGACTTGGTTATAAGCCATTCTTGGGTGTCACAAACCCATGTTTGGGGTAAAAAACCATGTTTCCTAAATTATAATTGTTATTATATTTTTTCCTATTATAGTTGATCTTATTTCATCATTGGGTGATGCACATGCTGTGTGTTTTTTTTGATTATTACACTATTTGTGGATTTTATTTCATCCTTGGACCAATGACATGAGGGTAAGGAGAATTGTTACATGCATCATTATAGACACCTATAATTCACATGTCATGCATATTTCCATGCCATATAGATACATTCCATTGCTTTTCATTACTTGATATGCCTATGATTGATGAGTGATGTTGTGAAGGTTATCTTATGATTTTATTACTTTTGGTTGTGATTGAGTGGTTTCCTCTCTCAATTCTTGAGCTGTATGGGCCCTCATGGGTTGGGATGAGTAATTTATCCAGTCTAGACATTATATTATAAATAAATGGGTGTTGTTTCTGGTGATAGGTTTATGGGAACAGATTCATCGGAAATGGATATCCATTATAAAGTGAATCGTGAAATCTAAAATGAAATGGTTAAATATCCTTTCCCACCTTGTCATGTTTTTGAAAGGTAAAAGAGTGAACCTGGATTTTAAATGTAAAGTAAAATGAAACTTATAATATAGAACTTACCGATACATGGCCATCTATGTGGGTAATTTTGGGTATTATTCCATGATTAGTGAGTTTTCTTACATTTATCTTCTGCTAGTGATGCTATCTTATGCTTCTAATATTGTTCTTAGGTGTGTGTTTGGAAATTTTAGATCAGCGCCACCATGAAATCCTTGTTTCATTCACCAAGAAGATGGTGATGATCATGCTCTGGATGTGGTGGGCCATGAGCCTCCAGTCTTACCTCTAGGAGCTCCACTTGAGAAACTACCCACTGTACATGATTTGGGTACCAATACCCAAGTTCATGATAGTTTTTTACATCTGATGCATTCCATGCATGGTGCTCCATGACCTGTACCCAGAATGGTTGATCTGACTTATGAGTTCCAGAAGTAGCATCCCTCTACCTTCTGGGGGGATGGTGGTACACAAGCTCTTGAGTCTTAGATAAAGGAGATCCTATCTATCTTTGAGAATCTAGAAATGCCTCTAGAGTAAAGAGTCAATATTTCAACATTCATGCTTCAATATTTGGCCAAGCATTGGTGGGATGTGGTTACCTAGACTGCTCAACATTAGGGAATGATATGGAATGAATTCAAGACTATATCTTATGATCATTTATTTCCTAAAACACTGATAGCTGACAAAGCTAGAGAGTTAATTCATCTCAAGTAGGGTTTTATGTCAGCTATGTAGTATTTATCATGTTTCAAAGAGTTGTTGTGATTCATACCACTTCTAGACAGTGATGATATTTCATGTGCTAGATGCTTTGAAGATGTGATCTAGTACACCATCCATACATAGGTAAATATATTTTTCCTACCAAATTTTTATAATATAGTCAATCAGACTCTTATCACAGAGGGAAACCTGAGTGGAGACAATAGTATTGGGTTTAAAAGAATAGTTCCACGGTAGGCTAGTAGTTCTTTCGGTGGAAGGAAACATTCTCTTGAGGTTTCTTGTCAAGGTATTAACAACCAGACTGTCAATTTCAACATATCTAAAGTGTGTCATCAGTGTGGATAACATGGTCATTCGAAACATTAGTGTGATAGATACCCAATGAAATTCTGAGCTTGCAGCCATATGGGGAATCTTCAGCATTTCTATAATACCTTTCAACCAGCTTCAATTAGAAAAGAATATGTGATAACCCTACCTTCAGGAGTAGGTTATTTTTCACCATGTCAGGCGGCGATTAGGAATTGCACCGACAGATCTCATCGAGGAGGAGGTCGTGGCCAAGGTATCCATACCCCTGATCACTATAAGCTTCAAAAAAACATTTTTTATCATGGTAGTATATCTATTGCACATGGTCATGGATCAGGTTAGTTTCATTCACTAAAACAAATACCTGAGGATCAAGCTACGAGACCATATACAGTACAAGGTACTATTCTAGTGGCCTCTAATATTGTATCTTCTCTTTTTGATATAGGTTCTTCAAAATATTTTATCTCTGTATCCATTGTGGAATGTCTCAGACTATAGATATAGAATCATTATGGTGTAATGACCCTATATACATTGTTAGGGGTACAAATAGAGGGAATACACCAGTGTAGGGACTATCCTCTTGAGATAGGTAGTTACCCTTTCCTAGGGAACCCCTTTTTTCTCAAGATGGCAGGATTCGATTTTATTAACGGGATGGATTGGTAGGTTCACTATCATTATTTTCTTGATACTATCATTATAGGGTGTCTTTTACATCACCATAGGGTAGTAGTTATCAACATAAGGGTGAGTGGGATGTCCAGGATGGTACAACTATACCAGAGCATCATAGGCTAGGTCGAGTGACCACCCAGATTGCAAATATCTTCCTAGAGGAATAGGGTTTATGAAAATATGATTTCCCTCCAGTAGTGGATCATTTCAGGGATGTTTTTCTTGATGATTTTTATTTATTACTTTCAGATAGGGTGGTAGAGTTTACAATCAATATTGTTATAGAGTGACTCCAATGCCCATTCCTCCTTAGTAGATGGCACCTACATAGCTTCAGGATCTCAAGCAGTAGTTAAAGGATTTAGAGGCCAATGGTTTTGTACGGCCTAGTACATCCTCTTGGAGTTCTCCTGTGATTTTTTCTAATAAGGTGGATGAAAACTTATGTCTATGCATGGATTACAAAATGTTGAACCAGCTTACAGTTAGGAACTGATATCAAATTCCTCAAATAGATGATCTTTTTGGCGAGCTCTAATGATAAAAGGTCTTATCAAAGATCGAACTGAGATTGGGTTGTCATATAGTGTGAGTCTAACCATCATACATACCTCGTAAAACTGTCTATAGTAGTTATGGTCTGTATGTGTGCATTGTTATGCTATTCGATCTTACGAACATGCCTGCCATTTTTTTATACTTAATGAATAGGGTTTTCCACCCCTATTTGGAATATTTTTTCATGGTCTTTTTGGGAGACATCTTGGTGTATTCTTTCACTGATAATGAACATTCCAATAATATTGAGATCATTTAGAGTACACTGAGATATCATCATCTTTATTCCAATTTTGCTAAGTGCCACTTCCGGATCAACAATGTCCACTTCTTGGGTCATATTATCTCAGAATCAGGAGTATTTGTTGACCATGAAAAATTTAGTGCTGTAGTTTCCTAGGAGCATCCCAAGAATGTGTTTGATATCAGAAGTTTCTTGGGGATGGCTAGATATTATAGGCATTTCATACAAGACTTATCAAATCTTTCATTATGTCTTATTGGTCTTACAAAGAAGGGTTTCAAGTTCACATGGTCATATGCATGTGAGGAATCCTTTCAGGAGGTAAAACAAAGATAATTCTTCCTAAGCTAGGTATAGGTTATACTATCTTCCATGATTCATTAGTCATTTGCCTCAGAGAAGTGTTGATATAGGAAGAAAAGGTCATTTCATAAGGATTTCATTAGTTGAGGCCTCATGATAAAAATTAAATAACACACCACCTTGATCTTGCAGCAGTTGTGCATGCCTTACATTGCTGGAGATATTATCTGATGATTGAGTACTTTTTGGTGTACACAAACCATAGGAGCCTCAAAGATATATTTTATCAGTGTGAATTGAAACTTAGACAGTGGATATGGGATGAATATTTAAAATCATTTGATTTTGAGCTTGACTATATGTCTGGGAAGGGAAATGTGGTTACAGATGCACTACGTTTGAAAACTCAAGCACAGGCCTTACGGGAATCCAATGATGAATGGAAGTTAGTGGACATCTATTCTGATTTGTATCTGGAGTTTCAAGATAGTCACAAGTAGTCTTACCTATCATCATTGACAATTACATATTCCATCCTTGAGAATGTGAAGAGTAGGAAGTTTTAAGATCCTGAAGGCTTGGTTCTCCATGAGAGTATATCGGGAGATAACCCACCTCAAGATTGGTATGTATACAGAGATGACAAACTTCATCAATATGGACGTATATGGGTCCCTAAAGACATTAGAGATGAGTTGAAGAAAGTGTCCCATGCCTCTTAGTGTCCAGTTCATCCAGGAATCTTGAATATTTTTCGAGATATGCGATGCCAGTATTGGTGTCCAGGGATGAAACATCAGATAATAGGATTTATCACTAGGTTTTCCACCTTCCAGAAAGAGAAGGTGGAGAACTAGAGACCTGCATGATTTTTTACAATTTATTCTAGTCCCAAAATGGGAATGGGAATATATTGCTATGGATTTCTTAATCAGCTTACTAGGTCGCTGAGGGGTAGTGATTCTATTTAGGTAGTCATTGACCGACTAAAGAAATCATCCCACTTTATTCCTATTTTGGAGAATTTCTCATTTGATGAGATGGGAATTTTTTATGTTTTTTAGATCATATGACTACACAGGGTTCCATGCACTATCATTTCCGATAGGGATGCTCGTTTCACTTCACAGTTCTGAAAGGGTTTGTAGAAAGCTATTGGAACTCATGTGATTCTAAGCATTAATTATCACCCTCAGACCGATGGATAATTGTAATGGATGATATAGGTTCTAGAGGTCATGCTTCGAGCAAGAGTCATTGATTTTGATGGTTTATGGAAGAAGCATATCCCTATCATAAATTTATCTTATAATAATATCTTTAAGGAAATAATTATAATGGATACTTTTAAGGATTTGTATTTTAGGAAATGTCTTTCACCCCTGTGCTAACTAGAGGCAGGTGAGGTATCCCTACTGGGTCCTCATCTTGTTCAGGATACTTCAGATAAAGTTCAGCTGATTTTAAAGAGCATGACTACTGCTCAGTCTACCCAAAAGTCATATGCCGATTTCCATTGACGACCTCTTGAATTTGAGGATTGGGATCATGTTTTTCTTTGGGTATCACTCAGGCTTGGGCATAGACAATTAATGAAGTAAGGAAAGATGTCACCTCATTATGTAGGGCCATTTGAGATTCTTGAGAGAGGTAGGATGGTAGCCTATCAGTTGATTTTACCTCAAAGGTATTGTGCCATGAACAACATCTTTCATGTTTCATAGCTTCACCAATATTATGCTGACCTATCACATACTTTTGATCCTAAGGAAGATGAGTTAGATTCTAATGATACCTTTGAGGGGTATTCGGTACGCATAATTGATTGGATCACGATGAATCTCTAAGGTCGGTATGTCCCTCTAGTATTGGTACTATGGCCACATAGTCGGGTACAAGACAATAATTTGGAGAGGAAATCCGGTGTACATTCCAAATGGCCTGATTTGTTCTCAGATAATTTTTCTCCAACATTGGAAGGTGAACTCAGGGATGAGTTCTTTTAAGGGGGAGGATTTTAAGAATATGGTTTTTCAATCAGGTATGGATCCTTTAATTTTTGGTCTAAATATTTACTTTGTACCTAATATGGATGCCTATAGGGATAGAAAATATCTCAGATGTGTTTGGGGAATCATTGGAGCTTGGAACCCATATTTTGGAAAAAATATGCTTAACACACAATTTAGAGTAAATTGTATAGCAATTCTACAAGGTTTGGAAAACCGTGCAGATTGTGTGTTTTCAGATAGATAAAACTCACATGGTTGGCACATGGCCTTGTGGCCTAACTGTGCAAGATCCCCCTTTTCCAAGGAACCCATGCAAGGATTTTCAGACAGTGCAGACAAATCGTGCAGAGGCAAAATTTTGGTTAAAATTTCAGTTTTACCCTTAATGAACTAATTAAGCTCCCTCCTTCTTCCGTAATACAATTTTATGTGGGATTAACCTATTTATCTCTCAATTTGGGGATTTTTTAAGTTTTAAACTTGGAATCAATATATCTCTATTATCCGATAGCTGATCAAGCTTCCTTTCATCACCTTGGATGCACAACGGTAAGTACTCAAGTCCTCTTGAGCCGTTCTCCTTCTCTCTTTATCTCGACTGAGTTATCAGGGTATGAGCGTTTTTCTTTTTTTCTTAGATATACTCCTATATGAGCTAAATCAAGGGCCAATAGAGATGGAGGAGTGTTATAAAAGCCTAAGGTGGGTGGTCTATAATTTATCCCTAATGTTTGTCAATTTTAGAATATACTTGTGGGGACTACCGATTTTGTCAAGTTCTATTTATTAAAATTATTCCATGATTATACTTGTTAGAAATATATGATTATGCAATTTAAACATATTTTATTAGTTTTTAGAAGTTACACCCACAACTCAATAATCCCCTTGTCGACGATTATTCTATATTTAGGTTTTTAGTGTTTCGACACATTTGAGCCATCGTTCAGGTGTGCCTTCGCTTGAACTTTATAAGGGAAAGATTATATATTAAATGGAATGTTTATGTTTTGAACTTTATAATGAAAAGTACCATTTATTCTTACCACTTGACCTACCTAAGTTAATTTATTCAATTGATAATTAAATATGAAATGGAAATTTGAAAGTATATTGAGTATTTGACTTGACTGTATTGCATGTGAATGAATAGTAGGTTGTATATCTATAATACCCCTTACCACACTAAGAGAAGGTAGTATAATGAACCTTGAATATGGAATATTACTTAAATGGATTAAATGGTTACATGATACTTGGCCTTGTCACACTAATGAAAGGAAGGGATTGAACCAAATGACTTGATTAAACGATTGCGTGCTACTTGACCTTATAACACTAATGAAAGGAAACTATTGAACCAATTGAATTATTATATGACTTCAATATCAAATAGGAATGTCCCGAATCGAGATCTCCTTGAATTATAATCAAAGAATCCCATGAGCACTCGGGAACCACATTCTGATCCAAGGATACAACTTGCTTAGGTTGAGACCCACCTAGAACCCAATCCTTGTCTTAGCTTTGGATGCCCGATATGACACTATAGGATCCATCATGTAGTACTAAAAGATTCTTTGGATACACTCCTTGGATCCCAGATGCCTTGGATACACTCCTTGGATCCAACATTGACAAGTAGGTTCCATGGTTAAATCCCATTAGTACCGGTCTTTTATTAGCCCCAGTTTACCTTGGATGCACCCCTTGGACTCGATAGGCGTCTCATTTTGGAATGAATTGGACTATTCTCCTTGTATTACTCTCTTAACCCTATTCTAGACTCAGATACTACTGAGTTAGTGTCCCTTGAGGCTTATGTTTCCTTGGTTTCTACCTTGTAACTTCATTATTAATATCATCTCATGTTTCCTTGTTAAATATTGGAACATTTAATATTATTAGAAAGTTACTTATTGATAAATTGGTAACAATCATGTAATGAATTAGTTAAATGTTAAGACACCATTCGTGGGATGATGTAGGTATATGGGTATTTAGTTACACTATACTTCTTTACTTTATATATGAACACATGCACACTGTTACATTTCCATTACATAGGCTATATGTTATAAACACTGTTGGTGGTGGCCCACTAAGATTTATCTCACACACTCTCTAAGAGTCATTTGTTACCTAGGGAAGATTACATGTTTGTAGGTATTGACAAAGGGAAACATATGACTTCAAACACTTTATTGATTATTGTTTAGTATGGAGCTTAATAGTAGAGGACCGAGTTGGAACTCAGGATGCTTGGGATACTCTTTGTTTTCCTTTATGATTTGTGAAACATTTTATTCCTATTGATTGTATCCATGTTTTACAGATTTTTAGTATATGAAATATCATCATATTTTGTTTAATGTTTTTACTGTTGTCTATATTTTCCACTGTTCCTTCTGTAAACATATATTGATTCCTCTATTTACCTATGTTTACAATCACCCACTATGCTACACTTTGGAAATTAGGGCATAGTCTTCCCACATACACACCCTATGCACTTTTTTCTAGTTAGTTTCCTATAGTGTTTGGGTAGATACAATTGATGCCATGTGACCCACTGGGCTCAGGGCACCTATCAAGTAGCATCCACGTCTTGGACGTCACACTTTCGCTTCAATTAAATTTTTTCCTCAAGAAGGAAATATTTATCGAATAATGTATCCTTAAAATCATTACACTCCATGAGTTATATTTATTATTCATCCCTTGTATTCTAGATCAATAACCACCATTAATCAACATCACCTTTGAGGAAATAAACTACAAGTGTAACCATTTCCTTTTCACTACTTCCCAATTCCATAAATATCTTATCCAAAGAATTAATCCATTGCTCATCTTCCATTGGATCATTAGTCCAACTCAATGATGGGGTATTCTGTCCCATAATGTTATCCAATAATAGGGAGTCTCATTGTTGAAAAGGTTTCCACATATAGAAACGTTATTTGTAATAACCTAATTAAGTTGTCCTAATATAGCCATAAATTTCTTTATTCCAATACTAGATATATCAATTCCCTTAGTTGGGAAATTTCTACCTTTTCTATGAGTATTGATACCATTATTCCTTCTACGAACCATTTTAAAAAATGGAATATACTTGATTAGATTATATCATTATTAAACAAAATATATAATACCAAAACTAGTGAAATATTTAACATAAATTAAAAAATCTATGCGTATCCAATCTCAAAATCATAAAAATCATTTCTTTGGGATGTTATCATATACATATAATCAAATTACATCATAGTGTTATGTTCTCTAGTCTATGTTTTCCAAAATCTAGTTCCCAAGGATTCAACTAACTTTTCTTTGATATTAACAGTAACGACCCCAACCCCAGCAACCTAAAGTCGATTCTATACAACCATTACATTGGAATATGATATAAGGAATATCATCCTAAAGGGCCGAATAGTTTAGTAGTGTTGGTAAACTAGATACATACACGAGTCTTACATTACATTTCAATACACAAATTTCAAAATATTTTTTTTTGAGAATAACTTTATTCCATCTTTCATATCTCTGAATATCATTCATAATAAACTTCATGGAATCCTAGGGAAATGAAACAAAATAAGGGTGATCTCAAATGATTAGTAAGGGTCAAGTAAAATAGAATCCATTATGAATCAATAAGTATATTAAACATGGAAATGTATATCTCTGAGAACACATTCCATTTAAATATCTAGATAAGAAAAAATCAATATGTAAAGGTTAATAATTGAAAACCCTATCAGTTAATCAATAAACCGAGAATGAAATAAATCCATAGATTTTATCATAGTGAAAATATCATGGATAATAACAATTGAAATCTAAATGTAGTAAATTCTTAATTATTGTACTCCATGTTTCCTAGGTACATGGAACCTTTACCATTAAGATCTATTCCTAAGGCTTTGTCGGTAGAAACCCACATGATTTATCCAAATGATTCATCTCATGAGACTACTGATGCATTAAAGGGGTATAATTAACTTAAAACCCCCTTATATTTTAGTCCAAATAATTACTTATATATTGAATAATTTATTTAATTTTATAAACATTGTACCATATTATTAAATATCTATATTGAGTAAAGAATACAAATTTACCGATATTTCTCCAATTAATCAAATAAAATTCAAAGTAAACACAAAATGTAAAAATTGTTATAAGGTTTAGAGAAAAATCATATCCATAATCAAAGGATATGGATATTTAAGGTAAATATATTTTATTATGAATAATTATTAGAATAAATTGTTTTTTTCACGAGTAAAATAACAATCACATTAGAAAGTGAGATTTCACAACAACTTCTACCACTTGGTTATCTTCAAGTTAAATAACCATGGATAAAATGATTCAAATTGAAACTTAAAATACCATGAATAAATTAGTAATCATGATATTATATGTAAAATAGGTTATATATATACCACATAAGATATAATTGGTGCATAATAACAAATAATTCTTGATGGAATTTAAATTGAGGCAAAATCCATTACCTTACACATCCTTTATTTTAATGTTATTTAAAATCATTTATAGTTGTTTTAATCATGTTATTAACTTATTCAAGAATCATAATCATAATCATAATATCATATATGATCTTATTATAATATCTTATTACCCATTTGTTAATAATATTTCATTATTTTCGCTGTTTTAGGTGTTAATTTCCTTGTTTCTTGAGTATGTTTTGAATTGTTATTTTTTTTATTCTTACATTGATCATGATTTAATAATCTTTAGAATTTAAAATATTATTTAAATAAAATATTATATATATAAATATATATAGATAGTAATACCTAATATTTAGTGATAGGAGATGAAATGCATAGTTCATGAAGTACACATGAACGATGCTTCCATTTTCTTGTTGTACTAAAACAAAGAAGAGTAATTGATATATATGTGTATTATAATTATGGTATAATTTTCATGTCAAATATATGAAATATTTTTATTAAAATAATCTTTAATACATTCCATTTAATGTGTGAATGAATAACATCACTTCGTGAGGCAGTAGTGTTCCGTACACATGAGCGACATTATTGTATTCCCAAAAAATGGAAAGAATAAAGATACACATATTATACTTATTAAATACACATAAAAACATAATAAATATAAAAAATTTAATATACAAATTATAAATCCATCATTATTTCTATCCTTTAAAGGTTTTAATGGAAAAAATAAGGACATCGGTTCACAAGGCGGTAGTCTGCCATACACACAAATGATGATTCTATATCCCATTTGATGGAAATTTATATGGTTTTGGGTACTAACCATAACTAAAACACATCTTAGTATATTTATTATACCTAAGATATCATATATGAATTATATAATAATAATTTAAGGATTCATAGAAGTAAATAAAAAACGTTTTTAGAAAAAACATTACATCTTCTTCGGGTATCCTCGTTATGTTTTCACTAATTTCTTAATATGTTTGATTTATTACAAATTAAAATACTTTTGGATGTAGGGGGGATTTGGGGATTTATTTGGTTATGTATTTTCTAAAAAAAATAGTTAGAGAGGTGTGAAGAAGGGTGATAGGGGGTATCCTTTTATAAGTGGGGGGAGATGACACCGTTGGATTTTTTTAAAAGAAGTTAGTTGATACCATATTTTTACCTAATAAGAGGCTTACATATATAATGAAAAAAAATTATAATAGAGTTTTAATGGTTTAAATATGTCTATAAAAGGGATTTGGACATTTTTGAATCATTTTTACACCTTATACTTTATGTTTAACCACTAAGTAAACTTGTTTTTACCTTAATCCCTATAATTGTTTTTAAATATTTGCACTAATAAAATTGGTCAAAATGACCTGATAAATTATTCTAATTCCAAATATGGTATCCATTTTTTTAAATCCAAACCATTTAAGTAGAATAACATTATTTAAAATTAATATTTCATATGTGATAGGAAGCATGGTTTTAAAGTGAAAATGTCGAATAGGTTACTAAGTTTTTATATCTAAAATAAATATGAAAATGATTCCAATAACATAAATTAGATTAAATGTTATATATTTTATCTAATTATAATTTAAAAAAAATTTAAAATATAATTTATCATTGTAACATATTTAAATGAAAAAATAGTTTTCAATTAAAATTTAGTATTTTCACTATTCATCAAAAAATGAAACTCAGAAAAATACAAAAAAATTAACCCTAAGATAATTTTTAATTCTTATTTTAAGATTATAAGTTTACATTTTAAAATAATTTGTTTAAAATTTTCAAAATTTTGTTTTAAAATATGTGCACCATTAAAAGGTGGAAAAATACTTTTAGAAAAATACACCTTTTTGTGCAAAAAAATTGGATTTGTTCTCATATCATGCCCATAAAATCTATTAGATTAATTTAAAAATATTTGATTGAATATATACTATATAAATTTATTTTAAAATCATTCATAAATAGTAATTAATTTAATTATTAAGATAAAAAACCTTTAGATGTATAAAATAGTACTATATAAAAACATTTCCTTTATATTAAGTTGGTTTTTATATTCATTTCTATTTAATTGGTCACCTAAGAATTATATAAACATGTGAAAACAATATTTTCAAAATTGAGTTAATTTTTTTCAAAAATTTCACTAAAATTTATAGTTGATAAATATCATAATAAATAATAATATTTATAGTATATTGTAATTCAAAAAAATCAGTCTTACGTATAATGAATGATGTTGACGGAACTCGATATTGTGTATAACAGAAGTCAAAGTAGGGTTTTGTGTACCACAATATAATCTCAATGTTTCATATAAATAAAGATAACATCAAAATTAAATTTATTCTAAAATAAAAATATTTTAATGTCTTGGGGTGTTACAAAGTGAACCAAGCATCACATTTAGAGACAATCATTATGCGTACCCCATGCATCTGGATGATATCCCACACATATAACTACCCCAAACTCTCAATTGGTCTCTATTACCTGATGAAAAAAAGTGTGTAAACTTGGTAAGTGTCCAATAATAACCCATATATTATTTTTTTCATATCGTTATCCGTAGAAGCCCCATCACAATGTCCATAGATATGCCATCCCATTTCTACTCAGGAATCTCAAGTGGCTTTGTCAAACCTGAAAAAAATTGATGCTCAAATTTTACATACTAACTTGTGATGCATTTATAGTGGAACTCATTATCACTCCACCTAATTCCATTCCACCAAATATGCTTCTAAATATCCTTATACATATTTTCTACACCCATATTTACAACCAAAGGGGAAGTGTGAAACTACCTCAACACCTCCTCTCACAATGTGACCGGAATCACTATCCATCCCTTCAAAAGTATGAAGTGATCTCATACTTCAAAAAATACATCTGTTACATATCCTAAGGATATATCATCATTTATAACCTCACATTTTATGTATCCCAATAGAGCCTCTCTCAGATGCTAAAGAAGTAGATAAGTCACCACTCCCGGTTGAATAAAAACTATACACCTCTCCTCCACCAGGGTTAGCTATAATGAAGCCAAATCCTTAGACGAATCTTCTACCAGGTGAGGATGGGACTTCCTAATCAAGGAATCTTCCACCATGTTTCCCTTCCCATAATTATATACTATCTCAATGTTAGAGTCCTATATAAAATTCAAACAATGCCTCTGTCATTGGTTAAGATCTCTTTGAGTGATGATATACCAAATACTGTAGTGCTATGAATAAAAAACAAAAACATTCACCAAGAAGATATTGAACCCACACAATCAGATCTAAGGCTACCATTGTTAACTCAAAGTTGTGAGTCTCCTAATTCAACTGATTGGGTATTAACTGGCTCGAACCATAAGCGATTACTACCTGCCTCTACATCTTTACAAAACCAAGATCATCTCCATATGCATAAAAAAATATGTAATTATTTACCTCCTATGGTATTAAATAAAAAATAGCACTGGTCAACCTCTTTCTCATATCCTAAATGGATCTATAACACTAACTGGTTAAGATAAATTGATTACATTTCCATGTAGAGGTAGTAAAAGCTGTTGTAAACCTAGATAAGTCTTCCACAACCCTCTTATAGTAACCTAGTATGCTGATAAAACTGTGACCCTCCATCATGATATTAGGTGGATCATAAGAGATCACTTCATCAATCTCCATTGGGTCTAAATATAAACCATTTTTATAGATTACATTACCAATAAAACTAACCTCACATATCCAAAACTATATCTTTGAGAGCTTACCATAATGATGGTTCTCCTGGAGTAATTATTGGACCATTCTAAGATACTTTTCATACTCCTCCTCTGACTTAGAGTAAAAATTTATTCAATCAATGAATATAACTATGAATTAGTCCTTGTTTGACTGAAATATCAAGTTTATAATATCCATGAATAGAGCAGGGTAATTCATTACATAGAAATACATCACCTAGAACTCATAGTGTCCAAAGACACATCCGAATTCTATCTTTATAATATAATCCTCATGAACAATTAATTGGTGGTAGATGGACCTGAGATAAATCTTTAGAACCAAGTAACACCTCTCAATTAGCCTAAGAGGTCAATAATCCTAGTTAAGGGGTAATTGATCTATACCATTACCTAATTCATGTGATGATAATTAGTAGAAAGCCATAAGATCTGATCTACCTTTTCGATGAAAAAATGTACCCACTTAGGGGGATACACTAAGTTTGATTAACAATTTCTCTCAATGGTCCTCCAAATAAAGCCATAGCTTATGATTCTATATAGGTGCCATATAATATTCCGTAGAAGGTATTAGTGCATTATTAGGGTTTAAGTAAATATATAATTCTATCTCCCACCTCAAAGATAATCTGATTTCATCTTCATAAAATATGTCCTAACAATCCTACAAAATCACTAAAAGTTGTATGTATGAAGAGCCTACTGTACCCAGGGCTAATAACACCAATTTATGGGAAATGTGTTTTAATTTCCTTCTCATGAGCCCCACTCATTAATCCATGTGATATCTATTTTCCATTAAGGATAATATCATCCCTTTTATAGTAATTCATATATATATACTACAGTGATATTATATATAGGAATTCACTATGGACAACTAGTATATACCCAAGATTATTTCATAAGGTATCATCGTGATGTCCAAGATCTCCCATAAGAAACATTTTTCTATCGAATGCCAGCTCACACTACTAGGAGATGTGTGATATAGAATAATCATTTCTTGAAGAAAACTCTTTACATAACTATTGGGGTAAAGTCTCAAATAGAATATCTAGCTCTCATAGAAGGGATATAGATATGAAGGGATGCATCAAACATGTTTCTAAAAGTACTGGTACAATAGTATAAGATTCATAGATCATACCTTGAATCATATCATGTTCATCCTAGTCATAAACCTCTATTGCCTATAGCTTACTGCGGCCTTGACCATAAGCTCCCTAATACTATCATGGGACATTAGATGGTGGTGGTAGAAGTAGCTCATAGTGTCACCTTCCAATAGTAGCACCTCCCTATGGAGATCCACCTACTCCTCTATCATCACCTCCTCCCTAAGGTACACCCTAACCATACTTGGGAGAACCCTGATAATGATGATTCCTCTTTCTTTAATTTTTTTCTATTATTTACATATCCTTATCAATAGGATGGGTCAAGAAATCAAAATCCATGTGAAATTTGTCACAACAAGCATAACATCACCCCTCTCCTATATAACTAGATTCTCAAGATAAACCTTATGTGATCCAAAAGTTTGAGTCTGGTCGTAGGGAGGTATCTTCTAGAAAGACCCTGTCATCCAACACCTACTAGTTGTTATAGATGACATGGAACCCTCCTTCCCACTACTAGCTTCAAATCCCCATTTTTTACTCTACCAGGAATCTCTCTATGACCAAATAATTCTCTAGCACCACAACATAAGTATGAATGCATCCGAATACTATGCTAGAATAGAAGTATCTATTGAGGCCTTACTTAAAATTAAAAATCCAAAAGAAACCATTTCATACAATATCTAGGGATTAATGCATGTGGATAGTTAACCTCATAGTTTAATAAAAAACTATCACATCACCCTACTGCATCACAAGAAGCTACTGAATTCAGATAGAGTGTAATAAACAAGGGTAATACTCTTCACAAAATAGCTGCTGGAAGTCCATCCATGAGAGAATCTCCTCATAACGAATCTACATGATCAGACTCCACCACTACCAAACTACTACATAAAGAACACTAGATAGAGGTGAAACCATATGATCATTTGAGGTCTAACTAATCCTAAAGTCATGGATCACTAACTCAATCCAATCCTCTACTACATGAGATTCAGGATCGCTGTGAAACTTCATTAGTCTATTTTTATATAAATTGTGAAACATGAACAACCTATGCACATAATCACCATTATGTGTTGGACCTATCTACCACTTGATTGGTGGTAGAAATTCTCTATGCCTAACTGGAGAAAATACCTCATTATAAGGTCCCTAAACTAAGTCCTCCTCACTCAACTGATTATCGTCCAAATATTTTTTCAACATCCTAGATAGCTATATTCATAGAGGAATCCTAAAAATTATAAATATGTACCATATTAAGAGGATAATATAAATGGGTATTTTACTTAATAAGGACTTGGATGTCAAAATAACTAATCCTATATAAATCATTTATCATTGGTTCCCTGAAATGGATGTCTCGATATTCTATGTTGACAAGAAGGTAGTTAGAGTTACGGTGAAATGATACATCGACCACCACACCAACACTGTGTTCCCTATCCTGAAAACCATAGTAGAGACACAATAACATGATTTCATTAATTCTAAATCGAATCTCCAACATAGGTCCAACCACAAACTCTAAAACAAGGTTTAACCACCCTCTGATACCACACTATCACGACCCAACCCTCCAAGTCCCACCTGGTTATAGGTAAGATGAGTATGAAACCCAAATCCCACATCCAATATTCTAGGAGTAGGTGAAAAGTATCTAGAAGGAATAAAATAAAATGGAAGGCATTAGCCTAATGTACATGTACACATGCACACAAACATCTCCCTGAAAAAGTGTATAAAAATAATAAAAGGGTATAAAATCTAGAGTATAATCATGCACACAATAACCTCTAGGAAATACATTAGATTATAATAATATACAACAAAAGAATAAAGGATACAAATACATTCCCAACAAGAAATGGAGTCCCAAACTAAAAATAACTATAAAAGAGAATAAATCTAGTGAGATTCCAACCCTTGGTCTCTACATCCGACCAATGAATGTGGTCAATGCACCTAAGTACCACTATGCTCCACCAAAGTCACTACTATTATTCCTACCATATTCATAAGAAATGAAATGGATAGGAAAATCCTATATATTCATGAGTATATACATACCTAATAGAATGAATTAAAGACCATAAATGGTGGGAATAAAAGTTATAATATTAGTTTTCTCAAACTATAATAAGAGGTAAATGTAAACCCAATATATACACTCATAAAGAAACCCCAAAGGAATTGAAATAAGATAACTATCTGACATCCCATATAATAATGACTAGTTATCCTACATTTCCAATGTTCTATCTCTAATTCCCAATATAACATGCATCCACACAAGAATCTAACTAGTGTACCATCACCTTTATATTTTTCTCCACAATCGAGGGAAAAAATATACA
Organism: Viscum album; assembly: GCA_963277665.1. NCBI lineage: Eukaryota > Viridiplantae > Streptophyta > Magnoliopsida > Santalales > Viscaceae > Viscum > Viscum album. The sequence continues at coordinate 772,005,855 of OY728131.1, read as the reverse complement.
GTAGAGGACCCACTCCATAATAGAGCTCAAATACATGGGATAACACCCCATAGATAGATTAATCATACGTTGTGTAGTAAGGGGAGTTACCGACCCTACCCATGTTAAGAGTATGGTGGACTCATGTCCTAGTGAGATAGGGGGTTTACAACCCTGAAATATCTCTGATGATCCTACCTAATCACTACCATCAGTCAAGCATCAGTTGAAGAAGTGTCATGATTGAAAAAACTCACATCATATCTCATAATCCACAAAATGGATACCAACACATTCTATGTAGAAGAATAATTAGTATAGACTAATTGTGAGCCCAAATCCGACTCCCAAATAAAGTGATATGGAAGGTAAAAGTTGTTGAGAGATGTACACAATGCATACATGGGGTCACATGATATGTGACCTTGCCTCTTCAACTAGGTATGTTATCCCATGGACATTTCTTGAGAATCCATGTAATATTACACAGAGTGTCTACACGAGAACATGAAATGTATATCTACCTAGGGTCTTGGGCATGTAGACCTGGCATACATCTCGGCTAGGCATATACATACAGACAACATGTCTCCCAAGGTGAAAGACATGTCTGAAGACATGGGTTCTTGGTCCTGTGTAGCTAGGATAAGCATTATCCACCAAGGTAGGATCCCATGGTGTGAGGGCCTAGCCAAATGGTGTGTTCCCCCATCCAAATAGTGTGTGATACTTAATAATGACAAAAATTGAACTATTACGAGAACCTAGAATACATGACATGTGCTTCTCCAGGATACATGACGTATAATCAAGAATTTATTAAAAATTTAGTTTCTTCACATAGATTCTTTATCCACGTTATCCCATTCAGATTATTCTTTTTTACTAACTAAATCCATAAAAAAAATTAAGGAAATTTCACCAACCATCGATTCCTGGACACCGGTGGTAGGGAATCAGAAATATGGTCACCCACATGGTAGTCAGTCATGTGTCTTCTATTGTTAGCGGTCCCAAAACCCTTTATCCATCACCTACAATCCAAAAATACATAAATAACCATTTGAAAAATAGTGATGCTTCAATTTTATGTGAATCTTCCATGAATATAGGGGTTCGATAATGGTTGAATCCAACCCAACAATGTCGAATCACTGACCCTATAGGACAATGATGAAGAACACACATAAGGGTTTGGGAATATCATAAGAACAAGGATGATGCTCATTATTAGTTAATGAGATCTACTCAAATGATCATAAAGTGAGGAACCATGGATGGAATCAAAAAATAAAAATTAAAAACCTATTTCAAATATTAATTCATATTTTTTCTCATGAAAAAATGGGTAATCAAAGATCAATCCATGAAGAAAATATAAACAAATGAACATAAATTAATTTAGGAAGGAAAACCACAAATACAAATCCTCAACCTAATTATGGATCAATCATTGGTGAATAATTTGTCTGATCACAATGAATATGGATGTCGTGTTTTATTTTTCATCCATCTCATGATTCACCTAGATTGGTTCACAATTAATTCTCAATATATCAATGATAATGAGAATCTATTCCCTCCCCAAATTCTCACAGGGTTATGCAGATGATCCTAGAAAACATTATAAAAATATATTTATAGAGGATAAATAGGTTTTGAGTTTTTAAATAAATTAAATTAAATTAATTTAATTAATAATTTAATTTAAATAAACTAATTAATTCACATAATTCACCCACCAACAACCGATTTTACTGAAAACCCAACACCGACCATTTTTATATCAATCCTAGGATGAAAAACATTATCTGGAATTAATCGTGGTATCATATTTTGCAAAAGAGGTACCAAGCAATGGGAAACAATTTATTCCAAAAATATTCATTCACGTGCTTTAATATATATTAATATTTCTAAAATATTAATAATGGGGTCCATAGATACCCAAACACCATGCCAACATTGAATATAAATCCAAAGTCATACATTAAAATATTCAAAGGAATTATTTCAGCATACACGAGTCATTACAAATAGATGTATTGTATTATAATAACTTGATTAGTAATGGGTAGTATTCTAAAAGGGTATAAAAGAAATGGGTGGCTAATGTAATAGGAAAATGCTCCATCCCCTAAAGGTTAGATAAACATCCATCTATATGTCTCAGTGTTTATCTATTCTTTTGCCCATTATTATTGTACGTCAATGGGTCACTTGAGAAGATGAGGTATGTGAACTGATTATACTTTATAAATATAATATAGACTTTTATAGACTCTCTAGGGTACGTGCATACCCACTCTTCCACAAAATGATTAAGGATATCATTGAAATAACCTTCAAAGAACTAAGGGTGTCATCTTGTATCAAAGAAAGAGAGGTTGTACCAAGGGTTCTATATTACTATAGTGTCACATTTCATATATACAAAGGGCACATGTATAAGTTTATTGAGATAAATGTTCTTTACTTTGATATATTTACGAGGGTATTTAATTAGATCAATCTATAGGATATCCTTTTTTAAAATCCAAATGTACCAATTTTCATAGCTAGACGACAAGAAATTTTTCATGCCAATTTTTATAGATACCTCATTGATCCATCCTAATTAAAGTTAGAGTTTTAAAATTTTCATGATAGAGATGGGATAAAATTTGATTTCCAAAGAAATAAATTCACATTTTATATGGAACAGTTACCATTATCGTTCTATATAAGAATATAAATCATTAAAAATAGGGGGTGGGGTAATTGGAACCCTTTGTGTCAATCTATTTAGGAGAGGAGAGAACCTCTTTAAATCAATAATTAAACCTTTATTTGGTTCATACACATCCAAGAATTACTTCAGTATATTTATTTCATTATAAACCTCTTTAATGGGAACAAAGGTATTTCTTCTCACCCGCTTGAGATAGTGTGGTGAAAGGATTTTAAGTGGAGGAAAGCTCTGACGCTCTTGGAAGGAACTAAGGTAATTAAAAAAGCCTCAAGGAAACTAAAGTTGGTTTTATGTATCCTAAAATCAAGGAGATAAGATCCTTAGTACAATGATTAACCATTATAAATTCCATTTCAAGAGTGGGAGAATATGAAGGCTCAAAAGATGGAACTCTTAAAGGGATCTAGGTCTAAATATGTGTGCTCACTGGAACTATAGTAAGTTGTACACCTTATAAGATTGAGAATTAAACATCCTTAGTGGAGGGAATAAATAAACCAGATTCTTTATCAGGAGGCCTAGGGAAAAAAATCTTTGGATCATACCAATCCTCTTTGATCCCTACTAAGATCCCCTCAAAGTATAAAGAACCAATATTTTATGGCATCAGACATATATCATGAATATCTAGGGAAAATCTGTGGAGATATTACCTAAATCCATTAATATGTATATATATATATATAAGAATAATATATATTCAAGGTTTATCTATTTTCATAAAAATTTATATTTTCATTAATTATGGGTTTATCCTTTATACTTCCTATGATAAAATTTATCATTTGGATATTTTGATCATTTGTATGGATATCATTTAATCAGTTGTATTATATGGAACACAAGGAAGTTAAATGAATTATAGTATATGATACATGAATTAGATGCGGCATTTACACATGTTTTATAAACAAATGAATTAATATATTCCTCATTGCAGAGTATCATCAGTTGATATATAAAGTAGCTTCTATACGATGATAGTTGATGTTTGGATTCAGATCCTCATGGTTTTTCGATAATCCCAAACTTGTTGCTCTCTTTATACTTTTACTTTTAATTAGAGCCTATATAAGGCCATGGATGAATGATAAATATCAACGAAACAACATATGATTTAGATCTTCCCATCGATACCTATTTCAGTGGGTTGCTTTTGTCTTACAATTTGGTGATCTTTACCAAACTCATCGGATGAAGATAAAAATAGTTGATGTGTATTTTCAGTGTAAAGTGCACAAATTTACAATAACTTCTCATTTCATTATTTAATACATTGTTTACTTATCTTGTATGATATATCCTTGTACAAGGGTTTTTAACCACATAAACTACTTATAATAATTTTTCTTAGACTCTTTCAAAACCCTTTCAGTGTTATTAGTGAGAGATCATGTTTTATTTTCATAAAATCTATCATTTTAATAAAGAATAATAAAAAAAGATTAGTAATTTTATAGTTTTATGAAAATATATAAAATTGGTTTTACCCTTATGGAGCTTGGATTCATAAAGGAATCCAATGTTTTACCATTACATAGAGTTATCTGTGTAAGGGTCATCTCATCTTACCTTTACATATATTTATATATGTAAGGGTTACCGAAATTTACCCTTATGTGAAACATTGTTATGTAAAGGTATTAATCTATTTTAAAGGATTGCATAATTATCTTCATCAAGTTACCTTTACACAAAATGGTGTACCTTTACACGAATTAGTTCATGTAAGGGTAATTTGAGATTACCTTTAAATGAAGGGTTTATGTAAATGTAAGAGCTCAGTAACCTTACACACTATGTTATGTGTAAGGGTCAAGCCTATTTACCCTTATGTAGACGGTCATTGTAAGGGTAGTGGGTGAATACCCTTACACAGAACATTGATTCTACATAAGGGTAAAAAAGGATATTAAATGTTGTTTTGAAGTTCTTAAATTATTTTAATGGTTTATAAAATGTTTATAAATAACTATAAAAGTTATTTTGGTCTATTTTAATATATAAAAGATTTATAAAATTAATTACATATAAATTTATTATAATTAAATACATGTTTATGAAACATTTTGTTCCTAAATATTAATTGTTAATATTTAAAATAAATTTTAACAAATTTATATGGAATGAAATATGATTTATAAAAAAAATTATTTATTTATAATTAATAAGAAATAATTTATAAAAGTTTCTAAATAATGAAATAAGGAGAAAATATAAAATATCTATATTTAAATTATGAATTTTTCATAATTAATTATTTTTTATTGTTCAAAATAAAAAGGAGGCCCCATTTGGATATTATTTAAACCGCATAAAAATGTTTTGATGATTGATATGATCAATTTTTAAAAAATGATTAAATATGTTATATTAGGTTATGTAAAAAATTAATCTAATATAAATTGAATTATAAATTTTTATAGTACTTAAAATATCATATATTGAAAATGGTAATGCCCTTAAATACATAGCATTATATTCTTTAAAAATAAGAACTTCTCAAGACCTTGATTATCCAATTAGGTAGTTTCATGCTAAATCAATGTGCGTATTGATTATATTATGTAAGGAAATAAAGTAATGATAGATAATGGACCATCTTTGGATAATTTCATGCTAACGTAGGGTGCCCCTAGACTGACTTGAAATTATCCCATTTTTTAAATTTTATTTGGGTTATACTTGCTGGGAAACCTCAAGGGATGGGATACCATAATAATAGAGCTGGTTTTATCTATATGATAGATTTTAAAAATGGTTTCCTATTATACCATCCATTATTCACATATAATACAATTAGGATGATTCCTTACCTATATAATCAAGAGATGAGTTTTATTCCAAAGTAATGTCTTTTTCTTAGTGAAATGGAGATCTTATCCCACTAATGGGTATTGGGTATGTCCAAACCCGATCCAAAATGAAAAAACCAACCCCAACAAACCTGGATGGGTTGAGTAAGATTAAAAACTCCATATGTATGAGTTTGGATGCTTCAGGTTTTCTTATGGTCAGATTGAGTCAGGTCACAGGTTGGAAAAATGATCCAACTTGACCTAACCAATTCTATGGACTACCCCTTGTACATTATTTGATCATTCACTCCTGTACATTCCACATTTCCAAACCACCCATTATCGCCACAAACTGGTCATCCCCCTTTCCTCACTCACTTGCTTGAACGTGTTTCCTGACCCACCATTTGAATCATTCCCCATCTACCACCACTCCTTATACTCTAAGGCCCTCAACCACCTCACCACTGTCTTCCTCCACTACCTACACCATACCATGAAACCTCTTAAATCTGTCAGAGACTACCCTTCCGCCTCTATCTCCACCATGAACTCTATGACTGTATATTCACTAGATACTTCCCTATCCTTATCTCCATGATATCCTTCACCGTAAACCTCCTAAATGAAAACCTAAAGGATATATGGGAATCCCACTATGGCTATCACACTTCCAAAGACTACTTTAGAGGTATATTCTTTACTAAGTTGTGGTTTTCCTAGCATGGTGAGGATGATTAAGTGGGAAGGATGGATATTTATATGGGAGTAGCTAATTTTTTGGTGTTATTATTAGGGAAAGAGATTATTCTACATGGATTATGAGATTTCTATTAAAAAGTTGCATGTTTTTTTCCATAAACCAATTGAACCAACCTAACCCAAACTGATCTGAGATGAAATAGGTTTGATCAGGCCCAAATAAAAAACCATTTCTAACCCAACCCAACCCAAACCTACCTATTTTGATTATATGAGGTTCAAAAATCACAATAACTGACCCAACCCAACTCATGGACACATCTAATGGGTATGATGAATATTAAAAGGGGTAATCATTTTAGTGGGATCCCATTTAATAAATGTCCCTATTAAATGGTTAATAATACATGATACTCATCTAATTAAAGATTTTGTTTTAGATATCATCACCACCATCAAACTAAAATTTGAGCACAATCTAGGAGGAAATAAGGTTACTGTAAGCTAATTGTAATATTGATAATTTACAAAAAGTTATTAATGAAAATTCTATTTGTTAAAACTATTCCTACCTTATTAATTAAGTGTATAAATTTCCCAATAGGAAAATCTAGATGATTATGAAATCATAGAGTTATTATTTTCATATTTCAAAGTCATTAGATAAAAAATGATAAAATTAATATTAGTATCCACTTAATATGATTATATACAACAAATTTTAGTCTCATATAATCAATATGATTGGTAATGTCAAATAATATTCAATTTTATTGAATATATTTATGAATCAATGAGAACAGATGATTCCTTAAAGAATTATTGGTTATAGAATTTTTTTATTCTGAAAAATATTTGATATCAACTATATGATTTACAAGTTTTTAGAAAAAACAAAAAGTTTTGAATTTGAGAAATAATTAAAGTCTAGGGCTTGATGGATAATTTCAAGTATTAGAGAGAAAGAGTTACTACATTTATAACTTCGATATTTCAATCTTGGATAAAATTTTAATATGATGTGTATTTTTATCTTAATTAGCTCTTGAGAAGTACATATAAACAATATTTATTTATATGAAATGATATGGGTTGCTCTAATACACAGTTTTTATTATTTATTTAATTAAAAAACATGATTTATGGGTAGACTAAAAATGTATTGTCCTGGTTAGTCAGTTTATCATATTTTCATACATGAAAAATTCTTGAACAATATTACAGAATTCAAATAAAATTATCGAATATTCTCAAAGTGTTAGGAATATATATATAAACTAGGAAAATTATATATAGGTTATAAATTAATTTATATAAAGTATAAGTTGGTAAAATTTCAAACCAAAAGAATAAAAGTTAGTTGAATAGTTCAACAATGTTTTTTCAAGATGCTAATCAAGGTCATTGAAAACTAGAGTTTTAAGAAACAAAAATAATTCAACATGATTAGAATTTCCAAGATATACTTGAAGGAGTTTCTAAAACTCCATGGAATATCTATGTTAGGTATTAGAATTATAGAAATTAATTATTTCATTACTATGGGTATATGAAAACGAATGTATATTTTACAGGTGTTATAAATATATAGGAGTTTGAAATCAAAGGAATAATTATTTGGGAATGTAGTTTACATTCCTGAAAAAAGAGTTTCTACATATGAATGTAAAGTATAAATTTAATATTAGATAAACCTAAGTAAAATATATGTATTTTTATCAAATTTATCTTATATGATAAGAGAATATATTTTTTGACAATGAGTTTTTATGAATAACATGTGATGATTTATTTTATACACATGGTTTATGAGTCATCAATTTCTATAAAATTTTATTTAGAAGAAGATATGGATAAAAGTATTATATCCAAGATAATATGTTTATCCTTCTATTTTTTAAAATATATGGGAATTTATTCTTTCCACACATTGGTGGTATATTTTAATAATGTATTATTTTAAGATAAAAATGTTCTAAATATATAGAACACCATATATGATATAGTTTATTTGTTTTATATTCCCACTAAAATGAAATAAATGTAATTTCTTAAAAAAGTGTTTTTGTATCTTAGAAAGTTATTAATAATATATAAGAGGTTAGTGGAAGTATTTTTATACTTAAATAAGTCTAATGGATTTCAATGTCAATAAATAATAAATTATACCAATCTATGTTTAAAGTGAATTTTACTAAATAAGAGAGTTAGGATATATTAATAAACAATAATTTAAGTAGTTACAATATTTCAAGGATAAATTTTGATGGAATAGGGTTGAAATTATGTCTATTACACACTTATAATGATTTCTAAGTATACAACATAAGATGGAATTGTAACATTTGATTTTGGGAAGTAAATATAATTGAATATGTTCAAGAAGTTGAATAGTTAAGAATATGATTCCTAACTCTCACCATTATTCCAATTGGATTACTTAATAGATTTTATTCAGTAAATCTTTTAGTAGGATAGTTTAATCAGATGGTTATATAGATATGTGACATGGATTACATATGATATAACGTGTTAAAAACCCTATAAAGTATAGAAAACATAAGGATAATTCTGAAGTTTATCACATCTGATATGATAATGTAATTATTTCATTATTTTTATAAAATATTACTAATGAGTTTAAGAAAATTAAAATATATCATATTAAATGAAACCAACATTTTATCATTCTTTCACATTGGATACATAAATTTATTTATAAATATACATTTCATGAAGTTCAATGATAACTAACCTCTCAAAGTAAAACATTATGTTATCCCTAACTGATGTTCCTTATGGAGTATTATAGTATATTATGAAATTTTTGGTTAGAATGAGTAGTATAATTATATATAGATAAATAATATACTCATGAGGAACAAAACAAAGAATATTATTCTTTTTGTGTGTTAGACTACCTTCTAATTATACAACGCATGGAGTCTCGCAGAGATGTATTTAGTATACAATTGGTGTATGGATCACATTTGAGTCCCCATTACCTAAGGTTAATGGGATAATTTATAACGAACCTCACTTATCTTACATAGACATTGCATAATTATTGTGAAACATTTAATACTTTATACGAACACATGCCCAATAATCCTATTAGTTTAGTGCATTTGGAAACATTGAAACATAAACACCGGTGCATATGTGAGATACATTATCTTCTAGTGGGTTCCAGGACTATTAAAAATTTTTAAACATTATACACAATACATATCTTTATAAACTGGATCAAGGAAACATAAAAAGGGGTGAGATCAGATTCTCAGTAAGGGTAAACATGGGAGATATGTAAGCATAATCATTATCATAATGGTATGAGAACATGATCATAACATTAGAATATCATACCCTACATATAAAAGATCATAAATTAGAATCATGAAATAAAGATTGGATGTTCATAAGACATGAATCATAAGGGAATTAATATAATAATCAATGAAATAATAACATAGGAATAAGATATGGAATTTTGGTAGCCACATAAGAATAAAAAATGATTTCCACATTATTCAATGCTTAATGAGAAGGCTATATTAGTGGAATGGTTTAACTGCAAAAACTATATTGTTTTTCAAGGTTGAATCCTAAGACCATCTTATTATACATATAAATTTATTAAACCAAGTTCACTCCTCATTCCAGCCATTTTTATCTCATGAGATGTAAATATTTACGAAATGAATTATAGGGAGATATATGTCCCACCCTTCCCCTAATTAAATCATACATATGTGTGCCACTCGATCATAAAAATATTCATATCATAACCCATGGAATGATATGAGTATCATAAAAATTTCATCGTATCATAACCTGTGGAAAAAATAAAGGTTTCATAATCATTTCATCAGAACATAACCTATGAAGAGAATTGGGTTTCAAAAGCATATATCCCACGTAAGATAAACGAGTTTCATAAACCTCATGCACTAAAAAAACCATTTGGAGAAATAATAAGAATGGTACTATTAGAAAATTACCCCATAAATTCATTATTAACACCAAATTTTGTCGTCTTATATGGAAAATAATTTTAAAATATAATATAAAATATATCTTGAGGAAGATATATTTTTTCCTTTAGAAAACCTTTTTTAATAAATAAAACATTTTGAGAACTATTTTCTTTTAAAATATAATTGAAAAATTATAAAGTAATCTTCTAAAATCATTTAAATACTTTATCTTATAAAATAATCTTAAAATAAAATTTTAAAACTTTTATAGAAATCATGGTTTTGGAAGAATGCATATTTTTGACTGAAGAGGGAAATTAAGTAGAATTTTATTAATTTTTTTTGTTATAATATTATGTACCAAAGAGTGGAAAAATGGTACCATTACCGTAAGACATATTTAATAAAAAAAGAGAAAAAAATAATGGGAATTATTGACATATGGATTGTAATATTTCATCAAAGGAGGCATGATCATAAACAATCATGATAAATGATGATATTGTAGCAATAAACTCTTACCACTTTGGTAAAATTGAATAAAAATACCTATGAAATAATAAAATTTCAGGAAGATTAAAATATCATGAAAATAGGTAGATTATTGATATAATATTTCAAATGGTAGTGTATTCAGCTCATAAAATAATATTGGTGCATATCTAAACATGTGTATCATAAAAGGAAAATTGAGACAAAATTACCTTACAGATATGGTTACTTTTGAACTATAAACCCTATGAAATATAGATCATAAAATGTATATTTAAATAACCATAAATTTATGGATAAGTATCACTGAATTCATTCATGTTTAGTATATACACCACACAAAATAAGTGAGTGCTGGATAAGGTACAAGTCTCGTAGAAAAAAAAGTGAGACTAAAAATCCCCTTACTTTATGTCTTGAATCTCGTCATACTCATTCAAACCATGTGTATAATAAAAATAAATTTCTTATAAATATATTAGAAAATAATATTAAATTATATCATTCTATATATTATTTTTAGCACAATTTATTACCCGTTTATTAACACTTTGATGTGAAAGTTATGTTTCAGGTAATATTCGCTTTATTTTTTTGCATGTGTTTTGATTTGTTATATTTTTGGTCCTCTTAATTATATCATTATTTTATCATCCAAATAATTATAAAAATTAAATAAATATCATATATATATTTTTATATATTTGTTTATAGTAATCTATAAAATATATAAAAAGGAAACTTCCTATGTACTTTGTACTTCTTTTTTTTTTTAATAAAATTGGGACCGGGCATTCGGCCTGGGCCTGCATCTTTTTGGTATATAAAAAGGAAATGAAATACACCGTTCATGGAGACGGTAGGCTGTACATACGATTAGACATCGTTTCTATTTCCTTGTTGTATTGAAAGATAGAGGAGAAGTAAATTATATATTTATATATATATATATATATAAATTATCATTATAGTAGAATAATTATTTCATATATAACAATTATTTTTATTAAACACATCCTTAATACATTCCATGTATTATGTGAATGAATCATATCGCTTTGAGGAGGTGGTAGTCCACACATCCAAAAACGAAGTTATTGTATTTCCAAAAAATATAAATCATGAAGGTGGGTGTTATATAATAATTAAAAAATAATTAATACATAATAAATATCATATATATCATATAAAAATATAAAGTACATTTTTTTAATAACCTTGAAAGGTTAAAATTGAAGAACGAATGACATCGATTCATGAGGAAGTAGTCTGTCGTACACATCAATGATGATTGTGCATCCCATTTTATGGAAGTTTATATGAGTTTATGTCATACCCTTAAAATTAAAACATATTAGTGTATTTATTATATTGCTTTTATCATATAATCAGGTAATCATAAGAACCAAGGGGGTGGAGAAAGAAATAAAACCAAAGTTCTTAATGAAGGATGCTACCTCTTCTTTGGTTTACCCCTTTCGGTTTGCTCCTAAGGGACCACTTGGTTGTATTTTTAAACAAAGGGATTATTATAAGATTAATGGAGGAAATTTTTGAGGAAATTTGGGAAATTTATGGCTGATAAAAATTTCTTTATAGGTGTGAATAAGTGAGGGGGTGAGTGCACTTTTTATATTGGAGGAGTAGAATTCTTATAAATATAAAAAGGAAAAAACTATTAAGAGGTCTCCCCTACATAAAGTGACTCCAATAATTGTATATTTTAGATAAAAGAGGGTAAATAGTTAAAATATTTATTAAAAATGGATTTGGACATATTTATAGGTTATTTGGAACCTTATATTAAGGTTTAACCACTAATTAAACTCATTGTTACCTTAATCACTCTAATTAATTTTTATTACATTCACTAATCACTCTGTTAAAAAATTAAGTTGAAATTATTAGAAACTATAAAGTATTATTATTATAAATATGATACATTTTTTTCAAAATTATAATCACATATGTGACATAAATTAATTTAAAATTAGTACCACATATGTATTGTGAAAACAGGGTTTTAATGCAAAATATTTAAAAGTTTAAAGTTTTTTTTATATCCAATTTCAATTTGAAATTAGTGAAAATAACTTAAATTGGATTACTTGATGAAAAATTGAACTAATTATACTTTAATAAAAAATTAAAATATAATTAAATATATAAATTAATTAGACGAAAAAACTATTTGGAATTAAAATTTAGTAATTTTATCTATTGATCCACTAGATTAAATATAACGTAAAAATCCAAAAAATCCATCATAATATAAGTTTTAGATTCTAAATTAAATTTTTTTATTTAATAAAATTTAATTTTTAATAGTGTATAAAATTAATTTTATTGTTGTCCACAAAAGGAAATAAAAAGAAATTCTTTTGAGAAAGTAATGTTTTTGAAAACTTATATACTTTATCAAAAAATATATATTTCATTATCATTATTTTTTATTTATGTGAAAAATTTATAAATAATATTTACAAATTAGTTATTACTATTCATATTATAATGTTTACTAGATATGTTATAACTACTCTATTTAAATATTTAAAATAATACAGTATTTTTTCGTAGAAACTCGGTGTTGCATGTGACATAAGCTAAAACGATGTTGTGTTTAACGAAAGATTAAATTGGTGTATCGTATAATGAATGTTTAACTAGGTGTGTCATGAAATGAAATAGATTAATGAAATTTAAATTAATAAAAAAAGGTTTATAAAAATATGTGGTGTTACATTCTACCTCCCTTAAAATAAATTTCTCCCTAAAAATTCATAATTCTGATAAAAAAATAAAGATAATTATGTCTCATAATTTCCTAAAGTTCCCATGTATATTCCTTTAATTGGTGATTCTAGTACAACAATGTGACCATGTGAGTGGTCTTGTTCCACAGAACATTCTCTACGTGATCCACAATTTCACCTGGTTGTTCCTCATAAGAAAGTATATGTTTACATGGTATGAAATCTAAGTTAAATATATGTGAAGCATTAAATATGTACTTCCATAGAAGAGATACATGGAACAAATAATGGAATTGAGATATATTTGGTTGAAATACCAAGAAATAAGTTACTGTCCCAATTCAATCAAGAATCTCAAAGGGACTGATATACTTAGGTCTTTTTTCCCTTTCTTTCCAAATATCAAAAACTTCTTCCGTGGTGAAACTATTAGAAACACCTTTTCAACTACATAAAATTATATATCATTCTAGAGGTTATTAGTATAATTTTTCTATTGACTATGAGATACTTTTATATCTTGTTAAATGGTTTTAACCTTCTCCTCTATTTCTTCAGTTATCTGAGGTCCCAATAATATTCTTTATCTAACTTCATTCCAGTGCATCGAAGCTCAACATTTCATTAAATAGAGGTATTAAAAAACATACATCTAAATAATTTGTTGAAATATATTGTTTGAAGAAATCTAAACTAATGTAAGGTGTTGATCCCACCACCTTTGAAATCTTGAGAATAAGATCTCAACATATCCTCTAGGGTTTAAACTGTTCTTTCAGACTAAACATTTGTCTAAGGATGATAAGCAGTGTTTAAACTCAATTTTATTTCAAGGTATTACTTTAGGATTCACTATAACATTTAGGTAAACCTCAGATCTCGATCAGATACAATTGACTGTGGTACTTAAAGAAACATTACCACTTCCTTAATTTATATCATAGAAAGATGATCCAGAGAGAAGTCTTATTTGTTAGTGATGATGCGTGCTAACTTAATAAGGAGATCAAATACCACCAATATTGAATTATCCCCTTTAGAGGTTTTGGGGACTCCAATGAAAAAAATACATAGTGATGTTCTCCCATTTCCATTACGATATGGGCAATGGATGCAACATCCCCTTATACTTTTGTCTTTCAGCCTTAAATTACTTGAATACCAAGAACCGATATAGAAAATCTCTGATATATCTCATCATTCCATACCACTGGAATTATTCTTTCAAATATCTATACATATTCATATTTTTATGATGTATAGATAATAAAGAGCAATGATCTTCCTCTAATATCTCATTCTTAAAATATGGTTCGGAAGGAACAAATACATTGTTCCTAAACCTTATCATTTCATCAGAATCAAGGTTAGACATAAGAACATTTCTAACCTTATTCTTTAGTTCTATATCTTCTTTCTGCACTGCTTTAATATTCACTTGGATAGTGGGTTGAACATTCAATTGGGAAAGATAATATTTTTACCCTTCATTCAGAATTTTTAGGTCCATGCTTTATAAATCCAATAATATGGGATCTTTTGTGATCCATGTCATGGATAAGCTAGAATTATCCTTTTGACTCAAAGTATTAGAAACCTTGTTCTCTTTACAAGGGTGGTAATTTATTGATCAATCATAATCCTCTATCATCTCTATCCATATTTTCTAATTCATGTTCAAATCCTTCTGTGTGAATATTTATTTCAAACATTTATGATTGGTATATATATCAAAATTTTATCCATAATGATAATGACTCCATATCTATAATGAACAAATTACTGTGGATAACTCCAAATCATGAGTTGGGTGATTTTTCTCATGACTCATCAATTTTCATCACTCATAGGATATAAATAAATAATCATGGATAATAACACATCCCAGTATCTTATTGGATGCATCACTATAGACTATAAAACACTCGCCTCTATAGGGTATTGTAATCACAGGTTCACAGATAACCTTCTCTTATATTCCTTGAAATATTACTCACATTCATCTGTCTAGAGGAACTTGGCACCCTTCTATGTTAACTTGGTCAAAGAATTGGATATTCATGAGAAATTATATTCAAAATGTCAATAATAGAAAACCAAAGCAATAAAACTTCATATCTTTATTATCATTATTGGTCTAGTCCAACATTCAATATCCTAATTCTTTAATAGATCTATTTATTTACCATCTCTTGAGAATATACGACCCAAAAATGAAACCTCTTGCAGCGAAAATTCATACTTTGTAAAATTTTCATATATAGTCTTCTAATTTAGGGTCTCCAGTACAATTCTAAAGTTGCCTTCCAGATCTTACATTATATTTGAAAGGATAATAATGTTATCCATAAGAGCACCAAAGATTGATATAGGTAATCTCTAAAGACCCTATTCATCAAATCCATAAAAATAATAGGGGAATCATTTAGACAAAAAAGCATCACTATATATTCATATTGTCCATTCCATATACATAATTCTGCATTGGGTATATCCTCCTTATTGAAACTCAGTTTATGATATCTAGAATGAAATAAAATCCTATAAAAGTATTGAGATTCACCCATTTTATCAAATAAGTTATCAATATGGGGAAGAGGATACCTGTTTTTGATTATAATCTTGTTTTACTCCCAATTATCAATGGAGAGTCATAATGATCCATATTTATTTTTCAAAAAAAAGAACAGGTGCACCCAAAGAAGAAAAACATGGAAAAATTAATCCTATATCAAGGTTTTCATGGAGTTTCTTCTTCAATTCTTGCAACTCAAACAGGGCCACTCTATAGGGAGTCTTTTAAATTAGCATGGAACTAGGCATACGTTATATTGAGAAATGAACATCATGTTTTTGTGGAAGGCTAGAAAAATATTATAGAAAAACATAAAACAATTCATGAAAAATAGGAATATCATCAATTTTGAGTTTATCCCCAACCATTTGAGATAAACATGCCTTATTAATGAGATTTAATACCCATACAATAGATGTAATATCCATAAAAAGGTCATACTTATCCTCAAATTGATAGACGGTCATAGGTTGGTTTGAAATATCAAATTTAACTGCCCTCAATTGGAAATTGAGGTGGGATTTATGCATAGAAGTCAAATCCATGCCTAAGAGAACATCATATTCAACCAAAGGAAGATTGAAGAGATTTTATGGAATCACATTCCCACAAACATCAACCGAAGAGGAATCATAAACATGAGATTAAATCATTATACCATTAGAGGTTCTCACTAATAATTCCATATATAATCATTTGGGTGGAATCTTAATAACCTTATAAAATTATTTAGATATGGAAGAGTGGGTAGATCAAAAATCAAATAAGAAATTTTCAGTTCTAGAGTTAATGATATATGAACCTTTCACCACATCATTATCACACCACTCACCAGACATAATTATTGCATGGTATTTCCCTTTGTCCCTCATCTTCAGAGGTTGCAAACATTAATAATCGTCATTAACCATCTAGTTTGGGAACTGGTCAGCATAATGAACATTCTCTTTTCACTTGTATTAAAAAAATGGGGGAGGTTCAATCTTTGCATATCTCTCTCCATTAACATTATTTCCTAACTTCTTCCAATCACTTCGACAATCAAATTCTTGATGACATTCCATTGTGCACTTAAAAAAATTATTGGAACCCTTAAGAAATTTTCATCCATGCTTCATTCCACACTTATTTCATAAATGAAAGATCATATGTTCTCAATGTTTTTTAGATTTTAATTTAAACCCCATATTCATTTTATTGTGAAAACCATGAGATTGATATGTAATTATAACCCCCATTTCAAAATTGAATTCACAATAAATAATATCATTACATATAATAACATCACTTATAGATAATTCCCTTATAAGACACGTCTTTATGAAAATGAAGAACCTATCAACTTTACTTTTAGGTTAGATGATAACACAAGAAGCATACCTCACAAATCTTGTGAAATTATCCTCATTGGTACCCGTAAATTCTTTATCCCTTTGTTTTAACACAAGGAAATATTTCTCAATATCTGTATGAAGAATACGAGGAATGTAATTATTAAAAAATATATTCTTGAAATCATTAAAATCCATGGATTCAATTTCATCTTATTACTTCATATTCTTGATTAGAGTCCACCAAAAGTACACTTCACCTTCTAACTAATAAATAGAAAAAAATGAATTTCTCATGTTTTGAATGCTGGAGAATTGATAATATATTTTCACTGGTACTGATCCTTTGTTTATGAACTATTTTTTTTAAAAAAATCCATTTCAATAAGGTGGAAGGTTCCCCATGGAGGACTCAACAGAATATTGTTCCCTCCTTATCTCATTTGCAAGTCCATCATGATTCATATATTGAGAACGTTGGGCGAGCATAACAATAATAATTTTCATCTCAACTTCCATATAATTTGGATAATAATGTGAGAAATAATTTCATTTTTAATAACAGTCTCATTAATGTGGTTCCTTCAAGTTCCAACCATTGAATAAAATGAAAAAACAAAGTAAGAAAAAATTATCATTGTGGGAAACCCCATAATCATGAAAAACTACTTATATGATGTCTAAATTATGACACATTCTTTAATCTATGACACTTTAGGTTTATCCTAGGTTATTCATAGCCAACGTATATTTAAATCCTTTAAGGTGGTTCATGAAGAGTATGTGAATTTCTAAAGCATATCCCATGGGAGTGTCAAACCAAGTAAACAACAAGGTTTGTTGTTGTGTGCTAGTTAGTGATCGAGTCTAGCTAAATACAGTGTTTTTTGGGTTATTACCCCTATGAACATATGTGATAGATAAAAATCCACCTATAGTATCTATTAAGAGATTTATTTTTTAGAATCCACTCACTATATACTTTATCAAAATTATATGAAATTTTCCTACACTTTGAATCATCCTTAGGATTATCCTTAGAGACATGTCCTTAGGGATATCACTATGGTTTTTCTCATCATAGTTTCCAATAGTTATCTAATTATTTCACTATGATACCAACTATAATGACCCTCTCTTATCATAAGTGACATCACATAATATTTTCATAACATTTAGTACTTTATAAAAATACATGCCCGAAGACTTCTTTAGTTTAGTGCCTTTGGAAACATGGAAATAAAAACACTGGTACATAAGTGATCTACATTATCTCCCACTTGGTTCTAAATTACTAGAACCATTCATATAAACATCATACATAATAAATATCTTCATTAATAAGGGAAATGAAGCAGAAAATGGATGAGATCATGTGCTTAGTAAGGGTAAATAATGGAGATATGTTAGCATAATCATGGTTATAAGGGTATGAGAATGTGATCATAAAATTAAAAGATCATACCCTACATATCAAAGATCATAAACATGAATCATGGCATAAATATTGATTGTTTATATGATATTAATGATAAGGGAATAAAAAGTATAATCTAGAAAGTCATAACATATGAATAATACCTAGAATTTTGATAGATACATATGAATATAAAAGGTTTTCCATAGTATTCAAGGATTAATTTTAAGGCTATATTAGTGGAATGGGTTCACTCTCTCTACTATATTAGTAGTATATAAAAACTCCCAAGACCATATTAGAAAACCCAGTGCATTAGTGGACTTAGTTTACTCCCTGTTTCATTCATTTTGATCTCATTAGATATATATATTTACCCATTTAATTTTAGTGAGATATAGGTTCCACCCATATAATAATAAAATCCTACATATGTGTGCCACTAGATCATAAAAGAATCATCATATAGTAACCCATGGATTGAAATGGGTATCATAATCATGTAATAATATCATAAGCTAAAGAAAAGATACATGTTTCATACCTATTTCATTAAATCAAAACCTATGAAAAGAAGTAGGTTTCATAATAATATTACATGTGGATGAGAAATAGGTTTCATAAACATCATGTCATCATAACATAAACCATTTAGAGAAAGAATATGAATGGTAACATTGGATCATATCCCTATAAAGTAACGAGTAACACCAAATGATATCATATTATATAGAAAATGATTTTGAAATATCATTTAAATAATTTCTTGTTGAAAACATCCCCTTCTCTTTGAAAAACATTTTTTAATACATAAAACAACTTGTGATCATTTTTCTTGGAAAATATATTTGAAAACATATAGAAACTGATTATAAATTCATTAAGTACCTTTTATTAGAAAATAAAATTAAAATACCATTTAAGAACATTTTTTTTGAAATTTAGTTTATAAATCATGGTTTTGGAAGAAAATAGATTTCCAACTAAAAAGAGAAATGAAGTCTGATTTAATTAAAAACAATTTATTAATAATATTATTTACCAAATAGTGGGAAAATGGTACCATTACATGAGGATATAATGAATAACCATAGTATAATAAAATTCATGAAAATCATTGATATATGGATCATAATATTTCATTAATTGAGGCATGATCATAATCAATCCCAGTAAACAATTAGATTGTAGAAATAAACTATTACCACTTCTTTGATATTAAATAAAAAATACATGAAATTATAACATTAATTGAATGTTAAAATTTCAAGAAAATAAGTATATTCAGGATATAACATGTCAACTGGAAGTATATACACTTTGTAAAAGAATATAGGTGCAAAACAAAACATGTGTCTCAAAGAAGGCAAATTGAGGCAGAATTAGCATTCCAATTTGGTAACTTTTGAACCGTAAAACCCCAAAAAATAGTGATTATGAAATATATATGAAACTAGACATAAAGTTATGTATAATTATCATATAATTAATTCATGTTATGCATATACATCATAAAAAAATAAATTAGTGGTGAATAATTCATAAGTCTCAAAGAAATAAAAGTGAGACTAGAAATCTCCTTACCTTATGTCTTAAATCCCGTCGTACTCATTCAAAAATCATTTATAATAAATATAAGTTTATTATAAATATATTATATAACCACATTAAATTATATCGTACTATAATTTATTTTCTTATAACATTTTATTTCCTATTTATTAACACTTCCAGGTCAAAGTTACATTTTAGGTAATAACATCTTTGTTTTTTACATGTATTTTGATTTGTTATATTTTTGGTCATATAACTCATATAATGATTTTATCATCTCAATAATTATATACATTAAATAATTATAATATATATTCATTATATATTTATTTATAATAATCTATAAAATATAGATGAAATAAATTAAATACATCGGTCATGGAGATGGTAGGTCGTACGTACACATGAATACAATTTCTATTTTCTTGTTGTATTGAAGAAAACGAATATAATTAAATGATATATATATATAATAATTAAATTATAATTCTAATTTTGTATGAAACATATATTTTTATTATAAAAATTCTTAATACATTCCATATAATGCATGAAAGAATCACATCGCTTTGAGGAGGCAATAGTCCACAAGTCCCCAAACGAAGTTATCATATTTTGAAAAAATGTTAAGTAAGAGGGTATGTGTTATATAATAATTAAAAAATAAAAATAAATAATAATTAGAATATATATAATTTAAAAATACAATTTACATCATTATTTCTAAACTTGAAAGGTGGCAATAGAATAACGGATGACATCGGTTCACAAGGCGGTAGTCCGCTGTACACACAAACAATGATTACATATCCCATTTTATGGAAGTGTGTGTGGTTGTATATTTTAACCTTATCATAAAACATATAAATATATTTATGTCACTAATTTTAATATATAATCATGGAATAATAATAATTAAGGTGGTGGAGAAAGAAATAAAACAAAATTTCTTATTGAAGGATGTTACCTCTTCTTTGGGTAACTCTTTTTGGTATGCACCAAAGGGATTCCATTGTTGGATTTATACCCAAAGTTAGGCTCATAGGATGATGGGAGGGATTTTGGGAGGATATTTCGGTTGGATTCTTCGAATCCAAATGTCTTGAAATGTGTGAAGAAGTGAGGGGATGAGTTCGCTTTTTATAGTGTAGGAAGAGTCACATTTTTGAAAATAAAAAAAGGTAAACACTATTGAGAAACCTAACTTACATAATGTGCCTCCAATAATTGAAAATATTATATCTAGGGGGTTAATTGTTTGAAATATTTACATAAAATGTATTTTTACATGTTTCTAGGTTATTTTTCCCTTAAATTAATGTCTAACCACTAAGTAAACGTGTTTACCTTAATCACTATAATTAATTTTAATTACCTTCACAAATAAATTTGGTCATGTTTACCTTATTAGAGATTATTAATTATGATTATTCATAATATGGAATCAATTTCTCAAATTATCATCAAATAAGTGGAAAAAATTAATTTAAAATTAATCATGTTGGTGTGTCGTGAAATGAGGTTTTTAAAGAGAAAGTGTTTAAAAGTTTGAAATGTTTTATATCAAATTTCAATGTGAAATTGGTTTAAATGAACTAAATTAAATTAATTTATATAAATTTAACTAATTATAATTTAAAACCAAACTAAAATATAATCTAAATATATTAATAAATTAGATGAAAAAGCAGTGTTCAATTAAAAATCAGTATTTATCACTATTCATCCCAAAATGAAATATTTTAGAAAAGTACCAAAAAATCATCCTAAGATAAATTTGACATTATTAATTAAAAATGAAGTTTATTTTGTCAAATTAAATTTGAAAAAAATTATAAAATTAATTTCATGATTGTTCACAAAAGGACATAAAGTGTAGTTTATTTGAGAAAATAGTATTTTTAAAAACGTAATGAATTTACCGAAAATTATATATTTCATTATAAATATGTTTTATTTAGGTGAAAACATTATAAATAATTCATAAAAAGTATTTATTAATATTTACATTAAAACTCTTAACATATAGGTTATAACTATATTTTTTAAATCGTTATAATAAAATAGTATTGTTTCATAGAAACTCAACGTTGCATGTGACATAGGATAAGATGATGTTGCATGTAGAACAAGTTTAACTTGTTGTAGAGTATAATTAAATTTTAACTTGGTGTAGCCTGAAATTAAATATATCAAATAAATTTAATTTAATCAAAAAATATTTTATAAAAACACAAGGTTTACATACCTAGTATGAGAACCTTAATACATTGATACCTAACTTAGATAAGTATATATATTAACATCTCTTAGATGAAGGTGGTTGGGTATGATGCTAATCATATAATTGGATGGAGATTAAAAATTATAATATTTTTCCTCTCATATATTTAATATGAGATATGAGCCCTCAATTGAGATAGATTGGGAGTGTATATCTACACCAATATATTATATATCTATCTAGATAAGGGACATATGATGTTATTATTGATTAAAATGATTGAAATGTGATGTATTCGTCAATTAGATCAATCTAAACTTAATTATTAAATAATAGATGTGTTTTTTATATGGGATTGACATGTTCCATGTGTTATGGTCACTCGATGTCTTGGATAAAGGGAAAATATGAGAGTGCATGTTTGTATATAATATAGACCAGTGGACATATGTATATCGATACATTTGTTTAATGGAGATTTTCTAGATCCCTTTATTGATTGAGTATAATTTTTTATTTTCTAGAGGCCTATATTTGTTTACAATATGGGATCTAGAGATTTTTATTTATTTTTTATCATTATAAAGGCTCCTGGGGTCACACTTTGTGGTTGACTAAATGAGATTTAATTTGATTAACGGAGGTACTCTAAAAGTGTTTTTGAGTTAATATAAAACTGCTTTGGATGGATATTCCCAAGGTGTTACATATGATGTGATATAAGGTGAAGTTAATGATAAATTTCAAAAATTGTTTTTGAAAATTTAAAAAATAGATTTGGATATGATATCATGAGTTATTGTACATGATATAATATAATATGAAATCACAAAAAGTCCAAGAGACTTTAGTGAAAGTGTAATATTAAAGGATATATTCCCTAATTACATAGAAATGTATATTATATTATATTTGGGGCCTGAGAGCACGATTAAATTTAAATACCCACTTCGTACACACATAGGCTTGAGAGGTAGGTTATATCCCCCCAAGGGACAACCCACCCAACAAGATGCTTTATTAAATTATATAAATATGTTTGGAAGGCCCACTGGGTATGAACCCCATTACATGGCCTAAATTCTAGAAATTTGGCTCAAAGGCCATTATGTTAATAGTATCACTATAGTATCTATGATACTATAGTACCTACTAGAGTACCCCCATCACTACAGTACTCACTATAGTACTGTTGCTGCTACAGTGATGCCCGCTACTGCTACAGTAATGATTCAATACCTCCATTGTATTGTACCAACCACTGCTAAATTAATAATAAATTACCCCTATTACAGTACTCCTACAGTACCTGTGCTGCATGGGATTTGAACCCCCAACATTGGATGACGAATTATGAGGTTATTACCACTAATTCAAACCCAAACTAATATATATATATATATATATATATTATAAAAGTTTATTTATATTTCATGAAAATTAATATTTTCATACATTATGGGTATGTCATTTATACTTCTGATGATAAAATTTATTGTTTTGATATTTTGATCTTCTATGTATCTATCACTTTATCATCCATTTCATATGTAATGTATGGTATTAAACTTAATTCATGTATATAATGCATGAATTACCTGATTAATTAATATATAAGTTTTAAAAACATTAATTAATGTATGATTAATTTAGGAGAAACCTAAAAATCCATAAAAAGTCACTACAATGCGATGATAGTTTATGTTTGGATTCATAACCTCATGCTTGGATAATAATCCATGACCTGTTAGTCTCTTTATTCTTCTAATTTGAATTAGAGGCTCTAGTAGTCCATGGAGGAAAGATAAATCCCATATAAACATTGAAATATTTATATTGACTTGTGGATTTATATTGAGGTGTGATTCTTTGGTTTTCCACTTCAGTGATCTGTATCAAACTCATCAGATGAAGATAAAAAAGGTTTCAGTGGCTCTTTAGTGCAAGGTACACAAATTTATATAAGTTATTTATTTCATAATTTTATATAAAATTTAACTTATCATTCATGAGAGATATATAGAGAATGGATTTTAAAAGTCTTATGTTATTTCTAATATTTATTATTAAAATTTTATAAAATGCACTAAAAAGATGGTTCTCAATGGGGATCCGAGATCACAAAATTTCATCCTAAAGGATAAAAAGGATGTTTATAGGGAATCCATTCTCACCATGGACATAGGGTAATGTTATTGATAGTTAAAAACCCATGTCTTGACAATCAATATTGAGTAACCTTACAGATGGTACTTCAAGAAAAAATAGACCATATCGATGAATATAATATTCTTCTAGAAGGAAGTATTTGAGCCTGCTCATGCGACAATTTTCTAAGGAAATTAATATGAGAGATCAATATCCACATTGATATAATCTTCTATTATATTATTTATCATTTTTGTATCTATATCTTTATATAAAAACCTAATGATTGAATTTTTTATCCCTCTAAGATTGATGGATTGTGGAAGGGTATCAATTTTTCTATCATAGAAACCCAAATATCTTCATCTTTTGGATCTTGGCCTTCATTAATATCTATTATATTTTGAAATATTGGGAATCCCCATTTTTCATATACCCCACCATATTATGATTAATCTAAAAATAAATTTAGAGAATTAATAAATTTAGAAAGATCAATTATTTTGAATGGATATCATCACTAGACCCTTTAGAATCTATGTTTTAAAATATTCTTCAAACATAGAAAGAGATGACTGATCAGCCCCAATTTTCTATTCCAATGATTATTTATGTAATTTTTCATTTGATGTAATTTTTTCAAAAATCAATAACTCTTAATGACTTTAAATTTTTTTGGTAACTACTTTTATTATAAATGAAAATAAAAACCTAATTTATTTAATCTGGCTATAAATTAGAGTGAAAAGTTAACGGTAAATTAATTTTAAAATTACTATAAAGTATATTTCATGGTAAATTGTGATTTTGGTACCAAGTGACTCTAAATAATTTTTTTTAAGTTCAAGTAACCATGATATTTCATTTAAGTGATACAAACCCTCAATTTATCTTTAATTTCATGTTGATATTCTAAGTAGTAAAGTATTTCATTTTGTAATTTTCAGTGATCTTGGTTCATATAGTGCGATATGACCTTATAAATTTTTAATTTATGATTTTCATTTTGTAATATGAGTATGTAATAGAGAGTTTCCTGATTCTTTGAGTAACTAATATTCTAAGGAAATGAACATACTTACTATGCATATAATAATGACTTTTCTATTATCATTGTAAAATAATTAAGAACAAACTGTACTCACTATGAGGCATGATATAATACATAAACAATGATAAATAGTTTAAACTACTAGTAGTATTGTATCTCCCATCCCTCTCCAGATTGTTTCATTTAAAGAATTATCAATTTTATGTTCATATTTTTTATCTAAGACAATAGTTTTATTTATTATTTATATACTGATGTTTCATATTTGATGGATAGAGAATCCAATATATCATAAAATGATCCAAATTTATAGGGGTTATAATTTTTTAATATAACAAAATCATATCATAAATAATATATGAACTCTTAGGATAAATTTATATCTTTCTATTGTGTGTGGAATATCCTTTCATATTAAATATAGTGATTCAATTTTAGATAAGGAAAAAATAAATGAAATGAAATTATATGAAAATGAAATGAATTCCTTAAGATCTAGTTTTCAGATATATTTTATTAAAATGTGATGAGATATAAGATATCTAAATCAAAAATTTAAAATATTTTCAACATCTATGAGGGTGATAAAAAAGTGTTCTGAGTAAAAATATAGGTTTTTGATAAACAAGTTCACAGACCTATAATTGATTTATAGAAAATTTAATAAATCAAATTTCAAAATGTTGATAAATTTATTTGGGTACATGGGTGGATTAATATAATATATTAAATATTTGTACGTAATAAAATTAATATTTAATAGAATACCTACTAAATTTAACAAAAACTTTTAAGTTATAGATGAATGTGGCTTGATAGTAGTGTCCCTTGATGAAATTTAAATTACTTTGGTAGCGTACTAGATATATATTAAATATTGATAAATGAGGCTTGAAAATACATCCAAATAAATTGAATTGAAATCCCTGGAAAGTCATACAAAAAAGATGGATTTAATGAGGAGAGTGATGAATTAATGTAATTTCTATAAAAAACATTAGGAAGTTAAATTAAAATTCTAAGGAAATGTTTTAATATATTTTTATGGAGTGTAAATGTGATAATACAATATACCAAGTGTCTAAAGAAGTTTTAATACAATTTTTTTTAGCAATATATTTTCAATAATCCATTGAAAAAGTATTGTAGAAAACTACTAATTTATTTTAAAAAAATCCCAACGGAGAATTTTTTTCACATGAATAAAATTATGATGAAAATTATATAGAAAATAAATAATTATATGTTTGTATAGATAACTAAAATTATTCTATAGTGGAGAACATTTCTCAACACTACACTGATGAGATTTCTATAGAAACTAAATTGAAATTTGGTGGAATAAATGAATTCATTGTAGAACATGAATATAATTTGGAATAATTAGATAATAAAATATGAAAACTAAAGAAATAAAATTATGTTACTCAAAATTAAAATAAAAACTCAATGTTGAGAAATTCTAACATGAAAGACATAGAAGACGAGTTGAATATTTTAAAGGGTAACAATGAAAATGGAATTATAGTTATAGTAAAATGTAAAACTGTATAATATCACAAGATTATAAATAAAATTACTAATATTAATAAATAAATAAGAGTACAATTTTAGGTACTTAAGGAATATATTGTTACTACCAAACATAATATGAAATATAAAATAAAGGGCCTTGCTGATATAAATATTATTAAATTTGGAAGTATTTCAAAGGAAAAGGCCAATTCAAAACACTACAAGTCTTCAAATATATTATATGAATGTATTAATAATAAAATATATAGTTTCATGGGAACGTATAACTTGGGTTTACATATATAAAATTCACCACCCAAAGAAAAAACAACTACTTTTAACAAATAAATAAAGTTCATTAGGGAGAAAAATAATGTAATTATTAGGTAAATGTATGAATAAAGAATGATAATTATAAACCCAAGTAAATGGTATTTATGATGGTTCTATAAATAACTCTATAATAAGATATATAGAGGCAATTCAATCTCAACATGATACACCAATAAAAGACGTTTATAAATTTCATATATCATTAAACAAGTATTTATCTATATATGAAATTTATGATCACAAAACATAATTTTTTTTCAAGAAAATAAGGGTGAGATAATAATTTTTAGAGTGAATTTATTTTTTAAAAATTATAGTAAAAGATAGGATATAATAATACCTTATAAGTGAGATATTAATTTTATATTCTAAAGGGAGAATATGCGTGTTTATATGAGACTAATATATGAATATTACTAAGATCAGGTTATTTATTATTTTATCTTGATTGAAATGACTTAATGAAAGTGTAAATAAATAGTTAATCTAGTTTAAGTCACCTTAAAGGATACACATAATGATATAAATTAAATCCTAGATAGTGGTTTTTTATCTCACATGATAGGAAATGATAAATTGTTAAATATTATTAAATATAAAGTTTTTTATAAGGTTAAATTTGGTAATGATATATTCTTATATATTAAAGGTGTAACTCCTAATATCAGATCAACTTAAACCAAAATTGTGTAACTATTTACCATTGAAACATTCCCTTAAATAGTTAGAGGTTTCCAATTGGTGAGGGTAAATCAATTGAATGGAAGAACTATTTTTGTTGAACACAATATTTAATTATGTTAAACAAAAATATACATATTTAATTATATTAAATCAAAAAATTAAATGAGCATCATACATGAGTGAACTATAAATTTAAAATATAAGTTTATTATAAAATTAGTTCAATATGTTCAAAGTATAAATGTAAAATAAAAGGAAGCAAAAAATTAAGGCTGAAATGGAACATGAATATCCAAATATTCTAAGATGCAAGGCTAGGAAAAACTATGTTTCTATTAATTACTCTATAAGAGATTTAAATTTCAATAAACTATAATAAAAAATACAAATATGTATATTAAATGAAGTACATGTTTAGGGTGAGTACAATATAACCAATAAAATTTCCCTATATGACATTAATGAAACTCGAGGGAATACATCTAATGCTGATGTTAAGTAATTAATTAGTGAATTGTCATATGATATTATATAATAATAAATTTATATAATTTATACTTATGATATAAACATATAATGATAAATAATTTAAAATCTATAATAAAATTCAATTTTTTTTACACTCACTAAAATGGTCCGAATAAAAACAACATAGATTCATTTTGTATTTATGAATCCATATTGGAACTAAGGAGTTAATGTTAAAAATTTGAGCATTGTTAGAGTAAACATCCTATATGGACCACTTTCATGACTTAATGACTCATGAGAGTAAAATTATAATTGTTTCAAAGGTTTGGATCCCCAAGGGTAAATTCAAATGTTTAAATTCGAATTGGGATTTCAACCAGGTGGTAAAATAAATTTATCAATCCCCCAATAATAGCGAGTCAAATAATTATAATATATAAAAGAAATATTCAATCCAATTATACCTTATATCTAGTAAAAAATTCTAACTTGGGTCAAGAATTAAATATTTCTTAAATAATTATTTATTAAAAAAAAATTCATCACATAATAATAAATAGTTTTCATATAAAAAATTATATTAAAAATTGATTATTAATATCCAACATAAACATAAATAGAAAATACCATTATTAAGAATTTAAAAAGTTAAATTAATATCACATTTTTTTAAAAAATATTCAACACATAATAAAATAGTTTTTTAATCCAAAAATTGTAAAATCAGAGTTACTTATATTAAAATGTTGTTTTAAAATTTATCTTTGAGTGTTATAGATGTTGGATCAGTGATAAATTACTTGCTAAAAACATACACTAAATTAATTAATTTATGCAAACAAATCAAGTGGTATAAATGAATTAGAAAGTGAATAATGCTTATTGGGATACAATATAAAGATTTATGAGTCCATAGTGAGGTGTAAATGACACACATTGGTGTGCTCTCAAATCATATGAAAAAATTATCATTCATATCAAGGGTTTCTTTATTATTTGATGAAACCCCCAAATCCAAATCCCAAAAATATTAAGGAGTGTAATCTGTATATATCATTTAATTATTTATAAACATTAAAAATGGCGGACTAACCTTAGGTGATCAGTTTTGAAACCCTAATGTCTTGCGCAAATAGGTGGAAAAGAATAAAAAAGAGAATAAATTGGTCATAGTGTAATCCATAATCCTATGGAATCCCCTTTCAATAAGATGGACCTTATTTTCATTGCACTACATAAGAGATTACCTCATGCCATGTTCCTTAATGTAAGAATATATTAATTTATGACTATATATGAGGATTAAAAAGTGTAAACTCTGGTTAAAATTCTCTTCATCTACAAGGGAAAAAATATTCACAAGATTTTGGGTCAGAGGAATAATAAACTTGAGAAGAAGTTAATAGTATATTTTGAGGGCTTCACAATTTTATTCATGATTTTATCCAAGACCAATTTGTAAATATGACCACTTGATGAATGTTTTTAGGTTCATCCTAGGCTATGTTATAATTATACAATATCCTTAAATGGAAACTATATTCATAGAATTTTTAAGCCTAGCATAGACAAGTGTTGTATTTATATGTGATTTTTATTTGGGGTTTGTATTAATTTCTAGGTTCTAGTCATTTCCATGTATTTTTTTGTTATAAATATCATTAAAATATGAAGAAATTATTTTATAATGAAGATAGGAGGAATATTAGAGTGAAGAGAAAAGAAAGAAAATAAGTGTAACATCTCGACCAAACCATTCACCCAACATCCTTACCTGAGTCAATAGGGAATATTACTTAGCCTTAGGTGTGTCCCTATTATCACCAATGGATATTTCTAAGTGATAAAAGAAACAACATTTGGGAATAGTTTTCCATAAAAAACACACACCTCTCTTGTAATTATTCTAAAACAATTTTGGTATGAGGTATCCAAATATTTGGAATACCCAATATATAATGGAAAAATAACAATACATAGAAGTAATATCATATCCTAAATATATAATGATTAATGTATAAATATTTTTATGTCTAATTATACAAAAAAACAGAACACTTGGTAGAAATATTTTACCACCAAAAATGAAGGCCGGCATTCCCATAAAATGTAAAACATAAAAATTTATCAACCAAAAAATTCCTCCATGTTTCTAAAATTTCCAGATATTCCATTTTCACCAGTATACATATCCACCTCTATAGATCACCCACTATGTAAATCATCTATCACTAGTTAAGAAATAATTCATTCATTTACTTGGGTCAAACAACACATAATCTACACATCCATCATGTTGGTCTTATTGTAGGTGAGTAATAAGGCTTATTAGGATGCCCCCAAAACATTTCATGTACCCTATAAATGTGATAATAAAGTTATATATAATTTATTTTTATTAAAAACCTTATTTACTATGAAACTTTACAAAGCCAAAAAAATCATTTAACTTTTTAGTAATATCCAAGTTAATAAAATATAATAAAAAAACCCAAAAATACCACTATTTCAAAATTTATTACATTTATAGGTTTTTTATTTTAAAAAAATATTGGAGCCCCATACAATGAGTACAAACATTGGGCACAAACTACACATAGGCTGGCAGACTACCATATTCCTTCCTTATCTTGCTAACAAGTCCCCCAAACTAAAGTGAATAGTTCATCTATCCTCATAAAACCTAATGAGGAACCCACATTTAAATTGGAATTATTATTATCATATATAATATATCACATAAAAAAATTAAATAGTAATATATCCAACATTAACATAATTTTATAATCATAAAATCCTAAAATCTCTACATTTTCAATTTCTATAATTTTTTTAGAAATCACGCACACACCTCAAAAATCCATAATGTCCATTTTCCACCAAAATCAGACACACCAAAATTCCATTTTATAAAATCATTTAGAAATCATGATTAAATAATTTTAAATCCATTAATTAGTTTAATCTAATTCCATCATTCAAGATAAATTATTTGGAATAAGAAAGTGGGTAGGAGAATCCAACAACCTCAATATAACGATGAATAAAATCTATTCTTTCAAACATGAGATCTAATATCTCCTCAGGCTTATAAAATATATATGAAAAAAGGACAAAATTGATTCGACCATAAAATCTATATTTTTTTCAAATCCTCATTTTACGGGTTCCATCTTGAATAAGATAAAAATAGACTAATGTTGGAGATATTTGTGGCAATATACATTTGATTTAACACCCCAATAATTAATGATCTAAATGAACTTAAATTTGGTTGAATAAATATTACCGAATCTACTAAAAATATCCTTAATTTAATAGTAAATATATTAATGGACAAATGATCCATGAATCCATAATATTGGATAAAAATATATGATTTGGGGAACCTTTTTAAGGAGTACATTACCCAAGTAATCTATCACATAGCCAATGCATTAGAATATGCTTCCCAAATTGGTTCCCTTATAAAATCCACATAGTTTTAATAACTATATATACATGCTTTCATTTTAACCATTTCAATTTCCTATTACTCTATTTTTTATTCTTCATTGATACCTCATTCTTTTTTGTGGTTGGTGAACTTTTACATCACTCTTGTAACCCACCTAACCCCTATAGACCACACAATTTCCCTCACCAAAACTATAAGATTTAATATAAAATAATCACTAACTTTATCTAATTTATTTGTATCCAAAATTAATTCTAAACTAATTTATATATTATCCTTTTTAAGTTAGGGTAAGTCAATGTTTGTGAAGATCTCTAACCACTATTGAATGATCAATGATTCCCACTCCCATTTCTCCTTTTACATAGTACCATGTCTCTATAGAATAAATAGAAAAGGAATAACACAACCAAATAATATTTTTCTCACTAATCAGTAATAAAATATTTAAACACATACTTATGTAACTTTTACATGTGAAAAAAATCATGTATGTTTCTGTATTGGGGATATAGTTCCAACTAATATGAAACTTTCTCAATATGTTCAAAATGTTGGAACCATGGTCTTCTATTCATGAATTGGAGTATGGTTTGTGTTTGTTTTCAATCCTCAGTGGAAGTTCAGAATGTGTTTCAGCAATGTGATCATACAGTTCAAGCAGACAACAATATTGAAGGTGGCGCCGTTTCCTAGTGTTTGCCAAATTTTTGGGCCTGAAAATCAACAAATGAAGAAATGTGTTTTTGGAAAAGAGACTTGCGCGCCGTGTACATGAAAGAGAGGAAACTTTCACGCCATTTGTTTTTCAAGATCAGAACATGGAAAAATGGAAAAGGGATAAGGGCTGTGCAAGTTTTGGGCTGGTCTTGCAAGCGACCTGTACTCCAAGAAAGGACTTGCGCGCCGATGCCTAGGTTGGTTGGAAACTTGCGCTCCGGTTGTTCTTCAGGATTATAATTTCAAAATATGGAAAAGTAAACTATGTCGCGCAAGTATTGGTGTGTTCAAGCAAGTGTTCTACGTGACAGAGGCTAGTGAGGATGAGCTGCGTACCGGAACCTATGCGCGAAGAGAAGACTTGGGCGCCGCCGCAGAGGGGGTCCAGTTTGCCAATAAATAGAGGACCACCCGCCTCATTTGTAACCAAGTTAAAGAATTTGAGATTTTTTGGGCTCTCGTCGTGCAAGTGGTTGAGTCGCACAAGTGTTAGTTGGGTCGTGCAAGTAAAGGCTACGCACCAGTTGGTGGCTGCATAAACAAGGCAGTTTGGGAGTTAAAGGTGCAACGTCGTGCATGTTTGTAGTTGAAAGAGGCAGTGTCACGCAAGTGGGTTAGTGGAACCTGTGCGCCGAATTTGTACCACGCAAGTAACTTACATGCTGATCTTGGAACTTGCGTGCCAGTCTTGGAGATGTGTGCCAGCTGAGGTTATTGTACGCCGGTTCTTTTGGAGCTGCACAAAAACTGGAAGATTTCCTGATACCTTCGGTGCAAAGTGAGATCTGTATACGAGTGAAAGTTGGACTTCAATAGAGCATCTACATCCAACATAGGATGAATTCCTTTCCAAAAATGAAGAGACCTTCATGTCTATAAACTGAGTGTGACTTCACCAAGGTCAGTGAGCCAGGGGGAGTCAATGGGAGTGACCTGAGGGACGCAATGATCTATCCCTGAACTTTTGTAAAGGCAGTGAGCCTGGGACATAGTGACTATTCCCAAACTATTGTAATCCACAACTAGTGAATATTAGTAGAACTTGGTACGACCAACAACTTGTCGGCATATGCTCCTTGGACGTAGCCCTTAGTGGTGAACCAAGTAAAAAGTGATGTGTCATCTCTCTGTATGTGAATGCTTTTTTTCTGATCTTTTTCATCATATAGGTTCAACAAGTTCCTACCAACGTGGGAACAAGATCCATCTCATTAAAAGAAAAATTTGTAACCCTGATTCACCCCTCCCCTCTCAGGGTGTCCTGGGGTCCTACAAAAAAACTATAAATTTTCCGACACAATTATGTGAAAACATTCCATGCTTTATAATTTATCAGTTTTTTAACTTGGGTGATACTTGATGTAATACATGATCACCCATAATAAAATAAAAAGGTCATTTATGATATTAATTTTCACTATATTCACCCTTTTCTTAATAAAATGAATCCCTTAAATCATATATTAGAATATACTTATTCCAACCAAGGAATATTTACCAAATTCTAGCTAACAAGTTTAGAATATCATGATTTATCATAAACCACTTCAATAATATCCAAGAAAATTATTCTATGGAATATATTATTATATACAAACTCATCTAATAGAAGTTTGTCCATCATTGATAACCAAATTTCATCACATCAGCTATAATTGTATCTTATAGTATTTGTATCATCTACTCAAACTATCCATATATTTGATTTGGAATTACTAAAAATCAACCATGTACCCATCACCTATAATAAATCCTACCAAGGATCCCTATTCTAAATTACCAATTCTAGCACACTATAACGTTTTATAGTCTCCTTGATGTACATCTTTAGAAATTATTCTACAAAGTACATGTCATTAATTATTATAATGGGAGATGATTTGTTTAGTCTATATATAACTACCCAAATAGAATCATTATGTCTCTAGGTATTTTAACATTAAAAAGTAATTCTAAATAAAAATGGCCCCACTTTAGACTGGAATATGTAATGGTTGTAAAAATAATATTTTTAATTCTATCTAATAATTTTATGGTAAGGAATTTTATAAATAGATAACTACTTTAATTATGCCCAATTACAAAACTATAATTATATATCATTATATATATTATTGTTTCTAGGTTGAATTACCTAATAAAAACTATGGAATCCCTTAAAATGTTACTCTCACACTCATAAAGGATCAATTAATAGATTCTCAAAATACAACATTAAATATTATTCTTTTGACCATTCATGAAAGGTCTCCCTACCATTAAGGGGATACATCATACAAACACATTCTAAATATGAAAATTGAGCATTCATTATTTTCATTAGGTATTAAAATGATACTTGATAACACAATATACTGATTATTCTAAAAAAAATTTATATTTATTAATATTCTCATGAGTTTCTAATAATTATTGGTTTCATAAGGTACATTGATATACAATTTATAGATCAATGAATTAACCACCATATATAATTTCCTAGAAATTTATCCTACATGGAGATCAAAATTCTATAAATATGTCACACACACATTTTTTTTCTCAAACTAATATATCCTTGTGAGTATATATACTTCAAGATCTAGTGATCCATATAAACTATAAATGTCTCACTACAAAAGTACATATTATATATTTTAAACAATGTTTTGAATTCTACAAGGTTGTGGCCATATTTTGAGAAAATCACTTCATTTAACCTCAACTAAGGTGAGAGATATGTATAGTATGCTCACTCAACATTTGGACACATCCTTGTTTGATTCCTAAGGCATTACAATACATGTCATACTTATCACGCGACTCAAAAAAGATGATATTTAGCGTATATATGACCCTACGTATCAAATACTTAAAATATATATGACATTATGTTGTCTATAATAATGGTAAACTATTTTTTATCAAATACATCATAAAAAATTCTAATAAAAAATCATTGATAATAAGTTATTAATCATAAGAAACATCATACCTTAAAGATATTTTTATGCTTCCAATAACAAAACCATATCTATCTTATATTGGTTGTTCATCTTTGTTTTTCTAAAATCACATTCCTAAATAATCTAACTTCTTAAATCCAAAATACACATTTGAATTATTTTCCATGTTGGTTTCTTCCCTCAGTATGCTCAACACAATCTCTAAATTCCACTTATGATGGGCCCATGATCTTGAATATTCCCTTATGTCATAGAAAAGTAAAAATAAAAATTTCAAGATAATGATAGAATGTGGGATTTATTAATTCCATGAAGTCAAAAGAAGAGTTAATATTACCAAATGGAATAACCAAATACTCATATTGTCCATACCTAGCCCAAAAATCTAATTTTGGTATATATTTACACTTTACATCGAGTTAATGGTATCCTATCCTCAAGGGAATATTGTATTATTATTTTTAATACATTAATTGATTAAAATGATCACATGTTTTTGGAATATAGTCATCCTTCTTATCAATAACTTGATTTAAATTCCTATAATAAATACATAACTGAAATGCTTTACCCATTTTCATAAAAAAATAGCTAATGAAACCCATAGTGAGGTTATTGGTTTGATTAAAAACTTCATTTCTTAAATACTCAAATCAAAATTTTAAATATGTCTATTTAATTGGGGTAATTCAATAAAAAGGTTATGATATTTTACTTTTTTCTAGTATAAAATAAAATAGATAAATATGCATTTTTATTTGGAGGTAACCATGATAAATAATTTTGAAAAATATGTAAAAAATGATTTTGTATTTCTAAAAATTCAACCGGATTAACCCATTATATTCCATGAATAAAATTTCTATTTAATGATATGATATGCTTCCAACACCCACCACCAAAGTTCCATATCTTCCATAATTCACATCTCATTCCCTTTTAAATGTATGAATTTCACCATATGGAGTGAATATGTCACCATATAATTGTATGAATTTATATAGGAATCATATAACATCAACTACATAATTCTAATAATGATATCCAATATGTACCTATAAGAGACGGTGAAGTCCCATGAGTATTAAATGGTTATTTCATAGAATCATATTAATGGAAATTAAATCCTTTACAATTATTCTCCCTAAAAGATATTTTAATTAATATACTATTTATTTCCAATTTTAAATGAAATCTAAACTAATATTCCAATGATGATGTAATTATTTAATTATTCACACTTGTGTAAAATAATATGAAAAATATAATGTAATAAAATACTAGGGTACCTCTAACCATCAAATCCCCAATTTATATTTTTTTTTGGATCTTACTCAATTGAAAAAAAAGTAACTTAGATTCTTCTTAAGATGGGGTCATATCTACTACAAAGATAATGCCCGCTGTGATCCATTTGTAGTTATAAAATTACTCCTCAAAATATTTGGCTCCAAATAAGAAATTTACTATCAAATTCTATATTTTTAGGCTTGTAATACGTGAGTCTGACTCCAACCTTCCACCATATATGAACTCAGAGTGTTATTGTAATAATGATTTATGTATCCAAACATTCTAAACTAGTAACATGTATAAGGAACCAACCTTAAAACATCACATAATCTTGAGTTAAATCCAGAATTAAAATTTAAGATATTTTCAAGTTTAGAGTTTTAGATAACTAGGCCATAATTATTACATTACATCCCAAATATTACAAAGTAGACACTTGTACTATATTCAATTTGTTTCACAATAATAAAACTCCTTAAATAAAACAAGAATTATTTTCTTGATATAAATATAATTGAATTATTCCTTTATCTTACCTATCCTTATACCTCATGAAAAACATTTTAAAAACATGGTATGAGCATAAGAAGCTCATAAAGGGTTATAAAATAAGGAAAGAAAAAATTAGTCAATAAATACATACAAATCAATAAAATCATAATTTTCAATCATAAAACAAAAAATCTTTATAATACCTCATGAAATCATAATATTTATTAATAAAAAATTGAAATAAAAAATCATAAAGGTAACTTGTGTCATCTATAACATAATTACATTGTAGCTTTCACAACTACATAAGGATTTACATTTGGAATACCCATTATAGTATATTCCCTAAATCTCTTAAGAGAAACATTAACATTTGCCTCTCTCACGTTACCCAATGCATTGGAGAGATATCTCTAGATCACCTAACCTAGGTTTATCATGGAACCAAAAATGTTTGTAAATAATTTCCAAGAACTATAACATAATGATAACACATAAAATATTGAAATTATCAATATTTCACTAATAAATTAGATGAAATCAATCCAAGATATTTGAAATATTCAATCCATTTCCAAAACCATTTAAAAAATATACTATAGATATTTTTTAATCAATGTGTCCCAAACCACATTGAAAATTTTAAAGGAATAAACATTTTAAAACATTAATGTTCATATAAATAAATCCTTAAAACAATTTTGAAAATTTGGACATTAATGAGAAATATTTATAAAAATAAATCTTTAAAACTTTTAAAATAATGTTTTAGTTAAAGAGTCCCTTTCCACTTGAGAAATACTTGAATAAAAGTAAACAAAGAATTAAATTTCACGAAAATATAGAAATTCATGCTATAAAATGTAAAAAGGGTTTTATAAACACATTATATTATATTGAAGGTGCACAATATCAAGATATGCCTCAATGAAAGGATATTGAGATGTAGTCTCTTACAAATATCGTATAAATGACCTAAGGATTTATCAATGAGGTGAGTAACTATAGAAATAGTATAAACATAGAAAGAGAAGTGGAAATTAAGACATTATTATATGAACAAAGATTCCACACATAATCATGGAATAATATAATCAATGAAGTATGTGTAAAACCCAATGAGTGGAAATTGAGTTTAGAAATTCCCCTACAAAACATTCAGTAGCGTAACGATGTTAATTAAAAACTAAGAAAATGAGTTGATGAGAGAGAAAATTTTATCTCATCACTTTTACATAAAATGTACTGAAATAAGGATATAGAAGAACATATCCCAACATAATAAAATGTAAATTTAAAGACATAACATAAAAGAAGTCCTTGACTAAAAGACGAGGGTGAAAGGTTCCCTTACCTTGAGTCCGACTTATCACGTATGTTCCCTATTATTATTGAATAATAAACATAAGTTAATATCTACTTGATTAAGAATATTTTTCAAGTTTATTATTATCTTTATATCACATATTACCGCATTATAAACATTACACAATTATTTATGTTAATATTTGTCTTTTTGTCGATATTTGGTACATAAGTAAAAAATGAACTAGTTATAATTAAAAATT
Organism: Viscum album; assembly: GCA_963277665.1. Classification (NCBI taxonomy): domain Eukaryota; kingdom Viridiplantae; phylum Streptophyta; class Magnoliopsida; order Santalales; family Viscaceae; genus Viscum; species Viscum album. The sequence continues at coordinate 771,966,645 of OY728131.1, read as the reverse complement.
ATCCATGTGGTCCAAATTCCATTATCTTTAGAATTTTATTAATGATTTAAATATCTTATATATCAAGTATATATTTATTTATAATATTACATAATATTTGGATATAAGAAATGAAAAACACCGTTTATGGAGACGGTAAGCCATAGGTATGCATGGACGCTACTTTCACTTGTTTATCATATTTAATGGAATGAAAACCAAATGATACATAGGTATATTATAATTATAGTATAATGTTATATTTTATATATGTTAAATAAGTTCATTAACAACATACTTTACACGTTCCATGTATGGCATGAACAAGTCATATCACTTTGAGGGGGCAGTAGTCCGCACTTCCTCAAATGAAATTATTGTATTTACCCATTATGGAAACCATAAACGCATGTTATAAATGAAAAATTCAGAAGAATATAGACAATATAAATATAATATAAATCAAAAAAAATACACTTCCATCATAATGGTAACCATGAGAGGTTGTAGGAGAATATTGAACAATTATCATTTCATGAGGCAAGAGTTTACCGTCCAAATAAACAGTATGTTCTATACCCATTAGACGAAGGTGTGTGTAATTTTAGTTTGAATAATTATCATATAAAAATCCTAGTATATTATGGATACTATTGTTTTTATGTAATAAATGAAAAATAACAGAATAGGGAGTGAGGAATTATACTAATTGAAATGAATTTTAGAGAATATGTTGCCTCTTAAAACATGTAAATCTCTTTGATTTGAGCCAAAAGGCTTTCTTGAATTGCTTTATTCCAAGATTAAAGATTCTAAGAGGAATAATGGGATGTTTATATCTTATTTTAGTAGATTTTTGACGATCCTAGTGGCTTAAGAGTTGTGTGTAATGTGTTAGAGGTGGTGTCCTTCTATAAAAGGGAGGAGGGGCTCTTTAAGAAAGTTTGAAAGTATTATTTTATTATAAAATTATTCCCCATTTCAAAAGGTCAAAAACTCTTTAGATTCTAATATAAGATTAATATAACTTGAAATAAAATCATCCAATAATAATAGTATAGGGTTTTTATATTTTTTAATCCTTATCATTTTTATTTAACCCTTTTTTACTCTTACCATTTTATCAATAATTTAACACTTTGAGAATCAAAATAGTTACCAAAACATGAAAAATATCTATTTAAAGGACTTAAAAAATATTTTAATCTTTCTAAGGACTATTTATAGTGGAAAATACTACTTATATAACCCTATATAATTTTTTTTACTAAAAGATATATTTTTATGTTAAATTTTCCATAACTTTAAATTAATTTTTATTAAATGTCATTTTCACTTAAAAGTGGCTCCATGGGGTACCGAAATCATACCAAGGATGCCCATGGTTGAACATGTATCATCCAATGGGGTTAGAACATGTGTTATTGTAATTTAATATTATTATAATATTATTTCTTACCCTTATTTACTAGATTTACCCTTTAACCATGATAAATAAAATATTTACTGAAGTTACTATTCATAATGTCTAAAAATAAAATTTACCTATTTACATAGTTTGGGCCTACAAATAAAAAATATGGAATTTATTTCTCCAAATTAAAAACACATAAGTTGTAGAAATTAATTTAAAATTAATTCTCGTTGTCAAAACTACAAGGCATGTTTTTAAGAAATAATAACTATCAAAAGATTGACATGTGTTTTGGTCTAATTAAAAAGTGAAATTACTTCCAATAACCAAAATTGTATTAAATGGTAAAAAAAATCTAATTACACTTTATAACTAATTAGAAAGATAATCTAGCCATATAAATAAATCAGTTGAATAGATAATTTTTACTTAAAATGCTGTATTTTTCACAATTCATTAAAAAATGAACTTTATCAAAAAAATACCAAAAATTTACCCAAATTAAATTATGATGTCCTTATTCTAAATAATATTTTTATTTTGTCAAATTAAACATAAAAAGTGAAAAAACCATATTTAAAAGGGATTTTCCTTCAAAAGGTGGTAAAACTACCTTTAAAAAATATTAGAGCATTTATGCTTAAAATTTTATTCATTGTCATTTTAAGTCTCTAAAATTTATTGGATAAATGTAAAAACATTTAACAAACATTTTTAATCATAATATGGTTAGTTCTGTTCATTCCCGGAAATACAATGGTTAGGAGTTAACTACCATTAAAAAAAATAATATTATATTATTTTTCGGTACAACTCATCAGTGTTTGCAACGTAAGATTTCAAAGAAACCCATTGTTTCTTGTTGAGTATTCTATTTTACATAGAATCCCCTTTAATTTAAAATTAATATTTAATTCACAAATTTTAATAAATATGAAATGTCATATTCTTTAATTACCTGAGATGTTACAACCTGTATGAGGCAATTATAGTCAATTACACTTCAATTTATCTAATTGACCATACTTAAATCACCTAACTTGTATATAACAATAATATAGAGAAGTATGATTCAATGTTTCTGAACTATAAAAGGATTTAGTTCTATGAAAATATTAACTTCAATTTTTCCCCTACCCGGGCCGCCGCTTCCACTTAGATGCATGATGGTGTTTTCAACTAAAATATTTCACATTACATAAATCTATATCACTATTATATTTTTACCATATTAATATATGATTAAATGAAGAAAATAACCACCTAGGATGGTATATCTATTTTTAATATTGACTTGAACCTCTGATCATCCATTGAGTCAATGGAAACTACGTTTGGTGAATATATTCCAAAGTGATAAAGAAATCCACATATTTGATAACTAAAATATTATACTACTATAGATCAAAAAATAAATTGTTTTCAATACCTATAATGTATTCATATATAATTTATAGTTGAAAATATTCTCAAACCCTTCCGTAGTTATTCCTTCATGTAACAAGGAATATACAACTAATTATCACCACTCACATGAAATTATATATAGAATATATCTATGTAACTTTAGTTTCACATACATTGTGAAAATAAAAAAACCAAAAAAATCGTTTATCATTTTTATCAAATTTATCGATACATTGGGTACCAAATACCCTTAAAGATCATATGATTCTTCCTTTTAGAGACTTGAATCCTATCCACTAGGGGAGGTTGTTGAGGTAATACTTCCTCACAAACAGTATAAATATATTACACCATGTTCCCTATAGAATGATGATCCAAAGGTAAATCTTTTTGAAACATTTTCTAAGAAGCTTACTTATGCTAATTCATAATAGGTATCATTGTTGGAATCAATCTATGATTCATAGGGAATAACCGATTATCTATGTTGTAAGAAAAATATGTGGAAAGAACAAATATATATAATGAATTGGATAATTTTTTCCAATAAATACATATCAACTATTCTTTATAAAAATTTAGTTAGGAACCGTTAAATGTCATGTTTCCATCACAAGTTTCCATTTAAAAAATCAATAATCATATTCTTCACATATAAATATTTTTCTAGAAAAATCATTTTGAATCCCACTTAGAAAATATATCATTTTTAAAAAACACATTTTGAAATTAATTTCAGATTTTTTTTTCTAAAATATATACCACCATGATGAATTTACTATCCATTAATGCCTACATGATTCATTAATATTACCTTTGTCTTTAACCCAGGATAAATGCCAAAATAATTCCAATAAAAATCATTATGGGTTTCACCAACCTATTTGTCTATCAGCACAACCAATTAAATCATATTTAATTATAAATAGGCTACCAATTCCTTTTTATAACAATATTATTATGTATAAAATAACTAAATTCCATTCCTACCACCAAAAAAACCAAACTGAGGCCATTTGTAACATCCTTTCCTGACCTATCTCCCTTCAACCTCACCCATGTTGGGTCAAAATGTTACATAGCCTTATGAGCATCACACTAATCCCCAAAGTATAGAAATAATATCTAAGGGATAAAATAATATTTTTATGGGGTAGTTTTCCCATAATAAAATACACACTCATCTTACTGAGATGCTTTTGAAATTTTAGCATGAGGTATCTGTATATCTAACACACCAAAATAATAATGGATAAAATATGTATAAGAAATACCATATAAATAACATCACATAATGAAGGAAATAAAATTTAAAATATGAAATTATACTAAGAAAAAATCATTATTAGGTGGGAAATGTGTACAACCCAAAATAAAGGCTTATATGGACATAAAATGCATATGCCAAAAATGGAGAAACCAAATAAATCCCCTATGTTCTTAAAATTCCAAGAGAGGGAATAATCACTTATAAGACTCCCCAATTAAATAACACTACCTTCATAATAATGGTATATCAATAGTGAATAATGATTCTATTTCTTTTTCATGGTCTTTCATACAAAATCTATATATCCACCAAGATAGGAATCTTGGGCTGAGTAACACGATTTGGTAGGATAACCCCTATAAAATCCAATTAATCCCATAAATATGAGAATAACGTTATATTTAAATATATTTTATAAAAATACTACTTTATCGTGATAATTTATAAAACCAAATATAATAATTTCACATTTCAACAATAGAAAATATTTTAAAGAAACCCTTATGAAACACCTCACAAATATACAAGTAGAAAAGAAGATTTGCACTTGGGATTTTCATTCCAATTTCGAGATAAATAACATGAAAAATGTTAAAAAAAATTAAAACACATGAGTCTCTCTTTTAACCTAATTATTTTCTGAAACTCTAAGATCTATAAATCACAAACATGGTCTATTTTATTTGTTCAAATATATTATTCTCCCCTTTTATGTTTTGTTGACTTTATCTAGCCTCATTCATCTATATTCACTATTATTCTATTACTATTGGGTGGATTCTTCCCACTTGAGTTATGTTTTACTTGTCTTGTTTGAGGTCCATCATTTTAAACCTTTGATATCTATTTTTATCCACACTATTCTTTAATTACTTCCAATATAAAGATAGTTTATCACCACATTAACTTTATTGGTTGCAAATATTTTTCCAGAATCTCAATATTTTATGATTTTTTATAATATTAATTAATTAATCACTAGCTATAAATTTTATTCAATCATTTATTTTTTTTATATTTACATCTTTTTTAGTTATAAATTTTCATGGTTATAATTTTTTTTGGATCATAATTTTTTTTATTATAAATATTTTTGTCTATAAAGTCTTGTATGAATTTTTTGGTCATAATTTATTATATATGTAATTGTAAAGACCCAGAAATTCCATGTAATTTTTTTAAATTATTTGGGATTATTAAGAGTCTGTGAAAATTGACGGTGCATGATTCTGAGGCCCGGTGTTTGTGGAATGAATTTCGGAACATTTTTTATGTACGTTTGGTAAACACACAGGCGAAATATTCTATGTTTTGAACCCTGCTATGAATTTAAATCTGAAAGCACCATTGAATCTACTGCAGTTAGATTCACTTTAGGTAAGTTTCACTTCGACCGTAGTTTTTCGGGGGAAAAAGATAGTTTTTGGACTTTTTAAAGAATAATAAAATAACATGTAATGGTAATTTTCTTTTTTTTTCTATAATGAATTAGTGGAGGTAACATGACATGTGACTTGTCGAGACATTTAATGTATTGAATAATCAACTACATAACTCCACTATTGTGAATTAAAAGAGGTTCATTAATTCATTTAATAAACCCCATTAATTCCTCAGTGCGTTACTCACATTTCCCCCTCCTCTTTAAATGGATCTCTGAGTGGGGTTTTGGCGCATCTTCTTTATGCTAGGATACACAGAAAAAGTTCTGTTACAACATCCACCGAAAAAAGATTAAATCTCAGGCGACAATGATCCGGGATCGATGAACGCTGACGACTCCATCAAACGTGGATTCTCCTCCTACCACAACCACGACACCTCCAATGGATCTCGAGTTAGGGGGTTTCTGTTTGGATTTGGATTAAAATTATTTAAATGAGTTTATTTTATCTTTAATGTTAGATAAATATTCTCCCACTTATTATCATGTTAACACGGAGGGTGAAGGTTGAATGAACAAGGTCCAGACCCTCCACTGTTTCATTCATGTTGCATTCATTAGGGACATATTTCCTCAATTTTGACAGAAACGTGAGATAGTGGGTCACGCTATGACGACGACAGTCTAGGAGACTCGTAGGCATGGAAGGAACCAATAATGGACCACAAGATAATGTCCAGTGGCCCACAGAAAGAACCTACGATGCACCATGTTAGCGGTGGCCAGCAGTGGCTGGAGGAGGCCCGTGGAAATCGGTCGTGGGCAGTGGGAAGGCGGTGTGACGTCGCACGCTACTTTGGCTTGAAGTGGCCGAGCCGAGCTGGTGGCTCAAGGGAAGGGTGTTGCCTGTGGAAGCAGTAGCGGGAAGCGGTCCACGAAAGGAGGGGGCAGCGCGACCCCACCCCACGTCGATTGGAGACCAGTTGCCCCCCCCCCCCGAACGACTGTTGCATGCGGTGGGGTAAGTGCCCCACTGGCCGGATGAAACGACCCCGCATCCGCAGGCCAGCTAGAGAAAGTTGTCTACCCTTAGGAAGAAGGGGATGGACGAGGGCCGACCTAATGAGCTGGACCCTCCCAGTGGGCTGGGTTGGACCTATAGCCCAACATGCCAGTATGGGTGGGCCAAGTCCCACCTGGCGGGTGGGGCCAACCGTGGTCCGGGACCATGAACCAGATGGCCCGATCCCAATGGGTAGTACCTAGTGATCTGGGCGAAACCTTAATGGGCCAGACTCGATCGGGGTTAGGTAATCCTCATGCCTTGTTACGTCAGGCTGACATAACCGAGTCAGACCAGGCCCAGACCCAATCGAACCCTGAATAAAGAAACGCTTGTAACTGACGAACATAGTATTCATTTGACACACCCTTAGTGGCATTATAACCCCTTTTTCAAAGAGGTCTCTTTGGGATATTTTGGTGGGTCTAACTAAGCTAGGCCCAACCGAGGTGTGATTACCCCCGTTTCACTAAAAGGGGTGTAACTAACAGACCGGGCGTCTGATCGACACACCCTATCTGGCATTTGGACACTTTTGACAAGGCGTTCCTTTAGAGATACTCTAAGTGAGTTTTTATGGAGTTTGACATGTGACCTGGGTTGGATCAAAATTGAATCCAACTGAGGACATTTTACAAAAGTGCCCATATCTCACAGATCGGGCATCTGATCGACGCGTCGTCTGTCACATAGGGACCCCTATAGCTGGGAGATACCTTAGGTATGTTTTTTCAGGACTTCTATATGGTTGAAATATGACTGATGGATGGAGTTTCAGATTCTTCTATAGATCAAGCATGCTTCGTGTGGGAATCTAGTGGCTAGCTGTGACATGAATAAGAAGAGAAACCAATACGAGTTAGCATCAGAAACTCTAGAGTGGGATGATCTAGATGTATAAATAATCATCCCTATCTCTATACTACTGACCAATATGGGTCAGCACCAGCAACCAATATGGGTCAACATCAGTGAAAAATATGGGTCCGCACCATTGACTAATATGGGTCATGATTAGAGTCCAAAACTGGTCAGTACCAGTGACCAATATGGTTCAAAATCTAGCGACCATTATGGGTAAGCATACAATGACCTATACGGGTCAACAGTGGAGTTAGTTTAAATAGGATGATCTAGCTTTATGACTAATCATCCCTATCCTAGTAACCATGATGTTATATTGTTAGAGTGAGTTTTCTCTTTTTCTTTGTGATACATGATTTAGATCATGCTTGTGACATTACCTTTGTGGTGTTTCTTCTTTTGTTTTTCTTTATAGAGTAATGATAGACCTTCAGGGGTCTTGTGGCCCCCTACTGAGTTTTTATACCCACCATTGGACGGGATCTGCCCGCACGTGCGTGTCTGGTTCATAGTACTAATTCTCCACCGTAGACTTTGGAGGTACATGACTTAGTGGAGCTTTGTGCGACAGGACCTGTCGAGATCCTCTAATTAGACTTCAGACATATAGAAACTACCCTCCAGGTAGAGCTCTAAGGAATATGCGACATCTGTTTACTTTATTTTCAGTTTTTAGGGCTTGTATTCTGGCCCACTGTTTTTGGTTTGCAGTTGTACTTACGGTTGAACATTAATCTCGTGGTTATACCTCAATTTTGTTGGTTGTTTCCTTAATTTTCCACTTTTGAGTGTGTACAGATCTCTATGTCAATTCCTTCCCTGTTCAGAAAATCCATTAGGTGCTAGTCACTAATCCCTGGACTATTGAAGGTGGTCATGGGGTAGTCACATCTGAGTCCTGTGGGACGGTTCATGAAAAATTTGTATCAAAGGGTGGTCGGTTATACCAGAAGAACTATGAGTATACATTTAATGAGGCACTGGTGTATAGTGTCTTGAGTTCTGTTTTCAATACAGGGAGTCTAGTGTTGGTGCGGCAGCTGACGTTTCCATACACTAGGAACCTAAATTCTGTTTTCTGACTTGGTACATGAAAACACCGGTTACTAGTGTTTTGAAAAGATTTCTTGATCTTTCTTGAGTCATCTCACTAGGTATAACTTATTTACCATGACACATCTGTTTCTTATAGGATGCCTCCATGAAGATAGCCATCCATTATTCCAGATATAGATTGTTAAAGAGGCCCACCAAGCGACGAGGCGTCGGTATAGGGACCACTCATAGTGTTCGAACCTTCAGGTGGTGTACCAGTAGCACCACCACCCGTTGATTAAAAGATGCTACAAGTGGATCATGCACGCCGACTGAACACATTTCCTGAGTTACAGAGACAGAGGCCTCTAAGGTTTCAAGGCAAGACGAACCCCCATGCAACAAAGGACTTGCTTGAGGCGGGTTTACAGATCATTTACTTAGTATAGAAACCTACCGAATATATGGAAATCTTGACCACTAGCCTTTTTCAGGGCTCAAAAGGACAATGGTGGAGCTCGATGCTTCAGGTTCCTGAGGAGACAACCCTCACCTAGCCATATTTTGAGAGACTATTCAGGGTGGAGTTTGTGCCATCTACACTATGCCAAATATAAATTCTTATTATTAAGAAACTTTAAGGAGAAGTGGGAAACCATAGTTCAGAAACCATTGATACCACTACGTACTGAAATAACTCACAAATTGATTAAAAACAAGACTAAGATTATTAGAATCAGACACTCTATATAATTCCCAATGAAGAGTACTAACCTGGATGTCTGAATCCTTGATGATAAGCTCTTCAAGGTGGGTAGCCATTCTATCCATTGTCTTTATGAATTTCTCAGAGTTGATTTTTCTGAGGTTGAAACCTCGAGCTAGGATTCGTTCTTGTTTGTCTTAATATGCATCTTTCTCCTCCTTGGCATCAACTTTCAATCTTCTTTCATATATTCTATCGATCTCCTCTTTTGAAGCATTGACCCGAACATCTTTTTCAAACATTTCTTCCTTGGAATGGAGGATGAATTTCAAACACTCCCCTTCTTCCTTGGAATGGAGGATGCATTTCAAACACTCCCCAACGACACTATGCTCTATGTGCATTCAGGAGCTACTGCATCTATAGTAGGGAAACCAGTCTGTTGATTAGTACTCGGTGATATTTACTGACCTTTCCCAATACTACACTAACATGGTATGAGACACTTACTTCAGGGCCCAGACCTTTGATCAGGGGATCCGATGAAAGATCAGAGATGCGACCGTTTCTCTTAGCATCCCGATGTAGGCTGGGGTGCTAGAGAGAGCATTGATGATGGAAATATTCCTTGTCTATAAGGCATAGATAGTGAAGGAAACTACTATACGATAGGTAGAAGAGTCATATATAGCTAGCACTAGACATATGACGTAAGAGTCCAAGTGGGATAGACCTTATGGAGGGCGACCACAGGACACAGGGTCAGAGGTAGGAGGCATGAGAGGCCGAGGGAGCCACCAGTGAGGCATGATATGTTTTTCCTATATGGGATAGGGTAACAAAACTTGTTACTATCCAAATCCCCACACAAATGATTGAAAAATGGTGGAGGGGCCACTGAGGCAGCGGTAGTGGAAGGACCTTTAGTGTTTGATGAGGCAGGGGAGCAGGACGTGCAGCGGGAGGTGGTCAGGGTCACCGGGTATTACCACCACCACCCCCAGGCAGTCTACCACAAGCTCAGGGAGAAGGTGGATGGGGACATGGCCAACTACATGCAGTAGAGGCTCACTATCCTGAAATCCTTGAGATGATACAAGGTATGATCTGTATCTTCTCTACTTTAGAAGCAATTATTATCAACATTGTTTATAGAAATTCTTTCCTTTCTTAGGACTTAGTTTGAGACTATGAGATTCTGACTGAGCATTTAGATTGACCTTTGTGTTTGGATACTCTTATAAGAGGAGATTCAGTGTTCACACACTGATGCTAACAATTTGAACTTACTATTAGAGAGAGTTTCATATTAGATCTTCTATTAATAGAATTTAAGCTGTATGATGTCATTATATGTATAGAATCTCTCTCATAAGTTCACTCATAGATTGAATACTTGAGATGTACAGTGCGATGTACATGCAGAGAAGGAGTCCAGTTTTACTTTGTTGGTGATAAGGAAAATAGAGCCGCATGAGATGGACTTGTTCTTAGGAGGGTGCATCTGATTATATATCAGCTGGATTGAATGACCTTTGACATGGTAGATGAGGCGATTCCATAGTTTTCAGTGGTGGTGGACCAGTATGATGACGTCTTTCCAGAAGATGTTCCAAGACTACCTCCTCACAGAGATGTATAATTCCACATTTACTTGTACCCTGGAACAACACTGATATCTACACCATAATATCAGATAGACCCTGCGGAGCTCGGGGAGCTGAGGGTACAGTTAGGGGAATTATAGAGAAAGGGATTCGTAAGGACCATGTTTTCTCCATGGGTGTCCCTGGTGTTGTTTTACATGAAAGAAGATGAAAATTTGAGGTTATGTGTGGACTTATGGTGGCTAAAACAGGTGACAGTGAAGAACAAGTATCCTTTTCCGAGGATTGATGATATATTTTCTTAGTTAAAAGAATGGAATTGGTTTCGAATATAGACATCAGATTAGGCTATCATTTGCTCAGGGTACGGGATGAGGACGTACTGAAGACAACCTTAAGATGTCAGTATGACCATTAAGAGTTCTTGGTGATGCCTTTCGGTGTGACCAATGCTCTAATAGTGTTCATGGGGCTCATGAATATGATATTTAATCCATACCTCAATCACTTTGTGGTGGTCTTCATCAACAACATCTTAGTGTACTCAGCGTCTGAGGAAGAGCATGCTGTACACTTGAGGATAGTTCTGGACACACTCTGGGAGCACCAGTTATATGGGAAGCTCTAAAATTTTGAGTTCTGGAGACATAATCTCTACTTCTTGGGACACAACATCTCATAGGATAGAGTTGCGGTGGATCCAGTGAAGACTGATGAATTACTTTCTTGGGATCCACCCAGGAGTGTTACTAAGGTGCAGAGCTTCCTTGTATTAGAAGGCTACTATCATAGGTTCGTACCTAATTTCTCCAGATTAGTAGCACATGTGACTACCTTGATGAAGAAGAGGAAACCCTAATTGTGGTTAGAGACATGCCAGTTGTGCTTTCAACAGTTGCAGTTGATCTAGACCAGCACTTCCATCCTGAGGTTGCTGGAGGAGGGCACTAACTACGTGGTTTACTGTGATGTATCGAGGACCAGACTCGGTTTCATCCTAATGCAAGATAATGCAGTGATTGCTTATGGATCATGACATATGAGGCCTCATGATAAGAATTATGTGACTCATGACTTGGAGTTGGAAGTAGTATTCCTTACACAGAAGATGTAGTGACACTACTTTAGGGGTGAGTGGTTCATTATTTAGCCAGACCACACGTGTCTCAGATATATCTTCACACAGAAAGATATGAATCTGAGACTGTGACATTGGATAAAGTTCCTCAAGGACTATGAATTTGAGATAGTTTATACTCTTAGGAAGGGGAATGTAGTGGCAGATTCACTTAGCAGAGATATACTTTATAGCAACTGAATGAGGCTTTAGAGTAGTTATCCTCGCTTCAGATATCCTATGTGAATAGAGATGATATAGTCTACCTTTAGTCGATAGTAGTTTCCCTTTCACTCCTTCAGTGAGTCAGGGAGGCGCAACACATAGACCGTAGCTGTGAGAATACACGTGCTCAGATATCCTCAAACCATGCACACGATGAATATTTTGAATGTGGGGAGTAAACTTTCCTTTTTAGAGGAAGTACAGTTGTACTAGTGGAACTACGAGAGGAGGTGATGAGGGAGTTCCACACATCCCCCTTGGCAGTACATCCAGGCGTGATTGAATATATATTAGGACCTCCGGCATTAGTACTAGTGTCCTGGGATGAAGAAAGCTATGGAAGAGTTTGTTTCTATATGCCTCACTTTCCAGCAAGTGAAGGCCGAGCACCAGACACCAGTAGGCTTGACCCAACCCCTCGGGATACTATAGCAGAAGTGGGAAGGGATATCGATGGAATTCATAACAGGGTTACCATGTATGTACAGAGGGAACAATACCATTGGGGTGATCATTGACCAACTCACTAAGTCATCCCACGTCATTGCTATTCAAGAGAAGGGTTAGGTAGAGAGCTTGCGACGTCTCTACGTTCAGGATATCGTGTGACTTCATGGGCTGAATTCGAAGATTGTATCAGACCATGAAGCACAATTCACATCCCGGTTGTGGAAGGGATTTCTGGAGGCTTTCAAGACTCAGATTCACTTGAGAACAACCTTTTACCCATAGACAGATGGTCAGACTAAGCAGACAATCCAGACCATGGAGGACATGCTTCATGCATGTGTCCTATATTTTGGTTGTAGTTGGGAGGACCACATAGCCTTGGTAGAGTTCATGTACAACAATAGATATCACTCCACTGTTGGTATGGACCCATTTGAGGTATTTTATGGACGACCATGCAGATCACCCTTGTGATGGATGGATTTTGGAGAGCCATCACTCGTCAGCCTAGAGATGGTACATGCTACCATTGAGAATCTGCAGGTCATCTGAGAGTAGATGAAGAATGCACAGAGCTGATAGAAGTCCTATCCTAATAGATGATGGAGACCACTAAAGTTCAAGTAGGGAGAGCATGTATTATTGTGAGTCTCCCCTCGGCGAAGACTACAATGATTTGGCGGAGGCGAAAAACTCTCACCGAGGTTTATCGAACCATTCCTATTACTTAGGAGGATTGGCAAGGTGGTGTACTGCTTGGAACTTCCACCATAGATGGAGAGGGTGCATGATGTCTTCCATGTATCTTAACCAAGGAGATACATGAAGGACCCATCTTATTCCATCGACCATGGCGATCTGGAGATTGATGATGTGGAGACTTTTGCAGAGTACACGATGGAGATATAGAATCAAGAGGAGAAGATCCTTTGTGGGTGGTCGATACATCTGGTGTGTGTACTGTGGAAGAACAAGAAATATCATGGAGAGAACATGGGAGTGAGAGGCTCACATGCGTGCCCAGTACCCCTCTTTGTTTTTGGAGCCTTGTTTGGCTTTCAGGGAAATAAATTCTTCTGGTGGGGAGAATGTAAAGACCCAAAAATTCTATCTAATTTTTTTAAAATTATTTGGGTTTTTTACGAGTCTAAAAAAATTGACGGCACATTATATTGAGGCCTGGTGTGCCTAGAATGAATTTCTTAACTTTTTTTAGGTTCATTCAGTAAACGTGCGAGCAGAATTTTCTATCTTTTAAAACCGAGCTCTGAATGGAAATACGATATTACCATTGAATCTATAACACCAGGATTTTATTAAGGGAAGATTCAATTTGACTTCATATGCTCAGGAGAAGAAGATAGCTTTTGTAATTTTTAAAGAATAATAAAATAACATGAAATTGTTATTTTATATTCCTTTTCTCTAAAGGATGAGTGGTGGTGGCGGGATCAGTGAAATTTCAAGACACTTAATGTCTTGACTCATCAAATGAGTAACTCCGCCATTGTGAATTAAAATAGCTTCATAAATTCATTTAATTGACCTCATTAATTTCTCAACGTGTTACTCACATTTCACCCCTACAATTTAAATGGATCTCGGGATGGGGTTTTTGCACGAATTCTTCAAGAAAGGAAACTATGACAGAGTTCTGTGAAAACATCCATTGAAGGAGGACAAAAGCTCGAGCGGCAATGATCCAGGATCTATGAACATCAAAAAATCCATCCAATGTGGATGGTCCTCCAGCCACAACCGTGACACCACCAACAGATCATGTGGTAGGGGGTTTATGTTTGGTTTTGGTTTTACATTTTTGAAATGAGTTTATTTAATCTTTAATGTTATATAAATGTTATCCTTCTTGTTATCATGTTAACACGGAGGGTGTAGGCAAAACGAACAAGGCTCGAACCCTCCACCACTTTATTCATGTTGCGTTATTTAGGGAAAGATTTCATAAATTTTGACAGAAATGAAAGAAAGAGGGTCACGCTATGATGACGAAAATTTGGGAGACTCATAGGCACATATGAAACTAAGAATGGACCACCAGACCACATCCGGTGTCTTGTAGAAAGAACAACCAGTGCGCCATTCAGGCAGTGGCTGATGGTGGCTGGAGGAGGCTCACGACAACTGGCTACGGGCGGTGGGAAGGCGACGTGCTATCACGTGCCATGCTGGCCAGAGGAGGCCGACCTGAGCTGATTTAATGGGAGAACGACAACGCCCGGAGGCGCCATCGGCGGCCAATGGGCTGCGACCGGAAGGGGTGGCGCAACCCCGCACCACACCATATCGGCTGGAGACCAGTCCCCCCTGGATGATTGTTGCATGAGGTGGGGCAACACCCCATCAGACATATAAAATGGCCCATCATCTATGGAGAAAGACAGAGACAACAGTTTTCCTTCAGGTGGATCGGGCCATACACGGGCTGGTGGAACATGCCGGACCCGCCCAGCGGGCTAGCGCGGGTGGGCCGAGCTCCATCTGGTGGGATGGGCCGACCTCGGGCTGGGCCAGCGAACCAGTCAGGTCAACCTCGACTGGCCGAACCTAGTGAACCGGGCCGACCATTAATAGGCCGAACCCGGGCGGGGTCTGGTAGACCTCAAGACTCGTTGCATCGGGCTGGCTTGACTGAGTCGGACCAGGCCTAGACCCAAACGACCCCCAAATAAAGAAATACCCATAACTGAAAAACCAGGTGTCTCTTTGACCCACCGTTAGGGGTGTTGCGACCCCTTTTGGGAATCGATCCCTTTGGCATATTATGGTGGTCCCGAACGAGCTGAACTTAACCAAGGTGTGATCACCCCCATTTCACTGAATGAGGTGTAACTAATAGACCAGACATCCGATCGATGCGCTGTCTGTGGAATAGGGGACCCTGTGACAAGGTGGTCCTTTGGAAATAATCTAAGTGAGTTTTAAAAAAGTTTGATGTGTGACATGGGTTGGAGCTGACTTGAATCCAACTAGGCCCTTTTTACAAAAGTGCCCATATCTCACAGATCGGGCATCCGATCCACGCACCGTCTGTCACTTAGGGACCCCTATGGAAGGGAAGTCTCTTGGGTTTGTTTTTGAGGACATTTTACTTGTTTGAATATGAATGATGGATTAAGGATCATAGTATTCCAAATATCAGGCATGCTTCATATGGGAATCGAGTGGCTGGATATGACATGAAGAAGAAGAGCGACCAATACAAGTCAGCATCAGAAAATCCAAAGTGGGATGATCTAGATATATGACTTATCATCCATACCTGCGTAACATCGACCAATATGTGTTAGCACCAGGGACCAATACGGGTCAGCAATAGTGACTAATATGGGTTAACACTAGTGACCAATATGGGTTAGCACTGACGACCGATACAGGTAAACACTGGAGACTTATACGGGTCAGTACCAGCGACCGATACGGGTCAGAACCAGCAAACAATAATGTTCAGCATCTAGTGACCAATACGGGTCAACATACAATGACCTATACGGGTTAGTAGTGGAGTTACTACATATAGGATGATCTAGATTTACAACTAGTCATCCCTATCCCAGAAACCTTGAAGTTAAACCATTTGAGTGAGCTACCTCTTTTGCTTTGTGCTTCATGTTTTAGATCATTCTTGTCACATTACCTTTGTTTTATTTCTAGTGATGTTTTCATTTCCATATTACTGAGAGACCTTTGGGGGTCTTAGGGTCCCCTACTGAGTTATTATACTCACCCATGCATGGGATCCGACCGCACGTGTGTGTCTGGTGTAGACTACTGATGCTTCGAGGAAGAATATGGAGGTGTAGGATTTGGTGGAGTTTGGTGTGATGGGAGAAGTCGAGATCCTCTCTTTTGACTTTAGACTTACAGCCACTACTCTCAAGGTATATATCCAGGGCAGATGCGACAACTGTTTACTTTCTTTTCAGTTTCTAGGGCTTGTATTTCGACCCACTATTTTCTGTTTACAGCTATACTTGTGGTTGTACTTTACTCTTGTTGTTATACCATACTTTTGTTTGTTGTTTAATTCAGTTTCCCTTTTTGATTGTGTACATATCTCTATGGTAATGCCTTCCTGGTTCTAGAAAATCCTTCATGTGCTAGTCACCAACCCCTGGCCTATGGAAGGCGAGCTTGGGGTCGTCACGTATGGCCCTGTGGGATGGGTCATGATAGTAATTGTTTGTGTTTATTAATTATTGTTTTAATTTGTTTATGGTTAAATTTTTTTATGGGTATTAATTATTTATTAGTTATAAATAGTTATCTGTTGTAAATTGTTTGATATAATTTATTTACGGTAACAAATTATATCTAATTTTTTTGGTTATAATTTAAGTTACAAATTTGTTAGTTATAAATTTTCTGTGAGTTAACTTTTTATTTATCTAATTTTTCAATATCTTTATTTTAAAAACTATATATGTTTATATTTTTGTTATATTATTATATATAATTTTAATATATATCTTTTAAATTTATATAAATTTATATATTTTCAAGATTATATGTGTTAAATTTATCAGTTTATAATTGAATATAAATTTTTATCTATTTAAATATATTTTGTTATTATATTATTATTTTACGTAATTAATGGATCATAAATAGATAAATTTTTATCTATTTAAATATATTTTGTTATTATATTATTATTTTAAAATTCAAATGATCCAAAGAGGCTATGATGGAATATTAATGGGAGAATCTTTGATGAAAACCTATGTTACTCTGTTAATTCACCATAATGGAAGAGAATTGATAAATTGTTTAATAATTTTTTCAATAAAGTAGGATATCATAAAATAAATCTATGCATTGATGGAGTAAATCCACATCAGAGCCTTAATATCCAACATAGTTCATGGTCTATTATATTTATAGTTTATAACTTATCCCAATAAATATGTTTGATGATAAAATATGTTTTGATAATCTTGATGGTTTATAAATAAATATAGTTTGGAAATGATATTTATGTTTATCTATCCCCATTTATTTATGATTTGGAATTTCTATGGGTGGTCGGTATTATAGTTTTTGATACATAAAATAAAGATTATTTTCTATTTCATACTATGGTAATGTTCACTATAAATGACTTGCATCATATGGAAACTTATTTGTATATAGTTTTGAGGGACATGTATTAAATCCAATTTGTCAAGAAGGGACTTCATATCATTTATTTTAGAATGAGAGAAATATAATGTAAAAAAACATTAATGATTTTTAAGAATCGATCATCTTTATTAAAGCTTAAAAAATAAATTTAATTGTTTATAAGATTATGATTTTCCTCTAACAAATTTTTCAACTGAAGAATATTATGATAAGGTGAAATATATAGAAGTGACATTTAAAAATACAGAAAGTTATAGTCACAAATAATAATTTGAAAAAATGACCCATCTAATTTAATCTACCTTATTTAATATTTCTAGAGGTAAAACATTAAATTGAGGGCATGCATATTTAGAAAAATATTTTTGATAGTTTGATAAAAATATTATTAAACATAAAAGGAAATAAAAACGATGCATTGCATGAAATATTTGACTTAATATGTGTTAGAATACATTTATAGTTGGGGTTTGGCTTAGTGGTAAGCACCCCTTAATCCTACATGAAAAATGGGGGTTCAAAACCCATTGGGCGCAACATACTATAACAGTACTGTAGTTACTATAATAGAGATGACACTATAGAAACAACAGGCACTATAGCGGCGATAGGTCACTATAGCGGTGGTAGGGGAACTGTAGAAGCGGTGGGTATTGTGTGATACTGTTGCAAGTGGTACTATAGTAGTACTATTCACAAATTGGGTCTTGGGCCAAAAATTTGGGCCTACGGGTCATGTAATGGGATAAATGCCCACTAGGCCTCCGGGCTATATAATGGGTCTCTCTCTATCTAGTTAAAAGTGGTATTTGATTTGATATAATAATAAAAATGAGACTTCAGCCACAAACATTAAAAAAATGTATTAGAATACTTTTGGAGTTATCATCGACTAGGAATAAAAAAATAATATATTTACAACCATATTTTCACATGTTAAGGAATAATGAAAAGTTGATTTATTATTAATTCTTTAATGGTTTAAAGTACCCAGTGGGTATTCTTAAATTGTGAAAAATTTCATTTCATTGAAGTATTTGAAGTAAATAGCCACTAAATCTCATCGATTTCATGTATTTAGGAAATAATTACTATCGATTGCACTAAATGGAATATTTCAATTCTTATAAGTAAGTGTGTAATCATGTAGTGGTACATTTTTTATTTCATTTGTAGAAAATTCATGGATCTAAATTTGTTAGATATGTTAGTGAATAAATATACTCTTATAATATTTTAATAATAAATGTATTTTCCACATTTATTTATGATACAATGGTTCACTTAATGATTAATTTAGTTTGGGAGATAAAGATATGTGGGATTTTATATTAATGATAGATGAATCTTTTTGAATGATATTTGAGAATTATGAGATGATATGTTAAAAAAATATTTCAAAAGAGGCCTATAGTGTTTAAAAATATATATTGGAAGAGGTGATTAAGTTCTTTATTGATTATTTGTATGAAGTATAGCATGTTTGTCTCCCTATATCTATGTATTTGGTAATTGATATTGAAGATATGGGGATCCCTGGATTAAAAGTAAATTTGAAATGATGAAGTGATTATAAAAATTTCTTTATTTTGAAAACAATAGATGAGGATAAACCATACATATCTTCTGATATATTTCAATTGATGGTATTCTATCGAACAAGAATGGTAATTTTTTAATGAATGAATATAAAAATACATTTATTACATTATTTAAGAAGAATGTTAACATTAATTCATCAACATTAGAAAAATTGAAATGGGTATAAGAGAGACCATGTCTTAATGTGGTCATAAGGTTTGGTTTGGATATTAATGGTCACACATGTTATATAAAAAATATGGACAATAAGAGTACCCAAGAAAATAGTGAATTAATGGTCATTGGTAAAGAAATTATTTTTTCAAGTGAAAAAAATAAATAACCAATTTCTATATCAATTGTATATTTTGGAGTTATTGAAGGCATACGAGAAATTTATTATAATAAATTTCAAGTATTGGTGTTAAAGTGTTGTTGGGTCAATAGTAATAGTGGTATAATGCATGATGATTATGGATTTATATAAATTTATTTGAAGGATTTGTTTTAAAATAGGAAACATTTATAATAGCAATGCATGAAAAGTAGATATTTTAGGTTATTGATCCATCAAATGATTAGTGTTCTATCAATATTTAAGTGCAAAAAATTCCTTTGGTTGATGAGGATATTGATGATGTTGTGGAATTATATGATATTTAATCATATATTACAAAATTACCTCAAGTTAAAAATGAATGTGATGTAGACATAGTCCATGCTATATGAAATTATCACATAGAAGGGATATGTGGGAACACTATTTCTCTCCTAATTATTCAGGTAAATAAAAATTTTCTATTTTTTGTTACATTTAAACATGAAAAATCATTATTTGTTAACTTGGATATTTAAATCTATAATTGTGGAAATTTATACCATTTCAGAAATAATTTTTTTATTTATCAGTTTTTGGTACACTTTTGTTTTGAAGAAACATGATACCATTATTTTTTTAAAGTATATGCCTATAATGGAATTAATTATTTAACTTATATATTTGAATTTATAAATTATGAACATTTCTACCAATAACCCTATAACCTTGTGGTACAAGCTCCTACATTACATCTAAGATAAATAAGGTTTAAAACCAGATGGGAGTGGATTTTTGAGTTATTATAGCATCTACTGTAGCAGCAGAAAAATTCAAACGAAATGGGACTATGATCCACAAATATGGGACATCGATAAGTAGGGACTTATTAAATCTCTAATCCATTAGGACATAGGGCCTCAAAATAATTCAAAGAGGAATGTGTCATAGAGTGACTAGCAGATCGATGTAGCATATTATTTAGACAGTGCATCTTTCATCCACCCATAGGTTGGTAGATATAAAGGGAAATAGGTGAATTAGAACAAATCAATAGGCCCTAAAAAAGAGGGTTTCTCTTCCACGATGATGAAAATGGTAGAAATTTATGAAGAGTCTTTGAATATGAGATGATAAATCAAATGAATGGTGAAGACAAGACAAGTGAGGTGTCACATCTTTGCAAGTAGTTCAACATGGAGGCATGCAGGTGTTGTTAATTGGAAAACATGAAAGTGTGTTAGGTAGAATAAAACCTATCATTTATAACTCTACCTATATATAGGTTTAAGAAGAATTCTCTACCATTACTTCATGATGGGGAACTTAAATGAAATGGTTTTTGGTAAGGGGTGTTGTAGTGAGAAGACTAAGATCATAATCTGAGCTTTGGATTCTCATCATGGGTATTTGAGTCAAATACATTGGCTTTTAAGCCATAGGAACTTCAAGCCAATGATCCTTTGGGTCATGTACGGTTTACCTATAAATCTAGCTGAAAAGAGGGAATTATTTCATTAATATAATATGGGAATTAATACCAAGTTGTTATTAATAATAATAAATAAATGTCAATAATTTATCAATTTATTGTATTCCTTACCTTACATTACTCATTTTTGTGGATGAAAAATCATTAAATTATTATTTTTATATGAATATTTATTTCAATTAATTATTTTAAAATATTTAATTTCTCTGAGAAATATTATTTAACATGAAGATATATATATATATTTTTTTTTAAAAATTATGGTTTTCTTACTTTTAATAATAATTCAATTCTAATCAAATATAGGGACATATAATTTTATTATATTATATATTTAAATTAATAACATATAGGCATATGAAAATTTACCCTGGTATGTGTATATATATTTTTATTTTAATATATCTCTAATAACTAAATTATTTAATGAAATTTAATTATTATTTTTCAATTTTTTTGAAGCACTATTGGAAAGCCTTCTATAGAAGAGTCATATTATTATTCTTAAATCAAGATTTTACCAAGAGTTTATTGATGAGAGATTTCATGTTTACTAAAACTTTTACTTGCTATTGGGGAGAATAGGTTGGGAATTCATCTTAATGATTGTAATAACTGAGGTGTTTGTAATGAAAATATATTAAGTACTTATATAGACATACTGATTCATTGTAATATTAACATTTTATATCATGATTATAGGCACACCAGTCAAACAATAAAACATAAACTCTGGAAGTTTGTAGTGATAAAATATATTAACTGATATTTTTGTTTATTCAAATATTTTAAATTTCATATGAAAATATTTAATCTATTTAATTAAAAAAGAAATTTGACATCCGGGATATAAAAAAATTAATATGAATACTAATATTTTTTATAAATTTAATGGAGTGATTATATATAAAAATATAATTCATTTTATAATTTTAGGGAAAATAGAATGAAAATTCATGCCTTAAATATGGGCTATTAGATACAAATCCATGGGAAAAGTTTTTCAACATCCACAAGGACAAATCATTTTTGGTATTATAATTGTTGTGTATAAAATCCATTTATGAAATTATTTTTTAATGAAATGGTAAAATTTTCATTTATTCTTATGTACCATGCCTCTAGAAGATCTCACTATGATATCCAGTCACAAAATGTATACCCTTATACTTTATCAAGTAGAGGGTATCATTTAATAGAGAAGAAAATGACTATCAAATAGTTTGATGAATGAATATATAAGACTATAAGTATCTTGGAATATTTTCAATTAAACCCTCCATCTCTCCCCACATTCCACAAAAAATAGGAAAGGTAGCAGATGATAAAAAGGATAAGTTTCTTATAGATCCATAAAAATGTAGTTGATAAGGTTTTAAGAAATTAATTTTTATTTTTAATAAATATTATTTTTTTATAAATTCATTAAACTAATATAGAATTAAAATATAGCATTTCGGGATCCCTTTTATCATAATGAGACACAAGGTACCTTTATCCCTAAGAGTATGATGAACATTTTTCTTACCACTTTAGGAAATCTAGAACACTCAGGCTACATAAGAGGTTATAATAAAGAGGTAAATATTAAAATATTTTTTACATATTAGAATGACATAGGGGGAGGTAGAATATTTGGGAAAAATATATTCATTGAATGCTGATCTATGAAATTTGAATCATTCAATAAATTATTGAATTAAATAATATGTACATGCTCTTCTTATATAATTTTGGAGGCAAAAATAGCTTGTTCAACCTACTAAATGAGATCCTCCACCTTTTATTTCAGACATGAATAGGTATTGTGAGTTGTATACTATGGATCCCAATTTACATATTATGGTATATGGATTCATAAATACTTTGGGGGATTATGTATATTATAATATTATACATCTGGGCCAGGTAAGAGTAGCGGTACATGATATTATTTATCCAACCACTCTAGTGCCTTTTCCAACTAAGGATATTACCCGAGTTAGAGATAAATTATTCATTTTTTACTTTATATAACTATCCTTCTTCATAGGTTGTCATGTATGGTATGTGTTGTTTTATTATATTTATTTACCTTTTATTTCAAATTGCTTATACTGTTTTCCAACATTTACATTATATAAGAGTATATGAAATCAAAGGAATTATCAAAAAAGTTTTAGAAACTAACAGATTAAGATACTTATTAGGTTTCTTATGGGATAACAAAATTATCTGTATATTATTTTATTTTGAATTATTTTATGATATCTTGATGAATGGTGATTTATTTTGGAGAGACTATACATTAAAAATATTTAAAAAATGAATAATTTATTTTTCTATAGATGATGTAGGGATATTTTTACCCATGTTGTAGTTGTTTTCATTGTATGTAAATTTGAATTTCTCTTTAATTTAATTTAAATAATTTTATATTACTATGAATTATTTATTACTTATCTAATTAAATATCTCTACTCACATTGCATCAAAAACAGGAGAAATTCTATTTATGATTTCATAGATTGAGAATAAATTTCAATGTTCATACAATATCTGAATAATTTTTCCATAGATAAATATATGTATATAAATGAAAGAATATCAAATATAGAGATTAAGTGTTGGTTTATTATATCCCTTAACATGGATGAATACTTTTATAATTATGAATTACTATTAATTATAATGTAATTAATTTTGATCATTTTATACATTAATAAACATTATAAGTTATGCATATTCCACTCACATGAATTCATATCATATTTGTTATTCCCTTTACTGGTGGAGTTTATAGAAATTTTAAATATTTTTTGAATTTTTATGTTTTATTCTATTATATGAGTTCTATAATAAAAAAATCACTATTATATATATATATATATATATATTTAAATATGAAAATAAATTTCATTGAAATAGTTTAATAATTTTCCTATATTGGGAAGGAATCCAAATAAAATTAAGTATGTGAAATTATAGGTAGATAAATTTTATAATAGTTAATACTTTTTTTGTATTATATATATATTGTTTCCTATTTCCAATGTGTTGTTTTATAACTACTATTTCATTATTAAAATTGAATCTTTGAATTTTTTATTATGTTTTATGATTCATTTTTTAGATAATCTTAACTACAATGATGATTTTTTTTAAAAGGTTAGTTTCATTACAACTATTATGTTTTAAACCAATAAGTTATATTATTAATTCTTAAGATTTATTGTATTTATAGGTTTTTTATGATGTTTAATTTTATATGGATAATTAATTAAACAAAATTTATGGTTTATTTATGAAATATTGTATAGGTTCTATTCAATTTTAGATATACATTTTAAAGTTTCATGTTAATGTATTTTTATTTTAGTAAATGATGTCATATAAAACATTGTATTGAGTATTTTCTCTATGTTTTCTTATATTTTGTTCTATTTTTTGATTAAATTGATTTTATAGTTCTTGAATTATTATATTTTATTATATTTCTTAGAAAATAATAATTAAGTTATACGATCATTTTTTTTTGAAAATGATGTTGAAAGTGACTTTTGACATCAGTTTTAAAAGTTATCGATGTTGAAAGTCACATTATATTGATTTTTTGGAACACTAAACATATGTTTTTATCATAAAAATTGTTGAAAATCACTTTGAACATCAAGTTTTTATTAAAATTGATATTGAAATTACTAAATAAAACTGATATTTAGTGAGGATTTAGCATTATTTTTGTTAATAAAAACAGACCTTGAAAGCCCCTCTATGAGTTTATTTAGTGGAGATTTCAACATCAATTAGTATATCAGCCAATGTTTAAAGTAGTTTTAATATTAATTTTAAATAACTAAAATTATAACTATTATTTTAATGGTTGATGTATTTACATTATTTTTTAATTGACATTAAAATTTTAAAAAATACTAATGTTAAAAGGTTAATTTTTAGTAATGATACCCCCATTTCTAAAAACATTACTGGCACACATTTTACATTTTCCAAAACCCTGAGGTACCCACTAGAGCATGAGTAGAATCATTATATTCCTCTTAATTTTTAGTGTACCTACTACCCTACTACCCTACTACCCTACTAAATCATTTTCTTATCGATAACCCCCCTCACTAAAGTAGATATTTCAATTATCATCATCAAACTATAAGAGACACCTAAACATAAGTTATAATTATCAATATAATTTCTAATACCTCACCTAAAAACATTTAAAAACAATATCAACATTAATTACATAATTACACAGCTTCTAAAATACAACATTTTAAATCAACACATCTAAAATTTCCCTATTTTTTTCCAGAATTCAATCCCACACCCAAAAAATAAAAATTTTCAATTTTCATTCAAATCACCCAATCTAAAATTAGATATTAAAAATCATTTAAAAAACATGATGAAAGTAATTTTAATTTTTTAGAATATTTTAAACAAAATCAAATATTAAATGTAAAAGGATTTAGAAGAGGAAAGTGTATGGGGTTAGGTATCGACTATAATATGATTATGAAACCAAACCCTGATCCTAAAATAATTATCCAAGATCAACTCACACTTCTTTAACACTTATCAATTAAATATTATAAATAATTCAACCATAAACCTTAAATTTCCATAAACCACACCATCAAGGTTCCACCAATAATGAAATAAAAATAGATATAGGGTGATGAAATTGAAGAAAATATTTATTTAATATAACATCATAACACTCCATAATCCATGATGACAAATATCATGTGGAATAAATCCACTAAAATTTACTAATATTCACCCTAGATTGAAATATCATGTGTAGAAGAAGAAAATGAGCCATGAGTCCCTATAATGGAGTAAAAACACAAGATTTTGGGGCCATTTTTAATGTATGCATGAATGGAATTCATGATTTCATGGATCATGCATCAGATTGGGATTCATGCTTTGGTATACACTCTCACTCTACATGTATGGCCACACTATACACTTATACGTTGTGCCTATTCATGACACTTTACTATCCCAACATTTTTACCTTACAAAAATCCCGAGATCTTCTTCAGAGTTGGAAAACCATTCCACCATCTATATAGACCCTTAAAACTCTTAAAAGTCACCTAATTTTTCACTATAAATCCCTAAACATTAATATAAATTAATAGAAACTTTACATCCCTAAAAAATTTATCCTATTAGATGATTAACCTTAACTAACTTGGAGACCCCCCATGGAGGAAATATACTGGGGGAAAAAGAGAATGGTGGAACCCTTGGCTCCATTGGTTGTACACACTATGGGGTGATTTTACACTCTTTAATATAATTAAACAGAGAAAAACAAAAATATAATACTTATAATAATAATATAATAATAATATATAATATATAATATATAATAATAATAATAATAATAATAACAATAAAATTAGTAATAATAATGATAATGATGATGATAAAAAGATGGTATAGTGTGAGTTGGTAACCAAACCCACACCCCCAAAAATTATTAATAAAAAGTTATTATATTAAAGTGTATTCATGAGGTAAAAATGGCTCACACCAATTGATAATTTAGTGATTAGAAGACATACAAATTGTAAAAAATAAGTTTTTCGCATGAGACTTTAGAAATAAGAATTTTCAGAACCCATGTAAATATCTCCATTGATCATGTATTGAAATTGAGAGCATGTAATCTTCTAGATTTACATAATAAAAATGTGAATTTTACTTATATAATTCTCCATGAATGATTGAAATGTCTTCTTAGATCAAAAAATTTTATAATTTTTTTTTATCATTACCTTATTAAAACATATAACTTGAGGTACCGATAGAAATTTTCTATATTCCATTACATCAATGAGTCATACCACTAATATTATAGTCCATGAAGAAAAATTCAACAACTTTAAGAGGTTATAATATTAATACTACTATCATTATTAATAATATTATAATTGTTCTTACTATTGATAACAATGAAAAAATAACAATTATAATAATGAATACAATTTAAAATAAAATTACTAATTTAAAATCTAAATCACACTCTCTTAATCACATAAATTTAAATATCTTACAAACCGTCAAATATATTCCAACTATTTAATTAAATTAAACCAAAGATAAATTGGATATTAAAAAGTAAAATTTATTAATTTCCCACACAAGTACTATTAGGATAAATGGTTAACTAACCCTTTAATGAACCATTCATATCACACTATCCCATTTATTTCCCTTAACATGGTTACCATACATGATTTTATGATAATTAACCTTAATCATTAACCATATTATTTTCTTTTAAAAATTTAAATTCCACTCTAATTGTAATTTATAATATTCATTTAATCATTTGATAAACACATATGGGGTTTAGACATCCCACACTCAGAAATCCCAAGAATTTTTTTACTAAGAATCCTCACCAAAAATTTATTTTTCTCAACAACCACAAAAACCGAATAAGGATTTATCCCATACCATAAAAAATCTTAACATAAGTTTAATTTTGTTAATTCAAGTAAGTGAATTCATTAACAATGAATTGAATTTTTACAACAACTACTCTTTTATCTAGTTCCATAAACTATAAGAAATTCCAATTTACTATAAAGGGTTAACATAATTAATGTAATTACTATGATAGAGGATATGTTAAATCTTAATATAATTTTTTAATACAGTTCCCACCTTAGATGAATTTCTAAATATAAAATAAAATAAGATATCAAATAAACATAACCACCACTCCCTATATATTATAAATTGTTATGTAACATCCTCAAATTAAGTTAATGATTACATAAACATAAAATAAATAAAATATTGAAAAAAATATAATAAAAAAATAACAATATATCAATTCATTAATAAACCTAATCAATAAACCCTGAATTTAAGGTAATCAGTCACCATTTTATGGGAATCCTACGAAGGATTCCATTATTTAACCATATTAACAATTATATGTTATAATAATTTTAATAAATATCTCACATAACTTAATAAGTATGATATAAAAATGAGAAACTTGGTTTAACAAAATAGTGGCATGGTTTTTTCTCAACTCTTTTGAAAATTTAGTGCATTGTTCAATGTTTGGTAACCCTAACTAGAAAAGAATTTTTAAAGGTATTTAATACTTATTTTAGCATCATAAAATAATTTATATGGTAATATCCCATAATTATGGGAATATATTATTCCATTACCTTCAATTTAATATCCTTTGGAGCCAAATATGACAACCATGTAATGTGTTTTGACCAATTGAAATCCAACTTTTATTTTCAACTTATCTAAAAATATATTACATGTCTAATGAAGAACCATTTTTAAATATAGTTTTTGCCACTTTTATATAATTTATTTGGAGAAATATACTTATTTTGTAGAATCAGAACACCAAAATTTACTTTGGATTAATTTTTGGTATTTTTCTTATAAAGTTCATTTATTTAAATGAATAGTGAAAAATACTACATTTATATTCAAAATTTCCTTTTCATATAATTTATTTATATACGTAGATTTTCTGTTTAATTAGTTTTGAAATGTAATTGTATCATATTTTTATCATTTAATCCAATTTTGGTCATTATAAGTAATTTTAATTTTATATTGGACATAAACACATGTAGATCTGCGGGTAGTTTTCATTTTTTTAAAACATGCTTTTTGGTTTTGATAATGGGAATTAATTTTAAATTAATTAATGAAATTTATGTGTTATGAATTTGGAAAATTTGATTCTTTATTTCGAATCATAAGGTTAATTATTTTTAAATTGGTACCTTTTATTTTTGGACATCATGAATAATAACTTCAGTAAATATTTTATTTACCATGGTTAGAGGGTAAATATGGTAAATAAGGGTAAAAAATAAAATTATAATAATATTAAACTACCCTAAAACATATCCTAATGAAAATTTATGAGATATGTACGACCATGGGAATCCTCGAGTTAATTTAGGGTCCCCATGGAGCCACTTTGATGTGAAAATGAGATTTAAGAAGAATTAATTCAAATTAAAGAAAAATATAACATAAACATGTATCTTTTACTAAAACAATTTCCATATGGGGTTATATAAATGATCTCTTTATCAATAAATACTAAATATAAAGATAAAAATATTTAATGTATCATTATATTTTAGTTATAATTTTTAGACATTACATAAATAAATTTAATTTTGACATAATGATGTTGCAGTTACAGCTTCATTAATAAAGGATTCAAATAAGTGATATTATAAATATTAAAAATAATTTATTATGAAACTTATTATGAAATACATGAATTTTATGGATTATTATGAATTTATATCTTTTAATGAATAATGTTTTTTTTAGAAATGATAAAGTTGTTATGGATTTTAAAAAAGTCATCATATGAATAGCATAAAAATGACATAAATGATTTTTTAAAACAGATACCATTTTATTAAATGATATAATAGTTCTAAAAATATAAGATTCATAAAAATGACTTATAAATTGTGTATAATTTCACTAATGAACCACATATGGTTCTATTAGAATTTTATAGTAAATATATTAACTATAGAGTATGAATATACAATAAGTCATGGTAAGAGATAAATTATTTAACGAAGGGTTAAAGGTAAAAGATAAGGTTAAATTTGTAAACTATAATTGCCTAAAACCTATTGGTTGAGTGTTTTTAGACCCAAAATCATATTATATTTTCAATAAATTACTTTTGGACCATTTTAAATTGAAATTATTTTTATAATAAAATAATACTTCAAAACATTCCTAAAGTGACCCTCCTCCCTCTTATAAAAGGGCATCAATGCTACCCATTTAGTAACACCTATAAATACCATTGGATTTTAAAAACTATGAAAAAATAAGCTCCTAATATCCCTCCCATACTCATATAATAATTACCTTGTAAATAATGAAATTGAAGAAATCCTTTTGTCTCAAATCAAAAGATGTTACCTGATTTAAAGTTAACGTCTTCTCTCAAGTCCCTTTCCTTTACTTTATTTCTTCACTATATATTCTATTATTAATATTTAATTACATAGAAAACCAGTATCATAAATATAATAGAATTTTTTTACGAAAAGGATTCGAACTACACTTACACACACCTTCATCTAATGGATTCAAACATACTGTTTCTATGTACGACGAACTTCTGCCTCACAAAACGATGATTGTTAAATTTTCCCCTACCACATCTAATAGTGGTAATAATGATTGAAATATTTTTATACATGATATATATTATATTTTATTTGTATCTATGTTTCTATATTTTTTATTTATAGCATAACTTTATGCTTTCCATTATGTGTAAATATGATAATTTCATTTGAGGAAGTGTAGACTACCACCCCTCGAAGTGATATGACTCATTCATGCCATACATAGAACCTATAAAGTATTGTGTTAATGAAAATATGTAACATATATAAAATAATATATTATACTATAATTATAATATAGTTGTGTATCATTTAGTTTTCATTCCTTTAAAAATGAAAAAGAAAAGAAAGTAACCTTTATGTATATGTTTGACTTACCGTATCCATGAATGGTGCAATTAATTTCTTATCTCCAAATGTTATGGAGTACTATAAATACATATATAATGTATCTAAATACATTAATATTAGATAGATATGATATTCAAATCATGAATATAGTTATATAGATAATGGACTGTTTACCACTTGAACAATTTGTAATTATAACAAGTTCATTTTTGACACAAGTACCGATCATTGACAAAATGACCAATATGAACTTGAATAAAGATATGATTTTTATAGAAAGGTAATAAGTGATATAAAAGGAATAATAAAATTAAAAAAAGTTTCTTATGTATGTAGAAATTAACTTTTGTTTATTATTCAAGAATACAAAGAATGAACGAGACAAGTTAGACTCAAGGTAAGGGAACTTCCTTACCCAATTTCCATTATTTGGGTTGATCATATACTTATTGAATATTTCAGGTTATTATTATGTGAGAAATAAATTTTGATGTCCTATATTGTATTTATACTTTATTTATGTGTACTTATATTGAATAGAAATAATCAATCTATTTAATTTGAAAAATAAATGCTGTAAGGGACTTCGTCTCAATATCCATTCATTGTGGAATATTTTGGTTTAAACACAACCTTATTTTATATAGTGTATAGTCATGCACTTTTTTTATGTTAATTTTAATCAATTATTTTTAAAAGGAATTGTTTTCTATGAATTATTTTACTAAATAAAAAAGGAATGTTTCTTTTAAACATACGTGATGACAACGACCTTTCCGCCACCGTGAGCATTATTTGATATTTGGCTTACTTAACAAGCCATAATTATTTTAAAAAGAAAATAAATACCATATACCATTTTTAAGTATTTTGGTAATGAAAATAGTTTTTAGAAAGCATTGATTATGTCAATATCTTGAAATAATATATTGTGATTTCAATGTGGAAATACTATCTTTATTTTATGCTTGTTTTATGTGTTATGATTATGTTATGGTTCTTGAGAATTGTTTATGTATATGGGTGGTTCAATGATAAATCAAGGTTGAGTTATCCCATGATATCTCTCCAATGCATTGTGTAACATGACTGAGGTAATTTTTAATATTTCTCCTAAGAGATTTAGGGAATATACTGTGATGGGTATTCCAAACGTAATTTCTTATGTAGTTGGGAATGCTATAATGTAAATATGTTATGAATGAAATGTGTTACCTTTATGATTTATGATTTAAGTGTGTTATTCATAAATATTGTAATTTCATGATTTATTTTAAAGATATTATGTTTTATGAGTGAAAAGTATGATTTCATTTATTTGTGTGTATTAACAGACTAATGTTTTCTTTCCTTATTTTATAACCCTTACTAAGATTTTTATGCTCATACCATGTTACTAAAATGTTTTCATAGGGTATGAGGAAGGGTATTAGAAAGAAATAATTCAAGAAGCTTTATATCAAGAAAATAATTCTTGTTTTGGTTATAGTGTTTTATTAATGTGAAATTTTTTTGATAGAGTAGAACTGTCTATTTTTGAGATGTAATGTAATTGTTATGGACTTATTCTATAAAACTCTAACCACATAAGATCCTCATTGTAGAATTCTTTAATTTAATCAAGATTGTGTTATGTTTAAGGATGGGGCCTTATAGTTGGAACTATAAGTTGTTTTAGAAAACTTTAGAACTTAGGATATTGTTAAATTAATATCCACAAATTATTTTATGGTAATATTAAAATGATATAGTATTTGAATATTAACTTGTTTTTTATGTAAGATATGTTTTTTTAGAATGGTTTTTCCTAGAGGAATCATTGAAGCTGTATTGGGAAGGAATACAGAGGGAAATGACTTTCCAAATCAGCAACCTAAGATGGACAGAATCGGGATTGAACAGTTTTTTGCAGTGATGGCTCAGTAGACTCAGGTGATAAATAGTGGTTGTGTTTATAGATGATAGTTTGGTATATTATAAAACTAAATAGGGGCATGAATGTCATTTTAGTGTTGTCTTAAAAACCTTAAAATAAAATAAACTCTATGGGAAATTCAAAAAGTGTGAGTTTTGTTAGCAAAAAAATTCATTTCGTGGTCACATTGTTCCTTAAGATGGAATAAATATTGATCCTACTAATTTGTTTTTCTAAATAATGGACAATACCAACAAATATAATTGATATTTTTTGTTTTCTTGGTTTATAAGGTTATTACTAGATTTTTTTTTAAATTGTTTCACAGCTATCTATCCCACAGACTATATTAACTCGAAAAGGTGTTAAGTTCATCTGGTCAAAATAATGTGATGAATGTTTTCTGGAATTGAAAAAAATATTGGTGAATGATCCAGTTTTGGAATTGCCTTATAGAAATGGTGAATTTGTTATTTATGGCGATATTTCATTGAAAGGACTTGGTTGTGTCCTAATGCATAATGATCAGGTAATTTCTTATGTTTCAATTTAGTTGAAACCTCAGGAGATAAATTACCCTACACATGATTTGGAATTCTCTACTATTGTTTTTTACTTAAAAAATTTGGAGGCATCATATGTATGGAGTAAAGTGTGAAATATATACCGATCAAAAAATATTTAGGTATATATTAAATCAGAATTAATTAAACATGAGATAGAGGATATGGCTAGAATTAATCAAAGATTATGATTACACAATTCATTACCATACAAGAAAAGAAAATAATGTGACCAATGCTTTGATTCAGAAAAGTAATTCTACACTAACAATGTTACATTTGGATTGAGATCCTTTGGTTTTTGATTTGAAGAATTTTGGATTGGAATTTGTTGGTGCTTGGAATTCCTCTGTTTTGTTTTAGGTGGCGGTGAAATTATCTCTAGCAGATAGAATAAAACAAGCATAGAAAGAAGACAGTGAGTTGCAGATAAAGGTATAATCGGTTCAGAAGGGTAAGTTAGCTGAATTTAACATCGGTAAATACTGTGTTTTGAGGTTTGGAAAGAGATTATGTGTGCCTTGTGATTTTCAATTAAAGAAAGAGTTATTAGGTGAATCTCATATTTCTCCAATCTCAGTTTATCCTCGCAGTACTAAAATAAACAGAGATATTCGATATTATTTATGGTGGGATGGAATGAAAATAAATATTAATGGATTTACCTTGAGATATTTGATTTGTCAATAGGTAAAAATAGAGTGTCATTTACTGAATGATATGCTTCAATGTTTGTCATTTCTAGAGAGGAAATGTGAAAATGCATCAATGGATTTAATAATGGGGTTACAAAAGACTTCTTGAGGTAACAATACAATCTGGGTTATTGTTAATAAATTTACTAAATATACTAATTTTATTCCTATTCAAGATATTTTGTCTCCAGATAAAATTTATTGATTTTATATTAAATAGATTATCAGGTTACATGGATTTCTCCTCTCCATTGAATCTGATCAAGATCCCAGGCTCACTTCTAACTTTTGGAAGGGCCTTCATAAGTCATTGGGTAATGAATTAAATTTTAGTACAACTTATCATCCTCAATCAGATGAGAATTCAAAATGAACAATTCAGACCTAAGAAGATATGATACGTGCATGTTCAATAAATTACTAGGGAATTTGGGACTAGATTATTTCTTTAGTTGAGTTTTTTTATAATAATAGTTTTCATTCCAGTATACATATGTCACCATTTTAGGAGTTATATGGAATGTGGTGTCGAGCTCTAGTTTTTTGTGATCAAGTAGGTGAAAGGAATTTGATGGGACTAAACTTGGTAGAAGAGATGGACGAAAAGATCAGATGATTCAGAAGCACATGAGAATAGCTCAGATAAATAAAAAAGGTTATGTAGATAACTAGAGGTAGGATATATATTTCGAGTTAGGTGATCTTGTCTTTATAAAAGTTTCTCCATGAAAAAGTGTGATTTATTTTGGTAAGAAAGGAAAGCTGGGTCCGAGGTTCATTGGACCCTATAAAATCTTAGAGAAAGTTGAATAAGTTCCCTAAATAGTGGCTGTTCCTCCAAGTTTATCCAAGGTACACAATTTTTTTCATGTTTCATTATTGAGAAGTATATGTCAGACCCATCTAATGTTTTGAGTCCAGAGGTAGTTTAGTTGGAAAAGAATCGTTTTTATGAGGAACAACCAATTCAGATTCTTGACATTAGAGAGAAAGTGTTTCAGAATAAATAAATTTTTCAGGTAATGGTTTTGTGGAAAAAAATATGGTTGAAGTGGTAACATGGAAATATAAAAATTTTAAGAGAGGTAAATACACACACATATTTAATAAATGAATAAAATTACGAGGACGCAATTCCCAAAAGGGGGAATGATGTAACAACCCAGGTATTTATAGAATAATAATTTTTTTTCTTTCTATTAATATCAATGAATAAGATATTATTTTTAAATTAAAGGGGATTATTCTTCTGATAGTGTACTCAACACACTACCACAAGTTTTTTGAAATCTTATGTTGCACACAACATTTATTTATACCAACAAATAATATAATAATATTTTTATTTTAAATGGTAATTAACGCCTAGCCATTGTATTAGTCGGAATGAATAGAACAAACCACAATATGATCATACATGTTTGTTAAATACATTATCCAATAAATTTTAGATGATTAAAATAAGAATGAATCTTATTTTATGCATGAAATATTCAAATATTTTTTAAAAGATCATTTTACAGCCTTTTGATGGAGAACACATTTTAAATATAGTTTTTTTTACTTTTATATATTCTATTTTAAAAAACAAAATTATCTTATATAAGAAGAACATCAAAATTTAATTTGGATTAAATTTTGGTATTTTTCTAATAAAGTTCATTTTTAATGAATAGTGAAAATACGGTATTTTAATTCAAAACTGCCTTTTCATCTAATTTATTTATATACATAGATTATTCTTTTAATTGTTTTTAAATTTTAATTGGATTTAATTTTTATCATTTAATTCAATTTTGGTCATTGTATGTAATTTCAATTTTAAATTGGATATAAACACATGTCAATCTTTTGGTAGTTTTTACTTTTTAAAAACATGTTTTTTAGTTATAACAACAAGAATTAATTTTAAATAAATTAATGAAACTTCTATATTTGGAATTTGAAAAAATAGATTCCATATTTTGAATCAGATGGTCAAAATTTTAAAAATAGGTACCTTTTATTTTTGAACATTATGAATAGTAACTTCAGTAAATATTTTATTTACCATGGTTAAAGAGTAAATATGGTAAATAAGGGTAAAAAAATATTATAATAAAATTAAACTATCCTAAAACATGTCCTAATACTATTGGATGAGATATGTATGACCATGTTCATACTTGGGTCAATTTTTCAACAACATGGAGCCACATTGAGGTGAAAATGATATTTTAGAAAAAATAATTCAAAGTAATGAAAAATGTAACTTAAACATGTATCTTTCAATAAAATAATTTTTATATGGGTTTAGATAATTGATATATTCAACTATAAATATTCATTATAAATATAAAAGTTTTTCATACATCATTATATTTTATTTATAATTTTTATACATTAAATAAATAAATTTAATTATCACACAATGATGATGCAATGATTTCTTCATTAATAATGGATTAAAATAAATGATATTATAAATATTAAACTAAATATGTTTTGAAACTTTTTCTACCATAAAATAATTTTATGTATGAGTATTACTTGTTATCTTTGAATTAATAATTTTTTTTGAAATAATAATGTTTTTAGGGAGTTTTAAAAAGTCATGATATGAATAGGATAGAAATTGACATAAATGAGTTTAAAAAAATATACTATTTTATTAAATGATATAAATGTCCTAAAAATATAGTATTCAGCCAAATTAATTATATAATGTATATTATTTTCTTAATGAACCATTTGAGGTTCTATTGGTATTATATAGTAACTATATCAACTATATATCATGAATATAAAAGAAGACATGGTAAGAGATAAATTAGTTAACTAAGGATTAAAGCTAAAAGATAATGTTAAATTTGTGACCTAGACTTGTCTAAAAAATATTGGTTAATATGTTTCCAACCAAAAATAATCCTATATTTTTAATAAAGTACTTTGGGACCATTTGAAACAGAAAATCATTTATAATAAAATAATATTTCAAAATGTTCCTAAAGTGCCCCTCCTCCCTCTTATAAAAGGGAATCACCCCTACCCATTTAATCACACATCTCAAGCCCCATGTATCATCCAAAACTAGATCATATAATCTTCTAATATCCCTAACTTAACAATATAATCCTTACCTTGGGCATAAGACAATTCAAGAAATCCTTTTGTCTCAAATCAAAAGAAGTTACTCAATTTGGAGGTAACGTCTTCTCATAAGTTTCATTGCTTTAATTTCCTTCTACACTCCCTATTATATTCTTATTATTTGATTAAATATCAAAACCAGTATCTTAAATATACTAGGATGTTTTTATGGGATGTATTTTAACTACACATACACACACCTCTATCAAATGGATTTGAATATACTGTTTCTATTTTATGGCGAAGTACTGTGTCACAAAACGACGATTGTTCAATTTTCCCCTACCACATCTCATAGTGGAAATTATGATGTAACTATATTTATATATGATATATATTATATTTTTTCTATATATATTTTTCTGTAATTTTTATTTATATCATTACTTTATTCATTCCATAATGTGTAAATACGATAATTTTATTTGAGGAAGCACGAACTACCACCCCTTAAAGTGATATGACTTGTTAATTTCATACGTGGAACATAAAACTGATGGTGTTAATTAACTTATGTATCATATATAAAAAATTATATTATAATATAATTATAATATACCAATGTTTCATTTAGTTTTAATTTCTTTAAATATGAAAAGGAAAAGAAAGCAGTGTTCATGCGTATGTAGGACATACTGTTTCCATGATCTGTGCATTTGATTTCTTATATCCAAATATTATAGACTATTATAAGTAAATATATAGTAGATATAAATATATATAAATACTATATATATATTATATTCAAATAATGAATACGATTATGGAGATAATGGACTTTTGACCACATGAACAATTTATAATTATAAAAAGTTCATTTTTGACTCAGGTATTGAACATCGACAAAACGACCGATATGAACTAGAATAAAATATATTATTGTTATAGAAAAGTAATAAGTGATATAAATGGAATAATAAACTTAATTAAATATTCTGATACATGTATACAGTAACTTATCTTTACTATTCAAGAATATAAAGAACAAACGTGACAAGTCAGACTCAAGGTAAGGGAACTTCCAAACCCAATTTCCATTATTTGGTTTGATCTTATACTTATAGAAAATGTCGTGATATTATTATTTGAGAAATAAATTTTTATGTACTATACTGTATTTATAATTTATTTATGTGTACATATAGTTATTACACATAATCAATCAATTTTATTTACAAAACGATCTTTTTAAGGGAGTTCGTCTCAATCTCCTTTCATTGAGGGATATTTTGGTTTATACATTACTTTCTTTTATATGGTGTATAATCATACCCTTTTTCTATTAATTTAATTCAACAATTTTTATAAGGAATATTTTTCTATGAATCATTTTACTAAAATACAAATGGAATGTTTCTTTTTAAAATACGTAGTAACAATGACCTTTTCACCACCGTGAGTATTATTTGAGATTTGGCTTCTTTAACAAGCCATAATGTTTTAAAAAAATAAATAAATACCATATAACATTTTTACATATTTTGGTATTGAAAATGGTTTTGAGAAAACATTGATTATGTTAATATATTGAAATTCTATATTGTGATTTCAGTTTCCAAATGTTATCTTTCCTTTATTCTTGTTTTATGTGTCATGATTATGTTATGGTTCTTAGGAATTATTTATGTATATGGGAGGTTCCATAAAAAACCAAGGGCGGGTGATCCTAATATAGATCTCCAATGAATTGGGTAATGTAACATAGGTAAACATTAATATTTATCCTAAGACATTTAAGTAATATACTGTAAAGGTTATTCCAAACATATCTCCCTATATAGCTATGAGAGATAAAATGTAAGTATGTTATGGATTCCACAAGTTACCTTTATGATTTATGATTTATACACTAGTGCAAAAACACTTATTAACATCGATTTTTATTGTTTTTTGATGTCGGTTATAAACCGATGTCTTTAAAGGTGATGTTAAAAATATGGTTTTCGTGTCGGTTTTTTAAAAACCGATGCTAAAAATAATTTGCTTATGAGTTTTGGCATCGGTTTTAAAGAAAACCAACGCCGAAACTTCATTTAGACATGCTTTTCGGTGTCAGTTTTTTATAAAACCGACGCTGAAAATGGAGTCGACTGGATTTTCGGCGTCGGTTTTATAGAAAAACGATGCCCAAAATCTGTTCTTCAGTGTCAGTTTTAGATAAAACCAACGCCATAAGTCATTTTTTTTAAAATACATTTGGCGTCGGTTTTGAAAATAACTGACACCATAAATAAATTTTTTTTATAAAATAATTACAATTTCACTTCCAAAAAAATAGAAACCCCTGATAAAAAAACACAGTATACAAAAACAATCAAACAATATTTTTTCAGAGGCACTTGAGAGAACTCAAAGTAAAGTAGAATTAAAATACACTTACCTGAAATATTAGAATGTACATACCTCAAATCTTAATCAATATACATACCTCAAATCTTAATCAATATACATACCTCAAATCTTAATCAGACTTAACAAAAAGTTTACAAAAGTATATTGAATATGGATCATATCAGATTGGGAATAATACTATGAATCATTGAATGCCTACAATAATATTGAATGATATGAAATTAATAAATAGAAAAAAGTGGCAGAAAATATATAACAAAATTAATACAACTAACCTTATGAAAATCAATAGTTTCCCCAGTTGTGATTATCTCGTACATGAATCGTAGAATATAATAACCACATTCAACATGTCCATTTTTATGATGACACTGTAGTTATAAAACATTTAACTAATAATAAAAACCAATATATAAGAAAAATATAGAAACTAAATACCTGTACGTCCACATATTTGATTTTCGTTGGTTTCTTTTCTATCATGTTTTCCTTTGTAAAATGTTTCAATGAACTGCATTTTTTTATATAAGAAATAATAAAATTTGTGTAAACAATGAAAATTAAACATAACAAACTTATAAAAATAAAAAACAACTTACCTATTTAATAAGTTGGAAAATGGTTTACGCACTTTTCCTAATAAAGAGAAAAACCAATATAAGGTGCATTCATTTTGGAAAAATACGCCTAACATCCAATGCCTCCTATAATACAAAAAGTTCACAATTAATGACATTATAATGATAATTAGTTCAAAATTATGTTGATGTTATTACTTATCAAGAAATGTCAAAAAACCAGCACTGAATCCTTGTTTGTGATAATCTCTCGGATATATATTGAACTCTTTCTTCATTCTTCACATGTTTGACTTCCAAGGAAATGTACTCTGGATCTATAAAGCTGTAAATTCTTGTAGTTTCATTTTGCAAAAGAATCCTGTGTAGATACCTAATTTAAAAGAAAATATAGTTACTCAATGACATAACAATATTTTATTAAAGAAACAGAAATTCAAACGTCAATTTACTTACATGGAAAACAACTGCACCACATTCAGCCCAATCTCTTCAAAATTAACTAAATCCATGATATATTCTTTCAGTATTATCAATTGATAATTTCTTCCAAATATATCAGGCATCATCCGAAACTCATAGATAAAATTCAAGGAAAAAGAGGACTCAGATAATCTTTTCAACCCATATGAAATATCGGAAGTATCTACAACCAACTATTCCTGAACATTTTGTTGCATTTGTAAAGTTTCTTTTGCTTTCAGATATTCCTATATAAGTTAAATTTCAGAAAACATTATAAGTAATTTGGTATCATTTGTAATTAATATTTAAAAAAAACGCATACCTCATGTGAAATATAAAGATGTAGGGCAATTGGCCAAAGTAAAAAATGGCTCATACATTCCCCAACACTGGTGATCTCCATTGTAGGAAATGGTAGTAGAGCAGTTGGATCTATAATAACAAGTACTGATACTCTAACCTGACCCATCTTCATATGCTGATGATGTACCGAGTCCCCCAAAAAGTTTGTGTGGACGGGGCAGGGTAAGCAGATGGGGCATGGTAGTCCGGGTGAGTAGGCTGAGAATGTTGAAAAATGAAAAAGTTATATTAGTGTTTATAATTTATAAAATATAAAAATTGATGAAAAGTAAATAATAAACCTCGAATGGCTGCCAAGACGGGGCTGGGTAAGCAGATGAGGCAGGTTAGTCCGGGTGAGTAGACTGAGAATGTTGAAAAATGAAAAATTTATATCAGTGTTTATAAATTATAAAAAAGAAAAATTGATGACAAGTAAATAATATACCTCATAAGGCTGCACAAACTATGATTGTCTTTCCAAGTGTTCTAATAAAGACTTCTGTACTACTACTTGAATTTGATCACCCATAGACCGTTTCATATCATGCAGCTCTTCTTTTAAGGATTCAATTTCTGGGTCTCTTGATTTCTTACTCTTACCAAAATCCTTCCGAATACTAACACCCACCTGATATCCTCTAACCCGATCGGGGTGTCCTTCCTTTCCCAAAGCAGTGGCTAGGATATCCTTCCTACCCTCGTGGATAAAAGAGCCCTGTGTCTCTTTCTCATGAAGTTCATCCTGAAATGAAAAATAAAAAAGTTATATCAGTGTTTATAAATTATAAAATAGAAAAATTGTTAAAAAATAAATAATATTTACTTACAATTCTATCAGCCACTTTATGAGCTTCCTCTGTAAGATATTGTTCATTTTTTTTCTTCTTTCTCGTTTCCAGTTCTCATGGCGAGTGGGAGGAGATGGAGGACCATACTGGACCTCTTCTGAACCACTACTTGATCAAACTCTTAATGCTTCAAATTTTTATTCAATCATTTTCTGCTCCAAATATGAGTACCCTCCACGTGATAAAGTATGAGGGTATACATTTTGCAACTGGATAACCTGATGAGATCTCCTGGAGGCCTATTTATAAAAATAAATTACTAAGTAATAAGGAAAATATAGCATAAATTTTAAAATATAAAACAATTACAATACCTGAAAGTTCTCTTCCCGACGACTGTAAACAAATCGATTCCATGTTTCTTCATCTATATATGGATACGTAAGACATGTGCTTTCAAACCATCTCTTTCCAAAAACATAATCTTTTGTCAGTTTGTTTTTAAAATCTCTCCATCGAACCGCCGCTAAAGAGAGATGTTTTTTCCTAATTTCTTTGGTTTCCTCAAAATTGAATGTCATTTGTAATTGAATAAATTAAATATGTCATTTAAACTATATAATATTTAAAAAATGAGAAAAAATAAATAAATAAAGATATTTTACCGTCACGGCCTCCCAAAGCTGTTGCTTCAACGTCCTGTCCACTGACTTCCAATCAGGATATAAAATACTAATCCTGCAACTGCTCTGCATCGCTATATAACTGACAAGCTGAACTAAATTTGAGCCAACTGCATTATTATTATCATCAAAATGGATGTGTACTTTGTTATCATCATGATCAAGTGATAGTTTTGGTAAATGTGTAATACCATGTTTACCAACTTGAGAACTTGATTTTTGAGAAGTAACTGAGAAGTCTCCTCCGCCGAGGATGCATCAGTAGTCCTAAAATTATTTTTGTAAATTAACAATTTTATTTCATTAAATAAGTATTTTACTGAATATTTAATAATATGTCAAAATAGATATACCTCGGTAACTGCTGCACTCTATCTGTATCTGACATTGCTACTAGAAAGTGTAATGAAATTTAGGGTACCTGTATATCATTAGAAAACTGAAAAATTAGAAACAAGGAAGAAAAAAATAAATATGTAAAAATAGATGCATGCATTTGTAAGTTTTAAAAATAGACACAAAATATAAATATTTACCAGAAAAATTAAGAGAATAATTTAGTGTTTTTCCACATGCCTTCATCATGATCGGTATGTACTGCATGCACTATGTTTGTCTTATATTCATTATAATCATCTGAAAATTGCGTAATAGATGAATAAGGCTCATGTAAATCACTAGCATCATCAGAATCATCCTCATCACCCAAATGATATCTTTTCCCTTGCAAAACAGCTGACCACTGATCATTCGACAGATCAATGACATAAAATACTTTTTTTGAATGTGTCGCCATGATAAATGGTTCTTCATTGTGATAAAATCTTTTCAAATCAACCAGTTTAAACCCATATTCATTATGTTTCATGCCACTATTACTATCAACCCAATTACACTTAAAAAAAGTGACTCAAAATTTAATATAATCAATTTACCATATGTCTTCAATAACTCCAAAATATGATGTTGATGCAGAAATTGGGTTTTTATCTTCGGCACTCAAAAAATGCACTGCTTTAGCGAATACCATAACACAACTATTCTGAACGGTACTCTTGTCATCCAGGTTTTTTGTGTAAAATGTGTAGCCATTGATATCAAAACCAGACCAAGTGATCACATTAAGAGATGGCCCCCCTGCTAACCACTTCAATGTTTCTGATATAGATATATATGGGGTGACTTTCTCTTTAAACCATGAAACAAATGTCTTCTTATGCTCAATCATCAACCACTTTACATTTCTTTTCTGACATTGTAACTTTAATTCAGCAATATGTGAGGATATATATGGTTGAATCTCATCTGTGTTGTTCAAAATGTATAAATGTGCTTGCATCACTTCATCACGTGGAATGAACTTTACCTTTAAGCCTTGAACCCCTCTACCTTCTCTGTCAACTGTAATATGGCGAGATACAGTGAGACCAATATGCTCCACCTCATTCAAATAATCAGTACAGAACTCAATCACCTGTTCT
Organism: Viscum album; assembly: GCA_963277665.1. Taxonomy (NCBI): domain Eukaryota; kingdom Viridiplantae; phylum Streptophyta; class Magnoliopsida; order Santalales; family Viscaceae; genus Viscum; species Viscum album. Next base: position 771,923,072 of record OY728131.1, on the reverse strand, counting down.
GATACATATTTTGGAACAATAGAGGCCTCTGGTCGATAAGTATTTTTAACATATCCTTTCAAAATTTTGATATATCTTTCAAAAGGATACACCCATCTTAAATAAACAGGCCCACATATTCTTATCTCACGCACCAAATAAATTAATAGATGAACCATTATATCAAAAAATGTGGGTGGGAAATACATTTCTAGTTGACAAAGAATAAGAGTTGCTTCATTCTCCAACACATCTAACAAATTTGGATCAACGACTTTGCTACAAATGGATTTAAAGAAATTACATAACCTGATGATTGTCTTTTTGATAGCTTTCGGTAATATACCACGCACTGCTACTGGTAGAATTTGTTGCATCAACACATGGCAATCATGCGATTTCATACCTATTAATTTACAATCCTTCAATGACACAAAATTATTCACATCTGAAGAAAAACCACTGGGTACTTTAATACCATGAAGACACTGACAAAAATTCATGTTTTCAATCTTGCTTAATGTGTGACAACCCGGAGGTAAATATGTTCTGTTTCCTTTCACATCGGGAGCTAACTCCAAAAGTATTCTCATTAATATCAAGTCCAATCTAGAATGTAATCCATCTTTTGTCTTTCCTTTTATGTCTAAAAAAGTTCCAATCAAACTATCACATATGTTTTTCTCAACATGCATAACATCAATGTTATGTTTTATCTCTAAAAATCTCCAATAAGGTAGTTTGAAAAAAATAGACTGCTTCTTCCATGTATGTTTTTGTAAACCAGAACTTTTTCTCTTTCCAAATGTCGAATCAATATCTCTCACTCTGTCATAATATTCTTCAGCTGAAAATGGTCGAGGGGGGAGGTTGTATTCTTGTAAACTGTTAAATTCTTTTTTCAATCTACGATAAGGATGATCAATTCGCAAAAATCTTTGATGTCCCATGTACACTGTCTTTCTTCCATTCTGCAATTGATAATATGATGTTTGTTCTTCACAAATTGGACATGCTTTATGTCCCTTAACACTATATCCAGATATGTTTCCATATGCAGGAAAGTCATTTATAGTGAACATTTTCATATCACACAAAAGAAAATACTCTTTCTTGTATGCATCGAAAACTTTAACACCTTTCTCCCATAGTAGTTTCAAATCGTCAATCAATGGTGTAAGATACACATCAATATCATTTACCAGTTGTTTTGGTCGAGAAATCATCAAGCTCATCATAACATATTTTTTCTTCATACATAGATGTGGGGAAAAGTCGTAAAGTACCAGAAAAACAGGCCATGAACTATGTTGGCTACTGAGGTTCCGATATGGATTCATTCCATCAGTACACAATCCCATTATGAGATTTCTAATTTCACTTCCAAAATCATGATTTTTTTTATCAAACATCTTCCACTGTGGTGAATCGGCAGGGTGACATAAGTTACCTTCAGAGATGAGATCATCTGAATGCCATATTAACCTTTTTGCATCAATTGAATTTGCAAATAGACTCTTCAAATGAGGAATTATTGGAAGGTACCAAATTGATTTAGCTGGAGTTTTGATTCTAGTACCTAAAAATAAATCAGAATTGAATTATCAGAATTGTATGCAAAAAATATTGGATGATATCATTGGAAAGTAAAAGATTGATTTTTCATAACTTTACATGACATCACCTGAGAATGAATCTGAGTTGACTTTCTCATCCATCTTATAGTGTGATGTCCCACATGTAGGAAAACTTGATAAATGTTCATTTTCATTCCTATACAATACACAATCATTGGGGAAAACATGTATCTTTTTATTCCCCAATCCCATTGGGCATAATATTTTCTTCACCTCATAATTGAAATCTAGAATCCCATTTCCTTCTGGAAGTAGCTCTTTTAAAAGCTCAAGTAAACTGGAGAAAATTTTATCACTCCACCCATTTTTTTCTTTTAAGTTAACAAATCTCAAAACTGCTGATAATACTGTATATTTACTACAACCTGGGAATAATGGTTTCTCAGATTATCCATACAATCGTTCAAAAATTGGTGTTTTTTCGATGGTTTCAACACTTAAATCATGAATTAATTCTTCAATATGATCCTCTGCCTCATTATGAATATTGTCATCAACATTGGATGTTGAATTTTCATTTCTTTCACCATGAAAAATCCAATGTGTATAATTAAGGATAAACCCATAACAAATGAGACAATCCTTGATTTCTCTGGAGTTTATCTTTCTCATATTTACACACTTCAAACATGGACAGAAAATCAAATCAATATTTTGAAGATGTCGTTTAGCAAATTCCAAAAAATTATCAACTCCTTTTTCATATTCATTAGTGGTTCGTAAATAAATCCAATTACGATCCATTAATACCTGATATCACAATATAATTAATGAATATATTAAAACATATAAACATTTAAATATATATCGGATAAATTGTAAACAAAAACATATTTAATAAAAACAATTGATAATCAGATAAAAGACATCAGATATGGAACACGTTTACAAATAGAGTAAACAATTTATTTTCATATTATATACATATGTGTTATATTGATATTATAATTTAATTATAATATCATTATTTTAAAATTTATTAGTTCATTTTACATAGTTTCAATATTTCGATGTTGCATGTGTCAAAAATAATGAAGAGTACATTAATTTAAAGGATGCAATACGTGAAATATGGGAGTACATGGAAATATGTATAAATTATTGACTATTTTGTGGTATGATCTATACCTATGTACTAACAAATACATGTATCCAGATTAATATAACAGTGAATATAGTAGCATTTCTAGATAGAATGATAATACAAACCAAAAATAATGATAATACATACCAAAAATAAATTAATAAAATCTATACCAACAATGATAATACAAACAAACACTATAAAATGATAAACTACCACTATAAAATCTATACCAACAATGATAATACAAATAAAAAATAATTATGAAAATCATGCAAAAATAGGGAGATGAAATCTATACCAATAATGATAATACAAAGCAACAATGATAATACAAAGAAACACTATAGTGTTTGAAGAAACACAATAAAATCTATACTAACAATGATAATACAAAAAATAATGAAAATCACACATAAATGATAATACAAACCAATGATAATACAAACAAACAATGATAATACAAAAAAATCTATACCAACAATGATAATACAAAAAAAATAATGATAAACTACAACTAAAACCAAACCAATAATAAAAATCGCGCAAAATAGGGTTCTTCAAGAAGAAATAAACAATGGGAGATTAAACAAGAGATAAATAGGAAGAACACATACTCGAAATCGTGAAAATGGCACACAACCTTCAACAATGGCCATCCAAGATCGCAAATCACGTTCGAAGGTCGTTGGGAGTCAAAAGCGCCACAACAGAACTCATTTTTGATGATCAAAAAAAAATGAGGGTTTCGGTCCCCGAATAATTTTAAAAGACTTTTTGCGTCGGTTTTAGAGAAAATTGACGCCGAAAATAAATCTTATGGCGTTGGTTTTCCAAGAAACCGATGCAATTTTTTTTATTTTTTTATTTTCGGCATCATTTTTCCTGAAAACCGACGCCGAAATGTTTTTTTAGAATTATTTTCCACATCGGTTTTACTAAAAACTGACGCCGAATTTTTTTTAAATTAGTTTTGGCGTCGGTTTTCCTCAAAACCGACGTGGTAAATTGGTTTATTATTATTATCAGCATCGGTTTTATTCAAAAAAGACGCAAAAACATTTTTTTAAAAAATTTCAGCATCGGTTTCTTGAAAACCGACGCGAAATATCATCGGATACTTGTTTTTGGCGTTGGTTTTTTGTAAAACCGACGCAAAAAATTTCCCACACATACTATTCGCGTCAGTTTTTAAAAAACCGACGTTATTACAATGACGTTAAAAACCGTATTTCCACTAGTGATATGTGTTATTCATAAATCTAATGATTTAATGAGGTATATTAAAGATCTTATGTTTTATGATTCAAAAGTACAATTTCATTTATTTGTATGTATTAATGGACTAATGTTTTCTTTATTTATTTTATAATCCTTACTGATCTCTTTATTCTTATCCAATGTTTTTGAATTATTTTTCACAGGGTATAAGGAAGGGTATGGGAAAGGAATAATGAAAGAAGATTTATATCCTGAAAAGAATTTTTTTTATTTAAGGAGTTTTATTATTGTGAAAAATTTGGATAGAGTAGAAGTGTATATTTTTGAAATTTAATGTAATAGTTATGGCCTAATTATCTAAAACTCTAAACCTGAAAGGATCCTTAATGTCTAACTCTTGACTTAAGTAATGATTATGTTATTTTTAAATCTAGGGCCTTATAATAATTATTATTTAGATATTAAACATATTAATATTAATGGTAATAAAATTTTTTATATATTATTTATAATTTTTATATAGATAAAACATACTGATAATGAACGATATGATTTTTGGAAACGTCCTTTTATATAAAAAATACAATTTTCTCAAATGAACATCTTTTAATGTCCTTATATAAAAAAATACAACTAATTTTAGACACATTTATAAATTTAATTTGAAATTTTTTTCATTTTTTAATTAAAAATGTTGAAATTATCTTATGGTGAATTTTTTGGTTTTTTACGAGAAACATCATTTTTTTATGAATAGTGAAAATACTAAATTTTGGTTAAAAATGACCTTTTCGTTTAAATAATAATTAATTTTAAATTGTATTTTCAATTTGTTTTAAGGTAAAATTAGATCAATTATACATATATTAATACAATTTAGGTTATAATAATAAATTTCACTTTGAAATTGAGTAAAAATATAATAATATTTTGAACTTCATTATACATTAAAACCCCATAATTTCTTTCCATCTGCGGGATTGAGATTAATCATAAATTTTTGGTTTTTGTGAATTGAATTTTTAAAAACTGACATACCCCATTTGAAACATTATAATATTTAGATTCTAATTAGATAATTTGTATTTTTTACTAAAATGATTAGAAATAGTTATTAAAATTAATCATAATGATTGAGGTCCAATTTAGCATAATTAGAGACTTAACCTTAATCATGGGGGCCCAAATGACCTATCCACTTGTCCAAAACCAATTTTATGGATTTTATTCAGCCATAAACTATCCATTATTGATTTAGGATGGTTTTTATGACTTTTTTAGGTAATAACATGTGCACTCCAAACATGTTTTAAAAACTTCCAAGTGAGTCCTTTTCCTTCACTATAAAAGGCCACCACCTACCCCACCTCATCACACCTATAAAACCTATTATGTTCAGAAAATACCTACACAATATACTTACCAAAATTCATACCTTTCTCATATATTCCCTCCCTTTGGGTATAAAGTCTTCCAAGGAATCCATTTCGGGAAAACCAAAATTAGTTACTTGATTAATAGGTAACGCCTTCTCTCAAGTCCTTTATTTAATTTTATTATACACCCCTACAACAAAATTTATTCTATGATTATATAAAAAAACAGTATAAAAAATATTCAAGGATTTAGTGATGTAAAATTTTCTACCTAAACTTGCACACACCTCTATCTAATGGGAAATAAACATACTGTTTCTGTGTGCGGTGAACTACTTCCTCACGAAATGATGATTATTCATTTTTACATTTCCACCTATCAAGATAGAAATTATGATGGAAAATATATTTATATATAATATATCTTATATTTATAATGACTTTATGATTATTTAATTTTTATTTAGAACATAAATTCATGCTTTCCATCTTATGTAAATACGATAATTTCATTTGAGGAAGTGTGGACTACCGCCCCCTCAAAGAGATATGATTCATTCATACACTACATGATTGAATTAAGGATGGTTTTAGTGAATATATATTATATATATGACATATTAAAGAAACTATAATAATGATACATATACATATATTTATTTTTATTTCATACTCTCAAAACGATAATTAAACGAAAATAACATTCATGCATACGTACCACATACTGTATCCATGAATGATATATTACATTTCATACTTATATATTCTATATATTAAATTAATCAAAATATAATTTATATAAATTATATTTATATAATTTTTTACATTCTAGAATCATGATATAAGTATAAGTACCAACAATATATCAAATTAAGACACATACTAAAAAAAGAAAATATTACCCAAAGTGAAACCTTAATAAATAATGGGTAAAACGAAGGTAATATAAGGTCATAATAAATACATATATGGTATTATATATAATAATATTTGTTCTATAAAAGATTTATAATAATTTTTTTTATTATAAAGTTGTTTTGAATGAGTACAACGAGAGTCAATACACATGGTAAGGGTATTTCATCTCACTTTTTATTTCTGTGAGATACTTGATTTGTTTTCCATTATTTCCTTTTATGTGGTGTATGTACTGGACATTATATTATTCTAATTATCTTATAATTAAATTTATGGTTATTAAAATATCCATTTTATGTAATTTATTTTATGGGGTTTATGTTTAAAAAGTTACCAAATCAGTAAAATAGCTTTGTCTTAATTTTCCATAATTGAGACTCATGTTATATTATGTACCTAAACTATAATTAAATGTTTTTATACATCTATTTTACATGTTAAATCATGAATTAACGTTTATAAATAATATCTTAAGCTTCATGTAATTTCAGTTTCTTACATGGAGAGTATGATCCTAAGTTACCATGTTATAATATTTTATTGAAACAATATCATCTCTCTTTGAGATTGTTAATTATTTAGCTTATTTAATGAAATATTATGATCCATATCTCATAAAAAATCATGATTTTCCTTATCCTATTTTTATTCAATATATAACCATTTATTTTTACCATTTCCCACTAAATGGTACTTAATATAATTTAGAAATTGTTTTAGGAAAATTGGACCATATTTCTCTCTTTGATCGTAAATATATTTTATTTCAAAAACCATGTTTTAAAAAATGTTTTCAAATTATCCTTGAAGAACCTTTTCAAGGAAAAAAATTTGAAATTTTTTTAGGGTTTTCAAAGATTGTTTTATAAGTTTTAAAATATATTTTAGAGAAAAAGTTATTCAAAAATATTTTCAACATTATTTTATAATACTTGAAGGAAAATGGTTTTCAAAATGTTTTCAAGAACTATTTATAAGTATTTAAATATTTTTAAAAGTAATTATTTCAAAAAAAATTCAATCATTATTTATTTTTTATCAAATTATTTTCAAAGAAACAATTTTCATTATTTTTAAAATTTTTTTTATAAGTTTTCAACGAAAATGGTTTTTAAAAGGCTTCATGTTTTTAAAATAATTTATCAAGAAGAAATGATATTTTAATTAAGAAAATTTTCAAGACATATATCAAAATTATTTTCCATCTAAGATGATATCTACTAATGTTACTTAGGAATTTATAAGAAATGATCTAAATGTTTAATTCATATTATTTCTATTAATAGTTTATTATTTTATGTCATAATGTATATGAAAATAATTTCTCTTACAAAAGTTATATTCTTTGATACCTTATTCTTCTCACAATTTATGATTTCATGATGTGATTAGGAAACCTATCTATTTTCATAGTTTGTGATTTGATTAAATATTAATGATACCCATTTAATTTCATGGGCTATGATTTTATGTTTATAAAACATATGTTTTTATGGGTCATGATATGATGAATGTTTAATTGTGAGACAAATGAATGAATGATATTATAATGAGATGGGTGGGAATGATATCTCTCTCCAATACATTGAGTAATGATAAATATTTTATGACCTAAAAGGGTACATGGTAGGGAATCCTAAGCCATAAAAAAGAGGGTATATGAGAGTACATCCCAAGACCAAAACCGGAGGGTAAATGGGAGGACATCTGAAGACTAAAACAAGAGGGTATACGAGAGTAAATCCCATTATTGAAACAAGAGGGTAAATGGGAGGACATACCATGCCTGAAATAAGAGGGAATATGGGTGTACATCCCAAGATTAAAATAAGAGGGTAAATGGGAGGATATCCCAAGCCTAAAATAAGAGGGTATACGCGAGGACATACTAATCGAAGAACAAGAGGGTATAAAAGAGTAGATCCCAATCCCAAAAACAATATGGTATATGAGAGTAAATCCAAAGCTCAAAACAAGAGGGTACACGACAAGACTTCCCAATCCTGAAATAGGAGGGTAAATGGGAAAACATCCCATTCCCGAAAAAATAGGTTCTATAGGGTTTATTTTCTTATGTTTCATGTATAATGAACATACAATATTTATAATTATCTATAATATGCAGGTTATGATCTTAATATGTTTTTCTCAAGTTCCATACGCTTTTTTTCATGTTATACTTATGTATTTACTTTATTTTCCCTTACCGAGAATCTAAGATAACCCCTTTATTATGTTTCCTTTCCTCAGGTTATAAAGAAATATTTTAGGTAGAATTACTAAATCGAGAGATTTTTATGGTATATTTTTAAGTTATTTTACTAGGATAGAATATTTTTTCCAATGTTTCAAAAGACACTAAACTATTATGGTCCTCAGCCATGTATTTTGGTAATGTAATGAATATTTTTCTAAAATTATGTAATATCCATGTATGTAAATCTTAGTTCATTATAATATTATCTTCAATTATTCAATTTGGTCTTAACCAAAATCTCATGGGAGTCTGTTATTATTTAGTGGGAACCCATGTGTCATATCTAGGACTAATTCCCCTTGGATTCCATATTAATCCATATCGACTATATATTTTCTAAATTTATCCCACTATGTATCCACTTCTAGGATAAATGTTTTTCTCTAATTCTTCCAATATTTGATATTAATACCCTCATTTTAATGCTATTCTTTGAGGAATTGTATACCTTAAATATTTTTATTAGATGTTAACTCATTGTAAATACATTAATTAATGATCCTTGGATTTATAACATCCTCATATACATTTATATTTCCTTCATATCCCTCTTATTGGTACTAAAATTACTTATTATTTATAGAATATTAATCGTCTTTTTAAATTTTAATCATGAATTCATGGATAATATAAAACTCATGAGTTGCTATCAAGTCTCTTCAAGTTGTCGGGAAAATTTCACCAATACATTCCAGCTCTATTGAAAATTATCACATATTTGTTATATATTTTCTGTTGTTATTAAGATGTAATCCTTATTAATCATCATATTCCAAATCTTTTTTAAGATTTTAATTCATTTTCATTAGACCATTAATTTATTATTCATTAATATATTTACCTAAAACTATTTTTTTCATCCATTTAATCTTTCTATCATTACAAGGAATATGGTTTCTTTTATAAAAACCAAGGACCTACAATCTTGGATCCTATGCTAAAATCCATAACTTTACATTTCTGGATTTGATGCTGATAATTATGACCCAAGTTTTTTATCTAAACCTAACAATGTCAAAAGGAAAACATGGAACACTTTCATCCTTGAGTACATTTTATTTTTTGAGTTTTATAGAATTAGGAAAAAAATATTATATAAAAAAATAATATGAACTTAGACTCATAAACAACTAGTTTATAAAGTTGAACATCATCTCCCATTATACCCATATTTTCTTATTTCCCATTTGTTCATAAAAATCATCCATGTGAAATATTTTATAGAAAAAAATTATTCAACCTCATTCTTTATAACATGGGGAATAGGAATCACTAGAAGGGTGTGCTCAACTGCTCAGTAAGGTTAAACATGAGAATTAACAATTTAATGTCATCAATGAGCATAAAAGTTAACAAGGTTATGATGAAATAATAATGTGAATGAGTGAATCATAAAATAACCCATACCCATCCATACATATATCTTAAAATATGAAAACATGAAAAACTAAGATACATAATAATCAATAATCACGAAGCATGTGATATCAAATTCCATCTTGAGAAACATCATGAAAATATAAAAAGAAATTAAAACACATTTTTTTGTAACATGGATAATCAATTTCATAAGACCATTTCAAAACCTCTAAAATTAGAATAACTATACAACCGACTTCTAGTATTATTATTAACCAATGAATTGGAGATCTATAATGGGGATCACCTTTTGAATAAGATAGATCGGGCACACCTGTGATCTACAATGGGGATCAACCGTTCATAGAATCTATATTAGGCTCACTTTTATATCATGAGATATAATTCAGATCAACCATTTTTATAAGCTTTATTTGTCTCACATATGAGCTATAACGAGCCTCAACCATTCATATAAGCTATATCAATCTCATCATTGAGTTATAATGGGGCTCAACCCTTCGTATATGCTATATTGGGATCACTTTTTTCCTAAAATTATCAATTAAAATTTCATGAATAAAAAAATTTCACCATAAAACCCTTCAAAAAAACTTTTAATTTCATATAAAAAAAACTATCATATAAAAATTCACTTTTCTTTTATAAAACCCATTTTTACTACCAAAGCTCAACTTTCATTGAAAAACAATTTTCAATTCTAGAATAGCCAAAAAAGGGAAAGAAGGATTTTCATTTAAGAAAACATGTAAAAAGGAATCTATAAATTATATAAAATTCATTACAACATAAAATTAATTATCTCCATGTAAGTTAAGAATAGAAAATTCCTTTTTTCATTTGTCATAACATTCCGCATAAAACGTTTAAAAATATTCCTTTTGAAAAACTTTGAATGAAATTAGAAATAGAAATTAAATGTCATATATAATCCTTCTATATTCATAAAAATGAACAAATAAAATAATATCATGAATATTGACATGAAGGAAATTATTTTGAAATTAATTCATTAAATATCTAAAAATAGATTTTTAAATCAAAGTGTCACATACCACTTTAAAATATTTAAATCATAAAACATATGATGGAATAAAATTTAACAAAAAACTAAATAACATAAGAATAATATAATTCATGACATGATATGTAAAAGGGGGTGTATATACACCTGATAAAAGAAGGTGGGTGTATAACATAAAAATATAACTCAATTAATGGATATTGAGATGAAGTCCCTTACATAAAACCTTACAAGACCCATTTTTTAAAATATATGAAAGAAATTTAAAAATTATCTTTTTTGAAAAATAATTTTTATATAAATACAATCATAAAAATCAATTTAAAAAACTTGGACATGAAATTGATATATTTATAAATTAATTCTTTAAAATATTTAAAACGAGGTCTTTTAGTTAAAGATTACTTTTTAAATATCATATCATGGAAGTGAGAATTAATATAATAAAACAAATATGTGTATTGAATATAAATAAAAATAAAAATAATTGAAATATATAATAATATATTCAAAATAAATTTCATAATAGTCTTACTATGACATAATCAATAAGTACAAGTTTAACTAAAATAATGGAATTTGGGTTAAGAATTCCCTTACAGTTTGTAATCAGTCAAATCGTATATAACATAAAAGTAATAATTATTAAATGAAAAATTTATTACCATGAATATAATGTTATTAATGTTATTATATATCATAGTTCACTATATATACACCAAACTGAATATATAAGTGGGGAATAAGAAAAATATATCACAAAAGTAAAAGTGAGATAAAAAACCCTTACCCCATGATCCCTTTAGTATTTCATATTTAAAACTACAGTATAATGGTATAAATAATGTTATAAAATCATTATATAAAAATATTAAAATTTAAAATACTTCATTTTATGATTTTATAAGATTGTTTTACCCATTCATTAATTATATTTCATTAATTTCATGATTTCAGGTGCATTCATTTAATGGTTTCATGATTGGTTCATTTATGTATAATTATAGGTGTTCTTGGAAAATGGGATTATGAATCTAGAAGTGGAATAAAATAATATTAATTGACCTATCTAATTTCAAATCCTCCCATATATAATTTCTCTTTATTGTACGAGGAAGACTCATTTGAATGAATATTAATGACAAATGTTTAGTTTATTTTGATGGTTTTTACAAACAACATGAAATAATTTTATTTTAAATAATATTATGAGTGTATATTAGTTAAAAAATGAACAATATCTTACAGAGGAAGCTCATAAAGTGGCTGATAGAATTGTAAGTAAATATTATTTATTTTTTAACAAATTTTCTATTTTATAATTTATAAACACTAATATAACTTTTTTATTTTTCATTTCAGGATGAACTTCATGAGAAAGAGACACAAGGCTCTTTTATCCACAAGGGTAGGAAGGATATCCTAGCCACTGCTTTGGGAAAGGAAGTACACCCCGATCGGGTTAGAGGATATCAGGTGGGTGTTAGTATTCGGAAGGATTTTGGTAAGAGTAAGAAATCAAGAGACCCAGAAATTGAATCCTTAAAAGAAGAGCTGCATGATATGAAATGGTCTATGGGTGATCAAATTCAAGTAGCAGTACAGAAGTCTTTATTAGAACACTTGGAAAGACAATCATAGTCTGTGCAGCCTTATGAGGTATATTATTTACTTGTCATCAATTTTTCTTTTTTATAATTTATAAACACTGATATAAATTTTTCATTTTTCAACATTCTCAGTCTACTCACCCGGACTAACCTGCCTCATCTGCTTACCCAGCCCCGTCTTGGTAGCCATTCGAGGTTTATTATTTACTTTTCATCAATTTTTATATTTTATAAATTATAAACACTAATATAACTTTTTCATTTTTCAACATTCTCAGCATACTCACCCGGACTACCATGCCCCATCTGCTTACCATGCCCCACCTGATATCCTCTAACCCGATCGGGGTGTCCTTCCTTTCCCAAAGCAGTGGCTAGGATATCCTTCCTACCCTCGTGGATAAAAGAGCCCTGTGTCTCTTTCTCATGAAGTTCATCCTGAAATGAAAAATAAAAAAGTTATATTAGTGTTTATAAATTATAAAATAGTAAAATTGTTAAAAAATAAATAATATTTACTTACAATTCTATCATCCACTTTATGAGCTTCCTCTGTAAGATATTGTTCATTTTTTTTCTTCTTGCTCGTTTCCAGTTCTCATGGCGAGTGGGAGGAGATGGAGGACCATACTGGACCTCTTCTGAACCACTACTTGATCAAAATCTTAATGATTCAAATTTTTATTCAATCATTTTCTGCTCCAAATATGAGTACCCTCCACGTGATAAAGTATGAGGGTATACATTTTGCAACTGGATAACCTGATGAGATCTCCTGGAGGCCTATTTATAAAAATAAATTACTAAGTAATAAGGAAAATATAGCATAAATTTTAAAATATAAAACAATTACAATACCTGAAATTTCTCTTCCCGACGACTGTAAACAAATCGATTCCATGTTTCTTCATCTATATATGGATACGTAAGACATGTGCTTTCAAACCATCTATTTCCAGAAACATAATCTTTTGTCAGTTTGGTTTTAAAATCTCTCCATCGAACCGCCGCTAAAGAGAGATGTCTTTTCCTAATTTCTTTGGTTTCCTCAAAATTGAATGTCATTTGTAATTGAATAAATTAAATATGTCATTTAAACTATATAATATTTAAAAAATGAGAAAAAATAAATAAATAAAGATATTTTACCGTCACGGCCTCCCAAAGCTGTTGCTTCAACGTCCTGTCCACTGACTTCCAATCAGGATATAAAATACTAATCCTGCAACGGCTCTGCATCGCTATATAACTGACAAGCTGAACTAAATTTGAGCCAAATGCATTATTATTATCATCAAAATGGATGTGTACTTTGTTATCATCATGATCAAGTGATAGTTTTGGTAAATGTGTAATACCATGTTTACCAACTTGAGAACTTGATTTTTGAGAAGTAACTGAGAAGTCTCCTCCGCCGAGGATGCATCAGTAGTCCTAAAATTATTTTTGTAAATTAACAGTTTTATTTCATTAAATAAGTATATTACTGAATATTTAATAATATGTCAAAATAGATATACCTCGGTAACTGCTGCACTCTATCCGTATCTGACATTTCTACTAGAAAGTGTAATGAAATTTAGGGTACCTGTATATCATTAGAAAACTGAAAAATTAGAAACAAGGAAGAAAAAAATAAATATGTAAAAATAGATGCATGCATTTGTAAGTTTTAAAAATAGACACAAAATATAAATATTTACCAGAAAAATTAAGAGAATAATTTAGTATTTTTCCACATGCCTTCATCATGATCGGTATGTACTGCATGCACTATGTTTGTCTTATATTCATTATAATCATCTGAAAATTGCGTAATAGATGAATAAGGCTCATGTAAATCACTAGCATCATCAGAATCATCCTCATCACCCAAATGATATCTTTTCCCTTGCAAAACAGCTGACCACTGATCATTCGACAGATCAATGACATAAAATACTTTTTTTGAATGTGTCGCCATGATAAATGGTTCTTCATTGTGATAAAATCTTTTCAAATCAACCAGTTTAAACCCATATTCATTATGTTTCATGCCACTATTACTATCAACCCAATTACACTTAAAAAAAGTGACTCAAAATTTAATAAAATCAATTTACCATATGTCTTCAATAACTCCAAAATATGAAGTTGATGCAGAAATTGGGTTTTTATCTTCGGCACTCAAAAAATGCACTGCTTTAGCGAATACCATCACACAACTATTCTGAACGGTACTCTTGTCATCCAGGTTTTTTGTGTAAAATGTGTTGCCATTGATATCAAAACCAGACCAAGTGATCACATTAAGAGATGTCCCCCCTGCTAACCACTTCAATGTTTCTGATATAGATATATATGGGGTGACTTTCTCTTTAAACCATGAAACAAATGTCTTCTTATGCTCAATCATCAACCACTTTACATTTCTTTTCTGACATTGTAACTTTAATTCAGCAATATGTGAGGATATATATGGTTGAATCTCATCTGTGTTGTTCAAAATGTATAAATGTGCTTGCATCACTTCATCACGTGGAATGAACTTTACCTTTAAGCCTTGAACCCCTCTACCTTCTCTGTCAACTGTAATATGTCGAGATACAGTGAGACCAATATGCTCCACCTCATTCAAATAATCAGTACAGAACTCAATCACCTGTTCTGATACATATTTTGGAACAATAGAGGCCTCTGGTCGATAAGTATTTTTAACATATCCTTTCAAAATTTTCATATATCTTTCAAAAGGATACACCCATCTTAAATAAACAGGCCCACATATTCTTATCTCACGCACCAAATAAATTAATAGATGAACCATTATATCAAAAAATGTGGGTGGGAAATACATTTCTAGTTGACAAAGAATAAGATTTGCTTCATTCTCCAACACATCTAACAAATTTGGATCAATGACTTTGCTACAAATGGATTTAAAGAAATTACATAACCTGATGATTGTCTTTCTGACAGCTTTCGGTAATATACCACGCACTGCTACTGGTAGAATTTGTTTCATCAACACATGGAAATCATGTGATTTCATACCTATTAATTTACAATCCTTCAATGACACAAAATTATTCACATCTGAAGAAAAACCACTGGGTACTTTAATACCATGAAGACACTGACAAAAATTCATGTTTTCAATCTTTCTTAATGTGTGACAACCCGGAGGTAAATATGTTCTGTTTCCTTTCACATCGGGAGCTAACTCCAAAAGTATTCTCATTAATATCAAGTCCAATCTAGAATGTAATCCATCTTTTGTCTTTCCTTTTATGTTTAACAAAGTTCCAATAAAACTATCACATATGTTTTTCTCAACATGCATAACATCAATGTTATGTTTTATCTCTAAAAATCTCCAATAAGGTAGTTTGAAAAAATAGACTGCTTCTTCCATGTATGTTTTTGTAAACCAGAACTTTTTCTCTTTCCAAATGTCGAATCAATATCTATCACTCTGTCATAATATTCTTCAGCTGAAAATGGTCGAGGGGGGAGGTTGTATTCTTGTAAACTGTTAAATGCTTTTTTCAATCTACGATAAGGATGATCAATTCGCAAAAATCATTGATGTCCCATGTACACTGTCTTTCTTCCATTCGGAAATTGATAATATGAAGTTTGTTATTCACAAATTGGACATGCTTTATGTCCCTTAACACTATATCCAGATATGTTTCCATATGCAGGAAAGTCATTTATAGTGAACATTTTCATATCACACAAAAGAAAATACTCTTTCTTGTATGCATCGAAAACTTTAACACCTTTCTCCCATAGTAGTTTCAAATCGTCAATCAATGGTGTAAGATACACATCAATATCATTTACCGGTTGTTTTGGTCGAGAAATCATCAAGCTCATCATAACATATTTTTTCTTCATACATAGATGTGGGGAAAAGTTGTAAAGTACCAGAAAAACAGGCCATGAACTATGTTGGCTACTGAGGTTCCGATATGGATTCATTCCATCAGTACACAATCCCATTATGATATTTCTAATTTCAGTTCCAAAATCATGATTTTTTTTATCAAACATCTTCCACTGTGGTGAATCGGCAGGGTGACATAAGTTACCTTCAGAGATGAGATCATCTGAATTCCATCTTAACCTTTTTGCATCAATTGAATTTGCAAATAGACTCTTCAAATGAGGAATTATTGGAAGGTACCAAATTGATTTAGCTGGAGTTTTGATTCTAGTACCTAAAAATAAATCAGAATTGAATTATCAGAATTGTATGCAAAAAATATTGGATGATATCATTGGAAAGTAAAAGATTTATTTTTCATAACATTACATGACATCACCTGAGAATGAATCTGAGTTGACTTTCTCATCCATCTTATAGCGTGATGTCCCACATGTATGAAAACTTGATAAATGTTCATTTTCTTTCCTATACAATACACAATCATTGGGGAAAACATGTATATTTTTATTCCCCAATCCCATTGGGCATAATATTTTCTTCACCTCATAATTGGAATCCAGAATCCCATTTCCTTCTGGAAGTAGCTCTTTTAAAAGCTCAAGTAAACTGGAGAAAATTTTATCACTCCACCCATTTTTTTCTTTTATGTTAACTAATCTCAAAACTGCTGATAACACTGTATATTTACTACAACCTGGGAATAATGGTTTCTCAGAGTATCCATACAATCGTTCAACAATTGGTGTTTTTTCGATGGTTTCAACACTTAAATCATGAATTAATTCTTCAATATGATCCTCTGCCTCATTATGAATATCGTCATGAACATTGGATGTTGAATTTTCATTTCTTTCACCATGAAAAATCCAATGTGTATAATTAAGGATAAGACCATAACAAATGAGATAATCCTTGATTTCTCTGGAGTTTAGCTTTCTCATATTTACACACTTCACACATGGACAGAAAATCAAATCAATATTTTGAAGATGTCGTTTAGCAAATTCCAAAAAATTATCTACTCCTTTTTCATATTCACTAGTGGTTCTTCGTAAATAAATCCAAGTACGATCCATTAATACCTGATATCACAATATAATTGATGAATATATTAAAACATATAAACATTTAAATATATATCAGATAAATTGTAAACAAAAACATATTTAATAAAAACAATTGATAATCAGATAAAAGACATCAGATATGAAACACGTTTACAAATAGAGTAAACAATTTATTTTCATATTATATACATATGTGTTATATTGATATTATAATTTAATTATAATATCATTATTTTAAAATTTATTAGTTCATTTTACATAGTTTCAATATTTCGATGTTTCATGTGTCAAAAATAATGAAGAGTACATTAATTTAAAGGATGCAATAAGTGAAATATGGGAGTACATGGAAATATGTATAAATTATTGACGATTTTGTGGTATGATCTATACCTATGTACTAACAAATACATGTATCCAGATTAATATAACAGTGAATATAGTAGCAGTTCTAGATAGAATGATAATACAAACCAAAAATAATGATAATACAGACAAAAAATAAATTAATAAAATCTATACCAACAATGATAATACAAACAAACACTATAAAATGATAAACTACCGCTATAAAATCTATACCAACAATGATAATACAAATAAAAAATAATTATGAAAATCATGCAAAAATAGGGAGATGAAATCTATACCAATAATGATAATACAAAGCAACAATGATAATACAAAGAAACACTATAGTGTTTGAAGAAACACAATAAAATCTATACCAACAATGATAATACAAAAAATAATGAAAATCACACAAAAATGATAATACAAACCAATGATAATACAAACAAACAATGATAATACAAACAAATCTATACCAACAATGATAATACCAAAAAATAATGATAAACTACAACTAAAACCAAACCAATAATAAAAATCGCGCAAAATAGGGTTCTTCACGAAGAAATAAACAATGGGAGATTAAACAAGAGATAAATAGGAAGAACACATACTCGAAATCGTGAAAATGGCACACAACCTTCAACAATGGCCATCCAAGATCGCAAATCACGTTCGAAGGTCGTTGGGAGTCAAAAGCGCCGCAACAGAACTCATTTTTGATGATCAAACAAAAATGAGGGTTTCGGTCCTCGAATAATTTTAAAAGACTTTCCGCGTCGGTTTTAGAGAAAATTGACGCCGAAAATAAATCTTATGGCGTTGGTTTTCCAAGAAACCGATGCAATTTTTTTTATTTTTTTATTTTCGGCATCCGTTTTCCTGAAAACCGACGCCGAAATGTTTTTTTAGAATTATTTTCCACATCGGTTTTACTAAAAACTGACACCGATTTTTTTTTTAAATTAGTTTCGGCGTCGGTTTTCCTCAAAACCAACGTGGTAAATTGGTTTATTATTATTATCAGCATCGGTTTTCTTCAAAAAAGACGCAAAAACATATTTTTAAAAAATTTCAGCGTCGGTTTCTTGAAAACCGACGCGAAATATCATCGGATACTTGTTTTTGGCGTCGGTTTTTTGTAAAACCGACGCAAAAAATTTCCCGCACATACTATTCGCGTCGGTTTTTAAAAAACCGACGTTATTACAACGACGTTAAAAACCGTATTTCCACTAGTGATATGTGTTATTCATATATCTAATGATTTAATGAGGTATATTAAAGATCTTATGTTTTATGATTCAAAAGTACAATTTCATTTATTTGTATGTATTAATGGACTAATGTTTTCTTTATTTATTTTATAATCCTTACTGATCTCTTTATTCTTATCCAATGTTTTTGAATTATTTTTCACAGGGTATAAGGAAGGGTATGAGAAAGGAATAATGAAATAAGATTTATATCCTGAAAAGAATTTTTTTTATTTAAGGAGTTTTATTATTGTGAAAAATTTGGATAGAGTAGAAGTGTATATTTTTGAAATTTAATGTAATAGTTATGGCCTAATTATCTAAAACTCTAAACCTGAAAGGATCCTTAATGTCTAACTCTTGACTTAAGTAATGATTATGTTATTTTTAAATCTAGGGTCTTATAATAATTATTATTTAGATATTAAACATATTAATATTAATGGTAATAAAATTTTTTATATATTTTTTATAATTTTTATATAGATAAAACATACTGATAATGAACGATATGATTTTTGGAAACGTCCTTTTATATAAAAAATACAATTTTCTCAAATGAACCTCTTTTAATGTCCTTATATAAAAAATACAACTAATTTTAGACACATTTATAAATTTAATTTGAAAAAAAAATTCATTTTTTAATTAAAAATGATGAAATTATCTTATGGTGAATTTTTTGGTTTTTTACGAGAAACATCATTTTTTATGAATAGTGAAAATACTACATTTTGGTTAAAAATGACCTTTTCATTTAAATAATAATTAATTTTAAATTGTATTTTCAATTTGTTTTAAGGTAAAATTAGATCAATTATACATATATTAATACAATTTAGGTTATAATAATAAATTTCACTTTGAAATTGAGTAAAAATATAATAATATTTTGAACTTCATTATACATTAAAACCCCATAATTTCTTTCCATCTGCGGGATTGAGATTAATCATAAATTTTTGGTTTTTGTGAATTGAATTTTTAAAAACTGACATACCCCATTTGAAACATTATAATATTTAGATTCTAATTAGATAATTTGTATTTTTTACTAAAATGATTAGAAATAGTTATTAAAATTAATCATAATGATTGAGGTCCAATTTAGCATAATTAGAGACTTAACCTTAATCATGGGGGCCCAAATGACCTATCCACTTGTCCAAAACCAATTTTATGGATTTTATTCAGCCATAAACTATCCATTATTGATTTAGGATGGTTTTTATGACTTTTTTAGGTAATAACATGTGCACTCCAAACATGTTTTAAAAACTTCCAAGTGAGTCCTTTTCCTTCACTATAAAAGGCCACCACCTACCCCACCTCATCACACCTATAAAACCTATTATGTTCAGAAAATACCTACACAATATACTTACCAAAATTCATACCTTTCTCATATATTCCCTCCCTTTGGGTATAAAGTCTTCCAAGGAATCCATTTCGGGAAAACCAAAATTAGTTACTTGATTAATAGGTAACGCCTTCTCTCAAGTCCTTTATTTAATTTTATTATACACCCCTACAACAAAATTTATTCTATGATTATATAAAAAAACAGTATAAAAAATATTCAAGGATTTAGTGATGTAAAATTTTCTACCTAAACTTGCACACACCTCTATCTAATGGGAAATAAACATACTGTTTCTGTGTGCGGTGAACTACTTCCTCACGAAATGATGATTATTCATTTTTACATTTCCACCTATCAAGATAGAAATTATGATGGAAAATATATTTATATATAATATATCTTATATTTATAATGACTTTATGATTATTTAATTTTTATTTAGAACATAAATTCATGCTTTCCATCTTATGTAAATACGATAATTTCATTTGAGGAAGTGTGGACTACCGCCCCCTCAAAGAGATATGATTCATTCATACACTACATGATTGAATTAAGGATGGTTTTAGTGAATATATATTATATATATGACATATTAAAGAAACTATAATAATGATACATATACATATATTTATTTTTATTTCATACTCTCAAAACGATAATTAAACGAAAATAACATTCATGCATACGTACCACATACTGTATCCATGAATGATATATTACATTTCATACTTATATATTCTATATATTAAATTAATCAAAATATAATTTATATAAATTATATTTATATAATTTTTTACATTCTAGAATCATGATATAAGTATAAGTACCAACAATATATCAAATTAAGACACATACTAAAAAAAGAAAATATTACCCAAAGTGAAACCTTAATAAATAATGGGTAAAACGAAGGTAATATAAGGTCATAATAAATACATATATGGTATTATATATAATAATATTTGTTCTATAAAAGATTTATAATAATTTTTTTTATTATAAAGTTGTTTTGAATGAGTACAACGAGAGTCAATACACATGGTAAGGGTATTTCATCTCACTTTTTATTTCTGTGAGATACTTGATTTGTTTTCCATTATTTCCTTTTATGTGGTGTATGTACTGGACATTATATTATTCTAATTATCTTATAATTAAATTTATGGTTATTAAAATATCCATTTTATGTAATTTATTTTATGGGGTTTATGTTTAAAAAGTTACCAAATCAGTAAAATAGCTTTGTCTTAATTTTCCATAATTGAGACTCATGTTATATTATGTACCTAAACTATAATTAAATGTTTTTATACATCTATTTTACATGTTAAATCATGAATTAACGTTTATAAATAATATCTTAAGCTTCATGTAATTTCAGTTTCTTACATGGAGAGTATGATCCTAAGTTACCATGTTATAATATTTTATTGAAACAATATCATCTCTCTTTGAGATTGTTAATTATTAAGCTTATTTAATGAAATATTATGATCCATATCTCATGAAAAATCATGATTTTCCTTATCCTATTTTTATTCAATATATAACCATTTATTTTTACCATTTCCCACTAAATGGTACTTAATATAATTTAGAAATTGTTTTAGGAAAATTGGACCATATTTCTCTCTTTGATCGTAAATATATTTTATTTCAAAAACCATGTTTTAAAAAATGTTTTCAAATTATCCTTGAAGAACCTTTTCAAGGAAAAAAATTTGAAATTTTTTTAGGGTTTTCAAAGATTGTTTTATAAGTTTTAAAATATATTTTAGAGAAAAAGTTATTCAAAAATATTTTCAACATTATTTTATAATACTTGAAGGAAAATGGTTTTCAAAATGTTTTCAAGAACTATTTATAAGTATTTAAATATTTTTAAAAGTAATTATTTCAAAAAAAATTCAATCATTATTTATTTTTTATCAAATTATTTTCAAAGAAACAATTTTCATTATTTTTAAAATTTTTTTTATAAGTTTTCAACGAAAATGGTTTTCAAAAGGCTTCATGTTTTTAAAATAATTTATCAAGAAGAAATGATATTTTAATTAAGAAAATTTTCAAGACATATATCAAAATTATTTTCCATCTAAGATGATATCTACTAATGTTACTTAGGAATTTATAAGAAATGATCTAAATGTTTAATTCATATTATTTCTATTAATAGTTTATTATTTTATGTCATAATGTATATGAAAATAATTTCTCTTACAAAAGTTATATTCTTTGATACCTTCTTCTTCTCACAATTTATGATTTCATGATGTGATTAGGAAACCTATCTATTTTCATAGTTTGTGATTTGATTAAATATTAATGATACCCATTTAATTTCATGGGCTATGATTTTATGTTTATAAAACATATGTTTTTATGGGTCATGATATGATGAATGTTTAATTGTGAGACAAATGAATGAATGATATTATAATGAGATGGGTGGGAATGATATCTCTCTCCAATACATTGAGTAATGATAAATATTTTATGACCTAAAAGGGTACATGGTAGGGAATCCTAAGCCATAAAAAAGAGGGTATATGAGAGTACATCCCAAGACCAAAACCGGAGGGTAAATGGGAGGACATCTGAAGACTAAAACAAGAGGGTATACGAGAGTAAATCCCATTATTGAAACAAGAGGGTAAATGGGAGGACATACCATGCCTGAAATAAGAGGGAATATGGGTGTACATCCCAAGATTAAAATAAGAGGGTAAATGGGAGGATATCCCAAGCCTAAAATAAGAGGGTATACGCGAGGACATACTAATCGAAGAACAAGAGGGTATAAAAGAGTAGATCCCAATCCCAAAAACAATATGGTATATGAGAGTAAATCCAAAGCTCAAAACAAGAGGGTACACGACAAGACTTCCCAATCCTGAAATAGGAGGGTAAATGGGAAAACATCCCATTCCCGAAAAAATAGGTTCTATAGGGTTTATTTTCTTATGTTTCATGTATAATGAACATACAATATTTATAATTATCTATAATATGCAGGTTATGATCTTAATATGTTTTTCTCAAGTTCCATACGCTTTTTTTCATGTTATACTTATGTATTTACTTTATTTTCCCTTACCGAGAATCTAAGATAACCCCTTTATTATGTTTCCTTTCCTCAGGTTATAAAGAAATATTTTAGGTAGAATTACTAAATCGAGAGATTTTTATGGTATATTTTTAAGTTATTTTACTAGGATAGAATATTTTTTCCAATGTTTCAAAAGACACTAAACTATTATGGTCCTCAGCCATGTATTTTGGTAATGTAATGAATATTTTTCTAAAATTATGTAATATCCATGTATGTAAATCTTAGTTCATTATAATATTATCTTCAATTATTCAATTTGGTCTTAACCAAAATCTCATGGGAGTCTGTTATTATTTAGTGGGAACCCATGTGTCATATCTAGGACTAATTCCCCTTGGATTCCATATTAATCCATATCGACTATATATTTTCTAAATTTATCCCACTATGTATCCACTTCTAGGATAAATGTTTTTCTCTAATTCTTCCAATATTTGATATTAATACCCTCATTTTAATGCTATTCTTTGAGGAATTGTATACCTTAAATATTTTTATTAGATGTTAACTCATTGTAAATACATTAATTAATGATCCTTGGATTTATAACATCCTCATATACATTTATATTTCCTTCATATCCCTCTTATTGGTACTAAAATTACTTATTATTTATAGAATATTAATCGTCTTTTTAAATTTTAATCATGAATTCATGGATAATATAAAACTCATGAGTTGCTATCAAGTCTCTTCAAGTTGTCGGGAAAATTTCACCAATACATTCCAGCTCTATTGAAAATTATCACATATTTGTTATATATTTTCTGTTGTTATTAAGATGTAATCCTTATTAATCATCATATTCCAAATCTTTTTTAAGATTTTAATTCATTTTCATTAGACCATTAATTTATTATTCATTAATATATTTACCTAAAACTATTTTTTTCATCCATTTAATCTTTCTATCATTACAAGGAATATGGTTTCTTTTATAAAAACCAAGGACCTACAATCTTGGATCCTATGCTAAAATCCATAACTTTACATTTCTGGATTTGATGCTGATAATTATGACCCAAGTTTTTTATCTAAACCTAACAATGTCAAAAGGAAAACATGGAACACTTTCATCCTTGAGTACATTTTATTTTTTGAGTTTTATAGAATTAGGAAAAAAATATTATATAAAAAAATAATATGAACTTAGACTCATAAACAACTAGTTTATAAAGTTGAACATCATCTCCCATTATACCCATATTTTCTTATTTCCCATTTGTTCATAAAAATCATCCATGTGAAATATTTTATAGAAAAAAATTATTCAACCTCATTCTTTATAACATGGGGAATAGGAATCACTAGAAGGGTGTGCTCAACTGCTCAGTAAGGTTAAACATGAGAATTAACAATTTAATGTCATCAATGAGCATAAAAGTTAACAAGGTTATGATGAAATAATAATGTGAATGAGTGAATCATAAAATAACCCATACCCATCCATACATATATCTTAAAATATGAAAACATGAAAAACTAAGATACATAATAATCAATAATCACGAAGCATGTGATATCAAATTCCATCTTGAGAAACATCATGAAAATATAAAAAGAAATTAAAACACATTTTTTTGTAACATGGATAATCAATTTCATAAGACCATTTCAAAACCTCTAAAATTAGAATAACTATACAACCGACTTCTAGTATTATTATTAACCAATGAATTGGAGATCTATAATGGGGATCACCTTTTGAATAAGATAGATCGGGCACACCTGTGATCTACAATGGGGATCAACCGTTCATAGAATCTATATTAGGCTCACTTTTATATCATGAGATATAATTCAGATCAACCATTTTTATAAGCTTTATTTGTCTCACATATGAGCTATAACGAGCCTCAACCATTCATATAAGCTATATCAATCTCATCATTGAGTTATAATGGGGCTCAACCCTTCGTATATGCTATATTGGGATCACTTTTTTCCTAAAATTATCAATTAAAATTTCATGAATAAAAAAATTTCACCATAAAACCCTTCAAAAAAACTTTTAATTTCATATAAAAAAAACTATCATATAAAAATTCACTTTTCTTTTATAAAACCCATTTTTACTACCAAAGCTCAACTTTCATTGAAAAACAATTTTCAATTCTAGAATAGCCAAAAAAGGGAAAGAAGGATTTTCATTTAAGAAAACATGTAAAAAGGAATCTATAAATTATATAAAATTCATTACAACATAAAATTAATTATCTCCATGTAAGTTAAGAATAGAAAATTCCTTTTTTCATTTGTCATAACATTCCGCATAAAACGTTTAAAAATATTCCTTTTGAAAAACTTTGAATGAAATTAGAAATAGAAATTAAATGTCATATATAATCCTTCTATATTCATAAAAATGAACAAATAAAATAATATCATGAATATTGACATGAAGGAAATTATTTTGAAATTAATTCATTAAATATCTAAAAATAGATTTTTAAATCAAAGTGTCACATACCACTTTAAAATATTTAAATCATAAAACATATGATGGAATAAAATTTAATAAAAAACTAAATAACATAAGAATAATATAATTCATGACATGATATGTAAAAGGGGGTGTATATACACCTGATAAAAGAAGGTGGGTGTATAACATAAAAATATAACTCAATTAATGGATATTGAGATGAAGTCCCTTACATAAAACCTTACAAGACCCATTTTTTAAAATATATGAAAGAAATTTAAAAATTATCTTTTTTGAAAAATAATTTTTATATAAATACAATCATAAAAATCAATTTAAAAAACTTGGACATGAAATTGATATATTTATAAATTAATTCTTTAAAATATTTAAAACGAGGTCTTTTAGTTAAAGATTACTTTTTAAATATCATATCATGGAAGTGAGAATTAATATAATAAAACAAATATGTGTATTGAATATAAATAAAAATAAAAATAATTGAAATATATAATAATATATTCAAAATAAATTTCATAATAGTCTTACTATGACATAATCAATAAGTACAAGTTTAACTAAAATAATGGAATTTGGGTTAAGAATTCCCTTACAGTTTGTAATCAGTCAAATCGTATATAACATAAAAGTAATAATTATTAAATGAAAAATTTATTACCATGAATATAATGTTATTAATGTTATTATATATCATAGTTCACTATATATACACCAAACTGAATATATAAGTGGGGAATAAGAAAAATATATCACAAAAGTAAAAGTGAGATAAAAAACCCTTACCCCATGATCCCTTTAGTATTTCATATTTAAAACTACAGTATAATGGTATAAATAATGTTATAAAATCATTATATAAAAATATTAAAATTTAAAATACTTCATTTTATGATTTTATAAGATTGTTTTACCCATTCATTAATTATATTTCATTAATTTCATGATTTCAGGTGCATTCATTTAATGGTTTCATGATTGGTTCATTTATGTATAATTATAGGTGTTCTTGGAAAATGGGATTATGAATCTAGAAGTGGAATAAAATAATATTAATTGACCTATCTAATTTCAAATCCTCCCATATATAATTTCTCTTTATTGTACGAGGAAGACTCATTTGAATGAATATTAATGACAAATGTTTAGTTTATTTTGATGGTTTTTACAAACAACATGAAATAATTTTATTTTAAATAATATTATGAGTGTATATTAGTTAAAAAATGAACAATATCTTACAGAGGAAGCTCATAATGTGGCTGATAGAATTGTAAGTAAATATTATTTATTTTTTAACAAATTTTCTATTTTATAATTTATAAACACTAATATAACTTTTTTATTTTTCATTTCAGGATGAACTTCATGAGAAAGAGACACAAGGCTCTTTTATCCACAAGGGTAGGAAGGATATCCTAGCCACTGCTTTGGGAAAGGAAGTACACCCCGATCGGGTTAGAGGATATCAGGTGGGTGTTAGTATTCGGAAGGATTTTGGTAAGAGTAAGAAATCAAGAGACCCAGAAATTGAATCCTTAAAAGAAGAGCTGCATGATATGAAATGGTCTATGGGTGATCAAATTCAAGTAGCAGTACAGAAGTCTTTATTAGAACACTTGGAAAGACAATCATAGTCTGTGCAGCCTTATGAGGTATATTATTTACTTGTCATCAATTTTTCTTTTTTATAATTTATAAACACTGATATAAATTTTTCATTTTTCAACATTCTCAGTCTACTCACCCGGACTAACCTGCCTCATCTGCTTACCCAGCCCCGTCTTGGTAGCCATTCGAGGTTTATTATTTACTTTTCATCAATTTTTATATTTTATAAATTATAAACACTAATATAACTTTTTCATTTTTCAACATTCTCAGCATACTCACCCGGACTACCATGCCCCATCTGCTTACCATGCCCCACCTGATATCCTCTAACCCGATCGGGGTGTCCTTCCTTTCCCAAAGCAGTGGCTAGGATATCCTTCCTACCCTCGTGGATAAAAGAGCCCTGTGTCTCTTTCTCATGAAGTTCATCCTGAAATGAAAAATAAAAAAGTTATATTAGTGTTTATAAATTATAAAATAGTAAAATTGTTAAAAAATAAATAATATTTACTTACAATTCTATCAGCCACTTTATGAGCTTCCTCTGTAAGATATTGTTCATTTTTTTTCTTCTTGCTCGTTTCCAGTTCTCATGGCGAGTTGGAGGAGATGGAGGACCATACTGGACCTCTTCTGAACCACTACTTGATCAAAATCTTAATGATTCAAATTTTTATTCAATCATTTTCTGCTCCAAATATGAGTACCCTCCACGTGATAAAGTATGAGGGTATACATTTTGCAACTGGATAACCTGATGAGATCTCCTGGAGGCCTATTTATAAAAATAAATTACTAAGTAATAAGGAAAATATAGCATAAATTTTAAAATATAAAACAATTACAATACCTGAAATTTCTCTTCCCGACGACTGTAAACAAATCGATTCCATGTTTCTTCATCTATATATGGATACGTAAGACATGTGCTTTCAAACCATCTATTTCCAGAAACATAATCTTTTGTCAGTTTGGTTTTAAAATCTCTCCATCGAACCGCCGCTAAAGAGAGATGTCTTTTCCTAATTTCTTTGGTTTCCTCAAAATTGAATGTCATTTGTAATTGAATAAATTAAATATGTCATTTAAACTATATAATATTTAAAAAATGAGAAAAAATAAATAAATAAAGATATTTTACCGTCACGGCCTCCCAAAGCTGTTGCTTCAACGTCCTGTCCACTGACTTCCAATCAGGATATAAAATACTAATCCTGCAACGGCTCTGCATCGCTATATAACTGACAAGCTGAACTAAATTTGAGCCAAATGCATTATTATTATCATCAAAATGGATGTGTACTTTGTTATCATCATGATCAAGTGATAGTTTTGGTAAATGTGTAATACCATGTTTACCAACTTGAGAACTTGATTTTTGAGAAGTAACTGAGAAGTCTCCTCCGCCGAGGATGCATCAGTAGTCCTAAAATTATTTTTGTAAATTAACAGTTTTATTTCATTAAATAAGTATATTACTGAATATTTAATAATATGTCAAAATAGATATACCTCGGTAACTGCTGCACTCTATCCGTATCTGACATTTCTACTAGAAAGTGTAATGAAATTTAGGGTACCTGTATATCATTAGAAAACTGAAAAATTAGAAACAAGGAAGAAAAAAATAAATATGTAAAAATAGATGCATGCATTTGTAAGTTTTAAAAATAGACACAAAATATAAATATTTACCAGAAAAATTAAGAGAATAATTTAGTATTTTTCCACATGCCTTCATCATGATCGGTATGTACTGCATGCACTATGTTTGTCTTATATTCATTATAATCATCTGAAAATTGCGTAATAGATGAATAAGGCTCATGTAAATCACTAGCATCATCAGAATCATCCTCATCACCCAAATGATATCTTTTCCCTTGCAAAACAGCTGACCACTGATCATTCGACAGATCAATGACATAAAATACTTTTTTTGAATGTGTCGCCATGATAAATGGTTCTTCATTGTGATAAAATCTTTTCAAATCAACCAGTTTAAACCCATATTCATTATGTTTCATGCCACTATTACTATCAACCCAATTACACTTAAAAAAAGTGACTCAAAATTTAATAAAATCAATTTACCATATGTCTTCAATAACTCCAAAATATGAAGTTGATGCAGAAATTGGGTTTTTATCTTCGGCACTCAAAAAATGCACTGCTTTAGCGAATACCATCACACAACTATTCTGAACGGTACTCTTGTCATCCAGGTTTTTTGTGTAAAATGTGTTGCCATTGATATCAAAACCAGACCAAGTGATCACATTAAGAGATGGCCCCCCTGCTAACCACTTCAATGTTTCTGATATAGATATATATGGGGTGACTTTCTCTTTAAACCATGAAACAAATGTCTTCTTATGCTCAATCATCAACCACTTTACATTTCTTTTCTGACATTGTAACTTTAATTCAGCAATATGTGAGGATATATATGGTTGAATCTCATCTGTGTTGTTCAAAATGTATAAATGTGCTTGCATCACTTCATCACGTGGAATGAACTTTACCTTTAAGCCTTGAACCCCTCTACCTTCTCTGTCAACTGTAATATGTCGAGATACAGTGAGACCAATATGCTCCACCTCATTCAAATAATCAGTACAGAACTCAATCACCTGTTCTGATACATATTTTGGAACAATAGAGGCCTCTGGTCGATAAGTATTTTTAACATATCCTTTCAAAATTTTCATATATCTTTCAAAAGGATACACCCATCTTAAATAAACAGGCCCACATATTCTTATCTCACGCACCAAATAAATTAATAGATGAACCATTATATCAAAAAATGTGGGTGGGAAATACATTTCTAGTTGACAAAGAATAAGATTTGCTTCATTCTCCAACACATCTAACAAATTTGGATCAATGACTTTGCTACAAATGGATTTAAAGAAATTACATAACCTGATGATTGTCTTTCTGACAGCTTTCGGTAATATACCACGCACTGCTACTGGTAGAATTTGTTTCATCAACACATGGAAATCATGTGATTTCATACCTATTAATTTACAATCCTTCAATGACACAAAATTATTCACATCTGAAGAAAAACCACTGGGTACTTTAATACCATGAAGACACTGACAAAAATTCATGTTTTCAATCTTTCTTAATGTGTGACAACCCGGAGGTAAATATGTTCTGTTTCCTTTCACATCGGGAGCTAACTCCAAAAGTATTCTCATTAATATCAAGTCCAATCTAGAATGTAATCCATCTTTTGTCTTTCCTTTTATGTTTAACAAAGTTCCAATAAAACTATCACATATGTTTTTCTCAACATGCATAACATCAATGTTATGTTTTATCTCTAAAAATCTCCAATAAGGTAGTTTGAAAAAATAGACTGCTTCTTCCATGTATGTTTTTGTAAACCAGAACTTTTTCTCTTTCCAAATGTCGAATCAATATCTATCACTCTGTCATAATATTCTTCAGCTGAAAATGGTCGAGGGGGGAGGTTGTATTCTTGTAAACTGTTAAATGCTTTTTTCAATCTACGATAAGGATGATCAATTCGCAAAAATCATTGATGTCCCATGTACACTGTCTTTCTTCCATTCGGAAATTGATAATATGAAGTTTGTTATTCACAAATTGGACATGCTTTATGTCCCTTAACACTATATCCAGATATGTTTCCATATGCAGGAAAGTCATTTATAGTGAACATTTTCATATCACACAAAAGAAAATACTCTTTCTTGTATGCATCGAAAACTTTAACACCTTTCTCCCATAGTAGTTTCAAATCGTCAATCAATGGTGTAAGATACACATCAATATCATTTACCGGTTGTTTTGGTCGAGAAATCATCAAGCTCATCATAACATATTTTTTCTTCATACATAGATGTGGGGAAAAGTTGTAAAGTACCAGAAAAACAGGCCATGAACTATGTTGGCTACTGAGGTTCCGATATGGATTCATTCCATCAGTACACAATCCCATTATGATATTTCTAATTTCAGTTCCAAAATCATGATTTTTTTTATCAAACATCTTCCACTGTGGTGAATCGGCAGGGTGACATAAGTTACCTTCAGAGATGAGATCATCTGAATTCCATCTTAACCTTTTTGCATCAATTGAATTTGCAAATAGACTCTTCAAATGAGGAATTATTGGAAGGTACCAAATTGATTTAGCTGGAGTTTTGATTCTAGTACCTAAAAATAAATCAGAATTGAATTATCAGAATTGTATGCAAAAAATATTGGATGATATCATTGGAAAGTAAAAGATTTATTTTTCATAACATTACATGACATCACCTGAGAATGAATCTGAGTTGACTTTCTCATCCATCTTATAGCGTGATGTCCCACATGTATGAAAACTTGATAATGTTCATTTTCTTTCCTATACAATACACAATCATTGGGGAAAACATGGTATATTTTTATTCCCCAATCCCATTGGGCATAATATTTTCTTCACCTCATAATTGGAATCCAGAATCCCATTTCCTTCTGGAAGTAGCTCTTTTAAAAGCTCAAGTAAACTGGAGAAAATTTTATCACTCCACCCATTTTTTTCTTTTATGTTAACTAATCTCAAAACTGCTGATAACACTGTATATTTACTACAACCTGGGAATAATGGTTTCTCAGAGTATCCATACAATCGTTCAACAATTGGTGTTTTTTCGATGGTTTCAACACTTAAATCATGAATTAATTCTTCAATATGATCCTCTGCCTCATTATGAATATCGTCATGAACATTGGATGTTGAATTTTCATTTCTTTCACCATGAAAAATCCAATGTGTATAATTAAGGATAAGACCATAACAAATGAGATAATCCTTGATTTCTCTGGAGTTTAGCTTTCTCATATTTACACACTTCACACATGGACAGAAAATCAAATCAATATTTTGAAGATGTCGTTTAGCAAATTCCAAAAAATTATCTACTCCTTTTTCATATTCACTAGTGGTTCTTCGTAAATAAATCCAAGTACGATCCATTAATACCTGATATCACAATATAATTGATGAATATATTAAAACATATAAACATTTAAATATATATCGGATAAATTGTAAACAAAAACATATTTAATAAAAACAATTGATAATCAGATAAAAGACATCAGATATGAAACACGTTTACAAATAGAGTAAACAATTTATTTTCATATTATATACATATGTGTTATATTGATATTATAATTTAATTATAATATCATTATTTTAAAATTTATTAGTTCATTTTACATAGTTTCAATATTTCGATGTTTCATGTGTCAAAAATAATGAAGAGTACATTAATTTAAAGGATGCAATAAGTGAAATATGGGAGTACATGGAAATATGTATAAATTATTGACGATTTTGTGGTATGATCTATACCTATGTACTAACAAATACATGTATCCAGATTAATATAACAGTGAATATAGTAGCAGTTCTAGATAGAATGATAATACAAACCAAAAATAATGATAATACAGACAAAAAATAAATTAATAAAATCTATACCAACAATGATAATACAAACAAACACTATAAAATGATAAACTACCGCTATAAAATCTATACCAACAATGATAATACAAATAAAAAATAATTATGAAAATCATGCAAAAATAGGGAGATGAAATCTATACCAATAATGATAATACAAAGCAACAATGATAATACAAAGAAACACTATAGTGTTTGAAGAAACACAATAAAATCTATACCAACAATGATAATACAAAAAATAATGAAAATCACACAAAAATGATAATACAAACCAATGATAATACAAACAAACAATGATAATACAAACAAATCTATACCAACAATGATAATACCAAAAAATAATGATAAACTACAACTAAAACCAAACCAATAATAAAAATCGCGCAAAATAGGGTTCTTCACGAAGAAATAAACAATGGGAGATTAAACAAGAGATAAATAGGAAGAACACATACTCGAAATCGTGAAAATGGCACACAACCTTCAACAATGGCCATCCAAGATCGCAAATCACGTTCGAAGGTCGTTGGGAGTCAAAAGCGCCGCAACAGAACTCATTTTTGATGATCAAACAAAAATGAGGGTTTCGGTCCTCGAATAATTTTAAAAGACTTTCCGCGTCGGTTTTAGAGAAAATTGACGCCGAAAATAAATCTTATGGCGTTGGTTTTCCAAGAAACCGATGCAATTTTTTTTATTTTTTTATTTTCGGCATCCGTTTTCCTGAAAACCGACGCCGAAATGTTTTTTTAGAATTATTTTCCACATCGGTTTTACTAAAAACTGACACCGATTTTTTTTTTAAATTAGTTTCGGCGTCGGTTTTCCTCAAAACCAACGTGGTAAATTGGTTTATTATTATTATCAGCATCGGTTTTCTTCAAAAAAGACGCAAAAACATATTTTTAAAAAATTTCAGCGTCGGTTTCTTGAAAACCGACGCGAAATATCATCGGATACTTGTTTTTGGCGTCGGTTTTTTGTAAAACCGACGCAAAAAATTTCCCGCACATACTATTCGCGTCGGTTTTTAAAAAACCGACGTTATTACAACGACGTTAAAAACCGTATTTCCACTAGTGATATGTGTTATTCATATATCTAATGATTTAATGAGGTATATTAAAGATCTTATGTTTTATGATTCAAAAGTACAATTTCATTTATTTGTATGTATTAATGGACTAATGTTTTCTTTATTTATTTTATAATCCTTACTGATCTCTTTATTCTTATCCAATGTTTTTGAATTATTTTTCACAGGGTATAAGGAAGGGTATGAGAAAGGAATAATGAAATAAGATTTATATCCTGAAAAGAATTTTTTTTATTTAAGGAGTTTTATTATTGTGAAAAATTTGGATAGAGTAGAAGTGTATATTTTTGAAATTTAATGTAATAGTTATGGCCTAATTATCTAAAACTCTAAACCTGAAAGGATCCTTAATGTCTAACTCTTGACTTAAGTAATGATTATGTTATTTTTAAATCTAGGGTCTTATAATAATTATTATTTAGATATTAAACATATTAATATTAATGGTAATAAAATTTTTTATATATTTTTTATAATTTTTATATAGATAAAACATACTGATAATGAACGATATGATTTTTGGAAACGTCCTTTTATATAAAAAATACAATTTTCTCAAATGAACCTCTTTTAATGTCCTTATATAAAAAATACAACTAATTTTAGACACATTTATAAATTTAATTTGAAAAAAAAATTCATTTTTTAATTAAAAATGATGAAATTATCTTATGGTGAATTTTTTGGTTTTTTACGAGAAACATCATTTTTTATGAATAGTGAAAATACTACATTTTGGTTAAAAATGACCTTTTCATTTAAATAATAATTAATTTTAAATTGTATTTTAAATTTGTTTTAAGGTAAAATTAGATCAATTATACATATATTAATACAATTTAGGTTATAATAATAAATTTCACTTTGAAATTGAGTAAAAATATAATAATATTTTGAACTTCATTATACATTAAAACCCCATAATTTCTTTCCATCTGCGGGATTGAGATTAATCATAAATTTTTGGTTTTTGTGAATTGAATTTTTAAAAACTGACATACCCCATTTGAAACATTATAATATTTAGATTCTAATTAGATAATTTGTATTTTTTACTAAAATGATTAGAAATAGTTATTAAAATTAATCATAATGATTGAGGTCCAATTTAGCATAATTAGAGACTTAACCTTAATCATGGGGGCCCAAATGACCTATCCACTTGTCCAAAACCAATTTTATGGATTTTATTCAGCCATAAACTATCCATTATTGATTTAGGATGGTTTTTATGACTTTTTAGGTAAGAACATGTGCACTCTAAACATGTTTTAAAAACTTCCAAGTGAGTCCTTTTCCTTCACTATAAAAGGCCACCACCTACCCCACCTCATCACACCTATAAAACCTATTATGTTCAGAAAATACCTACACAATATACTTACCAAAATTCATACCTTTCTCATATATTCCCTCCCTTTGGGTATAAAGTCTTCCAAGGAATCCATTTGGGGAAAACCAAAATTAGTTACTTGATTAATAGGTAACGTCTTCTCTCAAGTCCTTTATTTAATTTTATTATACACCCCTACAACACAATTTATTCTATGATTATATAAAAAAACAGTATAAAAAATATTCAAGGATTTAGTGATGTAAAATTTTCTACCTAAACTTGCACACACCTCTTTCTAATGGGAAATAAACATACTGTTTCTGTGTACGGTGAACTACTTCCTCACGAAATGATGATTATTCATTTTTACATTTCCACCTATCAAGATAGAAATTATGATGGAAAATATATTTATATATAATATATCTTATATTTATAATGACTTTATTATTATTTAATTTTTATTTAGAACATAAATTCATGCTTTCCATCTTATGTAAATACGGTAATTTCATTTGAGGAAGTGTGGACTACCGCCCCCTCAAAGAGATATGATTCATTCATACACTACATGATTGAATTAAGGATGGTTTTAGTGAATATATATGATATATATGACATATTAAAGAAACTATAATAATGATACATATACATATATTTATTTTTATTTCATACTCTCAAAACGATAATTAAACGAAAATAACATTCATGCATACGTACCACATACTGTATCCATGAATGATATATTACATTTCATACTTATATATTCTATATATTAAATTAATCAAAATATAATTTATATAAATTATATTTATATCATTTTTTACATTCTAGAATCATGATATAAGTATAAGTACCAACAATATATCAAATTAAGACACATACAAAAACAAAGAAAATATTACCCAAAGTGAAACCTTAATAAATAATGGGTAAAACGAAGGTAATATAAGGTCATAATAAATACATATACGGTATTATATATAATAATATTTGTTCTATAAAAGATTTATAATAATTTTTTTTATTATAAAGTTGTTTTGAATGAGTACAACGAGAGTCAATACACATGGTAAGGGTATTTCATCTCACTTTTTATTTCTGTGAGATACTTGATTTGTTTTCCATTATTTCCTTTTATGTGGTGTATGTACTGGACATTATATTATTTTAATTATCTTATAATTAAATGTATGGGTATTAAAATATCCATTTTATGTAATTTATTTTATGGGGTTTATGTTTAAAAAGTTACCAAATCAGTAAAATAGCTTTGTCTTAATTTTCCATAATTGAGACTCATGTTTTATTATGTACCTAAACTATAATTAAATGTTTTTATACATCTATTTTACATGTTAAATCATGAATTAACGTTTATAAATAATATCTTAAGCTTAATTTAATTTCAGTTTCTTACATGGAGAGTATGATCCTAAGTTACCATGTTATAATATTTTATTGAAACAATATCATCTCTCTTTGAGATTGTTAATTATTAAGCTTATTTAATGAAATATTATGATCCATATCTCATGAAAAATCATGATTTTCCTTATCCTATTTTTATTCAATATATAACCATTTATTTTTACCATTTCCCACTATATGGTATTTAATATAATTTAGAAATTGTTTTAGGAAAATTGGACCATATTTCTCTCTTTGATCGTAAATATATTTTATTTCAAAAACCATGTTTTAAAAAATGTTTTCAAATTATCCTTGAAGAACCTTTTCAAGGAAAAAAATTTGAATTTTTTTTAGGGTTTTCAAAGATTGTTTTATAAGTTTTAAAATATATTTTTAGAGAAAAAGGTTTTCAAAAATATTTTCAACATTATTTTATAATACTTGAAGGAAAATGGTTTTCAAAATGTTTTCATGAACTATTTATAAGTATTTAAATATTTTTAAAAGTAATTATTTCAAAAAAAATTCATTCATTATTTATTTTTTATCAAATTATTTTCAAAGAAACAATTTTCATTATTTTTAAAATTTTTTTTATAAGTTTTCAACGAAAATGGTTTTCAAAAGGCTTCATGTTTTTAAAATCATTTATCAAGAAGAAATGATATTTTAATTAAGAAATTTTTCAAGACATATATCAAAATTATTTTCCATCTAAGATGATATCTGCTAATGTTACTCAGGAATTTATAAGAAATGATCTAAATGTTTAATTCATATTATTTCTATTAATAGTTTATTCTTTTATGTAATAATGTATATGAAAATAATTTCTCTTACAAAAGTTATATTCTTTGATACCTTCTTCTTCCCACAATTTATGATTTCATGATGTGATTAGGAAACCTATCTATTTTTATAGCTTGTGATTTGATTAAATATTAATGATACCCATTTCATTTCATGGGCTATTATTTTATGTTTATAAAACATATGTTTTAATGGGTCATGATATGATGAATGTTTAATTGTGATACAAATGAATGAATGATATTATAATGAGATGGATGGGAATGATATCTCTCTCCAATACATTGAGTAATGATAAATATTTTATGACCTAAAAGGGTACATGGTAGGGAATCCTAAGCCATAAAAAAGAGGGTATATGAGAGTACATCCCAAGACCAAAACCGGAGGGTAAATGGGAGGACATCTGAAGACTAAAACAAGAGGGTATACGAGAGTAAATACCATTATTGAAACAAGAGGGTAAATGGGAGGACATACCATGCCTGAAATAAGAGGGAATATGGGTGTACATACCAAGATTAAAATAAGAGGGTAAATGGGAGGATATCCCAAGCCTAAAATAAGAGGGTATACGCGAGGACATACTAATCGAAGAACAAGAGGGTATAAAAGAGTAGATCCCAATCCCAAAAACAATATGGTATATGAGAGTAAATCCCAAGCTCAAAACAAGAGGGTACACGACAAGACTTCCCAATCATGAAATAAGAGGGTAAATGGGAAAACATCCCATTCCCGAAAAAATAGGTTCTATAGGGTTTATTTTCTTATGTTTCATTTATAATGAACATACAATATTTATAATTATCTATAATATGCAGGTTATGATCTTAATATGTTTTTCTCAAGTTCCATACGCTTTTTTTCATGTTATACTTATGTATTTACTTTATTTTCCCTTACCGAGAATCTAAGATAACCCCTTTATTATGTTTCCTTTCCTCAGGTTATAAAGAAATATTTTAGGTAGAATTACTAAATCGAGAGATTTTTATGGTATATTTTTAAGATATTTTACTAGGATAGAATATTTTTTCCTATGTTTCAAAAGGCACTAAACTATTATGGTCCTCAGCCATGTAGTTTGGTAATGTAATGAATATTTTTCTAAAATTATGTAATATCCATGTATGTAAATCTTAGTTCATTATAATATTATCTTCAATTATTCAATTTGGTCTTAACCAAAATCTCATGGGAGTCTGTTATTATTTAGTGGGAACCCATGTGTCATATCTAGGACTAATTCCCCTTGGATTCCATATTAATCCATATCAACTATATATTTTCTAAATTTATCCCACTATGTATCCACTTCTAGGATAAATGTTTTTCTCTAATTCTTCCAATATTTGATATTAATACCCTCATTTTAATGCTATTCTTTGAGGAATTGTATACCTTAAATATTTTTATTAGATGTTAACTCATTGTAAATACACTAATTGATGATCCTTGGATTTATAACATCCTCATATACATTTATATTTCCTTCATCTCCCTCTTATTGGTACTAAAATTACTTATTATTTATAGAATATTAATCGTCTTTTTAAATTTTAATCATGAATTCATGGATAATATAAAACTCATGAGTTTCTATCAAGTCTCTTCAAGTTGTGAGGAAACTTTCACCAATACATTCCAGCTCTATTGAAAATTATCACATATTTGTTACATATTTTCTATTTTTATTAAGATGTAATCCTTATTAATAATCATATTCCAAATCTTTTTTAAGATTTTAATTCATTTTCATTAGACCATTAATTTATTATTCATCAATATATTTACCTAAAACTATTTTTTTCATCCATTTAATCTTTCTATCATTATAAGGAATATGGTTTCTTTTATAAAAACCAAGGACCTACAATCTTGGATCCTATGCTAAAATCCATAACTTTACATTTCTGGATTTGATGCTGATAATTATGACCCGTGTTTTTTATCTAAACCTAACAATGTCAAAAGGAAAACATGGAACACTTTCATCCTTGAGTACCTTTTATTTTTTGAGTTTTATAGAATTAGGAAAAAAATATTATATAAAAAAATCATATGAACTTAGACTCATAAACAACTAGTTTATAAAGTTGAACATCATCTCCCATTATACCCATATTTTCTTATTTCCCATTTGTTCATAAAAATCATCCATGTGAAATATTTTATAGAAAAAAATTATTCAACCTCATTCTTTATAACATGGGGAATAGGAATCACTAGAAGGGTGTGCTCAACTGCTCAGTAAGGTTGAACATGAGAATTAACAATTTAATGTCATCAATGAGCATAAAAGTTAACATGGTTATGATGAAATAATAATGTGAATGAGTGAATCATAAAATAACCCATACCCATCCATACATATATCTTAAAATATGAAAACATGAAAAACTAAGATACATAATAATCAATAATCACGAAGCATGTGATATCAAATTCCATCTTGAGAAACATCATGAAAATATAAAAAGAAATTAAAACACATTTTTTTGTAACATGGATAATCAATTTCATAAAACCATTTCAAAACCTCTAAAATTAGAATAACTATACAACCGACTTCTAGTATTATTATTAACCAATGAATTGGAAATCTATAATGGGGATCACCTTTTGAATAAGATAGATCGGGCACACCTGTGATCTACAATAGGGATCAACCGTTCATATAATCTATATTAGGCTCACTTGTATATCATGAGATATAATTCAGATCGACCATTTTTATAAGCTTTATTTGTCTCACATATGAGCTATAACGAGCCTTAACCATTCATATAAGCTATATCAATCTCAACATTGAGTTATAATGGGGCTCAACCCTTCGTATATGCTATATTGGGATCACTTTTTTCCTAAAATTATCAATTAAAATTTCATGAATAAAAAAATTTCACCATAAAACCCTTCAAAAAAAACTTTTAATTTCATATAAAAAAACTATCATATAAAAATTCACTTTTCTTTTATAAAACCCATTTTTACTACCAAAGCTCAACTTTCATTGAAAAACAATTTTCAATTCCAGAATAGCCAAAAAAGGGAAAGAAGGATTTTCATTTAAGAAAACATGTAAAAAGGAATCTATAAATTATATAAAATTCATTACAACATAAAATTAATTATCTCCATGTAAGTTAAGAATAGAAAATTCCTTTTTTCATTTGTCATAACATTCCATATAAAACGTTTAAAAATATTCCTTTTGAAAACCTTTGAATGAAATTATAAATAGAAATTAAATGTCATATATAATCCTTCTATATTCATAAAAATGAACAAATAAAATAATATCATGAATATTGACATGAAGGAAATTATTTTGAAATTAATTCATTAAATATCTAAAAATAGATTTTTAAATCAAAGTGTCACATACCACTTTAAAATATTTAAATCATAAACATATGATGGAATAAAATTTAACAAAAAACTAAATAACATAAGAATAATATAATTCATGACATGATATGTGAAAGGGGGTGTATATACACCTGATAAAAGAAGGTGGGTGTATAACATAAAAATATAACTCAATTAATGGATATTGAGATGAAGTCCCTTACATAAAACCTTACAAGACCCATTTTTTAAAATATATGAAAGAAATTTACAAATTATCTTTTTTGAAAAATAATTTTTATATAAATACAATCATAAAAATCAATTTAAAAAACTTGGACATGAAATTGATATATTTATAAATTAATTCTTTAAAATATTTAAAACGAGGTCTTTTAGTTAAAGATTAATTTTTAAATATCATATCATGGAAGTGAGAATTAATATAATAAAACAAATATGTGTATTGAATAAAAATAAAAATAAAAATAATTGAAATATATAATAATATATTCAAAATAAATTTCATAATAGTCTTACTATGACATAATCAATAAGTACAAGTTTAACTAAAATAATGGAATTTGGGTTAAGAATTCCCTTACAGTTTGTAATCAGTCAAATCGTATACAACATAAAAGTAATAATTATTAAATGAAAAATTTATTACCATGAATATAATGTTATTAATGTTATTATATATCATAGTTCACTATATATACACCACACTGAATATATAAGTGGGGAATAAGAAAAATATATCACAAACATAAAAGTGAGATAAAAAACCCTTACCCCATGATCCCTTTAGTATTTCATAATTAAAACTACAGTATAATGGTATAAATAATGTTATAAAATCATTATATAAAAATATTAAAATTTAAAATACTTCATTTTATGATTTTATAAGATCGTTTTACCCATTCATTAATTATATTTCATTAATTTCATGATTTCAGGTGCATTCATTTAATGGTTTCATGATTGGTTCATTTATGTATAATTATAGGTGTTCTTGTAAAATGGGATTATGAATCCAGAAGTGGAATAAAATAATATTAATTGACCTATCTAATTTCAAATCCTCCCATATATAATTTCTCTTTATTGTAAGAGGAAGACTCATTTGAATGAATATTAATGACAAATGTTTAGTTTATTTTGATGGTTTTTACAAACAACATGAAATAATTTTATTTTAAATAATATTATGAGTGTATATTAGTTAAAAAATCAAATAGGTTATCATATATCTATAACAATATTATTTAATCATAATTATTCTTTTATGAATAGTCATGAAGGAGTTAATAGAAAAAAACAAAATCTTTATTCACAGAGACGATGAATTGTGATAATATGGACAATGGTTTCTTTCTTTGAATTAGAGGATATGAGAAATTAAATGGATATTATATATTCCATTATAAACATAAAACTACATGATATATATTATTTTGGTGATATCATTCCCTGATTAATGAAGTAATTAAGGAGAAAAATAGAAGTAGAAAAGAAAATAAGAGAGGTTCTTTGAGAAAAATACCTCTTGAATATCACCTCATTGAGGGATCCCTTAAATACCATGAAAATGGAACTTGGGTTATAACAAAAACAATTATATGTGGGGAGAGTGAAAAATATAGGGTTTATAAGATATATGAGGATATTCAAGGCTTGTGAGTGAAAATGTGGTGGTGAAGGTGGTATTTTTACTTGAGGAGGTGTGGTTTTATGTGATTAAATAATGGTAACTTTATAATTTATTCCCACAAAATTTTGGTGGAATTAGTTTACATAAATTTGGATGATAATTAATGTATAAAAATAGTTTATGTTCTATAAATAATCGACAAAAATTTAAAATTTCTATTTTTTATGTATTTTAAGCCTTTACCTTTTTAACTTTATACCTTTTCATTATTTTACCAATACTGTGGAAATTGTTTTTTTACCATAGTAAATTTTTATATAGAAAGAATAAAAATTGAAATTAAAAATAAATTTTACCTTCTGATTCAAATATGAAATAAATTTTACACATTTAAATTCAATGTATTTGAAAAATTATATTTAAAATTAATCCTGGAGACAAAATGAAAAAGTGGGGTTTTAAAGTGAAAAGTTCAAAATGGTGAAATGTTTTTATATCGAATATAAATGTGAAAATAATTAAAATTACCTAAATTGTTTTTAATTAAGTATAATTTAATGAACTATACTTTAAAATCAATTTAAAATACAATTTAACATTATAAATAAATTAGATGAAAATACATTTTTCAATTAAAATTCATTAATTTAAATTATTCATCAAAAAATAAAAATTATTTAAAAAATACCAAAATTTTAAACCAAGATAATTTTTAGTTTCCAATTTAAAAAATGAATTTTTTTTTTTCAAATAAAATTTATAAAAGTGTCAATGTTTTTTTAAAAGAAGTGCTACATCAAAAGGTGGAAAAATTGTCTATAGAAAATTAAATCTTTTATGCTTTAAATTGGATTTTTCTTATCTTAAACCAAGAAAAAATACTGAATGAATTTAAATAAATTATTTATTATATAAAAAATAAATTTAATTATGTTATTTCAATAACAATGATTTATTTAATTTATTAATAAATTTTTTTTGTGGGCACACAATTTTTTTTTCAAAAAAAATTCTTTATAATAAATCGGTATTAATTTTATTTTATAATTAATTAGTAAAAAATTAAATAATTTTATAATATATGTAAAATATATTTTCATAATTTATTTAATTTCGGTAAACCACACCATTCCAATAGATAGGTTATAACTGTCACATTAAAATAATAATATTTAGTCATTTGTTTAAGATCGATGTGGTGTATCTTGTATAATATTGAACATATTTTTTCCTTTTAAAAAATATTGGGTTGTTACATTCTACCCCATTTAATAAATTGCATCCTCAAAATTTTAAATCTATCTCGGTAACTTCAGTTTTAATTTTTATTGAACCTTTTTGAAATCCCTCATCATAACAAGGGTTAATAAAAATTCCATTTGAAAAGAGAGAAAAGAATTTATGAAGGCCCCCTGAGATAATTCTTACTAGGTATCCACGTATGAAAACATATAAATATAATATAAAACTAACTCTCAAGGAATAATAGACACTGATAGAGAACATTATCCTAGGAAGTCTAACCATCACAAAACCATAAATAAGTTATGGGTTAAATGAACATTGATAAAAGTAAATGGGTAACATTTTTTATTCAAAATAAATCTACTAAAGTTAAGTAATTAATTTAATTCATTGAATAAAAACATAAGGAAATATAATTACCATACAATTTGAAATTCATCATCATATTTTTTTTCCAAATGATGAATATTAAAGATGAAATTATAATACCCAAAGCATTTGAATCAAATTATAAGGATCCAAAAATCCAAAAATTATTTCTATCCTTTTCTACTATCATGTAACATTAAACAAAACAAAAATTTATAGTAAAATATATGATAATTATA
The DNA here is from genome assembly GCA_963277665.1 of Viscum album. NCBI lineage: Eukaryota > Viridiplantae > Streptophyta > Magnoliopsida > Santalales > Viscaceae > Viscum > Viscum album. The sequence continues at coordinate 771,878,421 of OY728131.1, read as the reverse complement.
AAAAAATAATAAGCATTTATTTTTTTAAAAACTACTTTTATCTCCAAAATATAATAAAAACACCCAAAGTCCAACACAGATCAATCAATAAATAACTATCCTTAAAATTATTCAAAATAGTATAAACTAAGATTGCAACACAATAAATTCATAAGTATTTTATCACATAGTATTCTAAGATAAATTATAATATTTATCTTTAAATAACTTCAATCACTTTCAATGTCTCACTCTATAATGTATATGCCCAAATCAAATAACCTCCACAATATGCTACCTAGTTATTTAAATAACCATAAATTCATTATAAAATCATAGATGCTTTCAAAATACAATTCAACCTTTATTGATAAAATAAATCTCATAATACTCTATTTATGTTAATCATATTGGATTCCAAAAATAATTAATGTCTTCTAAAATAAAGTTATTCATATAATCACCAAATCATTTTCCATCCCCGTGGAAATCTATTGGATAAAAAATATGATCCCAAAATTAATATTACATTTATCTATTAGATACATTAAATAGAAAATAATTTTTAACTAACCAGGACATCATGTAGGCTTGTGGTAAGTAATGTACCCTAGTCACTCTTCGGTTTTGGGTTCAACACCCGTGGTATTGGCCCACATGGAAATTTGTTACACAGTCTATGGGTTTTCCTTTTCTAAAACTATATAATTCTTTTAGAAAACTAAATCAATATATATAGAAAAAATTTTAACCTCAATTTTTATCTCATATCATTTGTTTTTATTCCAAATATAACACCTTGAACTCTGTTACCCAGAGTCGGTGCATTATTACATAACATTGGCATGATCATAAGGGATCAAATCCTGAAAGACCAATCTGTTTAGTAGCCTTTTAAGTACTAGATACGTACATAAGTTTTACATTACATTATGAAATGAAAAACAAAAACATTGTGTATCCTTTTAACAAAATAATCTCCCTTATCTTATCAATACATGTCAGTGATAAAATAATTTTATGCATCCTAGAAAAAAAACATAAGAAAGCGTTGAGCTCATATGCTTAGTAAGGATAATAATATAGCAGAAACTATCATAATAAAACATAAACATTTAAGGAAACATATAAGACTACAACAAAAGTATTTTAAAAATAAACACTAGGATAATATGGGCAGTATAAATAAAATATTTTAATTTACTTATTCACATGGATATTCTACTAGTCGAATAATCACATGTAATATCAATAGATATTTTCATAATGATGGAATAGATAATGTCGGATATCATAACCACATAGTCAAGGCCTCGTGGCAAGAATTCAAAAAATAATTTTCTCAAGGACTTGTTCCAAGACACTAGTTTGTCTCATGAGACCTACCGATGCATCGAGGGGCTATAGCGGGCCCACCCATCACTTACTACGTCTAATGCATTCCTCATATGAATAGAGCGAAACATAACATAAACATTCATATTAAAATAACATACGAAATGTTAATACATTAACCATAAAATATGAATGACTTAAAAATAACACATCCATAGTAAAACATATCATAAAAATATCAATACAGTATGGAATATTGTATCATAATAAATCAACTTCAATTAAACATAAATTCCAACAATATATGTTGACATAGATGAAATCAATACAAAAAACTATTTTGATAGAAATACATATTTCTACTTTGAAATCATTAAAATGTTGCATACTTAAAAAAGGAAAAACTTTATTTTTAAATATTCATATAATATTGTAAGGGACGCTTCAAAGGTGTTATTATGGTGGAAAATAGCCGCACCCGCCGTATAAGTTAAAAAACATTATTTCCTTAATTTTTCGAAAAGGTCATAAATGACATTGTTTGGAAAATGACAGAAGTATTCTGTTAATTTTTTTATAAAAATTAAAATAGGGTTATAAATGACATTAACCCATTTTCTAGGAAATAGTAAAAATGTTTTGAAATTAATTTTTAATAAACACAGATGTGGATGATAAATAAGTCCCAGTACATACTTACGTATAAACAACCTCAGATAAAAAATAGATTCTCAAATTAACACTTAAATTTAAATTTTCCTCAGTAGATGGTAAGTTAACCTCAAGTATAACTGATAAATAATTTTTATTAAATTATAGACTAACCACATACATAAATTTGAAATCATATATGATATTCTAATATTACTTTGTTAATGATATTTCAGTAGTACTATTGTTTTGAGTGTTAACTGATTAGTTTTCATTTATATGTTTTGTTAAATAAGTCATGTTTGTTATGGATAGGATGTATTTGATTAATATCTAGAATTATGTTAAGTTCTTAAAAATTATTTTTAATCATCAAATAAAAATTATTCTTGAAGGGTTATTATGGGAAATGAAATCTCATCGCGTCGTGGAGATGGTTAGTCGTACTTACGCATGAGCGACAATATCATTCTATTAGTGGAGAAATAATATGTAATTGGATGGAATATTATATATAAATAATCATTTACATGTTATATTTATTATTTAAATAATTTATACTCATTATTATACCCATCCAAATAATGAACTGTTGAATAACAAACTACACCACGACGTGGAGACAGTAAGCCGTACATACGCATGTATGGTGAATCTGTCATTCATAGGATGGATTGAATAATGAATATGGTTGTACCCTATTTACAGTAACATCTCATTATGTATAAGGTAATGGAGTTATTATTTTAGGATGGAAACAACATAGAAAGAGGAAGTGGAAGAATAAAAGAACTTTGAAAGAGGTGATGAAGTTATTACATCTTCTTCAGGTGCTTCCTTTGAATTTCATCAAAAGGGATCCCTAGGTTTTATTTATGATCAAAGTAATACCTCTAGATTGAAGTGATGGTAGTTTTTATGATATTTTAGCATGGTTTAGCCGAGCCAAATGGCTTTGGAGGTGTGAAATTAAGAGAAGGGGAAGTACCCTTTTATAAGAGAGGTGATGGTTACTTTATGAAAAGCTTGAAATATTATTTTATTATAAAATATTTTTCGGTTTCTAATGGATCTAAATTGTTTTATTTCAAAAATAAAGTGGGTATGGGTCGAAATATTCTCAACCAATAGGTTTTAGATTAGTTTAGGTCACCATATTAACCTTATCCTTTGGATTTAACTCTTAGTTAAATAGTTTATCTTTTACCATGTCATCGTGTATTTTATATTACATTGTTAATAAACATACTATAAAATTATAAGAGAACATAAAGTGGTTAATTAATGACATATATATATATATATATATAAGTCCTTTGGACGAACCATTGATTTTTAAAACTATTATATAATTTAATAAAATAATATTTTTTTAAAAAATTAAATTTTTTTCAATTTTGATACTATTTAGTTTTTTTTTATGAAATTCATAACAATATGATTTCTTCAAAAAAAATTTAATCAACCCTAACATGTCATATTAACCTATAAAATTATTTTAATGCATCCCAAGTCTCAATTTACATTTATTTTAATATTTATAATCTCAATTATTTTAATCATTCATTAATAATGTAATTACTGCATCAACATTGTGTCATAAATAAATTTAATTATTTAATGTATAAAAATTATAAATAAAATACCATGATGTATTAAATATTTTTATATTTCTAATGAATATTTATATTCAAACTTATCTTTTGAATAACCCTATATTAAAAATGTTTTAGGTTTTAAAATTTAAATTTAACACTTTTAACACTTCTTTAAATAAAATAATAATAAATTTACTAATCTAATAAAAGTGGATAAAAAGGAAAAATATTTTATTCCAAAGTTTTATTTTGTTCTAAATACATTTATCCAATAGAATTAGGACATGTTTTGGGGTAATTAAAATATCATTTTTACCTTTAATTACCCTATTTACTTTTAACTATTGTAAATAAAATTAAAAAGTTACTATTAACAAAAAATTATTATCATCCTATTGGACCACCATTTACTTACTGATATAAACCTTGTATCTCGTATTTTTTAAATTCAATTTACAGAAGTGGTAAAATTATGTTTTATGAAAATTTGAAAATGTGCTTAAAGGGTGGGTAAAAGGCGTTAAATAATTCCATAAAAACTTATATATCTAATATTACTATAAAATGACTTCAATAAATTAAATTGAACTTATATATGTATTATGTATCAAATTTTAATTAATTTTTTTTTAAAAAAAATAAATAACTATTTTAAAAGTTATTTTTAAACAATAACACAGTGTTTTTCCCTATTTATCAAAAATTGAATGTTTTCAGAAAAATACCAAAAATTAACCCTAAACCTAATTTTTATATTCCTAATCCAAATATGAAGTCCATTTTAAAAAATAGAATTTATATTATTTAAAAAAGTGGGTATTACTATTCATAAATGCTTTTAAAAGGGCTAGTTTGATAGGTCGCGGTGCGCTTAAACTTGGTAGTGTATACACCGCATACTATTGTATTATTCAAAGAGAAATGTACTATGGGTGATTGGGGTGTTACAAAAATATTTAATAACCCATAATTATATAAAAAGTTAACGTCTCCAAAAATACCTCTAGTCAGTTTAATATTCCATTACATAAATCCTCAAAAGGGGTTTCAAGGACACTGAACTTATGACTTTCATTAAAATTAAAAACCCATGATTTAATCCCAAACTCATAAGATATAATCAAAATAAAATATATTAATCTCCAAAGGTTTTTAAAACATTCCTTTTATACCAACTATTATATACTAGGGCATGGACTCCAGAATCCTATTCAAAAATCCATAACATTACATTTTTGGATTTGATCCTGATAATTGTGACCCAAATTTTTTATCTAAAGCTTACAAAAACAAAAGGAAAACGTTGATCAATTTCATTATCAAGTCCATTTTAAGATAAGAGTTTTATTTAATTAAGAAAAACTCTTACATAAATAACTCATATCAACTTGTACTCATAAAAATATAGTTCATAAAGTTGAACATAATCTCCCATTATACCCAGATTTTCTTATTTTGTATTAGGTCATCAACATCATCCTTATAAGATACTTTATAGAAATAAATCATTTAACCTCAATCATTATAACCTAAGTAAAAATAATCAGAATAAGGGTGATCTCAAATTCTCATTAAGTGTAAACATAAACACTAACAATTCAATGTCATAAATGATCATAATAGTGCATAAGTGTATGATCACATAAAAAAATTCATCAGAGAACCAAAAAGGAACTCATACCCATCAATACATGGATTAAAAAATATGAAAACCTATGAAATGAAACATTCATCATAATCAGCAATCATTATCTATGTGATATCAATATAAATCATGAGAAGAATTAAAAACACATAAAAAGAGATTAAAACACTTTTTTGGTGACTTGGAGCATCATTTTCCTAAAACCATTTCAAAACCCTTTGAATTAGAATAACCATATGGAATAATTATAATATTATTATCCCACATTTCATTGGAGATCAATAATGGGGATGACCCTTTATATAAGCTATATCGGGCCCACTTGTGAGTTACAATGGAGCTCAAACCTTCGTATAAGCTATATCGGGCTCACCGGTTTATCATAAGATAAAATGGGTTCAACCCTTGTATAAGTTATATCATCCTCACATGTGAAATATAATGGGGATCAACCCCTCATATAAGCTATACCAGACTCACCTATGAGCTATAATGGGGATCAAACATTTTTATAAGTAGTATCTTCCTCACCTATTTCATATAATTTTCGAGAACAATTTTTTGAGTAAAACACTTTATCATAAAACCCTTGAAAAAAAATTCATCTGATATGAAAGACACTTTCATATAAAAACTCCCTTTAATTTTAAAAACTCATTTTCAATAACAATATATTTTTTTATTTGAAAACCCACTTTCAATAAAAAAAATACCCAAAAATTGGAAAGAAGGATTTTAATATAAGAAAACATGTAATATTGAAAAGGAATATAGAAATTAAATAATAATCATGGGTGTGGAAAAGTTATTATTTCTGTGTATGATAATAAAGAAACACTCCTTTTTTCATTTGTCAAAAACATTCTATATAAAACACATAAAAATATTTATTTTGAAAAAAATTAAATGAAATTTTAAATAAAAATAAAATGTCCTATATAATAATTTTATATTCATATAAATGAGCATATAATATAATATCATGAATATTGACATGGAGCAATTGATTTTAAACTTAAGTCTTTAAATAGGTTAAAAGAGATTTTTAAACCAATGTATCTCATACCACTTTGAAATATTTGAATCATGTGCCCTATGAAAGAATAAAATTTTGTAAAACATTAATTTACATGATAATAAATAAATCTATGATATGTTATGTAAAAGGAGATGTTTATACACCTCATATAAGAATGTGAGTGTATAAAATCAAATTATTCCTCAATGAAAGGATATTGAGACGAAGTCTCTTATATCACCCCTTAAAAAATCACTTTTTGAAAATATGTGATAGAAATTTGAAAATTACATTTTAAGAAAATTATTATTCATAAAAATAAAATAATTAATTTTTTAAAAACATGTACATGAAATAAAACTATTTAGAAAATAAATCTTTTAAACATTTAAAATAAGGTCTTTTAGTTAAAGAGTCCACTATATATATCATTTCATGGAAGTGAGAATTAATAAAATAAAATAAATAATTCTTTTTTCTATAATTCCACATAAAAATAGTGTAAATAAAACATAACATATTCAAAAGATATTTCACAAAAAGTAATATCATGACATAATCAAGAAGTAGATGTTTAACCCAAACAATGGAAATTTGGTGAAGAAATCCCTTACACTTTGCAATCAGTCGAATTGTATACACTATTAAAGTAATATTTATCAAATGAAACATTTATTAACATGAATATAATGATATTAATGTTATAATATATCATAGGATATTTTATATCCACCACAAATAAGTAATAATTTGTGAATAAGGAAAATATATCCTAGAAGTAAAAGTGAGACGAGAAACTCTTACCTCTTGCTTTCCATTAGTTTTTCATACTTTAACCTCTTTTATAATTGTATAAACAATTTTATTAAAACATTAATAACCTATATTAATATTTAAAATACCTTATTTGATGATTTTATAAGATCTTATTACACATTAATTAATGATATTTCATTAGTTTCATGGTTTCAGGTGCGTTCTTTCATGGTTTCATGATCGGTTCATTTATTTATAATTATAGATGTTCTTGTAAAACAGGATTACAAAACAATTAGTGAAATAAAACAGTATTAATTAAATTAAAAAAATATAATTTTTCCCATATATCCTTTCAATTTCTTGTATGATTATTATTCATTTGATATAATTTTAATGAGAAATTTTTAGTTTATTTTGGCGGCTTTTCTGAACATCGTGAACTAGTTACATTTTTTTTAATATTTTTAGTAAATATTATTTAATTAATATAAAATTGGTTACAAAATATATATTAAAATATTATTTATTCATAATTATACTTTTATGACCATCCATAAAGGCAATAATATAAAAAGAATAAAATCATTAATCATAGAGATAGTTAACTATCATAATTTAGAAAATAGTTTTGTTTCTTTGAATTAGAGGAGATGAGAAATTAAATGGATATGAGATATTCCATTATAAACATAAAACTCTAGTATATATAATAATTTTTATTTATCATTCCTTGATGGATAAAGTAGGTGATTAGAAAAATAGAGGAAGAAAATAAAATAAGAAAGACTCTTTGATAAAATTACCTATTGAATATCACCTCCTTGTGGGATACCTTAAAGACCTTGAAATGGTCTTTGGGTGAGACCCTAAGTACATTGAAGTGGGGAAAGTGAACATGAGATAAATTTTCATATATTTAAGGATCTTCAAGGGTTTTGAGTAGAAATGTGGTGGTAAGTGGGGGTATTTATACTTGATTATGAGTGGTTTTAAGTGACTAAATAATCATTATTTTATAATTAAATTCAACCATATTGACGTGGAATTAATTTTCATGAATTTTGATGATAACTAATGTTTTAGTGGATTAATAGGGTATATAAATACCTAAAAAAATATTAATTTTATTTATTTTTTTGGTACTTTAATCCTTTACCAATTATGTTTAACCACTTTCATTATTTTACCAATATCACGTAAATATTTTTTGACCAAGAAATATTTTTATGCCTAAAAATGAAATTGACCATAAAATATAATTCTGAAATTATTATTTTGAATATGGAATTAAGTTTACCTAATTAAATTAAATTATTTGAAAAAAATATTTAAAATTAATCCCAAAAATAAAACTAAAATGTTGGTTTATAATGTGAAATGTTCAAAAGTGTGAAATGTTTTTATATCCAATTTATTATTTGAAATTGATTCCAATGACCTAAATTTGGTTTATGGATGTATAATGAAACTAATTATACTTTAAAATTAATTTAAAATATAATTTACCAATAAAATTAAATTATAAAAAAACGAAGTTTTCAATTAAAATTCATTGTTTTTCAATATTTATCAAAAAACAAAAATTCTCCAAAAAATAACAAAATTTTACCCTAAGACAATTTTGAAATTATAATTTAAAAACATTATTATATTTTTTCAAATAAAATTCATATAATTGTAAAATATTATTTTTTAAACAAGTACACCATCAAAAGTTAGAGACATTTTCTTTAGAAAAATATATCATTTTATGCTTAAAATTCGAATTATTATTATATTAAACCTGTAATTTTTTTATATAAATATTAAATTTTTTATTGAATATATAAATTATAAATTTCATGAATATATTTCAATAATAGTGAGTAAATTAAGTTATTAATATAAAATTCTATTATGGGCATTAAAATAGTTGTTTTTAAAACAGATTCTTTATATTCAATTGATTTTTATTTTCATTTATAATTAATTGGTGACCAATAAATTAATTTTATAAAATTGGGTAAACTAAATTTTAATAATTTAGTTAACATCATTTAACCATACCATTCCAACATCTAGTTGATAACTATCACATTAAAATAATAATATTTAGTCATTTATTTAAGCACGATGTGGTATATCTGGTATGATATTAAACATATATTTTCGGTTTAAGAAACATAATTTTATTAAATATATGGTTTTTATGTGTTGTTTAGTTGTTTGGATGATGTTTTACACTCTTTCTTCATTTCCATATATGTTGGATTAAATTCCCTCAAAGTTTATAAGGAAAAGTTTTATTCCATTACCATTATTTGTTGATGTTAAGTACTCTTTCTCACTTATCTCAAGTTGAGTTAATATTTTTCATATAGAATAAAAATAATCTAATTTCTATTACCTAGAGTAATTTCAATTCATCTTGTTTCCCAAAATGGAATGTAAATATAGTTTCTCTAAGTTGAATATAATAAATTTGAAAAGGTATCATTCGTCACTTCATTTTCTAGTTGAATGAGTTGATTTTATGCTCTAATTTTGTATTTATATCTTATATATGTCTATTATACTTTAATTTTTTCCTTTAGTGTTTTTTAATATTTTAAATGGGTTTTGTCTTATTTGTGATTTAGTATAATTTATTTTGTTTTAACTTTGATGTGTGATTTAGTTTTGGATTTTGGTTACATAAAAATTCTCTAGATTTTCTTTAATGAGTTTCCCCTTCTAGTTATCTATAATTTATGAATTTATCCATTAATTATATTTTTTTTATGAATCTTAGTACTATTTTAAATTGAATGAAACATCAGATTGTTTTAAAATTTATTTTGGAAATCAAATTTAATTTTAAAAAGGTGTTAATGAAAGTGGTATTTTAAATGTTGTTTTATAATAAATGTTCCAAAGGCTCATTTTGTAAATTTAAGAAGAGTTATGAATCATATCATTTCTAAATTGTTTTTAAATAGTTAGTTATAAAAAAAATAATTTATTTTATTATTTATAGTTATTTTTGTATATATCTAAATTTTATAATTTCCATGTATATTGATTTTAAAAATTTTATATTTTAATATTAAGGTAATTCATTAAATGATTCTTATTTTACAATGTAAAAATTTAATGAAAGGGTTGAATTTGGCTGTTTCTTGAGTTCAATTATAAATTAGATTTTAAAGTGATGAAAAGTAATTATTATTGAATAAAGTCTCATTTTTGTATGTTAAATTGATTTTTATTTTTATTTATAAATTAATTTTTATCGAATGGTATATTTGAATGAGATGTGAGGTGTTTATAAATTAAATTTAATGATGTATTTCTTTTTTGAGAATTTTTATTTGGAATAAAAATATTTTAAGGCTATTTGATATAGTATGATATGTGAAATATATCTAATATTGATAGCTCTAAAAATTTTAAAATAGGGGTTTGTTAGTGGGTTGTTATAAAAATATATTTATTGGTTTTATTATAATACAAGTAATAGAATAATATATAGAAAAAGAGATTCAGAAGTATTATCTGGTGTTTCACCTTGTCCCAGTTTAGGAATATTTAGATTTGAGGAGATAACTGTCATCCTCATCAGTTTTATCTCCCAAATAGTTATTATTCCATTTTGGTTATTGAGAATCTTCCACCATCTCTTCTAGACATGAACCTAGGTTGTTTGAAGTACTACGAGAATTAGTCATCCCAAATCGGGTACTAGTGATCATTTTGGATAAATTCATAGGATTAAACCTACCACTAGTGGAGTAATTATTTTCTCAAATTCAATTACAATTTATTTATTGCATACTTAAATTATTTGAAACAATAAAATGTTTGGTTCCCCTCATTATAATTATCTACAATTCCACATTTGATTATGAACATCTTATGAGTATTTATGTAATTTATGTTAAAAAATGAATATTTTATGAAACCTAAAGGATTAATATGAATAAAAAATGGATGCATGATAGTCACATATAAAAGATTATGAATATAAAGTTAAATATTTTATCATGTTTGCAATAAAGAGTTTATATAACCATTATAAAATCCTTTGAATGCATTTACATTATTTTTATTCATGAAAAATTAGTTCGTACGTGTTGTTAGAATATTTGATTTTTATGGAATAGATCAGAGATATAAATTTTTGACAAAGCATGGGGAATAACTGAACTTACACATTGATTGGGATGAGACAGATGCTTATGGATCATTTGATATGAATACCAGTGTAAATAATGATTGAGATCATTTTGATGAAATGAAAATTGAAATTGAGATGAATTTTGTGAATTTTCTAATTTCTTTGAGAAGATAAATATTTTTTCTAAGACACCATTATAAACTGGTTTTACTCAATACAAAACATTTTTAGATGTAGTTAAGTGATATTTTTTGCAATATGTCATTTCATGGAGAGATACCAGCATTAAATAACTTCTTATTCTACTAAATGTTATGTTATAATAATATAGTAAACTTTATTATAAAACATATGGCGCTAAAAAATTCTACATTAAATGTTATTGATCTCTAAAATAGTACATTATTGTCCAAATGATTTCACATTGTTCGTAAGGACCATATATCACTCATAAACTATCCTCTGTGTGGCGTGTATCGGTACAATAATGATGGATGAAGTCTATCAATAATTTTATGGTGCTTTCCCATTATTACACATTTTAGAATACTATATAGATTCTAGGAAATAGTGATACAATTGATAAGAAATGTAGATACAATAATTAAATATATGAATCCATGTCAACCAACAGACACTCCTCACTGGATGAAAATTGATTATGAGTATCCTGAATTACAAAACGTGACAAGAAAATTCTATCTTGAATTATCTAAAGATGGAATAAATCCTTTTGGTAGACACATTAGTACTCAAAGTACATGACTATTCATGTTTTTAAATTATAACTTTCCACCATGGTTATGCACAAATCATAAATACATTATGTTTCCTTTGATTATATTTGGACCAAAACAACCCTGTAAACATATTAATGGATATTTGGATCCATTGATCATAGATATCAAATTGATACGGGACACGTGTTTTATAACGTATGATGCTCATATAGGTAAATAATTCACATTAAGGGCCATGGTGTATGGGATGATAAATGAATTTATTACTTATAGAAAATTTTCAGGATATGGAATAAAAGGAATACTGGGTTTCCCCATTTTTGAATAATTACCACACTTAGTCTCATTGAAACATTCCTCGAAGACTGTGTTTTTAGGAAATTATAAAGTTTTTACCATGATGAGAGAAATATTGATCTTATACAACAACATTCAATGGGAATACAGAACAAGATACATCACCATCTCCAATAATAGGTTGTCAACTTTTTGATAATGTAAAATATATTGAAAGTGGTATTGGTAATCCATTTTTTGAAAAACCTTTGAAGTCAGGTTGGAAAAGAGATCAATTTTCTTTGAAATGTAGTTTTCTAATTTTATATGTTATATATTTTCTTGATTTCATGCATATCGAATAAAAACTAAATTGATAGTGTTATTGGTATGCCACTAAATGTTCCTAGAAAAATAATAGATGGAATCAAGGCTAGGTTGGACATGATTGACATGGGGATAAGGGTAGATTTGGTACCGTTGAATAGTAAAGAGCATACTTTTCTTCCTCCAACATTTTTCACTCTATCCAAATAGGAAAAATTTAAAATTTTTATTTCCCTAAATGGTGTAAAAATACTAAAGGGGTATTCATCAAATATCAAGAATGTCATGTTAATGAATAATTTAAAGGAATCTAGAAAAAAATAATATGACTTCGTATTTTTTATGCAAGAATTGATGCCCATTTCGTTACATTGAATTCTACCTAAAAATGTACGACATACATTAACTAGACTCTACTTATTCTTCACAGAAATACGAAGTAAATTTATAGACCCAGTAATGTTTCCAATCATGAATAAGGAGTTTTCATTCATATTATGTGAATTAGTGATGTTATGCCCACCGGCATTCATTAATATAATGGTCAAAATTATTATTCACTTGGTTATATAAGTTCAGCTATGTGTTATTTTCCATTATAAATGGATATACCCCACTAAATGGTATATGAATATTTTTAAGGGTATGTCAAGAATCAATGTTATCTAGACAATTGTTTTATAGAATGATATATTGTGGAAGAAACTATTTAATTCTATACGAATTACCTATCACATGTTGATATCATCGGTCTCCCAAAGTCTCATCAAAGTGGAAACCTTTTGGTTAAAGGGATTTATAGAAGAGATATTGTTACAATTACCATTATAAAGTGAGATGAAGCACACCTTTACATTTTACATAATAGTAAAGTTGTTTATCTATACATTGAATCCCAAAAATCCATTACTAGAGATTTGAATCAATCAAGTTCTGAAGGAGGGATATAAAATACACATAATCAATAGTTTATAGTATGGTTATGAGATCATATTTATAAGGAGTTATTTTAAAATACGAATTCTATTATCAAATGACTTCAATGGATTTGCAAGTGACCAAATGAACATGTTATATCTTACACTAGTTTTTTAATCAATGTATATATGTTCTATACAAAAGAACATGATGACTATTGTAAGATTCCAAATAGTGGAGTTACAGTTGTGGTAGAAGTAATGAACATATTAGGTTCCAAGTATAGAAATACAATATATGAAAATATTTCATCTATCATCATTATTAAAAATATATATTATTTGGATTATAAAACATTTTAAGTGTATATTTTTCATTGAAAATGATTTTATAATATGAATGTAGTGTATGTTAGTGAAACGGGCTTCATGAATGTGAATTTTAGCATAGAAGGTGAAAAGGATAATCCATTCCTATTGTAATCACAAGAAGTTAAGGTATTTTTTGTATTAGATCCAACAAACAAGAATTGGTGCACTATCTTATTGGAAACCAAAACAATTGTAGGGTTAGATGAAAATTCAATCAAGGGCGAACCTTTCATTGGGAGATAATAGTAAGTTAATAGTCCCAATGTAGAAAATTTCTTTTACAATAGAGGAGTCCAAAAAGAGGGTATTTGGATTATTTGTAGAGTATACAATCCATTTAATATTAAAAAGAGTGTTCAGTGATAATGTTAAATTATTTTTTAATATACTATTCTTTTTCTCGTAATATTTTATATTATCTACTATATTAACATAATATAAATTAATTGTTTTACTACCCATACACGCAATGTCTTCTACACATGATGATTTTACCAATCCTAGGGAAGAACAATTGGTTGATGTCAAAACTATATAATTATTTGGTGATCAACAACATGTTGATGAAAAAGACAAGAACAACATAACATCACAACCTAGAATAAAATTATCTAGGGAAGAAGTAAGGGTTTCAAATTTTAGGTTTGATGTAATCATCATGGGTCTCTAATTGACCCCAACATGTCAATTTTCATCAGTTATGATGGGGTCACAATGAGAATTAATGTGTTGATTGATATATATTCATGTATCCATGTCCATCTTGTAATAGAGGAAACCTTTTGGGAAGATTTTAATTTAATGTTACGAAATAAATTCCCTATTTTTTTTGGAAAATTATATAATGAAATACTAATTTAATTTTAATTATTCCTTTCATAGTTTTTTATTTTAGATTATTTCGATAATAATTATAAGATAATAGATTTTAGAAAATACCAGAGTCTTATGGACACTTCTTACAAAGTTAAATATTAGGGATGCTGATGATAATGTAAAGCCCCACCCACCAGTTAGTTATGCACACATTATGAAGCAACAAAATTGAAATTATTTCACCAATCATCGTGATGATAAATTATTCTAGGTGAATTTTTGTTGATAATGTATTATTTGACACTATTTCTTTTATCCATGTTGATTCAAAATTGTTAATTTATTTAACAGAAAAGGAGTACTGAAAATAAATTATGTGCATCGAAACAAATGTACCCCAATCATATAGAAAGGATGGGGTAAAATTCACTATAGAAGAAATTGGTATGTATTTAAAATAAAAAACAAATATTTTATGTGATATGAATCAACATATGTTTCTTTTTTTTATATGAAGATTGATGAATCAAAATCTGAATTGACTTCCATCCCATGTCATTTTTTATGGAAGAAGGATTACATAAATAAAGAGGGTGAACTAGTTGATTAAAACACAAAAGAAGTTTAAGAATCATGTGTAATTATGACATAATAGTAATTATTTATGATATATAACAGTATTACATAAAAAAATATATTTTTTCTCATATATTTTTAAATGATTTATAAAAAAGAATCATCAATGACTATACCAAGAGAAAAACTACTTTCACTAGCTTTGAAGTAGATGGAATAATACAGTTTAATTAAAGGATTATATTTTAGAGTGTCTCCTTGAACATATTTTGAGAATATAAAACTAGAAAAAGACACATATAATATGATGAATGAATTTCATGCAGAAATTGATTTTTTTTAGGATATTATTATTTAGTCAAGTTAGGCATACAAATATATGAGAAAGCATCAATGAGAACAAGCAATGGAATAAAGATCCTGACATGAAAATCCAAATGAACGTTATAGATTTAAGGCTACTAATTCCCATAAACCTCATTCCTTAACCAAGATAATAATTCTTTTCATTACAGTTTATCCTAAATGTTAATAAAAAACTTCTGATAACATTTTATTAATAAAAATCAATAGGGTAATATTTTATGTGATTTCTATCTATCAATAACCATGAACCTACTTGTTTCAGGGGTACAATATATAATATATCAGGTGCCAAGAAACACAAAAAATAACTCCAAAAATATCACATGAGAGCGGAGATCGAGGTAGGTCAAGATCCTTCAACTAAGTTACTAGTTCCACTTGATGATCCGTATATTACAATGGTGAGTGACTCTATTTGAACATTGGTAGCATGGATATCAAATCTTATAAATGTAAACGAGGTATATATTCAACATTTTTTCAAATTAAAAACCTATAATTATTGATGAAAAAATGACTAAAGTGAGGTATCATATCAGATATGGATAAACAAATGAGGAAAAAGAAGGTTTGTTCGATACAATCTAGTGAATTGACAAAGAAAACCAAAGGAATTTCCGAGTGTACCTTCTCACACAAGTTTGAATACAATATATTTTATCATTATAACTTCATGTAGAGTCCGGATTAAAATTTGGAAATATGTACTATATTCCATATTAAGATGGAATATTCTAAAAATTCATTACATATGTGGTTGGTCTCAAAAGTTTAAATGATATTATCATGTTTGAATGGATGGGAGTCTCAATTTTGAGTACATACATAAGGTACATTTTCAAAAACACATCTATACAAAAATGATATAATATGTTCATTTATGTTAATAACTACTCATATTTTCTATAGGAGCTTATATTTCTACCATATAAATGGAAAAATATGTGAATCAAGATTTGGATTGATTAATCTATGTATCAATTTTATGAAAGAATATTTTTTTGGAGAATGAATAAATTGATAAGAAAAAAGATGTTCTAAAAAATTCATTTACAAAAAAATAACCGATGACTAACTATTTTTGATGCCTATAGTGAAGGGGTAAAACTATACAATATAATCACATAAAATATATTTTTTATTTTATTCATTACTTATTTTGTTTTGTTTTCTAGTAAGATCTAGATGTTGATCAAAATCAATATTGATATCCCAAATTGTTTTTGGATCCAATGCATATATATCCAACAAACTAACCACACGTGATGTGTATTGTGAATTGTTAATACAATGAAATCAAAATTGTATAAATAAACCTCTAATAATATGTTTCAATATATATTTTAACAAGAATTTTGTTATGATAGGTTGATCACTAAATATAGGTTAAATTATGGTAGGAAGTCAGTGTATGAATATAATAATCCCATGTATTAATTAAAATTAAAATTTATTAAGCTATATCTAAGAATATTTAACTTTAATAAACATTTCAAAACAATTTAATTCTTTTGGATAATTTTTCTGTAGTGTTTGAAGTAAGAATGATTATAGATATTATATTTGAAAATTTATGAGGGATATCATAAACTATAAAAAGGATAAAAAACGTGAATAAATAACTTTTGATTTTAATTACAATTTCTCTAAAAATACATCTTAATCATTTGTTTGTATATATTTAATATGTAGAAAAAATACTACAAAAAACCATTGTACTCAAAATAAAAAGTATTTTTTTTAGAAATGAGTGGGAAATGTACATGGGTTCAGAATGTTTTCTGACTTCAAATTCATGGTATTACCTGATATGTTTATAATATTGTACATGATATAAACATAGAAATATATTTAGAGTGTAAATAATTAGTGTCAGAATGAGTATATATTATTTTTAATCTATTTTACATGAATAAGTATAAAGAGGAAATCAAATTTTTTTAGAAATTAATGAGAAGAATACATGGTGTTAGAATTTGTACAGACATCATGAAGAGGTGACTTTCTAAAACATTTTTAGTTCATTTTCTCATCATTTTCTTTTTTTTTTCTTGTCAATTTCCTTGTCATTTTTTTCTGATACATATATTTTTTAAATTTAAAAATTAGTTAGAAACACACATCACATATTCAAAACCAAGAAAATGAGCTTGAATGGGTTTAAATATTTAAGAAAACAATCCAAAATTCATTTGTCACATGTTGGAATTGACCGCATACCAATATGAAATCGATGTGCTCAGAATGAATCAAAGTACCTGTTTTCAATAAAAAAACTCTTACTTTCTTTAAAACATAAATCAAATACTCAAAATTTTTAAAATGACTTCAGATTTTACACATAAATCTGGATGAACTGATTTCTTACAACTGATTTAGTTCATTTTATCATCCATTTATCTACATTTTTGTTAACTACCTTATCCATTTTATCTGATACTAATTTTATTAATTTTAATAGTGATAATAAATAAATTAATTCTTCAAAAAGGCTGATTCACTCATGTACTATGATCACACACTCAACAAGGATTCTATACTAAAGTTGATGAAAATTTCTTTTTATTTCCCAAAATATTCAGCATTATAGGTTATCAAAAAGAATTATTGTTAGATAACTCAAAATTTTAATTTAATTGTTGGATAAAAAGGCCTGGTGGAATCAACCATACCCCAATTTGAAAAACTATGTACCTGGTATGACTCAAATTGTTTAGTTTTTGTTTAAAATTGACATTTTAGTAATCCATTGTTTCATGTTTTTTTTAAATTTTTTTATCGTTTTACTAACATAATATTTTTTTCATATATTGGTGGATTATCTTTATTACGTTGAGGTTGTTTGTTCAATGCAGATAATTCTAGTGAGATATTGGAATTTTAGGATGAAATTGATATAATAGAAACACAAAAATGGATCCAGAATGTATAGATACATCCTGAAAATGTCAATTCGTAGAAATTATCTAGTTAAACTTTTTCACCATTTTATCAAATATTTTTTTGTTAATTAGCTTATCATTTTATCTAATAATATTTTATTTTTTATAGATATTTATGGAATTTATAATTTAATTTCAAATGTCTCCAACAAGCTAGAAAAGGGAGAACACGATTCTTTGGGATGGGGAGTTTTAGGAATAATGAGGTTTCCTCTATGATCCAAATGAAACATGTTATCTATTTTATGTATTTTTATGGATAGTTAAAATAGAAATGTACATCAAACACTAATTCATGTACAACAAAATCTGAGACACAATGTTCTAGGTATGACTCAAACTGTATGTTTTTAGTTTATAATTTTCAATTTTTTTTAAAACAAACATCACATTCTAAAATTTATAAATAACATTCATATTATTTTGATAATTTATTACAATTTTCCATAAGTCATTTTCGACGTGTATGAATAATCCACACCTAAATCAGATACATAGTGTAACCGATATAACTCAGTGTGTGTCTTTTTATTTAAAATTGAAATTAATTTTAGTAAAAATTAAAATTTAAAAAGTTAATTATTAGAAAAATTATTCATAATTTTATGGTCGATAAGTTACTTTTGATTTTTAGGAATAAACCGAACATTAATCCAATCCATGGTGTAATCAAGACAAGTCCATGTTTGTATATTTATTTTAAAATGATGTAAATTTTAGTAAAAAAGGAATGTGACATACTCAAAACCAATAAAATGAAATCAGATTTGTTTGATACTCAAAACCAATAAAAGGGAAGTGACGTAACTCAATTTTATATATGGTGTGACCATTATGATCCATGTCATTTTTTTAAAATTGAAATTAATATTTATAGAAAAGAAAATTGGCATGATCAAAATTGGGAAACCATATTTATATTTTTTTTATACTTTAATAAAATGATCCATATGTCATTTTCGACTTGTAAGAATCGTCCACACCACATCCTGATACCTAGTGTGCCTAATATAACTAAAAGTGTCTGTTACTAGTTTAAAATTGTCGTTTTAGTTCAAAACAAGTGTCACTCACTAAAAACCAGATAAACATAAATCCATTAACTTGATAATTTATGAAAATGATTCATAATTTATTTTCTACATGTAGGATTAGTCTCACATAAAACTAACACATGATGTGACCAGTATGAATCAATGTGTGAATTTCCTATTTAAAATGAAATTTTAATAAAAAAGATAAGTTACATAATCAAAACTAAGAAAAAAATTAGTATTATTTTTGTACATTAGGAAAATAATCCATAATTCATTTTTAATATTTAAGAATCATCATCACCATAATCTGACCCACAATATAAAAAATATTACTCAAAGTGTTCTTTTTATTTAATATCGAAATTAATTTTAGTAAAAAAGACATATGAAATACTTAAAACTAAGAAAAAAATGTATTTTGTTATTATAATTTATGAAAATGATATAGAAGTCATTTTTGATGTATCAAAATCATCCTAACTTCAATCTTATATATGGTGCGATTGGTATAACTCAATGTGACTATTATAAGTTTAAAATTGACGTTTTTGTTAAACAAATCTATCACTCACTGAAAACTGAAAATACACACTTTTATTTTCTTGATAATTTAAGAAAAATATTCATGAGTCATTTGTGATGTGCATAAATTATAATCATATAAAACCAACACATTGTGTGACTGGTATGAATCAAAGTATGTGTTTCTAGTTTAAAATGAAATTTTAGTAAAAAACAAAAGTTACATATTCTAAACTTAAAAAACATAGTCATATTTTTTTGGTACTTTGGGAAAATGATACGTAAGTCATTTGTGAGATGTTAGAATCAACCTCACCTCATTCCAATGCATTGTGTGATTGGTATGACTCTAATTTTGTCTTTTTATTTAAAATTGACATTAATTATAGTAAAAAAGGAAACTGACATACTAACAACCAATAAAATAAATTCATAATATTTTGATACTTTTAGAAAATGATCCATAATTCATTTTTTATGTTTATTAATTAGACTAACATTATTTTGATACATGGTATTCCCGGTATAAATGAAAGTTTCTATTACCTGTTTAAAATTGATATTTTAGTTCAAAAAGTGTATCACTCAATAAAAACTAATAAAACTCACTCGAACTATCTTGATGATTTAGGGAAACCATTCATAAGTAATTTTTGATATATAGGAATCGATATCATGTCAAACTAGTACATGATGTGACAAATATGACTCAAATTGTGTGTTTCTAGTTTAAAATGACATTTTAGTAAGAAGCACAAGCGACGTACTCAAAACCAAGAAAATAATTCATATCATATTGATATTTTAAAAAAAATTACCCACATGCTATTTTGACATATAGGAATCATCTACATGAAAATATGTCACACAATGTGACCAATATGACTCCAATTGTTTCTTTTTATTTAAAATTGACATTAATTTTTGTAAAAAATGTAAGATAGTAAAAACCAAGAAAACACATTTGGATTATTTTTATGGTTTAGGAAAATGATCCAAATGTCATTTTTGATGTATAGGAATAAACCTCACTATAATCTGATGCAAGGTATACCTGTTATAACTCAAATTTTCTATTATTTGTTTAAAATTATCATTTTATTTTAAAAAGTGTATCTCTTACTAAAACCTGGGAAAGCATGCTCATATTTTTTTGAAAATTTATAAAAATTAACTCATATTTCATGTTTTCTGTGTAGAAAAATTTTCCACATGAAACCAACATACATTGTGAACAATATGACTAAAAGTGTGTGCTTGTTGTTTAAAATTACAATTTTGTAAAAAACAGAAGTGACATATTCAAAAGTGATAAAACACAGAAATATTGTTTTGATACATTATTATAATGATCTATTAGAACTTTTTTATTATTAAGAATCATCCTCACCTAAATACATCATACAATGTGACTAGTATGACTAAATGTGTATATATTTATTCAAAAATAAAACTAGTTTCAGTAAAATGACAAGTGACATACTCAAAACAGAGGAAATTAATTAGGAATATTCTGATACTTTATAAAAATGATAAAAAATTCATTTTTGATGTATTGGAATTAACCTAACCTCAATTTGACACATGATTTTCTAGGTATAACTCAAATTGTCACTTATCAGTTTACAATTGATATTTAACATCAAGAAGTGTGTCAATCCCAAAAAATTGAAGAAAAACATGGATTATAATAATAATTTCTGAAAGAAACTCATATGTAATTTGTGATTTTTATGAATGATTCTCAAATCAATAAGACACATTATTTTACATATATTATTCAATATTCTTATTTTCCTATTTAAAATTACATTTTATTAAAAAACACAAGTGATTTACTCAATCCTGAGAAAATAAATTTTTATTATTTAACAATTTAGTAAAATGATCAAAAGTAATTTTTTATTTTTTTGAATAAACCTCACATTAATCTAATTCATGATGTGTTAGTATAACTCCATGTGTGTCTTTTTATTTCAATTTTACATTAGTATTAGTTAAAAATGAATGAGATTGACACAAAACCTAGAAAAATAATTCGTATTGTTTTCATGCTTTTGTACAATTATAATCTAGTAATTTTTTATGTGTAGGAATCAACCTCACCTCAATCCGAAGCATGGTGTGATTGGTATGAATCTAAGTGTGTCTTTTTATTTAAAATTAACATTAATTTTAGTAAAAAAGAAAAGTGATATACACAAAACTAAGAAAAAATTTTCAAAATGTTATGATACCTTAAGAAAATGATCTACATGTCATTTTAGACATATAGGAATCAGCCACACCTCAATCAGAAGTATGGTGATACTGGTATGTCACCAAGTGTGTCTTTTTATTGAAAATTGACATTAATTTTAGTAAATAAGACTCATAAAATATTTAAAACAAAGAAAACACATTCAAATTATTTTAATAATTTATGAAAATTATACATATCTCATTTTCCACATGAATAAATTAGATCCCCCTCAATAATATACGAAGTCTAATTGGTATGAATCCAAGTGTGTTTTTATTTTAAATTAATAATAAATTTAGTTAAAAATAATGGTGGCATAATGAAAACCAAAAAAACTCTTTTGGATTATTTTTATATTTTAGGAAAACATTCCATAAGGCAATTGTGATGTTTTATAATCTTCCAAAGCACAATCCAATACACACTGTTCCCAATTTGACTGAAAGTGTCTATTATCAGTTTAAAATTGACATTTTAGTTAAAAAATTATGTCAATCACTTGAAACTGATAAAATTTAATCATATTGTGTTGATAATTTGTGACAATGATTATGATGTATAAGAATTAGTCTCACATCAAACTGACACACGATGTGACTATTATGACATAAAGATCATGTTTCTGATAAAAAATTATATTAAAAAAACAAGTGACATACTCAACATTTTATCTACTATTACATGATTTATTTACTTATATATTTTATCATATAATTATTTATTTAATTTTCATAGATATTAAGTTTTAAAATGAATAAGAAATAATGTAATTTTCAGAAACCAACTATATCTCAATCTAATATATGGTGTTCCTAGTATGACTGAAATTATATGTTTTTATTATAAAATTGAAACTCTCTATTTTTTTTATTTATTTATAATATTAATAATAAAACAATTGTTTTCTTATATAAGAAAATTACTGTTCTCGAGATGACATGTTTTTTTTTATTTAACATGAAATGGGGTAGGGGATAAAGACAAAAGAATATTCATTTTTTTGAATGTCTTATAGTTTTTACTTACTCATGTAATTATAAAAACCAATGATGGGAATGTACATATTATAGAGTATTTCCTATATTTCTATTGTAAATATTATTTCATTTAAATTTTTTATTTTCAAATTTATTTATATTGTTTTTTTATTACTATAGTATGATGTAGTATACCCCTTTATCAGCACTCTTATAAGCGATGATAAAGGGTCTATTTATCGGTGCAACTAAAATCATGAATAAAGGTATCCTTTTGGAGAAATATTTTAGGGATGATAAAGGACCCACTTTATTAGTGATAAATAAAGGCACTGATAAAAGGTGTCCCATATCATCACTAAAAAAGCACTAATTAAGGGACCCTGCATCAGAACTAAAAAAAACATTGAAAAAGGGACCTTTCATCAGAACTAAAAAAGCACTGATAAAGGGACCCTTTATTAGAGATTTTCTAGAACTAATAAAATACATAGGATTTTAACCAGGCATCAATAGTTAGCACCTTTTCTATGCTAAAAAAGGATAATTTTAGCATTGTAAAAGTCATGTTTTGTATTCTTGATGAGGTTTAAACTAGTTCATCCATGATAATTACCAAAACATTATGATGTTATTTTATACATAGATATGTCCCGAGGTTCGAACCAAAGTTTTATCATCCTATTTTAAAATGTTTAACTAAATCATTCTATAATACCAACTATAGGTATCCATACTTTAAATAAATAGATATTACTTTTTTAGATGAATATTAAATACGTAACATAATAATCCATGCAAGAATTATATAGGCCTCAGATATTTGGAAGTTTGGATACATAAAAAAGTGGTTCATAATTACTCTACATCATTTCCCACTAAAATCATTATAAATAGAACTATTATAATACATATCATAATTAATACATTTATTCATAACATATTGAAAATAAAACATAGGAAAGGGTGTCACGAACAGACCATAGTCAACCCTAAACAGGTCACCCAAACTGACCAGCAAAAAGGCCTGAGAGGCATTCCCAATACTTCTAGGATATAAACTAGTTTCTGGCATCAATATAATGCATTTGTAATGATTTATCCAAAAAAAACAATAGAAAAAAATATATAATTTGAAAAATATAAAAAATCACTAGTAGTATAAGGACCCGACCATAAACATTACATAATATTGAATTAAATGAATAATTCACACTGAGTATATTTTTAGGTTTAGAGTTTTAGAGAATTAGGCCATAACTATAACATTACATCACATAAATACAAAGTAGACACTTCTACTTAGTTTCCTTTTTTTTCACAAAATAGAAACTCTTTGAAAAAAAGTGTCATGTCTAGTTCCACATTTTAGATAGCATGACCTTTCCTTGATCACATCCTTGACCCTATTCATCTTTAAGTCCTGTGAAAAAAATTTCAAAACGTGGGATGAATATAAAAAGCTGAGTAAGGGTTATAAAAAAATAATGAAATCATTATTCCATCAATAAATAGAAAACATAAAATCTTTTACATACCTCATGAAAACAAAAGATTTATGAATAACACATGGTAATCACAAATCATAAAGGTAACTTGGGGCATCTATAACAAACTTGCATTGTTGCTTTCATAGCTATGTAGGGAGTCATATTTGGAATGCCCATCAAAATATATTCCGTAAATCTCTTATGAGAAACATTAACGATTACCTCCGTCATGTTACTCAATGCATTGGAGAGATATCTCGAGATCACCCATCCTATGTTTATCACGAAACCACCAGTATACATAAACAATGCCGAAGAACCATAACATATTCATAACATATGAAACAAACATAAAGGAAAGATAAAATTTCCAAATTTTAATCAAAATATTTAATTTAAATATATTGACATAACAAATCCATTATCAAAACCAATTTCAATAACAAAATACGTAAAAGAGTATATGATATTTATTTTTCTTTTAAAAACATTACGGCTTATTAAGGAAGCCGAAGATCAAATAATACTTGTAGTGGATAAAAAGTTGTTGTCACTACTTACGTTAAAAAGAAACATTATTTCTTGTCGTTTAGTAAAACACATCATCAAAAAAGATTCTATTTGAATTAAATGATAATTAAAAGGTGTTTATACACCATATAAAAGAAAGTCATGTATAAAACAAAATATGCCTCAATGAAAGGATATTGAGACGAAGTCCCTTACCTCATGTCCGACTTGACCAGTTTGTCTTTTATTATAATAAATAATAAAAAAAAGCTAATTTAAACTTGGTTAAGAACCTTTTTAAAGTTTATTATTATTTTTTTATCACTTATTACCATGTTATGAACATTATGCAATCATTTAATTTAATAATGGTCATTTTTTCAATATTTTGGTACTTGAGTCAAAAATCAACACTGTATATTTAGAAGTTGTCCATGTGGTCAATAGTCCATTATCTATATAATGATATTCATTATTTAGATATCATATATATCATATATATCTAGTATATATATGTATTTATAATATTATCTATCATTTGTACATAAGAAATGAAATGCACCGTTCATGGAGACGGTAAACCATACGTACGCATGAACACTAATTTCATTTCTATTTTGTATATTTAATGGAATGAAAACATAATGATACATTGTTATATTTTAAATCAAGTATAATATAATATATAATATCTTTAAATCCATCCTTTATACGTCCCACATATGGATTTAATGAGTCATATCACTTTGAGGGGGGCGGTAGTCCGCACTTCCTCAAATGAAATTATCGTGTTTACTAATTATGGAAACGATAAAGGTAGGATATAAATGTAAAAAAAATAATAATAAAGAAAAAATAGACATAATTTATATCATATATAAATATACTTCCATCTTAATGGCCATCGTGAGAGGAAATAGGAGATAATCGAACAATCCTCATTTCATGAGGCGTTAGTTTGTCATCCACATAAACAATATGTTATTCACCCATTAGATGGATGTGTTTATAAGTGTAGTTCAAATACTTATCATAAAAAAATACTAGTATATTGAGGATAATGATGTTGTTATAAACGAAAATTGGGGTTGGAGAAGTAAAATAAAATAAAAGAAGTTAAGAGAAATTATTACCTTTAATTTGGGTAACTCCCATAGATTGGAACCAAAAGAACTTCTCGAAGTGACGTATTCCTAAGTTAAGGCTTATAGGTAGAAGATAGGGATCTTGAGAGATTATTTGGTCTAGGTTTAGATGATCCAAGGGGCTTGAGATGTGTGAGTAATGGGTTAAAAGTGAGGGCTTTTTATAAGGGGGAGGAGGGGCTCTTTAGGAAAGTGTGAAAATATTATTTTATTATATAATGATATTCGGTTTATAAAGGTCCAAAACTAATTAAAGTCGATAATAAGATGACTAATGGTTGAAATAAAATCATCCAATAATAATTAGATAAGTTTTGGATATTTTTTTAATATTAATAATCTTATTTATTTAAATCATTTATTAATGACGTAAATACTGCATCATTATTGTGTCATAAATATTTTAATTTATTTGATATCTGAAAATTATAAAAAATATCATGATGTAGGAAATATTTTTATATTTACAATGAATATTTATAGTAAAAAATATGACTTATATTACTACATGTAAAAATTAATTTACCAAATGATATTTGTTTATGTCATTTTTGCCTTTACTTTAAGTTAATTAAAATAAAGTGTTATTATCACTCCCATGTGGCCCCATGGGGTCCCAAAATCAACCCAAGGATGCTCATTGTAAGATGTGTATCAAAAAAATAGTATTAGGAAACCTGTTAGGGTAATTTTATATTATTATAATAATATTTTTTTACCCTTATTTACCAAATTTACCCTTTAACCACGACAAATAAAATATTTACTAAAGTAAATATTCATAATGTCTAAAAATTAAAGTTAAATATTTAAAAAATTTCAACCTATTTATTCCAAATATGGAATATATTTTTCCAAATTCAAATAAAAAAAGTGGTAGAAAATAATTTAAAATTAATTCCCACTGTCAAAATAAAAGGCTTGTTTTTAAGAAATAATAACTATAAAAAGTTTGACACTTGTTTATGTCCATTTTCAAAAGTGAAATTAATTCCAATAACCAAAATTCAATTAAATGGTAAAAATATAATATAATTACAATTTAAAACCAATTAGAAAGATAATCTAACCATTTAAATAATTTAGATTAAAAGTAAGTTTTGAATTAAAATTCAACATTTTTCACTTTTCATTAAAAATTGAATTTTAGCAGAAAAATAACAAAAATTTACCCAAAGTAAATTTTGATGTCCCAATTTTAAAGGAGAATTTTATTTTTTCAAATAAAACATAAAAACATGACTAAACCTATATTTAAAGAGGGTTCACCATTAAATGGTAGTAAATCAACCTTTCAAAGTAAATTATGCTTAAAATTAGATTCATTAACATTTTAAACTTCTAAATTTTATTGGATAAATGTTAAATCATTTAACAAACATGTATAATCATATTTTAGTTAGTTTAGTGCATTCTCACCAATTCAAAATCTAGGAATTGACTACCATTTAAAATAATAATATTATATTATTATTGTGCAACGTATGATTACAAAGAAATCAGTTGTTGCGTATCGCGTACGCCATCGAATATAGAAACCCCTTTAATGTAAAATTAAATTTTAGTTTACAAATATTAAAAAAATGAAAATGTATTATTTCTTTATTTACTTGGGATGTTACATCCTCCCCCCCTTTTAGAAATTTAATCCTCACAATTTTATTCACTTATCAAAGAAATGGGGGTATTTACCCCTCATTGCATTTTCAGATTCCCACGTTTTCTCTTCATCCATATGGTTTTTCAAAAAAACATTACATGGTGAATTACCTTATTTCACAACACTTTCTCTCTATTGTCAAGAATCTGGACTGGTTGTTCCCCATAAGATAGATTCTCTTCCAACTGAACTACCTCTGGACTCAAAACATTAGAAGGATATGGCATATACTTCTCAACATCAAAACATGAAAAACATTGTGTACCTGAAATAAACATGGAGGAAAAGCCACTATGTACTCAACTAATACAATTTTATCTAGGGTTTCTGAGGTCCAATGAACCTCAGACTCAACTTTCCCTTCTTACCAAAACACATCACACTTTTCCATGGAGAAACTTTGAGAAAGACATGATCACCTACCTCAAAATAGAGATCATTCCTTCGGTTATTCGCATAACTTTTCTGCCTACTCGGAGCCGTTCTCATGTTCTTCTAAATCAACTGAACCTTTTCTACCATCTCTTCTACCAATTTTGGTCCCATCAGCTTCCTTTCACCTACATTATCTCAGAAATATGGAGTTCTAAAAATCTTTCCCTATAATGCCTCAAATGGAGCCATCTGTATTCTGGAATGAAAAATATTATTATATGAAAATTCAACCAAGGAAAAATGTTTGTCCAAACTTCCTGGGTAATATAGTTAACAAGCATGTTGCATATCCTCCAAGGTATGAATTGTTCATTCTGACTACCCTTCTGATTGAGGATGAAAAGTTGTACTAAAATTTAATTTCGTACCCATTGACTTCTGAAGGCCTTTTTAAAAGTTAGAAGTAAACCTAATATCACAATCAGATACAATGCAGAGGGGAACTCCAAGAAACCTAACTATCTATTTAACACACAACTGAGAAAGTTTATCTAGAGACAAATTATCTCGAATAGGAAAGAAATGAGCAGATTTAGTTAATCGATCAATAATAACCCAGATTTCATTATTACCTTTTGAGTCTTAGGTTATCCCACAACGAAGTCCATGGATATATTTTCCCATTTCCACTCTGGCACTTGTAATGATTGAAAAATCCCTTTTGGTAACTACCGCTCTACTTTATCATACTAACAAGTCAAAAACTTCACAGTAAAATCAGCAATATCTCTTTCATTCTACCCCCATTAATACATCAAAATATTTTTGTACATATTAGTACTATGAGGATGAAGTGAAAATGGGGAACTATGAGTTTCACATAACAACTCATTCTTCAATTGTTAATAACAAGGAACACATAATCTTTTCACAAACCTCAATACACAATCATTACCAACATTAAAATCTGGAAACTTTCCCTTCTGAACCGACTCTACCTTTTCCTGTAACTCACTTTCTTCCTTATGCACTTGATTAATTTTGCCTGATAGAGATGATTTCACTGACACCTAACACATAATACAAGAATTTATTGCACCAACAAATTCTATTCCAAAGTTTATCAAATCAAAAACCAAAGGATCTCATTCCAATCGTAACATTGTTAATGTAGCATTACTTTTATAACTCAATGCATTAGCCACTTTATTTGATTTTCCCAGATAGTAAAGGATTGTGTAATCATAATCCTTGATTAATTCCATCCATTTCCTCTATCTCATATTTAATTATTTTTAAGTCAATATATACTTTAAACTTTTTTGTCAGTATATATTTCACATTTTAATCCATACAAATGATGCCTCCAAAATTTTAAATCATAAACAACAGCTGTTAATTCCAAACCATATGTAGGGAAATTTAACTCATGAGGTTTCAACTGACGTGAAGCATAAGCAATTACCTAATCATTTTTCATAAGGACACAACCATTTCATTTCAACGAAGCATCACTACAGATAACAAAATCACCATTTCTGGAAGGTAGTGCCAAAACTGGAGCATTTACCAATCTTCTTTTCAATTCTTGAAAACAATCATCATATTCCCTTGTCCAAATAAACACAAACCTTTTTCAGGTAAACTTATTTAATGGGATAGATAACCGTGAAAATGTATACAGAAACCTATAGTAATAACCTACTAAACCAAGAATACTATGGATCTCATTTATATTTGTGGGTCTTGGCCATTCTTCAAAAACTACTATTTTAGCAGGATCAAAAGTTATTCCTTTTTTTGAAATAATGTGACCAAGGAAAGAAATTTTTTGTAACCAGAACTCACACTTGCTAAATTTCCCATACATTTTCTTTTTCTTTTAAGGTTAGCAAGACAACCCTTAAATGAATTTCACTCTCCTCTTTACTTTTAGAGAAAACCAAAATATCATCAATGAACACAATGAAAAAGTTATCCAAGAACTCACAGAGAATTATATTCATAAGAACCATGAATACAATAGGTGCATTGATTAACCAAAAATTAATAACTAAAAATTCATAATGGCCATATCTAGTATGAGACACAGTCTTCAAAATATCTACTTCCTTTACTTTCAACTGATGGTACCCGACCTCAAGTCAATATTCAAAAAATAATGCGCTTGCTGGAGCTAATCAAACAAATCATCAATATGAGGCAAAGGATACTTTTTCTTAATAGTGATGTTATTCAATGCTCTATAATCAATGAAAAGTCTCATTGAACTATCTTTATTTTTAACAAATAAGATAGGAACACCCCAGGTGATGTGCTGGGTTGAATGTAACATTTATCTAATAACTCTTGTAATTGCTTATTTAAGACTAGATGTTCAATTTGATCCATTCGATAAGGGGATTTGAAATTGGCTTACCATCAGGAACTTAGCCAATAATAAATTGAAATTTCTGATCAGGTTTAATTCTAGGAAACTCATTCGAAAAAACAAAAAGGTACTTATTTACCACCGGCACATCATTAATTTCAGAAGTTCCTTTATTTTCAATAATATGTGCAAGTTAACATTCATTTCCATCTTTTACTAGTTCCTCATCTTCCTAATATGTTATCAAAATAAAGGGTTCATTATTGTACACAAATTGAAAATCTTTTTGAAAAGAAAACTATTTAGCTCTTCAGTAAATCTTATCATGATAATTAGAAATCCAATCTATACCCAAAATAACATAAAGCATGAATAGAGGAAAAAAATAAGGTTTGTAGGTATATTATTCCCGCACACAAGGACTGGAAGGCTCTTATGTTTTCTTTTTGTCCCAACATTTCCTCCATGTGTTTTTACCATAAGTTCTGTATTCATATCTTGAGATGGAATTCCTAATACACTAGAAAAATTCTACGAAATGAAATAGTGTGGAGATCCTAAATCAAACAACACATTAGAAAAATATGAACAAATAAACTGTGTACCAGATAATACTTCATTCGATGGACCAACATCTGCTGAAGTATTTTCAAAGGATTTTACCACCCATTTTTGCTTGTAGTCCAGTTTCTTTCCCTTAGTTGAGTTATTATTTGGAAACTCATTTGCATAATGAACCATTTAATTGCACTTAAAACATTTTACTGAATATAAATCATATTTTTTCTTACTATTACCTTGATCTTTTTCTATGCAATTACAAGCCGTATGTCCCAATTCACCACATCAGCAGCACTTACCAAAATTCAAAAGACATTCCCCAACATTCTTTCTACTACAATTTTCACAAACTGAAAATTTAAGTTTCTTACCATCAGAATTTTTTGAAGAATTATTCCCTTTTTACTACCACCTCAACCTCTTATTCTGTTGTTTGTTAAAGAAAACATTATCATCAGTAAAATCCATTTCCACCTTCTCCGCACAATGAACATGTTTTTCATAACTTTTAAACTCACGAGAAGATAAATAATTTTGATACATTGGATTTAATCCTGAGTAAAAATGGTTGATTTTACTATCAAGATCTCATATGAAATTTGGAGAATACCTTGTCAGTTAAGTGAATTTTTCTTTATAAGTAGCCACTGATTCATCCTCCCGCCTCAATTCCAGGAATTAATTTTCCATACTAAGACAAACCACCTAAGAAAAATATTTCTCAAGAAAGACACCTTTAAATTCATCCAAATCAAGAGGATCAATCTCCTCACTAACCCTGATATTTTTCACCATAGACCACCACTTATTAGCTTCACCATCAAAATGGTAAACAACAAGACTGAACTTTTGATATTATAAATACCCCATGACATCAAAAAGTTTCTCCAGTGCTTTAATCCACCCTTCATCTAACACCAGGTCAGATGATCCTCTCAATAATGGAGGATGTTACCTCATGAAATGCTCCAATCTTGACATGTTCCTCTATGGTTTATCTGGCTGATATCATTCATGGATAACACCACCATTTATAGCCCGAGTCAACTATTCCATCCCTGCAACAAACTGTTCAGTTCCGATTCTGACCATATCAAGTTGCTGATTTGGAAGGTTGTCTTCCTCCTGATTTTGTCCCAACATAGCTGCCTTGTTTCCTCTACGAAAAACCATTCAGAACATAGAAATCTCTTAGGCGAAGAGACATGGTAATTTGTAAATTTTATATCATTTCAATCATAACATAAACTAAAAATAATTTAGGGATATTAATTTAACTATATTCTAACACCAAAATTTGTCTAAACGGACCTTTGATATCAACTATAAGGACCCAACCTTAAACATTACATAATATTGAGTTAAATAAATAACTCAAAGTGAGGATCTTTTCAGGATTATAGATTTCGAGAATTAGGCCATAACTATTAACTTACATCTCAAAAATACAAAGTATACACTTCAACTCAGTTTCTATTTTTTTTTTCAAAAAATAATCTCTTTGTAAAAAAGTGTCATGTCCTGTTCCACGTTTTAGATAGGATAACTTTTCCTTGATCACATCTTGGACCCTATTCATTTTTAATTCTTGTGAAAAACATTTCAAAACATGGGATGAGAATAAAAAGATTAGTAAGGGTTATAAAATAAACAAAGAAATTATTAGTACATCAATACATAAAAAACATAAACTCTTTTATATACATCATGAAAAAATAATATTTATGAATAACACATGGTAATCAAAAATCATAAAGGTAACTTGTGGAATCCATAACATACGTTGTAGCTTTCATAACTACATAGAGAGACACATTTGAAATACCCATCATAGTATATTACCTAAATATATTAGGAGAAAAATTTATGTTTTCTTCCGTCACATTACCCATTGAATTAGAGAGCTATCTCGGGCTCACCCGCCCTAGGTTTATCATGGAACTGCCCATATATATAAACAATGGACATGAACTATAACATATTCATAACATATGAAACAAACATAAAGGAAAGATAACATTTCAACATTTCAATCACAATATATCATTTAAATAAATTGAAATAAAAAATTTATTATCAAAACCATTTTCAATACAAAAATACGTAAAAGAGTATATGGTATTTATTTTCCTTTTAAAAACATTACAGCTTGTTAAGGAAGCCAAAGATCAAATAATACTCTTGGCGGTGGAAAGGTCTTTTTCACCACTTATGTTAAAAAGAAAGATTCTTTTTTGTCATTTAGTAAAACGCCTTGTAGAAAAAGATTCCATTTGAATTAAATGACAAGTCAATGGTTTTTATACACCATATAAAAGAAAGTCATGTATAAAACAATATATGTCTCGCTGAGAAGAGATTGATACAATGTCCCTTATCTCGTGTCCAACATGACTAATTTGTCCTTTAAACTCCTGAATAATAAACTAAAGATAATTTATACTTGATTAAGAACATTTTTCAAGTTTATTATTCCTTTTATATCACTTATTATCATGTTATAAACATTATGCAATCATTTAAGTTAATAACGGTCTTTTTGTCGATATTTGGTACTTGAGTAAAAAATGAACACCTTATATTTAAAAGTTATCCATATGGTCAATAGTCCATTATCTACAGAATGATATTCATTATTTAGATATCATATATATCATATATATCTATTATATATACATATTTATAATAGTACATATCATTTTGAGATATGAAATGAAATACCCCGTTCATGGAGATGGTAAGTCGTATGCACGCATAAACGCTACTTTCATTTCTATTTATTATATTAATGGAATGAAAAAAATGATACATATGTATATTATAATTTCAGTATAATATATTATATAATATCATTAACTGCATCCTTTATACATCCCAAATATAGCATTAATGATTCATATTAATTTGAGGGGGCGATAGTCCGCACTTCCTCAAATAAAATTATCGTGTTTACCCATTATGGAAACCATAAAGGTAGGATATAAATGTAAAACATATAAGAATAAAGAAAAAATAAACATAATATATATCATATATAAATATAGTTCCATATTAATTTCCACCATGAGAGGTGGTAGGAGATAATCGAACAATCATCATTTCGTGAGGTGTTAGTTTTCCATCCATAGAAACAGTAAGTTCTTCACCGATTAGATGGTGGTGTGTGTAATTGTAGTTCGAATCCTTCTCTTAAAAAAATCCTAGTATATTGAGGATACTGGTTTTAATATAAAATAATGGAATAAAAAGAGTTTAGGGGTTGTAGAAGTAAAATAAAATAAAAGAAGTTAAGAGAAACCGCTACCCTTAATTTGGGTAACTCCATTTGGTTTGAACCAAAAGGACTTATTGAAGTAACTTCTGCATAAGGTAAGTCTTCTAGGGTACATAGAGGGATCTAGAGATGTTATTTGGGTAGGGTTTGGATGATCCAAGAGGATTTATAGGTGTGAGGAATGAGTTAGAAGGGAGGGATTTTTATAAGAGGGAGGAGGGGCTCTTTAGGAATGTGTGAAAATATTATTTTATTATATAATGATATTCAGTTTATAAAGGTAAAAAACTAATTACAGTCTAATATAAGATGACTAATGGTCAAAATAAAATCATAAAATAGTAATTTTACAGTTTTTGGATATTTATTTAATATTATTAATCATATTTATTTAAATCATTTATTAATGAGGTAAATACTGCATCGTTATTGTGTCATAAATAATTTAATTTAGTTGATCTAAAAAAATTCTATAAAAAACATAACATGATTTAGGAAATATTTTAATCTTTAAAATGAATATTTATAGTTGAAATTTTGACATATATAACTCCATGAAAAAATTAATTTACAAAAAGATATTTGTTTTTTTTCATTTTTTCCTTTAAGTTAATTAAAGTAAAGTGTCATTATCACTCCCATGTGGCCCCATGGGGACCCAAAATAAACCCAAGGATGCTCATGGTCTGATTTTTATCAAAAAATAGGATTAGGACACCTGTTAGGGTAATTGTATATTATTATAGTAATATTTGATTACCCTTATTTAACAGATTTACCCTTTAACCATGGTAAATAAAATATTTACTGAAGTAAATATTCATAATGTCTAAAAATGAAAGTTACCTATTTACACAATTTGGAACTCCTGATTCAAAAAATGGAATCCATTTTTCCAAATTCAAATCATAGAATTGGCAGAAATTAATTGAAAATTAATTCTCGCTGTCAAAATAAAATGCATGTTTTTAAGAAATAATAACAATCAAAATATTTACACTTGTTTATGTCCAATTTCAAAGTGTAATTAATTATAATAACCAATATTTGATTAAATGGTAAAAAATAATCTAATTAAACTTTGAAACCAATAAAAAAGATAATATAAACATATAAATAAATTAGATTAAAAGGCAGTTTTGAATTAAAATACAACATTTTTCACTTTTCTTTAAAAATTGAATTTTATCAGAAAAATAATAAAAATTTACCCAAAGTAAATTTTAATGTCCCAATTATGAAGAAGAATTTTATTTGGTCAAATATAACATATAAACGTGACCAAAACTATATTTAAAGATGGTTCTGTATTAAAAGGTGGTAAATGAACCTTCTAATGTAAATAATGCTTAAAATTAGATTCATTAACATTTTAATCCTCTAAATTTTATTGGATAAATGTAAAAACATTTAACAAACATATATAATCATATTTTAGCTAGTTCAGTTCATTCCCTCAAATACAATGGCTAGATGTTAACTACCATTTAAAATAATAATATTATATTATTATTGTGCAATGTAAGATTTCAAAGAAACCCGTTGTTACATATTGGGTACACCATCGAATATAGAAACCCCTTTAAATTAAAATTAATATTTAATTTACAAATATTAATAAAAAATGTTTTTTTTCTTTATTTACCAAGGATGTTACAAGTAGTGGAAAGAAAATAATGTTGCATACACCTCCATGTGAAACTACGGGTCAACATCATCCTCAAAAACCAATGTCACCCTCGATGACCAAATTCAAGAAGGAATCATCACCAGAAGCTAAAAATAATCATAACCATATTGAAATGAGTATTAAAAAAATTAGGAATTCCTAAATAGTTTATTATGAGTACATTTACTTTAAATATAATATTCATCAATTTCAAGTTTAAAATATAATATAGGAACTCAAGTTTTTCATAAATTTCGTTTAAATAATAAAATCATAGTCCACTTCGCATTCCATTTAAAAATTAGTTTCCTTTTTAAAATATGGAGGCTTTAACATTTTAGAGAGAAATATGGGAGTAAGGAAAATTAGGTTTTTATTAAATAAAATAATAATTAGTGTAAAACATTATCAAAATCATTTTTCATAAAAAAATTTAAAATACAGATAATCATTTTTAAAAAATAATTACACCACATAGAAATATAAGAGGAACATTCGCACAATAAGGGAAATAAAAAATAGTACATATTAATAGCCAACCAAACAAAGAACCTAAATTATTCGTGAAAAAAAAAGTTCCGAAGAACACTGGGAAACCTTGGATATCAGTGGATAATCATGAACATACTAAAATTCAATTCATCATGTAAGCATGCCTAACCCGATTGCATCAACTAGTCTTCATTCTCGGTCATACCCTATCGGGCCTAACCATGGGGCATTATCCCAA
This sequence comes from Viscum album, assembly GCA_963277665.1. Classification (NCBI taxonomy): domain Eukaryota; kingdom Viridiplantae; phylum Streptophyta; class Magnoliopsida; order Santalales; family Viscaceae; genus Viscum; species Viscum album. The sequence continues at coordinate 771,841,406 of OY728131.1, read as the reverse complement.
AGCTGAGAAAGGTCCACAATAAGGCACACTATCCATAGTGTAATACTAAAATGGTGTAACAAGCATTCTCAAAAGTTCCATAAGCTTTGAAATGTTCCCATTTTATGTTCAAAAATAGGTTTTCCCAACAAAGATAAGAAATCCATCCATACACACAAGAATGATCCATCACACGATTCACACAAAAAGACCCCAACCACATCCACCCTAATAAATAGTCCATCACCTTCAGCCATCAACACTGTGGTATGTCCCAAACCAAGGATTTTCCTTCATATTCTTAAAAAAATAAGGTGAGAGACCCATTAAATGGATGGTTTTCTAAATAAATCACTCAAAAATTCCAAATGGGCCTCACACAACCTTTAAATTCAAAAATAAATTCAAAAGGACTAACAAAATCCACATTAAAATCCAAAAGTCTACTTTGAAACCCATTTAAAAACCCAAATCACCATTTTAAATCTAAGACACATATATAAAGGACAAAGGGGAATTTCATCAAGAACATAGTGTGGAAAACCAATTATAACCATTTAAAACAATTAAAATGTATAATAAATTCCTTCATTTCACATCAAACATTTATTATAAAAATAATACCTCATAAACTTGCATTAAACAAAGGTGTAAAAGTGAATAAATCAATGTATTCTAAAATTTATGTCTAAATGAAAAGGTATCCTACCTCAGACATTTTATTTGTTGAAAACAAGGACTTTAATTTTTCATTTTTTCTCCTTACACATATATGCAAATTCAAATATATATAAGGAAACCTAGGCCTTATGTTCATATTTTCGTGGAAAAATATTTATAGTGGGTCCCTACATATATGATTAGACATTCATATACCCTATTAATTTAAACACATAATAATTTTTCTTATACATATATACACATAATAACACATAGATCCAATATATATAATCATACCTCCATGAGTGAATATATATATATATATATATATATTTGAATGATCTTATATGTGTATGTGCCCACCTATGAATACATGTGTAAATCACCTTTGACAATGAAAACCCAGAATGACCATAACAAGGTCTAAAATATTATATAAAAACAATGTAAACTCAAAACCACAAAAAAACTAAATTAAAAATGAGGGAAAAAATTAAAATGAAACAAAATATACTTGAAAACCATATATAACACACATTCCAGGAAAATAGTGGATAAAACTAAACTCAACGAGACCTAAAATCCCTAAAAATCAATAATCAACCAAAATAAAACCCCCAAAATAGTAATGGTTTGGACAAGACATAAAAACCCCACATAAGAGAAGAAAACCAAGAATATAAGGGATAATATGTGGGAAGATGATTACTAGATAATGATGTAACCAAGATTAGGAGGAAATGCGATAAATAACAGAGGCTAAAAGTGGACAAATCCATGTAGAAGGAGCGCTCTTTATTGTGGGTGTCCCACGAGATAAGGAGAGTAGAGGGGGTAGGGCTTCGAATGATTGGGGATAAGGGGAGATGTTTTACACCCTTTGGATTAGGTTTCTAGTCATAATAATAATAATAATGATAAAAATGGTAATAATATTTTAAAAAAATCCTCTTTCCATTTACTTTTTTTGTATTGTCAATTTTTATTATTTTATTATAATTTTTGAACCATGGGTAGACCACACAGTTTTATAACATGATATTCCAAAATATGCACCCAACATTTAGTTTCTTATGTCCCAAGTAATAGGGACCACATGATCTACTAGGGAGGAGAACATTCATATGTTCTTAGCCGTGCACCTTGGATAAGCCCACTATCTAGGTCACACCGTTTTCACTAGGATGGGGCATGATTTCCACTAAATTTATTCCAACCATGCATCTAGAAAGGAAACTAAATAAAATAAAAACACTCATTATAAACTCAACCTATAAGATAAACAAAAGATCAAGAACAATTAAATAAAAAAAAATAAATATAATTTATGGCAAGAGTGTAAAAAAGGGTGAACTCATATGCTCTGTATGGTAAAACAAGTAATATATCAATGGTAACATGAGTATATCAAGATAAAAAGGTTATGATAAAATGATCATAACATTTTAAAATAATATTCTACATTTTATAGATCATAATATTGAGTTATGGAATAAATATATGTAGTTGAAAATACATTAATCATGCAGGGATAAAAAAAGTGATTCACGAGAGCATAACATTGGCATAAGTGATGAGTTTTTTTGTATACAAATAATCATAGAAAACCATTTCCATAGTAGTCAAGGATCACTAGAAAGTCTATAATAGTTGATTGGTTTCAATCCCCAAACTATTATAATATTCAAGGTTCAGTACCAAGACTAGCATATTAGATATAGTCCCTTACTGAACTCGGTACTCTCTTTATTCCATTCATGTTTTTCTCATGAGATATCAATATTTTCCTAATGCATTAGAGGGATATATAATTCTTGAACCACCCACCAAATAATGAAAATCATAAATATGTTTTCCAGAAAGTCATAAAAATTTAATCATATCATAACAAGTGAAAAAAGATATGGCTTCCATAAACATTTCATCATGTCAAAAACTATGGAAGAGAAACGAGTTTCATAATCATTTCACAAATTCATTATAGCATAACCCATGGAAAAGGAATATTTTTACAAAAATATTTTCATAAAAGTCTTAAAAATCTAGAGAACTGATAAAGATTGTATCATTGAATTATATCTCTAGTAAAACATAATTTTCATGAAAAGATTTTATAATAAATTAAAATTCCTTAAAAACCCACTAAAATATTTCATGAGGAAAATACATTTCTCTCTTTGTAATAAATTATTTAAAATTTAAAAAATTTCCAAAATTTTAAGGAATTTTTTTAGAATATAAACCTTAAAAAAATATAAAGTAATATTCAATATATTTTGTGGTCATGATAGTGAGAAATTATGTTTATGCCGTATAAGTTAAAAAGAACACATTCCTTATATACCCTTATAAAAAAAATAAAAAAGTAACTCATTTTTAAAATGAAATAAATCTAAAATTTAAACAATTTTTTAAATAATGTGTAAAAAGGATTAAAAAAAATAATATAATAATATTGAAAACTCTATTGAAAACGTTTTATAAAACATTAATGTAGAAGGAAAAGGGTTTTCAACCAAAGAGAGAAATAATGTTCATTTTCTAAGAAAATGTTCATTCGATATCATAAGTAAATAAAATGATAATAATTAATGTAAAAATGCATTCACAATAAATAACTATATGATATGAATATTCTTGTGTTTCTTGAGAATTATATCATAATATTTTATCATTAAAAACATAATCATAAATAATCTTGATAAATAATGAGATTGTAACATAAAACCATTACCATTTTGGTAACATTTGAATCATAATACAATTTAAAAAAATAAAATTTTATGGTTATTTAAATACACATAAATTTAAAAATAATAATTATGAATGACATTCATGTGTAGCATATACACCACACAAGAGAGATAAGTGTTGGATATGGTATTTGTCTTAGATAAAAAAAAGTGATACAAAAATACTCTACCTCAAGATCCACATCTTATATAATAAATTAAAAAATTTTATACTTATATATAAGAATAAATTAAACATATATAATATCAAATATGATCCATTTATAACACTTGAACACAAATTTATGAATTATTTCTTATTAAAATTATCGTTTTAGGGTGTCAGATTGTTTTATCATTAGTATTTTAGTTCATTAATTCCAGTAGATGTACTTTGATTGTGGTACCATCATATTAGTTAATTTAATAATTATATATATATATATATACATATATTCATAAATAATGGTTATATATTTGTAAAAATTAATTACATTGTTCAAGGAGATGGTAGACCATATGTATGTACAAATGTTGTTTTCATTTTTTGACCGATAAAATAAAGGGATTGTAAATATTAATTAACCATTATAGAATAATTATTAAATAGTATATGTCATATATATATATTCATTATATCTACCATTATTACTATTCTTTTAATGATTAAATGAAAAACAAATCACATCTATTTGTGGATGCGATAGTCCCCATTAGGCAGGAGCAACAATACCATTTTCCAATAGATTTGATGGAAAGAAGGTAGATGTGATATTGTAATACCAGAATTATATTATTTAATAAGGATCATATATATAAATTAAATCCATCATAATAAACATTTATTAAATATGGTCGTGTAAAATTAATTGTATCGCTATGTGGAGATGGTAAGTTATACACACACACAAGCTATCCTTTCACTTCCCATTTGAGGGGAACTATAATTGATAATGGTGATTTAATAATCAGAATTATATGTTATTATATTTATGATATTTAATTTATTATTTTATGATAAATATAAAATATTTATATTGGTAAATATGAATTAAAAATAAATTGATTGATTTAGGTGATTACCTCTTCTTTGGAAGAGCTCCTTTATATATCCTCTTAAGGATCATAGGGCCGAAATTTTGGGAAGAAAATCATCTATAGAATTTGTCTACAAAAGGTAATAAGGTAATTTGGTAGGTTATGGTAAAATATATATGAATCAAATTAGTTTGAATAAGATAAAGGAAGGGTGCCTTTTTTTAATTTAGCGGCGGGGTTGTCTTAGGATTTCCAAAAAGATTAAAATATAATGAATTCAATATCTAAAAAAATAACCTAAATATATAAGGATTATAAGATAAGGTAGGATTGGATTTAAATAACATCATATATTAAAAATTTTATAGGATTATTTGGTTGTTTTGGAACATATTTTTGGTTTAGCCCCTTAATAAACCTATTTTGGCATTAACCGTGGTAACACCCTTTTCACTCTTAAAGGATTATAAATTTAAATATAATGTCAAAATTGGTTCATAAATGGATGTGGGATGAAAATTTAGACCATATGTTATCCAAATTGTCATATTTTATGATTATTATTATTTTTGAATAATTAATATTATATTATTTTGATAAAATATAGTTAATGTCAAATTTGACATTATTCGTTTAATTTGACTTATAATAAATAAATAAGAAGTTTTAATTTAAATATAAAGAATTAACACAACACCAATATGTATTATTTTTATATAAAATGCATGTACCACTATAAATCATTCAAATTATATTCCTTTTAATATTTTTAAATTCATTTATTTTATTTTTCTATTAATTTAATAAATCCCATGTCGACGTTGTATACAAGTTTAAGGTAGTTATATAAATTCTAAAAATTAGAAATATATTTAAATCATTAAAATAGTTTAATTATAATCAAAATAAGAATTTATATTTTTTTATAAATTTCTTTTGTCTCAATGAGTACATATAACAGATCTTTAAATGTAAGGGAGTGACCTTTTGTATTTTCTATTTCTTTAAATATTATGTAGGTCATGTTAATGGTAGTGTTTCCAATAAAAAATGAAATTTATATGATAATATAATAAGGGTAAATTTTTATTCATCTAATAAGAATTAATATGAAAAATGGTGACCTTAACATTTAGTTTTTAACTACTTTAACTATATTTACCCTTTATTGTGGGGATAAATCATACCGCGATTACTATTCATAATGTCAAAATATAAAATAGACCAATTTACCAAATTTGAAATTGAAAATTAAATATATGAAATCAATTTTTAAAAAATTAATTTTCATAAGTTTTAGAAATTTATTTTAAAATATATGGTCAAAATGTAATTAAAACTCCTTTCTAGAAAAATATAATTTTAAGAATGAGACTGCATTTATTCTTATCCCATACCTAGAAAAAATATTAGAAAAATGAAAAAACACGTGATTAAATATATAATATTTAAATCTAATTAAATTAATTAACTAACAGAGTCTAATTTAATTTATTTAGATAAAAACACATTACATGCATACAAATAATTTTCTAAGAAAACAACTCCTTTTTTTAAAATGTTTATTATTATTATTTTTTATTTATTGATAAAAATTGAATTCATTTTATACACATGTAACCCATATTATTTTCATAATGTAGTTTTTCCTATTCATACTGACAAATAAAATAGTTGGGCGACGACTTTAAAATTATATAATAATATGATAATAGTATAATGATGTTTGTATAATCTCAGTGTTTCATGTATCCCAAGCTATCAAAGAAATTAAATTTTTCTATAAAGAGTTGTTTTATAAAATATCAGGGTGATATACTAAAAAATACCATTGATTCATCAGAAAATAATGTAATTGGAAATTTTTTTCTTTCATGATACTTTTTACAGATGTGAGGAATTCGTTTACCATATAGACTAAAATCATAAGGAAAATTTCATCCTTAAATCAAATTCAACCAAAATATCAAATATTTTTTTTCTAATTTTTAGTATTAAAGAGAAATTTATCAATCCTGAAGCAAAAAAATAAACTTTTAATGGACCACATTATCCACAAAATTATAATAAGATATTCCATTTACATTTAAGTTTTTTTTAAAAACTGAAATTGTTAGCATAGGTTGTGCAATATTGATAGTTAAAATACAACATGATCTTAAACCATTAATAATAACACCCAATGGTGAAATCAATCTTTTCCATAAATAGTTAACATTAAAACTAATCTAAAAGATGTATGAATATATTTAAAAACCCAAAAATATGAATGATTTGGTCACATTTTTTCTAATATCATCATTATCATTTATCCCCAGATAACATGAAGTAGATAAGAATGCACCATAAAATAATTTAAATACCTTTGTAAAAAATTCTATTAAAATATACAAATATATTGAATCAATATATAACTTCAATGAAAAAATACATGCTTTTAAAAACTAACACAATCTTAATTCCTCAAATAAAATCATATACTATTAAATATATTCGATCAATCCAAATAATGAAATAAAATTAATCAAATATGAACTAAATTGAATTTTCATCAAATCACTAACCAATTTCATGTTCACCAATACTATCCCATATACATAATAAATTTCAATCATCAATTTACCCTAACTAAATATTATCCCTTACCAACACAATCAATTTTCTTGGTTATCAATACCATTCGACATATGTTTTCAAATTATTAAAGAAAATTACTATAGTTAAACCCTTATATGTTTAATTATTTATAAATTTAAACAATCATTCATATGACACATCTGCAACATAAATATGAAAATAATCCAATCCTTCCACCTCAACAATTGGAATATCATAGGCCATTACTTAGTCTATGAGTTAACCCCTGGATTAAGAAATTGGCTTGGATAATGCCTATATTCTACACACATAATAAATTGAAATAAAAATTAAACCATCAAATAAAAAATACTTTCCATACATTGAATTTCCCATTTTTTCATAGATAATTAATTTATTTATAACGTTATATTAAACACAAGAAACATATTCTCATTCCACTGATACATTTCCATGATTCCTTTATCCAACATATTTGACATGTAGAAATCTAAATCTTCTTCCCTCCATGCTATTCCTAAAAATCTATTTCTCCCTTATTAGGTGTCCCAAGAAAGTAACAAAAGCTTTTATTTTTAATAATATAGTGAGGTAGATGATTTAGCATAATCAAAAGGGTTCACCTTCTATCTCCTATTTTATTTGGTTTCTCATGAGGAAAATAATTCCACTATTAATCATATTATCCATTAACACAAATCGTCCTTGTTCCAACAATTGACAAGAAACAAAAATTATAGCGTGGTAAATAATATTCATATTATGGAATCATATAATAATGAAAAATCATTAATAGGATGACTAAATCATTACACCTTATTTTCAATCATGGATAAATTTTGTTTATCCTAATAAATCACTGGTTATCATCTATTAAAAATTATTCATAATGGTTTATATGGAAAATTTGAGTTAACTCGTGAATATCCCTCGATAGTGTCAAACTAGGTGCATAGTAAGGTAAAAATAACCATGGACCAGAATGATGTATACAATATAACCAACAAGCTTAGTCAGAGGAGAATCCCCTGACTAATTATTAAAAGAAAAGAAAAAGTACATCTAACAGAAGAGAAGACTGCAGGAGAACATCTTGCCCACAACCAACCATTTCCAACAAAAATAGAAAGACTACATGTCTTAATAATCATACCCTTATCTATATCTATAGAAAGGCGCTTCCTCTGTATTAGCAGATTCCCATTCTGAAGACGCTTCATGTTGCTTCAGAATCTTAGCATACTTCTTTCTAAGATTCATATTTTCCAATGATGAATGCTCCTTACAGTATTGTGTACGTGCCATCGGGATGGCTCAAATTTCCCTCTTAGATGAGGCCCTAGTGGCCACTGGCTTCGGTAGTTGAGAGTATTCCTTCTTGGGCTTTCTATTAGGTGGAGAAGTTATAATACCGTCATTTTCAGAGGCCTTCCTTCTTCTGCTCTGAACAATATCACTGAAAGAGGGATGATGGAACCACTATTTTCCTTATCACTTTCAGAAATATTTCCCCACTTACCATTGACCTTCACAGAAGCATAATCATTATAGCCAACATCCTTTCGCACAAGCATATCCTCTGAAACAACTAAGATCCCTTCTTCCATAGTCTGAGATTTCCTATTTTGATAAATTGGGGAAATCCATTGAGGGTCTGGCGCAATATCTAGATCATTACATGACACCCTCTCCATTGCACCCTAATTAACCTCTCATTTCTTGGAGTCATTCTGAGCATCTTCAACCAGTTGGACTCCTTCAACCACAGTAGGTAACTCCTCAACCTCCGGACCTTCGAACCAATTGCATGTCATGACCACTTGCAATTCCTTAGCTGCACAAGTTGTGTATTCAAGAGAATATATATAGAAACATGACCTGATTGACACAAATTAGTAGTGTCCTCCAGCAAGGGCTGCTATCCAGCACCCAGATCATTCCTCAACCTCTGAAAAACTTTCCTCATTGACATATTGGAGGACACCATCACCGGTTTCATACCAGGAGAGCATGTAGGAGCCACTATAAAATTATCCTGGTTCACCCTCTGTAAATGAGCATGACCCCAATTTTCCTCCATCACAGTACTGCAAGTTTGATAGGCTCCCACCCAAATATTGGCTCCAATATCACCCCTGATCACTGTAAACCCATTCCCAGTGACCTCAGTTCTCACGACCTGGTCCAATCTAGTAGCAGCACCACCTTCTCTGGATTTCATCTTCACCAATTGTGAGCATCCACCCGTTCTACCACTGCGACAGACCGATTCCAGAAGACCAAAACGGCTGCAAGACACATAGTTAAACATCCACGATTCAAATACAACCTCCTATTTCTAGATAGGTATTCATTACTAGGAAAACATCATAATCTCTATATTAACAAAACTTTATGATGTTATCCTATAATTAGAATTATACCTATAGTTTTTAAAAAAATTATCTAATCCTAATATCATAATATTGACTAAACCCTAATTTGATACAAACTACTGTGAACCAAGCTTTATATAAATAAATATTAATTCTTTTTAGATGAATATTCTATACACAACCTTAAAATCTATGCCATAAATATAAATGTTTTGTGTCTTTGTGCACTAGATACTTAGTCCAATTAATTCACTTCTTAGATATACCCTACATAGAACCATTATTCCCAAATTGGGGAAGGAAAAATAAAATAAAGATTCATATCATATTATTTACAAGGTTAATAATATGATATATCAATCAAAGAGAATAAGATAAACATAAAAGTATCAGATCATGAAAATAAATTACCTATTCCATTACCAATATATATTATATCATAATCATGGGTCATGATGTAAAACTTTATCGTAATAAAATAAAATATTGAAAAATTTGTGGAATAATTAATATTTCGTCATGCTCTGTGAGATTTTAACATAGTCATAATAATTTGTCAAAAACCCAAGCTTATAGCATTGAAAATGTGTAAAAATTGAAAAATTTTCAAAAATAAATTCAAGGATATGAAATTAGGCCCTCAAATAAGCTCATGGACATGAAACTAGGTCTATGATTAATCTTATGGACATAAAAACAAGGTACATGTATAATATTCAGAATATGAAAACCTGGTCCATGCATAGAATTCTGAACATGAAATCATGTCCATTCATAAATTATTTGTATCACTAGTTATCCATATTTACCCAGTACATTGGAAAAATATATAATTTTGTGCCCACACATCACATAATGAAAATAACACATACGTTTTACACAAGATCATAAAACACTCATAATTTCATAACTAATGGGATAGAAAATAGATTCATAAATATTCTAGAATAGAAGCATAACATAACCCATGGAAAATAAATGATATTCATAAATGTTTAATAATATATTAATTAACTATTGGTAAAGAAGTGGGTTTCATAGAGCAATCTTTAAATTATCATCACAATTCATCCAAATAATAAAATTCGATGGTATCATTGGATCATATCCTTGGTAAAGAAATAGTAACCAAAAATAAAGTTATCATATATAGAAAATTCCTTTATAAGATTCATCTAATTTATCAGGATAATAAAATTTTTACTTTGAAACCACTTATCTAAAATTTATAAATTTCCAAAATTTTATGGAATTTTTTTTGTGATAACCATGTAAAATTATAATGTAAGATTAAAATCATTGAGTGGTTAGGATGGTTTGATTTTTTTCATTCCATGTATGTTAAAAAAAGATCCCATTCACATTTTAAAGAAAAGTTAAAAAGTACCTCATTTTCAAAAAGGTATGAATATTCCATTTAAACTATTTTAGTAAAAAAATAATGAAAACATTTTAGAAAATAAGGATATAGAAGGAAAGGATTTTCGATCGAAGAGAGAAATAAAATTAGTTTTCCTTAAAATAATTATTTAGGTATATTGAGTTATTAAATAGAGGAAAATGAAAGGAAACAATGTATCATCCAGAAATAATTACATTAGAATAAAATTTATGTGATTGTTGATAGATAGGTTATAAAATATCATCATCATTTAATTACTCATTAATAATCTAGATAAATAATGTGACTATAACATAAATATCTTAATACATTGGTAAATTTAATATAAAAATATCATTAAATTGGGAAACATATATGGATATTTATATCCCAAATTTCTTATTAAAATAATTATAAAATAATTTCGGTAGTAGTATATACATCATATAAAATAAACATGCAGTGAATATTACATATGTCTCAGAAGTAAAAGTGAGATAAAAACTACTTACCTCAATCTCTTCTTTGTTTTTGAATGGTAAAAACTCCTATATATTATGTATTTATTTATTATAAATTTGTAATAAAATAATTATTTATATCATACCATTTATAATTTAGTTATAACATTTTATCACCCATGTATTAATAACTCTTTATTATAATCACTTGTTCCATGAGATTATTGTTTTTCTTTACAAACACATTTCGATTAGATAATCCAATATTTATAATTTTATAATAGTTAAATCATATATATAATATTAAAAATTACATAAATAACATATGTATTCATTATATATATATATAGAGTCATCTATGAAAGGTAGAGATATAAAATTAATTACATCGTTCATGGAGATGGTATGTCGTACATAGACATGAAGATTATTTTAACTTTTTCACAGATGGAATGAATGAAAAGTAAATAATAATTAACCTCTATAGAATAATTATTATATCATATATATCATAAAAATTAATTAATTATATCCTTATTACCATCCATGAAAATAAAAAATGTAAAAATAATCACAATGCATCAGGGAGGTGGTAGTCGATATGTACACACAAGCAACATTATTGTCTTCCAAAAAATTGGAAGGTAAGAAATATGATATGATAATAGAATTCAAAAATAAAATTTTTATCATATATATCAAATATAAACATAAAGTACATTACAATAACCATCTTTGAAAAATATTTATGGAAAATTAAATGTATCACTACATGGAGGTGGTATCTAATAGATACACACAAGTGATTCTTTCACTTATCATTTGATGGAATATAGTGTGGATATTCATGTTTAAAAAATAATAATAACATTTCAGAATATTGAGGTTACATAATTATTTTTTAAATAGGATTAGCATACATTTATTGGAGGTAGAAGAAGAAATAAATTTAAAGAGGTCATGTTAAAAGATTTCCCCTTCTTCAGTATGCCTCCATTAGATCCATTATTAAGGTATATTTTATTTGTATTTTAACAAAAAATAACCTCTAATTCATGTATAGACTATTGTATAAGATAATTGTGAAAGGATTGGTGGAGATATATGGCTCAATGATGTGTAAAGAAAATAGAGAACAAACATCCTTTTATAAGTGAGGGGAGCGACACCCATGAAATTACCTAAAGTATTAAATTTATATAAATGAATTTTCAGGAAACAATTGTCCACAATTTACATATTTTCAATATATGATTAGTATTAGTATATATAATATCAAAAAATAAAATTTTGGAAAATTTTTGTTTATTTTTTGAACTTTTATCTCTTAGTTTTAACCATATGTTAAACTGTTTGACAATTACCATGATTTCAATGGTTTTTAATCTTTCGAGGTTAAAAAGTCACTATAAAAGGAAATGTGATCCATAAATGGAGTATTTTAGATATTACAAACCATATAAAATTAATTTTTATGAATATAATACTTTTTTTTTAATTTTAAATAATTTTATAAAATATTTTTTATTATAAAATATCTTTAATTTCATTCTTGGAAATACATGAAATATTATAATATAACATGTTTATAACTCATGTAAAATAGTTCAAAAATTACTTTAATATTAATATAAGGAATATAAAGAATATATAGTCCTAATATAATCATAAAATAAAATTTATACATTTTTTGATATCATTTTAAATTAAATATTTTGGTTTAACCCATTGGGTATCAAATATTAATATTAACCACGTTAATGAATTTTTAATATTAAAGGGTTATAATTTTAATTATATGGTAAAAATTGGATCATAAATATTCAAAGTAAGGATTTTAAATTAATTTTACATCCTAATAGTTTACTTTTTTGATTTTCATTATTTTTAATAATTTAACTAATTATATTTAACATAAAATACTATTAACAACATTTTAATAACTATTCACATAATTAGACTTTAAAAAAACAAGAAAGTAAGGGATTTTGAATATAATCATTTAAAAAATATTAAATATTTCATATTAATCTTAAAAATTGATGTTACACTTTAAATCCCCCAAAAATATTAATTTTATTGTTTTCAAAACTGTTTACTTGATTTTTTTATTTCATGCTCATGTACAATGTCAAAATTTCTTAAGAATTTAAGTAATTATTTCATAAATAAAGACTAAAAATAATATTAAATAACAAAAATATTCATTCATATTTCAAATTTCTATTTATTGATGAGAATAATTTGTATTTATCCCTTTCAAAAAAATATATATATATATTAAAAGAAATAATGTTTCATTTTTTAATTAATCTTTTTCATAAATATTATAAAGGATAAAACAAAAGAAAAAATGGAAAATAAATGTAATATTTTAAAATTTTGTATGAAATAAAATCATAAAATTAAATAAATTAAATTGTTTGAATGAATTTTAAGACTTATCCCATTAATTTTAAGCATAACTAACTTGTTTTACCTTTACCCTTATAATAAAGATTTAATGTGGCGAAAATTTATAATAAAAAATAAAAAGGTCCAATTTAAAAAATTTGATTATCCTTATTAAAAACATTTAATACATTTTTTCAGATTCAATTCACATAAGTGAAATAATTTAATTAAAAATTATAATTTAAATATTAAACCAAAATTAGTTTTCCAAAAAAATGTTTTTTTAAGTATAATTGGTTTTTATACAAAAATACAACCCAAAATTCATTAAAATAACATTAATTAAATTATCAATAATATAAATGGACTAGTTTTACATTTAAATAATTTAAAGGATAATTTAACTTTATAAATACTTTAAATGAAGAGACATTTTTTAGATTAAATATGTATTTTCACTATTCATCTAAAAATCTATCTTCTTAAAAAATTGTTAAAAATTAACTCAAAGAAAATTTTTAAATTATGATTCAAAAAAGTTATTATTTTTAGAAAATTAAATTCCTGAAATTTATATAAAATAATTATAATATTCTTTCACTATAAGAAATAGAACCCATTATTGAAGAAAATATAATTTGAATAATATAACAACTTTACTAAAAATAGAGTTCTTATTTACTAAAAATTTATTATTAAATTATTATTTATTAGTACCTATATATATTCAATAATTCAGTTATTTATATTCATACCCTCTAATTAAATGGATATTCTATAAGTTTTAAAAAATAGTAATATATTTTTGTTAGTTTAAGATCAGTATATTGTGTTGTATATCCTATCAAAAATATAATTCTTTTAAACCCTTAGGGTGTTACATTATCCCCCATTTAATAAATTCAATCCACACAATTTTAACTTCTGCTCGGTGATTAAGGGTTAAATATTTAAAATATTATATCATTGAAAACCAAAATTGTAAAAATAGATAACAAAGAATCCTCTTGAAAAGAGGAAAATGGAAATAGGATGGTGATCTGGAATAACACATAACAAGGATTCCAAATAAGATAAAATTACTTGAAAGTAAAAATATAGATAAGAAAGGATTTTTTTTAAATAATGATGGAGAGTGATAGAATATTGATCACAAGAAAGTGAATGATCCTCATAAAGTTAGTGGCCACAACACTATATATCTATAAGGTTTATATATATTGAAGAATAATTTTCATATATAGATATTACATTTTAAAATTACTATTCAATACAAAATATAATGATATACACTATAACTGTATATGTCTATATTCCTTGGAAACATGGATACATAAACAAGTGGTTCATAAGTGTACTATATCATTTCCTACTAAAATATTCATAACTTTAAGCCTTATTAGACTTATCATACTTAGTATCTTTCTCTAAAACATGGGGAAAATAAAACATAATAAAGGGTGAGATTAGATGCTTGATAAAGGTAAATAAGGGAGATAATAATGGTCATGTGAGCATAAAATATCTATAAGGGTATGATAACTTGAGAAATATATTTGAAAGGCACACCCTGTATATCATAGATCATAATTTTGAGTCATGACATAAATATTTGTAGTTAATAAGACATCAATCACATACGGATCAATGAACATGAGTCATAAGATCATTAGATTTTCATAATTCACGAGTTATTTTAATATACATATAAAAATAGAATCATTTTTATAGTATTCAAGGCTCACTGACTGGATTATCACAATGAATTGGGTTTATTCCTCAAAGCATCATAGTAGTAAATGTTAACTTTTAATATTATCACAGTGGAAAAATTTACTTACCGAAATAGGTTCAATCCCCATTATAGTTTTTTAGCACATGAGATATCAATCATTACCCAATGAATTAGAGGGATATATAATTTCGGGCCCACCCATCACATTATGTAAAAAATAGATATGTGTCCTAAAAAGTCATAAAACATTAATCATATCATAACCCATAAGAAATAAATTTGTTTCATAATCATTTAATCATGTCATAACCTTTAGATTTGAAATGGGTTTCACAATAACTTCATCAACTAATCATTGAATAACCCATGGAAAAGAAATGAGTTTCATAAACATATTTCCATCAAAATAAATAAACATAAAAATAACAAAAAATAATGGTATCATTTTATCATATCCTGATTAAGAAATAATTAATATTAAAGGATGTTATCGTAGTTTAAAATTATATTAAAATAATCATTAGAATATTTTGTAAGTAAAATAATATTTTAACATTGAAATAACCTATTTGAAATATAATTTTTTTACAGAATATTAAAGAAAAATTTTCATTGAATAGATCCTTAAAAATTGGTAAAGTAATCCTGAAAGTATTCAATGGTAATGATGTTGTGAAATTCTGTATATACTGTATATGTTAAAAGAAAACATTCCTTTCTTACATCTGTAAAAATAACAAAAGTTCCTCATTTAGAAAATGAAAATAAGATTAATTCTAAACCATTTTGTAAAAATTTAATCATTGGTAAAAATTAGTTTAAATATTATTTTATAATATTAAAAACAGTATTGAAATATTTTTTTGAAAACATTATTATAAAATAAAATCGGTGTTCGACTGATGATTGAAATAAATTAATTTTTCATAATAATCAATATTTTGTTCTCTTGAGTACTTAAAGTTAGGATAATGAAAGTAAAAAATGTATTAATAATAAATAAATAGAGGAGAAGAAAATTTATGAGTTTCCTGATAGGTATACTTTATAATTTGTTAATCCAAAACATATTCATAAATAATCCAATTAAACAATGGGATGTAACATAAAACCCATAATGTTTCAATAAAATTTTAATCGTAATAAATGTTAAATAAATAACATTATATGAATATTTAAATCCCTATACAATTAATACTAATTAACAAAAAATAAATTTATGGGTAGTAAATAAACAACATAAAATAAACACATAGTGATTATGGTATGTGTCTCATTAAAATAAATGTGAGACAAAAATAAATTACATCAAGTCCCACTTTCTTCAAAATAACTCTAAAATCCTATATAAAAAATTTAAATATGTTATAATTATTTATTAAAATCATTTAAATTTTCATAATATCATATAAAATCCATTTATAACATTTTAACACCCATTTATCAATAATTCTTTATTGAAATTTTGATTTCTGGGTGTTAAATGTTTCGCTTATCATTGATATTTTAATTTAATAGTTATTTTACTTGTAATCTTATCATGGTTCCATTATTTATATAATGTATATAATGATAAAATATAATATATTATCATTATATATATATATATATATTCATCTATAAATGTTAGATATGGAAATAATAATTACACCTTTTATATAGACAGTATGTCGTATGTATGCATGAAGATTAATTTTATTTTTCATCGTATGAAACTAAGAAAGGTAAATATTTATTAAAATTTAATTAATAATTATTATATAATATATATCATATATATTCATTATACATATCCTTATTACAATATATTTATATTGTAAATTAATAATGAATCACATTGGTTCATGCTCGCGGTAGTCCACACGTATGTATGAGAGATGTTATAATTTTCCAATAGATTGGAAGGTAAGATGGAAGATGTTATATTATAATACCGAAATTATAATTATTTCATAATTATCATACATAAAAATTTAACAATTCATAATGACCATCTTTGAAATATTATGGTCGAAAATGAATTACATTGCTACCTAGAGACGGCAAGCCGTATGTATGCATGAGCGATACTTTCACTTATCATTTTATGGGAAAGAGGGTGAATGGTGGTGATTTAATTATAATAACTACATTTAATTTTATTTAGGATATTTTATTTATTAATTTATGATAAATAATATATATTTATAGAAGGTAAACAAGAAGTAAAAAAGAAGTGATCAGTAAAGGAGATTACCTCTTCTTTGAAAGAACTCCTTTAAATCTTCTATTTAGGATTCTAGGGTTGATATTTTGGGAATACCAACACCTTTATAATTTGTATAAGAAATTTTAGTAGATATTTCATTAGGGAATGGTTATGATAGATTTCAAAAATTGTCACAAAGAATATAAATAGGGGGGGTTCCTTTTATATTTGAGCGGAGGGGAAATCTTGGGATTTTAGAAAATATTAGAATATAATAAAGTCATTATTTATAAAAATGCTTAAAAATTTATAGTTATTAAATTATAATGTATTATGAGGTTTAAATACATTATTATAATAAAATTTTAACATGTTTATGTGGTTTTTTAAACCTTATATTTTTATTTTACCCCTTGGTAAACCTATTTTAACATTAACTACGATAATGCCTATTTCAACCTAAAAGTGTCATATTTTTATATAGAAGGTAAAAATTGTTATATAAATCAATATGAGATTAAATTTTAGACCATATATCATAAAAATTGTCCTATTTTATGATTTTTATAATTTATAAATAAATTTAAAAATATTATTTTGAGAAAATATCATTAATGTCAATTTTGACACTAATCATTTATTTTGAATTAAAATACAAAAGGGAAAATAAAGAAATAAAATATAACCATTTAAAAAATAATATGTTATATTCATAAATTATAATATTGGAAAACTATTAATCATTCAAATTTTATTAATTTTTTAATTCATTTAATTTATTTTTATATTAATTGAAGAAAGGCCACATCAGCGTTGTATAATAATTAAAGGAAATTATATAATTAATTAAATTATTAATAATTCCATAATGAAAATAAATTCATTATTCTCAAAATAGATATTTATACTTCTTTATAACTTAATTTTTTCCCTATTTGGACTCATAATAGATATTTAAATGTAGGTGAGTGACATTATCAATTTTTCTTTGATTCAAATATTATAAATGTTATTTAAATGGAAAGTATCCATTAAATAATTAAATTTATATATTAATATAATAAAGTTTGAATTAATTTCACCCAATATTAATTAATATGAAAAATTTTAACCTTAATATTTAGTTTTAACTTAGTTTAACCTGATTTACACTTTACCATGGTGATAAATTTCTCCAGAGTTACTATTAAAAATTTCTAAAAATAAAAGGGGCCAATTTAAAAAATTTGACCTCCATAATCCAAATATGGAATAATTGTTTCACAATTCAATTTCTATAAATGGTTTAAATACATTTAAAATAAAAATACAAAAGGTGGAAGAAAACCTCTTTTTGGAAAAATAATATTTTAAGAATAAGACTTAATCTATTCTTATCCCAAACATAGAAAAATAGAAGATAATTTCTAAAACACATTATTGAATATATAATATGTAAATTTCATTAAAATAATCCTCTAATTTTTACTAATTTTATTTATTAAGGTAAAAATACATTGCATGAATAAACACAAATTTTATATAAACACATATCCTTTATATTCAAATGTTTTTTTATTTTTTAATTAATTAATTACTAATGAATTAATTTTATACATATTAATACCATAAGTTAATCATTATTTAGTTATTACTATTTATACCCACCAATATAATGGATAGGAAATAACTTTCGCATTAAGTAATAATATTTCAATAGTATATCACTATTCCTTAAAATTCATTTATTCTTACAAAACAATGTATCAAAGAAATAAAATATATTTATAGGTAAATATTTCATAAAATACAGTGTTGTTACCTTCTACCCCCTTAAAATAAATTCCCCACCAAAATTCTATAAATATTATAGAAATAGGTGAGGATACTTCTACCTCGTCACATCCCTAGGTTACCATGTAGCTTCAAACAATTTATGATTTCTCTAAAAAAATAAACCATGTGAGTAGTCCTTTTACAAAGAATTTTTTATCTAGGATAAAATATTTTAATCATTTATTATTAATAGAAAATATCATGATCCAATTATAAAACATCTGAGTTCTGTACATGTGAATGACCAGGTTTGTACTTTCTAGGGAGAGATTCATGAGACACATCATGAACAATAGAGAGGTATGGTGGAAGAACCAAGCGATATAATACCAACCCTACTTAATTAATAATATTAAAAAAGTAAATATAAATATGGGTCAACATTACATTATTTTTTAATCTCATAACATTATTCCATATATAAATTCATTGAAAAAATTCTGAAAAACATAAAATTTTAGATCTCATTGATGATTGTCTTCATAAATTTTCTATCGGTTCTAGGATGCCATGATTTGTTATTTAATAGTACTAAAATTACCTTCAATTTCCTAATCAATATTTGGTCCCAATATATTTATTTATCCAACTTCATCGCAACATGTTGGATTTATACACTTATATCTAGATAGGGTTTTATAAGGAGCCATCTAAATACTTGAGTGAAATTTATTATTATGAAAATCCTCAACTAGAAGAAGGCGTTTATCCCAACTTCCTTGAAAATCCATATAAAAAGATATCAATATAACCTATAAGGTATTAATGGTCCCCTTTGATTGAAAATAATTTTGAAGATGACAAAATATATTGAAACTCAACTCTATACCTAGAGCTTACTGAATACTTCACCAGAACATTGATGTAAACCCCATATCTAGAATAAAATGTGGTACTACATGAGAAATTACCACCATTTTAAAGTATAATATAGAAATATGATTAAGATAAATTTATTATCTAATAGAAATAATGTGTCTTGGATTCGTAAGTCCACAAACTATAACCCATATTAAATTATGGACCTTAGAAGTTTCTTTTGATTCTAAAGTCAAAGTCCATGGTAACATTTTCCCATTTCTTTTCTTGTATGAGTAATAGTACTAACATCTCGTTAGATTTATATATCTTAGAGGAAACATATTGAAAAACTAGGAACCATGATATGTAATAATCAATATCTATCTTGGTTCTATCCTAATATAAATTATCTTTTTGATCTCTATACATCTGTGTACTTATAGGATGAAAAGATAATGATGAATTATGAGCCTTATAAAATATATCATTCTTATTTGGTATGGACCAAACACATAAATGGTTCATGTACTTTATCTTTCCACTAAAATAATGGTTAAACTGTGGAACATTTCTCACCTTCCCCTATAGCCCTACATATTCATTTTTCACCTCTTTAATATTCACTTGGATAGATTGTTGAACACTCATTTAATAAAGATATGATTTCTCCCCTTACTTAAAGATTTAAAGATCCATAAATTTTGAATCCCAAAATATTGGACATTTTGTGGTCTTCATTATAGATAAGATATCATGATTATTTTGACATAGATCATCTTCAACCTTTTTTATTTCCCAATGTGGTAATAAATCAGAAAATCATAATCCTTAATTAGCTCAAACCATCTTCTCTAGCACATACTCAACTCTTTATATGTGAAAATATACTTCATAATTTTATAATAATTATATATAAGACACCATTATTCATAAATACAATTCCTTTGTATCTTTAATTCAAATATTACCAAATCTAACCTGAAATAATGATTTGGATATTTTTTATAAGGTCCCAGAATTAAACATTATATATTCTTGTTATTTCAACTAGAATTTACTTCTTTACATTCCCAAAGATATTTTCAGTTTAGAGTTTTATAATTTTATGACATAACTCATACATATCAACCCATAAGCATACAAAGTGGGTACCATTAAAACAGTATCCATTTCTTCCAAAACAAAATATTTTAAACACAAAACAATAACATGAAGTCTTTGAAAAGTTTTCATAACATTTAACTTGACTTCATTTTCTCCCATACATATCCTTATAACCTGTGAAAAGAATTTTAAAACCTTTTATGAGCATAAAAATATCATTAGGGGATATAAAAATAAATAAATAAACCATTAGTCCACAAATACTTATAAATATATGAAATCATTTTCATAAACACATACTTGTCACCCATAAATAATCATATACATACATTGTGAAACATGAGATTTCCATAAATAATTGAAAAAATAAATAGAGAATAAATACTTCTTTTGTAATTAATTACTTAATTTTTTAACTCTCACAGCTATCTTATGATTTGTGACCCTCACGACTACCTTACAGTTTAATTGTCACTTCTACCTTATAGCGTAACCATCATTGTTACACTTGGAGTAAACATATGGCTGACCTCCAACATACACATACCTAATGCATTATAGAGGGATATAGGTCTCAAAATATATCATAAAAAATTCCCAATAACTATAACATAATCCTAAAACATTAATAATTTCATAAAAACCATACTTTTCAATATTAAAAACTAGAATTTTAAAAGAGGATTTTTGAAGTAATGTCCCATAAAAATCATATAATTTGAGTTAAAATTAATATAATTATAGTATTATGTGTATACACTATAAATAAAAATAATAAATCATAATATAAATTAAATTCATTAAAAAAATAATCTTAATACCACATAATTATGGAAATATAAGGTGGACCCAAAGAATGGAAACTGGGTTAAGAATTCCATTAACTCATGTTTGTCTTACATGAAACATGTTTAAACCTCATTTATAATGGTTAAAAAATGTTATTACTATTTTATAAAAACATATTAATGTTTATAACACCTTATATGGTCATTTTATAGCATCATTCCTCCCATCAATTAATTATATTTTGGTCTTTACATTTTTTTAGGTGCGTTCTTTACATGTTTTCCAAGATCGGTTCATAAAGTATATCCTTGTCGAATGGAAGAGAAAAAACAAAATTGGAATGAAATCGAATTAATATTTTTCCAAAATATTAAATTATTTCATAAATTATTTTGGTTATATGGTATGAGGCTGATTCATTAGATAAATCATTAGTGATATTCATTTAGAGCATTTTGGATGTTTTTCGATAATGATGAACTTGTTTAATCATATACCTTAGATTTTATGCATATAAGTAAATTAAATAACATAATATAGGTTATATCATACAATTTAAATAAAAAATAACCGTTAAAATTGTTTTAAAACCACCTTTGAAGGATTTAATGGAAGGTTAAGACACATCATCCATGATGTCGGTAAATCGGAACATCACGAACGATGTTTTTATTTTTAGAATAAGAGGAAGGAAAGAGGAAGAATGGTGATGAATTTTTCCATAAAAATGATAAAAATAAACATTATATAAAATAAATTAGCTATAATTCCTCTTGGATAAGGTGTGGAGAATATAGGATAAGAAAAAAAATAATTGAAAAGAAAACACAAGGAAATGAAAGAGGATTTTTAACTCTTGATTTATTCTCCTTGAGAACCTCCTTTAGGCCTTTAGGTTTGGACTTTTGGTGAGATCAGTAGGTCTTGGACATGCATAAGATCCTTGGTAAGGGGATTGGGTATAATTTAGTCAATTATCAATGATTTATAGGTGTAAGGGGAAGAGGGGGGTGATGGTGGTATTTATAATTAAAGTAAGGGAGTTTTTAATTAATTTTAAAGGACACCTCATTAGTGGTATTTGCAAAACCAAGGGCTTTCCCAGGGTTTTTTCCCATGGTATTGAACACCTAAGACACCTCATATAATTTTTTAATCCTAATGATTCGACCATAATGATTATATCATTATTACATCGTTATGATGTCATCAAACACACTGAAAATTTAAAACCATATTTTTACTATTCATTGAAAATTCAATTATCTCAGAAAAATCCCAAAAAACACCCTAACTATTTTTTTATATTTAGAATTAAAAAATAAACTCCATTTTTTGAAAATAATTTTTATATATGAATAATTTATTTTAAAAAATTATAATTTATTCAAAAAATAACAATTTTAAAACTATAACTCATTTTATATAATCTTGAGAAATTAATTAAGATCTCATTATCCTATAACCTTCAAAGAATAAAATAATAATATTATTAACTATTCATAAGATTCATATTACTATTAATTTTACTATTGATAAGGGTATGTTATTATTCACCAAGAAAATATGTTGGTTTCATCAAACTCCAAATCACTTACTAATCACAACCGTAGGTGTCTGTTTTTCGAAATTCAAATCATAGAAGTGGAAAAATTATGCTTAATAGCTAGTTCATAACTAACTTCTTAAAAAAATTCATCATGTAGAGATTCAATTTTTTCATACACTTAATTTTTTTTAAACCACAGGGTGTTATAATTTTTCTCATGAATATTAAATCAGAATGAAGCATAAGCTGTCACCATATCAGTCTTCATGGGAACACACCCCTATCCCTTCTTCGATGTATCACTGTAGATTATAAAACCTTATCCACTATAGGGTAAATTATGCATATATTAACTTATTAACATTCAATTTAGTTTGACTATTTTTTTCACATTTATTAATCCAAATGAACTTATCTCACTTCCATGTTCACGTATTGAGTGGATTATATAGTCTTTAGAAATTCTAAAAAAACTAATGATAATATCCATATAAATGAATAAAACTATGGATATTAGTCAAAATGGTTGGTCTATACCCATACTCAATAACTTTTTTCTTTAATGGATCTACTGTTTTATCCTCACTTGATATTATATAACTGAATAATGAAAATTTCCAAATCCAAAATTAAAAAAGGTAAAATTTTCATAACTCGTCATTTTATCTCAGTCTTCAGTATAATTTTCAAATGATACTCATTCTCTTCTATTCTATTTGAATATATAAGAATATCATATATAAATACCACCACAAACTAATAACAGGAATATCTAAAGACTATATTTATTAAATCCATGATTATAATGGGGGAATTTGTAAGACCAAATTGAATCACTATAAATTAATAGTGTACATACATTTTATGGAATATTATCTTGGGTATATCCTCATTCTTAACCATCAAATTATTATTCAAAGAATGTTTCTCAATATGAAAAAAGTATTTATCTTTAGGTTGTTGATCTTAAAAATCATCAATATGGGGTAGAGAGTACATATTGTTAAATTTGATCTTATTATGTTTGTAATAATCAATATAGACTCACTTTGATCCATATTTCTCTTTTGAAAAAAAGAATAGGTGAACCTTATTATGGATAACATGGAAGAATTTATCCTTAGTGAAGATTCTCTTATATTTTCTTCTTCAATTCCTAAAACTCAATCAATGCCATTTTATTTTGAGTATTTAAAATAGGTGTATCCCTAAGTATGAATTATATTGGGAACTCGGCTTGATGATTTAGTGTAAGACCAAAAAATTCTTTTGTAATGACATCAAAATAATCCCATACTATTGGTATATTTTAGTTTTTTAGTTTATTCCCACCCATCTATGATAAAAAAACCCTTTTTAATAGGAATCAAGATCCATATAATGGATGTTATTTTCATAGGAAGATAATATTTATCCTCACACTAATATATAATCATAGGTTGGTTTAAAATATAAAATGTATATTTTATTACTTATAAATTGATTTTAGACTTTTTTTAAAAAGAAAATAGATTCCAAAAAATAAAATTAATTTCACTCATAGGGAGAATAACATTATTTTAAATAATCATATTCCCACAAAAATTAGTAGAAGAAGAATAATATACTTGAGATTCAATCACCATATGATTAGTGAGATTAATTCCTAGTTCAACATCTAACTATTAGGGGGAATTTTTATACCCTTATAAAATTATTCAGACATAAAATAGTGGATAGAACTGGTGTCAAATAAGATATTAGCAGTTCTAGAGTGGATGGAAATTGTAACATTCTCCACGTAATTATTATACCCCTCATTAAAAGTAGAGATTTCATGAGATTTGAATTTTTCTCTCAACTGAATACTTTTTTTATGCTGATCATCATCATTAATCTTTAGATTTGATCACTGGTTAGCATAATTCCCATACTCTTTTCATTTGAATAATTGGAGTGTGGGTGGTGCATTATATATAGTTTTGTATCTATTGAAATCATTATATAATTTCCTCCTAAGATATAAACATTATATAGCCCAATGACCATCATTTACACACTAAATTTGTTGACCAATCCTCTTAAGAAATTTTTCACCATGTTTCTTTCCACACTTCAATCATAAAGGAAAAAAAATTATTCTTCTCTCCATGTTTTATTATTATTTAATTTGAATTATATCCATCATTTCTTTTCAAAACTGCGAGATGTATTGGTACATCCAATACCCATTTTGACCTTGATAGTAAATAGAATTATTTGTTCATAGTCACTGATTTATTTTATGGATAACCCTCTTTAGATACATTTTTAAATTCCACTAATTATTGAATAAACTTTCATCTTATGTTGGATGGCAATACCCGAATCATACCACATAAGTCTCATAAAATTTCCCTCATAAATATGAACAAATTCATTGTCCTACTACTTTATATAAAGAAATTTCATCTCCATTTTCAAATAAAAAATATAAGTAAATTACTTATTTAAAAATAATCTCTTAAACTTATACCACTCCATGGAGTCAATTTCATAATGTTTCCTCATATTATTGATTGGAGTCCACCATTGATCTGCTTCACATTCCAAATGATTGAAAAAGAAAACAAATTGTCGATGGAGTTGGTTCCCTAGAAAAAACATGTTTATTACTTGATTAAATGTTTTATATTTTTTTTTTCTAATCACATAATTATTGTTATTATAAATAATATTTTTATTTGATTATGTTTATAGAATATATGTTGTGTTGAAATGTCATAGTAGTTCCTCACTAAGATGAGGACCTAGAGGTTCTATGACATTATTCTTAATCCTTTCTCTATAATCGGATTATATTATTTAATAGTATATAGACAATACATGATATAATGGTTATGGGATTCAAAATAGACTGATAAAAACTCTTATGTTGTCATTTTTTAGTAATTTTCAGGATAATAAGTTATTAGAATGCACCCATATATTAGAAATCCACATTTACGCATGTCATTTAATGTTCCTTTCAGTGGACATGTGTATTTATACTTATAATTAAATATTATCATTAATTATTATAATGGATTTTGTACCTTTATATATTAACAAAAACCATGATGACATATTTTCATTGAGAAGAAAGATTCATTGGGTATGTCATGTTTTATATTAAATTAATAGATAATATAAGAACAAATTTATGCCTTCTTTACCTAGAAATATGTTTATATCTTAGGCCCATTGATTGGAATGAATATACATACATAAATATATTTCCATATTGTTGAATGGGTGACTTTATCTATGTAATTTCAAATAAAGAGACATAGAGCATATAGGTTGATGACACTGGCCTGCAACCTGCTTGATTAGGGATATTAGGAAAATGAGATTATATTACATGGTAAATTTTCATAGGAGGTTGGGTGTCTCTACGATGCTAACTTTTTTCTATTGATTCCATGGTGCGTTTATATATTCTAAAATTAGCCTTTAGGATGTTATTTCTAATTACACCTAAAAAAAGGCCTAGAAGGCCACACACTATGTAAATTCACAATACAAGTTAATATTTAGTATTGAATTTAACAAGTTATATGAAACAACATTTATTCTGGTTTGGTTTGATCACCATAATATAATCAAAAGTTATTAAAAAAATACTTGATTTAAATAAAAATTATAATTTTTTTTTTAAAATTATGGTGAATATAATATTTGTTTTAAATAATTAATAATTAAATGATAATAATTTTTTAAATAAATGGCCATTATTCATGGATCTATAAATTTGGATGAGGTAATTCTGATTGAGTTTAATTGTACGATCTGAAATAGAATAAATGATATTTATTTATATTCTTTATAAATTGCACATTTCAAGTATATAATTATAATATTTATGTTATTAATATTCAACATGGCATCAACTAGGAAGTACGGAATTAGAAAAGGACATGTGTGTAATTTATCAACCCTAAAAGTACATGAATAAATATCTAATTATATCTATTTCCTAAAAACACATTTTTGTTCATGAAAGATAGAGTGCCACTCATTCTAGACATAGAGAGAGAGATAATGAGATCAATATTTCTCTCCTTCCTTCCTCACTCAAGACAAAAAGATATCTTCAAGAGTTATTCCCCTATAGATTAATTTTGTTTCAATTATCCATAAGAAACATAAGCAGTCTAAATTAGCCATGATACTACTCGATGATTCTCGGGAATAATTCAGATATTGTGGTGCATGTATGGATCACCAATAAAGTGATTCTATAGTTTCATCTTGTAGCACAATGATGATATGATAATATATTGTTAATTGGATAATTAAAGAAACCAATATTACAATTTTAGGTATCTCTATTTATTCATATAAATTAATTATAAATCACTTGTGCGGATCCTTCAGTTTTGGTTCTAAAATTTTAATCTAGTCACGTAATCTACTATTTTCATTGGATATGAAATTTTGATCACGTAAATAAATAATTACCCATGATTTATGACTAAAATCAGAGTTGTTCATACCATTAAAGGATTCATCCATTTCTCCCTAAACATACAATTCTTCTTGATTTGGACATTGGTGAAAGAAAATTAACTTTTTAATAGTACTATTCTATTTCACAAAAACTAGAAAATCAGTGGACCCACTAAAATATGTTGGACATTGCCTTATTAAGGACTCAACATAATAATGTTTCTTAATTTTTTATTTTGTTATTAAACATGATTTATAGCTTGATAAAGTTGTGTGAGAGTAGAAATTATATTTTTCGTTCTACAATACACTAAATTCATACCTTAATGGTGGTTTAATAAACCACTACTAAAAAATTCTTTGAATTTAGCAGTGGGTTTTTAATAAATGCTACTAAATATTAATAATTTATTTTAAAATGAAACTTTATCCCGACCCCCCCCCCCCCCCCCCCGCTTCTCCCCCAAGAACCCTCTACATTATACCCTAACCACCCTACCCTAAACCCTAGCCATCGCAACCTCCCCGACAGCCCAGTACCCCCCTCATCGGTACTCCTCTTCCCCCATGAGCCCCCCCCCCCCACATTCAAGACCTGTGGGCCCTCAATTTCACCAGAGGTTGAGCGCCCCCTCACCTAGATATAAGGTTTCCCGTTAGGCCCCTATCTCTCAGCCTCTCCATCACCACATGTTGGTAATTTTTATCAATTAAGGTTTTTTTACACTGTACATTTTGACTATTACTGCAAATATGAAGTGATGGATGGATTGTGTTGATATAGTTAATGAGGTCTTGGTGATTTCCAAATTTATTTAAAATTTTTTGATTCCATTATTATTATCATATTATTCCTTTTAATTTTAAATCTTCTAGAATAGGAATTCATGAAGGTTTTATAATATAAATTTCATATGTTCATGTGAGTAATTTTATAATATCCTAAATATAATTCATCATATATATTATTGTTGTATATAATTAATTTATTTCATATAATGTATAAAATTAATGATATTTTATCCTTTCATGATGTGTTAAGTAAATAACATTATATGATATAAAAATTTTATTTTTTCTACTTATATATTTAATATTTTCAAATAATTTTACATAAATAAATTGAATTGGGTTCCCAGGGGTGTGAAAAAATAACAGTATGATATGATACAAATAAACTGGTGATGTGCCACATTCTATAAAATTTTAATAGAAATTTTCAATACTTACATAAAATCCTACATAGTGTAGTGACAAAAATCCTTAGGTTTATGAAAAATGAGCATAATGATGTGCCAAAATTTAAAATCTCTTCAAATTTATCACCTTTTATATGGGGTAGTTCCCAATTAGAAAAGAAATTGTTTTTCATGTATTTTTATGAGAGATAATCTATATTATATGATATTTAATACTATTTCAATGATGTTTATTTATTATGTTATGTAATAATAATAATGGGAATAATGTATGAATATTATCAAATGTTATATTACACAATAATGTTGTGAAAATATTGTGGTGGCATGAATGACAAGAAGATAGAGATGATGTAATGATAACAATGGGATGATGTTGAAGGATTTTTGGTTGATGTGAATATTCATGTGTGTTATAAAATAGGACCATTTAATTCAATAGATAATGGTTTAAGTATAATATTTGGAAATTTATAATGGTCCTTCTATTGAATAATAAATGATGATTTCAATTTAATATCAATAATGGTTCCCAATAGTTAACAAAAAATTATGTTTTAATTTCAATTTCAATTTTATTTCAATTTATCTGAACTCCAGAAAAGTTACAAGGTTTTTCCTTCCTGATATTAGATACCCAGGTTAGAGAATATATGTCTGGATAACTTGTATATGAAATAGTTATATATTTCCCCTTAATGTTTCTTGATGATTTTTAATATTTATTGAGGTATTAATATATTTATTTAATTTTAATTTTCTTATGTTGTTCATACAAAAAATATTGATACAATTTTATCTGAGTTATGTATTTATTGTTTTTGTAAATAGAATTATTTTTAATAAATGTTTTTTAATGTAAGGTTTAGTGAGTGGTGTGATATTTTTCCTTTTTTATGTATAATGGATCAATTGGTTTTGATATATCTATTATTTATATTCTTTAGTTTATTTATTCTTAAAAATTATCCACTAATGTTTAAGGGTTTTTTCTATTATTTGATAGATTTTTTCACCTTGTAAATTGTCAGAAAATTTTTGATATATATGGATAAAAGTTAGATCACATTACCGAGGGACACACATAAATATGGCATGGGTTTGTAGGAGTTTTTATATTTTTAAATTTCCAATCAATTTGTTAATGGAACATTAATATTTACACGTTCTAAAAGTAAATTTAGAAGATGGTTGAAGAGATATGATATTTATGAACACTTGATATTGAAGTGATTCCATGCTCAATTTTTTTTTGGATTTTTCATGGAGAATTTAACATTACATAAAGATTGAGAACTGATGTCAATCAATATAATGATCTCCCAACATCATAGGAAATGGTCAATGATATGTAAAACCTTATAAACGATTCTTTCTACATTGCAAGGAAATAATAACAACATCAAAACATATTTGAACAACTAGTTGAGTTTGATAAAAATAGTAACTTAAAAAGTGATGTTTTTGGGACTATAGGATTACCAGATCGATATTGTATAGATAATTTGATCCCCCTTTTGATTCAATAAGGACTAATATAAGAAAGAAAGTCAATGAGTATTAAAATGAACTTCATTATTTATTAGAAGATGGAAATCAAGAGTTGTATGGTGGACATTTGAAATCTTAAAAAATTTATTTTATCCTACAGTTATATAATATTAAATTCTTATGTGAAATTACATATAAGGTAATTTCAATGATATTGAAATTATTGGGTGATGTATTTCCGGAAACTAAGATCCTTGAGTCTTTTTATGATATGTAAAATGTTGTTAAAAAGCATGGTATGAATTATATAAATATGAATTATTTTCCCAATGATTGTATGCTTTATTGGTTAGAGGATTCCAGCAGAAGATAATGAAAGAATGTTATTATTATAGATGACATTCAATGTGTGATGTTAGAATTCTGAATCAACACACTACTATGAAGAATAATAAAAAGAACAAACCTTAAAGGTTTTTCATTACATACCTTTAAATTCTCAATTGTAAATATTAATCATGTCATAAAAAACACTTGATCACATGAAGTGAAATTTTATAGATTATAACAATGATGGGTTTATGAAACACCAAAGAGATTAAAAATCATGGAATTCATTTGATTCATTACATCTATATTTTTTATCTGATCCTAGTAATGTTTAATTTGGATGGGTTACCAATGGTTTCAACCCATTAAAGAATTTGAGCACCAGTTATTACATTTGGATGGTTATTTTGATCCATTAAAAATTTCATCTATGGATGTGTATGAAAACAAACATATTTTATCATTTCGATGAATATTCAAAAAAAATACTTTGAAATATTATTGATGTGTACTTGATGCCTATAATTGAATAATTATAAGAGTTATTTAGAAATGGTGTTGAGACATATGATGCATATTCAAGAACAATGGTCAAAATTCATGCTACACTACTATGGACCATTAGTGACTTTCATGGACATGAGAACCTATATGGTAGGAACGATTACATAAGATTGGATTTTTCTATTTGTAACTTTAATTTTGAGCCCAAATGACTACATTACAGAAAAAATGGTGCATGTCGTGTCATCTAATATTTCTAGACACATCTCATATATTTTGGTTGAACAAGTCACATTCAATGTTTCTATTGTTCAGAGACCACCTCCAATGTTGTTGATAGGTTATATAATATTTTCAATACTTGGAAATGATGAAATATAATTTGGGTAGGTGAATCATTTGAATGATAATGGGAAATTAGTTTGAAGCGCATCATCAAGTGAAATATATATACAACAATAGAAGAAAAAATGTTTATTATTTGAACATTAATATTAGGAATTTAATTTGTTTTCGAATAATGTTGATGTTATATATATTAATAAGATTTCTGTAACAATTTGATCTCAACATTTCTTAATGATCATGGAAAATTAAAGCACTACGTAAATTATGAGAAGGAATTACAAATAATGAACATAAAGCGTGATCTCTGGCCCAATGATGATATAATGTTTTCTCTGGAAATATTTTCAATAAAAAATATGGATAATGATATATTACGTCAAATTTTAAAACATGTGAATGTATCTTATGGGTATTAAAGTATCATCTCATGGTATGTTGACTTAAATCATCATAGGTTACATATATTTAAAAGTCATGATTCACATATTTTGTTACAGTAATTACTACCATTTTCATTGAGTACTTTATTACCAAAAAATCTAACCAATGTTGTACTATAATTTTTTACATTCATTATAAAACTTTGTGAGAAATCTATAAAACCATCTAAGCTTAAAAACCTTTAAGAGAGATTTTTTTGATTCTTTTTTTAGATGGGTATTATATTTTCTCCATCTATTTTTTCGGTCATGATGAATTTAACTTTGCATTTGGTTGAAGAAACTAAATTAGTTGTCCTCATAAATTATCGATCGATGTATCCAATTTAGAGGTAATTTATTTTAATGTTTTAAATATTAAGTAAACAATTCTTGGATCTTCCATAAAGACATAATTAGGTTGTATTTATTTTATTTCATAGATGTCTTGGTCATTTGAAATCATACATGAAAAATAAATATCAACCGAAAGGGTATATTTTTGAAGGGATATTTGGAAGAATAATTTCATAACTTTTGTTATAGATATTTAGATGATACTGAGACAAGATATAACAGATTTTGATGTGGTTAAAACACATCAAATCAATCTCAACTACATGGGAAATCAAATATCTTTCCTGTAATTGACTGATCAGTTTGGAGGAGCTCAATTTTTACACTGATCAAAATGGATTTTTTATAGAAACATATATAAGTGATGATGAATAGTGAAATTGGGGATTCATTTATTGAAGATCTCAAGATACAAAAAATTTGATGAATGGGAGGACTAACATGAAATGAGAACATTGTAACAAAAGTTGTTAATAAAGATCTTGTAGAATGGTTTTCACACCATGTAAGTCCATAAATATTGCAATAAATAAGGATATTTTGTTGAAAAAATATATTTTCTAGATTTAATAATGCATATCAGATTTTATATATCATGAATACTGATACTTGGGCTGAGTTGTTAGGAGATTTAATGTTTCTGGGTTAAGGTCCTCTAAAAAAGGCTTTAAATTTCAGCTCTTACAGGGTCAATGGATTTAAATTTCATACAGTCGATTTGGAAGGGGGTTTGAAAACACATAATACTTATATATGTACGTTTTTTTAAATTGGGATACTATGGAATGTTGACTGATATTATCAAATTAAACTACCACAAACATTTTCTGTTGTTTTATTCAAATTACACTGGGTTGATACTACTAGGGGTATTAAAAAAGATTCCCTTAAATTTACTTATGTGAGCTTATCACGCTTGACGGTTGTTGGTGATTGAGAATTAAATTATCCTTATATATTATCATTTTAATAAAAAATGGCATATTATTTGGAAGATGTCATTGATGAATGGTGGATTCTAGTAGTTCAGGTAAAACAAAGAGATTTATACAATATGGGTGATGAAGTATAAGATTTGAAATTTGATATTGATTCCCATCAACAGAAAAAAAAGAAACATATTTTCCTATCATGATATTAAAAATAATAGTCTTGTAAGGGAGGATGAAGTATATTAAGTAATAATGGAGTATGAAAATGACATGATTGATGGAAAAGAATTACTGTATGTGAATTAATTTAATAATTTATCAACCACTTAGGTCATAAGTTAAGTAATTCATTATCATAACTTTGAATATTTTTTGGTCCTAATTTGAATCTCTTATAATTTAAAAAAAATATACATGATTTTTTTAAATATATGTTCTAAAGTTAATTTTATTTGATTAAATGAAAATAATGTCAAGGAGAAAGTGTTTCACTGATCCCAGTTGACTCTCATAATCTAAGATAGTGCCTCCCATTAAGTAGTGATGGAGTAGACTTTCACTCCTTTTTATTCTCAAGGATATTGGTGGGTGAAAATTATAGGTACTAATTTTAATGTGAATAAAGTTATTACATAGTTTTTATAATTCTAACAATTGTTTTCATAAAATATGAAAACAATATTACTACGGAGAGAAATAAGAACAGTTCAAATTTCTAGAATCTGAATATATTGAATATAATTGTTTCATATTACTATTATGGGGTCTCTAAGGATGTTTCAAGAAAATTATTTGGCCATATTATAGGATAGTTGTTAGTGGAGATGGTTACCCTTCTAATTACTTATGTTGATTGAATCCATGTTCCCCAATTGTGAAAAAAATGAAGTATTTTATTCAAAAATAAAGTTAATTATACTATATTTTGGTGTAATTTAATGGAATTATGTTATTAAATTCAAATATTTTAAAAATGAATCTATTTTTATAGATTTTATTTCACTTTACTATAGTCTATAGGGAGGTTGTTTTAATAAAATCACAATTTTGGAATAAGGGTCTCATATAAAGATGCAAGATGTTATAGTCGTCTCTCTATAGGATTTGTTCATTGAATTATATTAGAAGATGAAAGGATCTACCCAAGGTGAAAATTTATTGATTGATGGTTTTGAGTAGGCAAATTACATAACTTAAAAAATAATTTAGAACAAATTTTTTTATTGTTTTTAGTTTAAATTTAAATATAAAACACTATTTAATTTTTAATATAATTGTTATGTAGGTGATGGTAGAAGGATTTGGAGATGAATATTGAGATGTTTTTGAGAATATTACATTGGTATGGTACATGGATTAGTGAATTCGGAACACCAATCAATGTGAATTTTTACTATTTCATATAAATTCTTAATTGTGGGAGTGATTTATTAGGGTATTTTTTCCCAGATTTCCCAAAAGGCTTTAGATACATAATTTTATCAATGTGGTACATAATAAACTCATCGAGTTTGTGTATTTAATTAAAATTAGGGTGGGTTAGGATGTATATAAACAAGATAATGATTATTTTTATCTTGATGTATAATAATTGGATATTTTGTTTTGTTTTGCTGTTCTGGTGATACAAATTATGCACTTGTATTTTTTTAAATAGATATATCTTGGCTGTTTAAAGAAACTCTATATATTCAAAATTATTTTTTAGTGGAGGTTTAACCCACCACTATTTAAGGTTGAACTTTTTAGTGGTATTTTTTTGGGTTTATCGGTGGTTTCACCTCCCAAAAAATAAATTTGAGATAGTAGTAGTTTAAACCTCCACTATCCATTAAGAATATTTTGGAGGATAAATGGATGCTAAAACTAAAAAAAAACTACGACTAAACTAATATTATATGAATGGTTCCTAGAAAATAACTCTAAATTGATAGAACTGAAATATGTTAAATTTCAACACCATCATTAGAATTTGTTTTTAGAAACCTTCACAGAATCATATGGAATAGGTTTAAAGAGACACCATATAATGATTTTTTATGTAGTGACATCTCCCTTAACATTTTGTTTCTCATAAGGAAAATGATTTCATCTTCCTTCGCATTGAGGATTACCACAATTCATGCTAGCTCCATCCACTAACTAATTCTAAAAAGTAATGTTTCCTAAAAAATAATCCGATTGAAAAACCACATAATTTTGAAAAATCATTAATTGGATGTCTAAATAAAGAAACATTATTATCAATCTATGATATCCAAGGTTTAACCATGGTTATCTAAGATAATTACCAAAACATTAGTATGATATCCTATATATGGAAATATCCCCAGGGTTCTCGCTAAAGATTCAATATTTTAGTGTCCAATTGTTTATTAAACCATTTTTTATAAAATATATAGAAAAACATACTTTTCATGCATAGATATCACATCTTTTTAAATGAATATTTAATACATAACATAATTATCCATGAAAAAATTGTATAGGTATAGTATCTTTGTAAACAAGGATATAGAAACAGCTTGTTCCTAAGTGTACTGAATTATTTCCAAATCAAATATTCAAAAAAAACACCCTTCTTAGATAAATCATACTTAGTAAGTTTCATAATAACATAGGTAAAATAAAACATTAGAATGGATGGGCTCAAATGCTTAGAATTTGTAAACAAGGGAGATATCAATGATCAATTGAGCATAACATGATAATAAGTATATGTGAACATGATAATAACATTTTAAGATCATAACCTATATATCAAAGATAATAATGTCGAGTCATTGAATAAATATTTTCAGTTAATAATAAATAAACTTTATATGGATAAAAAACCTGATTCATTAGATCATAACAATGGTAAAAATGGCATGTGTCTCTTAGAAGTAAAAGTAAGGAAAAAATCAATTACCTAAAGTCACTTCATGATTTATACATGTTCAAACCTTCCATATAATAAGTATAGATTAATTATATATATATTATGGAACCATAATTACATATATAACCAGTTTTACTTACAACATTTTATCACATATGTATTAACAATTACTTAATAAAATCACATGTTCCATGTGACTACTTCATTTTTCATACATGTTTTAATTTGGTAGTCCCGATTTTTATACTCAAATCAAGGTTCTAAAATCTATATAATTTATACCATGATATAATTATTATATATATTCCTTAGAATTTTATTTATATTCTTCCATAAAATGTAGAGGTAGAAAATGAGTTACACCATTCACAGAGATAGTATGATGTATGTATGCATGAACACTATTTTAACATTTCGATAGTTGGAATGAAATAATGTTAATTAATAATTCACATTCCCAATATAATTATTATATGATATATATAATATATATTTATTAATTATATCCGTATTATAATATATGTAATGCTGAAAAAAAATAATCGCATCGCTTCGTGGGGGTGGTAGTCCACACGTACACATGAGGAGCATTATTATTTTTGAATGAATGAGAAGGTAAGAAGAAATATGTGATATAATAATTTCATGAGAGTAATTATATCATAGATATAATATATAAACATTAAACCCTTCATAATAACCATCCATGAAATATGGTGATGGAAACTGAACTGTATCGCAATGTGGAGGCAGTAGTCACTATGTACACAAAAGTGATACCTTCACATCCTATTTGATGGAATAGAGGGTGGATATTTGTGGTAATGTAATCATAATAAATTTTGTTTATATTTAGGATAATGAAGTTATTATTCCATAATTCTATCGATTTAGATGAGGTATAGAATAAATAAATCTAAAGAGCTCATATAAGACTATTACCGCTACTTTGGTGGTTCTCCTTTAGGTACATTCTTAAGTACCCATTGATTTTTTATTTTAAGGAGAAAAAATCCACTAAATTTTGGATAGCGATGTTTTAAGATAGTTTTATAGGTTTTGGTCAAGATATATGGCTCATGGAGTTCTAAAGAAAATAGATAATGGGTGTCCTTTTATAAGTGACGGGAGGGGCACTCATGGTATTATGTAAAGTATTAAATTAATATAAATAATTTTTCAAGAAAAATTGGATCAAAATTGATTTAAATTTAATATAATATAAGGATTAGTTTAAATAATATAATGAAATAAAATTTTTACATGTTTTGTGTTTCTTTGTAGTCTTATATCATATTTTTAATCTTATGTTAAACCTTTTGACAAATTTGGAAATATCAATGATTATTACTCGTTAAGGGACAAGAAGGTCACTATAAAAGGAAAAGTGACCCATAAGTGGAATATTATTGACATTATAAACCATATCCCATTTAGATTTTAAAATATTGTTTTATTAATTTAAAATAATTTAATAAAATATTGATTATTATAAAATATCATTAATGTTATTTTTAGAAATATATGTAATATTATATTATAATATGTTTCTAACTCATATAAAATTCTCCAAAAATGACATGTATTAGAATAAAAAGATGATATAATAATAATAAAATCATAAAATAAAATTTTATCCGTTTTAGATATCATTATAAACCCTGTAGTTTTGTTTATCCACTTTGTTAACCAATTTTAATCTTTACCGCGATAATGAGTTTTTTAATATTGAAGAGTTATAATTTTACTTATAAGGTTAAAACTAGATCATAAATGGACAGGGGTTGTAATTTTCAACCATTTAGAATACTATATGTACTATTTCAATATTTTTATTATTTTTAATAAATTTAAAAATATATTTGACATAAAATGTTATTAATTTAATTTTAATAATTATTAACATAATTTGATTTTGAAAAAAATAGAAAAATAATTGCGTTAGAATATAAACATTTAAAAAATATATGATATGTTATATTTGTCATAAAAATTAATGGTACACTTTAGATCACCCAAAAAAAATATTTTATAGTTTTTAAAATCATTTACTTGGTTTTTTATAGCATGTACAAGTACCGTGTCAGCATTGCGTAAGAACTTAAGGTAATAATTTCATCACTAAAAATAAAAAATAAATTAAAATAATAAATTTAATTAATTTATTTTAAAATAAATATTTATAAATTAACAAAATTTGTTTTTGTTACTGTAACACCCCATGTTTTTCTAAAAATAAATAGAAATTCTTGGAACTTTGTTTTAAGTAGATATTTTTAATTAGCCTTTAAAACATATCTTTTTTTTATACTTCTATGATCTGAATTTCAAGAAACTTTCATCTACATTTATGTTTAGTATGTTATTTGGAGTCTATTGAAACAAACATGTTTTTTTGGTGAATAGTAAAATACCCTTATGAATAGTAATATGAATAGTTATAAGACCCTAATGAATAGTAAATATTATTATTATTTTATTTTATTAAGGCTTTACAAAAATAGCATCTGGGTTAGTTTTTCATTGTGATATAGAAGTAGTTATAGAATTCAAATTGTTAATTTTTGAATTAAGTATAATTTTATTTAAATATTAAATTAATAATATTTATAAAATTATTTACAAAAAATGGACTTCATTTTTGAAATCTACACGTCGATAAATGGTTAGGGTGAATTTTGGGAATTATTCTGCAATAGTTGATTTTTCAGTGAATAGTAAAAAAATACAGTTTTTAGTTTCAGTGTATTAATGAAATCATTACTGATATAATAATTATTTCATAAATCTGGTGAAATTTTTTATAGTTAAATAATATGTGATGTGTCCCAAGTGCCTTATACAATGAGAAAATACCATGGGCAAGCCCATGGTTTTGAAAAAACCACTCATGAGGTGTCCCTTGAAAATTATTAAAACAATCTCTCAGTTTTCCTATAAATACCAACCATTCCCTTCATTGAATTCATTCCCAATTCTCCCTCAACGAATATCTGGACTCTTTACCTTCATATAATTCCTCCCAAGGTTTCTTCCAGCCCCCAAGGTCCCAACATTCATGATCTAAGGGTTACTATACATGGAAAGAAAATTCTCAATTTCTTTCTTTTTTCCTTTCAAATTCTCTTGTTGGTGGTATAATTTTCAAGTTTCCATAACATGTTCTTATTTCCTTCTTTTCTTGATCTTATCTATTTTATGATTCATTTCCGGATGTTTTACCCTTTTCCCCTCTCTTTTTAATATTTTTCTAAAACCATGTTTTGTATCCGTTAGGCTGCTGATTTTTTGTAAGAGATTTCTCAGTTTTTCTTTTATTTTGAGTTTCTTCCTTATTCTTTATTCATATATCTTTACCCAAGAGGAATTAAATCTCTATAAATCATGTATACTCTGGATTTTATCATGTTTATGAAAAATTTCTCATCTTTATTCTTCTCCTCTCCCACTTATTTAAAGAATAAAAACATTGTCTGTTTGTGTCAAATTATCGACATCATGGACGATGTGATTTCAATTTCCATTAATTTATTCAAGTCTGGACATGAAACCATTTATATGGCTGAACCATGTTATAATATATGTTTTATGACTCACCCATATTTCTGGAATTCTTTTTTACTCTTGGTTATAATTTATAAGAGAAAACGATGTTGTTATTATCAAAGAACCACTAAAAGGATCTAAACGAACATCATTAATGTTCTAACTTATGAATCATCCTCATGTAATAATTCAAAATGATAAATGGAATAATTTATGTTTCTGGTTATATTAAAATACTACCTATTAAAATTTTCTAGTTTCACTTCCAATCAACAAGAATGTCCACCATGAACCAATCATAGAAATCATGTAACGAATTCAACCAAAAACAGTGCAAGGGGAATAATACTAACAATTAAGGGTGAAAAGATGTTATTAAATGATCATATAAGATGTTATAAACATAAAAATTTTTCTATAAAGTATTAATAACACTATTTTAACCATTATACTGGAGGTTTAAACAATTTGTAAGTATGACAAACCCAAGGTAAGAGAATTCTTAACCTGATTTCCATTCTTTGGGTTAACCTTCTACTTCATTATTTATGCACTACTTAAATTGTTTGTGTGATGGGTTCTATTTATATTATGTTTTATTATGTGTATTTACAGTATATATACATACTCCATCCACTCTATTAAGTCTCTCTTCAATTTTATTATATTTATAAGCGGATTTTCTTTTAAAATCCTCTTTTTAAATTTGGTTCTATGAAATTAAAAAGTAATGTTTTTATGGAATTATTCATGTTGTATGATTATATTTTGGTTCTTGGGAATTATTTATGATGAAGGGTGGGATTTATATTTCCCTCCAATGCATTGGGTATGAGTAAGTTGGAGGTCGGCCGTATGGTTACTCCAAGTGTAACTGCGATGGTTACACAAAGTAAGGTAGTCGTGAGGGTTACAGATTATAAGGTAGCCAAGAATGGTTACATGATTATGTAAGTAATTCCCCAAGATACCTCTATGATTATATTTATGTTCTCATGTTTGTGTGGATCTTGTGTGAATATCATGTTACACAAAGTAAGTATATATGAGTGACAAGCATGTCTTCTGAAGATGTTTTCATACATTACGAGTATTCATGGACTAATGTTCTCTTTCCTTCCTTTTTCATCCCTTACTGAGATTTGTGCTCATCCCAAGTTTTTAAATTATTTTTCACAGGTTAATGGATGTGTAATACAAGGAAAGAAGACACATTAAATGTTGAAGAATTGTGAAGGAGTCTTGTTTTAAGTTTTAATGTTTTATATTTTGAGAAAAATGGAAACTATTTTTATGGTATCCACTCTATAACAATGTGTAATGTTATGAATGTTTTTTCCTAATTATCTAAATCTATAAACTTGAAAATATACTCAATGTAAAAGGAAGTTTTTTCTTAACTAAACTCAAGATTATGTCTATAATAAGTCTGGGTCCTTATAGTTGGTATTAGAGGATGGTTTAGATAACTTTAGGGGTTTGGGTGATGTTAATATAATACCATAAATGATTTTCACTCTATGTTTAATTTGCCGTAGCATTTAAAGATTACCATGTTGCTTTATCTAAAACCTGATTGTTTAGAATGGTTGTCTGTAGAAGGAGAAGGGATGCTGAAGGGGAGAAGCACTGACAGAATGACATCCTTCCAGAACAACAGCCCAGAATGGTTGGGATTGGAACTGAGCAGTTTTTGACAGTAATGGCTCAGCTAACGCCGGAAATAAATGGCGGTGGCATCCATGCAAGAGAACTAATAGAGATACCACAATGGAACATGATAGTAGTGGAACATTTTATGAGACAACATCCTTCTTGCATTCAATGGATCTTCTGACCCAGTAGCAGGTGAAGGATGGATCAAAGGCCTTTCAAAGATATTTGATGTTATGGGATGTTCAGAAAATCAAAAGGTTAGTCTTTCCATTTATCGTTTTGAAGGGGAAGCTGATAAGTTGTGGTCAATG
Organism: Viscum album; assembly: GCA_963277665.1. NCBI lineage: Eukaryota > Viridiplantae > Streptophyta > Magnoliopsida > Santalales > Viscaceae > Viscum > Viscum album. The sequence continues at coordinate 771,799,384 of OY728131.1, read as the reverse complement.
GTTAGGAATATCATGGTTAGAGTGGATTTTTATGCCTTTGAGTGGGATGAATTTAAAAGAGTTTTCCTTAAAAAATACTTTCCTAAGATGGTGTGACATAGAATGGAGAAGCAATTCCTTGAATTGAAATAGATGTAGGAAGACTCAATTGTTGTTTATGAAGGGAACCTCACCCAACTAGCGAGGTTTGCTCCAAATCTTATTATGGATCTTGATAGAAAAATCTATCGATTTTACTCAGGATTGAATCCAAAGTATCGAAGGGCGTTGGCCTCTCATGAATTCAAAATTTATGAGAAACTTGTTCGATGTGCTGAGAGGGTAGAGATGGAGTTTTCTGATGATCACGTGAATTTTGGAAACAAAGAGAAGAAGAAGTCCAGTTGGCAAGCAATGGGTAAGAATCAACCAACGAAATCTGATGGTAAGAAAATCCAATTTCCAGTTTGTGAAAAGTATGGCAAGAAACACCCTGGGGAATGTCTTAGAAAAACTGGGAAGTGTTTTAAATGTGGTATGTTTGGACATATGGCCTAAGATTGTAATGAAAATGATCCAAAGACTAATCCTGAAAATCAGACTGCAAAGTTTTTTAAGTGTGGTGAGATGGGTCATTATGCAAATTCCTACCCAAATAGAGATTTAAATGACGCAAAGAAGACATACTACAAACAGAAATGTGTATTGATATCCTTTGTGACTACGACAGCAGATATCGGGCCATCAAAAGAAGTTGTATCATGTACTTTGTTTGTTCACTCAGATTTTGCTAATGTTTTGTTGGATATAGGGTATAGGCATTCCTTCATCTCTGAAAAATTTTATATTAAATTGGAAATATCACCTCAACAAATGAGACCCTCACTTATTGTCAAAACACATGGGGGAAATGTTATAGAAAAGAGGGATTATAAGAATCTTTATATTGTGGTATGTGGAAAGAATTTACCTACAAACCTTGTTGTTTCACCATTATTCGAGTTTGATATTATTCTGGGAATGGACTGGATTTCTGATTATCATTATAAGATTGATTGTAGAGCTAAAGAAGTTGTTTTTCAGAAATATTTTCAATTTGTATACAATAATGAACCCATACAATTGATAACATATCAGGAAGTTGAGAAACTATTGAAAGATGGAAACGAAATTTATCTTGCTCATATTGTTTAAAACAAGGGAACTATTGAAATTAATGATGTTCTAGTGGTAAATGAATACCTTGATATTTTTTCGGACGAGTTACCCAGTTTCAAACCTGATCGAGAAGTCGAATTCACATTTGACTTAGTTTCTGATGCTAATCCAATTTCAAAACCCCCATATCGTATGGCTCTAATAGAACTTCTTGAATTGAAAAATCAGTTACAAGATTTTCTTGATAAAGGCTTCATTCATCCTAGCACTTCACCATAGGTAGCCCCTGTTTTTTTGTTAAAAAGAAATATGGTTCTATGATAATTTTCATTGATTACAGAGAATTGAACAATATCATTGTTAAAAACAAGTGTCCTTTGCCTCATATTGATGACTTGTTTGACCATCTCTAGGGAGATCAGTACTTTTCCAAGATTGACTTGAGATCCGGATACCATCAGCTGAAGGTAAAGGAAGATGGCATCCCAAAAACTGCCTTTCATGCTAGATATGGGCATTATGAATTTGTTGTTATGCCGTTTGGATTAACTAATGCACCTACAGTATTAATGAATTGTATGAATAGAGTATTTCATGAGTTATTGGATAAGTTTGTCGTTGTATTTATTTATGACATTCTAGTATTTTATAAAAATAAATAGGATCCTGAAAAACATCTATGGTTTGTTTTACAAACATTAAAAGAAAACAAACTATATAGAAAATTCAAAAAGTGTTTTTTTTTTGTTGCAACAGATTTCTTTTCTTGGGAACATTGTAAATAAGGATGTAATAACAGTTGATCATACCAAAACAAAAGTAGTTGATGAATGGACAAGACCCACAAATGTTATAGAGATTCATAGTTTCCTCAGTGTAGCAATTTATTACCGACAGTTTGTTAAACTTTGCACGGTTATCTAGCCTGATAACTAAGTTAACACGGAAAGGGGTTAAATTTTTCTGGACAGAGGAATGTGATGTTTGTTTTCAGGAACTAAAGAAGAGATTGGTGAATGCTCCAGTTTTGGCCTTACCTACCCGGAATGGTGAGTTTTCCAGATACAGTGATGCTTATTTGAAGGGAATTGGTTGTGTTTTGATGCATAATGATCAGGTAATTGCCTATGCTTTGAGACAACTTAAACCTCATGAGTTAAATTATCCCACAAATGATTTGGATTTGGAATTTGTGGTTATTTCTTTGAAAATATGGAGGCATCATCTATACGAAACCAAATCCCAAATATATACTGACCATAAAAGTCTAAAGTATATATTCAATCATAAGGAATTAAACATGAGGCAGAGAAGATGGCTAGAACTGATAAAGGATTATGACTGCATGTTCAATTACCATCCTAGAAAAGAAAACAATGTAGTGGATGCCTTAAGTTGGAAACATCATGCATCATTAACCATGCTATGTTTGGGACATGCTCCCTTAATTAATGATTTTATGAATTTTGGCTTAGAATTTGTTGGTGTAGTGAATACACCTATTTTGTTTCAGGTTTTAGTGTAGTCTTCGTTCTCAGACAGAATTAAGCAAGCACAGAAGGAAGACAGTGAGCTATAGAAAAATGTAGAATTGGTTAAAATGGGTAAGTTTCCAGAATTCAATCTTGATAAAGATTGTGTTTTATGATTTGGAAAAAGGTTGTGTGTGCCTAGTAATTCATAGTTGGAGAAAGATTTGTTGTGCGAAGCTCATAGTTCTCCATTTTCTGTTCATCCTGGCGGTACTAAGATGTATAGAGACCTTCGAGAGTATTATTTGTGGGATGGAATGAAAAGAGATATTGTTGATTTTACATTGAAATGTTTGACGTGTCAATAGGTTAAAGCAGAGCGACAGTTACCGAAGGGGATACTGCAGCCTTTTCCAATGCCAAAGTGGAAATGGGAGAATGTATCCATGGACTTCGTGGTGGGACTACCAAGGATATCTCGAGGTAACAACGTGATTTCGGTTGTTATTGATCGGCTAACAAAGTCTGCACATTTTCTCTCTATTCGATAAACAATGACTTTAAATAATCTTTCTCGATTGTAGATCAAGATGATTTTCAGGTTACATGGAGTTCCTCTTTACATTGTATTTGATCGAGATCCCAAGTTCACTTCTAACTTCTAGAAAGGACTTTCGAAGTCGTTCGGCATAGAGTTAAATTTCAGTACAACTTTTCATCCTCAATCAGATGGGCAGTCAGAACAAATGATTTAAACTTTTGAGGATATGCTTTGATCTTGTTCAATGGACTATCAGGAAAGTTGGGATCATCATCTTTCTTTAGTTGAGTTTTCTTATAATAACAGTTTTCATTCCAGTATTCAGATGGCACCTTTTGAGGCCTTGTATGGGAAGTGGTGTCAGACTCCAGTGTTTTGGAATGAATTCGGTGAAAGAATGTTTATGAGGCCAGAATTAGTTGAATAAGTGGATGAGAAAGTGAGGATGATCCAGAAGCACATGAGGACAGCTCCGAGCAGGCAAAAAAGTTATGCAGATAACAAAAGGAAAGACTTCCCTTTCAAGGCATGTGACCATGTTTCCAATAAAGTCTCTCCTTGGAAAAGTGTGATGTGTTTCGATAAGAAAGGAAAGGTAAGTCCACGGTTCATCATTCTTTTTGAAATCTTGGAGAATGTTGTAATAGTTTTATACTTTGTAACTTTGCCTATGAGTTTGTTTTAGGTACACAATGTATTTCATGTTTCAATGTTGAGGAAGTATATGCCAGATTCATCACATGTCTTGTGCCCAGAAGCAGTTCTGCGGGAAGGGAACCTTTCTTATGAAGAGAAACCAGTTCAGATTCTTGATCGAAGGGAATAGGTATTTAGGAATAAGGTAATCCACCAGGTAAAGGTTTTTTTTGGAGAAACCACATGGTTGAAGAAGCGACATGGGAGTCTGAAAATGCTATGAGGGAAAAATACCCTCAGTTGTCTAATAAGTAAATAAAATTGTGGGGACACAATTTCAAGAATATGGGGATAATGTAACACCCCAAGTTTTTCTAAAAATAAATAGAAAAACTTGGAACTTTGTTTTAAGAAGATATTTTTAATTAGCCTTTAAAACCTAACTTTTTTCTACTTCTATGTTCTAAATTTCAAGAAACTGTCATCTACATTTGTGTTTAGTATGTTACTTGGAGTCTATTGAAACCAACATGTTTTTTTGGTGAATAGTAAAATACCCTTATGAGTAGTAATACGAATAGTTATATGACCCCAATGAATAGTAACTTTTATTATTATTTTATTTTATTAATGCTTTAAGATAATAACATCTAGGTTAGTTTTTCATTGTGATATAGAAGTAGTTACAGAATTAGAATTATTAATTTTTGAATTTAGTATGATTTTATTTAAATGTTAAATTAATAATATTTATAAAATAATTTTAAATGGACTTCATTTTTGAAATCTACATGTCAATAAATGGTTAGGGTGAATTTTGGGAATTTTCCTACAATAATTGATTTTTCGGTGAATAGTAAAAAATACAGTTTTTAGTTTCGGTGTATTAATGACATCATTAATGATATAATAATGATTTCATAAATCTGGTCGACTTGTGTATATTTAAATAATATGTGTGGTGTCCCAATTGGCTTATACCATGGGAAAATACCATGGGCAAGCCCATGGTTTTGTAAAAACCACTCATGTGGTGTCCCTTGAATTTTTTTAAAATAATCCCTCACTTTTACTATAAATACCAACTCCTCCCTTCATTAAATTCATTCCAAATTCCCCCTAAATGAATATATGACCTTACAATCTTCATAGTACTCCTCCCAAGGTTTCCTCAATCCCCCACGGTCCTAACCTTCATGTTCTAAGGGTTAGTCTACAAGGTAAGAAAATTTTCAATTTCATTCTTTTTCCTTTCAAATTTTCTTTTATGTGGTATAATTTTCAAGTTTCCATACCATTTTCTTATTTATTTATTATTCTTGATCTTATATATTTTATGATTCATTTCTGGATGGGTGACCCTTGTCCTCTCTCTTTTTAATATTTTTATAAAACCATGTTGTGTAGCCATTAGGCTGCCGAATTTTTGTAGGATATTTTTCACTTTTTTTTATTTTGAGTTCCATACTTATTCTTTCTTCATAACTCCTTACCCAAGAGGCATGAAATCTCCTAAAATATTATATACTCTAGATTTTATCATGTTTATGAAAAATTAATCATCTTTATTCTTCTCCTCTCCCAGTTATATAAAAAATAAAAACATTGGCTGTTTGTGTCGAATTATCGACGTCATGGATGATGTGATTTCAATTTCAATTAATTCTTTCAAGTCTAGTCATGAAACCATTTATATGGTTGAAACAGGTTATAATATATGTTTTATGACTCACCCATGGTTCTGTGATTTTTTTACTCATGGTTCTAATTTATAAGACAAAATGAGGTTGTTATTATCAAAGAACCACTAAAAGGATCTAAACGAACATCTTTAATGTTCTAACTTATGAATCATACTCATGTAAGAATTAAAAATAATAAATGTGATAATTTATGTTTATGGTTATATAAAAATACTACCCATTACAATTCTGGAGTTTCCCTTCCAATCCACAAGAATGTCCACCATGAACCAATCATAGAAATCATGTTAAGAATTCAACCAAAAACAGTGCAAGGGGAAAAATACTAACAATTAATTGTGAAAGGATGTTATTAAATGATCATATAAGATGTTATAAACATGAAAATGTTTCGGTATAATATTAATAACACTCCTTTAACCATTATACAAGAGGTTTAAACAATATTAATGTAAGAGAAAACCGAGGGAAGGGAATTCTTAACTCGATTTCCATTCTTTGGGTTAACCTTCTACTTCATTATTTATGAGCTATTTAAATTGTTTGTGTGATGGGTTCTATTTATATTATGTTTTATTATGTGTATTTATAGTATATATACATACTCCATAGACTCTATTAAATCTATCTTAAATTGTATTATATTTATAAGGGGTTTTCTTTAAAAATCCTCTTTTTAAATTCAGTTTTACGAAATTTCAAAGTAATGTTTTTAATGGAATTATTCATGTTGTATGATTCTGTTTTTGTTCTTGGGAATTATTTATGATGAAGGTTGGGACCTATTTTTCACTCCAATGCATTGGGTATGAGTAAGATGGAGGTCGGTCGTATGGTTACTCCAACTGTAACTTTAATGGTTACACAATGTAAGGTAGCCGTGAGGGTTACAGATTATACGGTAGCCAAAAATGGTTACAAGATTATGTAATTAATGCCCCAAGATACCTCTATGATTATATTTATGTTATCATGTTTGTGTAGATCTTTTTTGAATCTCATGTTACACAAAGTATGTATATATGAGTGGCAAACATGTCTTCTAAAAAAATTTTCATACGTTACAAGTATTCAAGGACTAATGTGCTCTTTCATTCCTTTTTCATCCCTTACTGAGCTTTGTGCTCATCCCATGTTTTAAATAATTTTTCACAGGTTAATGGATGTGTAATAAAAATAATTAATACACATTAAATGTTGATTAATTTTCAAGGAGTCCTGTTTTAAGTTTTAATATTTTATATTTTGAGAAAAATTGAAACTATTTTATGGTATCCACTCTGTAACAATGTGTAATGTTATAAATGTTTTGTCCTAATTCTCTAAAGCTCTAAAATTAAAAAGATCCTCAATGAAAAAGGGAGTGTTTTCTTAACTAAACTCAAGATTATGTATGTAATAAGGCTAGGACTTTATAATTACTACAACAAAATTTTATAGATATTAAAAGAAAGAGATTGATATTATTGACTTTATAATTTATATAAATATTATATAGGTTAAAATCAACGAAAAATTAAAAAAGGTCAGATTTTTGAAATATGGATGATTAAGGATGATAGAAAATAATAAAATTAAATAAATTTGACTATTTTATTGAATTTTAATCCTTATCACATTATTTATAACCATAATTAACCCATTTTTCATTTATAGTGGTAATAAAAACTAACAATGGTTTCTATTCATAATGATAAAAATAAAAGGGCATTAATTAAAAAAATTATCCTTTTGATTAGAAATATTGAATCCATATTTCAATATTCAAGATTTATTTTAAAGTATTAGAATAATTTAATTTAAAATAAAACCTTTAATACATGATACAAATACGTTTTCCATAAATAACATTTAATGAAGTATAATCGGGTTATATACTAAAATACAAGATAAAATTAATTCAAATGACCTTAATTGGATTATTCATAATACAAAATGACTAATTTTAATTTAAAAATAAGATTATAACAAAATTTATCTTTTTAAATGCTTTATGTGAAAATGAAATTTTTAATAAATCGATATTTTTATATATTTAGTGAAAAATCAATCTTGTCAAAAAATCATCAAACAAATTCTGTAATAAAATTATAACATGACGATTAATTTTTTTTGATTTTTATATAATTAAATTTCTTTAATTTTAAGAAAATAATTTTCATTTTCTATTAAATTAATCAATAAAAACTATTTTTTAATAAAATATAATTTTTGGAATAAAATGACTTTAATAAATATTGAGTGTTTATTTCATAAGAATTTTAAAATACATTTTTAGTTATTATGAATTATATATATTTCATAATTCAATTAATTATATCCATACCTTACTATTAAATGAATATGTTATAATAATCACAAATGAATAATATTTTACTGTTCGTCTAAGCTCGGTGTTATGTATTGTAGACACTATCAAACACAAAATTATTTCAAAATCCCAATCTATTTAAAATTATGCTTTGAGAATAAAATTGGATATTTTTTGAAAATTTGGAAATATAAAGGAGTAAATCACTTTGAAAGATTATTTTTTTCATAGTGATTACTAAGATATGTAATGAATTACTATGAAAAATCGATTGTTATGGTGTGACCTGTTCATAATCAAAAAATAGAGGAGTCAAAAATTTTCATGGGGTTACAACTTGTGTCCAAAGATGTTTTTTTTATTTTTTCCCATATTAGTTGTGTTGTGAAGAGGTAGAATAAGTGTAATAAAGATATATATTCAATTCTCACATTATAATAGAGAAATAAATACAACTTGGTCATTTTTGGAAATAGATAAAAAGATATATTCATAGATGAGAATTTGAGAGCCATGGTATGAGTTTTTTGATGAAACCAAGGTAGTCGCACTATTATTTTTTGAATTAAAATGAAGAATAAAATTCTACATAGAGTATTTTGTATTGATGTCAACCCTTATGACTTGATTAATGGAAATTTTAAAAATTAACAATGTTTCCTATATCCACCCTTTTGGAAACATGAATGATATCATTTTGGATAGATACCTATAACATGCCATTCGGTTTTCAGGAATAATTTGATATAGATTGAGATACCAAAATATGAAAAGTGATATATAGATAAATAAAGATATATTTTTATGGTTTTGTGTCTATAAACGGAATGCATTGGATTGGGAATGAGGGAATAACCTGACCAATAAGTGGGAAGAATTTGGTTTGTGGTTCGAATGGATTGAATGATATAGTTAGTTTTTAAATTAATTTTATTATTATACTCTCTCATGTATAACAAGGATCATTTTATTTTTTTGTATGAAATCATATGGGGTTAACATATTTATGAAAAGGTTTTTATTGAAGGATGATTTAATATTTAATCCCTTATCTTAATAGTTATAAGGGTTTGGGTTTTCATGAGACCGTCATTTGTTATTCCAGGCTGTCCATTGGTTCATGAGAAATTTCATAAAATTTCAAGTTGTTTTAAAAATAATTTAATAATTTAAATAGATAATTTTAAATCATTCTAAAAATAATGGATGTAATTTAAACATTTAAAATATTTATATTTAATCTATTTCAGATGTTTTAAAGTGATTCCAAGTGTTTTATTGGATTTTTCAGGCTATGATAACACTTTTTATTTATTATTTATAGGTTTGTGTAAAAAGAAAATTTAATATTTTATAGTCATTCTTACCCTTACACATGGAATTAATATTTTTTAATGGTAATACCTATATTTAAAGTGGTTTGTAATGGTATAGGACAGTTTATATTAGTCACATAATGGTATGTAGTGGTTTCCTTGAGTGAGTAAGGGTAATTTGGATCTCCCACATAGTGTGTAAGGGTAGAGAACAACCTATTTATGGGTCATCCATTGATGCCATGTACTATGTATAGGCACCTCCAAATATTTTTAAGGGTAACCCGTGTGTTTTTAAGTTGTTTTAAAGATAATATAAACCCCACACAAGGGTAGATCCTTCTCACATAAAGTTAATGCTTTCAGGTTATCTCATGTAAGGGTACAACACTACTCACATAATGGTCTAACATACCTACATAAGGGTAGAAAAACATTTCCAAAACTAGTGTAAGGGTAACCTGAGTCTCACATAAAGGTAATAAGGGGTTTCCAATATCTACATAATGGTAGCAATCCTCATAAGGGTAAAGCTAGGTTACTCCAATTCATTGGGTATATAACTTTAATAAAAGTGAAAGTTTTCTTAAAACCCAAGTTTTCTTTCCCAAAACTTCTTATAACAAATTTTTAATGTAAAATAATGATTTTAATGTGGAATTTAATGTTTTTTTATTTTTTCATATTTTACATTATAAACCTTAACCATCCTTAATTTTGGGAGATTTAGACGAGACATTTTATGGAATCAATTTTAATATGGACTAAATGTAAAATGAAATTTTAATGTGGATATGGTATCTATGTTTTCTTTGACATCATGCATTCCCCATTAAATTATTTCTTCCTTTATCGAGGCTGAATAATATCAAATTTTCTAATGGAATCTTTTAATGCCATTGGTATTTGATTCAAGCTTCTCCCTAACACACAAAGGCTATGTATCTTAGATGAAGAATTCTATATCTATCCCCTCTATTTTGGGTGAAGAATGTGAGGTATCCTTCCCATATTTAGGGGATCTATAACATATATTAATTTTTATAATATGAAAATTTGGAATATCCAGGCCTTATATTGTTTAAAAAAATGAATTAAATTAACCTTAATCAGATATGAATCTATAAAATTATCACCTGAGGAATGTTTGTATGATAATATGAAATTCAAAAATATGAAGATGAAATCAATATAGTGAAATACTGATAATGAATTATAATATAATTTTGAGGAATTGGATTAATAATCTCATTATCCAATTTTCTAGAAATATTCAAGGGAGTTATATTTATATTTCATTTTGGAGATACAAATTCCTTGAAAAATATTATAGAATGTTTCTGAAACATTTTTTTTCTTATTTAAATTATCATTTCATACTACATATTGTTATTTTTAATCATTAATTTTTTTAATGTATGTTATGGCATTATTTTAAAATACAAATTTTTATTTAAATAGAGGAAAATAACAAATTTCTTGTTTTAGGATACTGATAATTATTATACAAATTATACAAGAGAGATAAAAAGTTAATTTCACACATTTTTAAAATTAATATTTGATGAGATAAAACTAAATAAGTGCCAAAATGTCTAAAATAAATTAATAATGTTGATGAGAATTATTTGATAAATCAATTTATCATAAGAAAAAATTAGATATTATCACATGTTAAATTATTAATATTCATGTTGAAATATTTGGGATGTGTGACCGCATGGTTTTTGATATATATTATGTTGCCTTTTATATTTAAAAGATAATATGTTATACATTGTTATAGTTGTTAATAATAGTTGATATGATGAGATATTAAATAGAAAACTTAAGATTGGAATGATTTTTAAAAAAATATAAGGCCTCTTGAAATGATTATAGTTGAAATTGATGATTTATAAAATAGAATAGCTTAGGGAAGAACACCAAATTGTATAAAAAACATATCCTTGGAAAATTTATAAGGAAATAGTTATTGAGAATAACTATTAAATTAATCAATTAATTAAATATGGTAATGTAAATATAATGATTTATCAATTAATTTATTTGGTTATTATTAATGCTAAATTTTTTTGACAAAGTATGGAATGAATAGTTTTTTTTCAATACTTTTCTTTAAAATTTTGTGTGAAATAATAAATTTTAATTTTTATTTATTCCCAATGGATTTAGATTCTTTATATGAATGAATATTAACCTTGTGTAGTTGGAATAATGTGTTCAGATGCTCAAGACTATCACTATGGAATAGGGTTCCAGTTATGATGATGATATGGACAAGCATACTAGAGGTTATGATGTTGGCATGGGGAGCCACTATTGATGATGGTGTTTTCATGGGATTTTGGGTGTGTTATTTTGATAAGTGGTTTTGGGTATGATGCCAAACCTAATAGAATATATTAAAGTTGGGATTTCCTATTATGGTATGATGATAGATAAAATTACTACTTGATAGTTAATCTTCTTTATTTAATGGATGATGATTGTTTTATTTTTATATTTTCAGTGTTGAACTATTGGAATAAGTTTGATTCAAATCACTTTGAGTGTGTATTTTATATAATATATTAGTATGAGTCTAAGAGTACCTAAATTTTTATGAATTTTATGAATTAATGAAACTGAAATGTTGGTTATATATTATTAATTTAATAATTATATACTTGCAAATATAAGAAATTAACTGACAGTTCCACTGACACTTGGATTAGAAGATTAAAATGTTAATTTTGAGAAGAAAAAAAAAACAAATAAATAAATATTTTTTATATTTTTTATTGTATGATTTTGATACCAAGGCCTTAATAGTGGTATTTGGGAGTCCTATGTGATGTTAGCAGCTAATGAGTGTTAGGAAAGGTTATTCCCATTATATGATGGTGAGCCATATGTGTAACATATATGTTTTATGATCTCTTACACTTCCCTACCGGCATATTTAGGGTGACTGATATCTAGTGGACTCTAGGAGGGTGTTTTTTCCAATTTCAATGTTGGTGAAGAATAGATGGATTACTACCCCCTTTGTCCCTACTCTCTTATTATAGTATATTATGTAGTAGTGTGTATGGTGGTAATCATTACCTATATATGTGTGTAGAGAGATCTAATGGATTATTGTTATTTCACACACATATATATTTTGATATATTTTTTAAAGGTTATTTTAGATATATATTTTATGTGAGGTGATGTATTAAGGTATAACACAAGATATACATGAAGTGATGGACCCATATACTACTCTTTGATTATAATGATATATTGTTTCAATGATGAAAAGTTTCAATGTATGAGGTTCATGATATATTAATTTATCCTAGGTTTCTTTGGGAGAGCCTACATTAGCCTATATATCTTCATCATTGGGGAAAGATGGCTCAGGACATGCGATGTTGGGGAAGAGTGAAAAACCACTGGGGAATTGGTATTAGGGTAATTTATTTTGATATTATTTTAGATATTATATGATTAATTGTATGAAATACTTGTTGAGTGAGCCATGATTATGATGAGAAATGAATAGTAGACCATTTTAGGTGAAATGTTGGTTCCATTTGTTTAATCACTATGGTTTAGTATTCTTCTTTCATATTTTTCATATGATGTTGTAGGTAGTATCCTATTGATTATACATATTATGATCACCCTATATATATAAGATATTTTTCTAGTTATTAGGATCAGTTTGGTGATCAAGGTTAAAATTTCTAGTTTTAAGAGTTTATCTAGTGACAATGGAGATTTTTAGTCAGTTCCAAGGATTTTTTATTGTTTTTTAGTTGTTTCAATTTCATGTATTTAAATTTGTATAATGTATTGGGATTTATTATTATTATTATTTCAAAATGAGTTTTCTTTTGTGGGTTTTTCACATCTTAGATCTTACTTTTAAAATATCATAAGGTAAGGCCACTAATAGGTTTGTATGTTATTCCCTTGGTGTAATTTTATTACCCATAGCCTGTTAGAGGTATTCTTAAGGCATCATTATCTCTATAGTCTTTTTTTAGATAGGAGATATACCTATAGGGTTAGGGTATCATGATAGAGTGGTATCTAAAGTTACGGTTGAGAGATAATGTGGAATTTATATTTGGAACTAGTGATGATTCATTAATTGGTAGGAAATTAGAGTTAGTTTGGATTAAGTCATGCTGTAAAAAAGGGAGAACAAATACGAAATGAGATTTTAGACACCCCTCTGATTCCACCCAAATACCTTCATGTTTACTATAAATTCCAAGAGAAGTGATTCTTTTTTTAATGTAGGTACATAATAAAGAATCATACATCATGATTGTATATGCATATGTTTTAATGGGGTAGGAAATGAGAAAAGGTTAACAATGATTTAACTAATTAAAATGAAATAATATATATCCTGGGTTAAGAGTCCCTATGATTTTTTCTTATATAAGAGTGGATATATGATGACATCTCCATCTGGTTCATGTTAATGATTTTTGTAAGGATGTGTTAGTAAATCTCTAAAGAGTGGAGGAAAATGGAAAAAATGATCGAAATAGGAAACATTGATTGTTATAGTCTTAGAGTCTAAAGGATTCTAAGGGTTTTATTTTGGATCCTGGGATAATTTTTTGGTTAGAGGAGGTAGTAATAGACATCATTTTGAATCATTATCATAGATAGAGAACTATGTTTATTTGTTTTGTGATGATACAACATGTGTTAGATCAAAAGAGTTGGATATTTTTTCCTTTAAGTTTATTTTTAGTTTCTTATTTTTGGGGGATTTATAATATTAATTTTCAATCCTAGATTATTTATTCAACAGAAAGGGGGAGTCTTCTAGGATGGTGATGTTTTTCCTATGCTTGGTAATTTTGGAGATCTTCTCTTTATGTATGAATAGACAGTAAAATTTTCTTATTGATCCCAAATCCTTTTGATTGTTAGAACCATTAATTGAATGATTAGTATTATTATCCTTATTTTATTTCAATACCTTTAGAACAAGTGTAGGGAAAACCCATTGTTTTATTTATTAGAACCGACCAGATAAATACTTGCTCCATGATCATTTGTATCACTTGAACCTTTTAGTCTCAAAACTACATCTAAATTCCTTCAGAGATGGTAAGAATACCTCATTACTTAGAACTATTATTGATGTGGATATGTGTTTTAGAGAAAGTTTCTTTATGACCTTCTTCATATCATTCTTTTACTTTATCATTTCACCCTTTTTTAGTGTTTTGGAGGCCTTTCTATCAACATTTCCATCATGAAATGTTTAATCCGAACCGATGTAGTAGATTTTTAGATAGGGGGAAGGGTTCCTTGTATGTATTCATTATTTTTATCAACTTACTCTTCACTCATTCTAGGTGATTTCTTCCTTAGTTTGGTGAAAATAGAATATTTTATGTTCTCCTTCAATATTTTTATACCTAGTGTTAGATTAATTACTCTATATGTTTTCAATTAAATTCTTTTATATTTTGGGTGTTGCATGGTTATGTCCTGGTATTCTTACATCCCTAGAATGTATTTATCTCATACTATTATATCCTATTGTATATGAAGAGAGGGGACACTTCACCCATAATAAAAAATTATATTATGACACATCTTAAAGCCATGTAGGTGAGTTAATGCCACCCAAAGTTAAAAATACCATGGTGTGGTGGATGGGTTCCTTTAAAATGTATGTTTTTAGAATTTATGTTTATGATGATATAATGTATTTTGATGGTTGAGAAATGTTTTGTGTCATTGATATTGGACTATAGAATAAATTTCATGCACCTGTGGAAAATGATAAATGTAAATTAGTATATTATATCCTTTGTAACTTATTCATGAGTGTGATCCTGGTAAATAAATCTTTGTTAAAAAACATGGGAGAAGTTAAATATAGAAAATGGGGACTATTTAAACACCATTATTTTTTCTAATTCATGTTATATATTAAAATTTACTTCCATATTCTATAGAAGTTATGTGTATTAATATTAATTTTCTAAAGAACATGGTATAGTTCTATTTGTTGGATAAAATAATTTTATGAAATTATGTAACATTTCTATGCATGTGATATACCATGGAACTAATATTTAATATAAATTAATTTTTGAAAATATAAATTTACATTGAGTATTTCATCTATTTATGTTTTTTTCATGTTGTATAATAATATTCTGTGAGGACCTCTTGGAGAAAATTATTTTTTGAAAATATTTTTTCTTAAATAAAAATTCAAATTATTACTTGAAACTTTTATTTATTTTGAAAGTGGTTTTGAAAATTTATTCAAGGTGTTTTCTAAAAGAATATTTTTTGTAAACACCTTATTATTAAGAAGGATTAAATAGGGTTTCCCATTATTTATTTCTTAACCATCTAGATTATAAAAAAATATATGGTGAATGTTTTTTATTAGCATGTTTTGTATTTTAACGAGTTTAAAATTAAAATGTTTAGATACACATCTAAAAAGAAAATAATTATTTTAAAAACATGTTTAGTTATTTAGTTCCACAACAAGAATGTCATAATGAACTATTTTATGTATCATAACTATCTTTTTTAATAAATTGATATGTAATAATTTTAATTTTCTATTTCTCATGAAATGTTAAGAATGATATATATTGAATGTTATGTATTATGTTTTATATGTTGATAAATGAAAATAAATCATGTATAGATATTTATTTGATTGTAACCTAACTAATATATTTTTTAAAACTGAAGATAATTTGTGTTTCTCCCAAATAGATTTCAGTGTCATTTGGTTTAATCCATATGATGTTAATATATTTTAATGTGTTCCTTCCAAAGTTTTGTATTAAAATAATGTTTATTTGGTTTCATATTCCTATATTCTTGGTTTTTTTGGTTATCTATGTTGACTTTGATGTGACTTTACTTGGGAATGAGAGCCACAAACACATTATCAAAATTCCTAGGTTTTTTATACTTTAATTTGTTTGGATGTGTTATTTGATCTCATATTTATATGTGAGATTGATTCTAATATTGATGTTATTTATTATTAATATACTTTATCTTGTTTGAGAGGAATCTCCCCCAATACATTATTTTAATGTGTTATGTAGCTATACCATTTGTTTCTATAGTGGTTGATATATTTCATATATAGTGATATCCCTAAGAGGTATCTCATAGGGTGGTTAAATTATTTCACATTACTTTCATTTACATTCCAGATTCATTTTAATTCTCAAGGATGAGAATTGTTTGAGATGTATCTAATATAAGGGTACAGATTTCCCTAATCCCTCTATTTTTCATTTTGGGGTTCCCAGTGGTTCGGGAGAAATTTCATAAATCTATAAGATGGTTAAAAATAGATTTAGTAATACATAAATAGGTTCAAAAATGTTTTTAAAATTTATAGATGTAACTTCAAATGTTTATATACTTATTTAGTAATTAATTTGGAAGTATTTAAAGTGATTATAAGTGTTTTGAAAATTGGAAGTTATGATAATGCGTTTCCTTAATTATTTATAAGTTTTTTTAAAAGGAAAATTTAATATTTGTATGGTTATTCATACCCTTACACATAACTATTGTTATATTTAAGGGTAATAACTATTTTTAATGATGTACATAAGGGTATATCTTTTCTTCTATTATTTATGAACGAGTAAGAAGTGGTATCCTTGAGTTTTGTAATGGTAAATTGGATCTCCCATACACAATGTAAAGGTAGTAGTTAAACTGTGTAAAGTGCCAGACAATGATCCCAAGCACTATGTTGGGTCCTAAAAATTTTACATAAAAGAATAATAGAATTAAATTAATTGGGAAAAAGGAGGATAAAAAATACGAAGTTGTATTTAAAGAGTGGGAGAACCTTAAATGATATATTTTTCATGAAAAGTTTATATCACATAGTGATTCACCTATCCGAATAGTGTTCCACCACTTCATTAAGCACCCTCAGAATGAAATATCTTGAAGTGAGAGACGGTACCAATGGTAACTAAAAATAATACAAAGTTATTTGTGGGGCCTTATGATAACTTACTCCCCTCAAATGATCTTCCCCTTTGAAAGAAATCATTCATCCTATGAGACAGTACCCCCAATGTCGACAAATAAAACAATGTTCTTTATGGGAATAGAAATTAATTTCCCCCCCACAAATGACCATACGCCATGAATGAAATATTTTGAGGGATGAGATGGTACCATTAGTTCCCTAGAATGAAATAATGTCATTTGCGAGGACAGATAATAATTGCCACCACCATGAACAACCACTCTATGCAGACAAAATCATTTGTGGGGAGGGGCATCCTCATTGGTCTCCTGCAAAAGAATCATCACATCCCGCCATGGATGATATGACATGGTGGTATTCATTAGCTATATTTCTCTATAAAGGAATTGAGAGGGAGGATAGAAGAAAAAAAATTATAGGAGAGCTTGAATGTGAGACGAGACACAATGCTTTATATTCTTAGAAGGTAATAAAATTCCACAGAGCATTAAGGTGGATATAATAAATCATCTATCCATTCAAAAACATAAAACCCATTTTGCAGACATCATTCCTTGGGGAATAAATGGATGGACCCTTTACAAACCAGCACCCTGCACTACAAAACACTATGTGGGTTAAAACCTAACCCATATAGGAAAACACTATGTGGGAGGAACCCAATATCTCATTGAAAAATGATAAATGGGAGGAAATCATGGATTCATAGAAACATGATACACATATGGAACCTTGATTTCCATAATAACATTCTACACTGATAGAACCTTGGTCCACATAGCACAATGCTATGTAGATAGTACCCTCAGATACATAACAACATGCTACGTTAAGGGAACCCCATATCATATTAGAACCTACTACACAGGATGGAGAATAATAGTGAGTTATAATCGCCACCTCCCAACAATCCCTTTGGTGGTAGTATCTAGCCTCACTTTCCCCCCTCTAGGAGCTACTCTAATTGCACCAGGCCAAGGATTCTTTTAAAGCCACCTAACATGTATGATTATATCATCCTGGACATCACTGTGTCCTCTCGAGTCTATATACCCATGATAAGTGGTGTCACCTATTTAGAATATGCAATAAGAAGGACACTTAGAATGTCTTTGGGTCCACATTCCCATTGTAAAGAGGGTTCCAAACATGGGGTTCTCAAATGAATCTCCTCTTTCTAATGGTTATAGGGAACAACTGGATATTCCCTTAGATTCAGGCCAGTGTCGATCACTCCCTTATTTGTTGGAGACCAATAGGCCATCCATCTTTCAGTAATACCTTAGTCTTTCATGCAAGAGGTGGCACTCTTGCTCCTCTTCTCTATCCTAAGACATTTCTAGATTGATCACCAGATGTGGCTATACTTTCTATGAGAATAAAATAGGAGAAGAGAACACTTAAGGCCTTGTCACTCTCCCTTTGGGCTTTAGAACTCATCCGAAAGTGGATCAAATGAATCTTGTGATCTTCAAATATACTAATTCATCATGTTTCTCACACTGATCATGACTCAAATGGGCTTATAGGTTTGTAGATATCATAGAATTTTCACATTCTCAAACCTTGAAATGTTCTAAATCTGTGCATAATCCCTAATCATATGCACCTTGGGCATTATCCATAGATTTAAACTCCAACATTTATTGAAATGGGCCTCTTATACAGTATAAACCTCAATCACATTGAATCCAGTTAATGGGCCTTCTCAATAGATGTAATCCCCAAACATCATTCAAATGGGAATCCTCATAGGTGTAAGCCACAACCTACCGAACTATATGGGATTTGAATCCCAAATAGCTAGGATATGTTGGAAGCCTCATTGAGGTCCAAACCCAATACCCGAGTCCACTATAATGTTATATCAGACACATTCATGGTAGGTTCATTTCCACCATGGAGACCACATCTCTTCTAGGTCCTTCAAGCTACCTCAACATATGTCCCAACACATCTTTGACCTGACATCTTTTTCCTAGACATCCTTAGTGCATGATGTTAAAATGCATGGTTGGATCCTCATAAAACTACATTAAAAGGTGTTGTGTCCAATTATGCATCTCTAAATTATGCGGGTTCTAATTCATTTCATGAGGATATGTAGGAAGCCCATCATATGGGTTCCATCCTAATGTCAAAATAAATTCTATCTCATTGGATGATAGTAAATTCCACAGTGTCTCAATATGTGTCTTAAAACCCACATATCTAATAACGAGCTGCTATATAATCTCTGATCCATTCGAAAAATGGTACCATTGAAATATAACTTTAAATATATATAGATATCCTCATCAATTGAGAACCTCATAGACATATAGATGATTTAGGACCCAGGTTTGATTGTAATTTATCATTACCTCATGTATTCCATGTATACATACATGGGAATGAACAAAGTATCCACGAACCTATCGTAAATCAAAAAGAGTGTCTTGGAATAGGAAATAGTACCACCAAAACGGTCTAATGATCCCAACTACCCATCCTCTCAAACAATGTGAGTTATTAATTTCCATTTTCCAAGTTCTTAATAAAAGTTTACATTTTGTGAAGTATATCCACGAGTCATCATGGATATATGAGATGTTAGGTGTTTTTGGCATCACAATAAAACATGTTAGAAACCATTCAAAAGTATTAAACCTGACAAAAATAATTATACATAACTCACCCCCTATAATAAAACTGTTAGAAAACTATCCTTTATTGGAAAAAAAATGGTGAAGCTGATGTGAATCCTTAACAATGTTGGTGGTGTTACCACGTGTTATGCCCCTTTCACATCCAAAATGGAAGAGGGACAAATGAGATCATCAATTATGCTTATTCTCATGAGATTATACAATGATTAGGTTCTATAGTCTAAACTTGTAACATATTTTTCCAGCTCTTCTCACTAGAACACTCTTCAATCCAATGGTGTCTCGCCAGTTTTCATGGAAACATGAATCAACCACTACATAGAATGGGTCCTTAACCAAATCGAGGAATTCATATCACATCCATCATATTAAATGATTGATAATGAATGAATTATTCAAATAGTAACAATATAATGTAACTTTCTCATCCTTGGTGGTAGCTCGACTGTCCCTCTAATCCATTAGGCCCTACCAGTCATCTGCCTAGTGAGAGTCAGCAGTCCAGAACTAAATGCCTCCAATAGCCTTCTCAAACCATTTTGGAAGACTTTCCCAAGACATTGTTAAAGAGTTCCTACCTTACCTTAATAAGGCTGTTGAAGTCATCCCCATCGAATTCATTCCAGTAGCCTAGGAGTCCTACCCAAAGTCCCCTACTAAAGATCATCATTTTCTACACCATGCGGCCCCAAAACACCAATATAAAGAGGATACCACCTAGTAGGCCCAATAGAAGTCAAGAAAATCCAGGACCTGAGGGCGACCAGGAGATGGCGATGATCAACCAATTCAGATCAGGACATCATCCAAATTCCTATTAATGAAACCTTCCATGTATATATGGTATCAAACTATAGGTAAACTTATATTTCATCTCACTATCATGATGTTATTCATGTAAATATGTCAACAAAAGATGAGTAGACAAAAATTTATACTTGTTCACATCAAAACTTATATGCAAATAGGGAAGAAAATTACAGGAAGACAAATATCTCTACCCACTTACATACTTCCCAGCAGTCAAATACAACCTAAAACCATAAAATGAAACTATTCACAGTTATTAATCCCACTGGTCCAATATTGTGGAAAACATTGAGTAGATGCATATCCTTGCAAATGTATATGAATCCTTTCAGAAAAATATATAGGAAAATTAAAGGAAGATGCATATCTATGATAATGACCATTAATCCCTCCAGGTAAATATGGAGTCAACCCAATAATGAGAAGATTCCATTTTCTACTGCAACCAACTATGTGAAGATGCATATTCCTATGATGTATATGAAGACGGTCACGAAAATATGGTAGAAATTAGAGAAAATAGTGTCCATATATTAACTAAAAATCAAGGACAGACTTAATTATAGTCATAAAACCAAAAATGGAAGTATATTATTGTTCCCTTAAAAGAAGTATCTTAACAAATCATAGAAATAATGGAGGAATGGACATCAATTAATTAACATATCCTATATATTTTATAGTATTCAATCACGTCCACAATAATAGCTACAAGTCTATCCCTTAACACCCCCCTCAAGTGGAGTGAATCATCCACATAGTGGGGTGATCATTTAGTATAAGACATGTAATATTACTCCTATATAGGAGGTTCATTAAAATTATTCCATGAAAATGGATAATAGGATCAGGCATAAATACCTATTCCAACTAGGGGAGAATTTTCCAATTTGGTGGCCACTCCAGGTCAGGCATATATCCTTTCCAAAATTCTGAAAGCATTCCATCATATCTCAGTAGTAGCCTGAAAGAAAATTTAATAGGAATAAAAATATGAAGGCTATCATTTATAAAATTTTCCCCAGTAACCCACAAGAGTGGGCCAAAAAATAAATCACCCCAAAGGCTGTTGTAAAATGAAGGAAAGACTCATAACCCTACTATTTTTGAAGGAGGAGTTCAAGAGGCCATAAAAAGTCTAACACTGGTGTCTAATGATCCTTCTAATCTAATACCATATTAAGGGAATGACAATAGTAGTTGGGATGGTCCTCCCCATGAAATCATTACTAGTAGCTCTAATGGTACTCCCTAGAAAATCTATCATGAAGGCTTACTTCATGGGAACAAATTGATCAATAATGAGATCATATCCCATGATGAACATCACATTATCCCTCCTCATATCCATTATATCAACCATCAAGAAGTTCCTCACATTACTATCATCTTCCCTGAAGGTCCTCCCAAAGGTATATGCTGCACAATTTCACCATGTAGTCGAACATCATGGAATGTTGGTAGTCCTCTCTATATTGAAATTCACTATGATGGCCATATATGTAGTCACATGTCAATTCAATAAAAAATCCTCCCATTGAAGAGTCAAATACGGTAATTACTTCACATTAATAAGGTACATGGAAATATGGTTTTAGACATGTTAGATATCCTATAAATGAAAAGATACATCCTTTCTCAGTTATAAGATGGACCAGGGCAACACTCATCATCTGATCCACCCCCAAAACATTCCCATACCAATGAGAAATTAACTATCCCATTTACATATGAAAAAACCATTAAAAACATCCATTTTGGTTAGATCATTTAACGGTGTATCTATTAGAAGAATAAGAGGATATGTTACTCATGATATGACAATTTGATAGGTATGATATACCCATTATGCTTCCACCCTCATCCACTTCTCAATTCAACATTCTAGAGGCATTTTTAAAAAGATACATACAGAACATCCGTATGAATCTTTTAACAGTGATACTCCACCTAAAAGAAAAATTATTTCCTTACAATGGGTATGCATACCATGTCAAAATAATGGGATAGATTCATCATCAAATTGAACTAGAATCCCTCACTTCTACATGACAAAGACACTCAGATATGTGGCAGAAGGATCTCTAACTAACATGCCTCAATTAATTACATGAGATGCGCCATCTAATTGTTAGTTACCCACGTGGTTTTCTCATCTAGGTTTGGAGGAAATTGATCTTTTAATTTCACCCCTTACCCCATTCTGTAAATCCACTAAAATTATCATCATGAAATGTAATTATCCCATGGTGACCATTAAGCAAGATGCATGCTTCAAAAATTAATCACACTCAACAAGAATCAATCAGAGATAAGTATCAAAAGAATTAGACTCAATGGGAGAAATAAATAGAAAAAAATCATGATCTATGAAACTGAGAACATTTAGTTGTATTATCACTTAAGTTAAATTATCCATAAAGCATTAATAATATCCTTAAAATCAATAAATTATCATACATACTCAATATCATATCAGACTCATCATCGAATAAGGATTCCCTAGATCTGGCGGGTAGTGATAATACTAGTACTTGCTACAATATGGTATTTTCCACATCCCATGGGGGTGTGGAAATTTTTACCAAAAATTGGGCCCAAAAGACTCGAAAATTTAGACCATTTCATGGAAATATAAGAACAAGAGAATCCCTTACCTGTAGGGCTGAGGGAGCTTTTACATCAACCACCCCCTCAATGGAAATGAGTGTTCTTTAATTCAGGGATGATAATAAGAGTCAAGGTCCCCCAATTCACCCAATCTCATGACCCATTTACCCCATAAGGGAGATGTTGGACCTGGATTTATAAAGGATCCCTCTACGTCACCGTTCACCATGATGTTTTAAAGGGATCTAAGAGGGATCCAAGAATGGAAATAAGTGTTCCAAAAAAAGGATGCAAACAACCCTTATATCATTCAACTTCTAGTAAAATGCATAAAATTAATTAGGAATTGGGGAACATAATGGATGTCAATAATGAAAAAAACATTTGAAATTATGATAATGCAAAAGATACAGGAGAGGATAGTTCCACCTAGAATAAAATCCTCAATAATAATGAAGGTTTTCATACCAAAAACCATATAATCTCGCTAAATCGGGGTGATCCCTTGATCAATCCCCCAGTACCTAATCAATTAATCTATACCAAAGAGAATAATAAAAGAAAGTTCATGTATGAACTACCTCCTCCTCTCAATGAAAAAGTGATCCCTATACTCGAAGAATTATTTTCTCCTCCGAAGGAAGAAATGAACGATTTGAGGAGAATCAATGTTGAGTTTCTCTTAAGTAGCATTCCTAGAGAACATAATCTATATGAAGAGCCTCAATGTAAACATACAATGGGTGTACCTCAACAAGGGTTCATCCCAGTGACTAAAGTCGGTCAAGGAAATCCACCCAACACATTTCTTGGACCATTAGTTTATTTGGAACCAATCATGTGTAGATAACCATATTTCACTACATTGAGATGAGAACCAGAGTGGGTTCAAGAAAATCCTAAAAAAATATCCCCAACCAGATATCAACCACATAAAATTGCAGAAATGACTCCATATCCTGCCCAATGACACACCTATCCGTGATCTGGTTCAACTAAACACTCATCAAGGGCTAATTGAACCCATCGAGTCATTGGTAGCACGATTGGAAGTCGTAGAAGAGATGTGTGTGCTAGTGGAGACGGAATATAAACCTTACCCCGAAAGGGTGAGAAACACCCCACCACCTCCAAACTACAAGGTTCATACATTTCCAATACTTAATGGCTCACGATACCCTTAACAACATCTGATGAACTATGCATCCAATTGTGATTCCTAAATGGGAACCCTAGAGCAATGAGATGCAATGGATCTCAGATGCTTCCTTTGAACCTTGAAAGGTATATCCTTTTTATGGTACACCTAGTTTACTAGTTGGTCAACCCCAAGATGTTAATACCTCCATCGGAAGTTCCCCTTTCAGTTTAAATCAATATTACAATAGAAAAAAATAGAGACATCTCGAATTGAAAATAATGATAAAACCAGAGAGTTTGAAATTTCATTTACATATGAAAAGAAATAACATACTCCATAAACCTACCACTTACTCAATGATTCAAGATTGCTATTTTAATTTATAACCTTCACGAATAACTATGACTTCCACTCATCTTGAGATAATATACATGTGGGTTTTGAGATTTCCACCATTTCCCAAAGAATGGGAGTTTACATACAACAGATAAATCTCAAGTCCTGAATAACTCCACTAGTATTAGGTAAAAGAGTAGGAAAGTCATAGGCATCATCCATAACACTTAAGCCATCCTTAGTCCTTAATCTAGCTCCAAAACGTACACTATATCATCCAGTGCCCCTGGGTACTGATATCTACCCCTGACTCGACAAGATGACCAGATGGCACCCAGTAAAGATTAATTCAAGGAGATAAGAAAAAAAAATTACTCATTATAAGATAATGAAGTCCACAAAAACTTTATCGACTCCATTTAAAATGATTTACATTTCATGTTGTAACAAAAATTGCATGATCAGGTCAATCATGATGAGATTCCAAATTATTGATCCTTCTATAGAATGCTGGGGAAAGCTAGTCCAGAATGCTTCATTTTCAAAGACATCATATAAAAATGGAATATTATTGGAAGGTAATGTAGGGAAAGACACCAGTGTAGGTAGGGTATGTTTTCACTACTGCCCTTGATGAAGGAGGTGAGTGACAAGAATTTGTTAGCATAAA
Source organism: Viscum album (assembly GCA_963277665.1). Lineage (NCBI taxonomy): Eukaryota > Viridiplantae > Streptophyta > Magnoliopsida > Santalales > Viscaceae > Viscum > Viscum album. The sequence continues at coordinate 771,774,048 of OY728131.1, read as the reverse complement.
GAAAAACATGTTTTATGGTTGGATGAATCAAAATAATGTTATCATAAATCATGGTATTCTCTAAGAATAGTCGAAACAAACAATGATTCCCCTATCTACTTCCACTACAAAACATCCGACATCATCATCCACACAATCCTCCAAAAGAAAACCTTTTAAAAAATAAGAATAGATGGAAAGATAGGGAGAAAGAAGAGGAGGACGATCTCACATAAATAGAAATGCTAGTTTTAACTTTCTTAGACTTTATGTTCATTGAATTGTAATAACTAACACTACCCCACCAAAAAACATCACTAAAATAGATATCTAGAAAAAGTAATAATCAAAAGAGGAGTTGATCATAGGTTTTATTAATGTCATTAATTTTATGGATATGTTCTTTGATGGTGAGTATAACTATAAAACCATGTTCCCCACACCTGATTGGGGAACCATAGGTAGAGGACACATAATCTGAGGATACAGTGGAAGAAACATTCATGGAAGGAACCTAAATTATAGCCACATCCCTACCCAGACTAGAAATATTGTAGAAACATGTGGAGTATTGCTTGAGTGGATCCAATAGGAAAACAAAAATACCATGTACCTACTAAAATTCAATATGAACCAATCACTCTAGAATATCAATTAGAAGAGGAATATGAGTCCAATATCCCTCATCGTGTAGACAGACCGACCCGACTTAACACACCAAGTAAAGGAGAACCTATATATCCTATCTTGAGGGAAAATCTATCTAGTTAAAATAGTGAATCCCATAATTTTCTTGTAAAATATTATCACCATAATGGGAATCACTAAAATTCAGACTATATGTATGAAATCCAAAAAAATTTATACATGTTACCGACCAAGCTATCAATCCTGGATTCCCCGAGCTTGTCAAAATAGCTTAGGGAATCACTCATAGAGGATTTGATAATCCCCCCTAATTTCAATGTTGAAGTGACCACTAATTAGGTATATCAGATAGATACCGGTCTTGTAGAGCGTCATGTGGTTAACTCATTCATAGATAAATATGAACATCCCATTATATAGGGACACATCTAATCCCGATATGTTTCTGGTTGTAATGATAGTGTATATGTTAAAAATATTTTTGTTGATAATGGATCTGATGTTAACCTCACTACAATGAGAAGACTTCATCAGCTCAGTGACAATAAGCACAACCTAGAACCTTACTCCATAACACTATAGGGTTATAAAAAAATATACAGAAGACATTGGGCTAAATTAAGATCATGTCTAAATTTTGAGACATCATAGCCAACATAGAATTTCTGGTGGGTCAAAATAATATGTCAGTGAATGTTTTTCTTGGAAGGTCCTAATTTCATCAAAGTGATAAGATTCCTTTATTATACCATGAATGAATCAAATAATTCATAAATTGAAAAATTAGTACATTTCATGTCGATAAGGCCCCATTAGAATCCTATTAGTCTTATTATATCGATGCATGGTTCTATATGGGGAAATGGAAACAACCCCTAGTGGATGGTGTTTCTTGGTTCATCACCTCAAATGGAATGGAAATGATCCCATCCAACCCCCTTCAAATATCTCATTGAAGAGTATGTATTTCCCATCAATTAGGTCTAGTATATGTTCCCAAATACAGGAAAAAATTCTGTAATTTTTACTGTTTTATTAATGAACACATATTCTAAAAGTGTTGAAAAGTTTCCAACTCCCTTGACCATGATGGAGCATCAGAATAATATTCCCTCATTCCATCGTTAGAGCTCCCTGATGTCCGCGACTCACCAAATGAGGAAGAAGTGGTTGTCTCGTCACCTAAAGAGGATTAAGAAACTCCTTCTCCATCTCTCACTCTACCCTTTCCAAAGTTTCAAGGATATCCTACACAGTCAATTGGATGAGAGGAATTTTCCACATATTCATTATACCAAGCAATTAAATCATCCTCCAACTATATAAAACATTTAATACTACTTTCTCATCACATGGATCAAGAAGAGTAAGAATAAGAGGAGGGGGAAAACGGGGATTCCCGTCCGTCATTCAAGGAGGGTGTCTTCAACAACATTGATAATCTTACAGAAATAAATCTGGGTACATAAAAAGACCCACAAACCATATTGAATAGTGCATCTATGTCTTTTAAATAATAATAGGTATATACCTCCATCATGAAGCAGCATTAGGGCGTGTTCCACTAAAATAACACCGAAATGTTGGGTCTTGGCCCTAAGGTGGCAACTCACAACCCAAGCCTTCTAGAGGACCACATGGTCTATAAACAAGAATCTAGAAGGATGTACCCGAAACATGCTACAAAAATTGAGGCTAAAGATGATAGGGTAATTAGATAAAACTTCATTCGGAAAGTATAATTTAAAAATTGGTTTTCCAATATCATCCCTATAAATAAGAATAATGAGAAAATTAGAGTTTTCACTGACATTGGAGATCTCAATTGATACTAGTTGAAGGTTGATTTTTCATTATTGATCATATAAATACTGACCAATGTAATAGCTAGATACCAGGATCTATACTTCATTGATAGATTTCAGAATACAATAAAATCTTAATGGACTAAGAATATAAATAATACACCATATTCATGGCCCCCATGGAGTATTTTTTTTATTGGGTAATCACCTATGTATTGAATAATTCTGGGGTTGTGTACCATATTTACATGTATCGTATATTTAAAGACGTTCTAGGAATGTTTTTCAAATTCTACATTGATGACCTAGTGGTTAAATATTGACAATGATCTAAACACAAGACATATCAAGAAACTATCTTCAACAAACTACAATAACCTGACCAGAAAAATAAACCTTAATATGAACTTTCGGTTTTACCTCATAGATGTTCCTCAACTATAAAGTATTCCATTGTGGAATCAAACTCGACCCTTAGAAGACAAAGGATATCCTTAACTTGTTACCTCCTCAAAATATCATAGAGTTGAAAGGACATCAAGGAAACTTGTCCTACATTTGACACTTGATAGAAAACCTTGTAGGAAAATTTAATCCCTTAACTAGGTTGATGAAAAGGTGGTTTCATATTAGTGCAATGGTGAGTGTGTAGTTGAATTTTAATGTCTCAATAAAATTATCTCAAGTTCACCAGTACTGATGCCACCTATGAACAAATTCCACTTATTTTTTATGTGATCACCCAAGAGTGATTAATGGTTCCTTACTCATAGAAAATAATGAAGCTTTCAATGAAAAAAACATTTATTATCATGAAGAGACTCAGTATTAAGACATATAGAATAACTTTATGTAACAAATCTTTACATTTCTAAATATGAGGCACTACCTGTAGTATCATGAGGTATGTTTTCCTCTCGTAAAAACCTACTAAAAAACATTATCATCCATCTAATGTTGACTGAACATCTATCATGGTGGGTGGTCATTTAGTAATAGGTTGACATTAAGTTTTTACCTAATAAAACAATCAAAGGCTAGGTGTTAGTTGATTTTATATCACCCTATGGAAAACATGACTTTATTGGAAACTATAATAATGGATGAAGGTTTATTCTATGTTCAAGTGGTTGCCCAATTATGGGAGATATATTTCGATGGGGCATCCAAAATTCCAATTGGTAATAGGATGAAAGACCCCAAGATCAATAAATTGGGGCTGAGAGTCATCCTCATCTCTCCTAGAGAGGTCATACTACCTTACTTATTCTTGCTATCAGAAGGGTACATGAGTAATGAAATAGAATATCAGGTTCTCATTATAGGGATAGATCTGGGACATCTGGTCAAAGTACATCACCAAATGATAAAAGGATATTCTGAACTAGATACAAGAAGATCAATGTGTATTATTCCATTCGAATGGAATAGGTAATCCCCATGATAAACGATGTTCAGGTACTAATGGTGGAATTTAATATGGAGCTGACATTGACTTATGTCTTAATGTCACAAAATTTCCAAGACAATACATTGTAAAATGCAGCCAAAAATCTAGAATATCTAAACCTAGATGAAACAATCATTACTATTTCATGTCATCAGATAGACTCACCATTCATTCAATCCAATAAGGAAGAGATCGATGAGATTTTATAGACCCTTGATCCGTACAACCCTACCACAAGCTGTATGACACCCATTATGGAAAACCATCTAATAAGAGGGCTCCCACTAGATAGATCCAGGAGAAGGAAAGTTTGAATTTGAGAAATTAACTTTGTTCTATATGACAGAACATACCATAAAAAAGGTCATCTATAAGAGAATCCTTGACGGGGTCCTTATTAGGTTCATTGATGGAGACATGACAACTGATGTCATTAAGGAAGTGCACAATAGAGCCTATAGTTTCCACCAATCAGGGTCCATGATTTCCTATAAAATTTAGAGGATGGGGCAATAATGGACCCCTATAATAAATAACTACAATAAATTCACCAAAATGTGGAATTCCTTTTAATTTCAAGTAAACTTGATTCACCAAACCCCGTAGTTTCTTCACAAAGATAAATACTCATGTCCATTTTCTATGTGGGGAAGGGAGGTAGTCGGACCATATCGTCCCACTACGACAAAACTAGTCATGTATATTATCATTGAAACTGAATTATTCTTCATGTGTGATGAATCCATACCCCTCAAAGAGGTCGGAGAAAGGATTTTTTTTAGATTTATGAGATCCAACAACATCACCAGATTTGGTTTCCCTCATACAACAATGATGGTGAACGATAACAATTTATGTTATTCTGAACTACAAAAACTATATCATGAGTATAGAATCACTTCCAAAAATTCATCATGATATCATGAACTAGAAAACAGATAGATAGAGGCCTTCAACAAGACCCTATAAAATATACTCTAGAAGATGGTAGATAAAGATAAAACTTCTTCTTCATATAAGCTACTAAATTTCTTGTAGACTTATCAGACTATAACCCGCACTTCCACATAAGAGACCCCATACTCATTAGAGTATGGGACATTGGTTATCCTGGCCATCAAAGCTCAATTTATCTTGCTCCATATTTATACTTGTGATCAATTATCCATGGATGAGAATTCTAAGAAATTTATAGATGAATTCTAGTGATTGGATGATCAAATATTTCACACCTTGCATCATTTGGAGTCCACCAAAAATGGATTTCATGAGCCTTTAATACAAAAGATAGCCACCTTTCATTCCTTGTAGAAGATATGGTGTTGGTACTTAGGACTCTAATGATACTAAGAAAGGAAGATCTGCTATGGAACTGGAGTGGGAGGAAAATTACGCCATAAATAAGTTTTACTTTAATGTATCTTATTATATGATTTCGTTTGATGGAAAAAATAACATGACTTCAACCAATACACGGTTACTGAAGAATTATTTTATGTAATCACATGGAATCTTCTTCATAATCACATGAAATTAAACTCTATAGTGAAATTTCCTAACTTCATGACATTAAAATGCTTGATAAATTGTCCTAGTAACACAATGTTAAACTACATGGTTGGGTTTTATTTAATGACATTAAAAAACATGAAACTGTTGTCTATGGAATTTGAAAATAAACTGCACAACATTGACATTCACACCATATGACATTAAACTACATGCTAATCAACATTTTAATCAAAGATTCAATGAAAAAAAGATAGATTTGTGGGGTAGAAAGATAAAATCCCCCTATCCCAATGTGGGAGTCAGATCCACATAAGGATCCTCTTTATAAACTATGTGTGTCCTAATTCCTATCATCACATGATACATAGTGATTCCTAGACCTCTTTCATTAGGCCTAGTTGTACATTTACATCCATTCATAAGATCATTTTCTTACCAACCTTTGGCCTTAAATAATCTATTCATCCCAAGATTAAGTTTCTAATTGGTCCAAAAAATCATCCCTCTTGTAACTACAAGAAATCAGCAAAATCACATGATGTTAAACTGCATGGTACATAATCCACGTCACAAGGCAATTAAATTCATGAAAACAATTTCAACACTGTATGATGTTAAACTACATGACACCATAATGTTCTCACATGAGAGGAAGTCACATTAATTATTTTTCATTTACCATTCCATATTCAATAACTATGTGTGGCTTGATTATTTTCTACATAGGATACATAATGATTCTTGAATTTTAGATCCTAGTCCAACCACCCCAAAAGTAAAAAAAACACAACTTCCTTGTGTACGTGCCATACCTACACAAGGGGATTTCTTTAAATTACAATGTATGGATTTATTCCTTGTCACACATGATACTCAGTGATTATTAGATCTCTAATATTGGTTCTAGATGCAACAATAAAAAAATTAATTGGAAATATGCCCCCTCTGTGTATGGAACATACCTACGTAGAGAGTTCCTACTCAAAACTACATGTGGATTGATTCCTCTCATCCCATTATACATAGTGATGCTCAAATTTATAATTATGGGTCCAACCACATCATTCCACCACATTCACATTGATTCACCTTCATAATTATTGCATGGAGATAAAATGAACAAGGTCTAGAGAACTATGTGTGTCTTGATTCTCACTATAACTAGATACGAAGTGACACCAGTAATTTCCATTATGGTCTAAGAACCATATAGTCAAAATGATCATATACTTCATTTTATCACCACTGTGTGGTGGATTAAACCATTATCACGCCTACTTTCTCACACTGAGCATAGCTCACATGGGATTAAGAGTTTTGGCTCCACATGATCAACGCATATCTATCCACATCAAGGTTACCATGGTCTAGGTAGAAATATCCTAAAAAACACCAATTTTCCTTACCGTATGAAATTAAAGTACATAAAAAATTACTTAATACATGATGTTATATTACATGGTTTTTCTAGAAATAAATATGGTGTGGTTATTTCCATAAAAAGATACATAGTGACAAATAGGTCTTTAATCTAGTTTCCACTCATAATATTTCATCTTCATGTTAGGGAACTAAAGTCCTTACCACACGACATTAAACTAAATAGAAAATTTCCTTTCCTCATGACATCAAATTTCATGGTACTGTGAGAACTACGTATGACTTGATTATCATTTTGATGAGATATGTATTGACACCATGTTCCCATATCATAGTCCAAACCACATGGTATGGAAAAATAAAAATCACTTTATCCATTATATAAAAAACAAAGATTTATGCAGGATATCTCACATTTGGGATCCTCATTCTAGGACCTATCAAGATAATATAAATTTTCCCCTGTGTATGAGTCAAATCTATATAGGTAATTTCAAAATCCATGGAAAATAATGGTCTAAATGTTTATTCCATGTTGAGAAACAATCCTTCCATTCAACATACCCTATGACCTGGGAAATTTTGGATCTTCACAATATTCCTATAGAAATTATTGATTGGGGGGTTAGTGTCTCGAGGATTCTTTTATTTTACTATTCATAATATTCCCTAGTTGGATCTGTATATGTTTCCCAAAAAAAGGCATGTCAACCAAAGAAAAATCCATCCTCATGAGAGGCCCCTTTTATCTATATAATCCCCAATGGATTTTTCCCCATATAATTTCTCCTGATCTAATAATCTTTGAATTAATGCTTTACACCTTCTATCCCCCTCATGTATGAGTCATTCCTGAACACCCCAACATGAATAGATTCCTATTACTTACTATTTACATGAGATATATTTCAAGACATATGACCTAAACTGCAAGATCCAATGTCGTCATTATCACATATTATCGAAATTCATGGATAAAATCCATCTTATTAGGTGGTAAAAGTTAAGGTATATGTATATATTTCTTCCCATAATTGAATGATACATCATGAAACCCAAATATCTATCTTTGATTCAAGATACTATATTTCCTTTTTCACATTGGGTCAGCTATGTCTTCACCACATGACATTAAATAGCATGACTGATGTGTTAGTCACATGACACTAAACTAAATGATTTCTAAGAACTATGTATAGCATGGATCTTAATATCATGGGATATATAGTGACATCCAGATCCTTAATGTTGCGTACATCAATGAGATAAAAATGACCCCCATTTTCCTATGTATGGGTCAAACCTACATAATATGTTTTCAGGAAGAAACTAAAAATCATCCCCCACTCTCAAATACATGACTTAGATCTTTATAAGCGGTTCCAAAAAATGTATCACCTAACTTGTGAGCTTTTTTCAAAAATAAAATACCCCTTCACCCTACAAGAATTCAATCAATGTATATGGAAATAGTCCATAACATTGTCTAGATTGGTTCTTATTCTAATGAGATATGTTTCAATGTTTGAACCTCAAATCTCAAACCCATCAGTATAAAAAATTATTTCCTATGAATGGGTCTGACTTACATATGGGAAGAATTTATACCTATTACTAGAAAAAAAACAACAATAAAATCTCTAATCATATGAAAGTATATTCCTTTCAAAATACAAACATTATGTCTGAGAAAGTTTGAATCCCCATAAACCTCCATAGACATCAGGAATGGAGGGTAAATATCATGAGGAAACCATTGTGTGAATATAAATAATATTCCCTAGTTGGCTCTTCATTATTTTCCGATACAAAAGTCCTATCGTCCAAAAGAATTTTCAACTCTTGGGAATGATTTTCTTGTATCCATTCAACCAATGACATTTTTCATCCCACATCACGCCATAGGTCTCAAAACCCCAATAATACTGCTTACACCTTTCCTATTCGTGTCTAAAAAAGATGGAATTTTATTATACATGTTTCCCTAAAAATGATGAATATTTTATCCCTATGTCAACGCTAAATTACCTTAAACTATATGGATTAAACGTCCTCACCGTAAGATAATAATTGCGCAGTTCACATCCTAGTTGTGCGACATTAAATTGCACCATGATATAGCTTTCCTTTACACTAGTAAAAGTCATCTATGAGTGGTTTCTCATTCATTTATTATGCCTATATAGATTATATCATCATTTTAAAAAATTATTACATTGACAAACTACTCATTATGACATTGAAAAATATGCATTTTTAAAAATTACCTGACCATTGGAAATGGAGGGTCTGTGTCCTGAGGACACCTTTGTTTGACTATACAAAATATTACCCAGTCAGCACTTCATAAGTTTCTCACACAAATGACATATAAACTGAAGACCAATTTTTCCCAAGGAGATGATTTTCCTACCTCCGTACACCCTGAAAACATCTTGTTGGAAACCATTATTATAGTTACTCTAAGCATACTTTCCCTATATCATTTCTCAGATAGAAGAATCATAATACTAGGGTAAAAAAATCCACTTTTGAAAAATATTGGGATATTCTTAGCCATTATGATATATTGGGATCCTATCCCCATAATTCACAGTCAATGATGTTTGGCCTACAATAACAGTAATATTAGTCTATTTTTAAATAATTTAAACTACCTAAAAAGTGACTCTATACACTCTAGGTTGAAAACCTGCAAAGGGAACCCTATACAAAGGTCAAGTTCTAGATCTTTAAAAACACACTTTATATGGTTTAAGAAAAATTCAAGCAATAAAAAATTAAAAAAAATATATTACATGAAAAACCGACTAAGGGAGGCCTAAGAAAATGTCAAGTTATACTTGATAATCCCGTAACACTGTATACTTAGTAAAAAACTAGGATGATAATAGAAAACACAAAACATTCATAAGGTTTCCCATGTAACCCTAGAAACAGTCAAACCTATACACACTATGTCCCTCTACTCCATAAAAAATTAGAACAATACATGATCACGTTGATTTGGTTATCCAAGATTGTGATTGAAATTGTTATCTAGGGATGAAGCTATTCGAGTTATTTGAGAGATTATCTTTTAAAAAACATTGAAAATAATGATTTATAGACATTATAAGATAAGATAAAAGAGTATTATAACAAGAAAACATGTTTTCATGTTATTACATGTGAACTAGAGAGACCGTACTTTTATTACCTGATTATTAAATCATTTTTAGGGTAAATAACATAATTGATCTACAAATACATGGTATAAATGTTTAGTGTCTTTGAAAAATTTGAACTATAAATGAAATTTAAATAATAAAATAGGATAATAATTTATTTCCTTAATATCTATATTTTTAGTGGCTTTTTTCTTCTTAGTATAAGTAATCACCTGAGGATATACATCAAATATAGGGATGATCTAAAATCTCTATAAGAGGATAGATAAAGAAATTATTAAATAAAACATGGGGGAGAATAATCATTATCATTAAAACATAAGAATGGGATCATCACCATAATAATTATTGGAAGAATTAGATAAAGTCATGAAATGTGCAAATTCATACAAATGAAACATCACGTCTTAGTACTCAAATACCACACATTGTTCTGAAAAATCTGTCATCATGTTCACGCGTAACATATGTTCATAATGATAACATCATAATCATTGTGAAAAAATTATAGCTTCATTTTCATATATATATATATATATAATATTGTCTCATTATATAAATAAAATTACTCAAGGAATTAAACCACTATATAATTTTCGGCGCACCCTTCGCATCATCACATTTACATAATCATGTCTGCCACATAGAACACATAAAAATCATTTCATAAAATAAAACATGGAAATGAAATGGGGTCCATGAGAATTTAATAAATAATAAATTCATTAAGAAATATTGGGGTTCAAAAAATAAATAGATAATAACTAAAATGGTATCATAATCATCAATATTGACTGGAGAAGAAATAATCTGAAGAGAAATAAATGACGTGTTTTTCAGAAAGAAGAGTTATTCTGGAAGAATATTTTCATTTTTCATAAAATAAGATTTTAAGAATGTATATAACAGAAATTAAAAGGTAAGGGTAGTGAAATTATATTTTAGGAATATTAAATGTTCATCCATGCTAAAATTTGGAATGAAAGAGGATCAACCCAATGAAATGAAATTGGGTTGAGAATCCCCTTACCTTTTGTACGATTGATTTATTCACATTAATATCCTGTATAATAATTTCAGATTCATTAATTACTAAATATAGAACACCTTTTACATGTATTTTATTCATTATAATTTAATTAAGTTCATTTTCGTTCATTTTAATGAGTTATAATGTTCAATTTAATTGTTCAAGAGTGGTCATTTTCTTGGTTTTCAAGATTGGTTCACTTGTATACATGTATGGAAGATCATGTAAAATGGTCATAATTATCTAGAATTGAAATTATATGTTATTAATGAACTTAAAAAAGTTTAATTGGTATTATATATTATTTTTTCCATCTATAATGATTATTATTTAGGTAATATGTTAATGATAACTGTTTTGATTAATTTATATTATTTAAATATGTTAGTTCCAAAACAGAAAAAAGGTTATAACATAAATTTTACAATCTATTCAACCAATTATAATGGTTTTAGGATTATTTTTGAAGGTGGTAAATGAAAACAAAAACTTTTTATCCTTGAAGGTGATAAATCAACACCTCATGGAAGATGTTTCCATTTTTAAAATAAAAGGGCGGGGAGAAGAGGGTTAATGATGAAATTTTGCATTAAAATAATAAAGTAACAATATATGTAAGATAATGGAGTTATCATGATACTTGCATAAGGGGATGTGATGATATAATAAAAAAAGAAAACAAATTGGAATGAAATTAAAAGAAAAATCAAAAAGGATTTTACCACATGAAATATTCTCCTCAAGAAAATAATTAGGGAAATTATATTTTGTATTTTTTTGAGAACAATGGACCATGTATGTGGGGTAGAGGCTTGGGAAGAGGATTGAGATGAAATTATACAAGATTTAGGGCGTGGAAGGGTCGAGGAGAAGAGGTGGTGAGGAGTGGTATTTATAGAGGAGGAGAGGTGTGTTTTTTGATTATTTTATTTATTATTTTATTATTTTTACTCAAGAATATCATTTTTTGAACCTTATCAGTAAATATATTAAAATAATTAAGGATTTTTGGAGATTATGGGCTTATATTAGGAATATATCATCTATGAATAAATAAGTTATGTATTTATTAAATACCATGAATTAATGTATTTCACTATTTATAAAAAATCAAAAGTTTTAGGAAAATACCAAAAAATGACCCTAAACATTTTTCAAATGTTTATAATTAAAAAATAAACTCCATTTTATGAAACAAATTTTCTAAATAGGAGGAATTTAATTTTTAATTAAAATAATTATTTATTCAAAAAATATTGAGTTTAAAATTGTAATTGATTTTATGAAACATTCAAAAATTAATTCAGGCCACTTTAAATTATTTAAGTATAATAAGAAAATATATATTAATTTTTGAATATATTTTATGAATTTTTTTCTAAATCATTATATTAATTAAAATTTTTTAAATAAACATTTATGTTTGGAAAAAATAAGAACACTTAATTTATGTTTTTTAGAAACTTTATTTACTTATAATATGATATAATCATATCATATTATCATTTATAAGATTCTTATTTCTTATTCTTTCATAAATGATGTTACTAATTTATTGGTTGAATTACTATTCCTAATGTTCAAGTTAATATTCCATGGGTCATGTTTCTATTCCATAAGGATAGGTTAGATAATTTATTTAAATATTACTTATTTTATTATTAATTTATGATAATGATTTTTATAGGCTCTCCATGCTATGTATGTGTTTTATACTATATAACATAATTGTAAGAAGTGAAAAAATTCCATTGATAATATTTTAGGTCATTACATTCTTCTCCCATTTATATATTTCTCCCTTAAAATTTATTTTACATAAATAGGTGAGGGTATCTCTCCAAAATTTCTTCCTCAAGTTCCCATGTTTCCACTTTGTACTTGTGATTCTTCAATAGTAATTTGACCAGGTGAGTAGTCTTGTTGGTTATAACTTTATCTCTACAGTCGAATATCTTCATTGGTTTCTCCTCGCAAGAGAGATCATTTTCCAACTATTGTAGCTTTGGATTTAGTATATATGAGGGATCTAGTACGTACTTACTTAGAAGGGATACATGTAATATATTTTGCACTTGATACATGTTTTGGGGAAGTGCTAGTCTATATTCCATATCTTCAACATAATCAAGAAAATAAAAGGGGTCAATGTACCTGAGACTTAGCTTTCCTTTCTTCTAAAATCTCATGATCCTCTCCCATGGAGATATGATGAGGTACCACGTCCCCAAACATAAAATCAAGGCCATGTCGATGATTGTATTCATAGATATTATATCAAATTTTTGATACCTTGATGTGATGCTGAATGGTTTTCACCTTATCCACCGTTTCTTCAACAATTTTTTGTCCTAGAATATTATGTTCACCAAATTCATCCCACCAATCCAGTGTTCTGCATATTTTCCCATATAATGTTTCATATGGATCCATTTGGATACTCTAGAGGATGTAGTTATTATAGTTTAACACAAAAAGAGGTAGATCACTACTGAAATTTGGTCTTTTCCCAATGGTAGTATACCAACGGTTTACTTAAATCGTTGGTATATTGAGCCTTTTCCAACGGTTTATTTAAACCATTGGCAAAGGGAATTTTGGTGGACCCTTTCCCAACGGTTCACTGGAACCGTTGGGAAATGGGTGCTAAACTCACTCATTTCCCAACGGTTCCAGTGAACCGTTGGGAAAGGTGTGCCTTTGCCAACGGTTTTTATAAACCATTGGCAATGGTTTTCCCCAAATTGCAGATCGCAATCTCCTCTCCCCATTCGGACATAGCCCTAATCTATTCGCTCCGCTGCTCTCGCGAACCCCATCCGAATCTCCTTCGCTCCACTTCTCTCACGAACCCCCCATCCGAACACCATCACCCCCCATCCCAACAGGTACACCCCCATCCGAATAGGTAAAATTTGATCTCAACCATATTGTTGTAGTTGTTTTAATGAATAGATTTTTTCCAGGTGTTGGTGGTTTACTTGATTATTGAAATTAATATCTAAATAGGATATTGTTTGTGTTTGTCAATACTTATTTAATGTTTTTATATTCTATGTTTGGAAGGAGAGTGTTCAAAACATGTAAATCAGAGTTGGGGGAGGCTATCATGAACGTTTACATGTTTTGGATAATGGATTGCGGGAATTATGGATTGTGTTCAAACCAATTTGATATGTTTTAGATAATGGATTGTGGGGGTAGGGGGTGTCCACGGGGGTGGGTGGGTTGTCCACGGGGGTGGACGGGGCTGTCCACGGGGGTGGGAAAGGCTGTCCACGGGGGTGGGCGGGGCTGTACATGGGGTGTGGGATGTCCTGGGGGTCTGGGTGGGGTGTCCTGGTGGGGGAGGGGTGTGTGGGGTGTCCAAGGGGGTTGGTATATCTAGGTGGTGGTGGTGGGGTTGCAGGGGAGGGGGTGTGGGCTGTTTGGGAGGGTTGGCGGGGCTATCCCGGGGGGGTACGGGGTGTCCAAGGGGGTACGGCGGTGGGCGGGCTGTCCACAAGGGTGGACGAGCTGTCCATGGGGGTGGTCGGGCTGTCAAGGAGGTGTGGGCGGGCTGTCCAGGGGGGGGGGGGTGGGTGGGCTGGCCATGGGGGGTAGGGGTGTCCAGGGGGGTGGGCGGGCTATCCAAGGGGGTGGGGGCTATCCATAGGGAGAAGGGGTGTCGAGGGGGTGGGCGGGCTATCCAAGGGGGTGGTGCTATAGTGGTTTTGGATTGTTTGAGGTACTCTTAGTGTATTATAAACCCTCATTTGTTCCATATTCATTTAAATTGATTTAATATCATTTGTTTCACACACACCATTATATCCTCTCAAACTATATTTAGATTGCATTTTCATTCATATGGTGTTAAATATTTTAGTCAATGTTCATACTAGCTTCTTTTATGTGTTCTAGGGGTTTAGACTAATGACAGGGCTGCATGATTATTGTGGGGGTATTCTTTTCATATAAATATACCTATACACCCCGACCCCCTTGGACAACCTGACCACCCCCACGGACAGCCCGCCCACCTGGACACCTCGACCCCCCTAGACAGCCCCCACCCCCTGGACACCTCCGACCCCTCGGACGGCCCCACCACCCCTAGACACCCTGCACCCCTGGACACGCCACACCCCCCTTGGACAGTCCCTCCACTCCCATGATCCTCATCCTACTCCTCATCCTGATCTACTTGAAGAAGTTAAAGTATAAAACACATATACTCCCAACAAGACCCTTAAGGATTATGTATTCATTGATCCACTTCCAATATCTTACTGGTCAATCCGTGAATATAGGCATTAGAAATTTTGTATCTTATTTTCTTATATACACTTTATTTTGTTGTATTTCTTAATATGATTCTCATACAGAGTAATGTGTCAGTTATGATTTTATATAGAGTAAACAATTTTCATTTACGTAAATAGTTTTTTGATTAAACTTTAATATTGTTGAATTGCTTTGAAATGACTTATTGCGATTTTTTACAGAATGAATAGAAGTTGGATGTACGAAACTGATCGTATTTCAACCGATTTTCAAAATAATTTGAACAGGTTTCTAGATTTTGCATTTGACAAGGCTTCAGATAGTGGTCGCATACACTGCCCATGTTTTAATTGTGTTGGAAGACCTTGGTTGAGCCATGAAGCAGTTAGCTATCATATAACCAAATATGGTTTCCAAAAAAACTATTATGTGTGGTATCACAATGGAGAGAAAATGGAATCTCAAAATGTTGATGATCCAAATGATAGGACTGAATTGGAGAGTTTGATATATGATCGGTTTCCATTTATTCGACATCATGAGAAGGAAAGGATGTCCAGCCAACAAGATTTCAATACAAGCACACATGATGCGTCCAATGAAAATGATGATGTTGATAGGGTGAAAAAATTGAATGATGCTGCGACGACTCCAGTATTTCGGCAATGTGATAAAATGAAAAAGTTGGAATTTTTAATCTGATTGTTTCATGGGAAAACTATGTATGGGATTTCAAATACTGCAATTGATTATATTCTTACCTTCTTGAAGGACTTACTTCCAGATGATGCAGATATTCCCTCAAACCACTATATGGCATGGAAGTTGGTTGATGAACCTGGATTCTCAAAAAAAAAATTCATGCTTGCCCGAGTGATTGCAGCTTATTTTGGGAAGAAACTGCTGAAAGAAATGATTGTATAAAATGCAGAACCTCCCGATGGAAGCCAAAAGATGATGGAACACCATCTCGTGTGCCACAAAAAGTAATGTGGCACTTTCCATTGATCCCCAGATTACAGAACCTTTTCATGTATGATGAAATATCCGTCAAAATGTGATGGCATGACACCGAGAGAAAAAAGAATAATGAAGAGTTGGTTCACCCTGCAGATGGATTTGCATGGCAGAGATTTGATGCTCGATATCCGGAATTTGCAGCCGACGTGCGTAATGTGAGACTGGGTCTTTCATGTGATGGTTTTAATCCATTTGGACAGATGCTTACTTCGCACAGCACATGGCTGGTTTTCATACACATTTATAACCTTCCCCCTTGGTTGTGTATGAAAAAGCCTTACACTTTCTTGAGTATACTGATATCTGGCCCTTCTGATCCCAACAATGATATAGATGTATACATGCAACCTTTAATAAAAGAGTTGAATCTTCTTTGGGATGTGGGTGTGCCCACATACGATGCATGTTTGAAAGATATATTTCAGATGCGTGCTTCACTTATGCGGACTATCAATGATTTTCCTGCTTATTCAATGATTTCTGGATGGAGCACAAAAGGAAAATTGTCATGTCCTGTTTTTATGAAGAATACTCGATCGAGAAGACTAAAATATCGTTGTAGTTTTAGTTTTATAGGACATCGAAGATTCTTTCCAATGAACCATCCATATAGAAACAATCATCGAAGATTTGACAATACCATGGAGAATGACAATCCACCTTAGCGTATGTTTGGAACTGATGTGATTAATGAATTGAAAGATTTCATTTATTCATTTGGGAAGAGTGTAATAAAATCTAGAAAGAGGAAAAATGTTTCCAATGATACCTGTTACAATTGGAAGAAGAAGAGTATATTCTTTGAGTTGTCATATTGGTCAACCAACTTGTTATTTCATTGCTTAGACGTAATTCACATTGAAAATAATATATGTGAAATGTTGCTTTCGATTCTTCTAAATGTCAAGGGGAAGACAAAAGATGATTTACGATCTTGGCGCGACTTGGTAGATTGGGAGATCAGACCAGAATTGCATCCTGTCTGTATCAGTGAAAATAAATGGCAAGTTCCATGTGCTTCTTATGTGATGACTCCTGCTGAAAAAAATCAATTTCTGGAAGTGCTAGAGACTATTAAAGTTCCTGATTCCTATTCATGCAATATATCAAAATGGGTCAATAGAAAAGAGTTGAAGTTGAAATCTTTGAAGACACATGATTATCACATCCTTTTGCATGAGTTGATTTCAATAGCAATCTGTCATCTCTTGTCTAATAATGTTAGAGTCTCAGTTATTCAGTTGTTCTATTTGTTTAGAGATCTTTGTGCTAAGAGGTTGTCCAAATCCCTCATGCAAAAACTGTTGGCAGAGACACCATTAATTTTGTGTGAGTTAGAGAAAATATTCCCTCTATCATTTTTTACATGCATGTTGCATCTGACTTTCCATCTTCCGACCGAAATACTTCTTGGAGGACCTGTTGCTTTCTGTTGGATGTATCCAACTGAAAGAAACATGTTCACATTGAAATCATATGTTCGGAACATGAATTATCCCGAAGGTTCTATTGTGAACGGTTACTTGGCTCAAGAATGTATGGATTTCTGCTCAATGTATTTGTCTGATCATACTACGAGAATAAACAGACCAATGAGAAATGAAGAAGAACAGTATGGGAAAATTGAACCCAGTTTTCCATCACTTCTCAGACAGGAGAAATTCCGGGATCATATACATTGGCAACATTAAGCATTGAAGAGCGAGAGATGGCACATCACACAGTGTTGTTCAATTGTGATTTTTTTGATGAGTATATAAAGTAAGTTAATTGTACATGTATCTATTATCTTATCTCTTGTAATTTTAAATATTTGTTAAACTATTATTATTTTTATCTACAGGGAACATAAAGAATTGATATATAGAAAGCATCGTTCTTTATCTTTGAGAAAGAAGGAGACTTTGCATAGCAAAGGGTTTTCTGCTTAGTTGAAATTGAAGGTAAAAATATTTCTGTAATAACTAAATAAAAATAATATTTAATTAAGTTTACTATTTGTTTATATTTCAGGTATTGAGTTTTCCTAGAGACTCTGTTTCTGAGGAAATAAGAGCTTTGGCTTTTGGTCCTAATACCATGGTTCGTGCTTGTAAATCACTTTTGATCAATGGATACAATTTTTTTATCACTGAACGAGCAAGAAACATGAGAACACAACATAATGGTGTTATGCTAACTGCCACAACAGACTATTATGCCAGTTCATCGGACACTAGACCTCGTTCTGAAAATGTTTCTTATTATGGTGCCGTGGAGAAAATAATAATTTTGGATTATTACTCACATGGTCGAGTCATGATGATGAAATTTCAATGGTTTGATTCAATGATGAGGCAAGGAACCTTTATTGATGATTGTGGATTTCGAGTTATTGACATGACTCGCACTCTTGCCACCGATGAACCATATGTATTGGCATCAATGGTGAAACAAGTTTTTTATGTCAAAGATCATCGTCATCCTAAATTCGGTGTAATTATTGAAGTAAATCCCAGACATGTTTTTGATGATGGTGATGATGAAGTTGACACTATCCCTACTGCAATTGGAAGAAATACGTTTATTACTTATGATGACCCCAACAGCTCAATTGTCAGAGTTGATTGTGAAACCGAAGTTGTGGTGGAAAATATATAGAATCATATAGTCGTGTTCTCACCTACATGTTTCACCTACATCATTCAGAGTGTGTATCCTAGTACTTACCTTCATAACACCATAAATATTCTATTTAATTATGTTCTTTTTATCATAATGGTTTTTCTATATTTTTTTTTGGGTTACACATTAGTTATCTGTTTCTAATTACTTCCATATTTGTTTTCATTGCAGGAAATGACACCCATTGAAGAGAGGTGGCGAAAAAAGATGACAGATAATAATCGTCTCATGGTACAGATGGGTGTTCCTCCACTCATCCCTGTTGTGAGTATTTTATTTCAAATATAAATATTTTAATAACTTATAATATCATGTGTTTACTTTTCTGTCAAACTTTTTTTCAGGATCCACCCCCTAGACGACAGATATCTGACGAGGAGCCTGATATTGCTCCCAGTAGAGAGGTTGGTGGTACGAGGGCTCGTGGGGCGAGAGTTAGATGATCCACTACCATAGACGTATCTTCTATGCCCTATTTTGATCCTGGCGTGTCTTCAGGGACATATGAGATATTTAGACCTCCGATGTTTACACTACCAGCTGGCCAGACGTCTATGCCATCATCTTTTGCTTCTAGTTCATTATCTCCAGGTTATTATATTCCACCTTCTTCGACTCCTGCTACGACACAGTATGTGGCTGAGGAGCATACACTGAGGGACACTCCACCTGTAAAGGATATTCCTTCAGCTTCTGCACCCATTGATCCGACTACCACAGGTATATTTATATAACTCTATCAAATTTTTATACCAAAATTTATTTTTATTATAAATTGTATTGATATTATTTTTCTTTAATAACAGATTCATCTATAGATACGAGGCGGGGGAGGGGGCATACTCGCTTGCGTGCGGTATGGAACCTCCAGACATAGTTGATGGTAGAATACAATGTTGATGGACAAATGATTGAGAAATCTGGGCAGCAATGTCGGGGTTTTTTGGCGACGCTAGCCAAATACTCTGATGTCATTCCGGTCAGCCCTCTCTCTTGGAGACATCTGCCACGCGAAGTCAATGATAACGCGTGGGAAAAAATATGGGTAAAAAATCTATTGGATTTAATGTAGTATATTTTTGTATTTAAATGAACTAATCAATTGGGTTTCAGCTTCGGTTTAACTTCCCTGATGGCGAAGGTGCACGACCAGCACGTTTAAAAGAGCTAGGAGAGCTTTGGAGAGCTTATAAGCATGAGATGTATGTTGGCTGGTGTGATAGAGTGGGCACGGAGTTAGAGACACTACCTATCATGGATGACTTCCCGATATAGCAATATCGTCAAATGATTACCCATTGGGAGACCGCCAAATTTAAGGTATTAATCTCATTTGAGTTATTTAAATGAGAGTTTTCATATTTTCCATTAATATAATCTTATTAATTATTAATCATTATTTAGGAATCTTCTGAAAAAGACAAAAAAAACATTGATTCAAAGAAATACCACCACACTTTGGGGCGCACAACAATGTCAGATTATGAGAGGCAGCAGGTACGATATAGTTGTTTATAATTTTTCTTTAGGACTTTCCCTTTTTATTGGATCCTACATAAATTATGTGATTTATTGAATAATGAATATATGATTATACCTTCACTTTATATTGTTTAAATGTCATTACAGAAGCACAAAATGAATATTGAAGGACGTATCCCTCGAGCAAAATTGTTTTGCTCGAGTAGAAGAAAAAAAGATGGAACTGCAGTAAATGAACCGACCCAAGAGAAGATTGTAAGTTTTAATTTGTTTATTTCAAAGTTTATTATATAATTTGAAATTTAATAATCTATTAATATTTTTACAGGCTGCTTTAGAGGCTCTTGATGCCCAGGAGCCTGCCAATTTCGGGCCACATGATCATTTATGTCAGGTTTTGGGAGATGAGCACTCTGGTCGAGTATGCTACCGACCTGGTAAGAATATAATCCCGACGAGGTATTGGTCGTCTCCAGGTATCGATTCTAGTACCACCGAGTTGGAACAGGTCAAGGAGCATGCAAGACAGTCTGATAAAAGGGTCACAGAGTTGGAAGTACAAGTTCAAACAAGAGACAGAGAATTTATGAAACTGATGAGAGCTTTATCTTCATCAATTCCACCAGAGGCTAGTGCGACTTGTCAGACATTTATGTCATCGATGGGTCCATCATCCAATGCACTATGCGTCAGCTCTAGTGGTGATCGAGATGATGACATTCCTGGTGATGAAGAGGATTCTAAAGAGGAAGAGGGTGAGGATGAGGATGTGGACGAGGGCGAGGATGGGGCCGAGGGTGAGGATGGGGCCGAGGGCGAGGATGATGCCGAGGATGAGGACGACGACGAGGACAGAGATGGCGGCGAGGATGAGGCTGATGATGATAGTAGTGATGGTGATGGTGATTAGAGGCAAATTGATCCATTACATTTTTGAATTCTGTATAACTCTTTATTTTTGAACATCGTTTTCCACTTTGGGGTTTTCCTCTGCTTCAAAGGGACATTGCATTCAGATTATGTTTTTTTCACTTGATTCTTATTGTATGATTAGTCTACTACCTAGACCTTTAGTATTCCTTGGTACTGTGATGCTCATTTTTCTATTTTTTTCACTTAGCGTTCTTAGTTAGCCATGTATTTCATTTTTATGCATGTGGAAGATGATATGGAAAATGTGCTTTGAAGTAGTGTCCGACACCACTCAAAGTGTCTAACATTTATTTGAAATGGACATGATTTTAAGTGAAAACAACAACTGGCATATAGAAAACACACCAAACACATTAAGATTCTGTTTAAACTATAATACAACAATCCATGGGTCATATGTGACGTGTACGAGTCAACCCCGCCTCAATCCAAGGTTCGGTGTGGCCGGTACCACTCAAAGTGTCTTTCTTTTGTTTAAAATGGATGTGCTTTTAAGTAAAAAAACCACATACGGAAAACGGACCAAACACATTCAGATACTGTTGATACTTTAGAAAATGTATCCATGGGTCATTTTTGGCGTGTAGGAGTCAACCCCGACTCAATCCGAGGAGAGGTGTGGACGGCACCACTCAAAGTGTCTAACTTTTATTTGAAATGGACATGATTTTAAGTGAAAACAACAACTGACATACGGAAAACCGACCAAACGCATTCGGATTCTGTTGAAACTGTAGGAAAACTATCCATGGGTCATTTGTGATGTGTACGAGTCATCCCCACCTCAATCTGAGGCGCGGTGTGGCCGACACCACTCAAAGTGTCTAACTTTTATTTGAAATGGACATGATTTTAAGTGAAAACAATAACTTGCATATGGAAAACCGACCAAACGCATTCGGATTCTGTTGAAACTTTAGGAAAACGATCCATGGGTCATATGTGACATGTACGAGTCAACCCCGCCTCAATCTGAGGGCCGGGGTGGTAGGGACCACTCAAAGTTTGTCACTTTTCTTTGAAATGGACAAAGATTTAAGTTAAAACAACAACTGACATACGGAAAACCAACCAAACGCATTCGGATTCTGTTGAAACTTTAGGAAAATAATCCATGGGTCATATGTGACGTGTAAGAGTCAACCCCACCTCAATCCAAGGGCCGGTGTGGCCGAGACCACTCAAAGTGTGTCACTTTTATTTGAAATTGACAACTGTTTAAGTTAAAACAACAACTGACATACGGAAAACAGACCAAACGAAATTCCGATACTGTTTATACTTTAGGAAATGTATCCATGGGTCATATGTGATGTGTACGAGTCAACCCATCCTCAATCTGAGGGCCGGTGTGGCCAGAACCACTCAAAGTGTGTCACTTTTCTTTGAAATGGACAACTGTTTAAGTTAAAACAACAACTGACATAGGGTAAACGGACCAAAGGCATTCAGATACTGTTGATACTTTAGGACATGTATCCATGGGTCATTTGTGACATTTTAGAGTCAACCCCTCCTCAATCCGAGGGCCAGTGTGGACGGTACCACTCAAAGTGTCTTTCTTTTGTTTAAAATGGATGCGCTTTTAAGTAAAAAACCACATATGGAAAACTGACCAAACGCACTCGGATACTGTTGATACTTTAGGACAGGTATCCACGGGTCATTTGTGATGTGTACGAGTAAACCCCGCCTCAATCCGAGGTGCGGTGTGGCTGGCACCACTCAAAGTGTCTAACTTTTCTTTGAAATGGACAACAATTTAAGTTAAAATAACAACTGACATACGGAAACCGACCAAACGCATTCGGATTCTGTTGAAACTATAATACAATGATCCATGGGTAATATGTGACGTGTACGAGTCAACCTATCCTCAATCTGAGGCGCAGTGTGACCGGTACCACTCAAAGTGTCTAACTTTTCTTTGAAATGAACACCATTTTAAGTTAAAACAACAACTGACATAACGAAAACCAACCAAACGCATTCAGATTCCGTTAAAACTGTAGGAAAACGATACATGGGTCATATGTGACATGTACGAGTCAACTTCGCATCAATCCGAGGGCCGGTGTGGCCGGTACCACTCAAAGTGTCTTTCTTTTGTTTAAAATGGATGCGCTTTTAAGTAAAATAAACGACATACGGAAAACCGAACAAACACTTTTGGATTCTGTTAAAACTTTAAGAAAATGATTTATGGGTCATTTGTGACGTGTAAAAGTAAACCCCACCTCAATCCGAGACACGGTGTGGCCGACACCACTCAATGTGTCTAACTTTTATTTGAAATGGACGGGATTTTAAGTGAAAACAACAACTTGCATACGGAAAACTGACCAAACGCATTCGGATTCTGTTGAAACTTTAGGAAAATGATCCATGGGTCATATGTGATGTGTACGAGTCAACCCTGCCTCAATATGAGGGCTGATGTGGCTGTTACCACTCAAAGTTTGTCACTTTTCTTTGAAATGGACAACTTTTTAAGTTAAAACAACAACTGACATACAGAAAACGGACCAAAGGCATTCAGATACTGTTGATACATTAGGACATGTATCCATGGGTCATATGTGATGTGTACGAGTAAACCCCACCTCAATCCGAGGGCCGGTGTGGCCGGGACCATTCAAAGTGTCTTACTTTTGTTTAAAATGGATGCGCTTTTAAGTAAAAAAATCCACATACGGAAAACTGACCAAACACATTCGGATATTGTTGATACTTTAGGACATGTATCCATTGGTCATTTGTGACGTGTACGAGTCAACCCCGCTTCAATCCAAGGCACGGTGTGGCCTACACAACTCAATGCGTCTTTCTTTTGTTTAAAATGGATGCGCTTTTAAGTAAAAAAATGACATACGGAAAACCAACCAAACACTTTCGGATTCTATTGAAACTTTAGGACAATGATCCATGGGTCATTTGTGACGTGTACGAGTCAACCCCGCCTCAATCCGAGGCATGGTGTGGCCGGAACCACTCAAAGTGTTTCACTTTTCTTTGAAATGAAAAACAGTTTAAGTTAAAACAACAACTGACATACGGAAAATAGACCAAAGGCATTCAGATACTGTTGATACTTTAGGAAATGTATCCATGGGTCATTTGTGATGTGTACGAGTTAACTCCGCCTCAATCCAAGGCGCGGTGTGGACGACACCACTCAATGTCTCTCTTTTATTTCAAAAGTAAATCATTTTAAGTGAATACAACTGAAATTTACACTCATCAACGACTCTTTTTCATGAGTTTGGTAGTTTCACTCATGGGGTCATAAGTGACGAGACTCCTAAGAAAATATCTTTTCACCATATATTATAAACAATACAAGTTCAATGCAAAATTCATCAAAAATCATTACATACCCAAACCTAGTATCACAAAAAAAGGGATTTGAGTCAATTTGAATGACTTATTCAACTCTAATAGATATTTATCAAACTATTCTGCCTATTAGAATTGGATGGGTGAGGTGAATTACCACCGGATGATTGTTGTCATATGTGTTTATTTGGGCTATTTTAGGTGTTTTTATACTGTTTGAAGTCTGTATGTGGCTTTTGTGATATTATTTATGCAGGAGTATAGTAGAGGGTATACTGGAGGGCTGTTGTGCACTGTTTTTTTATGCAGGTGTAGCTTCTAGGGGGGCTTCTGGGTGCTGTTGTGCAGCAGTTTTGGGAAACTCTTTACCAACGGTTTGAACCGCTGGTAAAGCTTTTTCGAGAAATATGGAAAACTTATACCAATGGTTCTGAACCGTTGGTATAATTTTCTCTAGATTTCTGGAAAAAGGTGTACCAACGGTTGAGAACCGTTGGTAAATTGTTTTCCATAACTCTCAAGCACCTATACCAACGGTTTAAATGAAACCGTTGGTAAAGGGCTTTCCCCACGCCTTACTGGCCAACTATAAGGCCCCAGCCTTAAACCTTACTTAATATTAAATTAAATGAATAATTCAAAATGAGGATCTTTTCAGGTTTAGAGTTTTAGAGAATTAGAACATAACTATTACATCTCAAAAGATTACAAAGTAGACACTTCTACTAAGTTTCCATAATAGAAAAAAAACTCTTAAAAAGAAACATGTCTAGTTCCATGTCTTATATAGCATGAAATTCCCTTGATCCCATCCTTGACCTTATTCCACTTTAAGTCTTGTGAAAAACATTTTGAAAAAAACTTGGGGTGAGCATAAAAATCTCAGTAAGGGATACACAAAGAATGAAAACTGTTACTTTTTCAAACATCAAGTAAACCATGTATACTCTTACAAAGTAATACCTTCACCATCATGAAGTAGTAAAAACTCTTCACTGAATAAAGTATCATTACTTACCTTTTTTTAACCAAAGGATTATCATAAAACCCATATAAAGAACACATAGCATATATAAAGGTAACTTGGGACATAAACATACTTAAGTGGAATAACCATACGGTCGACTTCCACACATATCACTTAATGGAATATCCATACGACCAATTTCCATACATACTTAATGGAATAGCCATATGGCCGACTTCCATACCCAATGCATTGGAGGTTCTAACGTAACCACCCATCCTGGTATTCACGGCACCACCTGTCATATGGTTTATAACGTAACCACCCGTTAAAATGTCCAAGTACCAATATAAAATCATAAAACATAAATCCAATATAAAGGAATGATAACATTTCCACATTTCAATCACAATATATCATAAATATATTGACATAATAGAATCCTTTATCAAAACCATTTTCACTACCAAAATACATAAAATAGTATATGGTATTTATTTTATTTTAAAAACATTACGGCTTGTTGAGGAAGCCAAAGACCAAATAATACTCGCGGCGGCGGAAAAGGTCGTTGTCACTGCGTTCGTTAAAAGAAACATTTCTTTTTGTCGTTTTATAAAACGCTTCGTAGAAAAACATTCCTTTTGTATAAAAGTAAAATTCAAAGGGGTTTATACACCGTATAAAAGAAATTTGTGTATAAAACGAAATATACCTCAATGAAAGGAGATTGAGACGAAGTCCCTTACCTTGGGTCCGACTTGACTCGATCATTCTTTAAAGTCCTGAATAATAAACTTGAGTTAATTTATACTTGATTAAGAACCTTTTTAAAGTTCATTATTCCTTTCATATCACTTATTTCCATGTTATAAACGTTATGTAACCATTTAAGTTAATAATGTTTGTTTTGTCGATATTTGGTTCTTAAGTCAAAAGTGGACTTCTTACAATTACATGTTGTTCGTGTGGTCAAAGGTTCTTTATATCCAGAATGACATTCCTGATTTGGATATCATATATATCATATATATCCAGCATATACATGTATTTATAATATTACATAATCATTTAGAGGTAAGAAATGAAATGCACCGTTCATGGAGACGGTAAGCCGTACGTACGCATGAACACTACTTTCATTTCTTTGTCATATTAATGGGATTAAAACTAAATGATAGGTATGTATATTTTAATTCCAGAATTATATTCATCATTTAGATATATCATTCAATATATATATATCCATTATATACATGTACTTTTAATAGTACATTACATTTGGGGATAAGAAATGAAATGCACCGTTCATAGAGACGGTAAGCCGTACGTACGCATGAACGCTACTTTCATTTCCATCTCATACTTTATTGGAAAGAAATAATAATGATATAGAGGTATATTATAATTCCAGTATAACATCATATATAATAACTTTAAATCCATCCCTTACACGTCCCACATATGGCATTAATGAATCACATCACTTTGAGGGGGCGGTAGTCCGCACTTTCTTAAATGAAGATATCGTGTTTACCCATAATGGAAACCATAAAGGTATGCCCAAAATAAAAAATACAGAATCTTAAAGAAAACATAAACTTATTATATATCATATATAAATATAGTTACATCTTAATGTCCACCTTTGAAGGTGTTAAAGGAATGTTGAGCAATCATCGTTTCGGGAGGCATAAATTCACCATCCATGGAAACAGTATGTTCTTTAACCATTAGATGAAGGTGTGTGTAAGTGTAGCTAGAATACTTATTATAACAACATCCTAGTATATTAAAGATACTGTAGTTGTTACAAAAGAAATAAATAAAAAGAGTTTAGGGGGTTGGAAAAGAAAAATAAAACAAAAGGACTCAAAAGAAGACATTACCTTAAAATCGGGTAACTCTCTTAGATTTGAGCTCAAAGGCTTCCTTGGGAAGACTTCTGCCCAAAGTGAGGCTTCAAAGAGAAATAGAGGGATGTGGAGAGACAAAATGGGCAGGGGTTGGCCATTACAAAGGCTTTGGTAGTGTGGGTAAGGAGGTAGAGGTGGGGGCCTTTTATAAGAGGAGAGGAGGGGCACTTTTGGAAAGTAAAGAAATATTACTTCATTTGAAAATGTGTTTCGGCTTTAAAAGGTCTCACATTGATATAATTCGTGGATAAGGTGATAAGGGTTCGAAATCCCCCCATAAAATAAGTTTTGGACATGTTTAGTTTATAGATTTTACATTATCTTTCCATTTTATTTAAATCGTCAAATAATGATGTCATCGCTGCATCATTATTATGTCATAAATAATTTAATTTATTTAATGTCTAAAAATTATAAAAAAAATACTATGATGTAGGAAATATTTTTATATTTCTAATTACTATTTATAATAAAAAATCTGACTTGTATAACCCCATTTAAAAATTCTTTTGGTAAAACATATCATGTTTGTGCCATTTTTTACATAAACATTAAATAAAAGGTATTTTTGTCATTTTGCAACCAAAGTGGCTCCATGGGGTCCCCAAGTTGACCCATGGATTGTCGTGGTCGGCCATGACACATCCAATGAGGGTAGGACATGTGTCTAGGTCATCTCATATTATTAAAACATTATTTTTACCTTAAACTACACTAATTACCACTAATCACGATTAAAAACTTAATAAGTTACTATTCACAAAAAAATTATTTTAATCTCATTGAACCAAATTTTACTTCTTAGTGACAACCATGTATGTCGGATTTTTTAAATTCAATACACAAAGGTGGCAAAATTTCATTTAAATGGAAAATCAGTTTTTATAAATACCACTTAGTGATTTCACTATTCATCAAAAATTAAAGTTTTTCAGAAAACTTCCAAAAATTCACCCTAAGCTATATTTGATATTCCGAATTCTAAAATGAAGTCCATTTTACAAAATTCAAAACATATACATCAAATTAATTAATTTAATAATTAATTCCCGCTGTCATGACAAATAGCGTGTTTTTGTGAAACAATAAGTATCAAAAGATTGACACTAGTTTAAGTCCGATTTCAAAGTGAAATTAATTCCAACTACCACTATTGGATTTAATGGTAAAAATATTTTCTAATTTCACTCTAAAACTAATTCAAATAATAATCTAATCATCTAAATAAATTAGATCAAAAAGTGGTTTTGAATCAAAATACAACATTTACAATATTCATTAAAAAAAATGAACTTTATCGGAAAGATACCAAAAATTTACAAAAAGTAAATTTTGATGTCCCGATTATAAAGAAGAGTTATATTTGGTCCAATATAATTTATAAGATTTATCAAAACTATATTTAATGATGGTTCGCCGTTAAAAGGTGATAAGTGAACCCTTAGTGAAAATTAGGGTATAAATGCCTAAATTGAATTCTTTCCATATTTTAAGCCTTTATCTTTTATTGGGTAAATATAAAAACATTTAAAAACATATATAATCATATTTTAGTTATTTCTATCCATTCCCTCCAGTACAATGACTACATGTTAACTACCATTTAAAATAATATTATTATATTTCTAGTGTGCAACGTAAGATTTCAATGAAACTCATCGTTGCATATCGAGTACGCTATCGAATATAGAAACCCCTTTTAATTAAAATTAATATTTAATTCGTAAATATTAATTAATATGAAAATTCTTTATTCTTTATTTACCTGGGATGTTACATCCTTCCCCTTTTTGGGAATTGCGTCCTTGCAATTTTATTCACTTATCAAAATAAGTGGGGGTATTTATCCCTCATAGAATTTTCAGATTCCCACGTTGCCTCTTCAATCACATGGTTTTTCGACAAAACCTTTACCTGATGAATCACCTTATTCCGTAACACCTGCTCCCTGTGGTCAAGAATCTGGAATGGTTTTTCTTCATAAGATAGTTTCTCTTCCAGCTGAACTACCTCTGGACTCAAAACATGAGATGGATCTAGCATATACTTCCTCAACATTGAAACATGAAAAACATTGTGTACCTGAGATAATCTCGGAGGTAAAGCCACTCGGTAAGAAACTGATCCAACATTCTCCAGAATTTTATATGGTCCAATGAACCTTGGACTCAGATTTCCTTTCTTACCAAATCTCATCACACTTTTCCAAGGAGAAACCTTGAGGAAAACATGATCACCTACCTCGAAAGATAGATCCTTCCTCTGGATATCCGCATAACTCTTCTGCCTGCTCTGAGCTGTTCTCATGTGTTTCTGAATCAATTGAACCTTTTCTGCCATCTCTTCTACCAATTCAGGTCCCATCAACTTCCTTTCACCCACTTCATCCCAGAAAGCTGGAGTTCGACACCGCTTCCCATATAATGCCTGAAATGGTGCCATCTGTATACTAAAATGAAAACTGTTATTATATGAAAATTCAACCAAAGAAAGATGTTGGTCCCAACTTCCCTGATAATCCATCGAACAAGCTCGTAGCATATCCTCCAATGTCTGAATTGTTCGTTCTGACTGCCCATCTGATTGAGGATGAAAAGTTGTACTAAAATTTAATTCAGTACCCAACGACTTCTGAAGGCCTTTCCAAAAGTTAGAAGTGAACCTGGGATCACGGTCAGATACAATGAAGAGAGGAACTCCATGTAACATTACTATCTCTTTAAGATACAAACGGGAAAGTTGATCTAGAGAGAAAGTATCTCGTATAGCAAGGAAATGAGTAGATTTGGTCAAGCGATCAACAATAACCCAGATTGCATTATTACCTCGAGATGTCCTCGGTAATCCCACAAAAAAGTCCATGGATATGTTTTCCCATTTCCACTCTGGCACTGGTAAAGGTTGAAGCATCCCTTTAGGTAACTGCTTCTCTGCTTTAACCTGTTGACATGTCAAACACTTCACAGTAAAATCAGCAATATTTCTTTTCATTCCATCCCACCAGTAATACTCCCACAGATCTCTGTACATCTTAGTACTGCCAGGATGAACTGAAAACGGAAACTATGAGCCTCACATAACAACTCATTCTTCAACTGTGAATCACAAGGCGCACATAATCTCTTCCCAAACCTCAAAACACAATCAAAAACTTATCCAAGAACTCCTGGAAAATTCTATTCATAAGGTCCATGAATATAGCAGGTTCATTGGTTAACCCAAAAGGCATAACTACAAATTCATAATGGCCATATCTAGTACGAAACGCAGTCTTCGGAATGTATGCTTCTTTTACTTTCAACTGATAGTATCCCGACCTCAAGTCAATCTTAGAAAAATACTGAGCTCCCTGGAACTGATACCACTTCATTCGATGGCCCAACATCTGCTAAAGTTGTTGCAAAGGATTTCACCACCCCTTTCAGCTTATAGTCTGGCTGCATTCCCCCAATTGAGTTATTTGTTGGACACTCGTTTGCATAATGACCCATTTCATTACACTTAAAACATCTTACCGTTGGCTTTTCATTGCCTGCTTTGTCATCTTCCTTACAGTTACGAGCAATATGACCACACTTACCACACCAAAAGCACTTACCAGACTTGGATAAGAATTCTCCAGGATGCATTTTACCACACTTCTCACAGGATGGATATTTGGTTTTCTTACCTCCTTGCTTCTTTGATGAATTCTTCCCCTTTTTCCTGCCAACTAGACCTCTTATTCAGTTGTTTGTCATAGAACACCTGATCATCAGAAAACTCCATTTCCACCTTCTCCGCACGTCGAACAAGTTTTTCATAACTTTTGAACTCACGAGAAGCTAAAGCCCTTCGATACTTTGGCTTTAACCCTGAGTAAAAACGTTTTATTTTACTATCAAGATCTCTTACGAAGTTTGGAGCATACCTTGCCAATAGAGTGATCTTTGCTTCATAAGCAGCCACTGAATCATCCTCCTACCTCAATTCTAGGAACTGTTTTTCCATCCTAAGACGAACCACCTTAGGAAAATATTTCTCAAGAAACATACCTTTGAATTCGTCCCAGTGAAGATCCTCAATCTCATCATTATCCCCGATATTTTTCACCATCGACCACCACTGATCAGCTTCACCTTCAAACCGGTAAACAACAAGACTAACCTTTTGATGTTCTAAACACCCCATGACATCAAAAATCTTCCCCAATGCTTTAATCCACCCTTCAGCTTGCATAGGGTCAGATGATCCTCTGAATGATGGGGGATGTTGCCTCATGAAATGTTCCACCACTGACATGTTCCTCTGCGGTTGATCTGGATGATCTCGTGCATGGATACCACCACCATTTATAGACTGAGTCAACTGTGCCATCACTGCAACAAACTGTTCAGTTCCGATTCCGACCATCTCAGGTTGCTGATTTGGAAGGTTGTCTTCCTCCTGATGTCGTCCCAACATAGCTGCTTTGTTTCCTCTGCGGAAAACCATTCTGAACACAGAAATATCTTAGGTGAAGAAACATGGTAATCTGTAAATGCTATATCATTTCAATCATATTATAAATTAACTTATAATTTAACAATTTTCTAACTCCTAAAGTTGTCTAAACCGACCTTTGATACCAACTATAAGGCCCCATCCTTAATCCTTACTTAATATTGAATTAAATGAATAATTCACATTGAGGATCTTTTTAGGTTTAGAGTTTTAGAGAATTATAACATAACTATTACATCTCAAAATATTACAAAGTAGACACTTCTACTAAGTTTCCATAACAGAAAAAAAACTCTTAAAAAGAAACATGTCTAGTTCCATGTCTTATATAGCATGACATTCCCTTTATCCCATCCTTGACCTTATTCCACTTTATGTCCTGTGAAAAACATTTCGAAAAAAACTTGGGGTGAGCATAAAAAGCTCATTAATGGATACACAAAGAATGAAAACTGTTGCTTTTTCAAACATCAAGTAAACCATGTATACTCTAACAAAGTAATACCTTCACCATCATGAAGTAGTAAAAACTCTTCACTGAATAAAGTATCATTACTTAACTTTTTGTAACCAAATGATTACCATGAAACCCATATAAAGAACACATAGCATATATAAAGGTAACTTGGGACATAAACATACTTAAGTGGAATAACCATACGGTCGACTTCCACACATATCACTTAATGGAATATCCATACGGCCAATTTCCATACATACTTAATGGAATAGCCATACAGTCGACTTCCATACCCAATGCACTGGAGGTTCTAACGTAACCACCCGTCCTGTTATTAATGGCACCACCCGTCGTATGGTTTATAATGTAACCACCCGTTAAAATGTCCAAGTACCAATATAAAATCATAAAACTTAAAACCAATATAAAGGAATGATAACATTTCCACATTTCAATCACAATATATCATAAATATATTGAAATAATAGAATCCTTTATCAAAACCATTTTCACTACCAAAATAAATAAAAGAGTATATGGTATTTATTTTATTTTAAAAACATTATGGCTTGTTGAGGAAGCCAAAGACCAAATAATACTCGCGGTGGCGGAAAAGGTCGTTGTCACCGCATTCGTTAAAAGAAACATTCATTTTTTTAGTTTTGTAAAACGCTTCGTAGAAAAACATTCCTTTTGTATAAAAGTAAATGTCCAAGGGGTTTATACACCATATAAAAGAAATTTGTTTATAAAACGAAATATGCCTCAATGAAAGGAGATTGAGACGAAGTCCCTTACCTTGGGTCCGACTTGACTCGATCGTTCTTTAACGTCCTGAATAATAAACTTGAGTTAATTTCTACTTGATTAAGAACCTTTTTAAAGTTCATTATTCCTTTCATATCACTTATTTCCATGTTATAAATGTTATGTAATCATTTAAGTTAATAATTTTTGTTTTTTCGATATTTGGTTCTTAAGTCGAAAGTGGATTTCTTACAATTACATGTTGTTCGTGTGGTCAAATGTTCTTTATATCCAGAATGACATTCCTGATTTGGATATCATATATATCATATATATCAATCATATACATGTATTTATAATATTACATAATCATTTAGAGGTATGAAATGAAATGCACCGTTCATGGAGACGGTAAGCCGTACGTACACATGAACGCTACTTTCATTTCTTTGTCATATTAATGGAATTAAAACTAAATGAGAGGTATGTATATTTTAATTCCAGAATTATATTCATCATTTAGATATATCATTCATTATATATATCCATTATATACAAGTACTTTTAATAGTACATTACATTTGGGGATAAGAAATAAAATGCACCGTTCATGGAGACGGTAAGTCGTACGTACGCATGAACGCTACTTTCATTTCTATCTCATAATTTATTGGAAAGAAATAATAATGATATAGAGGTATATTATAATTCCAGTATAAAATCATATATAATAACTTTAAATCCATCCTTTACACATCCCACATATGGCATTAACGAATCACATCACTTTGAGGGGGTGGTAGTCCGCACTTTCTTAAATAAAGATATCGTGTTTACCCATAATGGAAACCATAAAGGTATGCCCAAAATGAAAAATACAGAAGCTTAAAGAAAAACTAAACATATTATATATCATATATAAATATAGTGACATCTTAATGTCCACCTTTGATGGTGTTAAAGGAATGTTGAACAATCATCGTTTCGGGAGGCATAAATTCACCATCCACAAAACAGTATGTTCTTTAACCATTAGATGAAGGTGTGTGTAAGTTTAGATCGAATCCTTCTTATAACAACATCCTAGTATACTTAAGATACTGGAGTTGTTACAAAAGAAATAAATAAAAAGAGTTTAGGGGGTTGGAGTAGAAAAATAAAACAAAAGGACTCAAAAGAAGACATTACCTTAAAATCGGGTAACTCTCTTAGATTTGAGATCAAAGGATTCCTTGGAAAGACTTATGCACAAAGTGAGGCTTCAACGAGTAAGAGAGGGATGTGGAGAGCCAAAATGGGCAGGGGTTGGCCGTGCCAAAGGCTTTGGGAGTGTGGTTAAGGAGGAAGAGGTGGGGGCCTTTTATAAGAGGAGAGGAGGGGCACTTTTGGAAAGTAAAGAAATATTACTTTATTTGAAAATATGTTTCGGTTTTAAAAGGTCCCACATTGATATAATTCGTGGATACGGTGATAAGGGTTCTAAAGCAACCCATCCAATAAGTTTTGGACATGTGTAGTTCATAGATTTTACATTATCTTTCCATTTTATTTAAATCGTCAAATAATGATGTCATCGCTGCATCATTATTATGTCATAAATAATTTAATTTATTTAATGTCTAAAAATTATAAAAAAAATACTATGATGTAGGAAATATTTTTATCTTTCTAATTACTATTTATAATCAAAAATCTGACTTGTATAACCCCATTTAAAAATTGTTTTAGTAAAACATATCATGTTTGTGCCATTTTTTACATTAACATTAAATAAAAGGTATTTAGGTCCTTTTCCAACCAATGTGGCTCCATGGGGTCCCCAAGTTGACCCATGGATTTTCTTGGTCGGCCATGACACATCCAATTAGGGTAGGACATGTTTCTAGGTCATCTCAAATTATTAAAACATTATTTTTACCTTAAACTACACTAATTACCACTAATCGCGATTAAAAACTTAATAAGTTACTATTCACCAAAAAATTATTTTAATCTCATTGAACCACATTTTACTACTTAGTGACAACCATGTATGTCGGATTTTCTAAATTCAATACACAAAGGTGGCAAAATTTCATTTAAATGGAAAATCAGTTTTTATAAGTACCACTTAGTGATTTCACTATTCATCAAAAATTGATGTTTTTCAGAAAAATTCCAAAAATTCACCCTAAGATATATTTGATATTCCGAATTCCAAAATGAAGTCCATTTTACAAAATTCAAAACATATAAGTCAAATTAATTAATTTAATAATTAATTCCCGCTGTCATGACAAATAGCGTGTTTTTGTGAAACAATAAGTATCAAAAGATTGACACTAGTTTAAATCCGATTTCAAAGTGAAATTAATTCCAACGACCACTATTGGATTTAATGGTAAAAATATTTTCTAATTTCACTCTAAAATCAATTCAAATAATAATCTAATCATATAAATAAATTAGATCAAAAAGAGGTTTTGAATTAAAATACAACATTTACAATATTCATTAAAAAGATGAACTTTATCGGAAAGATACCAAAAATTTACACAAAGTAAATTTTGATGTCCCGATTCTAAAGAAGAGTTATATTTGGTCCAATAGAATTTATAAGATTGATCAAAACTATATTAAATGACGGTTCGCCGTCAAAAGGTGATAAGTGAACCCTTAGTGAAAATTAGGGTACAAATGCCTAAAATTGAATTCTTTCCGTATTTTAAGCCTTTATCTTTTATTGGGTAAATATAAAAACATTTAAAAACATATATAATCATATTTTAGTTTTTTCTATCCATTCCCTCCAGTACAACAGCTACATGTTAACTACCATTTAAAATAATATTATTATATTACTAGTGTGCAATGTAAGATTTCAATGAAACTCATCGTTGCGTATCGGGTACACTATCAAATATAGAGACCCCTTTTAATTAAAATTAATATTTAATTCGTAAATATTAATTAATATGAAAATTATTTATTCTTTATTTACTTGGGATGTTACACCAACGGTTTGGAAAACCGTTGGTATACCCTATACCAACGGTTTTCCAGCCTACACCAACGGTTATAAACCATTGGTATAACCTACTTTTCTAGTAGTGGATGTTGTTACCATCATCATTTGAAATCCATAGAACATACTCTAAACATGTATTCCAGTGTCTAAATAGTCTGATCAAATTTTCCATTAATTTTAGGATGATAATCCATATTGAATTTCAACTAAGTTTCTAGATCTTGTTGAGGTCTTTTCTAAATCATGGATAGGAATCTCATATACTGATCAAATACAATCAATAGTGGTAATCCATATATCCTTACCTCTTATCTAATGTATATCCATGCATGTTGATCTAGTGAGATGCCCTCTTGAATTATGATAAAGTGATATGTTTATGTATGTTGATCCAAAATAACCCATATTTCCTTTTTTCCGCTGGATTTCTTTGGAAGTCTAGTAAAAAAGTCCATGGTAATGTTTTTCCCCTTTCCATTTTGGTATTGGGAATGATTGCATCATCCCATAAGACTTTTTCCTTTCAGCCATTACATGATGAAATACCAGTTACTTTGATGTATATTCAACGATCTCTTTCTCTATATTGTCCCACCTATAGTTCTCTTGGAGATCTCTATAAATCTATGTGCTTATTGGGTGAATAAAGAAGGTTGATCTATGTGTGTTATTTATAATATCTTTCTTTATATCTTGATTGGAAGGTACTCCTAGATTTGAACCAAGTATTATGACTCCTTCTACATCAATTTTTAACTATATGGATTTATACTTTTTAACAGAATCCACCATCTTCTGAATTTCAACATCATTTCTTTTAGAATACATTATTTCATCAATGAGGGGCGATTGATCAATAATTAGATAATTTTTTGATGATTCCATTCCTTACTTATTCCCACGTCCATCCTTTAAAAATCTAAGAATATTTTATCTTTCTCAATTATCATCATTGATAATGTTTCAAGATGCTTTCTACATAGATCATCTTCCACTTTATTCGCTTTGCTAGGATGGTGGTGAATTTAGTAGTACAAATCCATGATGACATCTAACCATATTTTATGGCACATATTAAGCTCCTTCTATGTGTATATATATATATAAGGATCTTATGAAAATTAAATATTTCACACATCTCCCCATATAGATATTTCCACCATATTTTTGACATGAAAATTATAGATACCAACTTCAGATCTTGCATGGGATAGTTTTTATCATGAATTTTCAACTTCCTTGAGGTCTAGACTACCAATTTATCATTTTTCATTAGTATTCAGCCTAATACCCATTTTAAACATCCCTATATACTAGAAAAATTTCCCACTTTTCAGTTGTGTGAGTACTAGTGCAATGATAAGTCTCTTCTTCAACTCTTTGAAGTAGTCTTCACATTCACTGGTCTATATGCACTTTTATCCCTTGGAAGTCAGCTTGGTTAGTGGGTTTCACAATCATGATAATTTCTTCACAAATATCCATTAATACACATCTAGACAAAGGAAATTATGGATCTCCATTATTATTGTTGTCCTGGGCCACTCTTAGATTTCATTTGACTTGGAAGGGTCCACAAATTTTTTTTACTGGTTATAATGTGCCCCAATAATGATAATTCTTCTATATAGAACTCACATTTACTTTATTTTTCATAAAGTTTCACCCTTTACCAATGTCTTTAGAACAATATTGAAATAATCATCATGTTCCTCCATTACATTGGAGTATATCAAAATACCTTCAATAAAGACTACCACTAATTTTTCAAGGTATTATCCTAAGACTATTTATTAAGACCATGGATATTTATTGAGTGTTAGTGATTCTGAATGGAATCACTGTGAACTCATTGTGTATATACCTCGTTCAAAAGATAGTCTTGGGAATATATTCCTTATTTACCTTTAATTAGGGATATGATGATAGAAGACCCATCTTAGTCAAACACCAAGACCCACACAGATTATCGAAACATTCATATATCTATGGAAGGGGATACTTTTTCTTTATCATGATTTTTTAATCTCATGATAATAATTGTAGAGGATCAGTGATCCATCCTTGTTCGTCATAAATAGAATTATTTCACTACACGGTGAAGCACTAGGGCTTATAAAAGTTGTGTACATATTCTCTTTTAACTACCTTTTCAGTTCATCAACCTCAATGGTGTCCATTGTATAATGTTTCCATGATATAGGATGAGATCTGGGAACATGTTCAATTGAGAACTCAACCTCTCAATCAAGAGTAAGGCCAATTAATTCTGTAGAGAGAATATTAGTGTAGTTCATGACACTGGGCATGTCTTCGATCATGATTCTATCCTTTGTTGTAATAATTTAAGCTATATATTCTTTCTCATAAGGGAATAAGGTCTACAATTGAGATGATTATTCTGAAGGAGATTCACCCTCCTCCTTACACATTTATATAATTTAAGGATGCATCAGGATGTGAAGAGTGATATCCTTTTCCTGACAGTTGATGTTTTCTTTGTATTAAGATACCCAATACATGCCTAATATAGAATCAAACTCCACTAAATGATGTATGACAATATTTTATGGGAGGTTCGGTCCACAAACATTAATCAAGGAAGATTTAAATACATTGTATGAAAATATGTCACCATTTTTAGTTCTCATAGATAACTCAACCTCTAGATTTTGAGGTTGTGTTTGAATAGTTATATTAAACCTGCAATATATGAAATAATGTGTCAAACTTGAATCAAACATTATGTTCTCAATTTTTGAATAACTAACCAACATATTTTTCACCACTTTATTTTCGGGATCCTGATTAGTAGTAGTGATGGGATAAGAATTTCCTTGATCTCTTGTCTTTGTTGTCTACTAACGTTGATTACCCTCTTAGATTCTAGGTTTAGTGCACTGACATTCATAGTGCCATTACTCCTTACAGTTATAGCATTGAACCATGGGTGGTTCAATCCTTTCCTCCACCACATTTTAAATATTACTCATGTATATTCAACATTCATGAGATTTTTCCGATTTCTATTCCATAGTTAAAGCCTTTCCATATCCATTTGAGTAAATTAACATCTTTCTTATTCCCAAATTTTGTACATCTGAGTGGTTATGTTTTATTTTCCCCTTTTTCATTGGATTTTCCTTCTTGAAACTCCATATTTAATTTCTTTATATCCATAGTTATGGGACGATTCTCTATTCTCTATCTCCACTTTTAGATCACATCAAAAAACTTCTTCATAACTCCCAATTTCTTGAATTGTTATATCCTTACAAAGGCGTGGTTTTTAACCATAAAAAGAATTTATCTATTTTTCTATAATTTTTTATAACAAAACATGAGTTATAACCTGAAATCCTTGTGATATTTTCATCTTAATCCATTCCAGATTCACATTTATTTTGGTTCATCTCTTTGAATATTCTCTGCATCCATGTATAAAGTGTTTGAGGGAGATATTTATTTAAAAATATTTTCTTAAGGTATTCCCACTCCATCTCTTCAATTTATTCTTTTTCATGCTGTTCTTAATCAACAACCACCATTGTATAGCCTCTATATATAAACGATAAATGGATAGAGTCACCTTATTCATATCTAAATAGTGAAGGGATACAAATATATTCTACATTGATTTGACCCACTATTCTAAGACTAGTGGATTATAATATCCACTTACTATTAGTGATCGTTTCGGTATAAAATAATTGATAGTGAGTTTCTACCTATTAGGGGAAGGAATATGTTACAAATTGAAACCCATGATTTATATACATTGATATCAAATCAAAATTTAAGTATATTAATTACAACATATAATAAATCCATGATAGGACTGTATAGGTATAATGTCTTTAGAAACTGGGAAACATAAATAACTTGTTCAAAAAACATTTACATATTCTCCTGCTTATTTCATCATAACTAGAATCATTTTTGAAATATCATACTTAGTACCCTTATTAATTTCTTGGGAAAAAGAAACATATGAAAGGATTACCTTTCGTTCCAACCATATATTAAACTTTCATTCTAACCATATATTAAACATACTGAACTGGGTTTACCTTTCGTTCCAACCATATATTACTGAACCAAATTTACATTACATTTCATTCATGCATCTATCATACGATATAAATATTTACCCAATTAATTGGAGGGAGATATAGGTCCCACCCATCTCTTAATGAAATCATTCTTACATGTTCCACAAAAAAATAAATGATTTATCATAACATGACCCATAAAATAATATGGGTTTATTAAACTTCATTCCATAATAACATAATCCATATAAAATATAATTCCATTAATAACATAATAAAATAAGAGAAATAACAGGGATAAAATCATAACCCAATTTAAAGAGCATCATCTTAGATTGAAAATAATTTTGATTTAACACTTGAACTTAATTCATAAGGAATATATCCTTTCTTCTTAAAAAAATACTTTACTCAAAAATCCTTGAAATTTTAAAATAAAATAATTTATCTAAAAATAAACATGAAATATTATAGAGTAATCTTTAGGGAAATATGGAATCATGAAATTTTAAAAATCCATTCATGCCATTTAATTTAAAAAAACATTCTCCTTGAATTTTTTTCAGAAATGTCAAAAAGTAACTCATATGGTAAAAAAAGAATGATTCCTTCCAAACCATGTTGTAAAATGGGTAAAAATGACTTTAAACATACATAAAATAATTGTAAACATTTTATGAAAATATTTTCAGAAAACATGGACAAGGATGATAAATATATCCCCTGTAAATAATTTTGTATAAACAATCTCAGATAAAAATGAGATTGAAATA
Source organism: Viscum album (assembly GCA_963277665.1). Taxonomy (NCBI): domain Eukaryota; kingdom Viridiplantae; phylum Streptophyta; class Magnoliopsida; order Santalales; family Viscaceae; genus Viscum; species Viscum album. Next base: position 771,732,969 of record OY728131.1, on the reverse strand, counting down.
TTATCCCTTACCTTAAGTATGATATCATTCATATGTATCCAAACCTTGTGTATAATTATTTAAATAATTTTATTTAGTTTTTCAATAATCATATTCATTTCTATGATATCATATGTTGTTATATTATCATCCATTTGTTGGTAACATTTCATTGTAACTTGTTATTCTGATATTAACTGCTGCAAGTTTTGTCAAATTAGTTCATGTTACACTTAATAGGTTATAGTTGTATCATCTAAATAATAATAATATTATATTATATATCATATTTATTCAGTCCATTCATGTATACAATAATTTTTTAATGAAGATCAGGTAGGATGTATCACATCGCATCATTGAGATGGTAGGTCATACGTACACAAGAGCGATGATATCATTCAATTAATGGTTAAATGATATGGAATTATATAGTATATTAATTATAAAAAATAATTATCATGTTATATTCATTATTTAAATACATTTTAATCATCATTATACACTTCAAAATAACTTATAGTTGAATAACAAATTACACCACAGCGTGGAGACGATAATTCGTACGTACTCACGCATGACGATATGGTTATTCTTAGGATAAATAAAATGAGGTAAAAGGTTATCCAATAACTATAATAACATATAATCATGTAGAATATAATGGATTTACAACTATATTATCGAAACAACATAAGAATTGGAAGTAGAAGAAGGAAAGTATTTTGGAAGTGGTGAAAACGAAATTACATATTTTTGGAGTATCTCCATTTGATTTTCACCAAAGGCCTCATAATGATGGATTTATTCCCAAAGTGTAGTCTCTTGGATAAATTGAGGGAAGCTGGGAGAGAAAATGGGTAGGTTTTGTCTGAGGAAAATTTTGTTAGAGGTGTGATTAAAAGAGAATGAGAGGTTCCCTTTTATAAGAGAGGGAAGGGACACATTTGGAAATACCAAAACTATTAAGTTAATATAAACTAATTTTTAATTAAAATCCCTAAAATGTGGATTATTTATAATATTATATGATTATGGGTCAAAATAATCTGAACAAATAAACTTTATACATGTTTTCTATTTATTTTAAACATTATAAGTTTGATTTATCTTTATTTAATCTATTTAATTTTAATTGTGGTAATAAAATTCTAAATATTTAATCATTATAAATATTTACTTATATGGTGTCAATTGAATATAAAGGGATATTTTATTAAATTTTGGAACATATAACTATATCTTTGTAATATATAAATATTTTTATGATTTTTAAATAATTTAATAAAATGTTATTTTTATAAAATATCAATAGTGTCAATTTTGACACTATTCATTTCATTGATTTTAAATAAATTCCACAAAAAATATTAATTAAAAAAATACATTTATTATACTCAAAACAAGAATTAATAACCTATATAATTCATTTATAACCTTAATTAATTCTAATTAAATATTTTTTAATATTTTTTAAATCAATTATTTTATATTTCTATTAATAAAATAATTTCTGCGTTAATTTTCTGTCATCATTAATGGTGAATATTTAATTTCTAAAAATTATAAATAATTTAAAATGAAGTAGTTAATTATTTAAGATTTATAAAGACTATATAAAGTAGATATTATATCATGGTTATCCATATATTAAAATTAATATACTTATATAAAAAGAATGTGTGACATTTTGTCTCATTCATTGATTTTAATAAAATTTATGTCATATTCATGTAAAAGTGGCCAATAAGGGATTCTAGTTAGAAAAATAAATGAAAAGGGTAAAATTTAGTCATCCAATAGGATTTTGGCATATGTTAAAGAAATTTTATTATATTATTTTTACATTTAATTATTTGATTTACCTTCAACTATGGTAATAAATATAATAACCAAAGTTACTATTCATAATGCCCAAAACTAAATGTAGCCTATTAACATAATTTTTATCTACTTATTCCAAATATAGATTCCATTTTTAAAAATTCAAAACACAGAATTTGTAGTAATTAATTTAAAATCAATCCCTTTGTCTGAATGAGAGACAATGTTTTTAAAAGTTAAAACATTACGATATATTGAAATGTTTTTTCATATAAATTCAATGTAAAATTAATTCTAATCACATAAATTATATTTAATTAAAAAAATATATTCTATTTTCACATTAAAAAAATTAAATATTATAATTTAAACATATAAATTATTACGTTGAAAAAAGTTGTTTTCACTTAAAATTTAGTGTATTTTTACCTTTCATCAAAATATGAATGTTATCAGAAAATATCAAAAATTCATCCAAAGTAAATTTTGATATCCTAATTTAAAATAACATGTTTATGTTTTTATATGAAAATTATTAATGTTTCAAAATATTAATTTAAAATGGTTTCACCATTCAAAGGAAAGAGATTACCCTTTAAAAAAAAGTTTTTTACAACAAATAGGGTTTATTCACACCCTATGATTAAAATATGCATTGTATGAATATAAAAATGATTTATATAACATATATATCACATTAATTTCATAAAAAATGTAATTCACTCATAAATAAAAATATCCAATTTATATTTTTCCAAAATAATTAAAATTTAATGAATTCACAATACATTTTAATAAGTTAGTTATAATTTTCCCGCTAACCTAATGGATATGCAATAATGGTAATTTTATAACAAGGTAATTTCATGGTTTTTTTAAACTCACGGTTTCATGAAACTCAAGATAATTAAGAATAAAAAATATTTATAGAAAATATTTCATAAAAACATACGGGGGTTACATTCCATATTATTCTGGTTATTATTCATAGCTTGTGAGGGTAAGAATCACCATGAAATTTTGAACTCCACATCCCAAGGTATTGGGGATGTCATTCGGCCAATTTCTGTATTGTCCCTAGGTTGGGTTATTGGCCCAATTTCTCCTAGTTCCCATTATGTTATTAAATGTAAATTGTTTGAACAAAACAGATGTGAATAATTCAAGATAAATAATTTATTACATCGTGAAATTAACTTTAAAAGAAAATCATGTGGGATCCATATCTTTTAAATTTTTCAAAAAGAATCTTCTTGGGTGCTTGAAGTTACTTTTTCTCATACTAAGGGTTTTCAATAATCTTCTCTAATCCTAATTTCCAAAACAACTATACCATTATCTAATACCAACTATAGAGAACCTACTTTTCTTTCATGATTATTACATCATATTGATGTTGAATAACACAATTGTGTTACAAAACAAGGATCCAAAGGTTTATCAACTTGGGAAAATTAAAACCATACCTAAATTTTACATAATAAAATAGATTTTTTTTTAAATTCCTTCTTATATAGCTTCTTAGTGGACTTTGATTTCTCATTGGTACAAGTAATCACCAGATGATATACATCAAAGAGAGTGGTAAGATAAATTACCAATAAGAGGATAGTGAAAGAAATTAATAAATAAATATAACATGGGTTAAGAATAATCATTATCATCATAAAATAATCATGTGATCATCTTAATAATCATGATAGGAAGCATTAGATAAATTCAATGAATTTGGAAGTGCATAAAAATGAAACATCATGTCTCGGGGGACAAATACCACACATAGTTGGGAATAGAGTGAGCATCATGTTCACGCATAACATATTTTCATAATAAGAATATCATCATCATTTTTTATAATAATAGAATCATATTCACACATATTGCACATTATGTCATGGGATACATCAAATTACCCAACGCATTGGAGCGCTATATAATTTCATGAGTACCTGCCACATCATAACATTTACATAATAATACATGCAACATAGAACATATAATTTTTTTTATTCCATAAAATAACCTATAAAATTTTAATGTGTTTCATGATAATTTCATAAATAACACATTAATGAATAAACTTTGGGGTTCCCAATATAAAATGGGAATAAAAAACTTGGTATAAGAATCATCAATCTTGACTAAAGAAGAAATAATCTCAAGAGTAGTGAAAGATGTTTTTTAGAAATAAGAGTTCTTTAATTTTTTTTGAATGTGTTTTAAAATCAGATTAGAAGAATGTAGATCACAAAAATTAAAAGTTAAGAAAAATTAAATTATATTTTATTAATATTAAATAAAATCCATAATGAAATATTTTATGAAAGAGGAATGACCCAATGAAAGGAAATTTGTTTTGAGAATCCCCTGACCTTATGTATGAATGATTTCATCACTTAAATAACCAATATTATAAAATTATATTCATTAATTAATAAATTCATAAACCTTTATACATTAAATTTATTCATTATAATTTTATTAAGTTTTTATGTCCATTTTAATGAGTTGTAGTCCTGAATTTCATCATTAGGGAGTATTATTTTTCTTTGTTTTCATGATCGGTTCATTTGTATACATGTATGAAGATCATGTAAAACGTGGATAACTATCCAGAATTGAAATTACATGATATTAATTAAATTAAATATGTTTAATTGGTATTATATATTATTTTATTTACAGATATGAGATTTAATCTTTAGATAAAATGTTAATGATAAATGTTTAGATTAATTTTGGTGGTTTTCAATCACAACAAACTCATTTGGATTTATTATTTAATATTAGGTAAATATGAAAGTTCCAGAAAATAAAAAAGGATATAAAATAAATTTTACATTATTTTTCAACCATTATAATAGTTTTAGGACCATATTTCAATGATGTTTAAGGAATATAAAAAATTGTCATCCTCGAAGGTGATAAATCAACCCCTCATGAACGATGTTTTCATTTTTAGAGTAGAAGGGAGAGGAGAAGAGGTTTGATGATGAATTATTCTATTAACATAATAAAATTATATTATATATAATATACATGATTTATCATAATAATTGGATAATGAGAGGTTAGGATAGAATAACATAAGTAAAAAATTGAATATAAATTAAAAGAAAAATGAAAGTGGATTTTACATCATGAATTATTCTCCTTGAGAACCTCCTTTGGGAAATTGTATTTGGTCTGAAAGATTGATAGATGTGGGGGAGATACTTGGGATGATTATTGGGCATAAATTTTAAAAGCCTTATGGCTTTTAATATCTGAGGAGAAGAGGTGGTGAGGGGTGGTATATATAGTGGAGTATAAGGGTATTTTTTTTATTATTTTATTCTTTATTTTATTATCTTTGCTCATAAATGTAAACAATTTTAACTTTATCCCTAAGTATATTAAAATAATGATCAATTTTCCTTGATTATGGGCTTAAATATGTCATACATATTTTATGAATCATTAATTCATGTATCTATTAAATAATTTAAATTACATATTTCCCTATTCAAAAAAATTTAACTATTTTAGAAAAATCCGAAAAAAATAACCCTAACCATTTTCAAACATGTAGAATTAAAAAAATAAAAACAATTTTTTGAAAATAATTATTTAAATATGATAAATTTATTATTTAATGAAAATCATCATTTATTTGAAAAATACTAATATTAAAATTAGAACTTATTTTATGAAATGTTTTCTAAATTTTTAAGGCCTAACTAAATAATATTATAATCAGAAGGTAACAAAATAATAATTTATGAATATATTTTCTGAAAATAAATTTTCTTTTAAATAATTATATTAATTATAAAGTAGTAAATATACAATTATGTTTTACAAAAATACCAACAATTAATTTTTCATTTTTTAACCATTTATTTACTTATACATTGAAATAATTATATTATACTATCATTTATAAGATATATATATTTTATTTATAATTTCATATATGTGGTTACTATTTTATTGGTGGAATTACAATTCCTAATAGTCCAATCACTATTCTAATTATCAGGTTACTATTCTATCAGGATAAGTTTTTTAATTTCTATAAATATTAGTTATTTCATTATTCATTTATGATGAGGATATTTTTATTGGGATCTCCATGATATATATGTATTTATACTGTATAATATAATTATAATAAGGGAAACAAATCAATTGATAAATGTTTGGGTTGTTACAAGAACTAAGGAGTATCCACATCCTGAAGTCACTCTATGACACTACTAAACAAAAAATGATAAGAAAAAAAAGGCAAAGAACAACCAAGATAACAACAATGTATCTTGTCTCACTTTAGCCAGCAAATAAAATACTTCCTAATTAAAATGGCAAGGATTTTTTTGAAAACTAGTTCTTTTCCCATATTTGGTTTCAGCTATTGGGTGCATCTATCTAATGAAAGTGTTGAGATCTCAACCCTTCTACTAGATGGATTCAAAACATGCATTTTTTGATAACAAATATTCCTTTAATATAGATATGTGAGCTTCACATTATCATATCTCTATAGTTTATGCGACCAAAAGATAATAAAAAATCGATTCATTAGATACTATGTTATATATATCGGTGGTAGTATTATTCAAGGCTTTCCACATGTGGATTAGAAGCATTAAACTGAACAAGTTCACATTCAAAAGTAGTGAATTCCTCTTGAGAAATTAGTATCTAGTGGATTAGGATATGTAGGTGTTAGCAATAAAACCCACCTTAGCCTAATCCAAGGAAAAGTTTGAAAAGGTTGTCCGACCAGTCAGCCATTTTCTCCAAAGGGTCTCTGTGATGATAGTGTAAATTTTCTCATAGGCCCATTTTCACAATACCTAGTGTTCAATAGAAATGTTATGATCCTGGACCTACTTAATCAATGTATTCTTTTTATAATATATAATTTTAATTATAACATATATTTGTATATAGGAGAAGGACTCCAAAGTGGGAAAATCCTCTGGGTCTGCCTTCTGTTCAGCCTTGAGAACTAGGATCATATGACTACCATCAATGGGTTGAGTTCCCAAAGCTATTATACTAGGGACTACATCCATAGGTATACTTATAGTTCCATTTGAACACATCATATCTAAAACACGTTCAATAAGGGGGTTGCTAGAGGAAGGGGATCCCTTAAGATGCTTAGAGCATCAGGATGCAAGCAGTTCTCACATTGAAACCATTTTGGAAGGTGTGTTAGACATAGAGATGGGATTGTCCAGATGTTTATGCACCTATAATACTTCCTTCTATAATACCCCATATGGATAATATTCTATACACATTTTTTCATAATCCCATGATATATTTATGGGTGTTTCCACAGAAGGAAATAAAAATTTCTTCCTAGCATCATCACACATCCTTATTATCCATTGATGGTGAAGGATAACTTGATGAAACTCTAGAATCTAAGGAATGAGACAATAGGAAACCCATTTCATACATATAAATTTTAATGAGAATCTATAAGTAGTATAGTAATCATAGGTGGTTACTCAATACACCTACGCATCATGTATCAAATCTCCCAGAGAGATAATATAAGAGAGTTCCTCTGATGTCCCTTAACCATTAAGAACCACCATTCCCAAAGTTGTTGGATAAGGAATGAAATTAATGTTGAAAAAATTAGTCAATAGTTTGATTGTGCCATTAATTCCCATGGTTTTTTGGTGAATGAAAAAAATATTAATCAGTGTAGGGTGAATGGAAGAATAAGGAATTATTGTAGTATGCATATGTCCATAGTGACGATAGTGTTCTTCCACCAAGATATATAAGAATATGAACAGCCCAAAATGGTGATGTGAAGACCTACCTTCTTGTATATGGCCCAATAATTTGTAAATACGAGGATGGACAGTCAAAAATATATTAATAGGTTATCCCTATACCTATTTAGCCACCATCATCAGGGTACAGACTCTGACACGGATATTTGAATCATGAGATGTAATGATCCATCCACATTGATACATGGTGAAAATGCTTAAGAGTCCATTGTCAAGAGATATGTCTTGCCGGGTTCTATAGCCCCATGTATTATGTTTTCTTATTGTAGGGGTGGCCCAGTACAAACCCTGAATACCTCAGGATTGCTGAATTGGATGAGGCTTGTTTTCTTAAACATTCAAACTTAGACTACTAACTTATTGGAACAAATTTATCCAATGGTTTAATAGAATGAGTGATAAAGTATGGAGTGGATGAACATGAAATTTCTATGCCACGATCAATAGGTCCCTATCCAATAATGAAACTTGTTTAGTGTTTTCCCATGTATTAGTTACAAGTATAAATTTTTTATACATATTACGAAGAATGGGGATTCCCCCTAGTAGTTAGACATCCCACAAGGTTCCCCTACTTTTCCTAGTAATTAATGGATGGAATTTGTGCTTGATCACTAGAAAATGATCAATTTAGGCAATATCTCAGTTAGTGAAAAAACACAAAATTTGATATAAAGAATTCCTAATATAAGCTGATGACCTCTTATTTTCCTAAACATTCACTGTAATTATGGTGCACCCTATATATTTATGCCCATTTGTTTGAGAAACTCCCTCCAGAACAAAAGTCCCACTTAGAGCTCCAACCTTTGTTAGAATCACCTCAAAAAAGGATTACAATGTATGGATAATATTAGATAGTATATTTCACGGGTTTTTCATGACTATATTGATTACTCTGATTCCAAATATATCTATTCATAACAAATACTTTCTCTTGACATAAACCATAAATTATTTTCCTAATACGACATTCACATGGACATGATCTTGATACATCTCGCTCAAAGTAGATGTTTGATTCTGATTAACAGGTGGAAGGGGAGAATCATCTTGATGTTTGAAGTTATAAAGTGGTAGTTGTTTGGAAAATGGGTAAGTCAAAAGTTATTTTGAAAGAGGTTCTTTAGAATACCCACTCGAGGGATAATGTGATATTGAATGTTATTTTTAATATTATCTTCCATATAATTTCGTCTCTTAATAGAAATTGTAAAGGTAGAATCCAGAGCTGTTTTATCCTCAATTCCAACACAATTATGTGGGTCTCATTAAAAAGAGGGCATCTCAAAAATGAAAAAATGTTTTTCTTCTCTGAAATCTATCAGTTCATGAACCATGATCCTGTGATGTGTTTGATAGGGAATCATTGACCCATGAGGCTCTTATCCCAAGGGTAATTATCCCATGAGGCTTTCCATCCATAAGATATCATTTCTATGTACAAGAGATTTTGAAATTATCATTCATGGATGATGAAGATTAGTTCATGGAGAAGTCATCCAAAAAGGGAATGCTATATGGAAGTAGAGGAGATGAGTTATTTTGTAGAGTGCTCAGTTCTCCAAGAAATCCTGTAAAGGAAAAATGATCCAAGACCCCTATTTATGGTTGTGGTCCCCTCTTGTTAGTCTACTTGCATATGGTAAATTAGTTAAAAACATGACCAATATCTGCATCAAAACAACCTCCTCATTATCGTAATAAAAACCCATTCATATTGGGATAATTTTTTGGGTCTTGAAAATTATGAATATAAGAAAAGAGGATTCCATTAATTTTACAAAGGAGAAGAATAAATCCAAAGAATAATATGAAGAGGGTGAGAAGACACGAATGACATATTGTTCCCATGATGTAAAAAACCGATTCACTAACCAACTCTCTATGTGGCGTTCCACTGCATCAAAAATCACCCCACGAGCGAAAGAGATTGTGGGATGTGATGGTACCACCAACACCCACAAAAGAAACAATGTTTTTATAGGTCTAGATGATTATTTGTACCGTAAAAAATGATTATCCCCGACAAACTAAATCATTCATAGGATGAGACCGTACCACTAAAACCTAAAAATGAAACCAAGTCATTTGAAAGACCAGAAGATAATCTTCACCCCAACAAATGACCATCACCCATGAATAAAATTGTTCTCAGGATGAGACAGAACAACCAACACACAAAAAAATGAATTCCTTTGTGGGTATACCTAATAATTTCCACCCCCGTGAATGAATGCTCTATGTAGATAAAATTGTTCTCAGTCCAGTTAACCCTCCTTGGCTTCCACAAAATAAAGCACCATGGCCCACTATGGATGAACGTCCATGATGGTATTCGTTCAATCCATTCCTCAATAAAATAACCCTATAAGAACTAGGAATGTGGACTGATGAATAAAGATCTCTAGAGAGCTCAAATGAGAGCCAAACATGGATATTTCTATTCCCAACAAGTAAAAATCTTCCAAAATCATTTAGGAGGATAAATCAATATACTATCTATCAAAAAACAAAAAACCCCTTTTGTGAACACCATTTTACAGGGTATAAACCAATATAACCTTTGAGGACTAGCACCCTTTATAGAAAAACACTATACAGGCTAAACCGTAACCTGTGTAGAGAAATTCTACATTGGAAGAACCCGTCCACACATAGAAAAATGAAACACAATAAATAATCGGACCCTACATAGAAACATTATACAAGGGGGAACTCATCCATGTGTAAAAAAATTCTATGTAGATGGAACCTGACCATACAAAGAAATACACCATGTCGTACGAACCCTAGTCTTCATAGAACAACTCTACGAAGATAGTACCCTTATCTGTGTTGCAAAATGCTACCCGAGGGAAACCCAATCTTTTATAATAACATGCTACATGAGATAATGAATCATAGTATATTATACTATCCAACCCTCCCTCACTTACTTTATACAATATGGACTCACATTGTCCCCTCTGCGAACTAGTATAATAACATCAGGCGAAGGCCTCCTCTAAGGACACCTGACATGTATGATCATATCATTAGGCACAATAGTGTGTCCTCTCAAGTATACATACTCAGGGTAATTATAGTCACATGTGTAACATCCAAAACTAGACATACCCTTAGAATGTATTCAGTTCTAAATTAATTTTATAATGATGGTTCCTCATTGGGGTGATAACATTAACCTTTCAGTTCTAAGGGTAGAAGGGAACCACTCACCATTCAATGAGGGTCGGTTTCAAGCACTCCTATCTTCCCTAGAAACCAACATGGAGTCATTCTTGAAGTAATACCCTAGTCTTTAATGTGGCATGAGACACTCTTACTCATCATCTACAGCTCAAGACATAGCTATATGGATCAATAGATGTAGCTATCCTGGATATGAAAATAAAATAGGATACATGCACCCTCAAGGACCTCTACCTCTCTCTTTGAGAAGTATACATCATAAACCAGTGGAAAAATGGATCATGTGATATTCAAATATATAACTTCCTATTATTTTTCACCCCAATCATGACTCACGTGGGCTTAGAGGTTGGTGTATATGATGGCATCCATATGATCCCAAACCTTCTAGTGGGTTACTTCCATTCATAATTCTCAACCACATGATCCCTCATCTTTCTCATTATATTTAAGACCCAAACATAATTCAAAATTTCTTCCTAAATAGTATAATACCAAATAATATTCAATTGAATTCATGAACCATCTCTAAATTTGTAATCCCTAACCTCCTTTCAAATTAAAATCAACACAGTTCTAATCCCTAACCTGCCAATGTACGTGTTATTTGATTCCCAACTAACTGAGATATGTAGAAATAAATTTTAAGGTCTAAACCCAACACAAAAATTCACCTTAATGTTCTCTGAGATACATTCCTGTTTAGTTCATATCCACCTAGAGGACCAAATCTTTTCCGGGTCCCTTAAGATACTATAATATAAGCCTCACACCATCCTTGATCAGGTACCTTTTACATGTACATCCTTTATGCATGACATTAAACTGCATGGTTGGGTCCTCATTATCTGACCTTAAAATGTGACGTTTCCCTTTAAATGAAACCAAAATACGTGGGTTTTTATTCCCTTCATAATGATACATAGGAATCCCATAATATGGGTTTGATCCCAACATCAAAATAACTTATATCTCCCTATATGTTAATAAACTCCAGAGCGTCTCACTACACGGCTTAAAACCCACATCATCCTAAATAGTGACTATAGAATATGTGATCCATTAATAAAATGGCACCAATGATGGATATTCTAAGATACATATAGATATCATCTCCAATGGATAACCTTAGATACATATATATGATAATGACTCGTGCTTGTTTTTAATTGATATTTACCTCATCTTAATCTATGTATACATACTTGATAATGTACAAAGGATTAACGATCATATTTAAATATATAAGAGATTACCAGAATAAGAAATAGTTTCCCCCAAAATAGTGTGACAAGTCCAACATCCCATCCGATAGAATAATGTGGGTTATTAATTGTTGTTGGCCAAGTTATCCAATGAATTCCTACATTTAGAAAGTAGGTCCAAAATTACCCCAAATATAAGAGCTGATGGTTGTTTCAAGCTATGATAATTTTTTTTGAGTCTTTTTGAAGGTAGAAAACCGAAGTAAATGCTTTTACAGAAATCATCTCACTAAAATCAACCATCAGGTGAACAATCCTTTGTAAAAAACATTCAACATAAAGGTATCTCTATAGTCACATAATGGTAACCACATGTTTAAATGATCACATATTGGTAATGTAATCCTCAGAAAATTTTACTCTAAGATCATATAAAGTTAAAACATCTAGAATATATAATGTAAGGGAACTTACCTAATCATGTAAAGTTCATCATTACTTGCGAAAGGGTACCAAAACATTTCCAATACTCACTGTAAGGACCCATGCTTTTTCATACTCTAATTTCAAGAAGGAATTTTAATTTTTTCATTTATATTCTTATAATATAAAAAATGATCTTTTACCTTAGAAAATTATCTTAGATATTATTTCTAACCACTCTGTTGATTCTTGAATAGGGTGTTTACCCTTAGACAATAGTTTTCTGTAATTCTAATCCATTCAAAATTTAGTGGAATAATTAATAATTAATAATTAATAAATCAAATATTAATTAATTCACATAGGATAATTCATTAATATATTCTAAATAGAGTGTCATATTGATACATTCATTTTTGAATACCTAAAAGAGGGATTCTTCTAGGTAAGGCATAAACTCGTTTTGGGAATCAAGACCTTTTTTGGACCCCCTATTATTTTTATTTTTTCTTTTCTTCTTTTCTTTGTTTTTTTTTATTTTCTTTTTTACTCTTATGGCTTCTTCAATAAGCCCACAGGAGGCATCTTGCACCACATGACCGAGAGGGAAAGAGAGGGACATAGAGAATGATAGAGGAAGAAAAATAGGTAACGCCAAAGATCTCAGGATATGTCAAATCATCATGCTACAATTGTAGTGTGTAAAAATGGGAGAAGCTTCATTGGATTCTGACCAAAGGTATTCCATTTAAATTTTTTACAGTAAATCCCTATAAATGTTTTTTTTCATTTTAATCCCCTTTTATGATTTCTTAGGACCCGTTGAGGTTATATCTACAGATTATGAGGTAAAAATGGTGGTTTGGGATGATTTGAGGGTTTTCTATTTAGTAAAACCCATATTCAAAGCACGTGGTTTAGAGAATGCACAATGTGTGTTCTTCTATTTTTCGGATGATGAATTTTCTGATGTATACATAATGTAATTGTACTATTTCGTTTAGTCGATTACTTGTTTAGGTTTCTAGTGTAAGGGGAACATGCCCTGTGAAATACATGGCCAAACCCCATGTGGGTTTCACACCAAGTAGAAGTACACAACACGTCCAAATACATAGCCATTCCATTTGAGGTACATGGGTAGGTTCCAATATAGGGTACACAAAGTGTACCCATCTTTCAATTTATGTACTTGGGGATTTGAATTCCTAGTCAGGTGGGAGTACATTCCTTATTAGGGCCTTGGGAGTATACATTGTGTACTATAGAAGATACACCATGTACTACCCATTTGCAACCCCTTGGGGGGGTTTTAATATATTTTCGTCCAGTGGTTTGGAATAGACCTAATTGTGGTGCATTCTTAGTATCTTTCTACATAGATCACGATGGTGAAATCCTTGTGGTGTTTTGAGGACTTCTTAGTGGTGTTCCATGCTTTCCCTAAGAAAAGTGGTTCTTCCACCAATAATTGAATCATGTTTCCTCCTATTAATAAGAACCTTTGATATGAGATAATCCATGATATATCTCTCTTGATATATGCCTTTTTAGATTGTCCCATAAGGATATATCCCTTGTGAGATGTTCCCTTCCAGAAAAAGAGGCTATGAGTTTAGTTGTTTCTGAGTAACCATTACCGATTCCTCTACTTACATTTCGACCTAGAGGAACCCATGTAGGATACCTATATCTTCTTTCTATACCAAGGGTCCCATATGGTATTCCTTTTATTACATGCTAGCCTAGGAAATCTTTTTTAGGACCCCTTTTCATGTTTACCATTTGAGGATCGCATATAGGATTCCTCTACCTTCTTATATGGTTATAGTGGGTTCCCTGTTAGGTGCCTTTACCTTTATGATATTCCAAGGATCCCTTTTAGGATACCTCAGTCTTGATTACTATTCATGGATACCATGATGGATTCCTCCATTGCCTTTTTTCTAAGGATCCTTAGAAGGATTCTTATTATTGTTTGACCTAAATGAACAGATGGGTTCCCCAATGTTTGATAGATCCCGTGTTGGTACATCTAGTTTTGGTTGAGATAGTATCAAGAGTTACCTTAAAACTAATGCCAAGTATAAAATCCCATGGGGCTAGGGAAGTAGTGATGGGTTTAATAATTTGGACTACTTAACCTATTTTTTATAGTTCCACCTATTTACTAATGATGTAATAATTATTACAAGAGGTACATTCAGGTTAGAGGCTACTGATCCTAACATGAGGCGCCATTCATTCCCTTTAGGGTCCTCTGACCTTCTTCCTTGGATTCATCTTCTAAGACATATTATTTATTATGTTTAATAGTATGCCCAAAGGTACCACCTAGGGTATGGCTATTAATCTTGTATATTTGTTTATTAGATTTTTGGGATATCTAGTCGTGTTTCATGGTATCTAGATGTTGATCCTTTGATTATGATATACTTGCATGTAAAATCTAGTAATGATCCTCATGGATGATTCCTCTAACCTATGGTTAACTTTTGATGAGGATGATTATTCTCTCCTCGATCAAATTATACTCATGGATGCTTATGTTCTCCCGAGTGATAGGTATGACTACTCTCTCCTTGACTGGTTACATGAAAATAGTGTTGGAAAAGTCATCCCACATCATTGGATACCCAGAATGATTACAATCTTATGGATGATTGGGATGATTCCCTTATCCCTTATTATTGACTCTTGGTGTGATAATGGTGTCTCACGGGTGAGTTATCCTTAACGATCACCTAATGTCTAGACCCTTAGGGATTATCTGAGTATCGAATGTCGTGACCTCCTAGAACTTGGGAGCTAGATCTCATAAATTGGACTACATTTTCATGCAATGAGAAACTATGTTTCTAGATCATGGGAATTTACAGGATATCGAGATATACATCCCGATAATTATTCTTTACAATGATTGGAGATGAAAAATGGTGAACCCTGATGTAGGATGAGTATCCCCTTATAGTGACATATCTTGCTCAAGGATATTTTAATTGTTGGTTGAAGAAGGTATATGTTGATTGGGATTAAAAAACTAGAGATATAATTAATTATACATGGATTGAGTGGTAAAACAGCTAACTCAATTCCCTAGCACGGGATGTTTGGGAGATCGAGATTAAAGACTAATGGACAGACTACTAAATATTTTTATATTATTTTATTCACCTTACTCATGAATATTAATATTTATGTATATATCTATAGGTATGGAACTATACATGTATACACATATAGATATGGAAATCCACAACAGCACATTCCCAGTTGTCTGGGATAATAGACATGAGGCCCGATTGTGGTTTCATGTTTATTGTATTTACTTGTTTTTTCAGTTCTGTTTCAAGTAGGCTATTCTTTATTGTTTTTTTAATGAAATATTAGGAATATATTTATTGTTTCATAGTTGGGGTGGAATAATAATATTATTTATCACCCCTCTATGTTAACCTAGGAGTTTGTGTAGACCATACATCTACTTTTAAAGATGAGAAGAGTTTCATGGTAGAAAAGGCTCACACCCAGCTTTGTATGATTGACCGGAGCTGCTCTCAAGTATATTATTATGATTAGGCTGGTACATTTTCATAGTGTCTGGAGAGAGGGTAAATGGTTTGGATCGATGTTAGTAGGATATACATATAATTTTATTTCATTTTCTATTATATTTATGTATCTATATGGTTGGCCTAGTGGGTGATCATTATTGTTTGTATGACATAACTATTCAGGATTTTATGGATTTTCATTTATTATTACAAGATGTTTGATTTTAGTTATTTAATATTTTTTCATTCTATTTACTTTATACTATGTATAATAATTATAATTTTCTATTATTTTATTACCCTATTATGAGGGCATATCCTCTCCAAAATCCCCCCCCCCAAGACCTCGCTACTAGTAAAAAACCATTGGCATATGATGATGCGTGCTTGAGGCCTCATTTATGACCTGATCGAGGAACCATTTCATTAGAATCCCAGTCAAGTCATTAAGAATTTTTATCAGAGATTTTCTATTCCTAGTATTTACTATTTTGGATATAATAGAAATGGATATTTGGAATGTTTTTTGAACCTGGGATGGATATTATACTGGTGCATCGAGAACACTTGTTCCAGTAAGAAGGCATAGTTTCTCAGGTTATAGGATTATTTTTCTAATGTGTGATGTTACAATTGTATATGATTTTAACCATGATAATTTGAAATTTTGTGTAGATGTTATGATTTATTATAGATTTCTGTAATATTTTCAGTGAAAAAGGTATATAAATGGATTTTTAATTATATTTGGAAAAGGAAAGAGGTGGATCATACATCAAATTTGGCACATTAGATTCACAATATATAGGCCTTCTAGTGTGTCATTTTAATGAAGAATGAGGCCTATTTAGTTGGGCCTAAACACACACACACACACAGACACACACACACACAGATATATATATATATATATTCATTCATTCGTAAGGATGGTTATGTGGATCCACATTGAGGCATTTTGTTGTGAGAATAATTACTCAGTCCTTGTGCACAGAAGGAGCTGTGACCCAAGTTGGTCTATATGTAATGAGATTCCATTCTCTTGTACCCCTTGTAGAATGTTTGTTTTTTCAGGTCATGCTTATCTAGTCAGTTTTTTGAGTACAGTGCTGATAGATACTAGAGTTTGTCTTATAAACATGACCACTGGCAGAAATTACTATCTACGGATACCTAGGGAGTGTTAGTTTAGTATCTCTTTTGAATTGGTATCATGACCTCTAGGGAGCAATTCCTTATGAGGATTGTTAGAGAGGATCAATTCCCTTTTAGGTCTTGTTTATAGTTATAAACCTTTTAGGTTGTTGTAATATTTACCTGATTTATAAATGTTTTAGGTCTACGTGGTTTGAAATTTTGACCAAGTTGTGAGACTTGACCTATAGGGACAGGTGGAAGACCAAGAGACCCTTAATTTTGACTCAAACCCTTGTAGGTAAACATTTGTTTTGTTCAAAGGGAACCATCGTGAGATAGGTCATCCAATGTTTTATGATGTCATTTTAGGTAGTGTGATTAGATTTATGCTTATTTTGTGGTTGAGGCGTGGTAGGTGCTATAGTTTTGCGACATAGTTATGATGATGAATTCAACTTTTCATAATAACATTGGGTGCATTGGTATCAAAGTTGGATTTGACGGGTAGAAATTTTTTGGTGTCTTGCTAAGTCAGATAGTTTTTATGTTGTTGATATTGTTTTTAGAGCATGGGTAGACACTTGTGACTGGAACAAAACTGGGTGACGGGCGGTTGTGGAATAAATCATGGAATGGGTGAGGTGCCCGAATTTGAAGAGAAGTTCCACGGGATCTTCTATTTTAATGAGAATGATGTTCTATGTGGTACAATAATCTTATATATTTAATGGATGAATCAATGTAGTATGATACATGGGATAAAGGTATACATCAGTTACACATGGCTCCATTTAAATTCTAAATTGGTTAGTGGTCGGGTTGGAGTTGGGGGCTGATGTCTTCACAACTTATCCTGGGATTTGTTAACTAGGAGTTATGGTTAAATGATGAAAGTACCTTTGTGGGAGAGGTGAAATTGAGCATATATCAGGTACTTCAAGATGGTTCCACTATGGATGAATCTAGGTTCAGTATTGATAGGATGGTGAGTGTGTATTGAATAGAGGTGTACACACCTAAGCATATATAATCTTATTTAACTCCATGTTAAATATGATCATGATCTATCTTGACTTCATCTTGAGTACACTGAGAGAGAATTAACAATACTTAGAACTTCATTCCTTTTAAAATGTCTTCCTAGGTAGATGAGGGAACTAGTTTTGGTTGCACCTGAGGAGTGGTGTAAGGTAAGCCATATGGTGGGGAGTGAAACATTGGCCATTTGAGGGTGGTGAAACGTGTTTTCTATTGATATTTTGAATTTTTTGTGAGCCTTTATTCATGGAGTTTGGTTTAATATGATCATATGGGTATTTTTATAGTGGAGAGTACTAGATCAGTCATAGTTAAATATATCCCATATAAGAGACAATTTTTGATGATATGATACTGGTTAATGGAAAGTCTAGATATCTTGTTTTTTTATATTCATGGACTGAGAGAATAGTTTCTACTATTTCTAATATGCATCATGGGTATGAGAAGGTTTATGGCAAGGATGTTTTGAAGACTCATGTTTTTCTGGACTACAATTTTGAGAAAAAATTTGAATTTTTCTTTCAAATGCTTGTAAGGGAAAAATGGCCATTTCCCTAGTAGATGATCTCAATTAATATTTCTGACCACCCATATGGTATTAGAATAGGGTGTTTACCCTAGAAAATAATTTTTTTTTAATTAGAAGATGTTCAAATTTTTTAGGAATATTTAATATTTAATATTTAATACATTAAATATAAATTTATTCACATAGGTTCATTCAGTGATTTATTTTCTAAAAAACATCGGATTGAGATTCTCTCTCCACCGTTGATTATGAGAAGTTTATTTTTCCCTAGGCAAGGCTTAAACTCATGTTGGGTTTTGGGGCTGTCTATGCCCCCCTTTTCTTTTTCTTTTCTTATTATTCTTTTCTTTCTTTTCTTTTGATTTTATTCTTTCCACCTATAGATTCTCACATATTCCCATAGCGGGATTCCCCTTCTAAGCAATCGAGATGGAGAGAGAGGGTGATAAATAAAGAGAGAGGGAGAGAAAGAGGTATTGTGACAGATCTCGAGATGCACTAGATCATTATTCGACAACTGTAGACTATAGAAACCAGTGAATCTTGAGGAAATTTTTCCCAATGGTAGTCTATTTAATTTTTTTTCTATAAATCCACATAAATTTGTAATTTTAAAGTATTCATGCACTTTTATGCTTTTTTATGACCCCTTGAGGGTAAATCTACTGCTTTCAGGGTAAAAACATGGGTTTTGGGTTGATTTAGGTGTTTCCTATTTCGGTAAACCCATCTAGAAAAATTGTTATTCAGGGAACACATGCCTTGAGTTATTCAATTTTTTGAGAATATGAATTTTATAAGTGAATTACTTTTACGGGGTATAAATTCCATGTGATATTACTTTTCCTTGTAAACATGTAGCCATCGAGCTTTCCTGTGTAAGGGGAACATGTCTCGTGGAATACATCACCACAAATTGTGTGGGTCACATGAAATGTATAAGTAGATGGACATATATAACTATATGTTACATCCATTTGAGACACATGGTCAGAGACCCCATTTAGGGTAAATATCATGTAACTATCTTACATGATGTGTAGTTGGGCATTTACACACCTAGTCTGATAGAAGTACACACCCAAGTGTTGTCTTCGGAGAACATGTTCTGTACTAGTGTATACATGCTATGTACTTCCCATTGCATCCATTTTTAAGGGTTTTTATATCTTTTCACCCAAGTTTCAGAATTGGAACCAAGAGAAGACCATTCTGAGTATCATTCCATATATATTGGATGGTGAATCCCTTTTGGTGTTTTGAGGACTCTTAGGTGCCGTTAAGTTCTTTTCCTAAGTGGAGAGGTTCTTAAATTAATAATTGAATCTAGTTGCCTCCTAAGAGTGAGATCCTTCGATTTTATATGATCCATGAGCTACATCTCTTGAATATTTCGTTTTTATATTTTTGGTTGAGGATGTATCCCATACGAGATGTGACCTTATGGGATTAGAGGCCACGAGTTTATTTTATTTTAAGGATACCTTGTAGGATTATTCTACATACATTTAAACCTAGATGATCTTATGTAGGATGCCTATAGATTCTTTCTTCACCAATGATTCTCTATTGGATTCCATTAATTACATGTTGACCTAGGGAATCCCTTATAGGATCTGTTTACCTATTTATCATTTTAGGATTTCATATAGGATACTTCTTCCTTATTATGTGGGTATAGATGGTCCCATGTAAGACTCCTACACTCTTATGCTATTATGAGGATCTATAGTAGTATGGATTAGTTTTTTATTAGTTTTAGGATGATATGTAGGATTCCTCCTTTCACTTTTCTTGATGATCAAAAGTAGGATGCCTCTCAGTTTTTAAACTATGGGAACCAGTGGGTTCTCCAATGTTTGACCGACCCACAGTTCGTACGTATGTTTTTGTAGACATGGTATCAGGTGTACCCTTAAAACCCATGCAAAAATTTTAAGACAATGTGGATACGATAGTAGTGATGTGTTTAGGCGTTTTTCCACACTTGAAATTTTTTATACATTCACTTATTTATGGTAGATTCAGTGATTACAAAAATTGGTTCATCTTGGTTTGTGGTTGTTTATCATAATGTGAGGTGCCTTTCATTACCATTGGGATGCCCAGATGTTCTTTTGGTGATCTGAATTATGATCCATGTTTTTTATTATGTCTAATTTTATTTCCATAGATATTACTTGGGATCTGGCTGTTAAGACTGTATATATTTTTATTATATTATTGAGATTTCTAGAGGTGTTTCCTGGTATCTATATATTGATTCTATGATTATGATACATGGGCATGGTGGTCTAGGTAATGATCCTCAAGGATGATCCCGCTCTCCTATGGTTTAATTATGATGATAATTTTATTCTCTACCCAATCTTATTGTACTCATGGATGATTACATTCTTCCATGCGATAAGGATGATTATGGTCTCCCTGATTGATTACTTGACTATGGTGTTGGGCATAGCGTCTCACAGCATCAGATACCTAGAATGAATTCTATATTTTAGACTATAGGTATGATTCCACTATCTCTTATTAGAGACTCCAAAGGATGGAATAACGTCCTACTGGTGATTTATCCTTACAAATCACCTAAGGGTTAGACCCTTATGGAATATACAAGTTTTTTTTGTCATCTCCGCATACGAACAGGAACTTAGGTCTTAAAAATGTGACTATATTTACAATGAATGAGAGTATATGAATCTATATCATTTCCATTTACAAGATTTCTAAATTTACAACACTATGATCCATATTTAATTGGATTTGTGGAAAGCATGAGTGAACCCAGGTTTATGACAAGTATCCCCCTGTGGTGACATAGCTTGCTTAGAGATATTTCCATCATTGGCCAAAGTTGGTATATGATGATTATGATTATATACCTAAAGATAAAATTAATGATACTCAATTTGAGTGGTATGAAATCTAAATCAATTCTCTAACAATGGCTGTCCAAGCGATCAGGATTACAGACACAAGGATCGACAACTGATTAGTTTTAAGTTATTTTATTCAACTTACTTAGGATTATTCATATTTATGTATATTTTTATGGGTATGGGAATATACATGTATAAACATATAGATAAGTTCATCCATTCTACAACTTACCAAATTGGTTGGGATTATGGACGTGGTGTTTGACCATGGTTTCACATTTACCGAATTTACTTTCCTTTTCAGTTGAATCTCATCTAGGATGAGATTTATTGATTTTTCATGATCTATTGGAATCATATTTATAAGTTCATCATTGTGGAGGAATATAAGATTATTTATCACCCCTGTACGAGCACCTTGGTGTAATTGTTGACCATATTTCTTCTTTTTTAGGATGAGAATAGTTTCATGGTGGAGGGGGATGAGGAATGAGGTTTCAATATTAAGAAGAGATACTCATGTGGTTTCTTCTGATCGGGCAGGTGTAGTTCAACAGTTTCTAGATACCGAGTACCTATTATGTATCATAGTTATTCCTAGATCCCTATACTTTTATTTTAGTTTATTTACTATTTCTATATCTATATGTTTATCCTAGTGGGTGGCCAATGTTGTATGTATGTCATAACTATTCATGATTTTATAGATTTTTCATTTATTATAACAACATGTTATATTTTAGCTATTTACTTATTCTACACTCTATTTACATTCTAATGTGCATGATAAAAAGTCATTTCCAGTGTTTTCTTACTCTGATACCAGGGCATAGTCTCCCAACTATCACCCCTAGGCCCTTGCTATTAGTTGGAAACCTTTGGCATACAAGGACGCACCTTTGAGGCTTCATGACCAACTAGCTCGAGGCACCATTTTAGTGGAATCCATGTCAGGTCATTACACTCACATAAGGGTAACTCGAGTCTCACATAAAGAGACATTTATTTTTTAATAAAAATGTAAGGATAGTCATCCATGTAAGGGTAAAGTTGTGTTACCATAATATATTTGGTATGTCTCATGTAAGGGTAGAATTTTTTTTCCTA
The DNA here is from genome assembly GCA_963277665.1 of Viscum album. Taxonomy (NCBI): domain Eukaryota; kingdom Viridiplantae; phylum Streptophyta; class Magnoliopsida; order Santalales; family Viscaceae; genus Viscum; species Viscum album. The sequence goes on along the minus strand of OY728131.1, from coordinate 771,710,292 downwards.
AAAACATATTTTTCTTTCCAATAACATTATATAACACATTTTTAATGTAAATTAAGGAATTTAATTTTAAATTGGTGGTTTTGGTCTTTTTTAGGATTTTTCAATGCATTATTTGGCATTCCTTAATTTTAAATATTTAAAAGAGCCTTTTTAGAGTCTGAATAATATCACATCCTCTTTTGGAGTCATGAAAATACATATTTATTTGATACAAGATTCTCCCTCACACACAATGTTTGTGATTCCCAAATGAATAATTATCCCTCTCTCCTCTATTTTGGGTACAATATGTGAATTAGTATTCCCATATGTAGAGTATTTTTGACTTCTAATCATATTTATAATATAAACATGTGAACAAAACCATGCCTTACTTATTCATTTAAATGGATGTGATTATAGTTAATTAGATAATAATATATAAAACAATCAAATGATGAATGTTTTTTGGGAAATTTGGAAATAAAAATTATGAGGATGAAATGTATATTGTGAGATAATTGAAATGGATTATTATATATTTATTAGGAAAAAATATATAATTGCATCATATTGAAAATATATTGATATATTCAGGTGAGTGATTTTTTCCTCATGTTCTAGTAAAATTTCACTTTTGAAAATATTATAGCCTATTTTTAGAATATTATTCTCTATTTAAAATGATCATCATATGATATAGATTGTTATTTTTTTATTATGAATGAATTTCAAGTGAATGTCACAACATTATTTTTTCATCTTTAAAATAATGATAAAAGATAGAAGTAATTATTTTTATATTGTAGAATAATTATAATTATTTTACGAATTATTTAAGAGAGAAAGAGATAATTACTTAACATTGTAAAATTAATATTTCATGAATTAAAAATTATAACTTATTTTACTATTTAAAATTCATAAATAATGGTGAAAAAAATTATTTGATAATTATGTTTATCATAAGATTGAAATGCATATTATCACATGTGTAGATATTAATATTCATGTTGAAATATCGGGGAAATGTGATTGGATGACTTATAAAATATTCTTTACCCTATTATATTTACTAGATAGTGTGATATATTTTTTATAGTTTTGAATAATGATTTAAATTCTTGGATATTAAATAAAATCTTAATGTTGGTAATTTTTTTTTATAAAATACAATCATGTTGAAATGATTATCGTCGATATTGATGATAAATAGGAACATGCAGTTTTGAGTGGAATGATAGATAAAATAGATAATAATTATACTTGGAGAATTTATAGAGATAGATATAATAAAAATAATTTGTAAATTAATCAATTAATTAAATATGGTAATTTAAATTTAATTTTATTATTACTTAAATCATTAGTTTATCATTGAGAAGGACCATTGTTGTTTCATAAAGGCTGGAATGAATTGTTTTCTTGGAAAAAATTTACTTTCAAATTATGCATGGAATAATAAATTTAAATAAGTAAATGTCATCTATAGATTTATAGTTTTAATATGATTTAATAATATCATTTTACGGTTTTAATATTGATTTGGGATTGTTGAGGTTGTGATGGTAGCATAGGGTGATGGTTACAATGATGATATGGACCGTGATGATCAAGGCTATGATGGTGTCATGGGGTACTAATGAAGATGATATTTTTTAGTATGATATGATCAGTGTGCTATTATGTTATATAGTGCCAGGATGGCATTGTGACTAACATAGTGGGTTGAAGTTGTGATTTTCCTTGTTGTTTTATTGAAAGCTGGGATTCTTGTTTGATAATAAATGTTCTTATTTAATAGCTGATGGACAATTGATATTTATATTTTCCATTCCCAACCTTGGGAAGCAGTTTTATGGTACTCACTACAAGTGTATATTTTTTTTGGTAACCCCTTAGTCCAAGATTATCCAATTTTTTTTGAATGTTATGAATTAATGAAAGAACGAGGTTGGTTCTTCAAGATCACTTTGTTGATGACATACTTGAGAATACAAAAAAATAATTAATAGTTTCATTAGAACTTTTATCATGATATTAAAATTTTAATATTTAAAATAAAATGGAATAATATTAATTAATGGATATTATGTTAATTAGTTTGGATCTTGATGCATGTATGATCTTGAAACATAGGCCATAGCTATAGAAGTTGGGTGTCCTACAATATGTTTTTAGCATATGATTCGGAGGCTATATAGTTAACCATTGTTATGTTGTGAGCATTATATATATCATGTTTGTTTTATGATTTCATATTCTACCCCAAACACGTGGGTAAGGTGATTCAACCTTGTGGACTCTGGAGGGTGTCTTCCCCAATATATTGGTTGGAGAGGAATGGATGGATGACTATCGCTATTGACCATGATCCCTTCAGCAGGTAGATTATATGATGGTATGAATAGTTATTATCTATCCTCATATATATATATAGGGATGTATAATGTATTTTGATTATTTCATACACATATATCTCTGGATATAGTAACCTAATGGGTTTTATAATTATGTTATGTATGAGATGTGATGACTTGAGGTTTAACAAATGATGTATGAGGTGTGGTGGATCATAAAAACTTCTTAGTAGTATATTGAGATCTGGTTGAGATGATGAAATGATGAGATATATGATTTTCATAATATATTACATTATCCTAGGTGTCTTTGGTGAATTTTCAATTATCCTAGGTGTCTTTGGGATGCATTACATTTAGAGAGATATAGACCAGGATGTGTGACATTGGGGTAATGAAGAAAACCAGTGGAGATGTGGAAGATGGATACTATTTTTTAATATTATGATGGATATTATATTATTACGTGCATGTAATACATGGTGAGTGGGCCATGGAAAGGATGATAAAAGAATTGTAAGTCTGTTTAGGTGATGAGTCAGTTTCATTTGTTTACTCAATTGGTTTTATTAAACATACTTCAAATTTTAAAGGATAGATTATATAGAGGATCTAACTATGTAAAAATGTTATTCTCACCATATATATATATAAGATTTTATTCATGTTAGTAGGAGCCAGTTGGTGATTTAGCCAGACATTTCTAGTTCAGGGAGTTTTTTTGAGCTGTTGAATCTTTATGGTCACTTTTGAGGATTTGTTCTATTATTTTCAATTCTTACAGTTGTGTGTCATTACATTAATATCATGTATTTTTATGGATTATTATTATGTTATGATCATGAGTTCTTTTATGGTTATTCTCATATTATCTCTAACTTTTCAAATATAAGAGGGTGATTCCTCCAATCTTAGTGCATGTTATACCCTTGATGATATTATCCTACTCATGGCCTATTTAAGGTATAATTTTGGAATTATTATATGTATTTTCTCATTCCTATCTAAAGATGAGTAACTTATGTGGAAGGGGTTATGAAAGTAGTAGTTTTTTTGATTTTTTTCATTCAATAATCCATTGAAATATTTTCATCCTTTATTGAGAATGACCATTTTTTATTGATAGATGAGTGGAATTTGAATTTGTTAACAAGTATTTTGATTCTTCCATGACCATATGAGAGTTCAATTGATATGTGTAAACATGGTTTTGGATCATCTAATTTCTATATAAATTAAAGTAATTTATCATAATTAAATTATATTTTATTCATTTGAGAGTGAATTCCAAGACCCAAAGTTTTTTTATATAAAATTACTTCAATGAAATAACTACACATTATATATTTTTCATGTTTTAGTTATTTAATGAAACTAGATTTATAAAACCTCAGTGAAACTATAATTCATAGTTGTTTCATGTTAGTTTTAAAATTATTTTTAAGTCATTAAAATCATTTTTGTCAACTTTCAAGCTATGGTTTAGTGCTAAAGATCCATGTAACTATGGGTTTGATCTCAAACTAGATACTTGATATAGTTTAGTAGCTATGTATTTGAAAAGAGAAATATTATAAATTATAAATATAATACTATATAAAAATTGATCACGCAACACAAATATCAAATATATTGAAATTATAATGACATGAATATGAGTTATTTATTGATTAAATTCTTAGATATAAGTTTGATTACCAAAAAATTATCTAGACGATTTTAAGGGTGAAATTTAAAATTATTGATAAAACTATATTATATATTGATTCAGTGTTTGAATAAAAATATATTGAACTGAATTCTATAAAATTTGTAATTATGATTTTAGAGATGTTATATATATATATATTAGAGAGATATTTTGGGGACCTTTTTTTAAAATATTATTATTAACATAAATCCATAAATAATCCTGTCAGAAATGATATAGCCTTATAAGGGTTATAAAAAATAAATAAAATTCAATAAAACACATAATGATTCAATGTCTAAGAATTACTAAAAAGAGAATTTACTCAAATTTGGTCATTATATATTACTTTTGGTTGTCTTAATTTTGATTTATTTCTTATAACATAAACCTTTTAATCAAATTATGTGAAAAATCTATTGTAGAAATTTAGTGGTTAATTGGAATATAATCAATCTAGGTTTTATATTATGGGTTCCAGAGATTGATATATTACGATAAACAATATGAAAGAAATGAAAAAAGCATGTAAAAGTAGTGGTAACCATCCAATCCATGATTATATGATAGGGGAATATCCATTTATCCCTTTCATTTCATGGGGATGTAGTTCACACTGGGTGAAACTTTCATAGCACATGATCATGAAATCATTTCATTAGAAAACATTGGATGAGATAACAAAAATATATAATATCTCCATGACATGAATAACCCATGACCATTTTATCATTTTACCAAATAGAGTATAGTTAAATTAGGGTAAGTGTGGCTCATGCAGGGTTGAACCCATGTGTGGTCGAAAGAATAGAACCACATGGAACTCCCTTATTCTTTATATACCCTTAGGGTGCATGAAGGTGGGTGAGAAGCCCAATCGAGACACACAATTTTCTATTCAATCCATGTTGTTATCCTGGACAAAATAGAACATCATTCAAATTATTTTATGATTTTTTATTGAAGAATTTATATAACTGTTTATAAAGGTGAGTTAGGTGATTTTGTTATATAGAACTATGTCAGTCATAAAAATATTACTTCACTGCTAACATAATAAAACTATAGTAGAATATATGGTTCCTTAAATTGATAATGTTAAGTATTTTGTATTGATATTATTGAGTTAGAGATAATGAAGGAGAAATTATTATTGTAAAATAATAATAATTTTACTAGTTTATTTAATATAAAAATTCATGGAAAATAATTATTGTAATATTGTATATTATCATTGATGGATACACTTAATTATAATGAGTATTAATTCAAAGTTATTTTTTTAAAATATATAATTTAATATAAAATATATGACATATATTAATTGAATTATTATTTTTATTTAATATGATTAAAATATAATTGGACATTAGAAGAATAAATCATTAATACTTTTAATGAGTTTATTATTAAATTTTGGAAATATAAAAAATATGTGTTTACTGATTATGGTGAATGAGTTTTATGTGTTGAAATTTTATACACATAAATAATTAATTAATTGGTTTGACATTAAATCTGTATTTCTTAAATTATTAGTTGAAATAAAATAAAACTATCTTAATATTTTATAATTATAAATAAAAAAGTAGTGATGATATATTGAAAATTATGGAAATAAATTGAATTATAAATAAAGTCAAGATAATATCCTTTTGGCATAATATTTTAGAAAAAACATAATAAAATATTAATATGTGAATAAATTTAGTGCCTATTAGTGAAATCAATAATGGGTTGACATTGAAAAGAATATATTTAATATTTAATGCCTTTAAAAATAGGGTCTGTAATTTTTTTAAAAAACATAAAGCCGGTGATGGAAATTAATTAATTACATGAGTAAAAGTAATTAATATATAATATTTAGTGACTTTAAATGGTGTTACTAGGATGGAACTCCAATGAGTTAGCTTATCAACACACACCAACACACACATATTGGTTATGTTATTTATTTAAATATGTAACATGAATTATGATAAGCAGGAGTTGAATACTCAGGATACGAACCATGAAAAAAATAATCTTATTAGTTAAAAACTTTTTTCCTAAAAATGGGGATTTATTACCTTAAAAATTTTATTAGTGGGTAATTTTGGAATTTTAATTATTATATATATAAAAATAATAATTACATTAAATGTATTGAATAAATTAGTGTAATAATTTTGATAGACTCTGATAAAATATAAGAACATTAGAAAATAATGTTACTATACTTTGGGTTCTTTTAGATGATGTTGATGTGACATATGATATTTATACTGATATTATATTTTCTTTCATGTTATAAAATAAATAATTTAAGAAGTAATATTTATTTTTTTATATTTTTTTATTAGCATTGGATGTGAGAAATTATGATGAAATATATAAAAAACTATAAATTATCAGGTGGTTTCTTATTGTATTTGATTGATGAATTATTTATTTGGTTATGTGATTGTCTCTTACACATATAATAAGTGTATAGTACAAAATAAATATTAAAGAATATTTATCATGTTTGAATACTATAGTGATTTATTTTATACTCATTTATTGACTGGGGATAGAGTGAGATGTTGAATTTAACTCTCCTAACCTATTATTATGGGTAAAGGAAAACAATATTATATACACATGTATATTAATATTCACCCCTAGTTCTAGGTTATATGTTATTAATGGTACATATAGTTTTGATAGATGATGTTTCAATAGACTGTTTAGACTGTTTCTCTTCCACAGCCCGGAGATCAATGTGGACAATGATGTACTACATTATTAAAACTTTTCACATCAAAAAAAATGTTTGAGGTAGGTTATATTTGCATAAATGATCTAATATGAGATTATTGGAGACTTTTATTCCCCAAAATTCTCCAGTATAAGATCGATAGAGGCTTATGTTCTTATAGAATCTCAAAATAATGTATCTAATGTGAATCATAGGATAAGAAATCTATGAAATGTAGTGGAAGAATATTATTATGTTTTATATGTTATTTATATTTCTTTATTAACATAAAAATTTGGGGTGTTTTAGTACTTACATCTAGGATATGGTGGGAATGGATGGATATAATATTAGGAATATTATCCATATTCTCATAGGAGGGGTAATAGATTGAACTATGAGTACAATTCTTCTCTTAGAGGGGACATAGTTTATGGGGGGCCTTTATTATTCTCATATATAAAATAATGGGAATATTATACATTTATATGTAAATATTGTTTTTGGTGATCATGAATAAAGTGTGCAATGGGTAACTTGATTAGAACATACAATAACTCTATGATTGACATTTACTTTTTTTGTAAACATTTCCTATTAATGATCTACATAGAAACTGGATTTCCATGGGGTCAAATAACTAATCAAAATGACCATATTGAGTATTATTTTTCACTATTTTCTATTAATTTGTTTTTTCCACTCTTTTATCGATGTATATTAATAATTATAATATATTAATGAGACTGGATGATAAATATTGATAGTTCATATAATAGTAGGTATATTGATGTTTTCATTATGATAAACACATTTATTTAATTAGTATTAACACCCAATTTTTAGTAAATATTATTTAAGAAGTGTTATATGTTATATTGATTTATTAATTTTACATTACATTGTATTATGGAGATATTATAATATATTCACGATTTCTATTACATTACTAATGATCCATTGGTATTACGGTTTAAATTTTTTCATGAAAACAAGTGACAAGGTATATTTAAAGGCAATGCCTCCCATCAATTGGGTGGATACATTTTCACTAGTCACTATACCTTGTCCTATTTATAGTGGTATTAAGGAGTTTACTTACAAATATTTTAAAACATAATAGATTAGTATCAAAATTTCGGTATTTTGTTTAAAGTAAATAATTTGTGGGGATATTTTAAAATATTTAAAATCAATTTTACTAACTAATTTAGTTCCTGAAGTCACAAGAGAAAATTTTAAATGTATATCATTCTTGATGTATTCCTAATTCTAAATATTATTTTTGATTTGTGACTCGGGCCTTAGTATAAGGATTGGCCATAAAATAAGGAATCATGAATCATGTAGATTTATGACCTGATTTAGTGAATCAATGATTGTTTTATTTGATTGAATTTATGGTTAATATAGGTAGACTATATTTATGGAATATTCGTTGATATCTATATCATATTCTATGAGATTGTGATCAAGGTGTTGTCATGGAGACAGTGGATTGTGTTTGAAAATATTATAATATTTCAATGTATATCTTTTTTTATAAATATATATGGAGATAAACATAACAGATGACATATTGTGGAATAACTCTTGATAGTTATTTATTAAATAATAGTGTATTCTAAGAGAGTAGTCTTGATATTGGGTGATACTAATTTTCATGGGATTTCAAACAAATTTAACTATAAAATATGAAATTTTATCTTCCTTATGTGATGAGTCGATTAGAATTTTAAACATTTTCTTACCGAATAATTGATTATTTAATTGACTTCTTAGAAAGGGTGGGAGTTTTACACCTGAGTTTACACCAATTAGTGTTTGAAATATGGGTGATTATATAATAATGAATAATTTAAGTTCAGAGTAACATAATAACAGAGTGGGGGAATTTTACATAAAAAATTCAATTAAATGAATTTATTATAAATAAATTACTCATGGGTAACAAACATCTGATATTTTCTAAAGGAAAATTATTATGTGTTTTAATTCATAGTTTTTAAATTAAAGCACAATATATGTGTTATATTGTAATGATTCTCATTTATGTTGATACATTATATTGATTTTTTATAATGAAATTATTGATAATTAAATAAGAAAATTAGTAAAATTATCCTAAAAAGATGAATTATAAAAATTTTGACGGGTTATTTAAATGAATGCAAATTCATTTAAAGTAAAATGGGTGATAATTTTATAGCATTATTTTTTCATTGAAATAAGAAAGATCCTTTATATGAGATAATGGAATCATTGGTCGAAATTGGATGGAATTTGAAATTATTTTAAGTGGTTTGGTGTCTTTATGATTACATTAGGAGTTATTATAGGATAAGAACCTAATTAATCATGTTCATATATACATGGATAGGTTTTTCTACATAATATGTGTTTATATGGGTCTTTATAAAGTGTCAACCAAGTTATAAAATTGTTTAAGGAGACATGGTACATATATAAAATTATCTTGATTATAGCTTTTATAGGGGATTAATGATATAAATAATGAATTATTCCATTTGTTTTTTCCAGGATTTATATTAGATGTAATTTTGGTGAAATTTTATTTAATGAATTATTAGTAGGATGACAATGGGATAATGTGGTTCTTAGTGTTTCTCTTTTATGAAATGTTAATGATGTAGATACATACATGTTGACTAGTGGGAGGATGATTGTAAAATAATGGAAGAAGAAGTATATTTCATTGAGTAAAGATAATATATTAAAAACCAATATTCATTCTAAAAAAATGGTTGTGATCGATAGAGGGATGAAAATTCTAATGTTGTTTGGTGTATCACCGAAATGATTTTATAACATAATAAAAATATGGGTGTAAGTTATTATAGATTTGAGTGATACCCACCAATTATGTTGTTCTTTAAATTAAATAAATAAGAAGATATAAATTAATTAAAGAATTAATGATTATTTTAATAATAATTTCCATCAATAATTGAATTATCATATAATATGTTTTACATTAATATTGGTAAATAAGAGTGTTATACTTGTAAATCTAATGAGATATGTTCTTTTTTTTCATTGTAAGGGTATTTTATATCCTTTTTCCCTAAAATGTATAAATTTTAAAGGGTAAATTCAAGGTTGGATGAGAATTTTTAGTGATTATTTAAAGATAAGCATATAAAAATTTAACCTATTATTGATATCTTCAAAAACATCAATTAGTGGTTACTTTATTAAAAAAAAGGATGTTTTTTTATTTGAAATTTATGTGTTTTCATGAGAGTTTTTGTGTGATTAAGGGTGTGATGAAATTACATGTTTGAATTCATTTTTTACTAGTTCTATGGGAAGGAGGGAAGACCCTTGATATGAAAGTGAGATGCCTTATCCTTACCGCTGGCTATTGGTTACTTTGGACCACTCAGAAAAAATCTCATTTCTAGGGTATTTACAATTCTTGTACCACCGTTATCTTATAAATGAAACACTTATTGTATAACTTGATCCAGAAATTAGATAATTAGATGGAGTATTTTTCACTCTCATCTCGCATGCTCCCTAATTTTTATAGCGCATCTTCCCCGAACCCCAGACTTGGTTGATGGATTTGTTGGATCCCTCTGAGATCAGTTTTAAAGCTTAATATAGACCACTCATTCATGATGGGTGTGATTCATGGGGGTGGTATAGTGAGGAATGGTAATGTATTAGATGTTATTATATTCATGACCTCTTTTGGACACGGTGACATATTATAGGTGGAAGCCAACATGGATCTTATTGGTTATGAGATGTGAATGAGTAGGAATATCATGCTTGTTGTGTTAGAGACAGAATCCCATATTTTATTTTCAACTCTATATATGTACATATTACTTTCCCATGGTCAATAAAATACATGGTCCAATGGTGAAAGTTCTTTATTAATTAAGGAATGAGCATCTCCCATACATTGTACAAGTGGAATAATGCGGTTAATTATCTTTCATCCTGAGCTCTACCTTTTGATTCATTTACCTTCTTCTCTGTTCCATGGTCTTTTCACCAAGTAGGATATATCATTTTCAATAACTATTACCTTACTCTCAATTACTAATATCCACCATGACTTTTTCCCCTCCTTATCCCAATTCTGTTGGGATAGGTCTTTTCCTCTTTAATAAAATAAAACCATTTCTTGTTTTTGTGGTAACATTAATACTTATTGTTGAATATCAGAAGAGTGAGTAACTTATCCAATGATTAATTATAGTAAACATAATGATATAAATTAAATTTATTAGAATGTATCATGCCTTCATGTGTTGATTTTTTTACTGTTGTGATATGAATTTCAGTGATTGATGAATCTGTTTTTTAACCTTTGTAAGTATTTAACGAGGTTGAGATAAACTCTATGTTTATTATATTCATTTTTATATGGTTACATATTAAATAAAATATTATAGTGGATATAAACTATGTTATGTGTATCGATTATATAAACATTAAGGTTTATTCTCTATGTATATCAGGAAGATGAATTTATCTTGACTGTGATCTTTAAGATGATTATTTTGGTTTGGGAAACTTATTTTAAAATGTTTCGATGATATATCATAGAAAGTTTTGTATATTAAACATTTTTTTTGTTTCATTCCCATTTTTATAAGTTTGTCTGAGATATTTGTTTTTTTTTCAAGAAATCTTGTTTTTTGGACTACAAGGAAAATTTATCGTTTTATCCTTAATATGTTATCAGATCTAAGAACAAATTTCACCATGTATTCTGGATTTTGGTGTTTCCTATAATATAGAAAATTGGTAATTTTTTGGTTCATTATTAATTTTATGTGATAGTAGTGAGAGTTTTTAAAATATGAAATTTTTATTAATAATATTTTTTTAATCAAAAAATGTTTTGTAAATTCATACTTAATATGAATTGAAATATATATATGGTTAGATGGATTTACCAATATGGAGGCCAAAACTATTTATTTAATATTTACTAGATAATATATAATTTATGATAATTGTAACAAAATGATTTTTTATGAATTTTTTTCTAATAAATTAAATTCAATTGATTTCTTGTGTTTTACGCTATACCAAGTTAAGCTTATGCTACACTCAACACCATCTCAGATTGCGTTACACGCAACACTAAATTTCTTCGAATAATTAATTAATAATTTTTTAATTAAGATAATAACTGAGTTATTAAATTAGATGTTATGAATAGTATAAACTAACTTATGAAAATGGGAATTTATTGGTTACCAATTAATTTGAAATGGAAATATATACAAATTGAATATATGTGTTTTTTATTTGTATGCTCCCAAAGTCATTTTGTATTAATAAATTGAATTAATTGCAATAAGTGAATTAAATTAATTAAATATATATGTTATATATCGAATCAAACATTTTTTTCATATTCATAAAGTTTATTTTACAGGAATAAGATTAGAACCAACCCAATTTTATGCATAAAAACCAATATTTTTCAAATTGTTTATTATATAACATTTTAATGGAAACCCCATTTCAAATCAACATTATCAAAAAATATTATATTATATTTGAAATTGTAATCTTATTCTTTGAAATAGTGAAATAAAAATTTATTTTGATTGAATTTTTGGTATTTCTGATAAGTTTTATTTTTTGAAGAATATTAATAAAATAATCAATTTTAATTGAAAACAATTTTTTTCAATGAAAACATTTATAGAGTTAAATTATGTTTTTTTAGTTTTAATGTATAATTAGATTATTTTTTATCAATTAATCCAATTTTTTCCATTGTTATATATTTTACATCGAATTCAGATATAAAAATATTTCTATATTTTGAATGTTTTAACTTTAATAACTTAGTTTCTCACCCCATCAACGAGATTAATTTAAATTAATTTCCAAAACATATGAGTTTTAAAATTTTAAAAATATATTCCACATTGGGAATTAGATGTTCCAAATTATTTAAATAGTTGTCTTTTATTTTTTGGTATTATGAATAATAACTTTAGTAATTTGTTATTAACACGATAAAAAGTTAAATCAGTTAATTGAAAATAAAACATAATATTATAAATAATAGAAAATTATCCTAATGCTTTTTATAATTTATTAAATGAGTTTATTTCTACCAAAATCATGTTTATGACGAAATTATTACCTTTTTATGCCACGTGGATGAGAGAAAGACATTTATTATATTTTATTTTATGAAAATTTAATGATTCTATACTCATATTTTTAATTACTATATCATTATTAATATTGGGATATACTGAAGATAAATTCAACAATAAATAGTAATTTTAAATATCAAATGTTTTTATTTATTATGGATATTTATTTTTAATTTTTATGAAATAAATAAATATCATAAAGGCTTCTATAATGATGTTTTAGTGATTCTTTATTTAATGTAAATACCGAATAAATGATATTTAAAATATTAAAATAAATATAATTTAATATAATAAATTTAATCCAAGAATTTTATATATTACTTTTACACGTTTGGGATGAGTAAATATAGTTGGTTTTAAGACATCATGTTGTTGTGATATTTTAAAAAAAGTCAAATAATGAATAGTGTCAAAATTGACACTAAGGATATTTTATTAAATAATTTGAAAATAATAAAAATTTTAAATAAGAACAAGGGGAATATATATGGTCTAAAATATTTTAAATTGACCAATTATGGTCTAATTTACAATTTATATGTAAAAATTACACTCTTTTAACATTAAAAACATTATTAGTATAGTTAAAATTAAAATAGGTTAACTATGGGTTAATAAAAAATATAAGGTCTAAAATTGCATCAAAACCTGTATAAAATTTATTAGGTGATGATATTAAAATATTATCTTATCTTATCATCGAATCCATTTCCTTTTAGAGGTATTTTGATAGATATTCAATTTAATGGAATGCAATATTTCTTGAAATTCCAAAAGTTTCCCTCACCTCAATTATAAAAGATAACCTACTATACCACTTATGTAAAAAATATCGAGCCTTAATGATAGACCATACCCTAACCATTTCCATTATAAACTTCCTTAGTAACATTCTAGAGGTTCTAGTTATTTCAAAATATCAACTCTACTGGCTCTTTAGAAACCATATTCTACCTTTAATTCATCAAATTAAGAACAAAAGTACAATGTGTACATACAAACGGCTTTCCGTCTCCACCCCATGGTCTAATATGTTATTGATAACAAATTTAAAAGTTTGAGAATAATTATGAAAATAATAATTATATAATATAATTATAACATTATATTTTTTGTGAAAAAAATATACCATCCACTTTCTTAACATTTCATAATCAAGTGGATGATATCGTCGCTCCTACGTAAGTATGACCTATCATCTTCATGACACGATGTGATCCATTTTCACTATTAAACAATCATGAATTATTATATAACTATATATAATTAATATATATGATATATATTACCTAATATTATTATGTAAATGATGGAACTATATCCTATGAATTGTAATTGGGACTTCTATAACAAAACATGCATACAAAAATAAAGTTGTTAACACCAAAAATGATATATTATTAAAAAACGAGTGATAATGTGATCATATTTGGTATCATAAATATGAATATGGTTCTAAAATAAGTTAATAAAATTATTTAAATCATTATACAGGAGGTATGTATATATTTTAAGGAAACTATATCATAGGTATGGGTTAATTCTATAATATCATTATTATCCGAATTGTATATACATAAGTATCTACCTAGAAACATTTATCCTCCGTTTACATTTTTCTTAAAAATGAATTCAAAAATATTATTACAATTTTTCTAAAATTTTTTAATTTAATTTTTAATCATGCATTACTTTTTATTAAATGGTTTGAAATGAATCTTTTTTTATTTTTCTAATAAGGAACATTTTTTACTTTTCCAACAAAAGTACAAGAAGAGTATTTATTTAATTTATATATAATGAACATATTTTTAAGATTTCATGATACCTTAAAAATCCCATAAAATATTATATGGTTACTTTCAATGAATCTTTTAAAATTTCATTACATTTACTGAAAATAAAAAAATTTAATGAAGAAAGAATTTTTTAATCAAGAATTGGTTTCAAATGATCTCTCAAAATCATTTTCAATATAAGATAACATTATATGATGTTACCTATGTTTTACAGGGGATAAAATTCAATTCTACAATTATTATTCTTTCTATTAATGGTAATGATTATGATGAGATTTTATTTATGAAACCCATTTTATGAAACCCATTTAATTCCATGAGTTATGGTATGATGCATGATTTATTCTTTTTTGGAACATATATGTATGATTTCATTATGAGATGGTGGGACCTATATATATCACTTCAATTCATTGGGTAATGATTTATGTCTCATGAAATAGACATGCATGGAACCTGTAAAGAACTCAGTTTAGTAAACGACTATGCCCACTATGATGGTCTTAGAGTGATCCTTCACTACTAAGATGGTCATGGGAGTAAACCATGACTACCAACATAGTATGGGGTGTGAAACCATACTACTATGATTTCCTTGGTAGCGATGTCTTGACTAATATGTAAATCATTTTATACTTCCATATGTCTAGAAAAAATTTCATGTCTTATTCCTATTTTATGATTACATAGATTATGATCTTTATTTTCTTATTTTTCATGTCTTATGAACTACCAATATTTATACCATGATTTTGATTTATTATCATTGATATTCAAGGTATGATATTTTATTTGCATGATTAGGTTAAAATAAATTTATATTAATGATTATGTTTACATGGGTCCCTTGTTAACTCTTACTGAGAATTTGCGCTCATGCCTCTTTATGATTCTATTCCCCTAGGTTATAAAGATATCTATTATGTTTTGTCTGTCTAATAAATGTTCTAGTTAAGAAGAACATAGTGGGAGATAATATAGATCACTAATGTACTAGTGTTTATGTGCCCATGTTTCTAAAGGTATTAGACTAGTATAGTCTTGGGGTGTCTATTTTTGAAATGTGTCATATATTTTGTAAAAGTTATTTAATACTAATATATAAAACAATCGGTCATTATAGTTTGTATAAGAGAAGAATTTTAGTTAACCTTTGCAAACAAGGATGAGAAATCCTTAGTGAGACCCCTAAATACATGTCCCAGGATAATTCTATGGAAAAAGAATTTCCCTAGAATTTTGGTAAAGGATAGAGTGAGTGGTTTTATGTAAATACATTCATATCTAGATACTACAAGTGGATGTGGATCTATAACATATGTAACTAGGGGTAAAAACTCCAAAAAGGTGTGACGGGTCTAACATGAATGTAACATGGTACAAGACAATAGGCCTTGTTGAATATTACAACCCTACTCTTTATAAAATACTTAAACATGATTTATTTCCGAAGAATGAACTTAAGACAACTCTAAGGATCAAGATGTCTAGTGTCTTTTGATATCAATAACAATAGATGACAACTTAAGACATAAAATACAACATCTTTATTGAAAATTTCTTTTACATAACATACAAGGACACAACCTTAAACATTACTTAATCTTGAGTTATTTCAAGAATACACATTGAGGATCTTTTCAGGTTTAGAGTTTTAGAGAATTAGATCATAAATAATGCATTACATTCCACATTTAAACAAGGTGGTTACATCAAAGACAGAATTAATTTTTTTCCATCAAAGGAAACTTATTTAAAATAAAACATGGATTCTTTCTCAAAACATCATCTACACTATCATCACATCATGTACTTTTCCCTTAACCTGTGAAAAACATTTCAAAAACTTGGGATGAGCATAAAAAGCTCAGTAAGGGATATAAAAATACGGAAAGAAGACATTAGTCCATGTATACATAAGAATCAATGAAATCATACTTTACTCATTAAACATAAGCACTTTAATATACCTCATGAAATCATAATATTTATGAATATCTCATAGAAATCATAAGACATAAAGGTAACTTGAGGCATTCATAACATTCTTACGTAGGGAGTAACCCTCATGGTTACGTTTGGAATACCCATCACAGTATATTCCCTAAATATTTTCAGAGAAACCTTAGTATTTAGCTCCTTCGCATTACCCAATGCATTGGAGAGCTATCTCAGGATCACCCACCCTTATTTTATCATGGAACCACCTAACTTTATAAACAATGCCCGAGAAACATAACAGAATCATTTCACATAAAACATGCATAAAGGAAATATAACATTTCCACATTTCAATCACAAGATATCAATACAACACATTGATATAATAAAAAAATTATCAAAACCATTTTCAATAACAAAATAAAAGGAAAGTAAAACATGGTATTTATTTTTCATTTAAAAAAAGTTATGGCTTGTAGAGGAAACTGAAACTCAAATAATGGTCATGGCGGCGGAGAAGTCG
Organism: Viscum album; assembly: GCA_963277665.1. NCBI lineage: Eukaryota > Viridiplantae > Streptophyta > Magnoliopsida > Santalales > Viscaceae > Viscum > Viscum album. Next base: position 771,693,111 of record OY728131.1, on the reverse strand, counting down.
TTGTCGCCATAAATGTAAGACACAAACATTCCTTTTTTCATTTAGTAAAACTTTTCATTTAAAAAGATTCCTTTTTATTGAAATTAAAATTCAATAGGGTTTATTATACAACTAATAAAAAAAGGTTTTATATAAATTGAATTATGTATCATCGAAAGGAGATTGAGACGAAGTCCCTTACCTCAAGTCCAACCTGTTCTTGTTGATTCATTATATTCCTGAATAATAAACTTAGGCCAATTTATAATTGCTTAAGGAATTCCTTTAATGTTTATTATTCCATTCATATCACATATTATTAGGTTATAATAATTATTTAATTATGTGAGTTCATATCATACGTTTTGTTGATGTTCGGTACATGAGTCAAAAATGAACTTGTTTGAAAAGAATTTCCCATGTAGTTATAAGTACATCATCTCCAGAATGGTATTAATGATTTAAATATAATATATATCCATTATATATTCATTTTATACTTTTACATATCATTTGGAGATAAAAATTTAAATGCACCGTTCATGGAGACGGTAGGTCGTACGTACGCATGAACGCTACTTTCATTTCGTTGTCATATTAAAGGAATTAAAACTAAATGAGACATATATATTTTATAATTCCAGTTTAATATATATTTTATTTAGGGAACATAAGTTCCTTAATTAAATTCTTTATAAATTCCATGTCTGGCATTAATGAGTCACATCACTTGAGGGGGCGGTAGTCCTCACATCCTCATATGAAATTATCGCATTTGAACAACAAGCAAAGCATAAAGGTATGTTTTAAATATAAAATATATAAGCATAGAGAGGAAATAAATATAATATAAATCATATATAAATATATTTATATCATAATTTCCACTATTAAAGGTGTTAAAAGAAGATTGAACAATCATCGTTTCGTGAGTCAGTAATTTGCCACCCACAGAAACAATATGTTCTTTAACCATTATATGGATGTGTGCGTGAGTGTAGGTAGAATACTGATAATAACAACATACAATTATATTTAGGATACTGGTGTTATTATGGGATCAAATAATAATCATATTGTGGTCAGTGAAGAATGAAAATGAAAGGAAGAAACTCGAGAGAAGACATTACCTCTAAATCGGGTCTCTCTTTTTGATTTGAGCAAAAGGCTTCCTTGGGAAGACTTCTGCCCAAAGTGAGGCTTATAAGAGTAATAGAGTGATGTGGAGAGATAATATGAGTAGAGGTGGAACAAACCAAGGGCTGGAGAGGTGTGGGTAAGGGGGTAGATGTGGGTGCCTTTTAGAATAGAGAGGAGGGTCACTTTTGTAATGTCTTGAAATATTACATTATTATAAAGTGATTTTATAATTTTAAAGGCCCCACAATGATATATTGTGAGGATAAGGTTATGAGGGTTCTAATACACCAATCCAATAGGTTTTTGACAAGTGTAAGTCTTATATTTTACCTTATCTTTTCATTTTATTTAAATCGTTCATTAATGAGTTAATCACTGCATCATCATGGTGCCATAAATAAATTTATTTCTTTAGTGTCTAAAAATTATAAAAAAAATACAATGATGTAGGAAATATTTTTAGATTTACAATGACTATTTATAGTCTAAGGTATCATTTATGTAAAAACAAATTAAAATTGTTTTACTTAGGATATACAAACCTTTGTTATATTTCTCTTCTTTTTAAAAATAATGTCATAAATGTCACTATTACACCAATGTGAATCCATGGGCCCTAATGTTCGGTATAAATCTTCCAATGGTCGTTCATGACTCAAATAAGAGTATTTGGACACATTTTGGGGTCATTTTATATTATTATGATATTATTTTAATACCCTTAACTACCCGATTACTAATTAATCACGATAATTAAAGATAATTACCATCGTTACTATTCATAATGTCCAAAAACAAAAAATATCTTTATTACATAATTTTGACCTTCTTATTCCAAATATGGATTCTATTTTACCAAATTTCAAACACATAAATTACAGTAATTAATTTAAAAATAATTCATGTTGTCAAAACAAATAGCGTGTTTCTAAGAAACAATATCTACCGAATGATTGACAATGGTTTATTTCCAATTTCAAAGTGTAATTAATTATAATGACCACCATTAGATTAAATGGTAAAAATATATTCTAATTACACTTTAAAACCAATTAAAAATGATAATCTAACCATATAATTAAATTTGATGAAGTAGTAGTTTTGAAATAAAATGCAGTATTTTTCACTATTCATTAAAAATGAACATTGTCAGAAAAATACTATGAATTTATCTAAAGTAAATTTTAATGTCCCAATTCTAATGAATAAGTTTATTTTGTCAAATAGAGCTTATAAAATTGTTAAAATATAGATTTTAAAAAGGTTTTCTATCAAAAGGTGGTAAAATAAGTTTTTAAAAATATTAGAGTATTCTATGCTTAAGATTGGATTTATTCTAATTTTAAGCCTATAAAATAGTATCTAATTCATAAATATATATAGATATGAAAATATATTATTATTTACTTACTTGGGATATTAAATAACCATAATATTCCATCATACTTATCATTGCATGGGATAATCTGAAGACATATATATGAAAAGGGTGAGCTATAAAGCCCATTAAGGGAGTAAACAAGGCATAAAATGATGAGTAAAATAATTTTTAGGAAATAAGAATATCAATGGAGCATATGATATAAATTAACATAAAGGCATGATATAGAATGAATATCATAACATGGAGATGTGGGAACAACATTTAACATGATATTAGCACGAGCCAAGGATCATTGCACATGGAGCATGAGTAAACCATCATTGCACTTTAATTAGCATGATTAAAACCTCATTTTACATTAATTATCATTAGTAAACCATCATGACACATGGCATATCATGATACAATGTTTTACCCAATGCATTGAAGCCTTATCAGGGCACACCCTTTTTAATCATTTCATTACATGCATAAGTGTGCCATATATATCATACAACATGGATTCATTAAACATCATAATTTATTCTTGGAATAAGAGATGTTTAATACATAAATTTAATTCCTAAATCAACAAGTACATGTGAATAATGTTGAATACCCTTGATAAAGAAACGAGTATGGTATTCACTTATACTATGATTTTCCATGGGAAATTTTGGTGCAACTTCAGTAGAATAACAATGTCAAATAGAAAATTGTAAAATGGGATGATGATATAGAAAGTGGTATCTCATAATTTATACATGAAATTTACTGTATGGGGGTCATGGAACGTAATATCCTTACATATGTAGTGGAATTTCATTGCATAACATAAAATAATTTCTTGAAAGTAAATAAGGAGAGAGAAATCACTTACATAATTTATGCATGGTAACAGGTGTATATGAGAGGAATTAATGAGAGAAAAACTGTCCTATCATCATTAAAAAATATGGAGGGAATTATAGGGGAGGGTTTAAATCATACCCCAACAATTTTAATTGAAAAGATAAGGGAATAATAATATAAGGAATCTTGAACCTAAATAAAAAAGGAAAGAATGTGAGGCTCCCTTACTTGGAAGTGTGTTACTTCAAGAGCATGGGGAGGGGATTATTGGGAGATTGGTGTGTCTTGTAAGGATTATAGATAGAGTAGGAAAGAGTAGAAACGTGATCCATGTGGTATTAGTGAAGATAAGTGGGATCTTGGGTTGGTTTATATATGAAAAGAGAGTGAAATTCTTTAATATTTCACAAACACAAGTTTTGGAATCTATATAATTAAATATTAAAAACCACAAACCAAACCATAGTTTTTTCTAATAGTTTTTTCTTAAGTGGAGTAGAAAAAATTATTTGATAAGGAAAATTTCTGAAATTATTAAAATATTAGGCTTCCTTATGTGAAGGTGAGTCACCCTCTCAATGAAATCATTTTAAAAAGGTAAAATATTTATAAGTCTTGGAGGGTTCACTAAGGCACCATAAAATTAATAAAAAAATCTAAAATCACATAATTTTAAAAATAAAATAGATATTGTTTGAATATAAATTTTATAGTATCTTATTACATCACTATTTGGTCATTATGATGTCCTAAAAGACATTATATATTTAAACAGTATTTAATTTTTACCCAAAAATGTAACTGTATCATAATATTATGAAAAATTCACTGCTAGATAATTTCAAAGTCTTGAATGAAAAATTAATATTAAATTTATCTAAATAATTTTCTAAATTTATGAACTCTTAATTTTAAAATAAAAACCGAACTTTATAAAAAATTCATGGGTTTTGACAAAAACAGCATTCACATTTTAATAAAAATTACAATTGTATTCATAAAAATTATATGATAATTTATATTAAATAATAATAAATTTTGTAACAATATTTTATAATAATATTATTTAATTAAAAAATCAATTAATTAATCAAAATAGATTTCTTAATTGAATGTTAATATTAACTATAAATACTATGTGTGCTTTTAAAAAAACATTTACAATGTAACAATAAAAAAATGAATTTATATTATTTATACCAAAATAATTCCATAATCACAGTGATAGGGTATTGTTACATAACCACTTATAATACCCTCATAAGATCTAAGGTGTAGGTGTGTGATGGTGATAGACTCTTGGGCAGCTCAGATAACATCTCTCACGTGGTAATCATTATTAAATTCCACTTCCCCCATGGGTGGTTCCATTCAAGCTTAAAATGTTGAATCTTGGCTAGGGCTTGGTCAAGAGTGAAGCACAGTGATGCTACCTAATTTACAAGCTCCAAAAAATGAGCTTCATTTGGAGAAACTATACTGGGTGAGGCCATTGATTCATTTGTCTGAGTAAATTTGATTTGTTAAAGCCCTATATTTATACTAATCATGTGATCATTGTTCAATGGATATCAATGGTAACAATTAATAATGGTATTTTAAAATCCAAAAACATAAATCCAAGGAAGTGAATATTTTTTATATAACCATTTTACATAATAATACTATTTATTATAACAAGTGTAATTTTCATTAATACAAGTTTCGGTCGTTACACTACACCCCTAATATGGTACTCTTAAGGGATATGATTTGAAAATTCAAAAAATATTCATGTACCTTCATGAAGGATTTAAATATAAGTTAGATATGAATAACCTAGTATGAACATAAGGTATCATATATTAATTAAGTGGCCAAAATTAAGACATCCAATATTTTTTTCTTGGATTATGTGGTTCCTCACTTTGACAACTGTTTCTTACAATATGTTTATTTGGGTTTAGTTAATGGATGAAACCAGAAGGAACCACATTAATAGAATTTGATGTCACATAAATGAATTATTTCAAAGTTATTTTTCATTTAATTTCTATTCTTTATACGTTTTGGTGTTTTCCCATTCATTTTTGGAGGAAAGGGTGAGTTTTCATGATTAGGCCAAATTGTGAGCACATTTCAAGATTTAAAAATAATTTTCGTTTCTTATATAACCTCTTCATTTTTCAACATTTTACACTAATTACACTTCCCAATTTTCATACATTGGTATATTAAACAACTATATTTATTTGGAACTCATCGTAATCCATAATAATTATGGATTTGGGTTTGTTATTAAGGTATTGGGCTAGCCTGAATGCCCATTTCCTACTTTATATTTTTTAATTATTTAATATCTCATTAAATTTTTATGTTTTTTTAGGTGATTAAAAATATAACCTGAGCCCAATTATCCAAGGAGGGGCCCATGCTCTCCTCCCCTTTTTGGAGCTCATATTCATCGCGAATTAGGGCGAAACATCTTTGGATTTCTCAAATCATCAAGATTTTTAGAGGTAAATTTTTTATTTCATAACCCCTTAAATTTTAACTCTTTCCCCCCATTTCAGTCCCCAAATGACTGAATAAAAATGACTATATCCCCCTATAAGTTTTGGCTGCTTCCATATTCAATTATTTGAGGATTTGGGCCGATTTCTTCAAGATTTATTCAATTAAGTGTTTCCCTCTTCATTCCTATCATTATACTTGGGGTTTCCTCCCTCTTTCAAGAAGTTCTAAAATGTAAATAAGTTATGTTTCATACTTTGGGTTCGATTTGATGTCTTTTTTGTCAAATCTTATTTTCTAGGCCTTGATTTATCTTCCCTGTGGTGCGGCGGTGGTGCAGTTGATGTTTCTCACCATGATTTGGATTTTTTGACAGAAAAGGTAGGTAATTACATGTGTAAGAAATTATTGATGAGTTAAATTTATATATTTATAAATTTATCATGTTCCTAATATGTTGTTTGTGCTGCAACAACAAATTTTGGTTGCATTAGTTCAGCATTTAGTTTTAAAGTTACATTTTTTGCATGATGTTGTGTATTTTTCAAATGTAACTCATGTGATATATTTTGAGGTAGTTTTATATAATATGAATCTGATTTATTAGTTGTTAAAATGGGATTCCAATTCTGGTAAGGTAACAATTTAGTGTGTTTTTTCCAAAAGGGGGGGGGGGTTTGAATGGATTTTATGTGAAAAACCTTGTTATAATTCATGAATGTATTTTATGAAAATTGTAAATGGGTTATTGAGTTACACAAAGTGTGAAAAGAATTTTTATGTACTATTTGGGTGGGTTTATTTTTTTTAAATGGTCCAATTTTTTGTTAAAGGGCTGTTATGTGATGTTAAACATGATAGAAACTGTTTATAAAATTTATTAGAGTATTTATAATAATGTGAAAGAGAAATGAAACATGATGCATGCTATTTTTGTGTGAGTATGATTTCAAAACGAATTTGAATGTGAAAGGGGATAATATGACATGTGTGTGGTATGTTTGTTGGGTTTTTCATGTTGAAGTAGTATTTTCATGGGCCAATTGTATTTCAGGGCTTGTGGTACTTATTTGAGCACAAGGGGGAAAACCCATGTATCTAGGTTGGTGGACATGTACTAGTATGCTAGTGATCCCGTGGGGTTTGGCCCAATTTTATGTAGCATGTTTGATGATGAAAACACTAAATAAAAAATTATGATGATGATGGTTATGATTTTTTGAGACAACTAGGTTATGGGTACGAGCCCTACTAGTGGATTGTGTGCATGGGAATAGATATTTGTATGGTTACCTTCACCAAGATACGATGTACCTGGGACCCACAGTGAGATAGTTCCTTGGGGTTATTATCCCATTTATTGTGCTCATTAGATACTTATTGCTTACCATTAGCATATGATATGTTTGTTTGGAATTTTAAATTTCTTTGTAATTCTATTTTAAAAGTGTTGATTCTTTAAAGTTTCCCACATGAAAACTGTTTTTTTAAAGTTGTAGCTCTTTGAAATTCATAATAGCATCTCAGGTTTATGAAAACATGCATGATTTTATTCACTGAATGTTTATAACATGGAATAATTTAGTGGTGGTATACTACCAGGATTTGGCTCACACACTACTTAAACCTTTGGATGTAAGTAGACTTGGTTATTTTTTTCATAGGTTTGGGTACAACTTTTGGGCCAATGGTTCCATTTTTTTAGCAGTCCTTCATGATGCAGTGTTGTGGAGATGGATTGGGGGTGGTGCCTCTATCCTTGAGGAGGTTCTTGGGCTATCCATTTTGTGTTTCTTCATATGTTATATTCTTTTATAATAGGTTTAAATAATGTAATTCAATTCTGAATTTTGGTACAAGATGGTTTGTGTTGAAAACCCAGATTTGTTATATTGGATCAATTTGTTGTTTTATTTTCTATAATCATTGATAAATTGTTCCCAAATTTCATTTTTTGATACTGGGAACTTGTGATAGACCATGGGGATAAATAATGACCTTTGGGCCTTGTCGTAGACTTTGTCAGGTGCCTATTTTGATGGTGACCAGATTTGGTTTGTGACAAAATGTTATTAGAGGAGGTCCTCTCTCTTGGGTCATGTTATTTGGGGAAGAGTTGGGATAGTCTAGAGTTGGATTGTTAGGGCTTGAAATTATGATTACGAGTAGGGTGACTATCTATCCCACCTCAGGATATGATTCAGGTCTCCACAGGAAATCATATTTTATCTGAGTCCTTTGGTTTTCTTTGTTTGATGAAGATTTGGATAATTGAAAGGAGAGTTAGGATAATGGTCTAAGTTAGATCGTAGGGCCTAGCAAGCCATGTGAATCTAGGGATATTTACTTGGAACACTCTCTTTTACAATGAAGTTATTGATGGATTTAATCTAACTATATGTCCACTTACACCACCAAAACTAGTTTCCCCTCACATTGTATTGTGTCCTTTAGTTCTGAAATTTGGGAATTTTGGTTTTAAAGAAAAAATGACTTGGTTTTAAGAAGTGTAAATTTTTTATGAAATTATTTTATAATAAAGAGGATATCTTTTGACTTGTGAAATGGTAGAAATGAATTTTTAGAGTTATTTTGAAATGGAAAATGGTGTATTTACACCTATTTTGAAAGCAGGAACTATTATAAAGTTGGTTTTGAAAAAGTGTTTCCAATAGAGTTTCCTAAACTATTTAAAAGAGTTTTAATGGGATGGAATGTTTTGGAGGTCATGTGTGGAGTGTGGAAATGAATTCATATTTTGTAACTAGAGATTAATTGAAAAGTTTTATGAAATTTTGGAATCATGTCTTAAAATGGGAAGATTTAAGTTCCCAATTTAGTATGGATTTATGAAATGGAGTTTTTCCTAAAATTAGAAGTGTTTTGAATCAGGATAAAATGTTTTGAAATTAATGTAGATGAATTTAATGTGATATTTTATTAAATTATTGGTGATATTCTAAATTTTTTTGTAATATATAAATTGGGTTTTGATTTTGTTGATAGTTGTCTGGAGAAAAAGGAAGTATCAGTTAAAAGTTTTAGTTTGGAAAAGTGGAAGGATTTTTTATTTTAACCTTTGGAATTTCCATGAGCGACCACATGCATGGGGTTATATGAGATAATGTATGGTTAATGTAAATACTCTATGAGTGTTGGGATATATATGAGTAGGGTTCCTGATGTGGCATAGAAACAAGCATATATGAGGCCCAGGGGACTATTGGTGGATGCACTAACCACCAAACCATTTATTTTTAATGAGATGATTTTAAGAGAAAACATGATGTCTTGATGATTGGTTTGGGATGGTGCATCTTATGTGTTTTTATAAACTTTGTTGTTGTGACATGTTTTGAGTCCAAAAACCCCTCTTTTTTGAACGGTGTTTTGGGTTTGGGTTTGGTCAGTAAGTTGGGTTGAAGGGATGGTTAGTGTTCTCCTTACGAGAAATGTTTTAGGATTCCTATACAGTGGTTCCCTTCATGTGTTTTAATATGGGTAGGGGTATGTCTTGACTAATGGAACAGCTTGGTTGGGTCCTTGGGTTCTCTAGTTGGATAAGGCATGCCCCCATTAAGGGTTAGCGCATAATTAAAATCAAACCCATATTGTTTTTCAACTGGATGGTCCTCCAGTTGATCAATATATGGAATCTTTTTCTCAAGCTTTGGAGATTGAGTCTACACCATTTTCCTTTCTTGGTTTTTTGGATCCTCTTGTTGTGGTATAATGGTCGTGGGAGGTTGAAGGAGAACATAGTTCCTTAAGTTATTTAAGTCATCAAAGGTGATATTAGTTCGGGGTTGTCAGTACTGGATGTTCTCTAAGAGGAAATCTGGGTCCTTTTCCAGTATTTTCAAAGCGAGGGATAAAGCCACCAGTATTGAAAAACTCATCAAGAGAGGATATTATTGTCGTTATCTTGAATCATGTTTTGTTTGGGACTAGGAATTAGATCCATTTCCTTGTATTGTTTCTATTAGTCACAATGGTCATGTTCGTTGATGACTTGTGATGTCATGTGCTCATTTGACTAAAAGGTGTAGGTTGTGCAAACCTCTAAGAGTATTCAATTTTTGGATGTGTGTCTCCCTTCAGAAAATCTCAACATTCTCTATTTAGATGAAAGAGTTTCCATATGTTATTTCCCCTTTCAATTTCTAATATGATGTGACAAGGCTTGATTTGTCTTAATCTTCTAAAACCTTGTTTAGATAAAATTTTTGGTGATGGTAATGTGTGGTTGGTGTGGGTTATGTCTCGTTGAACCCATATGGGATCTCGGTGTAGTTGTTTGTGGCACCGGAAGAAGAAATTCCATTTGGGGTTTTCAAAAGAATAAATATGAGGCCGAAGATGATTCAATAATTAGAGCTCCGGCCATAGGTCTTGAAGTGAAGCTGATGTATAGTTAGGGAAATCCCCATCTCATTAAAACATTTTTTTAATTTCTCTCCTCTGAATGAAATATGGGTATAGTTTAAACCTCTAGTATCCTCATCTTTTTCATGTTGTTCCCGTTTTCTAGTAGAGGTAGGAGTACATCGTTTCTATGTTCAATACCAAGTTTATACTTTCCACCTTTGGTTTCCTTTTAGTTTTTGCAGAAAAGATTAAAATTTTGGCTAGGCAGATTAATGCGTAAAATTTGCACACGGTTAGTTGTAACTGTGTTCCAACCTAGGGAACCATGCAATAAGATATAGTAGATATCACACAGTCTCAACACATCCATTCTCCTTTTCCCATGTATCTATGAAATGTTTTACCTTTGGATAGAATTCTCAGCACAGTTATCGCACAATTTCTCAAACATTGTGGACTAATTGTGTGGCTGTGCCAACTCTTCAAATTTTGGGGTCTTTTCATGTCTGACCATGCTAGTCATTTTAGATGGTTGGTAATTATGGTGGAGAGACCCACTATGGATCTCATGTGAGTTATTTTGGAAAAATATAATGAGATTATACCCCTTATGTTGGGGAGTCCATTCGGTCCTCCCCATGTAAGTGTCATGATTATGTCTCAGGAATATTTAAGTTGTCTCTAATGGTGGGGAGCCCATTTGTGTCTCTCCATATGAGTAACCCAGTTTTTTCCTCAGTATTGTCTTGGAAATAGGTTGTCTCATTTAGATCTATTTAACAACCAAATTACTACTTGGGTAAATGTAGGGATTGTAGTGCAACCAACGGTTTTGTTGATGTGAGACTGTGGTAACCCGGTTCGATGTTGTTGTTCATTTGGGTAAATTTCTTGAGTCTTGTTCGGATAGTGTTTGAGGTGTTTTTTTGGGATGAAGTTTGAGTGAGCATGATCATTTTAGGAAATTGGTGTATGTTTTGGTTGGTGATGTTATTTCTTCCTCGATTGATCAACTGGATATATCATAGTGTTTTGGTGGTGGGAGAAACATGGGAATGGAGTTCATTTTGTCATATCATTTGGGTTTGGTTTTTGTTTTTGGCCCTGTTCTGGATTTTTTAGGGTGGAATGATTAATGGTGGGGAGAATTGTCACATCCATGATATATTTTAAATATATTTTCCATTTAATTTCCATTATTTCATTGTTGAGGGGGTTTTCCATACATTTTTTTGGGAAAGTGTGAGTTTTCATGATTTGGGCCAAACCGTGAGCCCATTTCTGGATTTAAAAATAAAATAAATTTATTATATAACTACTTCATTTTGAAATTTTTTATTACTGTTCCATTTTCCAATTTTCATTACCTGGTATATTTAAGCCACTGTATCTATTTGAACCACATAAAAATCCATAATAATGATGGATTTGTGTTTTTATTAAGGTATTGGGCCAGCCCAAAACCCAATTTCCTTCTTTAAGTTTTTTAATTATTTAATATATCATTTATTTTTATGGTTCATCAGTGATTCCAACTCTCAATCAACCCTACTTACCCCAAGAGAGACTTGATTCTATCCTCCCCCTATTTGTACCTCATATTCATCGCGAATTAGGGAGAACCATCTCTGGATTTCTCAAATCATCTAGATTTTAAGAGGTAAATTGTTTCATTCATTATCCCTTTAATTTTCAATCTTTTTCTCCCATTTCGGTGACAACTTGACCTACCATGTAATATTATATCCCTCCTAGAATTTTGGGCTGCTTCAAGATTCAACTATTAGTGGATTTGAGTATATTTCATTAATATTTATTTCAGTAAGTGTTTCTTTCTTCATTTCCTTCCTTAAACTTATGATTTTTTTCTATTCTTCATGATGTTCTAAAATTTCCATAAGTTAGGGTTCGTACCTAGGGTTCGATTTGGTGTTTTTTTGTCAAATATTATGGTCTAGGGCTCTATTTCTCTTCCTTGTTGTGCGGTGGTGGTGCAGTTGATGTTTCACACCATGATTTGAAGTTTTTGACAAAAAAGATAGGTAATTCCTTGTGAATGAAATTATTGATGAATTATATTGCTTGATTTATTAATTTATCACTTTTCTAATATTTTTTTTGTGCTTCAAAAACCATTTTTTGTAGCATTAGTTATGTATTTAGGATTAATGTCACATTTTTGTTTGAAGTTGTGTCTTTTTCATACGTAACTCATGTGATATATTTTTTGGTAGTTTTATAAAATAAGAAATTGATAAATTAGTTGTTAAAATGGGATTAAATTTCTGGTTAGGTAATTATTTAGCGTGATTTGGCTTAAAAGGGGAATTTTTTAATTGTTTTTATGTGCAAAACCATGTTATACTTCTTGATAGTGTTTTATGAAAATTATAAATGGGTTCTTTAGTTACACAAAGTGTGAAAAGAAAGTTTATGTACTGATTCAGTGGGTTTATGTTTTTAAAATGGTCCACTTTGTTATGAAAGGGCTATTATGTGATTTTTACCATGTTGTAAACATTTTAAAAAGTTATTTAAGGTATTTATAGAATTGTGAAAGACATATGAAACATGGTGCATTCCGTTTTTGTGTGTGTATGATTTTATAATGAATTTTAATGAAAAAGGGGATTATGTGACATGTGTGTGGGATTTTTGGTGGGTTTATGATTTGGAAGTGGTATTTTCACTTGCCAATTGTATTTCATGATTTTTGGAACATTTTTGTGAAGAAGGGTGAAAAACCAGGTATCTAGGTGGGTGGGTGTGTACTAGTATTCTAGTGATCCCGTGAGGTTTGTCCCTAGTTTCATGTAGCATGTTTAATGATGAAAACACTAAATAAACTATGATTGTGATGATGATGAAGATGGGGGACCACTAGGTTATGGGTATGATCCCTACATGTGGATCAGGTGCACGAGAACAAATATTTGTATTGTTACCTTCACCAAGATATGAGGTACCTAGGACCCACAACAAGCTAGTGACAAGGGGTTATTTTCCTATTGCTTTTACTCCTTAAAAACTAATTACTTACCGTAATCATATTTTATGTTTGGTAGTAAAATTCATTATATTGTCATTATATTTTAAAAGTGTTGACTATTTAATTTATCCCACTTGAAAATTATTTTTATTTAAAGATGCATCTATTTAAAATTCATAATAGCATCTCATGTTTATGAAAAATTGAAAGATTTTCATCATTGAATGTTTATCACATGAAATAATTTAGTGGTAGAATCCTACTAGGCTTTTCCTCACACCCTAATTACACCATCGAGTGTAAGTTGACTTGGTTATTTTTTTCGCTGGTTTCGGTATAGATTTTGTGCCAATGGTTTGGGTTTTTAGCGGTCCTTTGTGATGAGGTGTTATGGATATGGCTTGAGGGTAGTGATTCTTTCTATGAGGAGGTTATAACACTTTCCATTTTGGGATTCTTCATTTGTTATAATCTTTGTTAATTTTTTAAATTATGTAATTCAATTATGAATTTTTCAAAAATATGGTTTTTTTCTAAAAAATCAATATTCATTATATTGGACTTATTTGTTGTTTTATTATCTATAATATTGGGTAAACCGTTACCAAATTTCATTTTATGATACCCGAGAACTTGTGCCAACCCATGGGGATCGGGAACGCCCTTCAGGCCTTATTGTGGACCCAGTCGGGTTCCAGATTTGATGGTGACCACATTGAGTTCGTGATAATTGAGATATGAAATCAAATGATTTTCCCCTAAGAAATTGAATTCTATGAGAGATGGAATAAAAAATATCATTTTTATTCTCACCAATGTTTCTTAACTGATGAATCATGTTGGAAATCCAAATGATAAATTGAAGGAACAACATTATTTTGAGCCCTTAATAAGGAAATTTCCACCTTCTTTCAGTGGGTATTCTGATCCAATTTTTTTGGAACAATGGATCAATACCACTAAAAAGATATTCTTTATTTTATAGTGTAAAAAACATGAGAAATTGTTTTAGATGTATATCAGTTATAAGGTTAATTGGACAAGTGGAGGACTCTAATCAATAATATGAGGGGGAAAGATGAAATTGAATCCATAGATTGGGTTGATTTCAAGAAATTATTCTTCAAAAAGTACATTCCTGGTATTCTACGTATGAAAATAGGGAAGGATTTTCTTGAGTTAATGAAAATGGATGATGAATCCATTGGTACATATGAATAAAATTTTACAAAATTTGTTAGGTATGCTTCTGGAATTATCATCTATCCTGAAATTAAAGTTGATATATTCTTCAGTGGATTAAATCCAAGTCTCCTAAGGGAATTATTTATAATAGACTTTAGTATCAACACAGAGATTGTGAGTTGTGAAATCAAGGTTGACATGGAGGTTGTATTTATATATGAATCTCATGGTTTTTACAAGAATAGGAAAATGATGTTCAAATGAAAATATAAAAAACAAGAAGAAAATAAGATGAGATTTCCCTTATGTTCTATGAGTGGGAATAAAAATAGATGAAATTTCCATAAGGGGTCTAATAAATGTTTTAAGCGCATAAAATAAAGTCATCGGGTATTTTATTACTGATGTTTTGGAAAGAAGTTAGCTAACAATGAATATGGAGAGAAATATTTATAGAATACACCTCTACCACTTCTATGTAACAAGTGTAAGGAGAATGAGGATTATGATAACAAGTTCTCAAACCCAAGGGATAGTGATGATGATCTATGTCTGCTACCTCTTAATCCAAGAGAGATGGGGAACTCTTATGTGATAACTATTTCTAATAAGGGGTATGATAATGACATGGGGAAAGGTACAATTACCATCCAATATGGAATTTCTATTATCTTATTTCATTCTATGTCTACCCACTCTTTTATATCTAAATAATTATATAATGGTGTTAATATTCCACCAAAATGATTAGATGGGGAATTAGTAGTGCAATCCCCTGATGGTACAATGATTGTATCTCAATTCTACGATTCCTATCTGTTTAAAGTTTATGGGAATGTGATTCCTATAAATCATTTCATTCATCCTCTAGTTGAATTTGATGTCATATTAGGCAAGTAATTGATTTATTTGAATATAAACCACATCTATTGTGATGGAAGGGAAGTTAAATTTGACATTTTAACGAAACCTACGATCGTCTATCAATGTGATGTTAATAATGAACTTCCCATGGAGATTTCATCTATTGCAAGGGTATTAATTCCCCTTTAGAATTACTATTTATCTCAAATGGTTGGGGAGAAAATTGACATCGATGACATGTCTATTTTTCATGAATGTGTGAATGTATTTATAGAAGTGTTTCCTAGTCTTCCACCAAAACATGAAGTCGATTTCTCAATAGAACTCATACCTGGTTCTACACTAATTTCAATCACTCCATATAGAATATTCTCAATTAAGTTGTAGTAATATATGAATAAACTCCATGAAAACCATGATAGGGGATTCATTCAGCCATGTATGTCACCTTGGGGTGAAAATTTTCTTTTTTTGAAGAAGAATGATATATTAATGAGACTATTCATCGATTATCAGGAGTTGAACAAGATCAAAATAAATAAAAAGTATCCTCTTCTCTATATTAATGATTTTACTGATCAAATATGCATAGATCAATACTTTTCCAAGATTGACCTTTGTTCTAGATATCATTAACTAAAGTTCAAGAAGGATGATTTACCCAAGATGACATTCTGAAATAGGTATGTGCACTATGAATATATAGTAATTCCTTTTAATCTTACTAATGCTCCTAATATCTTCATATATATGGTGAATAAAGTCTTTGGATATTACCTTGATCATTTTGTGGTAGTCTTTATATAATATATTTTTATTTACTGAAAGAGAAAGGAAGAGCATGCAGACCACTTGAGAATTGTGATAAAGACCCTATGAAGGAGAAAAAGTATGAAAATTTTAAACAAGAGTGAATTTTTGCTAGAAAAGTTTTAATTTTGGGGTCACATAATTTCAAAAGATTTTATATATGTAAATACATCAAAGAATAAGGCTATTGAATGTTGTTTTAGACCAATAGCGGTGATTGAGACTCACCATTTGTTTAGTTTAGCCGAATATTATCGACGATTTATGGAGAAGTTTTTGTTACTATCTAATCATTTGACCAAGTTAATTAATAAGGGTTCCAAGTTCCTCTAGACAAATGAATTTTAGGAATATTTCAAGTAACTAAAGAGAATATTGGTCAACTCACTTGTGGTAACATTACCATATACTGTGGCAATGTTTGTAATCTTTATTGATGCATCGAAAAAGTGATTGTGATATGTCCTTATGCATAACTACATGGTTATTTCTTATACCTCCCTAAAGTTGAGGTTTCTTGAGAAACAAATACCTAACATATGATTTTTAGTTAGTTATATAATTTTATTTTCATTAATGATATGGAGAAATTATCTCAGTGGAGAAGATTTTGATATATATACCGACTATAAAATATTGTAATATATATTCACATAGAAGTAATTGAACATGAACCTAAGGAGATGATTGGGGATGAAAAGTATTATGAGTACTCAATACATTATCACCCTTGGGAAGTGAACAAGGTGGCTGATGCATTGAGTCCAATGGAACATGCAAGATTATGCATGATGAGGATAAAAAATATCTAATATTTATGGATTTTTAATGGATGGATCAAGAATTATATAAGGAAGGGGAAATATTATCTTTTTCGATTGAATGTTCCACCCTGCATTAATGTGAAGATTAAGGAGGCACAGAAGGAAGATGCAGATCTGCAAAAGAAGGTACGCAATGTTCTGAAGTGTGACCTTAATCATGAATAAATAATAATGTTTAGGTACCATGTATAGGTTTCATATTTACTAGACTTAAAGACTAATATATTAGTGGATTATTAAAGTTATTCATTATATATTCAAACCGGAAGTTCAAAGATGTATAGAGATTTGATGGAAAACCTCTAGTGGGATGGCATGAAGAGAGATATCATATAGTTTCTATCTTGGTTCTTTTTATTCCAACATGTTAAGGATAAAGTAAAAAAATATAAGGGGATATTTCATCCATTACCCATACTAGAAAGGAAATGGGTGAATATCACTATGGATTTTGTGGTTGGACTCCCAAAACTGTAAAAGGGTTTAATTATATATGAGTGGTAGTTAATCACCTTACTATGTCAGCACACATCATTGATATTTGATAATACTTCTCTCTCGACAAACTTTAGATTATATAAACTAATTAAGTGGTAAGGTTTAATGTAATACCACATTCCACTATGTCTGATCGGTACTTTAGGCTTTCCTCAAAACTCTAGAATTGTCTTCAGCAAGAACTTGATTCATAATTGATTTTTAGCATTTCATGTGATCTTAAGATGAAATAAAATTCAAAAATAACAATTAAAACCCTAGAGGATATGTTTATATCTTGTTCTTTGGATCTCAAAGGGGCTTGGGATCAACACATTAATCTAGTTAAAATTACAAACACTAATAAATTTCACTTAAGAAATCTGATGGATCATTATAAATCCTTCTATGGGGAGATATGTATATCTATAACATATTGGGATTATTTTGTAGAAAGGAAGCTTTTGGGACCTGAGATAATTAAAGAGATGGATGATATGGTTGTAAGCATTAAGCTTCTAATCAAGGCATCACAAAGTCAGAAAAAAAGATAAACTAATAACCAATGGCATGATCAATAATTTGATGTTGTTGACAAGGTGTTTCTATGAATTTCTCTAAGGAATAAGTTTACGAGGTTCAGGATTAAAGGGAAAGTGTGATCTAAGTATATCGGTCCCTTTGAGATTCTAGATCATATCAAGATGGTAGCATATCTCTTGGAACTTCCCCCAAATATCTCTCAAGGACATGATCTATTCCATGTATCTCTCCTAAGGAAGTACATACCTAGCCCTTCACATGTAGTGAATATAGAGTTCATACCATTGAATCATGATCTTTCTTATGAGGAGAAACCATTTGAAATTATGGATCAAACAAAGAATGTTCTATGAAACAAGACCAATCAAATGTTCAATGTTTTGTGAAAAAAAACTACCAGTTTGAGGAAGCTACATGGGAACTTGAGGATAGGATGGGGAACAATTATCCTCTGTTGTTTTTACCAAAATGTATAATTTAGAGGGTCAAATTAATTTTAAAGGGGGTATAATGTAACACCCTAAGTTTTTTATGATCATTTATTTGAATAAATTAAATTTATTTATTGTTTAGTGTTATATGATACACCAAGTATAGCTTGCACTACACACAACACCTTCTTCACTTACATAAAAAGCAACAATATGTTTCTACAAAAAATACATTTATTATTATTTAAATAATAAAATAACCTATCTGGTAAATTAGCGGGTATTAATAGTATTAACTAAATTATGTTAATTTTAATTCATTAGTTACCAATTAATTAGAAAAAAATATATATATGATTTTAATGTAAAGGATTTTTTTATTTTTATGTTCCAAAAGTCTTTTTGTATCAATAAATTAAATTAATTTCAATTTGTGAATGAAATTAATGGATTTTATTTGTTATAATTTCAATCAATTTCTTGTTGATATAAATCAAATTTGTTTTATTGGAATAATATATGAAAAAAGATAATTTTAGGCACCAAAAACTATTTTTTTTGAAAATTATTTCTACTACCTTTTAACAGTGAAACAATTTTAAATCAATATTTTGACACTTTTATATATTCTAGTTTATAATAAAGCTTCTTCATTAAAATAGGGACATAAAAATTCACTTTGATTGATTTTTTGGTATTTTTATGATAAGTTTCATATTCTAATGAATAGTCAAAATAATAAATTTTAATGTAAAACAACATCTTTCTTCGAAATAATTTATAGTGTTAAATTATATTTTTGAATGGTTTTAATGTTAAAATAGAATAAATTCTTATTATTTATTATATTTTAGGTCATTGTACTAAACTTTACATTGAATTTAGATATAAAAACATTTCAATATTTTGAATGTTTTATCTTTAATAACCCACTTTCTCACCCTCTCAACGAGATTAATTTTAAAATAATTATTTTATCTTATGTGTTATGAAACATGAAAAATGGATTCCAATTTTATAATCATAGGGTCTAAATTATGTAAATATTTTTTGGTGTATTATGATTGGTTAAATTAGTAATTTTTTATTAACACGGTAAATTGATGTATCAGGTAATTAGGGGTAAAAAAATAATATTATAAATAATATAAAATTACCCTAAAACATGTCTTAATTTAATTAAATGTGTGTATTTTGAACAACATAATCCTTTGGATGAAATTATACTTTTTTTGAGCCACTTTGATGAGAGTAATCCATTTATTATATTTTATTTAATGAAAAGTTAAAGAATTCATACTCATATTTTCAATAATTTTTTCATTTTTAATATATTGTTTTACTAGAAATAAATGAGAATAAATATTGTAATCTAAAATCTAAATATTTTTTCATTATCATGGTAATTTATTTTTAATTCTTTTGAAATAAATAAATACCTTAATGTCTTCGACAATGATGGTGAAATAATTGTACAATTAATAGAAATACAAAATAAATGATATTATAAATACTAAAATAAATATAATTTGATATAATTAATGTAATACACGAATTTTATGAATTAATTTTACATTTTATAGATCTGTTAATATATTTGGTTTGATGATATCATGATTTTATGATATTTTAAAAAAACAAATAATGAATATTATCAAAATTGACCGTAATGATATTTAATGAAAGTAATATTTTATTAAATTATTTAAAAATAATAAATACTTTAGAAAGTAAAATGGGAAGATATATAGTCCAAATAATTATACATTGACTATTTATGGTCTAATTGAGACATCAAATGTAAAAATTAAATTCTTATAACATTAAAAACATTGTTTGCATAGTTAAAATTAAAATAGGTTAATTAAGTGTTAATAAAGAAATAAGGCTTAAAGTTTCATAAAAATATATCTAAAAGTTATTAATTGGTGATATTACAATATTATATCATATTAACTTAAAATTAATGGCCTTTTGGGGTATGTTCATTTATATTTAATTTATTACAAATTAATATTTCTTTAAATTCCAAAAGTTTCACTCACTCGATTATAAAATGGGACCTCTGCTCTCAATTTTACAAAACACCTTTAGTGGTGAATATTTAAAATACAATAAAAATTTTCTTTATAAACTTTACCAGTAACATTATATAGGTTTGGGTCCTCTCAAATTACCAACTGTAATATCCCTAAGAGAAGATCTTGAGGGATATTATTGAAGAAGAGGTAATCTCCTTACTAACTTTTGCAAAAGTGTTTCTTATTTTACTTACTCTTCATGTGTGGATTATATTATAAATTAATAAATAAATTATAAAATATATTCTAAGATGTTATTATTATTATTTAACAACCATATTCAATCTTTTATTCATCCTATGAAAAACTAAAGTACCACACCGGTGTATGTACGGTTTACGGTTTCCACGTCGTGGTGTAATATATTTTTAATCACAACTTCTCTTGGATGAGTAAAATGATTAAAATAACAATTATATATTATTATTATTATAAAATTATATTTATTCTATAAAAAAATTCATAACATTCACTTTCTTACCTTTTCATAATTAGGGTAATGATATCATTGCTCATGCATGCGTACGACCTACCATCTCCACAACGCGATGTGACTCATTTTCCCTTTTCACCAATAAATAAATATTATATAAATGTATATAATGAATATCTAAGATACATTTTACCATGATATTATTATTTTTATGATGTAATTATATCCTATTAAAAATAATTGGGACTTATATGACAAAACATGCATAATAAAATATAGTAGTGAACACTCTAAAGAATGTAATATTATTAACCAATAGATTCTAAGGTGATCATATATGATATCATAAATATGAATATTTTTAAGGAATAATATAATAACATTATTAAAACCATTATCTAGGAGGTTTGGATACATATTGAAGAAACTATACCTACGTTAAGGCTAAATTCCATATTATCATTATTATCGATATTGTTTATATGCAAGTATCTATCGAGAAATATTTATCTTCCAGGTCCTTATGTCTAAAAAACATATTCCATAATATTTTTAATCTTATTATAAAAATTTTAATGTCATTTTTACCCATTTAATAATTTTTATTAAATGGTTTGAGATGAATATTTTTCCATTTTCCTAATGAGGTACTTCTTTTTTCTCCAAAAAAAGTATGAGAAGAATGTTTTTTAACTTATATGGTAAGAACAAATTTTTAATTTTTCTGATACCTTAATTACTTGATGAATACATTACAATATTAAATTATTATTTTTAAATAAAATTTTTTCTTTTAAAATTGTACAGATTTTTATGAGAAGAAAACTATTTCAAACAAGAAAGGATATTTTTCTCAAAATTGTTTTCAAATGATCTCACAAAATTATTTTCCATCTAAGATAACATTATATGATGTTACTTATGTTTTAATAGGGATATAATTAAATATTACCATTATTATTCTTTCAATGAATGTTTTATGCTTATAATGGAATGATATTTTTGAAACCCATTTTTTCGTGTGTTATGTTATTATTGAACGGTGTCTACGAAACTCATTTCATTCCAAGGGTTTTGATATGATAAATGATTTATATTCTTGTGGTATATATATGTATTATTTCATTATGGGATGGGTGGGACCTATATCTCTCTCCAATTCATTGGGTAATTATTTATATATCATGATATAGAAAAATTTTGAATGGGTAATGAACTCGGTTCCGTAAAGGACTTCGTCTGCTGTGATGTATTGGGAGCGATCCTCGACTACGAAGATGGTCATGAGAGTAAACCATTACTACCAAGATGGTATGGGGAGTTAACCCATACTACTAATATAGTCATTTCAGTGATGCATTTACTACTATGAATATAATATTATATTCTTATATGTATTCTAGAAATTTCATATCTTATTCCTATATTATGATTTCGTAGATTATATTCTTTATTCCATTATGGTTAATGTCTTATAACTACCAATATTTCTTCCATGATTCTTGTTTATGATCATTTTTATGAAGGGTATTATGTTCTATTTTCTTGATCATGTTCTCATACCCTTATGCTTAGGATTATGTTTACATGTATCCCTTGTTTACCCTTACTATGCATTTGAGTTCACCCCTTTTTATGTTTTATTTCACATAGGTTTTGAAGATTTGTATTATGTTTATGTGTTTAATACTTGTGTTAGTCATAAAAATACTAATGTGAGGTAATGTAGATCAATTATGCACCATTTTTATGTTTCTATATTTTCAAAGGCACTACAATAGTATGGTATTTAGGCACCTATTTGTGAAATGTATCAAGTATTCCCCAAAAGTGATGTAATAAGAAATTTATTAAAAAATGTTGTTATAATGAACATGTATGGACCATTGATTATCAAGTTTACTTATGATAAGAATAAATAATGTAAATTAAAATCCTCCATGGATTATGCTTCTAATTGGAGATGATATTCATTTATAATAATTATTGGACAACGAATAAAAATGAAATTTGAATGATGACATTTTTAGTTATAAATTTAGGTCATTTTTAAAGGGAAATTAAATTATTAAAAATAGATCTATAACATTTAAGGGAAAAACCCAAATTTATTAATAAATAACTACTATATATTGATTTTATGTTTTAATTTAAATATATAGACATAATGTTTTTAAAATTTCTATTTATTATGTTAGATATATTTTATTGGGATGAATTAATGAACTTTTAATTAATTTTATGATCAATTTAAATCTATAAAAAATATCATTCTAAATTATACAAAATTTTAATGATTAGTAAAAAAACAAATACAGTGATATAAAAAAATTAAAATAAAATATATATAGATCAAAAGATATTCAAAATATAATTTTCTCACATTTTCACTTTCTCTCAAACATATGCTTGTCTTAATGTTTGATTTATGGATCTTAACTGAAATATTTTTTATCCTCATAAATATAATATAATATAGTTGGATTTTAGTGTCTGTTAAGAACATTACACTCTAGGTTTTAGGTCCAGTGTAGTGGAGATCTGTGGTGGATGGAACTAAGGTGTTAGTTAAGGCATGGTGGGGAAATCATGTATTTTTGAACTAAAAAAATGATAGTGGAAGGTCACCAAGGGCACTCAATTTCATGGGTACATGACCTATATTGTGGGGGACCATCAACTTATTTTATCATATTACCATAAATGGAAGGCAAATTCCTATGTGACAGTGTGACATAGACGACCCTAAACCAAAAAAATAGCTGATTAAATGGATGACAAGTGAGGTATGGAAGGTATAAACCCTCATGTCTTTACCCACTCATATTAACATGTGAGATCTCCACATGGATCATCTTTATTTTTCAAAATTCATTTGGTCATGTGGGGGTGTATGAGAGTCCCAATTTGGGGGGAAATGTTTATATAGTTTTTACCCTCATTCAAAACCTAATGATTCCTCATTTTAATCATTTTTTGGAAGTTTTTGTAGGCCAAATTATCTAATTAACATTAAAGGTTTGTTAGGAGATTTTGTTGACATAGACTAATTATAGAAATCTAAATAATTACTTCATTGTAGACATAATAACCATGGTAAAAAATATAACTCTATAAAGTGATAATGATAAATATTCAACAGTTATATAAATAAATAAACAATTTATATAGTTAAAATCATTGTTATTAAATAATAATAATTTTTTTAATGGATTTTTTTTAAAATTGGATGAATATAATTAATTTGATATTATGGAACATGATTGAAGGATGATATTAATGATAATAGGAATTAATTAAAATGTAATATTTTAAATAACATTTTTTAATTTTAATATTATGAAACAAATTAAGTGAATTATAATTTCATTGATAATTATAAATGATAGTGTAATTAAATATTAATGGAGAAGAGAATAAAAAATCATTAAATACTTAAATGAATTTATTTATAAATGTTTAACAATATTAAAAGTGTGTTTTAATTAATTATGGTGAATGAGTTTGAAGTGAAGAAATTTTATACATGAAAAAATGTAAGTATTTATTTTGATAGTAAATTTTTTATTTAAATAATAATAATTTAAATGTAAGATAGTTATTATAATATTTCATGGTGACGAGTTAGATAATTAACGAGGAAATGTTAAAAATTAGGGGAATAATGGTAATAAGAAATAAATTAAAAATAATATCCTTTTTTAGATTATATGTTAATAAAAAAACAAATATCGTTATAAATTTATTGTTATTGTATGTAAGTGATTCCAATAATGGGTTTAATTTGGAGAAAAGAAATTTAATATTTTTGATATTTAATAGGTAGACACCATGAGATTTATAAAAATAATAATGTCATTAAGGGTATTAATTATTTACAAATGTACAAGTAATTAATATAAATATTTTATTATTTAAAGTGGAATTATTAATATAGGACTCTAGGGATTTGTATTTGAAAAATAAACACAGGAAAATTTTATTTATAAAACAAGTAATGTAAATTATGATATGTGGGAGTGAAATACTAATTATGAAACATGAATGAAAAGAATAATGATCTTAATAATGA
Source organism: Viscum album (assembly GCA_963277665.1). Classification (NCBI taxonomy): domain Eukaryota; kingdom Viridiplantae; phylum Streptophyta; class Magnoliopsida; order Santalales; family Viscaceae; genus Viscum; species Viscum album. The sequence continues at coordinate 771,668,207 of OY728131.1, read as the reverse complement.
TAACGTATTCACTAGTAATGCTAAAATTATTTTCTTGATTTGGTAATGAGGAAATAAATTCTGATTTTTAATTATTAAGAAGATAATAGAGAATAATGAAATGAACCCTATTAATTAATGTGATAGAAACTTCTTAATAAATAATCAGATAAAATATGAGAATGATAGAATATATAGAAACAATAGTTTGAGTCCCCTTATCTATGGTGGATGTGATAGATGATTTAGATATTGACATTGGTGTCTCTTTTTTGTGGTTAATTGAATAATTAAATCAATAAATTTTTTTTATTTTTTTTATTTTCATGGACTAAGGATATGAAAATGTATGGATAGTGATATAAAGGCACTATATATTATAGCGAGGGACTTTCTTGAATCTAATGGTTGAATTATTGATATGGTTTTGAAATTGTTTTTAATAATTTATTGAAAACACAATTCATTATCGTGATTAGTGGACATTGATGTAGATAGAAAAATTTGGTTATTTCTTTTTCACTCACCCACTGACTTGGGTTATCCTTAGATGTTGTAATTTACTCTCAACACCTATTTTTATGGGTAGAGGAGGATGATGTCCTAGAGGATAGTTTATTCATATTCACCCATATTTTAGGGTTATAGGGTGTTGAATATAAATGATATTATTATATATTTTTATTTACTTTAGTGTTAACACACCATCTTCACCATTGTTTGGGAACAAGGTGGATTCTGATGAACTGCCTAATTACTCCTTTTCACTAATATCATTGCAGTTGAAGAAAATTAGATATTAAACAATATATTTTGTGTGATATTAGGGGATATTATTATTACTAAAACTTATGTGGTATGAGATTAATAGATTTTTGAATTCCTTAAAAATATTATAATAGTGTATCTAGGGTGAATCACTGGGAAGAAAACAATTAATGGTTTCAAGAATATATTATTAGTTCAAAGATATTATTTCCATTTCAATATTACAGTGTAAATATGAGATGTATTTGTTCAATAATCAATTATTTGGTTTGAATAGATGTATATAGTGTTAAAATTAGTACATCCTCACTCATAATAGGGGCATCAGACTATTCCATGTGTACCTAGTGGCTCTATAATAAGACATTGTTCCTGTGGGTCATTTCTTATTCTTTAAAATAAAAGTGTGGGTATATTATATATATATATATATATATTAGTGAGAATAAATAATGTTATATATGGCATGTTTGATAATTATTGATCATAACATCTTGATTAATATGTGGAGATTTTGGTTTTGTGCAATCATTTTTATTGATGATTCACATAGTCACTAGTTGTTCATAGAGTCAAATCACAATGTGGGATGAATGTACTGAGTATTATTTTGTATCCCATATGAGCTCTCATGTATTTTTTATCTATTATCCATACAGATACAAAAATATTTAGGTTGAATGATCATTGAATATTGATATGAATATTGGATGTCGAAGTAGGTTTCTTCGAGTCTTCATTATGATGGCTACATTCATGCCATCAATATTCATACATTTCTTTAAATCTATTCGATATGTGTTATATTTTATAAAATTGTAATTAATTTATAGTATATTATATGAGGAGGATATTTATATATTTGTACTAGTATATTTTATACCTGGAAATTCATTTAATTGATGGTGCATGATGATGTATGATAACAGATAATAAGTTATATTTATAGGTAACTCCACCAATAATTTGAGGGGATTCCTTAGAATTTGTTAGTGGATTAACTAATAGAAAAATTATTTACGATTTTTTATTTAGACAAATAGGGAATGTTAAGGTGTAGGATGGTGAAGAAACAAATTTTTAAGGGTTTTTAATGAATTGGAGGTCAAGTGAATCCCCAAGAATGATGTTATCATAGTCTATGTGTATGTATTTCAGACTAAAGTAAGTCATCAACTTCAAAACATGGTCTAATTTGGATTCCAGATGGTAAAAAACCATATTCCCCACATGAAATTGTGGAGAATTTAAATATCTAGATGAACAATACTTTTAAAATTACATATAAGGTATACAACACTCCAATGACTAGAAGAGAGGCCAGGTAGACATTTAACTAGCTAGGAACAATCAGATTTAACCAAGGACATATTGATATTTTCAGACATGAAAATATTAATTCTAGTATGTGTAGGATCATATTTATCTAGTATATTGGTTCCTTCCCTACAAAATTTCATTATTTATAGAATTATGGAGCCTCTCCAATATCAGACGAGACTGCATATACTCATAACTCCATAAAACCTTTGTGCATAAACATTTACCTAGAATCCCCAACTTAGAGCTTTCCAAAAGACCCCCATACCACCTGTATCATTAGTGGATCTAGATGACAAAGCACAAAGGTCATTGGATCATGAACTATTTTTGGAGGTATTGGGAAGTCCATATTCTAGTATGTTGGGACATGAAATCTTTCCTCAAATGTACTACTCATCTTCAAATGAACTATACGATAAGATGAAATAAAAAAATTATTATATTTGACATAAATTTTATAAAATACCCTAATTATTTAAAATTTTAAACTCATATAACTACCTTATATCTATTACATTAACTTTGATAGAATATTTACCAACAATAAAAACATATATCACCAAAACTATTAAAAATAACCATACATCAATATGAAACCAATTTGGAAAAATTCATAATCTAAATAATCCAAATTTCAATATATCCATTTAAATAACTTAATTATTTTGTAATAAAATTAACATTATAATATATTAATGGTTAAAACCCCATTTATTCCATTTATAACCAGTTATAATTAATTCTAATGAAAAATGTATACATCAGACAAACAAGTTATTATTTTATAATTTGAACTCAAAGATATAAAAATACACAACATCAATTTAATCATTATTGATATTAATAAGTTAATTTAAATTTGAATAAAATAGTGTTTTAGGATAACACTTTATAAAAAATTAAAACCTAAAATTGTTATCAAACATATAATTTAACCCAAATAAGTATTAACTAACTATGTCAGATTAGTTCATGGTATTAAAATTAAAATATAAAGAAAAAAATACATCATTTCATGACCTGACTCCCCTTAAATCCCTACTATGTTGGATGTCAAGATATATGAGACCCTCAAATCCCACCACCAATATGCCATGGGATTTAAACTATTACAAAGTGAATCTATTAATCAAATAGAATGCATTATCCTAGTAAATTCATAGAGAATTTAAAACAACCAAAAATAAAATCCATATAAATAAATTAAAGGGTTAGAATTTCCCATTTCCAAATTTTAACTACATGGAAAATTTACCAAAAAAGAGAAAATTCATGAAGACCTCCTAGACCCCCACACAGGATTCCAAAATATCACCACAAATATCCACCATACTATCCTATAAAACAACACATGAAAAATGATGAGGGGCGAACATTGGGAGTACATAGTGGGATCCTATTTCTAAATAATTTTATATCAAAAATAAAATAAATATTTTGATATGTATATATATATATGATGAAAATATACTGTGTAAGACAATAGGAATAATTAAGATATATAATGATCTTGTTAGTTAAGTTTTAATTAATTAGAATGTCATAGAAGCATATAATTTTCACCTATACTAGTAACACATGCATATTTCATAACATATATTTTATTATATATGTAATGAATAAATGAGGATCTTATCATGTTTTGGGAATCATAATAAATTAATTGAAAGGGTTGAGAAACAAATCAGTACTCTAATAATCAACATAATTTTTTATTCATATAATCATTTTTGTATTCATAATATTTACAATAGAAATATCACTACGTCACTACAATCATCACACCACCACCACATATTCAAATACTGTATGAAAATTAATAAAAACATGAAATAATTGATCTCAACCTATTCAAAAAATCCCAAAATAATTTTAATCAATATTACATCACATCCATTGTATCTCCACATCATCATGGATAGACACATTCACTACACCTTAAACCATTGAAACTAGTGTGTGTGTCTATATATATATATAAATTCATAACACAAAATGTGAGCTAGTACATTCAATAAAGAAGTACAAATGTGAATACATTGAGACATTAGAATTTTTGTATAGGTATGTTATGCCTCAAGCCCTCAAAAAATGTACTAGTATACATATAACTCAATGTTATTACATTATACATGTATAGTGTCACATCATAAAAAAATCAGTAAACCAAATAAGAAATAAAAAATATAAATCAATCATGAAAATAAATAAATAAAATAATAGTAAATTTACATTATAGTGTAAAATAAGAACAAATAATGATGCCATTACATATAAATAAATCATACTAATTCATGACATAATAATCATCACCAGATTATACAAGATATCAATATTGGATATTATTATCATTCCATTATAAAAATTCACATATCATTAATTACATGGTTAAATTATTTTTATTTACTAGTATATCATTTAAATACACTTATATAAATATGAATAAATAAGATATGACCAGGAATTAATTAGATTATATATTCGAACTAAATATTTTATTAATTAATATCAACTAAATAAATATGAATTATTAAGAAGTTACCCAAACATAATAATACTAAAATCTTTCTCAACCTAAGAAACACACTATAAACACATAAAATTAAATTACCCAAAAAAATTACTCACACTAGAAAATATTAATTCCTGATTAATATGTAAATGTTGTTTCTATATTATTTCACCTTACACATACAATTTCAGAACAACATATTCAATTCAATATATTATCATGTGTATATAGTGATCAATATTAAATAATTTATTCCATGCACTAGAAAAAACGTTTATTATTTAACTTAATATCAAAATTAAAAAAATAATCATATATAAAATCTATAATCACCAATTTAAATGAAACTTTTGATGAATAAATAACGATGAAAAAATAATAATAATAATCTTGCATGCATTTTCATCATCTCATATCCTCAATTGTCATTCTAGATTTATCTTTTCAATCATATATCAACATTACCTCCAATATGTCACATGGGATACCATTTAGTGTCTAAAACATAAAAATATTCCATATTTATCATAACAATGTGACATAATATCATTAAGATCCATAAAAAGAAATTAAATAATACGAGAGAAGTGCGTGATATTATAAATTCATAAAGTATATGATAAATAATAGACCAAAATAATACTATTTCACCCAAGGAGAGAGTAATAATTTTAATGCATAAAATAAAAGGAATAATAAAATAGGATAATACCTTATAATACATGAAGTCTTGATGAGGGGAGGGTTTACAAATTTCTGATTAGTGCAAGAGAAAATAACTTTTGGGATTTATTTTTTTCATTTCTATAAAATAAGATGGTGGTGATTCTGACAATCATTACAAAGAGGATGGGAATAAAAGAAATGAGATGGTAATTCTAATCCACCGTTATAGTGGGCTAAAAATTGAAGGTGTTATGTATAATAAGGGTAACTTAGTTGAAGGAGATGTTGAAATGATTTAGGTGAGGAAGATAAGGGAACCTAACCATTAAATGCTGATAAGAAAAACTTGTGTCTATGATAGAAGAGAGGAACACTATATTCTACCCTCAACATGTTGTTCATTACTTCAACTTCAAAGAACCAGGGCACCTTGAAAATCAGTTCCCTAATACAAGGGTTTTCAGAGGAAACCAACATCCTCCAAGGCAGTAAGGGCGAGCTTTTTCCACCACTACCGCTGAAGTGAACCCTGAAAAAAATAGTGGTGATAGGTACGTTAGTTATTCATTAATTAATAGCAAACAAACTTTTTGATTCTGGTTCTACACATTCTTTTAAATCTCAATATTTTAGTAGAACAATCCCAGAACAACCAAAAATCATGGAAGTAAATATATCGATGACTATAACAAATGGAGAAATAATTGCATCCCATTAATATAACTCTTCCCCAATCATAATTTTGGGGATTGAACTTCCATAGGAACCTTTTCATACTACTTCTGGTAGAATTTGATGAAATTATCAACATGGATTGGCCTTTCTTATATAAAGGCAACATAAATTTCCATGACGGTGAAATCACTCTCTATATGGATAATCAACCCCCAATTCTATAAAAGTTCAAGGATGAAGATCAATATTATTTGAAACCATTATCTCAAGCTTGTATATTACATCCCTAAGAGCACACATATCTTGCATATATGATTTATTCTAAGTAAGAAACCATCCTTGAAGTCATTCCAATTGTGAGGGAATTCGCTGAAGTGTTTCCCGAGGAATTTAATCATCTTCCTCCTAAAAGATAATTTGAATTATTAATTAATCTTATACCCAGGGAATTTAAAATATCCAGAAAACTATATAGAATGGTAGTTTTAGATCATGAGGAGATGAAGAAAAAATTGCAAAAGTATCTGAATTAAGGGTTCATATGCCCAAGTCCTTTACCATAGGGTGAACTAGTACTCTTTTTCAAGAAGTAGGATGGGTCAATGGGCCATTTCATTTATTATCATGATCTCAAAAAAATCATAATAAATAACAATTATCCTCCTCCCTAAATTTATGAATTTTTTTATCAGTTATGTGGAGCACAATACTTTTCTATGGTGGATTTGTGGTAAGGATATTACTAAGTAAGGATGAAGAAGGAGGATATACCCAAGACTTATTTTAATACAAGGTAAAAGCACTATGAATTCATAATACTTCCTTTAGGACTCATTAATTCTCCAAAAATCTTCATGGATAGGATGAATAATTTCTTCAGAGATTGTCTTGAAAATTTTGTGGTAGTCTTTAAATATTATATTCTAATATACTCCAAAACCCAGGAGGAGCATGAGGGGCATCAAAGAACTGTGCTAGAGACCTTGCGAAAGAATAAGCTATACGGAAAGTATTATAAGTGTGATTTTTGGTTTAAATATGTCTTATTCATGGTCATATCATTACAATAAATGGGATATCTATGGATCCATCCATGACAGTAGAAATTGAAGGATGGTTGAGGCCATCATCGGTAATGGATAACCGAATCTTCTTGGGGTAAGCTAGATATGATCACCGACATGTTAGAAATGTATCACGACTGTCCAACCCTCTTACCAAGATAAATTGGAAGGGAGTAATGTTTTCTTGGTGTGATGAATACGAAGAGAGCTTCAAGTAGTTGAAAAAGAGGCTTATCACTACTTCTGTGCTCACATTACCCATAAGCGGGGAAATTTTTGTGGTATTCAGCAATGCTTTGATGAAGGGCCTTGGTTGTGTGTCGATGAAAAATGACAAAGTAATTGCCTATGATTCAATTTAATTGAATGTTAATGAGAAAAACTATCCAAAAAATGATCTAGAGTTGACAACATTGATTTTCGCTTTAAATATTTGGTGGCATTACCTCTTCGGGGAGATGTGTGAAATATACATGGATTATAAAATCTTCAAGTATATATTCACACATAATGAGTTGAATATGAGAAAAGGAAGATGGTTAGAGGTGATCAAATATCATGACTACTCAATCCATTACCACCATTGAAAAGAGAAGAAGGTGGCGGATTCTCTAAGAAGAAAGGACCCATAAATTTTATCATTGATGAGAATTGAAATGGATCCAATCTTCTCGAATTTGATGAAGATGGACATGGGAATCATAATGAAGGGAAGATATCCTTTTACAAATAATTCCTCAACCATATTCTTTGGAAAGGTTAAAGAATGCACAAAAGGATGATGTGGGAATTCAGAAAAAGGTGGAAACTATCAAAAAATGGGAATCCTCATAGTTCAATGTCAATAAATAAGGAATTGTGAGATGTGGGTCAAGATTATGTGTTCCATTAAATCCATAGATAGAGAATGAACTTTTGGATGATGCAAATAGTTCATATTTCTCCATTCACCAAGGAAACAAAAATATGTATCGCGATCTATGAGAGAACTATTGGTGGGATAAATTGAAGAAGGTGGTCGCTGACTATAAATCTAAGTGCCTAGTATGTCAGCAAGTGAAGGCTGAGAGGAATAATTCTAAGAGGATGATGCAACCATTACCCATACAGGCATGGAAATGGGATAAAATCGCCATGGACATTGTCACTGGACTTCTAAAGACATCAAAAGGAAACAATGTTATCTGGGTTTTTGTGGATCTTCTTATAAAGATTTCACAATTCATTGCAATTCTGGAGGATTTCTCACTGGATTAACTGGCACAAATATCCATCAGAGAGGTGGTAAGACTGCATGGATCACCACTATCTATTATATCTTATTGGGATCCAATATTCACCTCTATGTTTTAGAAGTGTCTTCAACAAACTCTAGATACTATGATGAACATTAGTATGACTTATCAATATCAAACTAATTTCCAATCTGAGTGGACTATCCCAACAGTTGAGAAAATGTTTAAAGCCAACTCAATGGAATTAAAAGGAGGAATGGATCAACATCCTCCTATAGTTGTGTTCTATTACCATAACAGTTTCCACTAAAGCATCCAAAAGTCTCCTTATGAATCTCTGTGTAAGAAGAGGTGTATAACAATGACATTTAATGATGATTTAGGGGTGAGAAAACTCCTAGGTCCATAAATGGTCGAAGAAATGGTGGAGAAGGTTAAGACCATCCAGCAGCTCATTAAAACTGCCCAGAGTCATCAAAAGAGAAATGATTAAAATCATTTACTAAACCTATATATTTATGTTGGAGACATGGTATTCCTCTATACATCAATGTGGAAGAGTGTTATGAGATTTGGGAAGAAGGGAAAGCTTAGTCCAAGGTACATTGTCTCTTTTTAGATCCTTGATCGCATTGGATCATTTTCCTACCAACTAACACTCACACTGAACCTATATCAAGTACATTATGTATTCCATGCATCACTCTTGAGGAAGTACATACCTGACCCATCACATGTACTCAATCCAGAATTGGTACCATTGGAGAATGAACACTCATTTGAAGAGAATTTAATGAAGATCATAGATCGTGGGGAAAAAGTTCTACGAAATAAGAAAATTCTCCATTTCAAGGTGTTGTAGTGAAACCACATGTTTATAGAGGAAATGTGAGAATCAGATGAAGTAATGAAGTAGAGTTACCCTCATCTCTTTTAGTGTGGGAAATTAAAATTTTGAGGGAGAAATTTCTTAAGGGGGGAGATTGTAACGACCCAAACATTCATTAATGAAGATTCCCCTTGATCTAATAAAATGTCATATTATTTAAAAATTATATATGAAAAATTCACTTCTTTTATTTTATGATTTTGTATTTCAATAAACCATTTATAATATTTACCATTGCAAATATATCCATTAAACGGTGATCACATGATTAGTATAAATATAGTGCTTCAAAAAATCCAATTTACTCAAAAAAAGGAATCGATGGCCTCATAAAGTACACATGACCCATACAAAACCCATTTTTCAGAGCTCATAAAGGAGATGGAGTCATTGGGCTTCACTCTTGACCAATCCCAATATGAGCTTCAACATGTTATGCTCGAACAGAACCACCTATAGGAGAAGTGGAAGCTGATAGATATTACCACATGAGTGAGGTTATCTGAGCCACCCCAAGAGTATATCTCCATCGTACACCATACCCTTTGGTATTATGCGGGTTTTATAAGGGGTTATGTAACAAGACATTAGAACTATTATTATCGACATTATTTTTTTAAATAATCATGAATATACATTCATTTTATTTTGTAAATATTTTTTAAAGTACAAATAATATTTTTAGTTAATATTAAATTAAAAAATCTATTTTGATGAATTAATGGATTTTTTAACTAAATAATATTTTAATAAAATGTTACTAATGAGTTAATTTTTATTAAATATAAATGATCATATAATTTTTAGGAATACAATTGGAATTTTTATTAAGGTTTGAAATCCATTTTTATCAAAACCAATGAATTTTCGATGAATGTCAATTTTGATTTTAAAAGTAAAAAATCCAATATTTAGAAAAATATTTAGATAAAATGAATACAATTTTTGGAATCATGACCTCGGAATTATCCAATGGTGATGTTTTCATAAATTTCTAAGATTGTTGATTTTTTTTGGTAAAAATTAAATACCATTAAATTATATAATGTGTTTTATGACATCATAATGAAAAAAATACTCATGTAATAAAATAATATAAATGTTATTTTAGGCTAATATATGTTTTACCATTAAAATAATGAGATTTTAGGTTTGTTTAATTTATTTTACAAAGCCTTAGTGGACCCTCCAAAACTTATAAGACATTTAAACTTTTTAAATTGATTTCTTTGAGAGTTTGACTCACCTCTATATAATCAAATCCTAATATTTTAAGAAGTTAGTCCATTTTAAATATAATATAATTTTTTCCACTCCCCTTTGGGAAAACCCATGGGCAAAAACCATGGGTTGGTTTGTTTTTTTTATTAATTTAATGTGTGGTTTCCAAAAACCAAAATAATAAACAATTCCCTCTATTTTCTTTTATAAACCCACCCAATATACCACTTATTCTTCACTAAAATCCATTGGATCTCAACCAAACTCTTCCCTACACTTTCTAGAATCCTCTTAAAGCGCCTTAAGAACCCAAGAAGCCTCTCTCAATCCTCTACCAAGCCTTTTAGATATGTCTTCCTTGTAAGGAATTTCTTCCATTCTCATTTTTGTCCAAATTTCATTATATTGTTATGCCCTTTTATTTTCTATTAAAAATTTTGGGGAATGATTTTTCACATCCCACATAATTCCCTTCTTATATTTGAATGATGAGATACCTCTTTCTCTCTCAGTAATGCCTCCCATGTACATTTGTTACCATGCTTAAATTCCGTAAGGGATTTCTTCCTTTCTCATTTTTTGTCCAAATTTCATTATATTGTTATTATATTTTATTTTCAATTAAAAATCTATGGGAATGATTCCTCACCTCCCTAATAATTCCCTCCTTATGTTTTAATGATGATATACCTCCTTCTATCTCATTAATTACTCCCATGTACACCTGTTACCATGCCGAAATTCCGTAAGGGATTTCTTCTTTTATTATTTTTTCCGTGGTTTTAATGTTTTATAACCTTTTAATTTAAATTAAAAATGTTGGTGTATGATTTAAAACCTCCTATATACTCCCTTATATATGATTTAATTATTATAGACCCATATAGATCTTATTAATTCCTCCCATGTACACCCATTACCATGCCGAAAGTCCGTAAAGATCTTCTCTCTTGTCATTTAAATTCAATAAATTCTTTTGGATTATGAATCTAAATTACATTACATATATTGGAAAATGTATATATATGTTACCCCGTACTATCAATTTCTTTTACATATGATGATACACCCCTTTCTCTCTCATCAATCATTTTTATGAATTGTTTTATCACAATGTTATGTTGCCGAAATTGCAGTCCTATTTTCCAAGCCAAAGTCATTGTGTAGTGAATACCTTGATCAATTCTCTATCATGGGTATTAAACTTTATGCACATTTACTTAATGATTATGGATTTTCATTTTTGAATTCCACATTACTTTATCATCGAATAAATGATGATGTTTAATGAATCCATGTTGTATGATCTATATGGCACACTTATGCATGAAATGAAATGATTAAGAATGGTGTTCCCTGATTGCACTCCAATGCATTGGGTAAAGATTAGAATCTTGATATGTCAAGTAAAATGAGGGTTTACACATGATAATTCAATAAAAATTTGTGTTTACTCATGCTAAATGTGCAATGATCGTTGGATCATGCTTAAATAATGTTGAATGTTGTCGCCACATTTCCATGTTATGATAAGCATGCTATATCATGCCACTATGTTCATGTATCTCTTATGCTCCTTTGATATGACTATTTCCTAACATGTACTATATTCTTCATTTTATTCCTTGTTTACTCTTTTAATAAGATTTATAGCTCACCATTTCCTTATGGATGTCCTCAGGTTATCCAATGCAATGCTAAGTTTGAAAGAATGTGTGTGGTCATGTAAAATATGTTTTCAATAAAGACGTGTATTTCATATTTTATCTTGTTATGTAATGTTACTAATCCCCAAAGGCACTATACCTATTTATATTCTATGTTGTATCAAGATAAGGTTTTATGTAATAAAATATGTTTATGTGTGAATTAAAGAAAAGGGTAGTTATAATTTTCCTCCCTCTTCCTTCTCCCTCTATTATTTCTCGTATTTGGATTCCCCCATGAACCATAGTTATCATGTTTCAATATTTTAGGGTTCTAGGTGGATTTATTTATTGGGATTTGTGGTGTCTAGGGGTTTCCAACATCACTTTTTATCCCATTGGTGTTGTATCCATTGAAGGTGATGAGTTTCGAAGTAGTTCGTCTTTGATTATACTTCATTTAGGTTGGTGATACTATGAAATAATTTCACTTTGGAATTATAACCATTCTTTCACTTTCCAAATTACCATTTAATGAAATTATAACTATATGTGATATTGTTGTGGTGTTTTTAAACCATTTATTTATATTTTGAGAATAAATGGGTTTTCATGTGAAACCCATGTTTTAGGATTGAAATGGAATGTTTAAATACGATGAACATTGTGAAATTTAGTGGGAATTTTTAAAATAGTTTATAATTTTCATAATTTATTTTTAAGCAATTTTTGTTTTTAATGAGTGAAAACAATTTTTCAAAGGTAATTTGGTTTTAAAGAGAGGTATTTACCTCTAAATGGTTTGTAAAAAGCCATTTTTCATATATTTTAATTATTAATTAGAAATTTTGTGTTTTTCCCCCTTTTTAATTCATTGATGTCTTATTTTAACTGGTTTTGTGGAAATGGTTACCATCTTGGATATATTTTGATTTTCTAAGGGGTATACCATTGTAGAAGGATACCTTCAAAATGTCTTTAAATTTTAGGTGATTTCCATAATTTTACAAATTGTGTTTGGAAATTATTATATAAAATGTTAAAGGTTTTTTGATTTTAACATGATTTTGTCTTAAATTCTTGTTTGGTACTTTGGTTTTAAACTATTTATGTCGATAGTACTCTTTATTTACCCTTGCTTGTTACCAATTTTGTGTGTTCCTTATTACAATGTGATGTTTCTTGGTCCCCTTATTTGAGAATGTTCTTGTTATGACTTTTGTTCATGTTATGTGTATTGGGGTTTTCATAATTTTATGTCATGGGTGAGGGTAGATATGATTTTGAAATGTGTGTTTGATTTTTCTTTTCACTACAAGATAATTCCATTATTTTACATGGGATGCTAGGTACTAAGTATAAGATCTCTCTTTTTCCCATTGTTGGTTCACATGCTGCTAGTTTCCCACCAATGATGCTAGGTACAAGGGAAAGGTGGGGGTTTTTCATCCTAGAAAGTCTTGTGTGGGATATCTAGATGACAGTATAGACTTAGAATATGTTATTAGTTAGTTCTATTGGTATACCGATATAGTGAGATGCTTGGCATGTTAGTGACCATTATGTAAGACCATGACACATTTAATTTCTTGATTCTTGGTAAGTGTTTGAGGGGAGTTTGATCTATTGTTTCATTTCATCATTTCCTCTTCTATAGATGATATGGAAGCTCTTCTTGTGAATTTTATATTTCATTTTCATATTCCACTAGATATATGTGTGGTGCCTGCTTGATATGCTTGACCCATTTGAGTGGAGTTATTTTCCTTTGAAAACAAGTTTTCAATGATCTTTGTGAAAACATATTTTGAATATTTATATACTGTCATTTGATTGACATAAAGTGAATTATAAAATTTTTTTTGGGTTAAATATGGATTGAGATGGTGAATATTTTTAATGTATCCATTTTCATTATATAAATAAATTTGGAGTTGTTTTTGAGTAATGATAATGTTGTGTGTGGATTTAAAATAGCTTTGTCCACTAGCTTTGATTTGAAAATGTGTGTGTTAAGTTTTGGAAAAAATGGGAAGAAATTTATAAATTTTATTATGAAATTTTTTTTATTTCAATGGACAATATATATGTGAAGCTTAATTTTCATCTTTATTTTCAAAATATCATTTATGGATTTTCTTATGAAATTAATTTTTTAGTTTTAGATGTTTATGGAGACCTGCATGATTTTTTATATCACTCCTAAAAAATTCAATTTAATGGTTATTATTTGGATCCTTCTTGTTTTTCAAGGATGATTTGGGGTGAGTTTGGTGGTGGTGATAAACAATAGTTTTTACAGAATTGGTTTTTGGATTGGCCCCTGATGGTTTTCTTGTAGTTGTTTTCTTTTTTTTAGTTTTCTCCTTCTTTGTCCTTTATGTATTTATATATTTGTTTATATATGTTGATAATATATATTAAAATGGGTTGGATCATTATTTTTTGGGTATGATGTGTTTGTAATTCTTTCTATTTAATTTGGATTCTTCATTAATAAATTAATTGTTTTATCTCTGATTTTGGAATATATTTTCCCAATAGAGTTCCTATGATTCAAGGAAATTATTGACATCCCATGAGGATCAAGAACACCCCTTGGGAATTGTGATAGGTTTGGTCAGGTTATGTGGTTGGTGGTAGCCCAAGATGGTTCATTACAATATGCATAAGGAATTATTCAAAAAATTCATTAAATCGTAAATTCTAAGATAGAAGATTATAACTATATCATGCATTACAAATATATGAAATCATACTTACAACTTTTATTTAATTATATTTTTTAAAAATTATATGTTCAACATAACATATAAAAAACTTCTAATATTAAGAAACATAATAATATGAAACATGTTTATAAAAAAATATTCCTGAAATATTTTTTAGCATTATTAATAGTTTATAAAAAGTATTCATAGATAAGAAAACTTATATATAATTTTTACTTTTTTATGGAATGAAACATTCTTCATTGTTAATGAAATCATATTATCATACTAGTTTAAAATAAAAAATTTAGTTCCAAACATGTTGTTATAATTTTTCTAAGTATCATACTTTTAATTATTAGATTTTATAACTAATACAAAATCATGAATTTTAACAAAAGATATTTAAAATAGCATTAGTTAATTTATTAAAAATGATTGAAGCATAATTTGAAATATTATATTTTGTAAATATTTAAAATAACATAATTAAACAAACAAAATATAATTTAAAAATTAAATTTTTACCTAAATGGAACATAAAACAATGATTCATTGACCATCATTTTTTTCATACCATAAAATTAATGATTTTTCCCTTAAACAAAATTAGTTGGTTGTCACGGTCCTTACATTGAATCATGGGGGGATGAAGAACATATGTCATAGAGGGTCTTTATGAACTTAGGGTTATGGATTCACTAAAATGGGGTCCTAAATATATATGTTCTCATCAGTTTCTTACCTTCAGCATAGTTTAAGGTTGAATGAAATTGTTTCTTTACCTAAACCATGAAAACCTCCCTTGTTTCTAACTCCATACTTCATCTTATATCTCATCAGAAATATATGATACCACTTTTTCATAACCCTCCCCGACTAAAATCTATCTTGGGATAGCAGTAGAGACATGTGTGTCCCCTTAAGCCTACCTCCCATAGGACATGGGTTGATGTCTTGCATCGAGTGTACATGCTATTAAATGGGAAGAATTACCCTCATTAATTATGAGTAAAAATAAGAAAACAACAAATCAACTACAAATTAATGATGTGAATAGTTAACATTTCCCATTTAAAAACTATAACAGCATGAATAATGAACAAAAATATAAGAGAAAATGCATGAATACCTCCTAGGACCCACTCTAGTTACTGGAAAAAATAATCTCCTAGCTTCTCTAGACTGTCCAATAAAATAACTCAATCCAACTATAGAGGGTTGAGTACTTGGACGTATTTAGTTGGATTATATATATATAATTTTATATATCTATGTGAAATAAATCTATAGTGATATACATGAGTGAAATATACACATAAAATTAGTATAATTAAGAGAATGATTAATCTAGTAAGAAAACCTAGTATTAAATATATTACCATAGAATCATATAACTATCACTAATGGTGGTAACACCGATATATGTCATATCAGATCATTTTTTATTTATGGAGTGAATAAAGTAGGATGATACCATGTTTCAGAAGTCAATATAATTTAATAGAAACGGTCATGAAATTAATCACCACTTGATAGGTCATTATAAAAATTTATTAATATCATTAATATTATTTCCACAATATTGACCTTACATATATTACCACATTACTACAACCATCACACTATCATAACATAATCATAACAATCATACAAAGAAATATAAATGAAAAATCCCATCTATCAACATGTTCCAACCATCTAAACATCATTCCTATAATTATTACACTATGTCCACTATATATCCCCATCATCACCATGATAAATTTTTCTATAACATAAAACCATCATAACCTAAAAATACTACATAAACCTAAGACACAACAACCTTGTAAAATGTGTACATGTAACCTGTGATCCATTACAACCCTAAACAGATGCATGTGTCACAACCTAAATCAATATAAGACCCTAAAAATTCAAATGTACCTGAAAACACACACACACACACTACACCTTAATCCATTAATAACATTAAACATATGCATGTGTTCTAATATTTATCCATTATAACCTACATGTGTTCTTATTTATACATATTCCCCACACCTTAATCCATTATATCCTCTCTAAATATATAAATTCATATCACAAACCACCATCCACTACAACCCATAAAACACATTACATGAGAACACATTGAGGTGTTACAACCCATGCAAATGTGTACCCTGATTCATTCCTTCAAAAACCATGTAGGTAAACACAGAATCCAAATCCATTACACCCTTCATGTCTAATGTCACATCATTGAAAAACAAGAAAACTCAAAAGATAAAGATACTAGAAATCACCCACGGTAAAAAAAATCAATAAACTAAACTCATACAACAATAGTAAATTGACATCACAACTTATAAAAAGAAATAATTATATTGTGATAATAGTTAAATAAACCGTAATAATTCAAGTATCATACTCATCAATAAAATAAAAAAGATATCAATATTTGATATTAATATAACTCTATGATAATACTTAACCCATGATTAATCAAATTGATACTCTATTTTGGTTGACTAATTGATTATTTAAATGATCCTACATAAATATTAATAACTAATATATTACCATGAAATATTTACGTACTCTATTACAAGTAAATTTTATAAATTAAACTCAAATGATTTAGTATTAGTTATTAATAAGTTATTGGTCCGTAATAATTATATAGGATCCCAACATTAGAAATAATGTATAAAATTTTAAATATTATTAACCAAAACATTAATCATACTAGAAAAAACTAATTCTATATTAACATGACATTACAATTTTTTATTTTTTTACATGTATAATTAAATAAAATTTCATCAATTCAATGCAGAAACATGTGTGCATAAGGTTCTATATGAAATAATAAATTCAATGTAATAATAAATAATTTTATAATTTAACATAAAATCATTATTTAGAATAGTATAATATATGAAATATATAATAATCAATTTAAATGTAGAAAAACATATATAAATTATGATGATAAAATAATAAAAATATAGTTTAGCATTTTATCTTTTCACATTAAATATTTTCATTATAGGATAATTGTTTCAACACCATCTAAAAATTATTATCCATACCTCACATAAGATTTCCCTTAGTGTCATCTTATTTTCATATATTCCATATTTGTCATAAAAATATGGATTAAGAGTATTAATATCATAAAAATGAAATTTAAGAATGTGAAAGAAGAAACTAATAATATAAAATCCTCATGTAAATGATAACCCCTCCCCTTAGAACAAATTAAGAGAACCTATCCTGAGATGAGAGTAATAATATTAATTTATAAAATAAAAATTAATATTAAAAGATAGTAAGAACATACCATATCTAAAGACTTGGGAAGGGGTTGGTTTAAAATTGTTGTAGTGGTGAAAGAGAAAAAAACCATTGAGGCTTATTTTGAAAGTATCAACAATATAAGATAATGGATATTCCTATCCTTAGTAAAAATCGGGAAACAATCAAAAAAAGTGATGATAATTCCAATCATCGATTACAATAGGATATTGATCGAACGTGTTAGGTTTAATGTTGATATTTTAGTGTATTTTACTAAATTTCAAGAAACTTTAAATTATGACTAATAATAGAAATTCATTAACAGCCCCTAGATTATTAGAATCGTGTTTATTTCCTTCCATTGTTCATTATCAACCAGGAACATTTTTTGAAATACATTTTTCATTATACTTCATCGATTCACCACCAATATGAGAAATACTTCTTAAAGTTATGAGAGGAGGTATATTATTGAATCATGATGAAATGAGGTAACTAAGTATTGGAAGAAAAGATTTTGTATGATGGAAATGGAGTATGGTTTGTGTTTTTTGTCAATAAACATGAGTTTTCTCAGGGAGCTTTCAAGGAAAGTTATCATACAGTACAAGATGATAGCAATTTTGAAGGTTGAATAATCTCTCAATGTATGCCTAATATTTGTTCTCAAAATCTGGAGAAATAGGTAAGATTTGAAAAAGGTGATTTTATATGATTGAATATTAATAAATAATGTAATGGAGGGTGTTTCATGAATAATCGGCTCCATAAAGAATTAGATTCAATAAAATGTGTATAATTTCAAAAAACAATCACGAACGGTGTGAAGTTTTGACTCTAATAACCATGAATATGAGAATATTCACGAGTGGGTTATATTTTCTAGAGAATTATGAGTGAAAGATATTCACAAACATGGTTTTTTAGTTTAAAAAAATATTCTAGATGTCTGGGGTCATTGGGAAAGGCCAAGCCTATATATATGAGGCTACCCTCATGTAATTTAATATGAAATGAATTGGGGAAAATTTAGAATTACATTTAATTATTGAAGGCAAAGAGATTCTAGAATCAAGTATTCAATGTGATCTGGAGAATCATTAAAAGATTTATCTAGAATGGAATAATTATTACATATCTGGGAAAAATGAGTTTCAAAATAGTGGGTTATTTGACGATGACTCAGTGAGCTTCACGAAGGCAGTTTGATTCATGAAGGTATAAATCTTCGAAATGGAGCATCTCCAATGGTATTATTAAACACAAGGTTTAATTGAATAGTGATTTAAACAAAATGACTATAGGAATTTGATGTAAGAAGTGTCTTTTGATAGTTAGGGACAAATACTTAAATTCCTATCTACTGAAGTAGTTTTCATGTCCTTAAAATGAGTAATAATTTACCCAAAGTGGTGAGCTAGGGGAAGCCAATAGAAGTGTTTAGTTGGAGGCAGTTTTCTATAGAAAAATTTATATAAAAGTAGTGTTCATAGAATAACATGATTGTCTCTGAAATTTTGGATTCCAAAAATAGTAAATATTAGTGGATTTAGGTACAACCGATACACATTAAATGTATACTCCTTGGACTAACCTTTAGTTGTGAACCATGTAAAACTATTGAATTGTATCTCTATATATAAATGTTTAAATTACTATATATTACCATTCAAAATGTTTAAAAGGTTCCTCCTAATGTGGGAACAAGATCTATCACTTTTGAATACAAAGTTGACTCCCTAATTCACCCCTCTATTCACAGGGTGTTTCGAGGACCTATAAGTGGTATCATAGAAAACATGTTGCCAATGTTAAATTATTTCTATTTTATTATCATTGATAATTTAATAAATATTTGGGGAGTCCCCATCTTTAATGTAAAAAATTCCAGATTTTGAGGAATGGGATGAGATCTCACATATGATCTCTTGAAATGGAAGTAATTATTTACACTACATAGGGGATTCATGTCACTAAAGAAAGAGAAATGTCTATGACTAAAATATATTGGAAAATGAATGATGTAGATTCCAAACAATAAAATTCCCTTTCTAAATCTCTATCTGATCAAATCATTATGAAGGTAATGAGTTTCACCTTATTTATGTATATGTGGGAAAACATGGAAATATATATGAAGTAAACCAAAAAGTTAATGAGGATAAACTACACATTTTAAATAATAATTTTGATGATATGAAGATGCATTTGGATTAAAATTAAGGTACAATTTTTAATAAAATTACTGAATTTTTTTATCAATTCTTGGAATTTTTGAGGAAATTAAAGTTATTTAAATTGTGAAGAAAATATTAAGAAGGCCTAAACCTCTCTATAATACAAAATTTGAGGCACTTAATGAACGAGATCTATCTAAACTTTCACTTACTCTTATGCTAAGAAGTCTGGAGGCTTATGAAATGGGAGTCAAACCAGAAGATGTAATGACATGATTAAGAAAGTAAATGGAATTAAAATCCATGAAAAAACAAGAGTTTTCTATATATGGAGATAATTAATATAATTAGTAAAAAGAACTAATTTTTATTTTTACTAAAAAATTCAATAGAAGAAAATGGATATTTTAAGGAAAGCTTCATATGGCCTATTTTCGATGTGGTAGAGTTGGGAACATGGCCTATCAGTGCTCATGGAAGTTCAGTGATGATTAAAGAGAAGCTAGAAACCTGAAAAAGCCTCAGAAAATGTTTCCATCAAATGGATAATTAAATTAAATAATGAAATTATAGAGAAATAATTTCATATTCAAAAAAGATAAAGATGATAGTGACGTTTTTTATGATGAATAACTAGAGTTTAAATCTAGAACCCATGCATCAACGATTTCTATAGTTGAAAATTTGGATCCTTCAAAATACAAAGACATATATAATCAGTTGATTGGTATTTTGGATTTCATGTTTGAATTTGAGGATTCTCTTGATAATCTTGACAATAAAAGAAATGGAATAAAAAAGATGAGTGTAATTATAGAAGAGTTATTATATTATATTTATCATTATGAAATATAAATTGATCAACTAGAAGAAGGAGTAAATGAAATTTCAATAACTATTGAAATATTATAATATATTTTGTAATTTAATATTAGTATTGAAGAGGAGTAAAATTTCCTTAATGACATTATATATACACAAGAAAATAAATCTAATATAGTTGATGGGATTAAAGAAGAAGTTTATATTGTTAGGTCTACACTAGAAACTAAATAAAATTAAAGTGAAACAAAGAAGAAAACATTGTTTGGAAGATTTCTGGATGAAGAGATATTAGAGAGAGGTATAATCATGGTTATGATAATGTATAGAAGGATTTTAATGATCAAATATCCCCATTAATATGAAAAGTGGAATTGGTTGTGATGATGAAACATAAATGGATGAGAAAAAATCCAAAAAAATATAAAGAATAAATATGGACATATCACAAAGGCTCCTGATGTCCTATCAAAGAGAGCATCAAAATTAGTAGAAAATAGATCTAAATGTTATCCTCAAGTATACAAAAATGATCACTAGTTAAATAATTTTAAAAATAAGGGGACATTAGGAGGAATGGAGGTGAGAATACATTTCCTCTTTTGAAAGGTAATTTCTATGGTTATCTAGAAAATACCATGTCATATTTTGATGAGATAAGGATTTATTTAAATAGGGAAGTACTGGAAGGTAATAAAAAAATAATGAGACCATATAATTTATCATATAACAAAAAAAATCTAGGGATATTGATTTAATTATTCTAACTACGGATATGAATCTATTAATTATAGGAAGAGGTAATGTGGGAACATTACCTACAGTACCCCAAGACAACTAAATACCCACCAAACAATAGAAGTCACTCTTTCAAATAAGTACTCTTATCTGGAAGAATAATATGAGTATGATGAACCCATGTATATGGAAAAGACATTGGAAGGTCCATATTTATCCTCCACCTAATCAAGAATCTCATGGAAGGAAATGATGATAATCGAGAAATCCAACCTGGTAGAAATAGATCTCAAAGCCACAAAGAATAATAGAACCTTGATTCTTTACAGTAGATGCTCATACCATATGAAAAGATATGAGGATTTTTTGAATAATGTTAATAAAAGGGTTGATAAAATAGTATGGTTTGTAAATGATGGTTCGTTGATGACCAAAGGTAGTATAAGTACAAAAGTGGAAAATTGTGTGCATAAGAAAACTAAAGTTATCTATGTGGGACGTTTTCATCACAATAATTTATGTGTGAGTCAAATATATGACTTAAATCTAATAGTGACATTCAATAAAAATAGGTTCACTACAAAAGGCAATAAATGAAATTATATCATTAAATTATATAGAATATATAGAAATTTATATCCAGTTTACAGTAAAGAGAACAGTTTCTACTTGACAGTTGTAGCGACTCGGGTTTTTGGCCCTGTCAGACTTTGGAATATTTTTACGAAAAATTCTAGAGCTAGGCGTGAAGACGGCATGCGATTCTGAGGCCCAGTGTGCCTGAAATTAATTTTATAAAAATATTAAGTATTTTTTATACTATGCACGTGGCGGGGGTGTGATATCTCCTAAACGGTAGCTTAGAACGGGAATCCGAGGGCATAGTTGCGTCCGGAATGTGCCGTTTACCCTAGGCGAGGTGTAAACTTTACTGGCGGGGGCCTGCGGTGAGAAACCCCACCAGGGGCGTTTCTGTAATTAATTGGAGAATTTAGTGTGCGAGCGTCTGCTCGAATAACTTCTGAACAGAGTCTCGGATGGAATATCTAAGTCCACCGTTGTGTTCAGAATGGAACGTTTACCCTAGGGGTGACCTTAACTTTGTTCGCATCGGGCAACGGGTCTGAGGCGGGTTGGGCGCCGGTGGGCGGCTGATATAAATATCAGCACCCCCCCCCCCTTATCATTCCTCTCAGCATTATTCTCCGTTCTTCACCGCCGAATCGAGAAAACGAAGTGCCCACGAGCTCAGATTTCGATGGCGGACGTTCCCGAAGTGGGCAGCGGAAGCTCTGGAGTGCGGATCTAAGGAAGAACGTCGACGTTTCATCCGCGAGGTAGGCAGTTTTAGTTTTAATCCCTGATCCCATTTATGCAGCATATTTTTCTTCAAATCAAACCCGTAGCAGTGCAGTAGAGGTCCTGAGGGTCGCACAATTGCTTCCGGATCAAAAAAACAGACCACCGGGGAGCTCCCGGCGGTCCGTGGAAGTTTTTCGATGAAGTGGGGGCCGATTCCGGCGGGTTTCCGGCAAGTGGCAGCGCTCTGGCGAGGCGGCATCGCTCTGGCGCAGTGGTGCGGTGACTCCGGCGTGGTGGTTCAGTGAGGTGGCGAGGTGGCTCCGGCAGGGCCAGCGATGGAGGGCCGACAAACCAGGCTTTTACGGAAACCACTATATCTCACAAACCAGAAGTCCGTTTCGCGTGCCATCTGCGGAGACGCGACCCTGGGAGTGAGATAGACCTATTGGGATTAGTTCAGGTTTTTTTTGGACTGGGTCTATGGCCCGGGGTCACAAAACGTTAGAGAATATTAATATTTTAATTATTATCCGACTTAACCGGCCGTAACTTTTTCCCGGAGTGTCCGATTGACATGCCATCAGTGGCATTGTGATCCTGATGGTACGACAGACATTTTGAGATAGATTTTGGGTGTTGGGGCCGAGATCGGGGTGCGGGCCCCATGAGGCCGGGTTTTGACGTTTGCAGAGAAACGCAGCTTTCGCACCAGGAGTCCGATTTTGGTGGATGAGTAGTCGATCCTGTGTGTTTTTTCGAGAGGATCGAAATGGTGTGATCTGCTCGATGTGTTTCGGGATCGAGGTGTGGGATCCACCCGGGCTGGCTTTTGGTGAATAGTACCTTTTTCACCGGGTGTTCATTTCGGACGAGCGAGTAGTCGATTCCGCTTGTTTTTCTGAGGGGGTCATCATGGTATGGTCTGATCGATGGGTTTCAGGATCGTTGTGTGGGACCTGCATGGGCTAGCTATGGTGAATAGTGCCTTTTCACCGGTAGTCCATTTCAGGCGAGTAAGCATCCTATCCTGCTTGTTTTGTCTGCGTAGATCGCGACGGTGGCCACGGTATTGGCCTTGGAGGTGCGCAGTGTGGCGTTGTTGTGGGTCGCTCGGGTTAGCGACGTTTTGGGCCAGCAGTGGTTGAGGGTACTCCCTTAGTTCGTTCCCACGAGGGTTCGTGTGACATAACAACCTTCATATAGGATTGTGATCCTCTCGATGGAATGTTTAAACTGTTAGAGTTGTGGCATCCCTCCGGTGGGCTCGGAGTGGGATCCTCTAGCATCTTTTTCCTAGATCGGGTTCTTGGTATTGCTATGACCGCTTATCCACGGGCGGAGATCCCCTATCTAGCAGGTTAACCCCGTAGGGTTTGTGGAATCATTGGGAATATGACCCCCTATGCAGTGGGCCATGCTCATTAGGGTTGTGGTATTGTCGGGTATACAATCCCCTGCTTAGAATCAGGTTATATTAGGGTTGCGGTATCATTGGTTATGTGATCCCCTACTCAGCGCGAGGTTTCGGTAGGGTTGCGGCATCATCAGTTCGATCCCCTACATCACGAGTTATATGAGATAGGGTTCCGGTATCATCGTGACCACCATTATATGGGAGATGGTCCTCTATCTGAATGGTGTTCTTCTGTTAAGCGCCAGATCTGGTTGTGGTATCCCCCAGTGGGTCCTAGGTGTGATCCCAAATCTGTGAGAACTACGTATGCTAGATCAAGTCGTGGTATCCCCCAGCGGACCCTGGGAGTGATCCCATATCTTTGAGCTTCGTATACCGGAGTGGGTTCTGGTATTCCCTAACAGACCCTAGGAGTGATCCCCTATCCGAGGAGTTTGGTGGTTCTGTTGTTTCAGGGAGGTTTCCTTAGTGATGTTATCCGACGAGCGTGATCTCTCAGCTGAGCATCTAAGAGGTTTGTGAGAAACCCAATGGAGTGCATCTCTTGGATGAGTGTTATCTGGGATGACAGTGATCATGGAGCGTGTTCTCCTGGTTGTTGACAGTTGCTGGTGACGAGGTCGGTACCTCTTGTGGCTTTGTGGCGTGAGCTGAGTATATATGGATTGTTCAAGGTGTTTGTATGGGAATACACCTGAGCTAATATGACTAGTTGTGTTTAGCCGAGGATGGTCACGAGATGGAGTTTCTCTCTATTCTAGGTTCCCTCTGGCTGGGTTTAGCGGACTGTTGCCTTCCAGTTCCTCCCTCTAGTTTTGGGTTTTTGGGGTGCCTACTGAGTATGTTTATACTCACCCCTACACGGGCTTTTCCCGCACGTGTTTGTGTCTTGTGCAGACCACATGCCTTTCGACAGAGTCCCAGGAGGACCCGGAGCAAGCGGAGCTTAGTGAACATGTTGACTGGAGTGTTTACCAGAGCTGTGTCGAGGGATCTTTCCAGCGAGTGTTTGTGGCAGTGTTATCCTTCTTCAGAGAAGGTTGGAGGCGCTTTGTAGTTTTCTTTTGGTGGGCCCTGTTTTTCCCTATTGTACTTCTGTTGTACTCTGGTTTTGGGATAGTGTATGCATGCATTTACTTTTCTGTTTTCTATATCTCTGCACAGTTTCATGGAGGTGTTTGTGGGTACGTGTGTACATGTACCTTAGGCTAATGCCTCCCATGTGTGTGACAGCCTACTCGGCGCTGGTCGCCAGCCCCTGGCCTATTGGAGGCGGGATTGGGGAGTCGCGGATCGAGCCTCATTGGGTTGGGTCGTGACAGAGTGGTATCAAAGGAGGTTCCACCTTTGGGATCTTAGAGCGTAGCTGGTCTAGCTGTGAGTTTGGTTTGGGTTGCATAGCAGCAGTGTCATGATGTTTCGAGTTCGGCTTCCAGGCCAGGGACTCCAGTGTTGGTGCGGCGACAGATGTATCCATACACCAGGACTCTGATAACCTACCGTTCGACTCGGAATATTCGTACACTGGTCGCAGGGACATAACGGTACATGCATCCTATAGGACTGGGTTTTTGGGTTTTCCTTGTCATTCTTGAGTCAGCTCTCCAAATATACTCTTTGATTGTGGTGTATCTTGAATGTATTTTAGGATTCCTCCACGACGACAGCCAGTGAGGGTTCTGCAACGGGATTGTGGTGACGAACCACCCTATGTAGAGGCTGTGGATTAGGGTGTAGGTTCTGAGGTTGCACCTCCAGGTTTTCTGCCAGTTGAGCCACCACATCTCGAGCAGCTGGTTGTGCCGGCAGTGCAGGATGAGGTTGCGCGTAGGCTGAGTGCGCTACACGAGTTCCAGAGGCAACAACCTCTGAGGTTCCGGGGTGATCCAGACCCCCAGGCAGCTGATGACAGGCTCGAGGCAGTCACCCAGGCTTTCCGCCTAGTGAGGACACCTCCAAACCAGATGGTGGTCCTAACGGCGAGCTTTCTGCTTGGTTCAGCCAGGCGATGGTGGAGTTTGGTGACGCAGTACCACGACGAGGAGATGCTCACGTGGACTGAGTTTGAGCGGCACTTCAGAGAGGAGTTCTATCTGGTGAGGCTGAGGTCAGTGCGGATCCTGGATCTTCTGCAGCTTTGGCAGGAGGGCATGTCTGTGTCAGAGTACTCAGCGAGGTTTACAGACCTGTCGCGCTACTCCCTAGATATGGTTCGAGACCCATTATTTAGGGCTTGGACCTTTGACCAGGGCTTATGCAGGGACATACAAGCAGATGTGGTTTCCTTGTGCTTGCCCACCTATGCTGGAGTACTGGAGAGAGCGTTGGTGGTGGAGAGCTTTCTGGCTGAGCAGTTTACCCCTGTTAGTGCTGGGCACGTGAGAGCCGAGACTTCATCAGTCTGATCAGCATCTGGTAGCCGATGACAGACTCAGGGGTCTGGATGTGGCTGAAGTTTCAGGAGGCGACTCTAGAATGAAGGATCTGAGGCTCAGGGCTCGCAGACCAGTTTTGGTTAGTCGTAGGAGAGGCGGTGTTATGCTTGCGATGGTCGGGGAAATGTTGCTATAGATTGTCTGACCCGTCGTGATACTGAGAGGGAGCAGGTTGATGGACCGCCTTGGCAGAGGCAGCGTTTCGATCAAGGAGGTCCCCAAGGCGGCGGACGTGGCGGCGGAGCGGGTGCAGAAGCAGGAGGTGGTAGGCGGTATCAGTTTCCACCACCCCCACCCCCAGGAGGTCAATGCCAAGCTCAGGGAGATGGTGGCCAAGGGCGAGGACAGCTGCATTCTTTGGAGGCTGTTGACTCAGAGGCACCGTGAATGGAAAGACGTATTCGTTGTGTCTTTTCTACTTTCTACAGTAGTTTGATAGACACTGTTTAACGATACTCTTTCCTTTTGTTGCTTGCTCGAGTTTTGTTCAGGGCATTGGTAAGAACCTGTGTGGGTGTTGTTTGGCATGCTTCGAATGAGTGAGGAAGAGAGATCCTTCCCCCACCGAGACGTGTTTTTGTGTCTCTATTAAAACGGTGTGGGTGAGTCAGTGACACCCAAAGCGGATAGTATCGAGGTGTGGTGGATAAGTCCCTCTGACTTATGTGTTCGGGCATTGGTGTTGGTTGACGAACTCACTGGTGTGCGAGACCCACTTGTGAGTCCAGTCGCTTTCCTTGTGCTTAGGGCTTTTCCAAGAAGAAAAGTTCTAAGGGGGGAGGATGTAGCGACTAAGGTATTTGGCCCTGTTAGACTTTGGAATATTTTTACGAAGAATTCCAGAGCTAGGCGCGAAGACGGCGTGCGATTCCGAGGCCCGGTGTGCCCGGAATAAATTTTATAAAAATATTAAGTATTTTTTATACTATGCACGTGACTGGGGTGTGATATCTTTTAAACGGTAGCTCAGAATGGGAATCCGAGGGCACGGTTGCGTTCAGAACATGCCGTTTACCCTATGTGAGGTGTAAACATTGCTGGCGCGGGACTGTGGTGAGAAACGCCACCACGGGTGTTTCTGTAATTAAATGGAGAATTTAGTGTGCGATCATCAGCTCGAATAACTTCTGAACGGAGTCTCGGATGGAAAATCTGAGTCCTTCGTTGTGTTCAGAACGATGTGTTTACCCTAGGGGTGACCTTACCTTTGTTCGCATTGGGAACGGGCCCGAGGTGGGTTTGGCGCCGGTGGGCGGCTGATATAAATATCAGCACCCCCCCTTTATCGTTCCTCTCAGTGTTCTTCACCGTTCTTCGCTGCCGAACCACCGAATCGAGCAAACGAAGCGCCCACGAGCTCGGATTTCGACGGCAGACGTTCCAGGAGCCCGCAACGGATGCTCTGGAGTGCGGATCTAAGGCAGAACGTCGGCGTTTCACCCGCAAGGTAGAAAGTTTGAGTTTTAATCCCTAATCCCATTTATGCTGCATTTTTTCTTCAAATCAAACCCGTAGCAGTGTAGTAGAGGTCCCGAGGGTCGCGCAGTTGCTTCCGGATCGAAATACGAACCATCGGGGAGCTCCCGGTGGTCCGCGTAAGTTTTCCGGCGAAGGGGGGGGGGAGATTCCGACAGGTTTCCGGAAAGCGGCAGTGCTTCGGCGAGGCGACGGCGCTCCGACGCGGTGGTGCAGCGACTCCGGCGCCATTTTCCGGCGAGGTGGCGCGGTGGCTCCGGCAGGGCCAGCGGTAGAGGGCCGACGAACCAGGCTTTTACGGAAACCACTATATCTCATAAACCAGATGTTTGTTTCACGTGCTGTCTACGGCGACATGACCCTGGTAGTGAGACGGACCTATTGGGATAGGTTCAGGTTTTTTTCGGGATGGGTCCATGGCCCGAGGTCACGAAATGTCGGAGAATATTAATATTTTAATTATTATCCGACTTGACCGACTGTAACTTTTGCCCTGAGTGTCCGATTGACATGCTGTCAGTGGAATTGTGATCCTGATGGTAC
This sequence comes from Viscum album, assembly GCA_963277665.1. Lineage (NCBI taxonomy): Eukaryota > Viridiplantae > Streptophyta > Magnoliopsida > Santalales > Viscaceae > Viscum > Viscum album. Next base: position 771,639,320 of record OY728131.1, on the reverse strand, counting down.
GACGGACATTTTGAGAGAGATTTTGAGTGTTGGGACTGAGATCGGGGTGCAGGCCCCACGAAGCCGGGTTTTAACGTTTGTGGAGAAACGCAGTTTTCGCACTAGGAGTCCGATTTTGGAGGATGAGTAGATGATCCTGTGTGTTTTTTTGAGAGGATCGCAATTGTGCAATCTGCTCGATGTGTTTCAGGATCGAGGCATGGGCCCCACCCGGGCTGGCCTCCGGTGAATAGTTCCTTTTTTACCAGGTGTTTGTTTCAAACAAGCGAGTAGTCGATTCTGCTTGTTTTTTTGAGGGGATCGCCATGGTATGGTCCGCTCAATGGTTTTAGGGACCGTTGTGTGGCCCCCGCACGGGCTAACTATGGTGAATAGTTATTTTTCACCGTTAGTCTGTTTCAGGTGAGTAAGCAGCCTATCCTGCGTGTTTTTTCTGCGTAGATCGCGATGGTGGACTCGGTATTGGCCTCAGAGGTGCGCAGTGTGGTGTTGTTGTGGGTCGCTCGGGTTAGCAATGTTTTGGACTAGCAGTGGTTGAGGGTACTCCCTTGGTTCGTTCACACGAGGGTTCGTGTGGCATCACAACCTTCCTATAGGTTTGTGATCATCTGGATGGGATGTTTAAACTGTTAGAGTTGTGGAATCCCTCCACTGGGCCCAGAGTGGAATCCTCTAGCATTTTTTCCCTAGATTGGGTTCTTGGTATCACTGTGACCACCTATTCACGGGCGGAGATCCCCTATCTAGAAGATTAACCCTGTAGGGTTTGTGGCATCATCGGGAATATGATCCCCTATGCAGTGGGCCGTGTTCAGTAGGGTTGTGGTATCGTAAGGTATACGATCCCCTGCTCAGCATCAGGTTATAGTAGGGTTGCAGTATAGTTGGTTATGTGATCCCATACTCAGTGCGTGGATTCGGTAAGGTTGCGACATCATTGGTTCGATCCCCTACATCGTGAGTTATACCAGATAGGGTTCCGGTATCGTCATGACCACTTTTATATGGGCGATGATCCTCTATCTGAGTGGTGTTCTTCTGTCGAGTGCCAGATCGGGTTGTGGTATCCCCCAGTGGGTCCTGGGTGTGATCCCATATCTGTGAGAACTACGTATTCCAGATCGGGTCGTGGTATCCCCTAGCAGACCCTGGGAGTGATCCCCTATCTGTGAGCTTCGTATACCGAAGTGGGTTCTGGTATCCCCTAGCGGACCCTAGGAGCGATCCCCTATCCGAGGATTTTGGTGGTTTTGTTGTTTTAGGGAGGTTTCCTCAGTGCTGATATCCAACGAGCGTGATCTCTTGGGTGAGCGTCTGAGAGGATTGTGAGAAACCCAATCGAGTGCATCTCTCGGATGAGTGTCATCTGGGATGACAGTGATTGTGGAGCGTGTTCTCCTAGTTGTGGACAGTTTCTGGTGACGAGGTCAGTACCTCTTGTGGCTTTGTGGCATGAGCTGAGTATATCTGGATTGGTCAAGGTGTATGTATGGGTATACACTTGAGCTGAGATGACTAGTTGTGTTTAGCCGAGGATGGTCACGAGATGGAGTTTCTCTCTCTTCTGGGTTCCCTCTGGCTGGGTTGAGCAGACTGTTGCCTTTCAGTTTCTCCCTTTGGTTTTGGGTTTTTGGGGTGCATACTGAGTATGTTTATACTCACCCCTACACGGGCTTTGCCCGCACATGTTTGTGTCTTGTTCAGACCACATGCCTTTCAACGGAGTCCCAGGAGGACCCAGAGCAGGCGGAGCTTAATGAGCGTTTTGACCGGGGTGTTTACTGGAGCTGTGCCGAGGGAGCTTTTCGTTGGGTGTTTGTGGCAGCGTTCCACTTCTTCAGAGCAGGTTGGACACGCTTTGTAGTTTTCTTTTAGTGGGCCATGTTTTGCCTTATTGTACTTCTGCTATACTCTGGCTGTGGGATAGTGTATGCATGTATTTACTTTTCAGTTTTCTATATCTCTGCACAGTTGCATGGAGGTTTTTGTGGGTGTGTGTGTACAGGTACCTTAGGCTAATGCCTCCCATGTGTGTGATATCCTACTTAGCGCAAGTTGCCAGCCCCTGGCCTATTGGAGTCAGGCTTGGGGAGTCGCGGCTCGAGCCCCGTTGGGTCGGGTCGTGACAACAGTTAAATATGAAAAATACTTCTGGCATCAGAGGCTGGTTCATGTTAATAAAAAATTCATGGAAAAGATATATGGGATGAAGATATTCATCGATATCCCTAGTATTATGTGTGAATGAGAAAATAAATGCGATGCTTTATTGCAAGAAAATATGGTTTTCAGCTCATATATGCCAAAAAAGAAATGGGCATCAATGTTTCCTGATCTTATTCCCAAAGATTGATGTGGTATAATAAATGTAGCTAAAAATTATGGAGAGAGGTATTTCATTATTTTTATTGATAATTATAGTATAATGTTTTTTGTAATGATTATAAACATTAAACGAAAAGTGCTTGATTTCAAGAAAATTTATCTCTGAATACATGAGAATGATACTGACTGCCCAATCAAAGTTCTACCTTCTAATAATAGAGGGGAATTCACACACATTGAATTTGGAAATTAGATAAAATTTAATGGAATAAATTATGAGGTGGATTTATTAATAACACCACAAAAAATGGATTTATTAAACATAAAAATAGTCAAGTGGACAATATGTCAATAACTATGGTAATTTAGAGTCATATTCTCTCATCCAAACTGAAAATAGTCCATTCAAGTAATAATTCATACTCAAAATTGAATACAAATATATATGGGAAAAACTAAGATGACATATGAGTTTTGGTTGGGAATGAAGCCCTCAATGATGTATTATGTGTTTTTAGAAGTAAATGTTTCATATGAAACAAAAATTCAATCATGGAAAGTATGGTAATGCTATAGATGATGGAATATTCCTTGGATATTAATTGAAAATTAAAGCCAACAAATGTTTCAATAATAATCATTGAAAAATTGTGGAAAGCATCAATGTTTAGATCATTGAAGATAAAACCAATAATACCTTGGAGAGGGCATATGCTGATATTATAAAAGATAAAGAATACAGTGGACATAGAATAGATTGAAATGAATATATATAGAAAGGAGTGAAAAAAATTTAGGGGTCAAAAAATGAGGATTATTCATAATAAGAATCAGAAAAGGAAATCAAGGCTGAAGAAACATCATTTGAACCTCATCGGATAAGTAATACAGTATAAATTGATCAATAAAACATCATTGGTGATTAGATAGGATATACATAGATAAAAATAATGAGGAATTAATTACATTTGTCCTTTCTATTAGTTTTATAAGATCAAAAATTTTATAAGCAATGTAGGATGAATCAAGGGTTCATTCCACGAATTAAGAACTAGATCAAATTGAGAAAAACTATACATGGGATCTTATTAAGGGGCCCGAAAATCACAATGATATTGGAAAAAAGTGGATTTTTTAACAAAAAATTTGATGGGAAAGGAAATCTGATTAAATATATGGAATGTTTATTTTATATAATATATAATCAAATTGAAGGCATTGATATTCAACAAATTTTTTTTGTAGTAGTGATACCGAACTTGATCAAGACTTGGCTTGATATGGAAATCCAAAGAGGATAAATATTTTATTAGATGGATGTCAAATAAACATTCTTAAAAAGGGTTCTTGCAGATATAGTATACATTGAGATACTAGTGATATTTTTTATTAGAAATGATGACTCAAAGGTTTATAGATTTATAAAATCTCTTTGTGGTGTAAAACAGGCACTGTGTTCATTTTATTCTTGACTAGATTTATATCTCATGAAGATTAAACACATAAGAGGAGTTTTAGATCATAATTTTTTTGTGAATATTTCAAATGAAGATCAATTTATTGTTCTTTTGTACGTGGAAAATATCATCTTTGGTGGAAGAAGATAGAGACCAGTTGATGAATTTGAAAGTCACATGAAATCCGAATTTAAAATGTATATGTTTGGTGAAATCATCTACTTGTTAGGGATTTAGGTGATTCAGAATAAGGATTACACAGTCTTTTATCAAGAAAATTATAAAATAGATATGCGGAATAAATTTAACATGCATGATTCCAAACCAATGTTGACTCTGAATTTTGTTGGGATAAAACATCAATTGAATGAGGATGAGTCTTCTATAGATCCCACCATGTACATGAGAATCATAGTAATATTGTTATACTTCATTGGGACACGTCCAGATATTTTATTTGAAACATTCTTAGTGGACTTCTTTCAATGAAATTTGAATGAAGATCATTTGGCAGTAATTAAAAGAATAATGAGGCACACTCAAGGTACTCACAATTAGGGATTATACTTTGATTAAAGAAGAGATACGAAACTATCAACATTTTCTAATTCTGATTGGGCTAGATATATGGTGGATATAAAATCCACAAGTTGGGAAGAATTAATAATTAACATGAAATGTTTGGGATGTTTGAGTAAGAAACATGGAAATAGTTATCTTAGAAAAACTGAAGTATAGTACATATTTTCTATAAAGGATTACACTCATCTATTTTAAATAAAGAAACAGCTACCTAATATTGGAGATGAGGTTTAACAAATGATGGTGATTCATTGTGATAAGAAGAGTGTGATTGATATTAGAAGAATCTAGTTCAAAACACTCATAAAAAACATATTGAGATCAGATATCACTCCAATAAATAAAATGTTGAAAACCACATGATTATAATAGATCACGTTGGAACTAATGACCAAGTGGCTGACATTATGACTAATCCATAGGCAACACATGTTATTAAGAAACATCGGCTGAACCTTAGTGTTTATCCACCTCCCACTACATTTGGAGGTATGGTTGACCCCCTCTTCCCATAGTTGTTAACTATTTTAATCTGTTTGTGAAAGGGATATAGGTTTATGGTAGGGATATGAACTAGAGGGTTTTTAGATCTAAAAGTAGAAATATGTGGTCTTTGGTTTTATTTATAAATTTAAAGACATGTTAAATTCAATGTTATAAGTTTTTATGGATTCATGTTTCTAAAAAAGCATGAAATGCTTCTGTGACATGATGAGAGTGAGCTGTTATGAGGAGATAATACGTGGTCTTATATCCTCTGAGCAACTTCTCCCTCTCAACTCTCTCGACCTAGGGTTTCCTCATCGGTGCTTCAGAGAGGGAGGCCTGTGCATTTCAGCCTCATCTCCCCCCTTTACTCTCTTATCACATTTCCCTCTGTACCCTTTCTTGGGTGTTTTATTGATCCTAATGAAGGTGGTCCTCTATTAACCCCTAGCCACTATAACCTAGCTCTAAAATTGGATTCCAAAGTTCCATTCCATGTTAGAACTAGAGCGATGGTTTCACATTATTTTTTTCATATGTGTTTCTTCATTTGGAATATTTCTAGGTGATGCTGAGTTGGATCTCTCTTATCATTGACCAAATTTGGATTCTTTATTAAATGAAGTTATTGTTATCGTTCTTCAAGGAGGAAATTACATCATGTTTGGTTTTGTTTTCAATTTTCATATTTCTTCACTATGATTTCAGTGAATGTGTATTCTCTCTTTTGCAGATGCGGATTGATTTTTGGTATATTTTTTGGGATCGATCATGACACATGTGATCTTGGTTTACTATTATGATGGTTGACTATGGTTTCTAGCTTGTTTCCCAATAGAGGCCTCCTTCTGCTCTTCCCTACCCTGGTGTCCTGGTCCTGCACTCCTTTCCTAGTCATTCAAGTGCATGGGTATTAAGGATGTTCTGGGAGGTGTGGTTCGAGAGGTTGTTGGTACTTAGGTGGATGATTGTCCTATCGATGAATGTTCATATGATAAGAATGGACTATGTAGAAAAAATGGTATAAGAAATGGAATTGGGATAGATAATAGTTGTTAATTAAATGAAAATTTGTAACTAATGGCACCGGAACTGTCCCATGTTTACTTACCATTTATTTTGTACTTTTATAGACTATCTATAAGACTCGATATTTTGTAGTCACTATTGGTGGGGCCAACTGAGTTTTGTACTCACACCCTACATTTTCCACCGTTGGGGACCCGAGAAGATTTTTTGGTAGTAGGTCAGGACAAGGGAAAAGGCCTTACTCTAGGATGTTGAGTTGGGCTCAGGATTTACATGGAGAAGGATCTGGACATATAGTTAGGACCCATTTGGGGATTTGGTCGTTGTCATATTTTTTGGTTTTTATCACTTTTCACTAGCATGTAATGGTGTTGTTAATGTTAAATTATGGTTTGTACCTAGTTGGGAGATGTTTTACTTGTATTTTTATTAGCTGTTTCATATTATTCAACAATTTATATACAGTTCTATTGTGGATTACTCTGGTAAATTGGGTATAATCCCCCAATAAGACTCATTATTCTCTCACAGCTATCCGGAAAACTCTAGCATATGGGGATGCACATTTGAGGTCATGTAATGACTCGGCTTGGAGCATCCATTTAGTGGCTCCCGGGCCGAGGTAGTTACAATGTTGTATCCGAGGATTTTTTTCTCTTTCTTACTATTTGGGGATGATATACAATGGATTATAATATATAGGTACTTGGTAATGAGCTTGTGATTGGGAGTATCTAACCCATGTATGATGCACAACCCAAGTCACCCTGGGTGTGAATTGTTTTTCTTGATGTGTGTTCTTACATTTGAATGATATTTCCCTGTTGGGTGATGCACATGTTTTGTAATTTTCTTGATTTATGATAATTTTCTCATTTTCATAATGGCATGAGGTTGTGTACTCATGCATCAATTTAGGCACCAATGGATATAGGTGTCATTCATCATTATAGGAAAACACCCAGGATGGGTGTACAAGGCAAAGAGAGTAGAATTCATTTTACTTCCTTGATAAATCTTATGAAAATGATGCCCAATAATGGTAATGTAAGTGGGTGAATGAAAAGAATGAAAATGAATAGTTATAGAACATCGTCTATAAAGAATTTTTATGAAAGGGATAACATTTTGGGTTTTGATAAATTGTTATGGTTCATTCAGTTTCTAAAAGAAAAATATTGCATAATGATGGTAATTGAGTTAAAATGATGTTTTTAAGAAGTTAAAAAATGGGAAATGCGCCTAAGAGGAAAGGATCGTGTTGTAAAATAATAATTGGTTTGAAGAGGTGTTGACAAAATATTTTTGATTAAGTAAATTGGTTACCCCATTTTGAACCTGACCCATGTAAGGTATGGTTGAGGGTAGTGTTCTAAGTGTGACGATGGTCGTTGGGATAGAGTATCAAGAATGGGTTTTTAAGGTCGATAACATGACATATTTTCCATTTGCGCTTAAATACTATCAGTCATTTTTCTATGTTTCAAGTGAATAATAAGTTTAAAACTATAATGATTGAGTTCAAAAGTGGGTATCCTTTGCCTTGACAGATTGACCCTTGTATGTGTGGTTTTGGGAAATGAGATTACCCAAGTTTGAGACATTGTATTTGGATTGTGATGCCTTTCTGATAATGATATGGATTAGGTATTTGTTTTAGGGAACCATGGGTAGGGTTGTGGAAGTTGGGTTGCGAGGTTATTGTTCATTGATGTGAGTGTGGGAAACTCTCATGGTTCATGACCATACAGAGTGCATGCTAGGCCCTAAGGATAGTGCTTGGGTCATAGTGACCATGTGAGTAGAGACCATGAAAGTTTCATTTTGAATCCCATATAGGATGTTTTTCATGTAGTTCAAGTGAATGTGTACACCTTTGGTACTGAACTTAGAGTAAATGGTTGTTTTGGTGCACCAGGCATAGTGTGCATTCGAACTGGTCCATGAGTTCTATGCATGAGCATTGCTCTGTTCGTGTAATGTTTTATATGGTTTGGAGATAGGGCCCATGGATTTTAGTAGTAGTGACTATAGTCTAGGGATTTGGTATCATTCAACCTTTAAGGTGACCTATGAGAGAGGTAAGATGTGGTTTCTAGTGCTTCTGGGTGTGTGTCACACATGTAGATGTTTTGGACTTTGATAGTGGATGATAGAGTGTTTTATGGTGTAGGTTTGTCCTAGAGGGCTAAGTGGGAAGGTTGGTGGTCCGTGGTTCCACTTGAGTTGTGGCTAAACAATGATAGTTTCAGAAAATCGAGGGCGACCTCATGGGAGGTTAGCCCAACGGTGTAGGTACCTTAGAATATGAAGTGTGTAAGATGATTCAGAGGTGGTGTCGATGTATACTGAGTTCCACCATGTTTTATAAAATTGAATATTTTTAGATGGTTCTTTCATAAGGGCACACAAGTGTTCGTGACACGAGGTTAGGTTTGACTTTAAGGGTTTTATCATATAGATTCATGACTCACCTATTTGGAAGATGATTTACGAGGCACTTGAAGTCGTTTTTGAGTGGAAGAGACAAGGGTGACCACAGTGAAATCATATTCTTTTTCATGATGGTGAAACTAGAGGTGAGGGTGGTAATGTTGATGAAATTGCTTGTATGAATGGTTTGATTGTTGGGTGAGATGTATATGCCACCTAAGGGATTTTGAGGCTGACTAACCAAGATGCATGGTTAGGTAAGTAAGAGGGATATGGGATATATATATAAGTGAAAGTTTTTTTGTGAGATATCATTGGTTTGATTAGTGTGGTATACCAATGTTCTTCGGTTTTTATCTACCATCGACGCATTAGAAGAACTCTAGCGGTGTGGTGGAAGTAGTGCCACCAAAATCTTTGTTTTATGAATGATTTGTGATTTTTCATAGAAGGATGGTGAAGCTATTTTGGGAATCACACCTAAGCAGTGGTGGTTATGTGTTGATTAGATGCATTCTGTAGGGGATAATGAGATTGTTGATAGGTCATGGTGTTCCATATTTCTACATAAAGAATAGATATGTTGGTGGTGGTGTTCTTCGATAAATTCTTAGTGTAACTCTGCTAGTGATGATCCTACCAAATATCTTGATATCGTCCCAAGTATGTTGAGAAGCTCTAGATTTTTCCTAAGATACTTGAAGGTGTTTAGTTGGGTGAGGGATAACATGGAGTATATTTTCATGGAAATGGTATATGAGGTGCTTTATGATGGGATTTACACCCTCTATGGATTATGGTGAGGTACTCAGGATGGACCATGTGTTGAAAAATGCCATCGGTTCCATTCACAGAAGCCAGGAATGGGCACTGGTTGACATTCGTTTTCTTGTTTGGGAAAAATCTAGATAGCCACATCTATGTATTTGGGTTCGTCATATAATCGAGTGTGAGACACTGTTGGTGAAATCCTTCATGGAGATCAATGGTAACGACACTTCTATGTTTGGGAGTGATAAGTCAGTCCTGGATGTGGATATGAGAACATCAAGTTCATTTAATGTCACTGGGATTCCAATGAGGAACATGTGAGGTGCATTTTAGGTCCCTTAGAGAGGAAATGTGGGACTTGGATGTGGTGACTGATGAGCCAAGTGTTGGCTTCAAGCTCAGGGTGGTTCCATGTAAATCTTGTGATGTTTATGTAGAAGTTGTAGAAGGGTGTGGTTAGATATGAAAATAGGTTGTGGTAAGAGAGGTTGGGTTTTATAACTCCAACGAAGATTGGGGTTAGACTCGGGCAAATTACTTGGGTGGTTTTGGAATGTCTTTAATTTTAGGGATCCTTGATCATGTGGTGTGGTGTCATGCTAAGGGTGAAGCCAGATGACGGTCTCTAGGATTGTAATTCCATGCTGATGTAATTGTACCAAAATTTAGGGAACAACCTCAGTGGGTTCATGGGATGATAATGGTACTATTTAAGTTAGAAATCACCTTGGTATGGTGAGAACGGGGTATTGTACCCTCAGTGGAAGCTGGGTTCTAGGGAACAATCCAGTCAAGGTGGTCAGACCAGAGATGGTAAAACTGAATGGGTTTCTGAGAGTGACCCACCTCCAGGTTCATGTTATGGTAGAATGTTCCTTTTTAGAAATGATGGTGTACCTGAGTGAGGTTGAATTGATCTTAGTCCTTTAATTAATAGTATAAGAATGTCCACCTGAATGGAATTGACAGTGTGGTCGGATGCCAATACAGGGTAATGCCCTTATGGATGTTTGGGCATGGTGACTGGGAACATGTTAGGTTATGGAAAAGTTGACTTGAGTTCTGGAGGACCTTCTTCGATGGGGGAGGTTCCATGTAACTGAAAATGGAAGAGATAACCATACTAGAAAAATGTTTTGTTGATGACGTGATCATATTTTTGGGTTGGAAGGACTCAAGTGGTCATCATTTGGGTGAGTTTGCCCTGGTTGAGAGATTTGGAACATGTTTAATTTTTCTAGTAGTTGGGTGATTTTTTTGTGTTTGAATGTATATTTGATGAATGAAATATTCAATAAATGTGGTTTTAAGGATGACATGTTTTCCTCTAGGTGACATCAGTTCTGGTTTCCTTTAGTGTTTGGAAAATATAGTAAAATTATACCAAGTGATTTGGGTCATGAGTTGTGTATATTATTAGACATAGGGGGTGCCGATTGGATCCTCATTGATGATGTGATGTTGTGTGAAATATTTTCAGGTGTATCAAGTAAGGAAATTTTTCTAGGTTTTCTTTTTGATGTTCTAATGGTTGGGTATGGTTGAAGTTGATGCATCCTTGAGCAGTTTTCGGTTCGTGTTGTTGTTGTGGTGAGGAAGACTTGTGGGGAAAGTCTCTGACCATGATCCGTTTTCAATGAGAAATTTGATGTGCGACCAGAAACATTGGAAGATGGTAAAGGATAGACAGTACTAGTGCCATGATCTCTAGTTATGGAAGCCTAGGGATTCTTAGAGGAGTGGCTCGATGTTCAGCCGTTATAAAGTTGGGTGGTTGTAAGATCACAAATTTTCTTAAGGTGTTCTTTTTTGTTTAAAATTTGGTTTGGACTCTTCTTTGTGGATATATAAGTGTTTTCCCATGTTTATGTAATGACACTATGGTGTTTTTGGGGTTTGGGAAATGAAAGAAGAAGAAAAGGAAGTTCCTAGGCATGTTTCACAGTTTTCCCTTGGTTAGTGCAAACCATATAAGAATCCCAGGTAACCGTGCAACCATGGACAAAGGCTTATGCACAGTTAATAAAGTTGTGCAGAATCTCAAAAAAAACCATGAAAAGGGGTGTTTTTAGAAAATTGGCTCACAGACGGTTTTCACACATTTTGGAAAACCGTGTGGGTAAATTTTACGTACCATTGTTTTTGAGAAAATTAAAAAAAATACATCCCATGATTTTAAACCCCAACTCAGGATTTTCATCCATTCATACCCTCTCTACCTTAGTGATGAAAAAATACCATCAAAAGCTTCCAAGGATCAATCTTCCCCAATTTCATCTCTGTTTGGAGTGATATTGGTTGCAGATTGAAGCCCCAGGTGAGTCTAATACTCATCTTGATTCTCTTTTTTGGATTAGGGTTTGTGGTTTCTCCCATCATCTTTTGAAACTCTAAAATCATCTTTTCCAATGGAACATAGGTTGGGGATTCAAGGGATTCTTGAATCTACATCAAAGGGTATGATTAAGAGTGTGTTAATCATCATATTAGAGGAAGGTGGTCTATAAGTATTATCCCATAGTTTTATTTTAGATTTGTGCATGGAAGCTTGTGTTATTATTTTTCCCTAATTGTGTTATTGGTTCTATTAGATTTTTTTTGATAAAAAGTGGTTTTCATGTAACCAAATGAAACCCTCACAATCCTCGTGGGATGCATAGGGGAAGACTTGACCATTTTATGGCCACCCATGTGGTGTGCCGGCAATCCTAGACCTATAGAGTTGTAGGGTTAAGTGAATGATTGTCGAGTAAAGCATGAATCCTTTGTATAACATGTTTTAATGGTTTATTAAGTTTTAAATTAAATGATGATTTATATGCCTATGATGATAACGGAATAAGGTACTATTTGAATGACATGAACATGGGAAATTGGGTCGAAAGAGTTTATGTCAATTATTTAATGAATTAAAGTTGGACATGCCTAAGGGTATAAGTGAATATAAAACGGTGGACATATAATTGTGTAATGGAATGGGAAATGGGGAATATGTTAAGGATATGTAACAAGTATATGGATGAATATGTGGAAATGGTTAATACATGAGAATTATTTGGTACAACAAAATGATTGAATGTAATAAACTGGTTTTGTTATGTGACATGAGAATTTTACTTGAGTACATAAGGGGTATATTATTGTGAAATGATAAATGGGATAAGTGGGTGAATATATAGTAATTGATAAATATTGGCTATGATATGGGGTTATTGAATACACATAAGGGGTTAAGGGATGACAATTAAAACATGGATAAATGATTATGAATTTCAATTGGTAAATGTGTTATGGGTTATGGAATAGTGTTTTTATCCATGTTATTGTTGGGTATTGTGAATTATAATGGAATTGTTTATGCTTGGTTGTGTTATGGTATGGTTTTGGTGAGTTGATAAATGAGAATGTGCACAAGACTTTATAGTTTGGGGTATTTACATGAGGTTCCACACAGACATGTCTAGTTAGACTAAGGCTCTAAACTCCACCCAATAAATGCATGGGTTAGGGAATGGTACAAAGGATATATTTCACTAACGGTTGCATTCCACTTAGAATGAGGCTTCGAGGTGAGGATAATGTGTTGATGTGATACGTGAATACCTAGTGAGATTGGGACATGAATTATTCTCCCTATGTATAATGATTGATTATCTTATACCCATGTACATAGATGAGGTATATTCTTAATCTGAAGAACATGTGATATTAACGAACTATGTAGTAAAATTTTTATATGAAATGGAATTGGGATAAATGCTAGTTGAAAATTAAATGAACTTTTTTAACTAATAGAACCCGCACTGTCCCTTTTTTACTTACCATTTATTTGTTACTTTCATGAACTAAATATTACGCTAGATAATTTATAGACACCGTTGGTGGTGGCCTAATGAGTTTTGTAGTCACACAATGCTTGGGCCACTGTTGGGTACCCGAGCAGATGTCTTGGATGCATGTGAGGAAAATAGAAAAGAACCTACTCTAGGATGTTAAATTGGTCTTGGGATGTACATGAAAAAGTATTTTGACATAGAGTCCATACCCATTTGGGGATTTGGCTGTTGTCATACATTTGGGTTTTATTCATATTGCACTACTAGCATGTCATGACATTGATAATGTTAAATAATGGTTTCTACCCCATTGGGACATTTTTTTCTTGTATGTTTATTAGTTGTTTCATATTATTAAGATATTTATATTGTTTTATGTTGTGGATTACTTTGCTAAAGAGGGTATAGTCTCCCCACAAGACTCATTAGACCCACGCCTCTAGTCAGCAACCTCTAGCATAAGGGGTGGCACACTTGAGGTCATCTGAAGACTTGACTCGGGGCACCAAATTAGTGGCTCCTAGGAAGGGGATGTTATAGGATATCAATAACCTATATACAGGATAGTTGAAACTGTATTCTTTAATCTTTCCCAAAAGCATGGAAATACACAACAAGAAGAGAATAAGATCCAAATGTAATTCCAACACTTTAAATAACATTGACTATAACACACTAAAATTTTTATGGTATGTTTCTCTTAAATTATTTCTATTAATTAGATAAAATATATTTAATGAAGAACTGAGTCTCTGTGTAAAAAAACCTGTCTATTTATAGGAGAGAGTCATAAACTAGCCATTAAAATTAAATTTTCCACTTCTGTGTGTTGAATTTCAAAAAATGGACACATACAGTTGCAATCAGTGCGATATTTATAGTCTGATATAATCATCTTAATTTTCATTGAATTGTAACTTACGCTTATGAATAGTAACACAACCTTATGAATATTAACTTTCACTTATGAATAGTAATATTAACCTTATGAATGGTAACCTTACACACGAATTTATAAATAAAATTTAGCCACCTTAAAAATGAAGATGAATATTTTAAGTGTTGGTATTTTTCAATTAAATGTTGATTTTAATTAAAAATTATATTTCTCATATTTAGAAAATTATTTTTGAATAATAGAGCTCAATTTTTTTTCCTACATGTCAAAAAATTATTATCGTTAAATTTTTTTATTTTTCTGAAATACTTTATTTATTTGTGAATAATAAAATACTTTAAATACAGTATAAATATATTATGAGAAAAATACAACATTCCTTGCATCATGTATGATGTAAGAAACCACTAGTTCAAACTCATATAAACTTATTACTATTTTTTGTCATGGAATTCTCACTATTTATTATCTTAGAAAAAAATAATAAAGTAATGATTTACATATTAAGAAAACAATCCCCCCACCACTATATAAACTACCCTCAACCCCTCTTCCTCTCACACCACTCAAGCTTTGGGCCTTGAATAAGTTCAAAAAAATACACTTCCCAAGACCTCCCCTACATCCAAGACCATATGGTATCAAAAAAATCCCAATAACAAAGGCCTTAAAGAAATTCTCAGTGAGGAGTACTGAAGATGTGAACCTCTCTTCCTTTTTCTTTCATCCTCTTTTACAAGTTCTATTATTTTGTTTCCGTCTACTCACATCCCCTTCTCTATATTCTATGATAATTCTAGTACCTTATATGAACTAGATTTTTATTATTCTAATGGAATATTTTATAATCATTTCTATTTCCCCCTCCTCTTATACTAAAAACGAAAACACCATATGAGATGTGTTAATTTATCACATTTAAGGAAGATGGGTTATAAATTTATATTATCGTATTCAACTTTATTCATGAAACAATTTTTATGGATAAACCAGATCTTTATATATGTTATATATCATATTTAATGTTCTGTAATCATTTTTTACAGATGGTATTTAATTATAAAACAAAATGAGTTTGTGGTGATCAGAAAACCATAATTCTAAAAATTTATCATTATAATTTCTATAATGATTCATCCTCCCCCAAAATAACCAAAAGATTTATATTATCATATAACCATCTATATGATCATTAATAACTCAAAACTTCAATTCTGTATTTCAATTTCCATTTTACAAGAACCTCCATAGTAATATTCACGAAAAACGATCATGAAAACCAAAGAAGAAAATGATTCGAAAACAATAAAATTGAACCACTTAAACCCATAAAAGGCCATTAAAGAACAAAATATGGTCATAATAAATAAATGAAACGAACAAGAGATATTTAATTATTAATTAATGAATCTAAATTTTATTATTCAGGTCCTTAAGATAAACTAATGAACAGATTCGAGCATAATGTAGGGTTTTATCATCTCACATTTAATTCCGGGAGATTTCCATTTTTGCCACTTATTTATGGAATGGTGTGTATGGGTACTTACATTTGATATATAATATCATGATTCTATAGATATTCATTGTATTCTATGATTTATTTGGTGATTATTAATTTATGGTCATACGACTCGATTGATTACAACATGGTAAGGGACTTTTTGACTAAATTTTAATTTCATTGAGATTTACATGGTATTGTGAACCTAATATTTCTTATGTGGGGTATCCACTAACAATTTGAGATAATTTTTCATTTGAAATTATAATTCTGGTAGATATCTATTTTCTTGTATTATAGATATTATTATTTCTTTAATTCATATACCATTTCACATAAACAATTTAACATTAATGCTATTTGAACTGGAGAAATATTGATGAATATGTATCCTCTATTCAAAAAGAATATAGAAAAGGAATATTATTTTTGTATTAAATATATGTATAAATAATTCCTTTGGACTGGAAGTGATGTAAGGGGCCCTTTATTTCCCCTCGATGCATTGATAGGCCTCATGAGACAAATCAGTTAATAGCAAATCCTTCGAGTTTCTTTCCAAAAAGCATTCAGAATTCTACCCATAGACTTAAATTGTATCAATGGTATAATGTTTTATTTGATAGATACATGACTTAAAAAAATAAGAATTCCCTTTATTTAGTATTCTATTATTAATTTCCATGAGGTTTTTCCTATGAAAAACTCTAAGGATACATTTTAATTCTCAGATTATTGATGGCATCTCTTTTCATTTATTCCCCATGCCTTTTTAGTTGTCCCTAATTGAATATGTTTCACTTATTATTGATTGATGAATCCAGTATGTGTAACCCTTTAGGGTGGTGAAAATTTAGAAAAGGGAAGGAAAATACACCCACATGTCGGTAGAATAAAAGAAATTCATGTTATATTGAAAAATTGAGGAGAAAAGTTCAAAAGATAGGTTTGGAAAGGGACCCAACCCTAGCCACCAACCAATTGTCACAAACCGGCCCAGGTCGACCAAGAATCAGCCACCCGAAAAAGTCCATGGAAAGTTCTGAGGGGTGTTCCGGATCCCCATGGGCTGGAAATTAGTTCTGTGCAAAAACCTTTAATTGTTGGGAATGATTTATCCCATAAAAGATAAAAAAATAAACAAGAATAAACAGAACAATAAAACCGAACTCTAGTAGCGGAATAATACAAGAAATAAATAGAAAATCTCAACATACCACCATGTGACCTATTAGGTCACCACACAACAAAAGACCAACCTTTCTCTAATGATGAGAAACTCGTCCAAGATAACCTAACCAATAGAATCCTGCAACTAAAATGAAAATATAGGCGTGATCATTAAAAATGCTCAGTAGGGTTACCTAGATAAACCACCAAATCAGACATCTCCTTTACCGAAAAAAATCCATTAACACAAGTTTGAAATACAAATATAAAAGTAGGGTTTTCACATTTTAAAATTAGAAACATATTTTTCTCATTTAATGAAAATACAACACACTCAACATACCATTTCCTAAATCAATTTTCATTTTAAAAACTACACTCAAAACATAATATACTCAAGATGGGATAAAGTAGAACATGTAAGCACCACAAGCTAGAAATAAACTAGTATAATAGAAATTAAACAAGAATTAAAAATAATTCAGTAACCATGGGTGATTCTAAATATCCCTAGAAGAACCCTACATGTACTTGGTTCGGAATCACCTATAGGTGTATGATGATGTACCTAATTCTATAACCAACTAGCCTCCCTCGCCGCAAAAGAACCCAGCAGAACTCCCCATCTAGCCTCTATACCAACAAGTGGGTACCAACCCATCTAATCAAGGATGATAAGAAACCATCAATTGGTCAACTAAAAGACAACCAAGAACCCATGGTGGTTAGAATAATTCTGGGTAAGTAGGTGGCCCTCACATGTGTGACTCATCTTAGTTCACTTGCATACCCAAACAAGGATGCTTCCTATGCATTCACCCATAAATGGTTACCCTAGACAAGAGTTCCCACAAATAAACATTCAATCATTTCACATTAAACAAATTTCCAATGGGGCCATCCCATCACATCTGTGTCAAAACCATTTCTTTAAAAACATTTAAACCCCAATAAAGAAAACACAATTTCCCATCACAAGCCATTATAAATGTTAACACAACATCACCCATGAGTTTGAAGAGCCAAATGGGCCTTTATTTTTTTAACCCACACCAAAATGTGTATTAGACCAAATGGAAGACCTTAAAAGGGCCATTAAAAACCATGTTTTCCAAAACACTTGAAGAAACATGTTATAAAATCTTCTTTAAAACCTTCTTTTGATAACACACAAAAAACCCAACATCATTTAGAAAGAAAAAATCATTTTCACAGTGCCCCCATTATCTTTCGAACAAAACCAAAATGAAAAAAATATATTCGTCACATATATCAAGAAATATAATGTGATGGAAACTTTATTAAACAAACCAAACACTTTCTAATCTATGATACGAACATTCCAAACAATTTATAAACAATTTTATGAAAAAATGAAATATTTTATAGAAAAATATAAAAAGATGAAATGATATATATAAAATTTACTAAACATACCAAATAATTTTTAAACAATTATATAATGATCCCTACAATTAATTAAAAATATTTATAAATAGATGGAATAATTTATAAATAAATTTGTAAACATGAATAATAATTCTTGAACAATTAATTCAAACCAGAAACACATTCACAACTTATTTCAGAGTATATAGAAATTGTGTGTCATGCTTAATACATTATCAAAACAACATTTAATATCCAATGAATACACTTCTTATAAGAACACGTACACATAATTAGAGAAAGTACTTCAAAACTATTTTTAACAAAACTAACTAGCACTAAAACACCATAGAAAGTTAAATAAGTTTATTGAGATGATTTTAACTAAGTCAAAAATTTTATTAAAAACACTCATGGATTAAGTGGACTTAATGAAAAAGGAAAACACTGATTCACCTACCTAAAATCCAGTGCGGATGGAGAAAAAATTCGACCGAAGAAGGGAAAATGCCACGTGGACCAACCACACATGCTAAACAACAAGAAAAACACACGATTCAAAACACAAGAGAGTATTATGATTTAGAAAAAAAAATAAAAACATTAAAGATTAAATTAAGGATAAATAAATAATTAAATAAATGAAGAAATATACGAAAGATGGGCAGAGCGGGTTTTCCAGTGCGAGTCACAAGAGAGAGGAGAGAGGTTCGAGTGTGCTGCTAGCTAGAGGAAGGGAGGTAAGGGTGATGGTTGGACAGAGTGAGGATAGGTGGACAGGAGTCGTCTACTGGGTGGTGCACTTAATAGTGAAAACAAGGGGGTTGGGGACATCATTGTGGAAGGAGGGAACTTTGTACCACTGTTGGAAGGATGAGAAGCTGAAGAGGGCGGATGGATCAGTTTCTGGTGGGGGGAGAAGAAAGATTGGGAGTGGACCAGGGGGTGAGCACCGAAGCGCGATGGAATAGGGGGCAGTATGGCAGAGGGCCGATGCTGGGGAGAAGGAGGGGTCAGGCCGATGAGGGTGAGAGGTGATGTAGTTGGGGTGAGTGAGAAGGGGGCTTGGGCACAGAGCCAACGATGGGAAAGGCAGTGCTGGGGAAAGGGCGAGAGTTGGTATGGTAGAGTGAGGCAGTGGATCACGCAACTGGGAGGAGGAATACATGAGATGAGGAAGGGGCGAGGGGCTTGGGTTCGGGTACTTGGTTCACCGAACAAGGCAACGAAGGGGGAGGGGTGTGGCTGTTTCGGTAGAATAGGGTTAGGGTTTAATTATTTTTTCTTCATTATATAATAATAATAATAATAATAATAATAATAATAATAATAAATTATTATAATAAAAATAACAACAACACAAATGATAATACCAATAAAAATATTAACTTTAAATGTTATAATAATAAAAATAATAAAAATAATAAAGATAAAAATAATAACAATGATAAAACCTTGTTAATAATAATATTATTAATTACGTAGAAATATTATAATTATTATAGTTTAAACATTTAAATCACATTATTTACTTGAAAAAATATTTATTTTAATCATTAGACCTTTGCACAGGCACTCGGGTTGACCATGTGGTT
Organism: Viscum album; assembly: GCA_963277665.1. Classification (NCBI taxonomy): domain Eukaryota; kingdom Viridiplantae; phylum Streptophyta; class Magnoliopsida; order Santalales; family Viscaceae; genus Viscum; species Viscum album. The sequence continues at coordinate 771,619,845 of OY728131.1, read as the reverse complement.
ACCACACATGGCTCTGAAACCTACAAAAATTATTAGACTACAAAATACTTTAATTCGGGACCCAACACAGACCTTCGTGTGAGAACCCGGAGCCAAGAAATAATAAAATAAAATAAACATAAAGTCAGGGTGTGACAATTCTCTCCACCACAGACACATTCTACCCCCATTAAGTCACCCAGCCGAACAATATACAAAACATCAATATATCCCCAATTGAAACCAAAAGAAATCACAACACAAGAGAATGTGAGAACATGAGAGGGTTCTCCCCACCATAAGAACTCAAATACTGTAAAAATTTAACACCCAAACATACCACACTAGGAGGGGGGTGGAGCATGGGAACTCCCAAATGAATTAAACTAACTTCTATAGCACTGGTGAAACAACACCTCTGCTGAAAATTGGAACTGTCGACCAATACCAAAAACCCCGAACACTAGAAAAAAAACATCGAGAAGAATGTAATCCCAATAGTAAACCTAAGCATAACTACAATCCTTGACTCTTTTGAAGGAACTTATATCTCCAAATGAACACCGCTAAACCATGATCAACACATAAAGGGGAAAAATCACTTTTTAAAAAAAGCGCACAATTCAAAAAAACCATAATCAGACAAATGAAACTGTTGGATTGCAACAGAACATGTTCAGTATAACTTCACGATGAAACAATGAACCTACAATAATGTAAAATCTTTGAGAGCAGAAAAACAAGAATGAAATGACTTTAAATGTTACATCACCAACATGAAACACAAAATCTAAACTGAGGCTTCACATCCCCCATAAACTCATAATTGTGTGCATGCTTCACCTCAAGACCTGTGGCTGGGGCTCTGGTGCCTGAAGCATCTCCTGCCTCATAGTCATGCATTGGAATCCTCTGGTCACAGTCTCTTCTTTAGATGATGCTATTTGTAGAACATCCCTAGATGACCCAGACACCTACAATGTTGGAATGTCTTCAGAGGGGTGTGACATGACGACTTCATGTTCCCTTAACTTCTACACTGATGAAAGACAACTGAATAGTTCGACAAACTGAAATCTAGAACCACTAAAAAGGACTCTTTATAAATAGGTGCCTCTGGAAGACCCTGCTCACCAAATGGGGAACATTCATGAGTAATTGGATACTATGTATGTTAAACAATCTGCGCTCTGGATACCAACACATCTAATAACGCCTCATGCACCAGATTCTCAAAATGATGGTCCTTAGAGGGTCAGACCCAATCCTGGATCTTTGTACGAAGAACCCAAATGAAGATAGAAGTCTCCCTAAAATCATGCGATGCTACTTCTTGAGAAAAGGACAAAAGTTCCTTGAAATGGTCAATATATGATTTCATTGTCTGTTTACCTTGTTGAATATGCATGATCTCTTTCATTTTCTTCATCTTCACCTCTTCAGGTATATACTATCAGACGAAGATAGATTTATATACATCCCACATCATTCCAACTTGCAGTGATGACAGGGTGAACAACTCCCAATTGTTTAGAGTTGGACCTTAAAACATACCCAAAACAGAATTCACTCTAACAGCTTCGGGAGTTCCCAATACCCTGAAGACATGATTGTCCTCTTCAATCTACTCTACTACCTCTAATGAACCATAATTTCCACGAAGGACATTCAATGTATCAGAAGGACCAAAAACTTGGCACGACTTATCTGAAACCTTGGGGACCTTTCTGGATGGCATTTTCTGAAAAACATATAAAACATAATGCTGAAACCGATATCAAAAAAAATTATAATTAAAAGTAACATTCTAATCCAAAATGACCAGCTCAAAAACCAATAAAAATACAAAAACAACCAAAAAGATCCTCTTTAAAACCCCCTTTTCATTTTAAATTTTAAAACTACCTCCTCTCAAGGCCACTTTCCAAATACCAAACCCAATTTTCAAACCAAATTCAATTTCCAAAATCATTTCCCCTTTTTAAAATCAATTTATAAAAACAATGCCAATCCTTTAATCCCAAGTACACATCCTAGTAATCCTATGTACTGTTGCACATGTCTTCATCTGCTTTCATCCATATGCACCAACATGATTTTCACATGCATCTCGTCATATGTGAAAACATTCATAAAAGTACCAGAGGTTTCACACAAACCATTTCTCCCCTAATTCCATGAAAACACCATATTTTTAGACCAGAATATTTTTGTTTTAAAACCCATTTCATGAATTTAAAGTCATTTAAAAGAAATAATTCTCATTTCAAAACCCCCTTTTCATTTTCAGAATTTCACTTACACTAACCAAAACCAAGATGACAATAACCTTGAATAAAACACTAGAGTGAAGAATTAGTAGTCATTCTTAACCTGGTGACATGGTATTGGTCCATGCCCCATGTAAGCATCAATAACCAGGATAAATTTAAATGGAGTAGTCAAACTCCATAGGGGCCACTACTCCATGTGAAATCAAGATGTAACATCGGAACTCCTAAGTTTTCATCCCTCAATCTAAAACAAACCAGAACAAAAAAAGGAATTAATTACTAGACTACCCCAAGATACTAGAGGTTCAAAATGAGAAAGGGTTCATGAAGTCCTTCCTATACCAACCACTTTAGCCTCGGTAGTCCTAGTATTCATCTACCATACACCCCAAATGATAAGAACCTCTCTTTGATACCATTTTCTCACGAACTATGACAACCCTGCTTTTATTACAAACTTAAACATGATTTATTAAAAAAACTATTCACTTGATACAACATGGAAGATCGAGAGGTCTAGTGTCTTTGAAATTTGGGATCATTACATAACAAATTAAAACATTAAATACAACATCTTTATTGAAAACATCCTTTACATGACCACTACATTTCCTCGTACTTAGCATTGCATGGGATACCCTAAGGACATGCATAAGAAAAGGGTGAGCTATAAAGACCAGTAAGGGAAGAAACATGGAATACATGAGGAGTACAATACATGTTAGAAAATAGTCATATCAATAGAGGAAAAGAGAAACATGAACATAAAGTCATGATAAAGCATGATAATCATAACATGGAAATGTGGCAGAAACACTTAACCTGGAATTAGTAAGAGCCAAGCCTCATTACACATGGAGCATGAGTAAATTCTCAATGCACATGAAGAAAAAGTAAACCCTCGTTGCACTTGAATTAGCATGAGTCAACACTCATTTCACATGACGTATCATGATAATAAACATTACCCAATTCATTGGAGCGCTATAAGGGCGCACCCCTCTTAAACATTTCATTTCATGCATAAGTGTTGCCACATGGATAATAAAACATGGATTAATAAAACATAATCATTTATTCCACGATAAAGGAATGTGGAATTAATATATGAAACTTTATAATCAATAATTAAATTTTCATAAAGGTGAATACCCTTGATGGAGAAATGGGCATGGTATTCACTACACAATGGCATTGGCTTAGAAAATCGATGCGATTTCGGCAGCATAACGACGTGACATAAAAATTCATAAAAAAGGTTGATGATAGATAAAGGGGTTCCTAATAATATTTACATGTAATGTACCGTAACGAGGTCATATAGATACATGTCCCAACAATTGTAATGGAATTTATATTCAAGATACAAAAGTATTGCTTGAATGTAAATGAGGCGAGAGAAGTTCTTTTCAGAATTTCGGCATAGTAACAGGTGTACATGGGAGGAATTTAATGAGAGAGAAAGGGGTCTCCCATCATTAAAACATAAATAGGGCAGTATGAGGGAGGTGTGAAACCATACCCAAACATTAATAATTGATGTTAAAAGGGAAAAACAACTTAAAGAAAAATTGGACAAAAATGAGAAAGGAAGAAAAAAACCCTTACTTGGAAGTGTGCTTCCAAAGGCTTGAGAGAGGCTTGAGAGAGGATTCTTGGGAGCTTGGGGAACCTTAAGAGGACTCTAGAGAGAGTAGGGCAGAGTTTGGATGAACTCAAAAGGATTTTAGTGAGGAGGAAGTGGGAGCTTGGGTGGGTTAATATAGGAAAGGTGAGGGAATTCTTTATTATTTAGGTTTGGGGCCCCTAATATTAAATTAGTCTAAAACACAAACCATCCCATAGTTTTTGCCCATGGTTTTTGGAAAAGGGAAGTGGAAAAAATATTTTATAAGGCCAAAGTATGATCATCTTAAAATAATAGGATTTCTTATGTGGAGGTGAGTCACACTCCCATGGAAAACAATTTAAAAAGACAAGGTGTTTAATAAGTCTTGAAGGGTCCATTAATGCTTTGAAAAGTAAATCAAAAAAACCCAAAATCAAATTATTTTAATTTTAAAACATATATTGGCCGAACATAAAGCTTATAGTATTTTATTACATCACTATTGGGTCATTATGATGTCATAAAACACATTATATATTTAAACAGTATTTAATTTTTACCCAAAATATTTACTGTCTCAGAAAATTATGAAAAATTCACTGTTGGATAATTTCGACGTCCTATTATAGAAAAAACATTTATTTTATCTAAATAATTTTATAAATTTGTTAATTTTCACATTTAAAATAAAAACTTACATTTATAAATAATTCACAGGTTTTGACAAAAATGGCTTTCAATCCTTAATAAAAATTATAATTGCATTCATAAAATTATATGATCATTTATATATAATAAAATTAATTTAATAATAATAATATTTTATTAAAATAATATTTAATTCAAAAATCCCCTAATTTAATAAAATATAATTCTTAAATAAATAATAACTAAAAAACACTATTTGCACATTAAAAACTATTTACAATGTATCAACAATGACAAGAAAGTATATTCATTATTATATAAAATAATAATGTACATGAACATAGTACTAGAGATTTGTTACATAACCCCTCAAAATAGACGCATAAGACCTAAGGGTAAGGTGTGTAATGGTGACAGACTCTTGGGGTGGCTCAGATAACATCGCTCAAGTGGTAATTTCTATCAATATCCCCTTTTCCTGTAGACGATCATGTTCGATCTTGACATGATGAAGATCAGCATGGGCTTGGTCAATATCGAAGCCCAAAGATGCCACCTCTTCTCCATGCTCTAAAAAATGGGCTTCGTATGGAGAAATTATACTGGGTGAGGCAATCACATTCTTTGTCTGAGTAAATTGGATTAGTTAAAGCCCTATATTTATATTAATCATCTGATCACTGTTCAACGGATATAAAATAAACGGTCACAATTATTAACATAAAGCAAAAGAAGATGACATTTTATATAAAAATTTTACATAAAGAGACATTTAATTAGATCAAGATGGATTTCCATTAATGAATCTTTGGATCGTTACAATATTCCCCCCTTAAAAAATTTTGCCCTCGAAATTTCCTTTTCACACACTAAAACATATGTGGGTAACTTAGCTTCATCATTTCCTCTGATTCCCAATTCGCTTCTTCAAACTTTTGGTTTCACCACAACACCTTGATGAGAGGCATTGTCTTATTTCATAGAAATTTTTCTCTATGATGTAAAAAATTCTCTAGTTGCTCCTCAAAAGAAAGATCATCCTCCAACTGTACCACCTTAGAAGAGAGTACATTTGAAGGGTCCTGTATGTACTTCCGTAAGAGGGATACATTAAAGACATCATGTAATTTTTCCATGGTAGGTGGAAGTCCTAGTCGATAGGCCATAGCCCCAACACGATCAGAAATCTCGAAGGGGCTGATGTACCTTGGACTTAACTTCCCTTTATTTCTAAACCTCATGACCTTCTTCCACGTAGATATTCGTAGAAAAACCATGTATCCAACATTATACTCAAGGTCTCGTCGATGATTATCTGCATAACTCTTCTGTCGACTCTGAGATGCCTTGATATGCTGCTGAATGGTTTTCACCTTCTCCACCATTTCCTCGACCATTTCCGGTCCAAGAAGCTTAAGTTCACCGACCTCATCCCAACACACTGGTGTTCTGCACCTTTTCCCACAAAGGGCTTCATATGGTGCCATTTGGATGCTTGGGTTGAAACTATTATTATAAGAGAACTCAAAAATAGGAAGATGTTGATCCCATCCTCCTTTAAAGTCCATTGATCATGCTCTCAACATGTCCTCAAGTGTTTGGATAGTCCCCTCGGATTGGCCCTCAGTTTGAGGATGATAGGCCGTACTGATGTTCTGTTCAGTATTCAGAGCATGTTGAAGACTCTTCCAAAACATAGAGGTGAATCTTGGATCTCGGTCAGACATAATAGATATTGGCACCCCATGCATCCTTACCATTTTTCTGATATACATCTGTGCTAGTTTATCCAATGGGAAATCCTCCCGAATAGAAATGAAGTGTGCAGTCATTGTAAGACGATCCACAACAACCCAGATTGCATTGTTGCCTTTGGATGTCCTTGGAAGTTCAGTGACAATTTCCATGGTGATGTTCTCCCATTTCCATTCTAATATGGGAAATGGTTGCATCATCCCCTTATACTTCTGCCTCTCTGCCTTCACTTGCTTGTACACCAGGCACTTTGATGTATATTCAGAGATCACGTTTTTCATATTATCCCACAAAATGTTTTCTCATAGATCTCGATACATCTTTGTGCTCCCTGGGTGAATAGAGAAATTTGAACTATGTGCATCATCCAAAAGTTCCTTCTTCAGCTCCGGACTTGATGGAACAAATAGTCTTTTCCCAAATCGCACAATTCCTTATTCATTAACATTAAACTCAGAGGATTTTCCCTTTTTGATAGCTTACAATTTTTCTTGAATTCCAACATCATCCTTTTGAGCATCCTTTAACCTTTCCAAAAGAGATGGTAGAGCAATCATTTGTGAAAGGATTAATGATTTTCCCTTCTTTATGATTCCCATGTCCATCTTTATTAAGTATAAGAAGATTGGATCCCTCTCAATTATCTTCATTGATAGAATCCCTAGGTCCTTTATACTTAGGGCATCTGCCACCTTTTTTGCTTTCCCAGGGTGGTAATGTATTGAACATTCATAATCCTTGATGAGCTCTATCCATATTCTCTAGAGAATATTAATCTCTTTCTATGTGAATATATATTTAAGACTCTTGTGGTCAGTATATATCTCACATTTCTCTCAATAGAGATAATGACACCAGATTTTCAAGGCAAAGATCAATACCGCCAAATCCAGATCATCTGTTGGATAGTTTCTCTCATGGATTTTCAACTGCCTTGAGGCATAGGATATCACATTATCATTATGCATCAGTACACAGCCTTATACCTTCTTCGAAGCTTCACTGAATACCACAAAAATTTCCCCACATGTGGGTAAGGTGAGCACGGGAGCAGTGATAAGCCTTCTTTTCAACTCCTTGAAGCTTTCTTCGCATTCATCACTCCAAGAAAACTGTACTCCCTTTCGAGTTAGCTTGGTAAGAGGGTTGGACAATGATGAGAAATTTCTCACAAATTGTCAATAATATCCAGCTAACCCCAAGAAGGTACAGATATCTGTTACCGATTTTGGCCTTAGTCATCCCTCAATTGCATTTGTTTTGAAGGGATCCACAGATATCTCATTGCTTGTGATGATATGGCCCAAGATTGATACTTCCTTCAACCAGAACTCTCACTTTCTATACTTTTTATAGATCTTCTCCTTGCACAAAGTCTCTAGTACAGTTCTTAAATGCCCCTCATGATCCTCCTTGGATTTGAAGTATATTAGAATATCATCTATAAAGAATACCACAAATTTATCTAGGTAACCTCTAAAGACTCTATTCATCAAGACCATGAAGATTTTTAGAGCATTAGTGAGTCCAAAAAGTATTTCTATGAATTCATAGTGCCCTTATCTTGTACGAAAAGCAATCTTGGGGACATCTTCCTTCTTCACCCTTACTTGATAATATCCCAACCGCAAGTCTACTTTGGAGAAGTATTGTGCTCCATGAAACTGATCAAAAAAGTCATCGATCCATGGAATAGGATACTTTTTCTTTATCATGATTTTTTTAAGTTCACAATAATCGCTTCAAAGCCACATTGACCCATCCTTCTCTTGATGAAGAGGACTGGTGCACCCCCTAGTGAAGCACTTGGGCATATAAACCCTTTATCCAGATTTTTCTGTAGTTGTTTCTTCAGCTCTTCAAGATCCACGATAGCCATTCAATATGGATTCTTGGATATTGGTAGTGCCCCTGGTATAATTTCAATTGAGAATTATACATCTCTTCTAGGAGGAAGACTAGAAAGTTCCTCGGGAAACACTTCAGTGAATTCCCTCACAATAGGAATTTCTTCAAGGATGGTTTCTTCCTTGGACTCAATCATCTGAGCCAGATACGCGTTCTCATAGGGCAGTAATATCCATGCTTGAGATGATGGAGCTAAAGGATATTCATCTTCCTCCTTACACTTGTAATGAATCGGGGGTCGATTCTCCATATGGAGTGTGATTTTCCTCTCCCGACAATTTATGTTGGCTCTATATAAGGAAAGCAAATCCATGCCATGAATGGAATCAAATTCCACTAGAGGGAGTATGATGAGGTTCGCTGGGAAATTCAATCCACATATGATAAAAAGGGAGGACTTATATTCATGGGATGTAATGATTTCCCCATTTTCCGTACTCACCAACATCTTCACTTCCATGATTTGTGGTGGTGCTAGGATTGTTCTACAAAACATTCGAGATATAAAAGAATGCGTTGAACCTAAATAAAAAAGTATGTTCGGTATTCTTGAATTAATAACTAGCGTACCTGTAACCACTTCATAGTTTGGGTTCACTTCAGTAGATGTGATGGAAAAAAGATCTTCCTTGTTGCCTTGGAGGTTGTTGTTTTCCTCCTAAAACCCTTGGTTTAGGCAACTGATTTGAAAAGTGCCCCATTTCTTTGTAGTTGTAGAAATGAACAATGCGTCGAGGTTCCAACAGAGCGTTCCTTTCCTATTTCGCAGCCGCAGGTATTTCTTGCCTACAGTTAACATCTATGTTCCCTTCTCTTCCACACCTAAATCATTTCTTCATCCCCTTGAGGAAATTTACAGGGTGCTTGTTTCCGTACTTTGGACAAGTGGGGTGCTATATCTTCTTATCACCGTTGTATTTATCCATCGGACCACCAGCATTGAATCCCACCTTACGCTTCTTGTCCCCATGATACCCCTGTTATTCCCCGATCTCCATTTCGACCTTGAGGGCACATCAGACAATTTCCTTATAGATGTCGAAGTCACAGATCACTAATGCTTTCCGCGGGCTAGGCTTCGGCCCACCAAAGAAGTCGTCAACCTTGCATTCAGGGGTAACGACAATGATGGAAGTATATCATGCAAGACTTGTAATGTTTTCCTTGTATGCTCCAATAGATTATTTTTCTTTCTGTTTGAGGGAAAGGAATTCCATTTCAATATTAAGCCGGAGGGTGCGCGGAAAATATTTATCAAAATACATCTTCCAGAAATCCTTCCATTCCAACGCCTCGATCTCCCCCTCAGGCTTCGTATTTTCTATCAACGTCCACCATTGATTAGCTTCACCCTCCATATGATAAGCCGCCAAGAAAACCTTCTCTTGTTCGAAACATTTAAGGATAGAGAAGATCTTTTCAACGGAGTTGATCCATTGTTCAGTGATCATGGGATCAGATGATCTTCTAAAAGTAGGAGGCCTTTGTCTCATAAAGCTCTCAATAGTGACTTGTTCTTTCTTAGGGGGGATTGAACGTTCTTCTTGACCCATTTTTCTATTCAAATCTTTAGTTAGCTGAGAGAGAACCGTGACAAAGTTCACGATTCCTGCTCCCATTGGATTGGGCATATGATTAGTACAGTCATCACACTGATCTTCACATCAGTTGTTAGCCCGAGCCCTCCTATTACCAGCCATTGGCTGGAATAAAAGGAATGTTAGGGGGTAACACATAAAGGGTAATCCAAAGACAAAATTTGATGACTTATAAATAAAATTTTATTTCCTTAACTCATGAGTCTATAGGCTTCAATCTAGGATTTTCATGATCTACTTTCTAACATATATTCTTAGGGGAATTTTTTTTAATTCCATTAATAAGGGTTCATACTAAGCTTGTGAATTTATCAAAACATATCCCCTAGGAGTGTCGTAACCAAGAGTTCAGAAAGGCACATTGTCGTGCACCAGTTCCTGTTCGAGTCTAGCTCAAAGTGGTGTTTTTGGGATTTACCCATAGGATACATCTGTGCCAGATCCACCTCTACTTGATCGTATCCATACAGGGATGTATTTTTTTGATAAACCACTAACTTATTAATTTCCAAACTTAGGGATGTTCTTATTATTATTAGTCTTTTATCTAAGGCTTTACTAGGGTTTTCTAATCCTAATACCAAAAATAACTAAACCTATCCTCTGATACCAACTATGACAACCCTACTTTTATTACAAACTTAAACATGATTTATTACATAAACCATTCACTTGATACAGCATGGAATATCGATAGGTCTAGTGTCTTTTGGGATTAGGATAATTACATAACAACTTAAAACATGAAATACAACAACTTTATTGAAAACTTCCTTTACATGACCACTACATTCCCTCGTACTTATCATTGCATGGGATACCCTGAGGACATGCATAAGAAAAGGGTGAGCTATAAATCTCAGTAAGGGAATAAACATGGAATACATGAGGAGTACAATACATGTTAGAAAATAGACATATCAATAGAGCACGAGAGGAACATGAACATAAAGGAATGAAAAAGCATGATAATCATAACATGGAAATGTGGCAACAACACTTAACATGGAATTAGCATGAGCCAAGGCTCATTGCACATGGAGCATGAGTAAATTCTCATTGCACATGAAGCATGAGTAAACCCTTGTTGCACTTGAATTAGCATGAGTCAACACTCATTACATATGACATATCATGATACTATACTTTACCCAATGCATTGGAGCGCTATAAGGGCGCACCCCTCTTAAACATTTCATTTCATGCATAAGTGTGCCACATGGATCATAAAACATTGATTCATAAAACATAATAATTTATTCCACAATAAAAGAATGTGGAATTAATATATGAAACTTTATAATCAATAAGTAAAAAATTCATAAAGTTGAATACCCTTGATGGAGAAATGGGCATGGTATTCACTACACAATGGAATTGGCGTAGAAAATCGGTGTGATTTCGGCAGCGTAACGGTGTGACATAAAAATTCATAAAAAAAGTTGATGATAGAGAAATGGTTTCCTAATAATATTTACATTTAATGGATAGTTATTAGTTCATATAGATACATGTCCCAATAATTTTAATGAAATTTATATTCATGATACAAAAGTATTGCTTGAATGTAAATGAGGAGAGAGAAGTTCCTTTCGGAATTTCGGCATAGTAACGGGTGTACATGGGAGGCATTTAATGAGAGAGAAAAGCGTATCCCATCATTCAAACATAAATAGGGCAATATGAGGGAGGTGAAAAACCATACCCCATCATTAATAATTGAAATTAAAAGGAAAAAAACTTAAAGAAAAATTGGACAAAAATGAGAAAGGAAGAAAAAACCCTTACTTGGAAGTGTGCTTCCAAAGGCTTGAGAGAGGCTTCACACAGGCTTCTTGGGAGCTTGGGGAACCTTGATAGGATTCTAGAGAGATTAGGGCAGAGGTTGGACTAACTCCAAAGGCTTTGAGTGAAGAGGAAGTGGGATCTTGGGTGGGTTTATATAGGAAAGGTGAGGGAATTCTTTATTATTTTGGTTTGGGACCCCTTATATTAAATTTGTCCAAAACACAAACCATCCCATGGTTTTTTGCCCATGGTTTTTGGAAAAGGGAAGAGGAAAAATATATTTTATATGACCAAAGTCTTAACTTCTTAAAATAATAGGGTTGCTTATGTGGAGGTGAGTCACACTCCCCTGGAAAACAATTTAAAAAGACATGATGTTTAATAAGTTTTGAAGGGTCCATTAATGCTTTGAAAAGTAAGTCAAACAAACCCAAAATCACATTATATTAATTTTAAAACATATTTTGGCCGAACATAAATCTTTTTGTATTTTATGACATCACTATTTGGTCATTATGATGTGATAAAACACATTATATATTTAAACAGTATTTAATTTTTACCCAAAACATGGACAGTCTTAGAAAATTATGAAAAATTCACCGTTGGATAATTTTTATGTCCTGATTCCAAAAATAACATATATTTTATCTAAATAATTTTCTAAATATTTTAATTTTCAATTTTAAAATAAAAACCGTCATTTATAAAAAATTCACTGGTTTTGACAAAAATGGCTTGCAAACCTTAATAAAAATTACAATTTCATTCATAAAATTATATGATCATTTATATATAATAAAATTAATTTAATAATAATAATAGTAATATTTTATTAAAATATTATTTAATTCAAAAAACCCTTAATTTAATAAAATATAATTCTTAATTAAAAAATAACTAAAAAACTATTTGCACTTTAAAAACTATTTACAATGTATCAATAATGACAAGAAAGTATATTCATTATTATATACAAAAAATAATGTACATGAACATAGTACTAGAAATTTGTTACATAACCCCTTAAAACAGCCACATATGACATAATGGTAAGGTGTGCGATGGTGACATACTCTTGGGGTGGCTCGAATAACATCGCTCGAGTGGTAATTTCTATCAACTTCCACTTTTCCCATAGACGGTCACGTTTGAGCTTGACATGATGAAGCTAAGCTTGGGCTTAGTCAATAGAAAAGCCCAAAGACGCCACCCCTTTTCTGAGCTTTGACAAATGGGATTCATATGGAGCAATTCTATTGGATGAGGCTATCACTTCATTTGTCTGAGTAAATTGGATTAGTTAAAGCCCTATATTTATACTAATCATATGAGATCACTGTTCAGTGGCTATAAAAGAAACAGTCACAATTCTTAACATAATACCAAATAAGTTTACATTTTATATAAACATTTTACTTAAAGATACATTTAATTAGATCAAGAGGGATTTCCATTAATTAAACTTTGGGTCATTACACGAACCGTCCCGGGTTGACCCTGAACAGGGCACTCGAATGGGTTTGTAGCAAAGCCCGAGGGGATTTCCTGATCCCCATGAGTTGGAAACTAGTGATGGACATCAAAATTTTATTTTTGGTAATTATTTGGACCATAGAAGATAAATAAATAATCAAGGATAAATAGAACAATAAAACCAAACTATAGTAGCGAAAAAAACAAAATAAATAGAACATCACAACATACCTCCACATGACCTATTAAGTAACCACCCAACTAAAGAAAAACCATTATCTAATGATGAGAAACTCAGCCAAGTGAACATAAGAAAATGAAACCTACAACTAAAATGATAAAATAGGATTTATTATTAAAAATTCTCATTAGGGTTGTCCAAATAAACCATAGATTTCAACATCTCCTTTCCCGAAACAATACATTAACACAGGCTTGAAATAAAAATATAAAATTATGGGTTTCACATTTTAAAATTAGAGAAATGTATTTATCATTTTAAAAAATCCTAAACATGCGACATACCAGTTCCAAAATAATTTTTTATTTTATAAACTAAAATCAAAACAAAATATACCAAAGCTGGGATAAGGTAGAATAGGTAAACAATACAATCTAAAAATAAACTAGTATAACATAACATAATCAAGAAATAAAAATAATCCAGTAACCATGGGTGATCCTAAACATCCCAAGAATACCTTGGATGTACTTGGTTCGGAACCACCCATTGGTGTATAGTAAATATCTTAAGTATATAACCAACTGGCCACCCATGCAGCAAAAGAAACAAGTAGAACTCCCCATCCTTCCTCTATACCAATTAGTGGGTACCAACCCGTCTAATCGGGTCTGAAAAGCAACCATCACTCGATCTACTAAAATACGAACAAGAACCCATATTGGTTATCATTATACTGTGTAAGTAGGATGCCCTCGCACATGTAACTCTTCTAACCACACTTTCCTACCTCAAACATAGTTTCTTCCTATGCATTTACCCATAAATGGTAACCCTTGACAAGGGCACCGCCAAATAAACATTTAATCATTTCACATTAGACAATGTTCCAACCGACATCACATCCCTGTCGAAACCAATTTTCTAAAAACATTTAAACTCTAACCAGGCACACAAAATTCCCAAACACTAACCATTATAAAAGTTTACACAACTTCACCCATGTGATGGAAGAGCCAAACATGCCATTACTCATTTTAAACCAAAACCAAAATGTTCTTCAAACCAAATGGCTAGACTTTAAAGGAACCATTAAAAATCTTGTTTTACAAAACACTTGATGCAACACAATATAAAACCTTATTTAAATTCCTCTTTAGAAACCACACAAAGAACTCAAGGTCATTTATAATTCAAGAATAATTTTCACAAGATCACCATTAACTTTAAAACCAAACCCAAATTCACCAAAAAATATATTCATCATATCTTCAAAAAACTCTAATGTTATGGAATTTTTATATATCATTCCAAATAATTTTATAGCTATGATACGAACATGACAAACAATTTATAGACTATTTTAAGAATAAGTAAAAACTTTTATAAAAAAATTTATAAACATATGAAACAATTTAATTTTTTTTTAATAAACTCACGAAATAATTTTTAAACAATTCTATAATGAACCCGAAAAATAAATAAAATTATTATAAATAGATAGAACCATTTATAAACAATTTAGTAGACAGAACGAATAATTTTTCAACAATTCATTCAAAACATAAACACTTTCACAACCTATTTCAGATTATATCAATAGTGCATTTCATGCATAAAATGTTATCAAAACAGCATTAAACATATAGTTAATACACTTCTCATAATCACATGTAAACATAACAAGACAAAGTACTTAAGAACTATTTTCAACAAAACCAACTATCTCTAAAACTATATAAAATGTTAACTAAGTGTATTGCGATAGTGAGAACTAATTAAAAAATTTAATTAAAACCACTCATGGATTAGCTGGACTTAATTGACAAGGAAAACATAGATTCACCTTCCTCAAATCTAGTGAGGATTGAACAAAAAATTGACGGAATAAGGATCAATGGCCGGTAGATCAACCACACACACTAAACAGTGAGAAAAACTCACGACACACATCCCTCAAAGGAATTAGGATTTATCCAAAATAAATAATGACACCAAAGATAAAATGAAGGATAAATAAATAAATATATATATATATATAAATAAATATACAAAAGCTGGGTAGAGAGGGTTTGTCAGTGCGTGTATCAAGAAGAAGAAGGGGGGGTCCGGGTGCGTTGCTAATCAGATCAAGAGAGGGAAGGGCTATGATGAGCTAGAGATTGGATAGGAGGTTGGGAGTCAGTAGCTGGGTGGCATGTCGAACAGAGAAAACAAGGAGGGGCTGGGGATAACACTGTAGAAGGAGGGTTCCTCGCACTACTGCTAGAAGGAGGAAAAGACGAGGGGGGTGACTGGAGTAGCTATTTCTGGGGCGAGAAGCGAGGTTAGGAGCAGACTAGGGGGTAAGAACCAGAGGGTGAGGGGACCAGGAGGGTGTACGGTGGAGGTTCAGTGTAGGTGAGGAAGAGGGGTGAGATTGTTGAGAGAAACGAGGTAGTTTAGGTGAGCGTGGAGAGGGTCTGTGCATGATGCCATCAAGGGGTGAGGTGGTGCTGGGGAAAGAGTGAGAGGCGATCTAGGAGCATGAGGTTGTGGCTCAAACAGATGGTATGAGGAAGCTGGAAGATGTGGAAGGGGTGAGGGGCCTAGGCGTAGGGTCCTGGTGTGCCAAACCAGGCAACGAAGGGGGAGGGGGGATATTTGGGTTGATTAGGGTAAGGGTTTCTTCATCATTATATAGTAATAGTAGTAATAATAATCATAATAATAATATTAATAAAACCTAAAAGATTATAATAAAAAAATAAAAAAATAAAAAAATAAAAAAATAAATATAATAACCATAAAAGTTATAATAATAAAAATATATATAATAAAAATAAAAATAATAACAACAATAAAACCTTATTAGTTATAATATTTTTAATTATTTAATAACCATATTATTAATACAGCTTAATCATTTAACTCACTTTATTTACATAAAAAATTATTTATTTTAACCTTTAGACCTTTACGTAGGCACCTGGGTTGACCACGCAACTACCACCCACTCTGTCATGACCACATACGAGTCTGAAACAGACTAAAATTATTAGAATACAAAAATTTTAAGCTGGGACCCATCCCAAACCCTGGCACGAGAACCTAGATCAAAGAAATAATAAAATAAATATGAACTTCTAATCAGGGTGTTACACCGATTACCTAGAATGATTCTCAAATGGAATAAAACATGAACAACTAGTACACAGATGGCCTACGATGTGCTGGATCACGAGGCATTGTCCGATGAACAAAACTATTCATGTTGAATTTCCACCCACGAACTGAATCCACCGTGTACCATTTTCAATGGTGACAATTCGACCGACGTATGCCCCCGAACACCCTCCATGTGAATGATGTGGTTCATGGATGATAAGAAACTGGAGACATCTCACACCTCCAAAAATATCAGTTGACTGGGTCATCCATGGGACATATTTTCTCTATGGGCTTCCATAAAAGGATTCATGTGAATCATAGATACAGCTTCCCCAACACTCTATAAATGGACCAGCATAGGAACTGAAAAAATGGTAGAAAATATGGAGAGAGAGCTCTGGTATGGGAGAAAAAAGAATGAAGAACATAGAGGGTGTGGGAGAAATTTCTCCCACACCTGAAGTAGTTCGCGATAATCCATCCCTCATCTAAAGTAGTTGGCAGATTCCTTCCCGTGAACCACATGCACTTCATGGAACTCCTTCCTGAGAACTACATTCAGAAGACCTTCCGCATCCAACTAGGAAACCAAAAAATATATAATAAAAATGGTTTGCAGACACATATATGTAGAAGATATTACATGGAATCCAATATGTGGAACCCAGTACGCAGATGGTCCATGGCATCTTGATCATCCACGTACCATTCTACGTGGTCAGGTCTTTCACTACCATCACTAACCCCAATGAAAAATAGAGAGTCGCACCATAAAAATTTCTGTCTGGTTGACAACATTCTCCATTGCACCCTTAGGCTGCCCAAACATGATTCCCTTAAATACCATCAGAATAGGCATTCCTCAAAACCTTCAAAAAACTGTAGGGCCAACCACCTATGTCAGGTTGACCCAGGACTCTGTTGAGAATCAAAGCCGTAACGTTTCCTAAATTCCTAAACACATCCTTTCCATCCATAAAACTCAGTGTCTCTATTGATTCAAGATCCTCATAAACCCCCATATCCATCAGAAGATGAAGGCCAGTGTTTTATGGACACCTTTGTTTGACTATACACATCTTGACCTGGTGGGTCTACATATGTTTCCTACAAAACAATTTTCATCCAAGGGAAAATTCATCCTCAGGAAATTCCTTTAATACGTATGTATACCTCAATGTCTTCCATTCCCCATATCATTTATCATAGTCTTATAATCCCTAGAGTCACATTTTATACATTCCTTCAATATCATGTACAAGGAATGTCAGAACATCCCATCACGATTATACTACAACTAATCATGGATTAAAAAAAATGGTCCAAACTCTACTACCCTAATATAAGATTCATCATCCTGACCACATGATGTTTAACTGTATGGTATTAGTCCATTCAACATGGAATTAAAATTTTATTCCATAATCTAATATATATAACTTAAAATTGTAGTATACTGGGTGATTTTGTATATTCATAAACATACTCGACCATCATAAATGTATGATCAGTATCCTGAGGACACCTCTGCTTATCTATTCACATCATGCCCCGATGGCTCTGTATATTTTTCACACAAAAATAGTCTATCAACAAGAGACCAATTCATCCTCAAGAGATTCCTCCCCTACCCCTATACCTCTAAATGGATTTCATTCCTCATATCATTTCTCTTGATCTGGGATTTTCTATAATAATGGTTTACACATTATGTCCCTCTCATATTGAGGCACGTCAGAACATCCAAAAAGGATTTTCCTCTAGTTAATCATAGTTTCTATAATAAATGGTCCTCAACGCATGACCCTATTCTTCAAGACCCCAAATAGTTCTATCTGTATGACATTAAATTGTGATGAAATCTTCCATTCTATATGACTTTAAACTATAGTATAACTCCCATGACATTTTGGGGCCCTCCCACTAAGGTAATTCCCCAATCTTCTAAGGGCCAAGCCACATGAACTCCAATGTCATCCCACATTAAAAGGATCATTTCTATGCACCCTCACCCACGGTCGCCCAGCCCTCTTCATCCATAGTCTCGTCCTCTTCCATCAGTAGGATATGTGGTGGGTGGTTGGTTGGATCTCTCACATCAGATTTTTTATCACACAGAGCATGACTCACATGGTCTTATAGATTTGGGTTTATTAAAACATCCAAACAATTATGAACAATGAGAAATCTGATTTCAGATCAAACTAGGATATGTGGGATTCCTACATGATGGAATAAGCTCAAAAGTGTTTCCTTCACAAAGGGTTCACCCAATCATGACCTTTCAAATGGGCATCTCCCATGCTTAAGCCCCATGTTTCCTAATCTACATGGGCTCTGATTCCTCTACCAAGGATATGTAAGAATCCCATCTTATGGGTCCAATCCCAATATAAAGTCACCTTTTATCCCCTATGGATGACGATAAACTCTAGAATTCCTTATTGCATGGCATAAGTCAGCATTATCTCTATAGCATCAAATACATACATGCCTATGTCGATCTTGAAAGCCATGGGTATCCCATAGACACACTCTTCAAGAATGAACTAGGGATTCATGAATATATGAACACGACTAAAATTTATAAGAGAGTCTCAGAATAGGAAATACCCCCAAGGGTTCATTGAGCCCAACCTACCATCCTCCTGACCAATAGTGTCCATAAGTGTTGTTATTCAAATCATCATCCAACAAGAACCTTCCATTGAAAATAAGGTCTATAAATCATAGATAATAGAGTCTTTGGGTGTTTCTAGATCCATAAATAACCCATTGGAGACAATCTGAGGATGTTATATCCTGAGAGGACCAATTGGACAAATACTCGAACCCATGCAATCACCCACTGTGACCATTTGACTATAGCACCTCCCTCACAATACATAAGGGATAAACTGGCTAGTCCCCAAAGGGTTAATATAATCCACCTTTATAGGATGATGAACTCTATCAGGTTGAAATAAAGATAGCAACATGAAAGTTTCTATAATAACATAAAAATTCTTGTCACTCGTCAGAAAATATTGCATTCTTCTCAACCATGCACCCGTTCTACCCTTGGAGGTGAAAGAAACCGTTAATGAGAATTTGATCTCACCCTTATTATGTTTCATTTCCCCAGGTTATGAAGATGAGATCCTTGAATAATATTTTAGGGAGGTAGTTTATTTCATTTTGTTATATATCATGTTGTTTTCTATATTTCAAAACATACTATGGGTATCATGTAGGTAATCTAGTCTTCCAAAACTGCTAAACTATTTGGTCTTTTAGGATTTATTTCTCATAATCATGCCAATATAACGAAATAATGCACCGACTTTGGGCATCAGGATTCGGGGTGTTACAGTTAGCATAAGAGTATTTTTAGCAGCAACATTGGTTACTAGATTTAGGAAACATATTTTAGAGGACATACCCAAAAAATAGACATGGAGGATAAGAATAGAGTACCATCGTAGAATTTTGTAAAGGTATAGACTATGTGGTTCTTCCTTGAAAATAAATCTCTATATGGATACTATAAGTGGACTTGGTTCTGGCCCATATGTATCTAAAAGTATCAACTATGAAAAAGAGTTTCAGGCTTGACCCAGGGTATCTTGGTACCTGACAATGGGCCTTACTGTGCACCTAGTTTGACACTCACTGGGGATATGCTTAGGATAATTCACATTTTATTTACAAACCATTATGGTGGATATAAAAGTAAATGGAAACCAAGTTTATGATTATAATATTATATTTTCATAAATTATTAAATTATGTTAAGTGTTTGATAGTTATAAAATATGTATTATTTACTAATTTAGTGTATTCCAATGTTCAGTGATGGAGCCTAATAGAATAATGGGAATCAATACCCATAGAAAAAGTAGGGATTGACCCACTAAGCAAGTCAACATAGTCACAGTTGGAGTGGATAAAATCAAGAAAATATTTGGGAAACTTACTCAGGTTGTGAAAAATAACCACGATACACCTTTATTGGATCATTTCATTTGATCTAAACCCAATCATTTAGTGGGATTACCAATTCAATTCTTGTTGAGAAGTGGATCAAGTCCCTTGAAAAGATATTTATAGCATTATGATTCAATGAAAATATAAAGTTAGTGTTTGTTGTATATTTCCTCAAGGGTGATGTTGATCATTGGTGGTCCTTGATCTAGAATACCATAGAGGAAGAAGAAATAGGTGATATTTAATGTAGAAAATTTGAGTAAATATTCTTCAAAAAATAGTTCCATCATGAACTATGAAATGAAATGAAAACGGAAATTCCTTATCCTAATGAAAAGGGATGAAGAAAGTGTTCCAGAGTTAAAGGCTGCCTTCAAAAGATTAGCTAGGTATGCTATAGATTTTGTATGTGATTTGGAAGAAAATATAGATCATTTCATTTAAGGTATTAAGTCATCTCTTTGAAGGGCATTGGATTCTCAAACATTTTCATGATATAATGAGATTTTATTAAGTGACATCAAAATAGAGAAGGAATTTTCTAGATCAAATTTGGTCAATGGAAACCATGATAAGAAGTAGTACTCTGATAATCGTGGAAAAGGTGAAGCACCAAATAAGAAGAAGGGAATGAGGTGATTCCTATTATGTGTGAACTATGGAAAGAATCATCTTGGAAAACTATTAAAAGGCATGGTGGTATTCTATATGTATGGAGAAAAGGGTAATTGATCTAATTAATTTAAGGGCAAGAAACAAGTCAATGATGTTCAATTATACAATTGTATAGATATGTGAAACTATGAATATAAATGTCCTAAGTTCTAAGTAAGAATTTATCAGAAAATTCCATGATAGTATAGGAAATAATACAATATTACAAACATAGAGGCTTAAGTTTCTAATGATTTGGTGGTAGGTAATTTAATTGTTTCCTAAAACATAGCCAATGATTTTCTTGATTCTAGATCATCACATTCATTTATAACTTCCAAGTTTTTTCAGAAAACTAGACATGTCCAATTTGATTTAATAAAGGAGTTGACAGTCAAAAATCATAGGGGATGCATCATTGCAACAATGATATGTAGATCAGTCCCCCTCATGACACATAAACGTTATTTAGTTACTAGAATTATCATCATACCTATTATTGACTCTGATATAATCCTTGTAATGATTTTTCTTTCATGTTATGATGCAATGATCTATTGCAAGAAGAAGGAAGTTACGATTCTTTAGAAAGATGTTGAATCCCTTGTCTTTAGAGAAGAAACCTTACCAACTAATTCATATCTAGATCCACCCCTGTAGATCTACTAATTCAAATTATTGGGGAGTAAGGGAATGAAATAACTATGGTTGAGGAAGGGAATGTTCAAATAACAGATGTATATATTGTGAAAGAATATGTTGATGTGTTTCTGAAGGATTTAACTAGACATCCTCTAGAGCATAAAGATGAGTGCTCTATTGATTTAATTCATGGTGCCAAACCTATATCAAATAATCCTTATAGAATGACCACATTGAATTTGGTAGAACTCAAGAGACAGCAAGAGAAATTTTGCAGTAAAGGGTTCATCTTCCAAATTGTTTCTCCATGGGGAGACCTTATTATCTTTGTAAAGAATAAGGATGGATCTATGAGGTTGTGCATTGACTACAGGTAGATCAATGATATTACAATAAAGAACCAGTATCATCTTCCTCATACTGATGATTTATTTGATCAAATTCAGGGATCCCAATATTTTTAGAAGATTGACCTTCGATATTGATATCATGAGCTGTGTGTGAGGAAGGAAGATATTCCTAAGAAAAAATTTCAAACCAGGTATTGGCTTTACGATTTTACAATAATTCCTTTTGGACTAATTAATAAACCCTCTATTTTCATGGATATATAGAATAGGGTTTTCAAGGAATATCTTGATGAATTTGATGTGGTATTTATCAATGATATCCTGGTAGACTCCAAAATCTACGAAGACAATGAGAATAACTTGCGGGTCATTCTGAAAACTCTTAGAAGAAATGAATTATATGGGATGTTTATAAATTGTGAATTTTGACTTTAATCAATTTCTTTTCTTAGCCATATTGTCTCTAGGTATGTAATCTTTGTTGATCCTACGATGACAAATGAAATCCATGAATGTCCCACTCCAAGAAAAATAACCGAGGTACATAGTTTTAGTGGATTAATAGGTTATTATTGGAATTTATTTAAAAAGTTTTCACATCTGTATAACCTGATAACAAAGCACCCACATTAAGGGGTTACGTTTGTATGTACGAAAGAAGGTATAGAATGCTTTAATGAATTGAAAAAATTATTGGTCAGTGCTCTAATTTTGAATCTTCTCTATGGAAATGATGGATTTTTGATATACAATGATGCATCAAAAAATGGACTAGTTTACATACTTATGAAAAATTATAATGATATGGGTTATGCATCATGACAGTTGATGATTCATGATATAAATTATCCAACACCCGATGATGGGCTATCAGCCGAAATATTTTCTATAAAAATATGGAGACACTATCTATATGGTGAAATATGTGAGATATATACGGTTCAAAAGAATTTAAAATATATTTTCAAATTGAAGGAACTCAACATGAGGAAAATGATAAGGCTCGAGTTACTCAACGACTATGATTTTTCAGTACACGTCCACCCAATAAAGAAAAATAAGGTGGAAGATGAATTTACCAGGAAAGATCATGGAATTCTGACCCATATGAGGATTGAGAGAGGTCCTATATTCATGGATATTCTAAATGTTGACCTGGGAATTTATAAAGAAGGGGAAAATTCTTTCCTCTATCAAATTATTGCTAAACCATATTTATTGGAGAAGATAAAAATATCTCAATTTGATAATGATATTTTTTCAAAAGGAAATTAATATTCTTAATTATGGAATATTGGAAGACTTCATGTATGTGGATAGAGTTATGAAATTTGGGAAGTGGTTATGTGTTAAAATAGTATCTGATCTAAAAGGTGAACTATTAGATGATGCTCATAGATCAAATTTCACTTTACACCCTGGTAGCACTAAAATGTATAAATACCCAAAGGTAAATATTTTTTGGGATAACATGAAGAAAAAAATTGTGGAGTATGTTTCAGAGTTTCTAGTTTGTTAACAAGTGATAGCTGAGATACAACTTTATAGAGGGGTCATGAAACCTCTAACTATTCTTATGTGAATGTGGGATAACATTACAATGGACATTGTCACTAGACTACTGAGAACACCTAGAAGGAATGATTCAATTTGGGTAATTGTTGATCATTTCACAAAATTGACACATTTCCTTGTAATAAGAGAGGATTTACCACTTGATAACCTAGAAAGACTTTTTATTATTGATGTTTTAAGACTTCATGGTGTACCTCTATCAATCGTGTCTGATCGAGATCCCCAATTTACATCAAAATTATGGAAAACTCTCATGAAGTATTTGGATACTATGCTTCATATGAGTACTTATTATCACCTCCAAACTAATAGACATTCTGAAATAACTATTTAAACACTAGAAGACCTATTCATATCATGTTCTCTTGACTTTCAAGGTATATGTGATCAATACTTACCATCAGTGGAATTTTCCAACAATAATAGTTTACATTCTTTCATTAAAATGGTAACATGTAAAGCATTATATGGTAAGAGGTGTTGAACAAAAACTTATTGGGATGAAGTAAGCTAGAGGAATATTATAGGCCTAGAACGTATTGAAGTGACTAATAAAATGGGAAAGAAAATTTAGGCCCATATTAAAGAAGAACAAAGTAGGAAAAAGAGTTATCCGGATAACTGGTGGAAGGATTTGGAATTTCATGTAGGACATCATGTCTTTATAAAAGTATCTCAATGGAAGGATATCTTATGGTTTGGTAATAAAGGGAAACTTAGACCCAGGTACATCAGACCATTCAAAATTATAGAAATAATTGGAGTTGTAGCTTTCTGTTTATCAATGCCACCAAGTCTCTCCAAAGTTCATAAAGTGTTTCATGTGTCGTTGTTAAAGAAATGCATGCCATAGCCAATTCATGTACTCACCTATGATGAAATAGAGCTGGAACCTAATTTATCTTACCGTGATATCAAGATTATTGACATTTTAGAGAAAGTGATGAGAAATAGAGAGACTCATCTGGTAAAGGTTCTTTGGATAAACCATAAAATGGATGTGGAAATGTGGAAACCTGATAATGTTATAATGAAGAACCACCCACAAAATTTTAAATGGATTTATACCTGAAAAAATTCGAGGACGAAATCTCAAAAGGTGGGAATAATATAATACCCTAATAATTTTATGGTATGTTTCTCCACAATTTTTTCAATTTATTAGATACCTTATATTGCATGAATAACTAATTCTCTATGAGACAAAATATGGTTATTTATAGGAGATAGTCATAACCTATCTATTAAAAATAAATTTTCTACTTTTGTGTTTTTAATTTTGAAAAATGGACACCCACGATTGCGATCAGGGTTATATTGGGAGCCTGATAAAATAAAATTATTTTTCTGTGAATAGCAACTAACCCTTATGAATAGTAACATTTATTTATGAATAGTAACTTACCCTTATGAATAGTGATATGACCCTTATGAACGGTAACCTTACCCATGAAGGTATAAATAAAATTTAGGCACCTTTAAAATGAAGATGAATATTTTAAGTGTTTCTATTTTTCAATTAAATGATAATTTTAAATAAAAATTAAATTTATCATATTTAAAAAATTATTTTTGAAAAATGGAGTTCATTTTTGGATTGTAAATGTCAAAAAATGGTTACGGTGAATTTTGAGTATTTTTTTGAAATACTTAAATTTTTTTGGGAATAGTAAAATACTTTAATTACAGTATAAATACATTTTAAAATAAATACATTATTCCCTGCATTATTGATGGTGTAATAAACCATTAGTTATAAATCACATTAACTTATTAATATTTTTTGTCATTGAATCATCATTATTTATTTTCATTGGTAAAAAATAAATTAATAATTAAAATATTAAGAAAAACCTCCTCCCCTGCAATATATAAACCACACCTCACCCCCTCTTCCTCTCACACCACTCATGCTTTAAACCTTGACTAGGTTCTGCCAAATATAGTTCCCAATCCATCACCCATTTCCAATACCTTATGGTCTCACCAAAAGGAAAAAAATAAAGGCCTCAAGGAGATTCTCAAGGTAGAGTACTCAAGAGGTGATCCTCTCTTCCTTTTTCTTTCAACTTCTTTTACAAGGTCCATTATTTTGTTTCTCTCTCCGCTCTTGACCTCATACAAATTCTAGATAATTCCTTTAACTTAATAGAAATGTAATTTTATTGTTATAATGGAATATTTAATCATCATATATCTTTTCCCCCTCCTCTTATAATGAAAATTAAAACATCATCTGGGATGTGTTAATTTATAACATTCAAGGACAACGTGTTTTGAATTTCCATTATTGTCTTCAAATATGGTCATGAAACCATTTAATGGTTAATCCAGATCATTATATATGTTATATATCATATTTAATGTTTTTAATCATTTTTTACACATGGTATTTAATTATAAAAGAAAATGAGTTTGTGGTGATAAAAAACCATCAATACAAGCATTTATCATTAAAATTTTGTATATAGATTCATCCTCCCCAGAAATAACCAAAGGATATATATGATTATATATCTTTATGTATGGTCATTAATAACTAATAACATAAATTCTAGATTATAATTTAAAATTTATACGAACATCCATACTCATATACAAGGAAACTAATCCGGAAAATGAAGGAAGAAAATGCTTACAAAACAACAAAATTGAACCTCTTAACCACATAAAAAGGACATGAAAGAACCTAATAAGGTATAATAAATAAATGAAATGTATAGGAAGTTATTTAATTATTAATTAATGAATCTAAATTTGATTATTCAGGTCATTAAGATAAATCAAAGAACACATTTGGGCATTAGGTAAGGGTTTTCTCATCTCACTTCTAATTTTGTGAGCTTTCCATTGTTCTCCACTTATTTATTGCATGTTGTGTTTGTGTACTGACATTTCATATATAATATCAAGATTCTCTTTATATTCATGGTATTATGTTATTCATTTGGGGACTATTAATATTTGGTCATACAACTCGATTGATTACAACATGGTAAGGGACTTTGTGTCAATTCCCATTTCACTAAGACTTACATGTTATTGTACACTTAATCATTATTATGTGGTGTATCCAATTCCCATTTAAGATTATTTTTCATTTTACATTATAATTCTATTAAATATCCATTTTCTTGTATCATGAATATGATTTTTTTATAAGCCTTATACCATTTAACATACAATGTTTATTTTCAATACTATTTTAACTGGGAAAATATTAATGAATATATATCATCTATTCAAAGGGGATATCAAAAATTCATATTTTTATTGTATTAAATATATTATTAAAGAATTTTTTGGACTGGTAGTGATGGGTGGGCCCTGCTGTAGCCCCTTGATGCATTGACAGGTCTTATGAGACAAATCAATTGGCGGAAAACCTTTCAAGTTTGTTTCAAAAAATCAGACAGGTTTCTACCCACATACATAAACAGTCTCGATAGTATAAAGGTTCATGTTCCAGATACATGACATCCAAATAATAATAATAATCTTTATTTAGTATTTAGTTATTTCTTTCTATGAGGTTTTCACTATGACAAAATCTTTGGATGCATTTTTGTTCTCATCTTATTGATGGAATGCGTTTCATTTATTCATCAGGCCTTATTAGTTGTGTCTAATTGATTATGTTTCAATTATTATTTATTCATGACTATACTATGTGTAATCCTTACAAAGAATTTGATATCACCCTTATTGTGTTTCCATTTCCAAGGTTATGAAGAAGATAATATGTAATAATCTTTCAAGGATGTAGTCTATTTCAGTTTATTATGTGTCTTGTTTTTTTCTATCTTTCCAAATGTAATATGGGTATCATGTATGTAATATAGTCTTCCAAAACTATCAAAATAATCATCCCTTTAGGATTGATTTCCCGTAATGATTCCAATATAATGAACTAATTCACTGGATCTGGTCTTCAAGGTTTGGGGTGTTACATTGATGATATAAAAGAATGAGTAACATCCGTATCAAACAAATAAATCACCACAATAGATGAAATAAACCATATTCCTAAAATAGTTGATGGCACTGCCTCAGATTCCTCTAGTGCATATTTCACTTCATAAACATGTCCCATCTCAGCTACACCCAATGCATTATTTTTTTCATGTACATCCCCCATTACTTGAATATAAGGACCACCACTCATCAGAACATCATAAAGAACATGACAACCCTTAGTTAGAGTGGATTTGACCTTACTACCATATGAAATACTTCTATAAAAATGAATCAGATGTCTATATTTTTTATAAGGATACAATGTATTGGGATCCTCCATATAGTTTATATTGTCTTAAATATACATCCATTACAGATATAAAATAACATGCAGCTATCCTAAAGATATCTCTAAAACTATTCCTGAAGAAAACTTGTTGCCTTTTTACTCCCTTTTTTGGCCTGAAGACACACCCTGGGAAAAATCTAAAACAGACAAAGCTCCACCCAAACATATCCTTCCATTAATTTTCTCTTCTTCCAGCATTTCTTTATCGACCACCTATTTAAAAGTCAAAAGGAACATGAGAACCAATATTTACTGAATATAAACCCTCACACCCATATAAAATCACAATGATTTAACGTAATCATGGGTAACAAGATCATGTTCCATGTGAAAAAACACAATGAATCATGTGTTCTACATAAGATCAGTTTACTACCCTTACTCTAAGGTTGGAAACCCTAATGTATTTTCCACACATAATATATCAACATAAAACTTTTGGTTGAATATTTTATTGGAGGAATACTTGGTAAGATCCTCATACAAATTACCTACCACAATAGAGTCCCAACATCTCCTTCAAGGCCCCTCAATAATATACATGAAAAAACCTATATTAGAGACATCAGGGGTCTACAAAAAGTTTAATAAACTTTCAATCAATGAAATATACTCCTTGGATTTATGGGGTCCTTTTTTATCATGGATGATGGGTGGATTCAACTTTGTAAATTATGATTCGGGATCCACCAAAAATCCTGGGTTCACATCACTGGATAGAGCCTCATTCTTGATTGTGTGTATTATATATTCCCAAAAATAAGGGCCCTTTAGAGTATTTGACTAAGAACCTTTCTCCCAGCTTCCTCACATAAATTTGGATGATCTCTTCAAGGTGTTATTGTCTAATAAACAACGTTAAAATATAATAATTCATAAGTAATTACAAAATCATGGGAAAAAAATTATTTATATATGTAAATGACTATAAATGATAAAAATTTAATGAAATTATGGATTTTACAAAGAAAATTCAAATAAAAAATAAAGAACAATTCCGTTTGAATATAACTAAAATCTAATCCATTCAAAAAACCTCAGCCACCAGGTCTGAAGCTTGGAAAAAATCCATAAACACCCATGGCATGTTTGGTTTAGTCATGGAAGTGAGTAGTCTAGGACCAGTTTATGCACTTACTATCTAAATTATGAGGGTCCAAAGTTTTATCTCCCCAATAAAATAATCCACACAAAGGTAGTTTCATAAAAAAAAATAGGTTGGGTAATCACTTTGATACAATTTTATAACAAACCAACCCAATTCAACTTGATAAGCCGCCAAAGTTGGCCCACCTCATGGTGAAGAATAACAAAAATAATGCATCATGTCTCATGTAAAACCTGAAAAAGGAAAATAAAAAAGGTGAAACTAATAAGAAATATGACATATTTATAATATATGAAAAGATAATCTAAACTGAAGAAAACAGAAATATGAAACATGAAATGTCTAAAAAAGTCTTTATGTGACCATTCACCACCCCCAAACCATCCCACAAAGAAAAAGACAAACACCAAGAGAAACATAATTGTTACATAATTCCATTACATTTACCTCAGTACTACAGAAGAACATCTAAACCTACCCAAATGAAAAATTCTTGTGTGAGACCAAATCCAAGTTGTATTTGAAAAAAGAATCTTTAAAAGTTCAAATATCAAGAATAAATTAGATCGAGCTTTAAAAAAAATCTTATATGTAATTTTTATACAATATTCAATTTTTTTAACAATACATTTTGTTTTCATAAAAGAATAACATAATCACCGAATCCTAAAATATGTTATGTATGAATGAAAATAAGTTATAATAGAATGAAACATCTATGGATACACTATAAGATAAGATTGTGAGAAAACAACCATGAAAATACCATCTTGTATTAAACTAATCATAAATGAAAAGGAACACCATTTGGGATCTAACCTATAGGAATACAAGATAGAAAGGAAATAAAAGCCCCAATCTTGGATTATAGTCTATCCAACCAATATAACATATAGTATTTGTTTAAAAACCAAGCTGACATATAACATCTTGTGTCATTACACTTACAAATTGTAATAGGTCCATTCCTAATGCACCCGAAGCTATAAAATGTGATAATTTTTTCAAAATTCATTTGAAAAAACACTCAAATTTAACAAGAAAAAAAATATAAAAAATTTATTTTTCCTATATTGAATACCCATTTTTAAACCAAAACTACCTTTGAAGTATTTCATCAAACCCTAGTGTGAAAAAATCAGTTTTATTGAGAAACACTTTAAAAACATGTATATATTCCTACAAAGCCATTATAAACAAAAATCATGAATTTTTATTGAATAAACCAAATTAATTGAAATTAAATTAATTAAATTGTTGAATTATAACACTTTTATTGAGACACCTACGTCAATAATGGAGGAAACCTAGTCACCATTGAAAACAGAAATTGAAGACATGAAGATCAACCTATGAAAGATAATGAAGGAGGGAAAACTATAAAGGATTTATAGAAAAAACCAATCATAATATGATAAAAAAATGAATTAAACATCGATTCTAGGACCACTTTAAATGAATAAGTATAAAAACTTCCTACTAGGGAGAAATAGTGAAACCATTCCAGAGATTGAACTCTTAACTGAGTGACACAGAAGGAGTTAAATAACAAAAAATTTCCCAAAGAGAGGCTCAGTTTTGAGGAGAATTCCTTCATGTAAAATGGAAAATGAATTAGGAATGTGTAATAATAAAAACCACTAGACCTGAATAATTAACACCATGAATCCCTAATTTATGACATGAATTCATTGAGTAGGACATATGCCTGAAATGACATTTCCTTAGTCTAAAATACCCCCATTTACATTTTCATGAGGTGAAAAGCCTTAAAAACTTATACTTTATCATGATATGAACCATTTTCACAGTATATTCTTAAAGAGATATTCATATTATGAATCATACTCAAATTGTGAATATGTCATGTTGGTAGTTTATAGTATAGGTTTTGAATAAAATTCATAAACAAATTTTATATCCCTTCAAAACTAAGAAAATTTATCTTTACATTAAAATAGAAGTAACTTTTAACATAATATGATACATGTATCCACTGATTTGTGGCATATTACACTGAATTTCTTGAGTTTATTGGCTAGAAGTGAGGATAAATCAAATCCATGGGGCCATGTTTTTTATCAAAAACACATCTATGTTAACTGAATAAAATTTTCATTAAAACAGATAAATAAATTTATTATTATTCATTATTATATTAAACAGTACAAAAAATGATTATTATAAAACCCCTTAAATCAATAAAAAATAAAAATTATTATGAAGAATGTAAGAAAGCACGTCCTAAATGTCCAACCGTGGCCAGAAAACTCCTTCAAGATCTATGAGCATGACATTCCAACCTAAAAACCAAAAACCTAAATCGAAGACTAACATGATAACCTAAAATAAAATAATTACATATATATATATATATTAAATTACCAATGTTGGGGGTGAGTAGAACATAGATAGTAGTATTTCCTTACATGAATCTAATTGTACTCTATGTGTAATGGGAAATAACTAATGTAGGTGTTATATAATTACATAGTCAATTAAGTGAAAAGATAATATCATAAAAAAATTATATAATTTATACCTATGATATAATCATTTTTGATCAATTATTTATCATTTATTGTTAGTAAAAATACCTCAAGGAATCCTTGAACTTTTTTGGGTGGTTTTTTTTTTGACAAATCCATCCTCTATGTTTTGTTTGTTGAAAAGTTGGGTATATAAGCTCAATTTGTTGTCAAAGGGGGCATCCATGGCGAGTTGTTAGGTACAAGAGATATTTTTGACAATCCAGGATTTATAGAAGAACCTCAACAAAGGAATGGATGATTTGGAGGTGGTAAAAAAGAAGATAATAGGTGGTGCCATTTTCCAATGTTTTCTAAGCTTTTCAAGCTGAAAATTGGAAAATGAAGATAGGTTATTTTGGAGAAGGGAGGTTCACACAAAATTAGAGTGGTACAAGAAACAAAAAGAGATAATGGTTTTTGGAAAAGGGAGATGCATGGAAAATTAGAGTGGTGTGCGAAAAATAATGTGATGTGAAAAATAGTGAAGTGAATCATTTCATGTAAGAGGTGTTTCGAGATCAGAAGCTCAAAAATTAGAAAAGGCCTAAGGTGTACGCAATGTTGGATTAGTGTGCGAAATACGATGTTGCGTGAAAGATTTTTTTTTTCATGATCGAAGAGAATTTTTCACTAAAAGAGGTATTTTACATGCAGGGGTTATGTTTCACTATAAATATGATGTGGCCCCCTCATTCTAAATGACTCAAGACTTAGAGAAGATCTGAGATTTGGTGCGTGAAAAAAATACACAAAGGGAGTTGGGTAAAAAATGTGGTGTTGCGCGTAAAAAATGATGTTTTGAGTAAAAGTTAATGTTTCATGTAAAATGATGGTTTCATGAGATTTTTAAGGTTGTGAGAAAAGTGGATTTCGTATTTCACACAAAAGAACATATTTTGTGGGTATGGTAAGGCAATTGCACATAAGGCATGGTAAGGGCTACACATAAAATTTGAGGTTTCCAAGTTCAATTCTGTTGTAAAGCGGTATTCATATCTGGACGAAATTAGAACTTCAACAGAGCATCCAAAAACAATTGAGGATATAGGTATTCATTCAAATGAAAGGAACTACAAGTCCATAAACTGTGAGTGGATCCCTTCCAGTGTAGTGAATAAAGGAAGAGGAACAAGGTTATCATTTCTACCAGCAATGAGCCAGACAGAAAAAACACGAAGTGACCCTTGGGAAAGCAGTGAGCGGACCCTAAATATTGTAAAGGTAGTGTTACTAGGTATAGAAGGGATCTAGCCCAAACATTATTGGTATTGAGATTTAGTGGATTTGTTATAGTGGAACATCGTCATTTTATGATCCTTAGACGTAGCCTAGTGAGGGTGAACCAAGTAGAAATTTATGTGCCTGTGTGTTTTTTCCTGCATAACATTCAAAGCATAATCATCATCAGATAATGTAAGTATGAATAAGATCAACATTAATACATAAGTGAAAAAATAGTGACCCTTATAATAAAGAGGTCATGATTTATTGGGGAATGGATAATTTTGAAAAAGAATATCCATAACCTAATTCACCTCCCTCTTAGGGTATCCAGGCCTCTTTTGGTTATAATAATTTGTATTAGAGGGAAGGTTTTTTTAACAGATTTGTTTTCTAGGACATGGTTTAGTTTATTGGGTAATGTGATGTTTCAGTTCGATCATACCTTAGTGTTCCATGGTAAAGGGTAGAACATCAATGAAGAACCATAAGTCTATTGAAATTATACAGATTGAGAAGTGTCTAGAGAAAGAGTGTGTTTCAGATGAAAGAATCTTGTAGTAAATTGAATAATGATTTGGATAAATCATATAGTGAAAATACTTACTCATTCACTGATTTAGAAGGAATGAGAAAAGAACCAAATATTCCAAGTGATGTTGGAATTAATGATGATAAAGAAACTCCTAGAATACGAAAAGTGGATGTTTTCCATAAAACAAAAGAATTATATCCGAATTTGGAAAATGATATTAAATCTAAAGATATATGTATCCAAGAAATAGAAATTTATTTTAACAGGAAAAGAGGATTAAATCAAAGGCTTAATGATGTGGTCATTGATCTGAGGGAGAAGAATGATTTTGAAGCTGAAGAATTAAAAAAATATCTTCAAAGAGAGAAAAACACATAGTTGATGACAAGGGAGAGAATTTGAAGTTAGATGAAATCCATAATCTAAAATCCAAAAATGATGATCTTTCATGACAACTGTCTGAACTAGTTTAGAATAATCAAAGTCTATGACAATAGAATACATGCTACTCTGATTCTGTTTCTCATGAAAAAATGAAAATAAAAGAGCAACGTGATATGGTAGATAAGCACACATGACAACTAGAAGATGATATGAGTAGCATGAAGAATCTCAGAAGATAACTCAATGCTGAAATTGAATCAAGAGATAAGAAGATTCAGAAAGTGGAGGAACAGATAAAATCTGTCAAGAAAGAAGTGGAGAAATCTAATGAGAAAGGAAAGCATAAGTTAAAGGATTAATTTCACTTACTATTAGATTTTCCTTCAGTAGGTGATGATAAAATGAAATGAAATTAAGCTATTTTTGAGGATAATCAAGAACATATTTTCTCATCTCAATGACCTCATAGTATGGGAAAGTCTAGAATTTGATATGATGATCCCCCTCCCATGCATGATGAGAAGAGGGTAGTGAAAAGTTCTAGAGATAAGAAAAACATTGTTGGTGCTAAAGATAGTTCTAAAAATGATTTTATAGGAATAAATGATACAATGTTATATTTTGGTGGGATTCATGGTCATAAATCATGCTTTCGTTCAGAGGTTTAGGAATAAATTTCATACTATCAAGATATAAATTTTACTAAATCTGAGAATAAGAATAATAATCATGAGAAGTCCGAAACGAACACTTCTCAGAAGAAATCATTCATGAGATGCTATTACTATGGCAGAATTGGACACACTATGAGCATGTTTCCGGATGCTCTAAGGCTCAATATTAGAAGAAGATATAAATTTTCATCATCATCTCAGTTGAGAAATGATTAAATGAGGAATTATTTTTATGTAAGATTTTTTATATGTTCTGATCATGGGAATTTTTCAAGACATTGTAGCAAGAAGAAAGCGAGAAAGGAAAAAGATCCTAGAAAGAGATTCTCAACTCCAATTATGTTTAACGAGAAATAATACATTGGAAGAAAGCATGTTATGTTGAAAAAGTGGTTTACTACCTCAGGGGAATCACAAGTACCCAAACAAAATGTGTATCAATCACCTTTCTGTCACACTCATAGTAGCTCTCCTAAAGATAATGTGAACAAACCTAGAAGAATAAGGGAATATTAACTCCATTTTTGTTCAAGAAGAATGTGAAATCAGTGGAAGATTCAAACCTAATAATAAAGTGTGGCATGAATCAGAGAATTGAGAAAAGAAAAATAAATAAATAATGTCATGAAAAATTAACATGCCATGCCACACTATGGGAAGTGAAGGAAATAGAAAGAGCTCATAAATGGAGGAAGAATCAAGATCAGATGATCAGTGGAGAGAACACTACTCATAGAAAGAGTTAAAATAAATTTCATATCAGTTGAGCATTGAAGAAAAAAATTTGTACGGGTGGGTATAATCCCCAAATTATGGAGAAGTCCAAACATACCAAACCTAAATATCAAAAGAAGACTCAAAATGTAGTTAATGAATTCCTAGTCATATGACAAGAATAGTTGATGTTTTCTAGGTAGTAAGAGTAGGCAAGGAATGATTGCAATGGTTTGTAAGAAAGAATCAAAGGGTTGACCCATCGGGATTAACCACAATCATCATCTTGAGGATTCTAGAAGAATGCATCTCCCTCTATGCATAAATTCTATTAATAAATGTTCATGTGTATGAGGTTTTTTTGGAGATAAAATCCATGGGTAAGTCACATTAGATGATGAAATGTGGTTACGTAATGAACATGGGAATGTCAACTGAGTCAAATCAGATATCAGAATTGAAGATGAAATGATGTAATTGCTAGAAAAAATAGTGATGGCGTTATTAGCTTTATCACATATTTCCTGCATCAAGTTTAAACTCAGTATAATATCATTGCTAAGTGGTGAATTTACCCAATAGAGATATCATTGATGTAATTTATCTGGAGAAGTTCTTAAAACCTGAAGTCACATGTGATGAAATTGATGTGGAGGTAAGAGAATAAGGGGGTATAAGTGAAGAAGGATGATTATAAAAAAAGGCTCAGATGATGAGAAGGATGTGGATAAGCTAGTATCTACACAAATATCAGTGAGAAGAGTTAAAATCAATAGACCAAGAATAATTGGTGGTCAAAAAACTCTGGATCAGACCAAGATAATGATGAATCTAAAAAACCATCATTGTTATCATAGGTAGATCCTAAATATTTTATTGAAGAATCTTGATATGAGAATTGTGATTAGGAAATGAATGAAGAGCATTACCAAATTGAGAAGAATTAGACGTGGGAGATCATTTTGAGGCCAATATATGAGAACATAAGCATGAATAATTGGATATTTCTCAATAATGTTAATGAAGATGGAATAATGATTTGAAACAAAGAATGGATGTTTTGTAAATGATACTCCCAAATAGAGGGAATTGATATAGATGATATGATTTCACCTATATCAAGGCTGGATACAATCAAATTATTTTTATATATATTAGTGAAAAAAAAGATAAATGTTTTCCATATTGATTTCAAGTCAGTATTTTTAAATGGGATTATGAAATAAAAAGTGTATATTGAGAAACAGGATGATTTTCTTATTCATGACCATTAGAACAGAGTTTTTTGGATGAATAAAGAATTATATGGTTTCAA
Source organism: Viscum album (assembly GCA_963277665.1). Lineage (NCBI taxonomy): Eukaryota > Viridiplantae > Streptophyta > Magnoliopsida > Santalales > Viscaceae > Viscum > Viscum album. The sequence goes on along the minus strand of OY728131.1, from coordinate 771,583,505 downwards.
GAAGGCATCAAGAGTGTGGTATTGAAGTTTTGATCATTTTTTGAAAAAGATTATTTTTCTGCCAAATGAAACTGTCCTATGATGATAAAAGAAAATTAGTTAATGTCAGATAATACAGGTAGATCATTGGATGCCTATTTTCCTTAACAGCGACATGATCAGATATAGTCTTTGCCACGTGAAAAGAAGCATGGTATCAAAGAAATCCTCAAAAAAATACACATTCCTGTTGTGAAAAATATTCTTTGGTATATCAAGGGAATAAAGGACTTCGTCATTATGTATAATAAAAAATCACATCTAGAGTTATTAGGACTCATAGATGCAAATTTGGCCAATTTAGCAAAAGATAGAAAATCATCATCAGGAGGTGCTTTCTATCTTGGTGGATTATGTATTTCTTGGCTAACAAAGAAACAAGATTGAATTTCATTAAGCACCATAGAATCTGATTATATTGTGTCCACTAAAGATTGCACGTTTTTATTGTGGAAGAAGCAACAACTTGACGGTATGTGATTTGAAGTGAAGTATCTAATCAGAATCCATTGTGATAATTCGAGTGCTATCAATCTTTTCCAAAATCTAGTCCATAACTCAAGGAAAAATAACATTCATGTAAAATATCATTTTATCAAGGAGAATTTGAATCAAGGGCTAGAGAAGTTGAAGTATGTTCCAATAGGGGTATAGGTTTCTGACATTCTGATAAATGACTTGCCCAAGGAAGCTTTTGAGAGACATAAACTAGTTCTGGGATCCCAGTAGACTCCTCACACTTGAAAAAGTGTGGATGTCGAATCCCCCTCTCTCTAGGTTATTATAGATTTCCCCTAATGCACTGATAAGTGTTTTTACCCTGTTGTAGATAGAAACAGAGCGACCTTTGGTTTTTTTGACAGAGGGGAGAAATGTGAATGTTCAGGGGAAGAAAATGTGGCTATTTAAAAAATGTATTAGTCATGACATTGAGAGAATCTGAAAGGTAGAGCAGCGAGATAGGGGGAGGAGTGAGATAAGGGTGAATCTGAAGAAGACTATCTAAGTAATAATATTGGAATTCCACAGTGTTATGAGGAAACAATAATTAAATCTTTAAATTCTAGAAGTTATAGATCAAAGATTATATATCATGATAGCTGAAATTTTTGATGAAATCAGAAAAGTGGTGTTGGAATGGTATGAATAACTGGTTTTAGGAATGAAGTTACTCATTGAGAAACTTTTCATATTACTCTTGTTTCTCATTCCGAGCATTGATCATGTGGGATTAGAGTATGTGTTAAGTAAATCATTGATCACTATATATTTTTCAACAGTTAAATGGTGGCAGAAGGTGGATGGAGATATAAAAAAGTATCATGTTTTCAAAGAGTTTTCCATAAACCCGAAGGGGGCAATTGTTGGGAAAAAACCCCTCAAGGAATCATTGAAGCATTTTTGGGTGGTTGTGTTTGTTGACATAGCCATCCTTGATGTTTTTTTTGCTGACATGGTGGGATTCTAAGTATAGTTTGTTGAAAAAGGGTGAATCCATGGTGAGTTTTTAGGATCAAGAGATGTTGTTGACAATCTATGATTGGAAGGAGAACCTCAGCAAAGGAATGGATGATCAAGAGGTAGTAAAAAATAGCAGATACAAGGTGGTTTCGTTTTCTAGTGTTTTCCAAAATTTTGGGGATGAAAATTGGTAAATTAAGATATGTGTTTTTGGAAAAGGGATGTGTTCCCAAAATTGGAGTGGTGTGTGAAAAATAAAGTGATATTTGTTTTTGGAAAAGGGAGGTGCGTGCAAAATTGGAGTGGTATGCAAAAAATAATTTGGGGTGCAAAATAGTGAAGTAATGTTTTTCGCACAAGAGGTGTTTCGAGATCGAAAGATCGAAAATTGGAAAAGGCTTGAGGTGCATGTAATATTGGATCAGTTCTCAAAATATGGTAGTGCACGAAAGATGTTTTTTTCACGCTCGAAGAGGATTGCACCCTCATGGAGGAATTTTACGCATAGGGGTCATGGTTACCTCTAAATATGAGGTGACCCCATCATTTGAAATGGATCAATACTTAGAGAAGATCTGAGCTCTGGTGCGTGTGAAAAATATTCCAAAAGATTTGCGCAAAAAACTTAGTGTTGCACATAAAAAATAATGTTTCGTGTAAAAGTTGTGGTTGCATGAAAAATAGATGTTGCACAAAATTGTTAAGGTTTCATGATTAGTGTTTTTGGGATTGCGCACAAAAGAGGATATTTTTCATGCATGGCAAGGTAATTTTGTGCAAGGAAGATTAATGGTTGCACGTAAAATTTGAGGTTTCCTAGTTCAATTCTATGGTAAAGCGGTATCCATTTTGTGGATGAAACTAGAACTTCAACCAAGAATTTACATACAGTTGAGGATGCAAGTATTCATTCAAATTTAAGGACCTACAAGTCCATAAAATTTGAGTGGATCTCTTCTAGTGAAGTGAGCGAAAGAATATGAAGAAGGTTATCATTTCTTCCAGTAGTGATCTAGAGTGAAAGAAATACGGAGTGACCCTTGGGAAAGTAGTGAGATGGCCCTAAAAATTGTAAATGAAGTTTTCCTAGGCATTGAAGTGATCTAGACCAAACATTATTAGTAGTGATATTTAGTGGATTTTGTACAATGACACATCATCATTGTATGATCCTTTGATGTAGCCTAGTGAGGGTAAACAAGTAAAAATATGTGTGCATGTGTGTTTGATTTCTTGCACAACATTCAAATAATCATCACCATCATCAGATAATGAAAGGAAGAATATGATCAACATTAACACATAAGTGAAAAAAGTGACCCTTATAATAAAGAGGTCAAGATCAAATGGTGCAAGGATAATTTTGAAAAATAATATCTATACCATGATTCACCCCCCTCTTTGGGTATCTAGGTCTCTTTTGGTACTAACATTTATCATAAAAATTTATTGGTTTAAAAATCACTAAATAAAAAATCAACAAAAAATTTTGGATTTACATTATATCTATGTAACCCTATATAAACTAGACCCATATCAAAGTGAAAGTCCTATATAGACTCCATAAATGTGTGACCCCATCATAAAGGATAAACTGGGAAATAATCATGGGTCAAGATCTCTCTTTGAACAATCAAAAATAAATATTATAATTGTATTTTCACATAGGTTGTAAGATAATTCTACCAAACCCCTAATAGTGGTTTGAATGATTAAGTAAAAACATAAAACGACAATAAAAACTACCTTAAAAAATAAAATTCTCTTTAAATTAGTAAATTTGTTCAGTTTGTATGATGATTATATATATATCATTTTATATGCATTGGTTGGATTTGATATCTTTAACAGTAATAAACCATTCTAAAAAACATTAAACAATTTAAAAATAATATAAATATTTGTTGATTATTTAAGTTATGTTTTTATTTCTATGAATAAAATTGAATATAATATAAATAAATAATTATTTTTCATTAAAAATAAAAAATATTAACAAATGTAAATTTTAATTGAATATAAATTATTAAATTAGGCTAAAATCTTCCATTTCATATTACCAAATCCTTTTAAATTTTTTCTATGGTATTGTCTCGGAGTTTTTTGAATCCATTACCTTCATTTTAATTTTTGATTGATAATATTTTAGATATATTTTCTCTTTATCATTTATTTTACCTGGATCATTGGATTATCATATAATTATTTGATATAAAAGTTTAGGATTTTGTCACATTTTTACAAATCAATTTGTTATTTTTTTATGTTTCCTCAATCAATAAAAACTAGTCTTGATCAATATATACCAACCAAGATGGTTTACGTTAGTTCTGTAATAATCTTCAGTTGATTTTATTTTTCTCCTAAGGTAATTTTTTTTCAATCGATTAGTTGAGTCTATAGTGTTTAATAGATTTTAACTAACCTTGGACACATATTCCCACCAATAACATGTAGTTGAAAAACTAACATCACTTAATGTAATTATTATCCTGCCACTAACTTATTATAATTTAATATAATTTCATCTTTGTTCAAGTGTTAAACATTAATTATATAAATAAACTTCCTTATCGAAAAATTCATAATGATATGATAAGTTTTCTATGTATAATATAGTAGATCAATATATTATATTATTAATTCCTAATACAAAAATAAAAAATAATTACCAATATTATAAATTTATAAAGTCAAATAATTTCATAAAAATGTTTTTTAAAATATCTTATATGAAATAGTAGTTTTGGAATAAAAATAGAGTAAATTATGATCCCATATAGCAAAAACACATGATAAAATGTATCTTTGAGTTTAATAGTAACTGTATTGTCAACTGACACCTAGATAATCATATTTAGGCAAATTATTAAATTACACTAATCATTAATGGGATGAAAATGTCTTTATAAGTGAAGAAAACTTATTAAATCACCATTGTTACTACTCTACCTTCCGAAGCTATAAAACTAATCAAATGACCACATAAACTCAGTTTCCTTCCCAAAACACCACAATCAGTTACCCACTAGGGTCACATATTAAATAAATATCTTTCCCCATAGGCTAAAAAATTTTATTTCATTGTGATTTTTGCTCCCTAACACAATTCATGAATGTTCATAAGAGGTATCCCATTCTACAACTAATCTTGTCCATGCATGATTAACTATATATTTTTAATTAGAAAGGATATCATAAGAAAATTTTCATCTTATTGAAATGGTTAGTGACATTTAATAATTCAAGTATCACTTTTTAGGTATGTTATATTGGTCCTATTTAATGAACAATACCCTTATTGATGACCCCACGCCTCAAACCTCAGAAGTGTTATTACACATCCATCTGGGTATTAGAAGACTAATGATTACACCCATAGGCCATTACATGTTCACTTACTATTATTTATCCTCACTCTCACACACACTAGGAAATTTACTAGGATGTTACACATCCTATCACCACTCTTTTACAAATATTATTAATTGTGGAGTTATAATCAGGAAGGATATGGTGAATATAGGTCCACCTTTTTAACATAAGTGGTAATATCTATTCTTTTATATATCAATATTCATGGGGGTTTACAACCTGGAATAATGAAAAAGTCCCAAACAAGGCATGGGAGACTCACATCAATGTCCAATTAATCATTATGAAAAAATATTCATCAAAGTAATTGGTTTTAATATAAATTGGTGAGACCCCTTAATAAAATACACGTAATGTATAAAACAGTACATAGATGAGATGAGGAAGAAGAGTAGTGAGTACAATGGGATAAGTTGTAAAATAATAATGACATAAATTAAGTTGGATATCCTCCAATTGGGAAGTTTAATATGATAAAATTATAAGGTAGGAGCCATAAGATACCTTGGTCATACACACCAAAATGAAGTAGGGGGAGAAGGATAGTGGTATTTTTTACTCTTTAATATAATTAAAATAATAATAATAATAATAATGTTAATAATAATTGAAATAATCCCAAACAAAAGCATAAATAACTCATAATTCATTTATTAATTAAAACATACATGTTATGGAAATGTAAGGGAAAGGGATTAGAGAGTAAAATCTCTTCCCTCAATCAATTAAAAACGTTAGTAATAAAAAATAGAATATTTCTAAAATCATAATCTCTACACTCTTCCTCCTAGTGATTATTATAAACTGGTCACTATGCTTTAGCAGTCAATGTATACAAAAAGTAAGAATATTCCTTCTTCCTTCTTCTAGGTGGGACGGTTTGAAATACTTCATCATCATCCCAATATAAATTACCTTTTATGAATGAATTATTAAAGAAATTTTCCCCATTTTAAAAATAATATTCCAAATTTAAAACTTCATTATTCTATATAATCTAATTAATTTCTTCTTAAATAGGAAAAAGCTATGACACACTCTACTATTGAATCTCATAAATCCAATAACCATTTTTTTATTCTACTATACTCACTATATTCCTCAAATTCCTCTAGGTCATCCCCAGTCTTATATCCAAGAATATATTAGAACATATACTTCATCTCCTTTTTTCACTTTTAGAAACATTTAATATGATGGAATCATGTCCATCTAAATTTTTTCCCATAACACTGAGCATTGAGAGTTTTGGGTAGCTAGTAACTCTAGAAAACATCTATAAGATCACAAGAAATGTAGACCCTAGTATTGACATCAACCCTTCTCAACTACAAAGACCAAAATTGGATTTCAGATTCCCCTAAAATCAAAAGTATTCCATAATCCCATTAATCAACAACTTGATCCTCATTTTTCGTCCAACATATCTTCTGATAATCTATTAAGTAAATCCTTGAAATTAAGTAGTGTAAACAAATATAAAATATTCTATTGTTATCCCAAACATTTCCAAAATTTATATATATCCAAAATAAAGGAATAATCTGGTCATATTCAATATACATATTGAAATTATTGTCATGAATCGATATCATAAAATTGCCTATTAGAATAGAATTAAAATCCACCTAAAGAAAAATCTTCTTAAAATGAACAAACATGGAATATTTTTATACCATATCCTCCTTAAACAAAACCCTTATATAAGAATATGTATTAAAGAGAATTTATCGGTTCTAGAGAATACAACTAAGCCTAAACACACTAATACTTACTCGAACTCATGAATTGTAAAGAGAAAAATAATAAAATATCATATCCCATTCTTAAATGAAAAGTGTACAAGTTCTGAGAACAATTGATCCAAGAGAACAAGATCTCCTCTTAATATCATCCCACAAAATAATCTTATGAAAACCCACTTCCCCATTATAATACATATCCATCTCAAAAAATCCCAAACCTCTAAAAGGTGACTCATTAATATATTGTGTTTATAAGGTTTAGCTCTTTGAAACAAAAAAACTCGATAAAATAATCAATTCTCTAGAAATATTGAACCATTTATAGATCACATATGGATTAGTAACCAAATGTTACATAAAAATCTTCATAATTATTATTTCAAGCATTTATTACCCTGATGGGGAAAACTTATTTGATTTAAAGTCTCATTCATTGAGAGTAGATATTTCCATAGATCCCCAACTGGTTGAGGTGACTTTGAAAGGATCCCTCTAACCAGATGTTACACCTATGAATTTTGGGAGAAGGTTATATAGAGACACGATTTCTAGTTCATATATTCACCTATCTATAAGATATTCTATCCCCTAACACTAATCAACATAATAACAACAACAAAAACAAAAACAAAAACAATAATAATCGTAAGATAATTTTTTAAATTTGTGTTATGGAACAATTTAATTTAGATTAAATTATTTTTATTTGGCCTAATATGAATGCCTAATTATGTCCCAGAGGTTATGAGGGTTTTTGAGGATTTTTCTATACACGAAGGCATTGGTTTTGGAGAAAAAAAATAAACCATATAGTTAGTAAAAACAATGTGGCTAAGGATACCTGATTTTTTAGACCATGGTGTGTGTTTCATAACACAATTGAGGGAAACATGGATTGTATTTGTAGTGAGACCTAGGACACATGGACATGTGACTTGAATCATACAATATACAGAGGGATCTGGAAAGGGCTATCCATAGTTAGTCACACCATGTTCCTAGTATGTGAAAGGGGGTTACTGAGTCATAGCTAGGTGTATAGTTTATCCAATTATGTTTCCAAAGCATAGAAATATATAATTTTCGGGATGAAATAATATTTTCCCATGTCTCTTTATATCTCAAACATCCCTTTTCATTTCACTCTGATGCACATCTCCACCTCTTTCTTCTTCAATTGTAATCATTCATAGGTCCTAACCTTGGTTATTTGACATCTCCACCATTTGGGCTTCGATAGAGTCATCATTTTCCCAGTTAGACTCCTTCTAGTAAGAGCTTCGATCCGTTAACATCCTTTATTAGCATCTCCCACCATCGGTTATGTGATAATCATGTAGTCACTTTTTCCAACATTTAGGAAATTCAATATTCATTCTAGTTTCTTCTGATTAAATCAAAACCAAGGGCTAATACTGGATTACAAATATACAATGGGAATAAGTTAGGTGTTCTATGAATTTTCCCTCAATGCATAATCATTAATAAATTGTATTCATTTTGTGCATGTCTATTTCACCAAGAATTTCACTTTCAATTTCATCCACTTTAATTTAAATATTGTAAATTTTATCATAAATATCTTATGATATCTTATAAACCATTGGTGGAGGAGAACACAATGTCAACCATCCCATGTTTGGTGTGTTGCTTGTTATTCCTTGGATAACCTAGTTTTTGATTACTTGGGGCATATTTGGGGTGTTTTATATTGGAAAATTAATTTGGAAAATTCATTAATTTAAATAAATTAATTATATATTATTAAATATAAGGTATATGTGTATAGTTATCACCTGGGAATAACCTTTCAAATCAGAATTAAAAATTTGTTAAAAGTCATTATTTTCACCATGTCATGTACGATGAAAGGTAATGGAATGAACCTTATGAATTTTATTTTGGAATGAGTATCACATAGCCTAAATTACTTATATTTTACTAATTTTAAATGTTTAATATTTCATATGTTCCTTTTCAAATTAATTGGAATGGTTATATTTGATCCCACATTAGATTTCGAATGGAATTCCTTGAGGACTCAAGGTATGTCATCATGATTCATGGAGATGATTTCCATAAGAGATACCCACCATTGAATCCAGTCCCATTTTTTGTTATGTGGATTCCTCAGTGATGTATTGATGATTTATTTGAATCATTTTAGATAGTAAAATTCCTTGGAAACACACTTTGGATTCATATTGATGTCTACGGACATGCACCTCCATGGATTCAACCCATTGGTCCCAGTTTTACTTACCCAAGGATTAATTTGGATGAGCTCTAAAGACAAGGGTAGACTCTTTATTAGTGAAATACCTTGGGATAACTCAATGGAATCCACTAAGACCCTTATATCTAGACATCATGAGTACTACTATGAGTTTAATCAACCCTCGAGGTCATGTATGCCTTGTATCTACTTGGATCCTTATTTATAATATCTATTTTATGACTCCAAGATTACAATTATATTATAAATCATAACCATTGACTAATAATTAAATGAATACATGAATAGGGTAATATAGGATAGGTTGGTCAGCCAGGTGTCCCATGTGGAACCTGAACTTGACAAGGGTTGTATTTATTATGTTTCTTTACATTAACATAAATGTGAAATATTATAGTTTATATTCACAGACATGATTTGTATAGACACCATTGGTAGTGAGCCACTAATTTTATCTCACACCCTATCCCAACCTCCTTTTTTAATGGAGAATATTACATGATTGCAGGTTAGGATATGTAGAATCATCGAGTTATGGATGCATACTTCTTGTGTTATGATGAGATATTGAGAGAAAATGACCAAGGTAGAGCTTAGTATTCTAGGATATTTTTTGATATTTTTTTCTCTTTTGAATATCATATGGTATCCACCTAATTCAATGTATATTTGATCTATTTTATTGATACAAGAAATCAGTTTTTATATGATAATTATCTCAAATTTTGAGTTAATTATTAATTATTAGATATTTATTCATGTTTCTACAGAATTATTCACTATTACTACTTCTTCTATTTATTTATAACAAATTTATTTCTATTCTATACTTTCATTATGATGGTATAGTATCCCCACCATACCACTATTGATCCCCTATACTAGTTGAATGCCTCTAGTGTATGGGTAGGAACACTTGAGGACATGTGTCCAAAAGGTTTAGCTATAGTTACCAGGTGAGAAGGGTTGGGATGACACAAAATGGTATCAAAGGCTTTTTTTCGTTTGCCTCTCAATTTTGGGATGGTGGAAAGGAGATTATGATGTCTCTAAATTTTGAAATAATAATGTTCCTGGGAGTATCTATCCAATGTACTTGATAAAATCTAAATTACCGGGGGATAATAAACATTCATTATATATTTTTTTATTACTGTTGATACATTCACTATTGGGTGATGCATGTTTTTTTTAGGTTTTTTATATTTCATTTATATTCTACATAGGACTAGTATATAAAGTATAACTCCAACATTCATTAATATAGGCACCAAGGGATACACATTCCATGTATATGTCATTCCATACATGTGAATTTTAATTAATTCATTTTTCTTATGTTGTACGTGATTGTTGAGTGTGCCTTGGTTAATATATATTCCTATCCCACAGATGTCTTATGTATGGAAGGTAAATTTGTTGTTAAACATGTCATTATCAACCAAAAAATAGATTCTCATATAACATTATAGTGGAATATGAAATTTACAATTTTTATCTATGTTATTTATGTAACCCAAGTCACATGAAAAAATATTTGGATGTGATTACGTGAGTACTAATTTCAATTTAAAAAATACAGAGGCATTTATAAATTGGGAATAGTAACCTATCTAATCTAGCCATAATACATTACCTAATATGTTTTCAGACCAAATTTAAAGGCCATGTTTTAATTAAATAGGTGTTGATTTCAATTCAAAAATTTGTTTGGGCCTTTATAAACCATGAATGTAAATCCTTTTAATTGAACATCATGTTACGTAAAAAAATTCTTACACACTTAAGATATAAATTATTAAATATAAATGAAATAGTTTCCTATGAATGAGAAGTAAAAGTGAAATTCAATGAATTATTTACTCATTAAATTTCAATTGACCCTTCCCATATATTAGAATCCTTGTGAATAAAAACATACGGGAATAGATATAATCTATTCATATACTTGGGTAGTTGGGATATTATAACTTGAGTAGTGAGATCGTCTGTGTTTATTGTAACTATAAGTAAATATCAGTTTTTGGGATTGATTTTTCCATTTTGATTGTGATCTCATGATATTTTAATCAAATAATTTTTTGAGGAATGTTCTTGTCATTTATAGAGCTATTCTACCAAAACATTCTCGAGTTGTTACCTTAGAGGGTGGAGATGACCATGCTCAAGATGTGGTGGGCCCTAATCCACTGAGGATGCCTCAAGTAGTGTGACTTATGGAACCACCTACTATCATTGAACAATATATTGATTCTCATCTTCATGAGTGTTTTTATAAACTTGATACAGTCTATAAAAATTTCTCTATGGCCAATACCTATGATGTCTAATCTTACTCATGAGTTCTAGAAACACTATATGCACAACTTCATGGGAGATGGTGGTTCCCAGGATATTGATTCATTGATGGAAGTGATTATAGCTATCATCAACCATCTCGAGACACCTCTTTAAAGGAGAGTGATGATCAATAACTATATTTTGAGTGATTCTAACAAGCACTGGTGGAATGTGATTTCTCAGGTAGGTCTCTATCAGGGCATGGTCTAGGTGAACTTCTAGACAACCGTCTATGATTACATCTTTTCAAATACATTGAGATATGATCTATCTCGGTAGGCCATGCACCTAGGGCAGGGTACGATGTCCATTATAGAATATTATACATGTTTAACTGAGTTATAATTATTTGAACTGATTCATTACAATAATGAACTATAATGAGAGAGATTCTTTAAGGATGTCCTCAGGTATTCCTTCCGCTCAAAAATTTATATCTTCTAACTAGATACAAATTTTGAGATTGTGAACCAATATGTTATATCTGATATAAACTCTAGGAAAGATAGCAGTATAGTGATCAAAGGGTTAGTGTTGAGATAAGGTAGTAATTCATTTAGTTTCATGAAGTGTCACTTTGAATGTTCTCGACATGGTAGTGACAGCAAGGGTATATGAACTTCTAGCTAGATTGTATGCCACTAGTGTAGAAAGATGGGGCATGTGAAGCCCCATTGTGATAGAGACCCACTAGAGTGCCAATATTTTCATTGGATGGGTTATCATTAGATATTATACAACATATTACCATATATTTCTAGTGGGAGAGGATCTGCACAAGTTCCACCTTCCGTAGAAGGATCAATATCCCCATGCTAGGTAAGGAGCTAGAATAGAACCATCCAATCAAGATGAGGAAGAGGTCATTGCTAGGGTAGCCAGAATTTTGACTTTCGGCACCTCCAAAGCATCTCACTCAGGGTAATCCAACTACATCTACATGCTGTGGATCATGCCAGTTACATGCATTATAGACGATACCCAAAGAGTATATTACAGGGATATCTATAGTATGATGTTCTATTCAAGTAGGGTATACCCTTGTATATTCTCTATTCAATACAAGTCCCTCACAATCCATTATTTCTCTATAAATCATATAATATCTTAGACTTTAGGTACTGTACTACTATGGGGTGATGACCCTAGACACACCTTTGGGTGTAGAATCAGAATGGGGACCCCAATACAACGATCATCCTCTTGATATTGGCATTTAATTTTTTCTGTGGAACATCTTTTCCCTTGAGATGAAATGTTTCAATGTCATAATTAGGATAGATCATATACTTCCCTATCATTCCCAAATTTAATGTTATCACTATTAGGTGACTTTAACATCACCTAATGGTGGTAGTTATTTGCATAAGTGAAAATGGAATATCCAAGAAGATCTTTCTTGACTAGAACATCATGTGCAAGGAGGACTGAAAACCGATATTAGTAGACTTTACATGGATAATTTGAGGTTTTTCCTGGCATATGTTTCTTTAGTGGTGGGTCATTTTTTGTATGTTTTTCTCTGTAATTTCTCAAGAGTACCTTCTGAGTGATAGGTAAAATTCTTGGTCGATCTTATTCCTAGATCCTATATTATATGAATTAATCCATAATGGATGAATCCTAATGATATTCAAGAGCTAAATAGGTAGTAGTAGTATTAGTAACCTAAATGTTTTATCTAACCTGGTACCACACCTTAGGGTTCACCCATTTTTTTCAAGAAGGTAGATGGAACTCTTAGGATATAAATGGATTACCAAGGGTTGAAATAGCTTATAGTTGAGAACATGTATCAGTTTCCTATCATATATGATATTTTTTACAATCAATAATGATATATAGTGTTTTCTAGAATCTACTAGAGATTAGGGTATCATTAGGTGCGAGTCAAGCCTTCAGATATACTTTGTATGACTTTTTGAAGGTTGTATTATTTATATGAGTACCTAATTTTGTTTTTCAGTCTAAAAAACATGGACACCTTTTTTATGTCCCTGATGAGTTGGATTTTACACCAATATATTGATTACTTCATTATGGTATTTGTGGATGGAATATTAATGTACTCACAGACTTCACACCAATCTTCCAAACACCTATATATCATTTTATGTACACTGAGAGAGAATAGGTTGTATGGAAATATTACCAGAATTCAAATTTTGGATCAACAAGGTTCTCTTCCAAGGTCTTATAATATCAGAAGTAGGAGTATAAATGGACCTAGATAAGGGGATATCTATAAATTCTTGGAAGAATCTCATTAAAATGTCTGATATATGGAGTTTCTTGGGGTTAGATGGATATTATAGGGTTTTTAAAGAACTTATACATTCTTTAAGAACATATTTGGTTCTTGACCAATAATTCTATCAAGTTTTTCTTGTTTGATGTGTGTGAGGAATATTTTTAAGTGTTTTAGGGAAGGCACTCTTTAGCCATGATCCTAATCCCCACATAGCCTATAAGAGGCTATATAGTGCTTTGTGATTCATTAGGAATTAGTAAAGGTTAAACTATGATGTAGGAGGATCATGTTGTTATTTAAGGGTCTCAGATGTTGAGGACCCCTGATCATAACTACCCAACACATGACCTATAACTAGAAATAATTGTCTATGATTTACATTACTGGAGACAATATTTTTTAGAAGAGAAATTTTTGGGGTACACATAACATAATTTCCTCATGTTTACCATCACACAACATGAATTGAAATTCATAAAATGGAAATGGGTCGAATATCTTTAGTTCATAAATATAGATATTTCCAATATGCCTAGAAAGGGTAATATAGTTTCTGATGCTCTGAGTTAGATGAGTTGAAATCAAATTGTTCATGAAGTCTTTGATGAATAGAGGATGATGAATCTTTTTTCTTACATGAATTTAGAGGTTTGGGTGATTTTTTGAAATCCCTTCCCTGTGTCCTTGGATGTAGCCTCATCACTTTTAGATTGAGTGAAGAGGATGCTATTTTTTGACCCTAAGGTATGGTCCTAAGGGGAGAGTTTTTTTTGGGAATCTGCTTCTAGTTTGGTATATCAGTGGAGATGAGATACTTATTATTCATGGATGTGTCTAGGTTCATTTTGATATGCGAGAGGTAATGATATGAAAATCCAATGCTTCATAATGATCACCTAAGAATTTCTAGGATGTACCTTGACATGTGATGTTAGTATTGGTGGACTAGAATAAAATGTCAGATTTTGGGTTTTCTCAGTAGTTGTTATACATGTCAATTGGTGAATGTGGAGAACCAGTATCCTTATTTATTTTAATATCCATTACCAATCCCATAATTGAAATATAAAGATGATACAATGTATTTTTTGACCGGATTATCAAGGTAACTGTGAGGTAGCTTCACGTTTTTGGTAGTCTTTGATAGTCTGTTGAAGGTTTCCTAATTCCTTCCTATCCATGAGACTTTTTTAGTTGATGAGCTGGAAGACTATATGCCAATGTGATTATGAGTGTACAAGGTGTACCTCGTACTATATTTTCTAATAGGGACACTCATTTGACATTGTGGTTCTTTTATAGGTTGTCGAATGCATTGGGTATGTGGGTGCTTCTATGTACAACATACCACCCATAGACTGATGACTAGTTATAATGGACAAAAAAATTTAAGAGGAAATGATTCAAATGTGGGCCCTGGATTTCATAGTTTCTTAAAGGGAAACATATATCTATCGATTAGTATACCTACAATAACAACCATTATGTGACTATACAAATTTATCCTTATGTGGCCTTATAAGATGGGTCATGTTGGTCACCCTTGTGCTAGCTAGAGGCTAGAGAGGAGGTAAAACTGACATCTCATGTCATCCAAGAGACATCATAGAAAGTAAATCTTATCAGTAAGCATACAATTTCTACTCATTATATAAATAAGGCTTATACAAATCTCTATCGATGACTTATGGACATAGATGTCTGGAACCTTGTTTTCATATGTGTCTCACAAAGACTGGGACATAGAAGCATACATAAGAAAGGTAATATAACTTCTAGGATCATTAGAACATTATAGATGTTAGAGAGAGTCATATTTCTAGCCTATATTATATCTCTTCCTCAATGGTACCATTACATTCATGAAACCTTCCATGTTTGACAACTTCATCAATATTTTTCCTACCCATCTCTAACAATAGATCATTGAGATGTTGAGTTGGATTCCAATACATCTTTCTAGGAGTATCCTATTCAAATCATATATCAATGCAAGAAGGATCACTAAGGAAGGAATTTCCCTTTAAAAAGGGAGATATGGTAGCATGACTATATACAAGATGTGACTTAGGAGAGAGATATTAATGTACAATATTAGGGGCTGGATATATTCTCACATGAAGCTTTACCACACACGGAATGAGAAATCAGGGAAAAGTTTATTTATTGGAAGAAGACCATAATATCCTAGTTATTTAGGTATGTAACCTTTTAGTTCAATATTAATTTTACATCTTTGGAATGATATGAATGCCTAATGTGGTCACAAAGTTTACTAAGGTGTTTTGGGATAGTTCGAAACCCAGATCCCCAAAATTTGGAGAAATGTTTTTGAAAACATTGTTACTAGAAACCCTAAATCCCATTCCAATTTTTTTTAAACCGTACAAGGAATTTTAGTGTAAAACATAGGGCCACATAGTTTTTGTTAACCATTAGACCTAGGCCATATGGCCATATAAAATGTGGCAGGCCTTAAATAGAGGGGTCCTTTATAGGCTTTATGTGGTTATTAAAACCACGAACGTATCCTATGTGATGGGGGCCTTGAGGTAGAGTCGGGGGCATGGATAGCATATGGTTTAGCCAGTCGTGTGTCCAAACGATGCTACTCGTTAACTTTTTGGATAAAAGACCACTTTCCCCCTCTATCTTTATAACTAACCCTTCATTTTTTAGTTGAATTCCCACACAAAACAGTACCCCTTATGTAGTTAAAATTTCTCCAATAGCCTAACCAAGGTTCTTTGATATCTCCTTCATCCAAATACTAATTGATCCAACATATGTTGTGTTGGACACCTCATAATAATAGCATTGAAAATTTACCTTCTTTTTGTTAATTTATCTTTCCATGCATTTTCGATACTCATGGAGTATCTTTTCTATATTTTCATGTAATTCCTAAATTATTATAGTTTTTCAGATTCAAGAAGAAAAAAGTACCGATACTAGACAGTGCATATTCTATTGAAATAATAAAGGTAGTGTATAGATTTTCCCTCAAATTCCCATAGTTTATAAATTTTCATCATTTTGCAGACTCCTATTTTATCAGGAGTTTTTCATTAAAATTTATCTGATTTAATTTATATTGTTTAAATTGTATCCTAAAGCCCTAATGACACCATTATATATAATTGGTGGTGGATACCTCAATTTCAAACACCCAATGTAGTGTACTTTGTTTATTATGCATTGGATGAAATAATTTATGATTATTTGGGAAACAATTCTGGTTTTCTTTACTTGATGTTTAATAATGTATGTTCTTTAATTTAAATAAATGAATTATAAAAGGTTAAATGGAATGTATATGTTTATAGATTGCACATTTTTGTTAACTTTGAAAATTTAATTGATAATTGATTGCATGTCCTTATTTAACCTTGTGATGTATGATGAAAGGTAATTGAATGAACCTTATAAATTGTACTTTAGAAAGAGTATCACATGATCTAAATGGATTATGACATCTTAAATTTATAAGGATACTATTTTATATGGTCCATTTTTATCCTTATAAGAGTGGTTAGATTTGATCTTACTTAGTATTACATAGGGAATTATTTGCGCACTCAGAGGAAAACATCCTAATTCATAGTTCCAATTATAGTCAGAGATAACCACCACAAAATCCAAACCATTTATTTTTACATTAGTTCCTCGACATTGAACTAACTATTCAAGTGAAACTTTTTGTGGATACTAGAATTAATTGGATACACTCCTTAGATTCATTTTTATTCTTATAGACATGATATGCGATGGATTATCCTATTGATCACAATCATGTCAAGATAAATATTAATATAGATGATATCCATGCAGTTGGTTAGACTATTTTATATTGGAATTAATTGGGTATGCCCTGTAAACAAACTACATGAGTACTAATTTTAGTTGGATCAATTCCTGACATCATGGTTTCTTTGGATCTCCTGGGATCAACTTTTATATTATCATTTTGTGTACTAAATGGTTACCGATATAATATAATTCGTAACCCATTACTAATAATTAAATGAATAAATAATCATATACATCTATTGTAGGCTGAGGTAGGTATGGTTGGCTAGGTGTCCTATAAGGAACCTGATCTCAATAAGGGTAATATTTTTTCTCCTCTTTAATATTTATATACATGAATGTTATTACAATTTATATTCACATGCTAGTTTTTAATAAAAAGCATTGGTGGTTTCCTAGTTAGTCTTTCTCACACACTATCCAGGCCCTGTTGTCACCTAGGAAGATTATATGACTGTAGGTGATGAAAAGTGGAAGCATCCAACTATGGATACGTGACTTATTATGTTAGGATGGGATCTTTGGAGCGATGACTGAGCTAGTTCTTGAGATTATTGGATAGTTTTTTGTCTTTTTATCTATTTTGTATATCATATTGTATCTTCCTACAACCATGTATAATTTATCTATTTTTTTGATACATGACATCATTTTGTAAAAGATACTGATCTCATCATTTGAGTCCATTATTAATTCTTTGATATTTATTCTAGTTTCAATTATTTGATTTATTATTATTGATTTCTCTATTTTTTCACGCCATAATTATCATTATTCTCCAATCTATTTTTGAGGGTATAGTAAATATACTCTACCACCTTAGACCCTCTCTTCTAGTTAGATGCCCTTGAAAAATGACAAGGAGCGCTTGAGTCCATGTAGCCAACATGTTAAGATACTATTACCATGTGGGATGGGTCGGGACATCCAAATATTAAAAATAATAATAGCAGTATAATACTTATAATAATAAAGAATATAATGGTATGATAATAATGATAATAATAATAATCATAATAAAAAGATAAATTGAATTATTAGAAGTAGTAGTAATAATAGTAAAAAAAATTATAATACTATTTTTTTCATGATGACGATAATAACATTATTACTAAAAAGTATACTATTGATAAAATTATAATATTCCCATTATAATAATAATTACTAATTTAGTTAAAATTGCTCATTTTAAATTTAAATCAGCAGTACCTTAATAATTTTAAAAAATCATATATAATAAAAAACGAAATCTAAACCAAATAATTAATTAAATTATACCCTAGAGAATATTATTATTAAAAATAAAATTTTGAAATATCTCAAACAACCTTGGTTAGGGTGAATAGTTAGATAACTATAAACCTAATTGTGCAGACCTTGCTATACCATTTCCTCTACTTCTCACGTTTACTATAAATGGTTTTATAACCAGTCACATTAGTCATTACACTACCTAATTTCATCAAGTGTTTTAATTCCATTGGAAATTTAATTTAAATATTTATTTATTTATTAATAATCTATATGATTGAAAAAGTAACGTGATGATATTTAATTGGTGGAATAGATATGAAATGGGTAGATTTTTTTTCTATGAATTATCTTATAGATAAAATTATTGGTATAATATAATTTTTTGAAACAATTCATGGTTTCAACATCAATAGAAATGGATATTCTGTGAAAGAAAAATATGGGGATATTTTTGTAAAAGGAAAATAGACCAATGAAAATATACATTAAGTAAGTTATGATAAAAAAGTATGATAAATATCTAAAGAAAATGAATATAGTCTATGACATATGGGGTTTCTCTATATAAACCAATATATCATAGAATCGTTAATGATAAGTAATGTGATCATAGATGAACCGAATATTACAAGAGACAAAGTGTATATCTCTAAAACTTGTCAAGAAGGGAATTGAAAAAAATACATATAATCTAAAAGAAATAAGGGAATAATGTGTAATTGAACTTATTCAGAAATATTTTTTAATGGACAATGAATCATTGGTGAGGAAAAGGTAAACTCAACTATTTTCTATTTATTGAATACTTCAATATGATGTGATTATCATGCCGATATGAAAATAAATTTGGTGTTTTATTATATTATAGGATACAAAATAATAGAAAAAAATCAATTGGAAATTAACATAATGTTTTATGATATGTAAATAGAATAAAATATATAATCAATAATATAGAATGATATTTAGAGATGTATTGAATCATATACCAAGTATTCATAGTGAGAACACCCCAATGAATTTGGGTTATTAATGATAAAATAAATCCTGATAATGTATGATATTCGGTGCATAAAGGCTTTAATGTCAAGAAATTTTATTATATTTCAAATTTTATACATCATTAATTTAAAATGAATGAATAAAATAACACTTAATAAGTGAAAAAATAATTATATATTTATTTTTTGCAAAAAAAAAATGGACCATTGTATTATTGCTACAATAATGAAGTGAAAAAAATAATTGAAACTAATAATTTCATGGTCATTGAGAATACTTAATTCCATGAAAAATATCATTATACTGATAATTATATTAAAGAAATATTTTTTTTATTTTTCGGAATAAATTATGAAAATGTTTTAATAAAAAATGAGGAAACTGATTCAATATTTTCTAGTTATGAAAAGGATACAAATATGATTAAAAATAAATATAATTCTTGTAAATCATGTAGATATTTAAAATATCACTAAAAATAAGAATGAATAAGATTATGGTTAATGAAAAATAAAGATAACACACCACAATAGTTTTTTATTCCAAAATCAAACCAATGGATGTTGAATATTATCTTGAGAAAAAATAATAGATTGATTATATGTACAAGGTGTAAAATAAAATTAATAATGAGACATGGTATGTTTTAAAAGAACAAAACAGTATAATAGAATTTTCATGAAATGGATTTTTAAATAAATTTTATGATAAAGGAGAGGTTTCATGAAATAAGGTTCAACTTTCATGAAAAGACTATTCAAAAAGAATGAGAGTAAAATATTGTGAAAATTGTCTTCTTGTAATACCCCAATATTTCATAGTAAGTCATTTTCTTTAAAGTAATTCAAAAGCTTGCTCTACACGCAACACCGAGTTCAAACACAACATGACATACCAAACTAGTCATTTAAAATGTGGTTATGAATATTATTAACTTCATTTTTTATTTTATATACACTATATAATTTTAACATCCATATTATTTGTTTCATTGACATAATATAAGAACAAATTTAATTTTTTAGATAAAAGAAGTATTTTTCAAAATATTCAATTTTACCTCATTTTAATTGAGATCCCCTTTTAAATACAATATTTGATAGTTTTATATATTCAATTTGAAAAAATACACTTCTTTTTTAGAATCAAGACATAGAAATTTGGTTTGGAAAAATTTTCTGTTATTTTATGATAACTTTCATATTTTGATGAATAGTGAAAAATACTAAATTTTAATTAAATTTTTTTAAATCTAAATAATTTATAGTGTTAAATAATAAATTTGAATATATTTTAAGTATAATTATATTATATTTTTATCATTTAATCCAATTTTTTCATTGGAAGTCATTTTAAATTTAAGTTGGACATAACCACATATCAATCTTTTGAGAGTTTTTACTTCTCAAAAATCAGCTTTCTGGTATTGACAATGGGAATTATTTTTAAATTAATTAAACAAATTATATGTTATTAATTGGATAAAATAGAAATCATTTTTTAATTTGGAATATCAAAATTATATATGGGTGAATTTTTGGTATTTTTCTAAAAATATTCAACTTTTTATGAAGAGTGAAAAACACTACATTATTGTTTAAAGCATGATTTTTATTTAAACAATTATTTTTAATTTAAATTTATTTTAAATTAAAAATAGATACATAATACCTATATTATTAAAATGTAATTCATTGAAGTCATTTTATAATAAGATTATATATATATATATATAATTTTATTTAACTTTTTACCATTTTACCCACATTCTAGGCACATTTTCAAATTTGCATAAAACATAATTTTACCACTGTTGTGAATTGAATTTAAAAACACATACAGACATGGTTTAAATCTTTACATAAAATTTTGTTCACTAGGATGAAAATAATTTTTAGTGAATAGTAACTTTTAAATTTTATTCACCACATTAAAAGTAAATAGGGTAATTAATTGTAAAAATGATATTATAATTACCCAAAAACATGTACTAATTCTATTGTATAAGTTTATTTAGACCAAAATAAACCTGAGGACAAAAATAATAATCTTTTTGATCCAATTGGATTAGATTTGGGCTTATGTTATATTTTATTTAATGAAGAGTTAAAAGTGTTAAATTCAAATGTTAATAACTAAACCATTTTTAATATAGGGTTATACATAAAATAAATTAGACTATAAATATTCATTAGAAGGATAAATATATTTCATACATCATAGAATTTTATTTATTATTTATATACAATAGATAATTAAATTTATTTATGACACAATGATGATGAGGTAATTACCTTATTAATCAAATATGAAAAAATTTAAATTATAAATGTAAAAAATAAATTTAAATTAAATATTTTGATTCCATACATGAATTTTCTAGGTTAATATGACATGTTAGGGTTGATTAAATATATTTTTTATGAAGAAATAATATTTTTATGACTTTTAAAAAAACCAAATACTAAATATTTTGAAAATTGACATAAAAGAGTTCTTAAAACAACTACTATTTTATTAAACTATAAAATAGTAATAAAAATATATGGTTTATCTAATTGACTTATATAATGATATATATATCCTTAATGAACCACTTTAGGCTCTCTTGTAATTTTATAGTATGTTTATTAACAATGTATTATAATAATACAAGAAGACATGGTAAAATTAAAACTATTTAACTAAGAGTTAAATCTAAAAAATAAGGTTAATATGGTGACCTAAACATATATAAAACCTATTTTTGAGAGGTTTTATATGCATACTCACCTTATCCTTGAAATTAATTCATTTGGAGCTATTATAAATCTAATATGATTTTATAATAAAATAATATTTCATGCTCTTCCTAATGTTCCCCTCACCTACCTTATAAAAGGGTACTTCCCCTTCTCTAAATTTCACCCCCAAAGACACTTGTAATAGACAACCCCTACTCAAATATTCTCCCAAATACCATCACATAATCCTAAAGGACATAATTTGTTCAGAAATCCGACCTATGGATACCTTTTTTACAAATCAAAAAAGGAATCACCAGAAGAAGAGGTAATTATTTTGTCACCTCTTTCAAAGTTATTTTCTTCTTCCAAATACTATTTCATTGATATTTCCTTATAAAAATAAAAAACCTAGTAGATTCTACATACTATGATGTTATTATAAATATGGTACAACCATATTCATTATTTTATCCATCCTATGAATGAAAAGTCACCATGTGTGTGTGCATACAACTTACCAGCTCCACGTCGTGGTATAGTTTGTTATTCAACACTACATTATTTGGATGGGAATAATAATTACTATAATTTATGTAAATAATAAATATAACCTTTCAATTATTATATATTTATAATATATCATCCAAATAAATACGATTTAACTATAAATTTAATTATATTGTAGCATGTGCATACGTACGACTTACCATCTCCATGATGAGATGAGATTTCAATCCCCATCATAACCATTCCAGAATAATTTTCATTTTATGATTAAAAAATATTGTTCAAGAACATAATATAATTATGGATATGAATAAAATATATCCTATCAATAACTAACATGACTTATGTAACAAAACAAATAAAGGAAATTGAATCTGTTTACACCTGAAACAATGATACTATTGAAATATTATTAACAAAGAAATATTATAGGATCATATATAATATAATATTTATGTATGTGGTTATATTATAATTTAATAACAATAAATTAACCATTATAATTGACGTTAAAATTACCCTTGACTAAAGTAAGGTATAAGGTATGGGAGTTTTCATCTCACTTTTTATTCCAGTGATATTCACGCTATATTTGCCACTATTTCCTTTGTGTGTTGTATGTACTACCCATGATTGTATTATTTTTGTAATATACATTAATTTATGGATATTTATATCATCATTTTATGATCCTTAATTCATGTGGTGTATGTTTCATATGTTATCAAATCGGTATGGGAATTTCTAATTTTAATCTCCACTCGTTTGGTTTTACACATACATCATTGATTATTTTACTCCATAATTATGTATAGAATCACTATTCTTTTATTTATGTAGTAATTTCCACTCCCCATTGTGTGGATATACTTTTTAAACATATAATAACTCCATTTATAAATTCTCAAGTCATTGATATGAACTTGATAAAGGTAATCTTAACTCAATTTTCATTTATTGAGTTAAACATCCAAGTCATTGGTTCTGTTTTTACAAGAATATGTTTAAATGTCCTATAATTTATTTACACTGAACATACAATCATAATGAATTTATTATTATTTTTAACACATAATTATTTCACTTATTTATCTTTAATCTAAGGATACAATCTTTATAAGGTATTTCATCTCAATTTACTTTCCATTGAGACTTCTTTGTTTTTATGCACCCATTCACTTTTATATGGTGTATATACTATACTTTGACATATTATATCATGAATCCATTTATTATCATGATATAAAAATGTTTTGATTAATGTTATTACTCAATTATTTCTATTCAAGCATCTTTTATTTGGTTAGGAACTCTGTATATAAAAAATCATTTTAAATGTTTTAACGACTTATTCTTCTAAATATTACTCATTGATGTACATGTTTTAAAAATGGTTTTAAGGATTTATTTTTATGGACATGAATGTTTTTTAATTAAAATTACTTTAAAAATTTCAAATCGGTATGAGATAATTTTATTCAAAAATCCCTTTTAAATTACTTTTTTGATAAATAGTGTGACTTTTAAACGTTTTCAAGAAAAAGGGGATATTTATCCCAAAAAGTTTTACCGATTATTTTCATCTATTTCAATATCCTTAATAGTATTTTATTCTCAATTAAGGATGATTTATTATAATATAATATTCCATATTTTATTGAATGAGTTATGTTTTACTATGGATGTGTATTTTTATACCATTCATGGTTTGTGGTTAAAGTATTGACATTTTGTACGCTAGTTTTAATACAAATGATTATGTTTCACCATCTTCAAATGAGTAATGCATTGGACTTAGTAAGTTATGGGTGGGCCCCACTATAACCCCTCGATGTATCAGTAGGTATCATGAGAAAAACTAGTGTTCTGGCACAAGGCCTTTAAAAAATTTATATTTAGAGTCTTGGCATGAGGCCTTGACATTGGGGTTAAGATGTCCAACATTTTTCATTCCATCATTATGAGATTAGTTATTGATGTTACATGTGATTATTTTACTAGTAGAATATCCATGAGAATAAGAAAATGACATTATTTAATTTTTCTTTTACATATTGTATTGAAGTTTTTGTTTAAAGGGTTTGTGTTTCAATTTTATTCCTTTCCATATAAGTTAATGATTATTTATGATAGGTTCTGCTATATTGTTTATCCTTACTGAGCATCTGAGCTCACCCCTTCCTTATATTTTATTTTCTAAAGATGTGATGGAGTGTATTCTATTATATATGAATTTTTAAGATAGGTTAATAATGTAATTATTAAAGGATTATCTATGTTGTATTTTAAGTTAGAAATTGTAATGTGAATTTCATGTATGTAATATATTTTCCAAGACTACTAAACTGATCAGCCCTTTGGGACTTGATTCCTTGTAATCATGCCAATGTTATGTAAGAATTCACTGACTCTAGGTAACTATGGTTGGAGCATTACAGTTGGTATTAGAGGATGTTTTTCAATAAACGTGGAAACTATATTTAGATAAAATCTGATTAGGAAACATTACCCTAAGATAGAAATTGAGGATTGGTATAGTAAAACTTCATATAATTTTGTTAATTTAAACATTTTGTTAGTTTTTCAA
Organism: Viscum album; assembly: GCA_963277665.1. NCBI lineage: Eukaryota > Viridiplantae > Streptophyta > Magnoliopsida > Santalales > Viscaceae > Viscum > Viscum album. Next base: position 771,558,172 of record OY728131.1, on the reverse strand, counting down.
ACAATACATCCTAGTCTGGATACTACAAGTGGTCGTGGTTCTAGCACAGATGTACCTAGGAGTGAAAACTTTGACAAGGAGTTTCAGGCTTGACTTGGGGTATCCTACATGACAATGGGCCTTACTTCACACCTAGTTTGACACTCTTGGGGGCTATTCTTAGGATTATTCACATTTTCATTACAAACCAATTTTATGGATTTTAATATAATATGAAATTAAATAACCTTGGTTAATCCTAATGTGTTTTAGATTGAAAATAAGGTGTCATTATATTCTATAAATGATTTTATGAATATTATTATTCACACTATGATTTCTGGTTTTAGTCAATTGATAGATTCCAAAGAAGTAATAGTAATATTAAATATAATGTAAAATTTGGGAATAATGGTAAAAATGGGAAACTAAATAGAATTTTGACAGACATAAAAGAGAATGTGTTTATATAGAAGCAGGTTTTCAAAAATATGATCAACAACATATACCTTAACCAACTCCCAAACTCCAAAAAGAAGAGAAAGATGGAGAATGATAAGAGCTCCAGCAATAGAGACAGTGGAAGAAAAAATCTCAATTTACATCATGTAGAAAATGTGGAATTATATACCCATAAATGTGTCGAATTAAAATAAATAAATTCTTTATGTGTGAGAAATAACAACCTAAAGTAAATAATTTTTGAGGAAAAATGAAGAGTACTATTAAAGAAAATAAAAATGATCCTAAGGATCCATTTACCATCATTTTATGTAAATATTGGAGACCTTGGCATTACCCATGTCAATTCCCTATTCTACAGGAAAACCCCTAGGTCAAGGAAGAACCTATGTGGAAATAAATGGATGGAGATGTGTTTAAATGTGTTAATGCTCTTTGTTTATGAGATTACATTGGAAGACATTTATCTTTTATTTTTAACCCGGTAGTTTGTTTTTTGAAAATTCTATTTGAGGAAGAATTATCTTTTCTTTTGTGGATATAGTTATAATGAACCATTTGGGTTTATATAATCCTTGAATTCGAGGTAATTACAGGTTTTTAATTTTTGGGATAAAAATATGAGGTATGTGATAAAATTTGTGGTTAAATTATGTAATAGTTATTATGAGGAATTTATCTCTTTTTTGGAATATTATAAAATATAGTTTTTTTTAAAAGGGAAAAACACAGACCATGTAAACACCCATCACTTCAGAAAAAGCTGTGGGAATCGAACTCACAACCAATGTGCATCTAGGATTTATCGCTTTCCACTAAACTATGTGAAGTACCTGGTTAGTGTGACTAATTCCTTTTAGTTAAATGACTTTGTTGATAAATATTAAGTTAATTTAGGATCTTATGTTTTATTAAATGAATATCCTAAGTATAGGAAAATTATTTGGTGATTAAGTGTAAAATATTATTTTGGAAGACGTTTGCACTGATGGGAAAAATATACACCTAAGGAAAATAGAATACTATGGGATTTCATTTGAGGGGTAGTATAACACCCTAGGTAAATAAAGAATATGAAATTTTTTACTTATCCACATTTGTGGATAAAATATTAATATTACTTTAAAGGGAGCGCTATGCTCGATGGCGTACCCAATACGTGACAATGAGTTCCTTTGAAATCTTACGTTGCACTCTAATAATAAAATAATATTATTTTAAATGGTAGTTAACACCTTTCCATTGTAACAGAAGTAAGTAAAGGAACTAACTAAAAAATGATTATATATGTTTGTCAAATATTTTTTACTTTTATCTAATAAATGTTAGAGGCATAAAAGGAAAATGAATCCAATTTTAAGCATAAATCTTCTAATATTCTTTAAAAAAGTCAATTAACAACCTTTTGATGGAGAACCCTTTTTAGATATACTTTTTAAAATTTAATATGTTTTATTTGACAAAATAAAACCCATCTTTAGAATCTGGACATCAAAATTTACTTTGTGTAAATTTTTGTTATTTTTCCGATAAAGATCATTTTTAGTGAAAGTGTTGCCTTTTAATTCAAAACCTCCTTTTAATCTGATTTATTTATATGGATAAATTATATTTTTAATTGATATTAAAGTGTATTTAGAATATATTTTTACCATTTGATCCAATGGTGGTCATTGAAATTAATTTCACTTTGAAATCGGACTTAAACTATTGTTAATCTTTTAATAGATATTGTTTCTTAAAAACACGCTATTTGTTTTGACAGTGGGAATTAATTATTAAATTAAATAATGCAACTTATATGTTTTGAATTTTTTAAAATAGACATAATTTTTGAATTCGGAATATCAAATATATCTTAGGGTGAATTTTTGGTATTTCTCCGAAAAACTTCGATTTTTGATGAATAGTGAAACCACTAAGTGGTAGTTAAAGAAACCCATTTTTCGTTTAAATGAAACATTACCACTTCTGTTATTTGATTTCAAAAAATCCAACATACATGGTTGTCATTAATAAGTAAAATGCGGTTCAATTAGATTAAAATAGTTTTTGGTGAATAGTAACTTTTAAGTTTTATTAATCGTGATTAAAGGTAATTAGTGTAATTTAAGGTAAAAATAATGTTTTAATAATATGAAATGACCTATACACATGTCCTAGATTCATTTATTGTTTCATGTACTAACAAGAAAATCCATGGGTCAACTTGAGGACCCCATGGAGCCACTTTGGTAGGAAAATGACATAAATAACTTTTTATTTAAAATAAAAATAAAAATGTCACAAACATGAGTTGTTTTACTAAAACAATTTTTAAATGGGGTTATACAAGTCATATTTTTGACTATAAATATTCAATAGAAATATCAAAAGATTTAATACATCATGATATTTTTTTCATAATTTTTAGACATTAAATAAATTAAATTATTTATGACACCATGATGATGCAGCGATTACCTCATTATTTAATGATTTAAATAAAATGAAAAGATAATGTAAAATCTAAGACCTACACATGTCAAAAACATATTTTATGGGTTTATTTCTAACTCTTATCACCTTATCCTAGAAATATATAATTTTGGAACCTCTAAAATCCGAAAAGCATTTTATAATAAAGTAACCTTTTATAACTTTCCATGAGTGCCCCTCCTCTCCACTTATAAAAGGCCCCAACTCTAAACCTTACCCACAACTCTCAAGCCTTTGGCTCGGTAAACCCGTGACCATTATGTCTCTCAATATCCCTCTCCTACTCCTAGAAGCCTCACTTTGGGCAGAAGTCTTCCCAAGGAAGCCTTTGAGCTCAAATCAAAAAGAGTTACCCGTTTTAAAGGTAATGTCTTCCCGAGTGTTCTTTTGTTTTATTTTGCTTCTCCAAGCCCCTAAAATCTTTTTATATATTTAGTTTTTAACAAAAACCGTATCTTCAATATACTAGGATGTTTTTATGAGGAGGATTCGAGCTACACTAACACACACCTCGGTCTAATGGTTAAATAACATACTATTTCTCTGGATGGCGAATTACTGCCTCACGAAACGATGATTATTCTATCTTCTCATACAACCTATCATGGTGGCCATTATGATGTAACTATATTTATTTATGATATATATTATATCTATTTCCTCTCTATTCTTCTGTATTTTATATTTAATACATACCTTTATGCTTTTCATGTTGTGCAAATGCGATAATTTCATTTTAGGAAGTGTGGACTACCGCCCCCTCAAGTGATGTGACTCGTTCATGCAATACATGTAATGTACAAAGAATGATATTGATGAAATTATGTGATATATATAACATATATTTTATACTGGAATTATAATATATATATATCTCTCTCCTCTATTTTTAATTCCATTAATGTGCCAAAGAAATGAAAGTAGCGTTCATTCGTACGTACGTCTTACCATCTCCATGAACGGTACAGTTCATTTCTTATCTCCAAATGTTATGTACTATTATAAGTACATATATATAATTTATATATATGTCAAATATTACAACTAAATGATGGATACAATTCTGTAATAATAATATATCTCTCTCTCTCTTTTAACTTTAATTCCATTAATATGACAAAAAAATGAAAGTAGTGTTCATGCGTACGTACGCCCTACCATCTCCATGAACAGTGCTTTTAATTTTTTATCTCCAAATGTTGTGTAATAGTAAAAAATGAATATATACTAAATATATATGATATTTAAAACATTAATACTATTCTGGAGATGATGTACCTATAACTACATGGAAAATTCTTTTCCAACAAGTTCATTTTTTACTCATGTACCGAACATTGACATAAACGTCTGATATGAACTCACTTTATTAACCAATTATTATAACATTATAATATGTGATATGAACTGAATAATAATATTTAAATTAGGTCCTTAATCAATTATAAATTGGCCAAATTTTATTATTCAGGAGATTAAAGAACGATCGAGTCATGTCGGACACGAGGTAAGGGATCTACACAACTCTTTCTTTTTAAGTACACTCTTTTATATCATTCCTTTGAATCTCATCATTATTATGATTGGGATGTTCTTTTATATTAATCTTACTGTAATTTTTATGTTCATATGATGAGTGACCCTATTTTCTCTCATGAATCAATTTTGAAAGTTTTGAGTGGCGCCGTTAGGCTGCCGAATTTTCATAAGGGATCCAACCTCTCTCTTTATTTTTAAGTACTCTCTTTTATGTCATTTCTTTTAAGCTCATCTTTCCTATGTTTGGGGATATTATTTTATATTCATTATACTGTACTTTTTATGTTCATATTATGATAGACCCTATTTGATTTCATAAATCCATTTTTGGAAGTTTTAAGTGGCGCCGTTAGGCTGCCGTGTTTTTGTAAGGGATTTTTCATCTCACTTTTATTCCCGTGACATTTATGGTACGTTTGCCACTATTTCCATTGAGTTGTGTATGTACTGCCCATTATTATACACGTTTTTTAGTATAATTTCATTTATGGGTATTTACATCTTCATTTTATGACTCTTCTTCCATGGGGTGTACGTTTCGAATGTTACCCAACTCGGCAAGGGGACCTTTCACCCACCTCTTTTTAAAAGACTTATTTTGTTATGTATTTTAATTGATATACTATTATGTTGGGATATGTTATTATATATCCTTATTTATGTAAATTTTATGTCCAAGTGATGAGATACCATTTTCTCTCTCATCAACTCATTTTTTGAATTTTAAAGTGACGTCGTTAGGCTGTCAGATTTCTGTAAGAGAACTTCTTAACCCACTTTCAGTTCTTTGGGTTAAACCACTACTTATTGATTTTATTATGGCAAGATTATGTGTGGAATCTCTATGTTGTAATTTCCACAAACCTTTGTGTGGATATACTATTTCTGCACATAATCATCTCATTGATAAATTCTTACGAACTTGTATGGGAAATCATAACTCAATCTCATTTCATTGAGTTTAATATCTATGTCATTGGTTTTGTTTTTCCAAGATTATGTATGAATGACCTCTTATTTTTTCCCACTTAATATCCAATTATATTGGGTGTATTTATATTTCTCACACAAAATTATGTGATAGATTTATCCTTAATTTAAGGATACCATCTTATTAATGGATTTCATCTCAATTTACATTTCCACTGAGACTTCATTGTTGTTATGCACCAATTCACTCTTATATGGTCTGTATACTTTCCTTTGACATATTATATCATGAATCCCTTTATTTTCATTATATTATAATGTTCGGATTAAATGTTATTCCGCAATTATTTGTATTCAAGAGTCTCTCATTTTGTTAAAAACTCTTTAACAAAAATATCGTTTTAAATGTTTTAAAGATTCATTAACTAAATATTTATCTTTAATGTCCATGTTTTCAAAATGGTTTTCAGTATTTATTTATATGGACATTAATTTTTTAAAATTATAATTCCATTAAAATCTTCAAAGTGGTATGGGACTCTTTGATTCAAAAATCAATTTTAAATGATTTTTTGAAAATGGACTGATTAATTCAATATCTTGGAATTACTTATTGTGATTTCAAATGAAATGTTATTATTGAAATGTTAATATTTTAAATATTTTATGTGTAATGATGGTACTTGGACATTTTACGGGTGGTTACGTGATAAACCATATGACGGGTGGTGCCGTGAATACCAGGATGGGTGGTTACGTTATAACCTCCAATGCATTAGGTATGGAAGTCGGCCATATGGCTATTCCATTAAGTGATATGTGTGGAAGTCGACCGTATGGTTATTCCATTTAAGTATGTTTATGTACCAAGTTACCTTTATATGATATGTGTTCTTTATATGAGTTTTTATGGTAATCTTTTGTTTACAAAGGGGTAATTAATGATCTTTTATTTAGTGAAGAGTTTTTTTACTACTTCATAAAGGTGAAAAGTATTACTTTGATAATGTATTCATGGTTTACTTATTGTTTTGAAAAACTAACAGTTTTCCTTCTTTGTGTATCCTTTACTGGGATTTTTATGCTCATCCCAAGTTTTTGTAATGTTTTCCACAAGACAAAAAGATGAATAGGGTCATGGATGGGATCAAGGAAAGACATGCTATCTAAAACATAGAACTAGACATTTTTATTTTTAAGAGTTTTTATTTTATGGAAACTTAGTAGAAGTGTACACTTTGTAATCTTTGATATGTAATAGTTATGTCCTAATTCTCTAAAACTCTAAACCTGAAAAGATCCTCAATGTGAATTATTCATTTAATTCAATAATAAGTAATGTTTAAGGCCATGGCCTTATAGTTAGTATCAGAGGTCGGTTTATATAACTTTAGAGGTTAGGGTATTCTACAAGCATAAGTGACATTACCATAATGGGTAGGATTTCAGAAAGAGTCATAGTTTTTAGATAAAGTGAATGAGTAAGTATATCTTAGTGTTTATCTTCCTCATTAGTACATGATTATTTTGTTGATATACACACACTGACATTTCTGGTTTTAGTAAATGGATGGATCTAGTAGGCACCAAAGTGACAAAGGGTTTGAAGGAACCTTTGGTGGTTCTCTGATTAAGAGACTGGATGAAATGGGGCATTCAATGAGAAATCCCGTGGCTATTCTAAACCAAATATTAGGAGTCATGATCAACCACTTGAACCTTGGTGAGTTCTCTAATACATCATGTACGAGAGAACCTACTCGACATGGATGTTCAGGTAATAATTATAAAGGTAACCATTAGGGTTTATATGATCCGTACTTTTGAGGTAATTATGGGTTACTATACGTTATGATGGAATATGAATGACATGAGATAAACTTGAGGTTAAATTATGTTATGGTTATTTTTGAAGATTTTATCTCATTTTGGGGAATTTTTTAAGAATTATATAGTTTTGGAAAAAGGAAAACACACAGACCATGTGACAACCCGTCATGTCGGACAAAACTGTGGGAATCGAACCCACAACCAAAGTGCGACTGGTATTTATCGCCTACCACTGGACTACGTGAAGTCCCTGGTTAGTTTGACTAATTATTTTTAGTTTTATGATTTTATGAATTAAGGGTAAGTTGATTTTGGGTTATCTTTGGAAATTATTAACCTATCATGGAGGATATTTGATTTGTTAATTACTTTTCAATACGAGACTTTAAGAGAAACTAATGTTTTTTGGAGATAAATGTTATGATTTAACTTGGAAGACTGTGTGATTAAATCCTTCAAATATTTGGGTTTCAATATTAGTTTGGTTTACTTTTGGTCTTCGTTGAACTTTGGGTCTTTTTGGACAAATTTTGGAGACTAAGAATAGATTTCCTTTTTATAAAGGATTATCCTTTTTGGGTACTATCTGATATCATACTAACCTTTTTTGTTTTAGTTTTGGTTAAGGTCTAAAGACATGGGAAGTATACAGTTCTCTTTTTTGGATTTGGTGATTCTATAGAAGTTGATTATAGCTCTCTTAATGTAAACAAGTCATCATAAATACTCATCTTTTGGAGAAAATATGAGTTCGTGTAAGAAATCTAGTAAAAGTTGAAAGTCAACATGACAAGTAAGTATGTTTCCTTATGTTTTAGTTAAGATCAAAAATAAATTCTTCAACGAAAAGTAACTTAAATAAATTGTTGTCCGTTAACTTTTCCTACTGGGGAATCCAATACCGTTTAACCCATCACAAGTTTGTGATTTTCTGGTGGTTAACTTTCTCCTAAACATGTTTTCTATCACACTCCCTCAGAACATGACCCTTTTTTTTCTTCCATATCCATGTTTTCATAGATGGAATCCTAGTATGGGTTAACTCTATTGACCTTTTTACTTCCCTTTCTATCTTTTAAAGTGATAGTTTACTTTAATCCTTTTCTGATTAGGGGCTTTTAATGAAGTTTTCGATCCCAATTATAAAATTGCGAGGATGAAATTCCCAAAATGGGGGAAGGATGTAACACCATAGGTAAATAAAGAATATGAAATTTTTATATTTATCCATATTTGTGAATAAAATATTAATATTACTTTAAAGGGAACACTATGCTTGATGGCATACCCAATACGCGACAACGAGTTCCTTTTAAATCTTACTTTGCACTCTAATAATAAAATAATATTATTTTAAATGGTAGTTAACACCTAGCCATTGTAATGGCGGGAAAGAAAGGAAATAACTAAAAAATGATTATACATGTTTTTCAAATATTTTTTACTTTTATCCAATAAATTTTAGAGGCGTAAAATGCAAATGAATCCAATTTTAAGCATAAATCATCTAATATTCTTTAAAAAGGTTGATTAACCGCCTTTTGATGGAGAACCATTTTTAGATTTACTTTTGACAATTTTATATGTTGTATTTGAAAAAATAAAATCCATCTTTAGAATATGGACATCAAAATTTACTTTGTTTAAATTTTTGTTATTTTTCCGATAAAGATCATTTTTAGTGAAAATGTTGCCTTTTAATTCAAAACCTCCTTTTAATCTGATTTATTTATATGGATAGATTATATTTTTAATAGATATAAAAGTTTATTTAGAATATATTTTTACCATTTAATCCAATGGTGGTCATTGCAATTAATTTCACTTTGAAATCGGACTTAAACTAGTGTTAATCTTTTAATAGATACTGTTTCTTAAAAACACGCTATTTGTTTTGACAGCGGTAATTAATTATTAAATTAATTAATGCAACTTATATGTTATGAATTTTTTAAAATAAATATAATTTTTGAATTCGGAATATCAAATATAGATTAGGGTGATTTTTTGGTATTTTTCTGAAAAACATCAATTTTTGATAAACAGTGAAACCACTAAGTGGTAGTTAAAGAAACTGATTTTTCGTTTAAATGAAACTTTACCACTTCTGTGATTTGATTTTCAAAAATCTGACATAAATGGTTTTCATTAAGAAGTAAAATGTGGTTCAATGAGATTAAAATAATTTTTTGTGAATAGTAACTTTTAAGTTATATTAATCGCGATTAAAGGTAATTAGTGTAATTTAAGGTAAAAATAATGTTTTAATAATATGAAATGACCTAGAAACATGTCCTACCCTCAATTATTTTGTCATTGCATACCAATAAAATCCATGGGTCAACTTGGGGACCCCATAGAGCCACTTTGGTAGGAAAATGACATAAATAACTTTTTATTTAAAGTTAAAATAAAAATGTCACAAACATGAGTTGTTTTACTAAAACAATTTTTAAATGGGGTTATAAAATTCATATTTTTGACTATAAATATTCATTAGAAATATAAAAAGATTTCATACCTCATCATATTTTTTCATAATTTTAAGACATTAAATAAATTAAATTATTTATGACACCATGATGATGCAGCGATTACCTCATTATTTAATGACTTAAATAAAATGAAAAGATAATGTAAAATCTAAGACCTACACATGTCAAAAACCTTTTAGATGGGTTTATTTCTAACTCTTATCACCTTATCCTAGAAATATATAATTCTGGGACCTTTAAAATCCAAAAAGATTTTTATAATAAAGTAACCTTTTATAACCTTCCAAGAGTGCCCCTCCTCTCCTCTTATAAAAGGCCCCCACCTCTACCAACTTACCCACACCTCTCAAGCCTTTGGCTCGGCCAAACCCGGCCCATTTTGTCTCTCCACATACCTCTCTTACTCCTAGAAGCCTCACTTTGGGCAGAAGTCTTCCCAAATAATCTTTTGAGCTCAAATAAAAAAGAGTTACCCGTTTTAAAGGTAATGTCTTCCCTAGTGTTCTTTTGTTTTATTTTGCTTCTCCATCCCCTTAAACTCTTTTTATTTATTTCTTTTATAACAATAATAGCATCTAAAATATACTAGGATGTTTTAATGAGGAGTATTATAGCTACAATAACACACACCTCCGTCTAATGGTTAAAGAACATTCTGTTTCTGTGGATGGCGAATTACTGCCTCACGAAACGATGATTGTTCTATCTTCTCATACCACCTCTCATGGTGGCCATTATGATGTAACTATATTTATTTATGATATATATTATATTTATTTCCTCTATATTCTTCTGTATTTTATATTTAATACATACCTTTATGCTTTTCATGTTGTGCAAATGCGATAATTTCATTTGAGGAAGTGTGGACTACCGCCCCCTCAAGTGATGTGACTCGTTCAATCAATACATGGAATGTATAAAGAATGCAATTGTTGAAATTATGTGATATATATAACATATATATTATACTAGAATTATAATATATATATATATATATATATATATATATATATCCTATATTTTTTATTCCATTAATGTTCCAAAGAAATGAAAGTAGCGTTCATGCGTACGTACGGCTTACTATCTCCATGAACGGTACAGTTCATTTCTTATATCCAAATGTTATGTACTATTATAAGTACATATATATAATTGATATATATGTAAAATATTAAATCTAAATGATGTATATTATTCTGGAATTATAATATATATATCTCTCTCTTTTAACACTTAATTCCATTAAGATCACAAAAAAATGAAAGTAGCGTTCATGCGTACGTACGGCCTACCGTCTCCATGAATGGTGCTTTTAATTTTTTATCTACAAATGTTATGGAATACTACAAAATGAATATATACTGGATATATATGATATTTAAAACATTAATACTATTCTGTAGATTATGTACCTATAACTACATGGAAAATTCTTTTCCAACAAGTTCATTTTTTACTCATGTACCGAACATCGACAAAAACGTCGGATATGAACTCACTTTATTAACCAATTATTATAACATTATAATATGTGATATGAACTGAATAATAATATTTAAAGAAGGTACTTAATCAATTATAAATTGACCAAATTTTATTATTCAGGAGATTAAAGAACGATTCAGTCATGTCAGACACAAGGTAAGGGATCCTACCCCTCTCTTTATTTTTAAGTAAACTCTTTTATATAATTCCTTTTAAACTCATCTTTATTATGATTAGGATGTAATTTTATATTAATATTACTGTAATTTTTATGTTCATATGATGAGAGACCCTATTTTCTCTCATCAATCAATTTTGGATGTTTTGAGTGGCGTCGTTAGGCTGTCGAATTTTCGTAAGGGATCCAACCTCTCTCTTTCTTTTTAAGTACTCTCTTTTATGTAATTTCTTTTAAGCTCATATTTCTTATGTTTTGGGATGTTATTTTATATTCCTCATACTGTACTTTTTATGTTCATATTATGAGATAACCTATTTGATCTCATAAATCCATTTTTGAAAGTTTTAAGGGACGTCGTTAGGCTGCCGAGTTTTCGTAAGGGATTTTTCATCTCACTTTTATTCCCGTGACATTTATGCTATGTTTACCAGTATTTCCTTTCAGTGGTGTATGTAATGCCCATAATTATAAAATTTTTGTAGTATAATTTCATTTATGGGTATTTAAATCTTCATTGTATGACTCTTCTTCCATGGGGTGTACGTTTCGAAAGTTACCCAACTCGGTAAGGGGACCTTTCACCCACCTCTTTTTAAAAGACTTCTTTTGTTATGTCTTTTAATTCACATACTATTATGTTGGGATATGTTCTTATATGTCCTTATTTATGTAAATTTTATTTCCAAGTGATGAGATACCATTTTCTCTCTCATAAACTCGTTTTCGGAATTTTAAAGTGACGTCGTTAGGCTGTCGGATTTCTGTAAGAGAACTTCTTAACCAACTTTCAATTCCTTGGGTTGAACCTATACTTCTTGATTTTATTATTCCAAGATTATGTGTGGAATCTATATGTTGTAATTTCCACAATCCTTTGTGTGGATATACTATTTCTACACATAATCATCTCATTGATAAATTCTTACGAACTTGTATGGGAAATCATAACTCAATCTCATTTCATTGAGTAAAATATCTATGTCATTGGTTTTGTTTTTACAAGATTATGTGTGAATGACCTATGATTGTTTCACACTTAATATAAAATTATATTGGGTGTATTTATATTTCTCACACATAATTATTTTATATATTTATCCTTAATTTAAGGATACAATCTTATTAATGGATTTCATCTCAATTTACATTTCCATTGAGACTTCATTGTTGTTATGCACCAATTAACTCTTATATAGTGTGTATAATGTCCTTTGACATATTATATCATGAATCCCTTTATTCTCATGATATTATTAAGTTTGTATTAAATATTATTCCGTAATTATTTGTATTCAAGAGTATCTCATTTTGTTAAAAACTCTTTAACAAAAATATCGTTTTAAATGTTTTAAAGATTAATTATTCTAAATATTTATCTTTAATGTCCATGTTTTCAAAATGGTTTTTAGTATTTATTTATATGGACATTAATGTTTTAAAATTATAATTACTTTAAAATCTTCAAAGTGGTATGGGACACTTTGATTCAAAAATCTCTTTTAAATGATTTTTTGAAAATGGATTGATTAATTCAATATCTTGGAATTACTTATTGTGATTGAAAATGAAATGTTGTTATTGAAATGTTTATATTTTCAATATTTTATGTGTAATGATGGTACCTGGACATTTTATGGGTGGTTACGTGATAAACCATATGACGGGTTGTGCCGTGAATACCATGATGGGTGGTTACGTTATAACCTCCAATGCATTGGGTATGGAAGTTGGCCATATGGCTATTCCATTAAGTGATATGTGTGGAAGCTGACCGTATGGTTATTCCATTTAAGTATGTTTATGTCCCAAGTTACCTTTATTTGATATGTGTTCTTTATATGAGTTTTTATGTTAATATTTTGGTTACAAAAGGGGTAAGTAATGATCTTTTATTTAGTAAAGAGTTTTTTTACTACATCATAAAGTTGAAAAGTATTACTTTGATAATGTATTCTTTGTTTACTTGTTGTTTTGAAAAACTAACAGTTTTCTTTCTTTGTGTATCCTTTACTGAGATTTTTATGCTCATCCCAGGTTTTTGAAATGTTTTCCACAAGACTTAAAGATGAATAGGGTCATGGATGGGATCAAGGAAATACATGATATCTAAAACATGGAACTTGAAATGTTTATTTTTAAGAGTTTTTATTTTATGGAAACTTAGTAGAAGTGTATACTTTGTAATCTTTGAGATGTAATAGTGATGTCCTAATTCTCTAAAACTCTAAACTTGAAAAGATCCTTAATGTGAATTATTAATTTGATTCAATAATAAGTAATGTAAGGTCAGGGCCTTATAAATTGCGGGGGATTTTTATTTCAGAAGAATCTATGTTTTTATTTTGGACTTATAAAGATTTGGGTTATTAATGGAAATGATTAACCTGTCATAGAGAATCTGTGATTTGGTTAATTTCACATCAGTATGAGACTTTAAGAGTAATTTATGTTATTTGGATATAAATGTTAAGATTTACTATGAAAGACTACATGATTAAATTATTCTGAGTTTTGGGTTTCAATCATTGTTTTGATTATATTGAAGGATTTTAAGGACATTTTTCTATTGAATGGTTTTTATTGAACATTGGGTATGGTTTGTTTAATTTGGGAAATTAAGATTAGTATTTATTTCTATAAAGGATTGTCCATTTTAGGGATCATCTAATCTTGTACTAAACATTTTGGTTTTTGTTAATGTCTAATAAAAATGGAAACATATAGTCCATCCTTTGTTGATTATATGATTCTCTAAAAGCTGATTCTAGCACTTCATGTGTGACCTAGTCATCTTGAATACTCATCGTTTGGAGGAAAGATGAGTCAGTGGTAGAAATATATTAAATTATGATACTATAATTGAAAATTAAGTATATATCTTTATATTCATAGTAAATATTATAAATAAATTCCTCAACTTTAAGAAATTTAACTTAAAACACAAATGTTTTACATTTACTTATCCAACTGGGAAACCAGTGACCGTTTGACCAATCAAATGTTTGTGGTTTTCTAGTTCTCAAATTTCTCATGATCATATTTTCTATCACTCTCCATCAAAACCTATCCCTTTTTTTCTTCAATATCCATTTTTTCTTACATGGAATCCATGTATGGGTTATCATGGGTTACCATTGTACTTTTCTTTCATTCTTTTAAATAGATTGTTTTATTGACTCTTTTTATAATGTGGGTCTTTAAATGAAGTTCCCAAGCCCAATTTTAAAATTTTGAGTATGCAATTTCCCAAAAAGATGAAGAATTTTACACCCTATGATTTCATATTGAGTTATTTTTTTAATGTATTACAATATCTTGTGATACACGCAACACCAAGTTCGAGTGCACCATGACTTATCAAACTAGCCATTCTAAAAGAGGTTATGAATAGTATTAACTGAATTTAGAATTTTATATACTCTAAATAATTTTAACATCCATATTATGTGTTTTTTAGACAAATTATAAGAACAAATTCAATTTTTTTGATAAAAGAAATCTTTTTAAAAAAAATGCAATTTTACCGCCTTTTAATGTTGAACCCTTTTTATATCTAGTATTTGACATTTTTATATATTAAATATTACAATATAAACATATTATTTAGAATAATGACATAAAAAATTTAGTTGGGATAAATTTGTAGTGCTTTTCTGATAACTTTAATATTTTTATGAATATTGAAAAATACTAAATTTTAATTGAAAACAATTTTTCTAATCAGAATCATTTATAGTTTTAAATTATATATTTAAATGGTTTTGAAGTATAATTAGAAGGTAGTTTTATCATTTAATCTAATTTGGGTAATTTTATGTAATTTTACATTTAAATTGGAGATAAACACATATGAATCTTTTGATGGTTTTTACTTCTCCAAAACCCACTTTCTGGTTTGGCCAATGAGAATTATTTTTAAATTAATTAATACAACTTATATGTTCTATGTATGGTAAAATATAGATCATTTTTGAATTTGGAATATCAAAATTATATTTGGATTATTTTTTGGTATTTATCAAAAAACATTCAATTTTTGACAAATAGTGAAAAACACTACGTTATTTCTTAAGGCCGACATTTTATTGAAATAATTATTTTTAACTTAATTTTCATTAAATGTAAAAAATATAAAAATAATATCTATATTAGTCCAATTTAATTCCTTGAAGTCATTTTATTATAAGATTATATATATATAATTTTATTTAACTTTTTACCATCTTCTTCCCACCTTCTAGGAACATACACAAATTTGCATAAAACATAATTTTACCGCTTCTCTTAATTGAATTTCAAAAATCTAAGAGACACAATTGAAATTCGTAAGTAAAATTTGGTTCAATAGGATGAAAATAATTGTTTCTGAATAGTAACTTTTAAATTATAATTACCTCGCTTAAATGTAAATAGGGTTATTAAAGGTAAAAATGATATTATAATAACCCCAACACATGGACTAATTCTATTATATTAGTGTATTTTGACCAAAATCAACCTTATGAATAGAATATGATTCTTTTCGATCCACTTGGATTAGATTAGAACATTTATTATATTTTTTATAAAGAAGAGTTAAAAGTGTTAAATTATAATTTTAATAACTAAACCATTTTTAATATAGTGTTATACATAAGATAAATTCCACTATAAATATTAATTATAAATATAAAAAGATTTCATACATCATGGTATTTTATTTATAATTTTTTGACATTAGATAATTAAATTTCTTTATGAAATAATGACGATGCATTAATTACCTTATTAATGAATGATTAAAATAATTGATATTATAAATATTAAAATAAATGTAAATTGAATTTTTTTGTGCCATACACGAATTTTATAGTTTTATATGACATTTTAGGGTAGATTAATTTTTTTTTATGAAATAATATTTTTATTACTTTCACAAAAACCAAATACTAAATAGTATAAAAATGACATAAATGAGTTTTTAAAACAAATACTATTTTATTAAATTATATAGTAGTTCTCAAAATATAAGTGTTGGAAAAATGACTAATATAATGATAAATATGTCATTAATGACCTACTTGAGGTTCACATGGAAATTTATAGTTTTTTTGTTCACCACAAATTATAATAATACAAGAAGACATGTTAAAAGTTAAACTATTTAACTAAGAGTTAAATCTAAAAGATAAGGTTAATACGGTGACCTAAACATGATTAAAACCTATCGGTTGACTGGTTTTCAAACCATATCTACCATTTACTAGAAATAATTCAATTTTTATCTATTAGAAACCAAAAATTATTTTATAATAAAAAAATATTTCAAGCTCTTCCTAAAGTTCCGGTCAACTCACTTATAAAAGTGTGCTTCCCGTTCTCTCAAATTCACACCTCCAAAGCCATTTTTCTTGGAGAAACCCTAATAAAATATTCTCCCAACTACCCTAAATTAAACCTATAGGCCTTACAAGAATCATAAATCCAACCTAAATATCCCATTCATACAAATAAAAAAGGAAGCACCTGAAGAAGAGCTAATTATTTTGTCAGCTCCTTCAAAGTTCATTTCATCTTCCACTTCATCTTTCTTTATTGTTTCCATACCAAAATAATAACTCTGGAACCTTATAAATATATTTATGTTATTATAAATATGTTAGAACTATATTCATTATTTTATCCATCTTATGAATGACATGTCACCATGTGTGCGTGCGTACGGCTTACCGTCTCCACGTCATAGTGTAGTTTGTTATTCAACACATAATTATTTGGATGGGTATAATAATGATTATAATTGGTTTAAATAATAAATATAACTTTTAAATTATTTTATATATATAATATACCATCCAATTACATATGATTTCACCATGAATTGAATGGTATTGTTGCTCATGCATACGTATGACTTACCAACTCCACGATGCGATCAGATTTCTTTCCCCATCATAACCATTCAAAAATTATTTTCATTTGATGATTAAAAATTAATTTTTAAGAACATAATATCATTATGTATATGAATAAAATACATCATGTCAATAACAAACATGACCTGTGTAACCAAACATATAAAGTAAAATGAATCGATTTACACCTGAAAATATGATACCACTGAAATATTATTAACAAAGAAAAATTAGAGGATCATATATGATTTCATATTTATGTTTGGGTTTCTTTTATAAATTAACAATTATTATTAAACCATTATACATAATGTTAAACTTACCTTTAACTAAAATAAAGTAAAAGGTATGGGGGTTTTCATCTCACTTTTTATTCTTGTGCGATTCATTCTTTATTTTCCACTATATTCTTTTGTGTGGTGTATATAATGCCCATCATAGAATTATTTATGTAATATAATTTAATTTATGGGTATTTACATATTCAATGTATGATCATTCTTTCATTGGGTTTATGTTTCGTATGTTACCAAATAAGTAATAGAATTTCTAATTAAAATTTCCACTCATTGGGTTTTACATATACTTCATTGGTTATTTTACTCAAGATTATGTGTGGAATCATTGTTTATTTATTTTTGTATTAGTTTCCATTTCCCATTGTGTGGATATACTATTAATACACATAATCACTCAATTGTAAAATTCTCAAGTTATTGATATGAACATGATAAGGGTAATATTCACTCAATTTCCATTCATTGAGTAAAACATCCAAGTCATTGGTTTTGTTTTTACAAGAATATGCGTGAATGTACTCTGATTGATTTACAATGAATATCCAATAATATTTATTGTATTTATAATTTCCACACATAATTATGTCATTTATATTTCATTAAACTGGGGATACAGTCTTTATAAGTGATTTAATCTCTATTTACGTTCCATTCATACTTCTTTGTTGTTATGCACCAATTCACTTTTATTTTCTATATATATTGTCTTTTGACATATTTTATTATGAGTCCCTTTATTCTCATGATATTATAATATTTTGATTAATGTTATTCCTCAATTATTTGTAATCAAGCATCTCTCATTTGGTTAGGAAGTCTTTAACAAAAATATCAATTAAATGTTTTAATGATCTGTTCATCTAAATCTTTTTCATTAATGTCCATGTTTTAAAAATGGTTTTAAGGATTTATTTATATGGAGTTGAATGTTTTATAATTAAAATTATTTTCAAAATTTCAATGTGTTATGGGACACTTTGATTCAAAAATCTCTTTTAAATGACTTTTTTGATAAATAATGTGACTTTTAAATGTTTTCAAGAAAAAAGGGATATTTCTAAAAAATAGATTTACTAATTATTTTCAACTATGTCAATATAATTCATTATATTTAATTCTTGATTGAGGTTTATTTATTATAATAAAATCATTCATATTGTATTTAATATGTTATTTTTGACTGTAGATGTGCTATTTTTATACAATTCATGGTTTGTGGTTAAAGAATTGACATTTCATATGGTAGTTTAAATAAGAATGTTTACCTTATGTTTCACCTTTTTCATTTAAAGAATTCATTGGACTTCGTAAGTGATAGGAAGGTCTCTCTATATCCCCTTAATGCGTTAGTAGGTATCATGAGACAAACTAGTATCTTGGAACAAGTCCATGATCAAATTTATATTTAGAGTCTTGTCACGAGGTTATTGCATTGTGGTTAAGATGTCTGACATTACACATTACATCATTTTGAAATTAGTTATTAATGTTACATGTGATTATTCTACTAGTAAGATATCCATGTGAATAAGTAAATGGAATTATTTAATTTAACATTTTCATATTATACTGAATTTTATGTTTAAAGGTATAGTGTTTCAATTGTATACCTTTCCATAAATGTTTAGGATTATTTATGATAGCATATGCTATATTATTTATCCTTACTGAGCATCTAAAATCACCCCTTCCTTTTGTTTTATTTCCTCAGGATTCCAAGAAGTGTATTATGTTTTATATGCAGGTTTTTGGCAGAATAATAATTGAAATATTAAACGATTACCTATGATGTATTTGATGTTAGAAATTGTAATGTGATGTTTAGGTGTGTAATGTATTTTCCAAGACTGCTAAACTGATCGACCCTTTGGGACTTGATTCCTTGAAATCATGCCAATGTTATGTAATAATTCACTGACTCTAGGTAACAAGGGTTAGGTATTTATACTACCATTTTATAAATGAAACATATTAAAAGATTTATTGAAATTATAACTAAAATAAGATTATTGTTTTAAATATATGTGAAATTGACATTTTGAAATTTAGTTATAGAATATGAAGTCTATATTTGAGAAACTGGATGTGTTTTTTCCTAATACAATACATGTGACATAAAGAATTATTTATATAGGACAATGTTTTTATTTGATCATATATTCAATGATGGAATTATATTTTAGAATCATAAATATCATAATAGGAAACATGGGATGAAATTTTATGTCAAATAAATAAACATGAAATCAATAATTGGAGTTATATAAATTGATGATATATTTATTATCAGATAAAAAATTTATTTTGAGGATTTAATTAGACAAATAAAGTGATTAAATCGGTGTCTATATGTTGGTTTTATTTTATTATATATAATGTTGAATTTTTTATCAATATAATTTTAGAATTTGTTTCTAAAGATGGTTTGATTTATTGTCAAAACTATAGGTTTTTTGTTGGATATAATTTTATATTTTATGTTTGATAATGTTTCATGTTATATATCATGAAAATTGAGTATGGATGGAATGAATTAAAACTGAGATAATATGATATAGGTATGATATTATGCATATGTCTTGGAGAAATGTTGTGTCTGACTGTATTAAATGGATAGCTATATGTTGAAATAAATTGATAAAAAAATATGGATAGGTTGAAGGAACATTGTGATAGCAGGTTAAGGAGAATTTATAGATGTATTGTAATGTTTTAAAACAATATAAAGAAAGTGAGATTCTTATATTATGTTTTTTAAGAAATATTGTAGTTATAAAAGTCCCTATATAATTAATTAATAACATTGGGAATATTTAGAATCACTATATAAGAGTGATTTTAGAGTGGTGTAAGTGAAGCTTAAAATTTCAACATTACCTAAAACAATTAATAGGTGATTCATAAGTGATAAATACATGTAAGATTTTTCAAATAAGTAAAAAAAGTGAATTTTCAACTTGTTATGTATGTATGAATTTATGTTTCAACTAGATATGAATGTTTTATGGCATGGAGGGGTAGTTTCATATAAAAAATTTAGTATTTGAACTATCCCTGTAATTACAGACAATGAGTAAGCGAAGTTACATGAAAATGAATTGAATCTCTCAAATATCACATAAGTGAAACGTTATGTTTGAAATAAAAATATGATGTCATATAAAATTAGAATGAGTTTTAAAAAGATAACATATGTATGATTTTAAGCTATAAAATTACATAATTATTGGCTAAATAAAATGGAGAGAAATAATTCTTGTTTTCATGGTCATTTTTAATTAATGAATTAAATAGATAAAAGAGGAGATTTAATTAAATAATTGTATGATATTTTTAGTTGTTTGAATAATAAGATTTGTCTCCAAATATTATTATTGTTGTTTCAAGATCCAAAAAATATTTCAATTAAATAATATAGCTATATTTTAAATTAATTTTACTCTAATATATTTGAAAATTATCAAAATGGAATGAAATGAGGATTTATTATAGAAAAAGGAATTAATAGAAATATATATATATATACACACACACACACACACATATATATATATATATACATATTAGGAATTATAAAGACTAAATCTAATGTGTCAACGATATATTCAATAATGAAATGAAACGGTGTAAAATTGAATGTTCTTAAAATATCTCATGAAAGGATTGATTTTTGAAATTCATTAAATATTTGTAGTCATGGAAATAGTTATTTTATTCTTATTTCTGATAGTGAATAGAGAATATATAGTGGTGGTTTGTGAATGAAATATTATTTACTTTAATCATAAATATTTGAAACTACTTTACATGTAAAGAATTAGTTTGTGGAAAATAAAAAATTAACTAAT
Source organism: Viscum album (assembly GCA_963277665.1). Lineage (NCBI taxonomy): Eukaryota > Viridiplantae > Streptophyta > Magnoliopsida > Santalales > Viscaceae > Viscum > Viscum album. The sequence continues at coordinate 771,536,749 of OY728131.1, read as the reverse complement.
TCATCAGGATTATTTGAATATGGATTTTAAAGACCAATGGGGTGAAGGTAGATTTCATTGGTGCATTTTCTATTCAGTTTTGGTGAAAATAATATCAATTTTTTAATACCTATTTAAATAATAACCCCACATATATAAACTATTGACAACTCACTACAATGTATTTAATGGGGAGAGGGAAGAGGGATTATCCAAATAAGACAACTTAGGGATATTATCAACACCAAGAGGGGGATCCATTTACCACTTATAGTTGCTAGGATATTAAATCTATTGTTATATTACCTTTCCTTGGTTTTTTAGAACACACAGAAAGTGGATCTGATATATAAAATGTTCTCCTTTAAATAATAAAGCCATGTCTTTGGTGTAATAGAGAAAAAAACTCTCGATCATATTACCCACTATTTTTAAATACCTATTATATTAGGTCAACCAAAAAACATTCATAAACTTGAACTAGTGTTCCCTAAACTCAATTGGGGGAACAAAATAAAACTCACATTCTATAGAAATGTGATAAGTATATTATATCAGAATCTCCTTGATAAATCTTCATACTATATTTATAGATATCCATCAACTACATCATGTTCTTGACAAAATCTAGAAATTCCTACACCATATATGACTTATGTTGAATTTTTTAGAACTTATTTATTATTTTATTCATTATTATTTTACTTACACAAAAATATGAATGTAAGTAATTATTCTTATTCATACAAAAAAATTTAAGAAACCCCACAAAATAAATTCTAAGGGATTCTTTTTTACTTCTCTTATTCCTAGAAAATAAATTTTCAAAACACCCTATTCTCTTCTCCTCTATTCAACATCATCTTATTCTTATTTCAATGGAAATAGATATACACAAAACCTTCTTCTCTTCATCTATATTCTTCCCTTTTTATTATTTTTGAGAATAATAGATTCCACTAGATATCACCTTGATTCCTTAAATCCTCTGGATGTATGTTAATGATTAGATTTGGGACTCTCTATTCTTCATCAATACCAAAAAATAATCTCTTTTGTTTCTCTATCAAATCTGCAACAACACCATCATTTTTCATCAAAAACCTATAATAATATATATAACCATAATAATAACTGAAACATTAATTATTTATTCAAAAATTCTTATGTTCTATATTATCCACTAATATTTTTTCAGTATAACAGTATATATCTATAACATATATTTATAATTATAATTTGGTCATAATGAAACCCAAATTAACGTCTCATTATATCTGGATATTATTTTCTATCTAATATCATAGAATAATTCATGATCATTTTTGTATGAATCATGATTCATATATTGTGACATTCTTCACTGAAATAATGGATTAATTTCATCATCATATTCATTCCATTAACACCTCATTTAAATACCTATATAACTCGGGTACTATTCATTATATTTTTTTAATAAGGTTTGTCATAACAAAAACTCATTCACTTTCTCATGACCATGCATATTCATCATCAAATCCACAGGGAATTAAGATAAATAGACATAAGATTTTTTTCTCATGCATGTTTATTGCATGTTTGACACATGAAACCAAATTTATTCATATAATCATATGTACATGACTTATGTGAAGAATTAACATCTCAGGATGAACCTTGGATGCCACTACCTTCAATTTTTATCATAGATTCTACTTCAATTAACATGTATTCATGTGTAACTACATTCATGTATCACCATCTCTATCTCAACCCATGTATAAATACAATTAAATTACCATCCATATTCACTACTAAGGAACAAGTGGACATAGTGTATTGAGATTATATTAATTTATATGGAATTACATATAAAAATCTTAGAAATGAGTATGATTATAGGGTACAACTTCGCTCCAAAATGGTGGATAATGGCTCAATAAATGATTATATCATATAATTGGAACATTTGTTCCCATAGTAAAATATTATGTACTAATGCTCACAGTTGCTCCTCCTTCCATGTGAAGTTTTTAATGGATCCTCCATATATGAAAAGATTATGGAACCTCCTCCTTCTATATGTATCTCACAATCACAGTTTCCTCCTCATAGTCATTCTTCCAGAAAAATATTTATCACAGTTGCAATTCCCTACTTATAGTAATGCATCACTAAAGAAAACCACTAATGGTTTCATACATTCTCATGATAAATCATATATATATATAAAACCTCAAAGCTGTGATGGTAGGATATTATTTAATTATATTATTGGATAATACATATAAATTAAATCAAATAATTCTATTTATATGTGTTCCTTTTTTAATGGGATAAAAGTGGGAACATATGTTGTCACCCCACATTCCTTCCACATACTAGTTTCCACTTCTTCATAAGAAACTTTCTTCCCTTAGCTCCTCAATGTGAGTGACCAACACCTTTTATGAAAATATGTAAACACTTTATCATGGTTCACGTAGTCCTATAAGAACTATGAACCTCACGTAGTCCTATATGAACTATGAACCTCCTGAATTAAACATGTGTGTTCTCATACCTTCCAATATAGGATATCTACCTCCCTACCACCATGGGATATCCATACATGCTATCTCTCTCATGGTGATATTTTTCTCCCACACATACAATTTATCTTTCCCCATATCTTATTTGGGGTTGGAAAAAACTATTACTAAACTCTTTTAAAAAATAGTTACTAAATATTTCAATATAATGTGAGGATACATAAAATATGATTCCTTATTTATTTTAGTTACCACATATTATAGACATGAAATAATACATACCCCTTTAAAACATATTCTTTAGTAACATTACAAAATAATCATATTTTCATGAGATAATGATTCTGAAAACATGTTCTACATTCCACACTTTTCTCATACTTAATAAAACGTTACCCAAGATATTTATAATGGTCCATATATTAAAAATATGTATCTAATGATATTTCATATTGATAAAACACCAAAATGGATCTTCTTCATACATGTTCCAAATGATTAACACTTCAAATTAGTCATAAAATATAATATTCTTTAATACAGGTTGAAAAATATACATATTGTAAGATAAAAAAGATATAGGATCTTCTTCACTTTTCTACCAAGGGTTTACCACAACTTCATCCTTCAAGTACACTAAAGATGATATGATAATAGTATTTTCCAAAATACTAATCTAGAGGTAAATTTTAGATAGTGACATAACCATCCATGCTGTAAAAAATTGATAACCATAATTATTTTTTATTTTCATCACTTAATAGCATTATTTACCTTTTATTAACACCATTATAAGAACAAATATAGTACATAATTATTAAGGGAATAAATATCCTCTTTTGTTTTCTCAATGTGAAAAATAAATTTGGTAAGACTTTCATAACCATGATTCTCTAATCTTCATTCTTGTAAATTTGTTTTTCAAATTTGTTTTATCTGTTTTTAGCATGGATCTCATTAGTTTTCCATCTATTTTAACTGTAGAGAATGATCTATTATCATAATTTACATTAATTACCTTACATTTTATTTTGAAGGTCCCATATTTTTCTAAAAAATTAATTAATAATCCTTTTGAACTATGTATAATTTTCTTTCAACTCTCACACATAACTAGTTTTACATAGGGGTTATATTTTGTTGACAACCTCTCATTAAATTTGGAATCTTCGGGTTGGATATTCACTTTTCCTTTTTTCACATTACCTTTCTTATGATTCTTCTAATTTCTATACTTTCATCAAATATACCAGAAAAATTAGTGTCAAATAAATAAGAGTATTGGAATCCTTTTATAGAGTATCCATATGGAAAATTGTGAGTGTTATTCTTCAAACAAAACTCTTTACGTGTGACATTTCTCTCATTATTCTTAGACTTTCTACCCAAGGATGAACAACTAGTATTTATTTAAATTTTCATGTAAGTATTATTTTTTAAATAATTCTACAACTTATTTCTCAAGGACTACACTCCACTCATTACCATAACTTTAGGTATTTTATTTCTGTTAATCATTGATCTGTTGCATCATGATTATAAACTACTCCTATTACCAATGAATATGTAAACATCATAGATATTATCATGAACATAAAACCTATTATATATATATTCTACCTTAAGTACGATTTTTTATTATTCTCTAAAATCTTCCCCATTTAAATGTTCCCCCATTATTATAGAATCCTGCCTTTTTAATACATAACTTTCCATTACATTTTAAAAACTGAGGATCTTTAAAGTCTAGTGTCTTGGAATTCATGAACAAAAAAATGGAAAACAACATAAAACATTATTCTAATCTACCAATAAGGATTCATCATAAGTTCATCCTAAGTAAAATTACTACATCTCATAACCTAGAGACATACATCAAATGAAAGGTTGAGCAAAAGGCTCAATAAAGAAAACAAGTGAAACAGTTGACATGTGGTCTTGAAAAATAATAATAAGAACATGATAAAAATATTAAAGACATGAGAAATGTAATAATAGGTATATCATGAAAAAATTAACATGAATAATAACTTGAATATGTGGCTACAACATTTCATTTAGACATTGATGAACATATCACCAAGTTTAATACCCAAGGTGTCATAAAAAATTACCAAGGCTATTCAACAAGGTCTCATGAAACTTATCATCTCTAGAGATTAATTATTTATCCAATGAATTGGAGTGCTATCAGAGAACCACCTTAATATGTATTTATATTCATATGATCCATATATAACATAATTAAAAATTTCATAAGTTACCCAAAGAGAGTAAAATAAATGGGTTTCACTTTAAAATCATGATGTTTTAAAAGTGCTTAAAACTAAGATCATTAAGTCATTTATAACCCACGGAAAGAGAGTGAAGGTTAAATTTATGTCAATTACCAAATCAAATATATAATTTTTTGTATCTATGTACACACATAGAAACTAAATAGGTCTGGATATTAACATAAATAAAACAAGAGAATTCCTTGATAAAAAGAGAGAGAAATTTTGCGACGTAATTTTTGCAGCATAACGGCTATATAACATGGTTTTAGAAAATAATATAAAGAGAGAGAACAAGTTTATACCATACATAAATTAAAAATTTTGAATTAGAGAGAAATAATAAAAATAAATAAGATCATGGTGTGGACATTTGAATGACACACCACATGAAAAGAAAACTTGAAAGGAAAGAGAAAGTGTGATTTCTTTTACGAAAATTCGGCAGCCTAACGGCACCACATAAAAATTCAGAAAATCAATTTATGAGAGCGGAAATGGTATCTAATAACTTGGAAATGAAACAAAAATTATTAAAGATATAGAATAACTATACCCCTCATAATAAAATGGAACTATAATACATAACATAAAGGAAGTCATGACATAAAAGAGGAGGGTGAAAGGTTTTCTTACCTTGAAAAGTAACTTCAAAATATTGAAGTTTGGGACCTTGGGAGGCTTGAGGGAAACTTGAGAGGACTCCTTGGGAGGTAAAGATACCATATCTCTATTGAGGAGGATTTTGGAATGAAATATATGAGGGAATGGCTTGGTATTTATAGGATAAGTGAGGGAAGAAATCATTAATTTCCAAGGGACACCTCATCAGTGGTATTGGAAAAACCATGGGATTGCCCATGGTATTTTCCCATGGTATTGGCCACATGGGACACCTCATAGAATATATTACTATTAATAATTCAACCATAATGATTACATAATTATTACATCCTCAATGATATCGTTAAATACCCGAAACTCAAAACTGTATTTTCACTATTCACTGAAAGTTCAACTATTTCAGAAAAATCCCAAAAATTAACTGTAACCTAATATCGATGCTATAAATTCAAAAATTAATTCCATTTTATGAAAATAATTTTCTAAATATTTTTAATTTAATTTTTAATTAAAAACACTATTCTACCTGAAAAAACTAATACTTAATTAATAATCTCTCGAACAGTTATTTACTTATTTTATTGAATCACAATACCTAATAAAGATGCCTAAATTATGAAAATACTTTACCAAGTAATATTACTATTACATTTTTTCACATTACTATTCATAAGCATAAAATTACTATTCCTGATTTACTATTCAACAAAAATTAAGTTGATCTTAATAGACTCTAAATTTCTTCTTGAACGCAACTGTAGAAGAACATTTTTTGAAAATCATTACACATTATTAATTATTTAATGTTTACATAAATATTTTAAAATATCCCTTTTTTCCAAAAATTTATCAATAATATACATATTATATTTATCCATACATTTGAAATTTACAAACATTACCATAAAAAGAAATATCAATTTAATTTATTTCAAAGGATTACACGAAGCAGTTAAGATCTTGTTACATATCCCCTTATAATACCAGCATAGGACCTAAGTGTAAGGTGTGATAAGGTGATAGAATCTTGGGGTAGCTCGGCCAACATTGCTCGAGTGGTGACCTCTATCAGCTTGAACCTTCCTCGTAGGTGATTTAGTTCAAGATTCACATGATGAAGTTCGGTTTGGGGTTGTTCCATAACAGAGCCCAGTGGTGCTACCAACTTCCCAAGTTTCATCAGATTTGCTTCGAATGGCCCGAGTCTACTAGATGAGGCCATAAAATCTTCATTTTGTATTAATTTACCAAGATCACTTGTATTTATAAAAAAATTGTAACGTTAAGAGTTTTGCTTCCATCAGTCATATTGACCAATAGTCATATAACAGTTGAAACCCAATAGTCTCAATTTAATTATACTCACTTCATTAATTAAATAATATAGTTTTGTTGCGTATAGAATAAAATAACACACAAATTTAGGAAAAAAATATTATTAAAAAGTTCAGGTCGTTACATTTACACTTCTGAATTATAAGGATTGTACGAAAGATGCAGTGCCTAATGCCTTAATATATTACCACATTATTTAAAATGATTTTGATGGAGTGCACCAACATGAATGTTAATGTCTACTAGAGTGACTTTTTACTATGCATTACCAATTTCCAAAGGTGGGAATCTTTCATCCATTTCAATGGTGATGTATACTCCTTGATCAAAATATGATGATGGGATGTTAGTTTCTCCTTCAATGGATTCCTAATTGGGGTAAGTTTCCTAGTCTTGGTCTCCCTCATAGAGTTATGTCATATTCATGTAACTCATTCATGGTGATATCTATTTGTGGATCCCAGTTAATTACACTTCTTCGGTCTAGACATTGCAATGGGTCTTGACAGGGCAACAACCCTATGTCAGGAGAGTAGTCACATTGAGAATTGTTGGCATGTATGGATGCTATGAACATTGTTAACATGTATTCATCCGTATAATATGGCATCTCATGGGGGGATATTATGTGCAAAACCAAAGGGAACCAATGTTTATCACAAGGAATATAACACCAAATGTGTATAGCGTCCAAGGATTTCACATCTTGAATCCCATGTTTTTCATGAGGTAGTTGACACCATAGGAACATATATTCCATGTCTTTTACCTTAGGCATCCCATGTTTTTTCAGACATAGTTGAATTAATAGGTACATATCATCCAAGGATTTTACCTAATGAATCTAATGATTTTCACGAGGAATCTGTTTAGGGTCACCCATTTAACATCTTATGGAGTTATAGAGGATTGATTAGAATGCCTCATGAAGGAAGATCAAGGCGATGCATTGTTAGGTGGGAAGATTTCACACCTAGAAGTTTACTGATGGATGGATTAGAAATCCCCATTTAGGTAGACACAGGTTGTGTGTCTCATAAATGGAATATGTCACACCATTAAGGTTGATCAGAACACCCCTAGATGTGAATATATGAGGTGAATTACTTAGAGGGATAATATCACGCATATAACTTTACTGATTCATGGTTTAGAACACACTACATAGGTGGACCTGAATGGTGTGTCCTATAAAGGGAAGATTACACACCATGTAGTCTGATTAGAACACCCTCAAAGGTGGATCAAGGAGGATCATTCCAAGGAAGAAATATGTACTACACGTATGTTTACCAAATAATGGATCAGAATGACCCAAAGAGGTGGACCCCTAAGTGGTTTCCTATAATGGGAATATATCACACCATAATGGCTGATGAGAACAATCCTAGAGGTGGATTAAGGTGGTGCATTTCTAGGAGGGAATATCTCAGACCTAGAAGCTTACTGGTGGATGGATAAAATTTTTCCATAGAGGCAATCTCGATAGGTATGTCCCATAAAGGGAAGATTAATCACCATGAATGTTTAAATGAACACCCCATGATGTAGATCAAGGATGTGCATCCCAAGGAGGGGTCACATAGTATTTACATTGGTTTGTGTTGGAACATAGGCGATAATCCCACATACCCTATTTAGATAAAATAAATAAAAACCCATTTAGTTTATGTGATAGTTTAAGTTCATGTGATAGGATTGATCCATAAAGTTTAACATCCCGCAGTAGGGACTCTCTAATCACAAATCGAGCATCGACGAGGGATGGTGTGAGGATTATACATGTAATCTTCCCTTCTGAAGAAGATTTATCTTTTTTGGATTTTGTGCGGGGCTTGCGCATTAAGCTTCCCATGGTACTTGGAGGAGATGTGGTCTCTCAGTTTAAGAGCATGGTATTAATGAGTGTGTGGTCTAGAGAAGATCATGATGGATGTGTATATTTGGTTTCGACCGTTAGGAGGGTTCATACATATCCCATTTAGTTAGGAACCAAGGATAAAATAGTTCAGAATGGGCTGGGGATTATACCTAAGGAGGAGGCCCATAGAAGTGGAGCATGTTGTTAGGGATAAGACACAGGAGCATCCCAAGGATGATGAGGATGGTTTTCAAGGATTACACTCAATAGGATTCCCATTTGAGTGGATGTGGATTTCATGGTTATTTCTAACCTCCAATCCCACGTGATTCATTATTAGTGTGAGATACAAGAAGATGTAGTAGACCTAAACCTAATCTTGTGAATGAATCGCCAATGAGATATGGTTTGGGGTTTTCACATTGGATCTACACAAACAGGATCTCATTTCATATGGGTAGGATATAATTCTAGGTAAGGAGGTTATCATTCCCTTTTAGGGTAGGAGGTGTGGAGACTATCCCATGCCACTCACACATGGAGCATCTTATGCCTATTGCACAGGGTAATGTAACTGTTTAATGTCATGTTTTGAGGATGTTGGTACTAGGAAGTCTTATTTTATATATCTCAGATGTGGGGGAATAACTTCGTACCCCTACGAATTATATAATGGCCACTCATGCACCTATAAGAGGGTAATTTTTTAAGAAATTCTTGGATATGATGATTGAGAGGAGTGGTCAATCACGAGGTCCTTGTTAGCATGACTATGTTGATACGAAAAATGAATTAGCATAGTTATACTTTTAAGGAAATACTAAGTGGTTATCTTGGGCCACACATGGAGTAGAGAGGTCCATAGTAATGGGTAGAACATGTCACATAGGAACTTGTGTGAATCAGAACTAATACTATATGGGTTTAGGGGCTTTGGGAACTCAACCTTTATGAAGAGGTGTAAAAAGAAGGGAGGCATCATGGCGAGGCCTAAGAGAGAGGTTTTGTGAAGCTTAGGGACTCACAGAGGTGTTATTTACAATGATAAAGTACTTCATGGAGGTCTGGTACTTTAAGAAGGTCAAGGATCCACAAAGGAGGGTGACCCTAGCTCAGGATGAAGTATTGGCTTAGGAATGAAGTATTCACAAAGGAAGAATTCATCGTGAAGCCTCAAGTTCCCCAAAGGTCCTCCTTCATCCACAATGGGCATATGACTTAACAAATGGAATATCTTCCCTGGGTTAATGATTTAATGAAAAAAATAATGGGGATTTCTTGAATCCCATTTACATTTAATGATCAATTTCAGTTAGGTTCATGATGCTTAGGAGGTTCACGTATTGAAAAAAATTAGAAACCTATAGAGTTGGTTCAGCATCCCTCAAAGATTGGAGTGAGGGGGTATTTATAGGCAACATGTTTTGTGAAGCTGGGAAGTTGTTTAGAAATAAATTTCACGCTTCATGAATGGGTGAGGATCCACTAGAATCGAAAAGAACACCATCAATATTTTGAGTGGTCATAAAGCCCTATCAAACTTGTGGAGGGAACCATCATGGATTGTCATTTTTGTAAAGGGGAATTATCAGTCGTGGAGCTTCATGAGCTTAGGTGTTATGACCCCCTCCCCACATGGTGTACCTCTTCGGGGCTGGAAATGTGAGAAGAGAGGTAGTGATCCCCAAGTCCCGCCTCCAGTAGGCCATGGGTCGATGACCAACACTGAGGGTATAATAAACACACAAATGGGAGGCATTACCCACTATGAGAACACATGTTGAGGATAGAGATAATATAGACACAAACCAACTCCAACATATATTTTAATATAAAATAAAACCGAAGTACACATATGTAATGTCATGGAAGAACTAATACAACTAAAACAGAAAACTGCAAGTACAAAAAGAAAGTAAAAACTAGAACAACCGCGATGCTCGAACAACTCCTGCAACCCCAAGATAGTAGTAACTAGCCTGATCTACAACCTGCTCTAAGTGACCAGAAAAATAGTTCAGATATAAAGAAGGGTGATTATAACAGTATACTCAGTAGGATACTCCCTAGATCTTATTGTGAATAAGTTAAGAAAGAATGCTAAAGAATAGTGAAAAACAAGTGAAACTAACTCATCACGAAAACATGTATACAAATTTCCCAACCTCACCATGGCTACTCTCACCAAGTATCTCATAAATTAGAATTTAATATAATAAATAATATCAAAGGTACCCCTCTACCACTTCCCCATAGGTTTTATGCCTTTCCCCAATGTCACACATCATAATAATCTCTCTCTAAAAAGAATTTCCTGCAGACACCTAGGCCTAGCACCACAACATGCCCTTCATGCAACAAAATTCCAATGTCCACATAACCAAATTAACCAAGTAGTTTCTAAGAGTCATCATAGACCAAATAACATGTATCATATAGAATTTATTAAAAATCAATCCATTATAGCCCATACATTGAGTAAGGATCCTTAGGCCATCACAGCCTATACACTTTACACCTATAGTAGTCCATAGGAAACTATATCTAGAATATATGTGTGTGAATAACCCCAAGCCATTATAGCCTTCTACACACATATATGGGAAAAACTAATCACATTGACTATTAGTAATAGTAACTACCAAGAGAAGAGAGTGGGTCCAAAGGGGGTACTCTACCATCCATCATCCCACCAAAATGTTTGGGAAAACCCCCTAGGTCTCAGAATCCCTAGGGTGTCAGTTTCCTTAAATAATGGGGGGTGGAGTAGCGTATAGAAACAAAAAAAAAAGTACAAAATATACAATAGCTCACAACCAAAATATGGGAATAACATAGTATTAGACTCAACTGCTGCTAACATTTCACACACTCCTAGCTGCAATTGTTTAGACTATGTATACTATAAGCACACACCCATTTTAAGAGCAACATTATATTGATTTTCCCTTTTTATCAGTTTCACGTTACGTTAATTAATTATTTTACCATAATTTAAACATTATCAATTACACATTATATTTCATTAGCATCACACCCAATTTCCACATTTACATTAAATTGAAACATCAACACTGTGTCCCAGTAATATCCAACCCCATGGGTTAAAATCATTTATTCAATAATTTATTAACAAAAATTTTACATTCCCATATTCCCAGAAATTGTGGAAAAACATTCCAATCTTCTAAAACCAAGAGGAATCAATATGATGAGTAGATGAACTACCCATAAATTCTTTTCGACCTATAGCATGAGTGTGGACCCATCCTCCATCTATAATCTGAACAAATAAATCACATGGAATACCCTGTGTGTCATCACCCCTTTTTGGAAGGAGGTCGAACAAGACCATCTGCCTTGAGTAGTTGGGAATGTAAAGTAGATATAAAATGATTCAGCAAGAATTCAATCATTCATATCCATCCCATTTCATCACCTTTAGTGTCTTCTCTAACACACACATGCATAAACTGGTGCATATCGCCACTCTAGGCGTGACCTACTACCACAACCATTGGGCCTCACTACCACCACATCTCACAACATCCATCCAGGCTCATAACACATTACAAGTAGAAGAAGAAAAAAACAATATATCAACTGGGATCTTGTCTCTTAAACAAGGCATCCAACCTTCATATATAATGATCACTCATGGCTCTAAAGCAAAAGGCACTTGTCCTTACAAGAAAGAGGGTAACTATAAACCCTACCAGGAATTATCTTTTATCAAATAGTCGATTATTCAATCCATCTTGATTTAACTAGTTTATTAATTGAAGGTTCTAACTATGAAAAACCTAAATAGTATGTCATCGAAAATTAAATAAATAGTGAATTGAAATGCCTTTAATTCATTATAAACAAGCATCAACATGCCTCTGGCTCATTAATTAATTCAATTAAACATGCTTGTTGCGACAAAACCAGATTCATTTACATGCCTCTTTATGTTTGACAAATAATTACTATTAATCCCAGTTTATGTTCATTACCAATTTCTATTAATAATGAAATGATAAACAAGTAAAGCATAAATATCAGACTATCTAGAAAAACAAGAGGCAACAACAAATGATTGATACCAATTTATTTATCTGTTTCAAATATTTAATATGTAAATTCCTTTATGATCCTGTGGTAAAAATTCTAACTCTATAGTTTCATGAAAATGAATAGATAATCCACAAATCCCCTACCTCAAAAGGTTTATGATAATCCTTTCAAAAGAATATTCCAACAAAACAGATCATGTTCACCTCTCGTGATGGACTCCATTCACCTGAGGATGTAAAGACACCACCACACAAGCCAAAACCAAAGAAAAATCAATTAGGAACATGGAGATAGCATTCCATAACAGGTCATGTATAAATAAAGGGAGATTAAACCAAAATAATGATGGTAGATCATACCTTATATCGAAGATTGTTTGATACTACTTGGCTGCACCAAAATAGGGGGTTTGCATGTAGTAGAAAGAAATTCTAGGGAAGACACAATCCAAGGATAAAACACTATACAAAACTCATATGGGAAGTAAGGAATGGTTTGAGAATATCACACTAGGGAATAATGAAGAAGAATAAGGGAAGAAGATATCTCATCCCTTTATAAAACTTAACAGAGTAGAAATTTAAGATATGCTGGATTTCCCATTAAAAAATTATTGAACTAAACCACACTGTTTGACTATGTAAATGCATCCAAAACTGTAAGGAAATTAATATAGGAGTTGTGGGATTTAAAGCGGCCTTAAATCCCTTAAATAATATTTTAATTCATTTTTTCACCAAAGAAAGCTTTAAAAGGGAAAAACTGGGAAATATAGAAAAAATCAAGAAATGTGACAAAGGTAATGATAATGTTCTGGAAACACTTATCCTGACACTGTTACATATCTCACTATTATGGAAACATTGTAGACATGTCATTCAAGAAACACTATAGATATAATTTTCTAGAAACATTGTAGACCTACCATTAAAAGTCTCACCATTCTGGAAACACTGTAAACCTATCATTTTGCAAACACAGTAGACTTACCGTTAGATGTCTCACTATTTTGGAAACACTGTAGACCTATAGTTGTATGTCTCACTATTCCGGAAACACTGTTGGCCTACCATTATGGAAACACTATATACATACCATTAGATGTATCACCATTTTGGAAACACTATAGACCTACCATTTTAGAAACATTATAGACCTACTGTTCTGAAAACACTATTTAGAGAACTAGAAATTTGGAAAGGTGTTAGGGATGAGTCACCTTGACCTCCCAGAACACCTCAAACACCAGATTTCAACAAGGGAATGGACCAGTTATGTTCGATACATTACATCAGATACCTCTCAAAACATTATCATCCTCGAGAGTCCAAAACCAACCTAGATAGGAAACAGAAAAAGAGGTCTGAGAAACCACTAATCGAGATACCTACTAAGGATATCCCCACCAAAAGAGCTCAAATTCATCAAAAATGAACATACTGAACCACAAGTAAACCACAACTATCTTCTAGAAAATATCCATGGTGAGATACCTCTCTAAAGAGGGAAATCCACTACAACCAACGAAATAATGGAATCTCATAACAAGATAAGGTCTAAAACCACAAAAAAAATCTTTATAAGAAAAGAGCGAAACATAAAATAGATTAGGGTAATAAGGGAGTATCTGGGACTCACATTCCCATGTACTCTCCTCCATGACACCGTACCGCCACAAGACATGAACAAAGGGAATAACATGCCCGCGCAACACCTTATTGTTGTGGTCCTGGATCTCTACAGGTCGCTCCTCAAAGGTCGCATCATCATCAACATTGATCTTTCCCCAATCAATGAAATGATAGTCATCATGAAGACATCGACAGAGCTATGAGAAAAGAAAAAAAATCATATATTCGGTTCATCTGTGGGGGAAGTGCTATATGATACGCTACAGATCCAACATGAGCAAATACATAGAAAGGCCTAAAAAATGGGGAGAAATATTACTCTCATGAATAAACCTTCATTGACCACGATGTGGAGTCACCTTAAAAAACACATGATCCCCAACATAAAACTATAATGGTCTACTCCTTTGATCGACATATGATTTCGAATGATCCAACACTGTCTTTATCCTCTCACAACTTACATGAACCATATCGGTTTTATTCTACACTAGTTCCGGTCCGAGAATTACTCACTCCCCAACCCGTGTCCAGCACAATGGTGAATGATATGGTTATCCATACTATTCATCAAACGATGCCATAATAATGATGGAGTAAAATCTATTTTTGTAAGCGAAGTACACAAAGGTTATGTTACTCATCCAAGAACCTCCAAAATCCAATAAAAAAGAGTGAAACATGTATTCAAGAGTTTGGATGGTCTGATATGTCTGACCATCCATCTCTGGATGAGAAGAAGTGCTAAGGCATTGCTGAGAACCAAAATCGTGTTGGAGACCTCTCCACACCATAGAGGTTAATTGAGTATCCTGATCAGAAATGATCATCCTCAAGAGTTAGTGGAGTCTCACCACCTCATCTAGATACTTCCTTGATAAAACCTCTACTGAGCTTGATTATTTGATTTCTATAATGTGGGATGATTTCATAAAAAGATCCACTACCACCCATATATCATCATGGACTCCCTGAGCTCAAGGTTAACCAATTACATTGTCCATTGAGATGTCATACCACTTCCACTAGGGAATATCTAATGGCTAGAGAAAACCACTAGGTTAATGGTTCCTGGCCTTCACCTTCTGTAAGGGAAAACATCTAAACACAAACTCTGTAACTGAATGCTTCATCCCAGAAAACTAAACCTGACTTTTCAAGGCTCAGTACATCTTTTTCATGCTACAATGAACCGCTAAAGTAAACAATATGACCCTCTCAGAACCATTGTATGGATCACCAATGGAATGAAAAGCCTTCCCTGATACAACACTATATGTTGTTCATACTTAGACCAACATTTAGGGGCCTCTCCAAAAAAAACTCAGTCTTTCCCTACCTCCACCTCTAGATCCCCCAACATGGATTCTTCCACCTACTGCACCAGAGATAAATTCACTATCTACTATAAAAGAAAACCTCTACCACAAACATTACCCATATTTAGATGTAATGATAATAGTTCTTCTATCAATCTCAATGTATCATTGGAATCATGCAATGCATAAATACGTTACTTTATGCTTAGTACATCAGCTACAACATTCACCTTTTTAGGTGTATATGAGATTTTGAAGTCATATTTCTATGAGAACTCCATCCATCGATGCTGCCGCAATTTCAAGTCACACTGAGAGAAAATATATCGTAGGCTCTTATAATTAGTGAAAACCATAAAGCACTCTCCAGTAAGGTAATGTATCCACAACTTCAGAGATAACACCACAGAATCTAAATAGAGATAATGGGTGGAATAGTTATGTTCATGGGAGTGCAACTGTTGATACCCATAAGAAATGACCTATCTCGACTGCATCAAAACATAACCTAACCTAAGATACATAGCATCGCAGAAAATATCAAACTAAACTCCCTTTGAATGTAGAAAAAGAACTAGAGAACTTAAAAACTTCATCTTTTGATACTAAAAAAGCATCCTGACACTGATTAGTCCACATTAACTCTTGATCCTTCCTGGTCAATACTGTCAGAGGAGTTGCAACCCCAGATAAATCAGCTACGAACCTCTGATACTATCCTATAGGACCAAAAAACTTTTCACCTCTCCCACTATCTTGGGGGATACCCAAGACACAACTACTTCTATAATTGATGGATTCATAGATAATCCCTACTGGGATACTAGATTCTCCATGAAATAGACTTCTCGAGCCCAAAACTCGCACTTTGACAACTTCCCAAATAGATGTTGTTGACGAAGAACTCCCAAAATGGCATGTAGATTCTCTTCATGCTCCTCCTCAGACATGGTGTACACAAGGATATCATTGATGAAAACCACCAAGAACTTATCTAGTAACTCACGAAACAAATCATTCATCAACCCCATTAACAAAACTGGAGCATTTTCCACACCAAATGACATTACATCAAACTCATAATTCCCATGACAACAATTGAAAGCAATCTTCAGGATATCTTCCTCCTTCACATGCATATGATGATATCCTAACCCCAAGTCGATTTTCAAGAACCAAATTTCACCCTTCAGTTGATCAAATAAGGAATAAATCCATAGAAAAGGATAGTGATTCTTCACTGTCACTTTTTTTAAGGGATGATAATCAATTCACAACTGTAAACTGCCATCCCCCTTCTTCATGAAAAAAATCGGTGCACCCCACGGTGGCACACTCGGCTGAACAAAACTAAATTTTTACAGAATATCAATCTCTATACGCAACTCTCGTAACTCATAAGGGACCATCCAATATAGAGACATAGATATAAGACATGCTCCTAGATGTATCTCGATCACATGCTTGATCTCTCATCGAGGGGGTAATGCTACAACCTATTCTGGAAAGACATCATGGTACTCTTCTATGAACCTAGGAAATGAAAAATACTGAAACATTGAAGAACATAGCATCTACTATTCTATCATGTATGATAAGTAAAGAAAACACCTCTAACCCATATGAGGGTCTCACTCATCAAAAAACATTGTTGGCTCTCCATTAGCATCGAAGAACACCACCTACCTCCTGAAGAAATCCACAAAAGCCTGCAGTAGATACAAGCAATCCATGGTGTGGTTGAAATGACATGGTTGTATCCATAAACATAGAAATCTATAAAATATTTGTGCTTCCCCATCACTAACTTATAGTATCTACATACTTTAAAAAATTCAGCTCGACCTCCAACTAGCATAGTCAATGCCAAGGGTACCAGAAGACTCAATACCTCAAGTATCAAATAATGGATGATAGAACGTGATATGATGTAGTGTGTCTCTCCTGAATCAAAAAAATCATACACCCATGTAGAAAAAAATTAAAGGGTACCTTGAATGATGTATGTCTCACCTAGCGCAGACAACTCCCAACCATGAAGCTGACCACGTCCTGCTCCACGACTTCTCTGACCTTAATTATAACCACCACCACAGTTGTGCTCTACTGTCTAAGGATGGAGAGTGTTATGGGTTTCTCCTATACCTTCCCCATATGCTCTCTACTGATCCAACGATAGTGAAACCTTCTCCTTCTGCCACAGCTGGAACTTCCTCAATGGTGGAACATGGGGCAGAACACCTGGTGCATGATGAATGCTCTGAAAGTTCGGTCACTCTCATTGTTGATGGCCTCAGCCTCCATAATAAAAACAAGAACATGTTCCCTTAGAATAGGTATGAGATCTTCAGCCCCTGGAGAAATGAGATGTTGAGGGCTGGAACTTACCCCTGAAAGAAATAGAAACTCTTCTGACCTAAACACTGGGAACCCCAGACCAAAGCTCTACTTCATGAGGGATATTGACGACTCCCCTATAAGGATTATATGGTTCAGAAAAAACATCCTCTCAATAACCTCTACCCACATCATCACCTCATGATATGCATTCAACATAAATGGGGTGACATGGCACTGTATCTCTAGATGAAAAGCCTCCATTAAATACCTCTCCCTATCCTCCTCATCTTGCAATATGTCTGAATCATATCGTAAAAGGTTCCTAATATGGATTCTAAACTCTCGCACACTAGATCTCACCTGTTGAAGGGTAAGCATTTCCTAGCGACTGGGCACCTTTGTGGCCGAAGAAAGAAACTCAACTCTGAACCTGTCTTAGAATTCCACCCACAAGATCGCCAACTCCTCACAGACCTCGAGGAATAAGAACCAACACTACCTCAATGCCCCACATAGTATTGTCAAAACAAAAGACCCCCAATGCTCCTTTTGAGCATGGATCAAACTGAAGTCTATCTCAACATCCTCCAACCAGTCTTCCATGAATGAATTTGAAAAAAATCCCTCATACATCTGTATAATCTGGCGCTGAAACTCTTAGAGTGTGCTCCTCCAAGTTTCATCATCATTAACCTCTACCTTGCACTGATCTTCTGGCACAACCTATTGGATATCTTCTATCAAATCCTGACATGGACATCGACTTGAAGCCATAGCTGAAAAATAACAAACAGTTAGAGCCCCTAACCCTAGAATATGGTACACTAAACATTATTTTTTTAATTTATTTTCTTTTTTTCATTTTAGGTTAAACTATACCAAGGTCTACCCATTAAATAATAGGAACAATGAAGAAATATGAATGACCCTTTCATAGGTCTCTACCCTGCAACCATTATCACATCGTTTAGTAGTCACTATAATTGTAAAGGTCTATGAATCAGATCACAAGGGTCCCTAAACGCCTATTTTTTAGTCAGTATCTAGTGTTTACATCACATTATAAACTTGACAGACATCATTTCCCTACTAAACCATGCAACCTCACCTGTGCCTAACACTAAACTCCATCCTATCCCTCAACCAGACAATTGATACCAATTTTTCATGTCCCCCTCTCTACAAGGTGCACCCATCCTAAGCTAGCAATGTGAGAAGGGAGATAATGACCCCCCAAGTCCTGCCTCCAGTAGGAACCTGGTTGTAGACTAGAATTGAGGGTATAATAAACACACAAATGGGATACATTACCCTCTAAGAGAAGTCATGAAGAAGAGGGAGATAGTATAGACACCAAAAAACTCCTACTCAGAATAAAATATAAAATAAAACCCAAGTACACATATGTAATGTTATGCACGAACTAATACAACTAAAGAGGAAAACTTTATGAACTAAAAGAAAGTAAAAAACAACAATGACAATGAAGCCTGAGAAGATCCTAAAATCTCAAGATACTAGTAACCAGACTGGTCTCTAACATGCTTCAAGTGACATGAAATATGGTTTAGATGTATATAGGGTTAGTATAACAGTATATTCAATAGGATCATCCCTAGATCCTCTTGTGCAAAAGTAAAGAAAGCATTCTAAATAATAGTGAACAATATGTGTGACTAACACATCACCTAAATAGGTATACTATGTTCCCAGCCTCACCATGGATACTCTTACCAAGTATCACATACAAGAGTATATAACATAATAAATAATATCAAGGGTACCCCGCTACAACTTCAAACATTGATTGGCTGCTTTTCCCCAATGTCGCACGTCCTAAACATCTCTCTCCAATAAGGTTTGACCTCAGACACTTGTGTGTAGAACCACAACATTCACCTCATGCAAAAAAACCTCCACATACACATAACCAAAGTAACCAGGTAGTTTCAACGATCCACCAAAGCTCTCATAACGTGTATCATACATTGAGTATTAAACCTCAATCCATTATAGCCCACACACCGAGTAAGGATCCTCAATCCATCACAGCCTATACACGTTACACCATTAGTAGTCCATAGGAATCTATATCCATAATATATGTGTGTGATTACCTTCAATCCATTATATACCTCTACACACATATATGGGGAAAACTTACCATTGTGCCTAGAAGCACTAGTAATAATCAAGATAAGAGATCAGGGCCAAAGGGGGTAGTCATCTATCCATTCTCCCATCGAAATGTAGGAAAAAACACCACCCCCTAGGGATCAGAATCCCCATGGTGTTAGTTTTCTTAATGGACGGGGTGGAGTAGAGTATAGAAACACAAAAATTACAAAATATACAATAGCTCACAACCACACTATTGGAACAACCTAGTATTAGAATCAACTGCAACTAACCTTTCTAAGACTCCAAACTTCCACTACTAAACTAGTTATCCTATAAGAACACAACCATTTAAAGAGATAAATTATATTACTTTATCTGTTTTTATAAGTTTCACTTTACGTTAATTAATTATTTAACCATAAATTAATCATTATCAATTAAACATTATATTTTATTAGCATCATACCCAAAGTCCATTGTCCCTTTAAATTGCAACCTCAACATTGTGTCCTAGCTAGATCCAACCCCATGGGTTAACATCATTTATTCAATAAATTATTAACAGATTTAATACATTCCAATATTCACAGAGAGTCTAGAAAAACATTCTAAGATACTAAACACAAGGGGATCAACACGATGAGAAGATGATCTACCCATCGAGTCCTTTCTACATATATCATGATCATAGACCCATCCTCCCATGAGAAGCTAAACATAGAATGCACGTGGATTGCCTGTCATGACTTCACCCCTTTTGGAAGGAGGGTAAAAAAGAGCACCTTCCTTGAGCAGTGGGGAAAGAAAAGAAGATAAATATCCAACAGAATTCAGCATGTATCCAACCATACATATCCATCCCATTTCATCATCTCTGGTGTCCTCCCCGACACCCACATGCATAAATCAATGCATCTCACCACTATTAGTGTCAACTACTACCACAACCATTGGGACTCCATGCCCTTACATCTCACATCATCCATCTAGGCTCATAACATGTCAAAAGAAGTAGCAAAACAAACATTATATCAACAAGTATCTTGACCCTTAAACAAGGAATCTAGCCTTCATGAAAAATGAGCACTCATGTCTCCAAATCATAAGGCACTCATACTTACAAGAAAGAGGGTAACTCAGAACCCTATCGGGAATTATCTTTTATCAAACTGTGAATTTTTAATCCATCTAGATTTAGACAGTTTATTAACTATAGGTTACAAATATGGAAAACTTAAACAATAATCTATCACAAATTAACTAAACTATTAATTGTCATTCCTTTAATTCATTATCAATAAGCATCAACATGACTCTGGCTCATCAATTATTTCAATTAAACATGCTTACTGCAACAAAACCCGAATCATTTACCTACCTCTTTATCTTTGACAAATAAATTACAATTAATCACAGTTTAGGTTCTTTTCCAATTTCCATCAAGAATGAAATTTTAAACAAGGCATTCGTAGATTAAAAATTATATAGAAAAACAAGAGGTAAAAAAATATGATCGATGCCAATTTATTTATCCGATTCAAATGTTTATTATGTCAATTACATTGTGATCTAGTGGGATAAAACTTGTTAACACTGCAATTTCACGTAAAATAATAGAGAAGCAACGAATTACCAACTTCAAAAGGGTTTTGATACTCTTTTCATGAGAATAGTCCAACAAAACAGATCACAGTCACCTCTCCTAGAGGACTGAATTCACCCGCGAATGTAGAGACACCAGCACACCTGCCAAAACCCAAGAAAACATCATTAAGAACATGGGGATAGCATGCCACAATAGAGAAAGGAGAAATTTAAGGAGAAGAACCTAGAATAAAAATGGTAGATCATACATTATATCAAATATTGATCGATACTGCTTGGTTGCACCAAAACAAGGGGTGCACCTATAGAAGGAAGAAACTCTAGGGAAGACATGATCCAAGCCTAGAAAACATTGAAATACTCCTAAAAGGAGAAATTAATGGTTTGAGTGTCTCACACCAGGGAACAAGGAGGAATAAAAAGAGAGGAAGATATATCTTCCCTTAAGAAGATTTAACAGAGCATCGATTTAAGATACACAGGATTTTACATTTAAAGGGGATCACATTAAACCTCACGGTTTGGCCAAGTAAAGGCTTCATGAACCTTAAAAAAATTAATATAGGAGTTATGGTATTTGAATCAGCCTTAAATCCCATAAATAATGATTTTAATGCATTTTTCATGAAAGAAAAAGTTAAACGGGAGAAACTGAGATATAAGGAAAAATATATGGCAATTTGATAAAGTAAATGAAACATTTCTAGAAACATTGTTCAGGACACCGTTAGATTTCTCACCATTTTGGAAACAATATAGACCTACCATTCTGGAAACACTGTAGATCTACTATTTTGGAAACACTGTAGAACTACCTTTAGATGTTTCAATGTTCTAGAAACATTGTAGACCACCATTCTACAAACATTTTAGACCTATAGTTAGATGTCTCACCAATTTGGAAATACAATATACCTACAATTAGATGTGTCACCATTCTAGAAACATTGTTGACCTACCATTCTAGAAACACAATAGACCTACCATTCTGGAAACACTATTCACAGAACTGAAAATTTGGAAAAGTGTTTGGGATGAGTCCCCTTGACCTCCCAGAACACGTCAAACACCAGATTAAAGCAATGAAATGGACCATATAGAACTATTCCATTACTTCAAATCATTTATAAAGAGACATGGAATTGTGATGAAAATTATTAAGAGGGGTTTGGGTCATTTTGGCTTTGATTCTGAAGGAGAATCAAGAAATGTTGACAATATTATATCTTTCAAGAAGACCGTTCATAAGTATCACTCTTGATGTAGACTGGGGATAGTTTTTGGTGTGAAGGCTATCGTGAATCCTGGGTTATCCATACACCTATAGATAAGGGTAAAAGGAACTTGACATCATGAAATGATTTTTTTTTCTAAATTTCATTATGATCATGATCTC
This sequence comes from Viscum album, assembly GCA_963277665.1. Classification (NCBI taxonomy): domain Eukaryota; kingdom Viridiplantae; phylum Streptophyta; class Magnoliopsida; order Santalales; family Viscaceae; genus Viscum; species Viscum album. The sequence continues at coordinate 771,513,690 of OY728131.1, read as the reverse complement.
TATGAGTTTCAAATCATGAATTATTCTTTATTGAACCCAAATTCTCCACCATTTCTATATGAAAACATCTTAGAGATCTAGACACTATAAACCACGTCTCTAGGAAGCGAGAATAATGACCCAAAGCTCCAATTACTGGCTCTAAAAACAAGATTTTAAAATGATCTTCATGAACTGGACTTAAAAATTACCCACGTCTTGAATCTAATGTATTATTAGGAAGTTTCTAAAAAAGTCAATGTGGATACTTCTAAAATTAAAGAGATTATGGACAACATCATGATTAGGGAATGCATCCCAAGCACCTTAGAACACGATTCATTACTGTCATTGCTGTCAGAGGATAAAAAGAAATATACTTTGTCCAAGAGGATTCTGATTTATGGATTTTTCATGAGGGAAGATGTATTTATCCTAGAAATGTATAGGGATGATACAAAAAAAGTGTTTTGGGGTATAATAGGGCAGTACTAGTGGATCATGGTTTCTTTAGGCCAAATATGGAAAGACCATCGAACCATAACGATAGACTGGATCTAAAACCATATCAAAAAAATTTATGGGGATAAGATGTTAGAAGAGGAAACCCCACTACAATATCAAACAATAATCAAGGTGGGTTTGGGGGACCTACATAATTGGTATAATGATGGATAATATTTACGCCATGGTAGAAACCTTACTCGTTAGTGAACCTGAGCATATTGGGCATGCACGTCATTTGGTGAGTTTGAGGAAGAGATATAGTATGTTGGAAATTATAAACCACATGGGCTTCATAGTTCAAAGATTAATGATAGTTGGAGTTCATTATTTAATAGTTGAAAATATGATCACTAGGGACCAATAAGTTCTATTTTCATCAGAAGGATGCCAACATCAACCAATGGGGTCCTAACTAAATTGTCGGTATGCCAATACCAGGAGAGTTTTATAATGAATTTCTCTCCATGGAGAATGTATGGGGAGAATGATAAGATTCTGTCTCTAGAGAAGGCACTACTAGATCTAGTGTGGGAACTATAGGGGATAATCTAAGGATGAGGGATGTTCCCTTAATGTAGTGATTTCGATACTTCTTGAATGGACCCACCTAGGGACCAATAAGGTGGAGGATCCACACATAATTTTCTTATGATGGAATGCACATGTAATAGGGGTACCATCTAAGAAATTAAGGCTCATACTGAATGATTATTAAAGTGAACCAGTGTCAACTGAGGGGATATACTGTCAAGACCGAGTCTCAACCCATAGTCAGGATGGCAGGATTCATCGTGGCATAGATTTGTGGTTGGATTCTTCCACTAATGGATTCACACATGGGGGGTTTGACTGAGAACTTTCATAATGGTGGTGATGCTAGCGACATGGTAGTTTGTCAACCTTGTTGTCCTGATACTAAACAATTTATACAATTTACTTCCTCATGTCATTTATGGGAAGACACTATTACATGTATGTTTGGGTATTCTCAATTTATGAATAGTTGGGTGGCCACACACAAGGGGGTTATGAGTTCTTAAATATAATTTCCCCTCTAACAAAAAACATATTACCAGAAATGGTTGGGTTAGAAGATCACTTCATCTTTCACCTGTTCAACCTACCTATTAGGGTGGTAACCAATGAGGGTTAAGGGGCCAAGGAATAGAGATCATACCTCCTAGATTTTATAAGTGGGGTACTAGTAGAAAGGTTTATCTTCATTCTATTTTGTGAGACATACAATCCACACCAGTTCTCAAGGGAATTTAGGTTCTTATAAAGGATGACTCCGAATGGTTTACTCATAGGTTCATAATTATTACAACCATTTCGTGATGAGGTAGTTATACAAAATTTATAAATGCAAAGAAAGAATGATGCAGATTGATTTACCACCACCCAATGCTATGTACAAGCTTACATATGACTGCGTGCAGAGTTGGGAGAGCACATATCCTGGGGTAATGCTGAGATAGAATGCCACTTGAGACAATAAATGGTTGAACTATCCAAAGTGGTTCTAGGGATAAAATATGTCTAGTGGGAACCATGGTGGAAGAGTTTTCAACTGGGAAATAATTAAGCAGTGGGTGCAATGGTTCATGGGACCAAGAAAGTAAGAGGGGAAGGGAGATGAGTAGCAGTACCGGGCCTAACAGCCAGGGGAAAGTTAACATGGGTGGAAGGGGATATATGTAGGGAGGTCCATATAAAATTTTCCAAGATTCAAGGATGTGGTTAGCCAATGTTGAAATTCCCAATAATTCCATCATTTCTATGGCTTGGAAAAACTAGGAAAACATTATACAATTTTTCGGTGTTCACATGATGCGGCAACATCTCAATAGACCCATGATGAATTTCACTCGGATTAGTCATACCGAGGCTAATTTCCAAGTTTATTGGGACAAATGGGAGAGGTACATGGTATATTTGGGGGATTTGGTGCATTCACTAGTCACTTCATACATTCTAAATAACTAGGTGATGTTGTTTCTAGACGTAACCTCTCCCATAAAACTACCTTCAGCTAAACTGGTTGTCTGTTCCCCTTTTCCCGAGGTGTATTAAGAGTATTGGGGAAGGGACACTCATAAAGGCTCCTCTATAAGAGGAAGTTTCCCTACTAATAGGGTAAATATCTATTTTTTATGTAATTAAGATATAACATGCTCTTTAGAACCATATTCTACCTCTTTCTCTATTTTTTCTCATGTTGGAATCAAGAGAGGAGGTGGGGAGGGGGTCCAAAATAGACCTATAAATGAGAGGATTGAGAAATAAAACCCAATGGAGTGTGTTTGGGGTATCTTCATTATATTTTAGTAATAATTAGCCAAACATATGTGCCTATAACTGGGGAAACATCCACGAAGGGGACTTTTCCAAGAAGACTACCTTTGAATCTTTTGGAGATTCTCACTAGAGTATACAATTCACAAAAGTTACTTACTCATCTATGTATTTGAATCTTTTCTTTATCTTCCTATGATTGAATGTCATATCTTGTAATAGTAGTGTGAAAAGTGCTCAGAACAAAACCACCGGTGCTAACAGTCATATTAGCTGCGTCTGAGGCCAAGGTGGTGACATAAGATGCCTCTCTCCTAGTGGAATGATCCAAATATTCTTGAAGAATTAGACAACTACCAGAGATCCACTGGATATGAATTCTAAAATTGTACCATCAATGTATTGGTTTGATATTGGGCCCACAACAAAGTTGGATGAAAGAGCTTTGGTGGATGAAATTGTTGCAGCTGTTCCACCAAAAGTGAATGTGGGAGATGAAGATGGTGTTTTATTCCAATAGGAGTATCCAATGGATATAGGAAGATGGTTTCCCCCATTGTAATACCAAAATGTTGTGTAGGGGATTTTACCAAAGATTTATAGGCTGATGAGTAAGTGTTTAGGGGAATTGTAATCTCACTGCTGGCATCTACAGATAAAACAGTCCTACAAACCCTCATATTAGAAAACATACACCTGGATGATACAGATGAAAACATATTAGAAGTATTTACTCCTTACCATCTTGAAATATATAAAAATATTGAGGATTTTGTCCTAGAGGTCACTGAGGGAAATCAGGCTCTCAATCATAAGGCATGGAGGAACATAAAAAATTTCATAACTTGTATCAAGATAGATGAACTACCACAACTGGTGGGATATCTCTACCACTTGTTAGTTTGTCTAAAAGATTGTGGGATGGATTCTAGTACCCATTATTCACTACCTCAATACTTCCTCATAAAGAAGGCTTGTAGGTAATGGTAGTAGATCAATCTGGCCTAGAGAATACATAATGTTGAGTGATCACAAGAACATCATAATGTGGAGGAAGTGATTACACATCCATAAGGGATGGAATACAAGAACCCGATGACTCTGAGTACTCGGGATGAGATCACTATAATCTTTAGGTCTAAATTGAATTCATACAACGCCTGAAAGGTCAAGATCCTGATGGTATAGGCTGAGTACTAAGAAGAAAATGACTGAAATTATATTGATGATGACGGAGTTTGCTCCATGTTTTATAAAGATAAGAAAGACATGGTAGTGTGAAGGTAGGTTCTCTGGGACATTCAATGGAAGTTGGGTGAGTTCGAGCACTCAATCACTAAGGAGTATCTATAGAGAAAAATTTTATGGAAGGGAGGCTCTGATATGGTAATAAACCTCTGAAATTATTGTTTTATTAATTTTCTTGCTTAAACATATTTTCTTAATTTATTTTCTTACATAAATCTTATTTGTGATAAGACCAAAAACAAATCCCTAATCTCACATGTTTCACAAATTATTTGATAAACAAGGGGAGACCATGTGATTTCTCTTTATATAGTAGTGATAAAACATTTACAGGCACTCGGGGTCTACTGTTGTTGACTGACCACTGAGAGAGTCTAGGCTGAGAGATTATGTGGCTAGATAACAAGGAACCTGGGAAAATGGACATGATTTTCCAATATGAACTAGTGCACGAATGGAATAACACTAGGGTTGTTGAAATCGAGATGGAAAAAAGGTAATGGGATGTTTGAATCATAATTACCAAAATATGGAACATAAGGGGAGTGGAATGGTGAAACAGGTTAAATAAGGATCATGTTTCAAAAAAAATCTATACCATTAGCCTAGAATGTGGGAAAACAAACAAGGGTAGACTACTATCTATGTTTGAATCCTGAATATTGTCTCATAATTTCATCCAATGTCTTCCGTGATGTTGTCCCAAAATGGTAGGTGAGAAAATATTTCATGAGAAAAATATTTTATGGGGTCCCTTAAGATGTTGAAAAGAATGAGAATCTAAAGAAGGGAAACAAATTGATGGAATGAAGTGATGAAAAGTTTTAATGGTTTCAAATACACTTGTAATTAATCCAATGTGGCTTAGATCACAATTGTGTAAGAGTATTGGTATAAACAAATAACAATCCCATCTTGTAGGGGAGCGTCATATTTGATACCGAGTGAAAGATGATAATGTTAACAATGTGATAGATGACCAAGACCAGTGGGATGACCTGTCAAGCGAGGACCTAGGAGGTCTCATCATTTTATGTTTATCAATGATGATGATATAAATGTATTTTAACATCATACAGTGAAGATTTTGCATGGTACAATTTAATTTTATGTGATCCGGATTCATCTCATAGTTTAATGTCACATGACCAGGACATTGCAAATAGTTTAAGGTCATATGGATTTGACCATGGAAAATAGTTTAATGTATTGTTTTGTGGAATATTAGGGGAAATGTTCATTCCAAAAGTAAATACATGGAATGTAATAGGAACACAATACATGAATAGAGAGAAAGATACACATGCACCCCATACACACCTGAAGGAAAATTTCATATAGTTTAAGGTCATAACACTTGGATATTAATGAAGGAAAAAGGGATAAAGAAATTATAAATATGTTATGGGTCATGAAGATGAGAAGTAAGAAAATTACTATATATCCCAAAAGGATGGGGATCAAGCCACACATTTTTCTAGAACAAAACATCGTAAGATATAGACCCTGATAGGAGTGATCCTCTTCAATAGGAGAATATAAAGTTTATCATGATTATCATGAGGCATCCCATGGTTAGAGAATGGGGAAACATTTTTAATCATTCCATAAATATAAGGAATCCCTATTTTAAATGGGTTATAAATAGTTTCTTATTTAGAGGAATCCTGATTTTGTACGGGGGAGAATCACAGTTTAACACCACATGTTGAGGAACTTAGAATATGCAGTTTAAATCCCTACAACTCAGACTATATGGATAGAAAATAGTTCAAGGTCATATTTCATGGACCTATTGTACATATTTTAAGTCCATATTTCATGGATCAATGACTCTTTGTTTAAATTCAAAGATTTTGGACCATGTGGGATGGGATTATTGGAATGGTAATGGTGGAATGGTAACATGATAAACCCAATGTGAATGAGGGAATTGGGGGTTCGAGGCCACACCATGCTTTACCAAGAAGGACTCCACATAGTTTAAAGTCATGATTCTCAAACTGAAGTTCTTAATCTAAATTCATATATTTCATACAAATAGATGGGGGAGTTCTTCAAGAGGATCTTTGTATCATGGTGTTATGATAGACCCAACGTGAATGAGGGACAAGGAGGCCCACACAACACATAACATAGTGTGGAGAGAATCTCACATATAGTTTAAAGTTGTGATTCTTGGGCTCTCTATGAAACTTTTATAGTATTGTTTTGAAGACCATAAACTTTTAATTTAAGGTCATAGAGTTTGTATTGTAGAGGATTATTTTTCCATAGGGATAAGCATAAGGTGGTGGCGTAATAAACTCAATGTGAATGAGGGTCTAGGTGGCCAACCTCCATATACACAACTTGAGAAGGACTGCATACAGTTTAAGGTTATAATTTCTGGACTGTAACTAAGTACACGGGGTTGGAGGTTTATTTAACATATGGTTTTCATGATGAAAAAATATATGGGAATCACTATGTATCCCATAAGGATACGAATCAATCCACATGTAGTTTTCGACCACAGTGTGGTGAGAGACCAACACTGGTGGGGGGAATCCTCTCTGATGAGGGAACCGAGGTATTCCTGGATTATCTTGAGGCATCTTGATTTCGTTTAGGGTAAGTTCATAGTTTGACTTTGTCTGTTGAGGGCATTGGCTCCCATTTTAAGGTCATAGAGTCTAGAACATAATGGGTAAATATATTTAATTGGTGTGTGTAGTGTGGTGTCCTAAAAAACTTGATGTAAACGAGGACCTAGGAGGCGCAACACTACATGAAACATCCTAGTGAAATCCATCATATAGTTTGAAGTCATTATTAATGGACTAGGACTCCTAGTTTAAGGGTGTAGAGATTATACCCTAGTAAACAATTTCATTTCATGTTGCATAGACCATATGATGGCTATTAGTTTTAGGTATTTAATATCAAACCAATGGTTGAATGATTTGAAAATAATATGGGTAATGTGGTGGAATAACGAGACCTATGTGAATGAGGACCAATAATTACCATATGAAACATATGAATTCTATAAAAATCCTTCATGTAGTTTTAAGTCATGATGCTTGGACATGGGAAAAAAATTTAAGGCCATGTGGTTCGGAGCAAGTACACAGTTTAACATAGTGTGCCTGGGATATAGAAACACAGTTTAATGTTATATGGTTAGGAATATGTTGGGTGTGTAGTTTAACATCATTCAACTAGGACATTGGTTATTACACAGTTTATTGTCACAAAACTAAGACAATGGATTATATGTAGTTCAACACCTTGTTACTAGGATGAATTATTGCTACACATTTTAATGTTTTGTGACTATGAATCTAGTTCGGTGATATTTATCGTTATAAAAATGGGATGTTGATATGTTCTTTTTATGTTCATGTAAAAATGAACACTGATGCTACGTAGATTAAATTTATGTAGCTAATACTTGAGGTTTCCTTATGCGAAGTCTGTTTTGAGAATATTATCATCAGTTAGGGGTGTAATGCACTTCCATACATAGTGATCAATGAGTACATGCCATTGGAATAAACCTTGAATGATATATGGTCTACCCCACATGGGTTCCAATTTGGTGGCTTCTTGAAATGTATCATTAGTGTTCTGAGACTGAGTACTATGTCACCCTACAGAATGGCACAGAGGTGAACATTCATATTGAACACTCTTTCTATATTGTTATGGTGGATCTATAGATTATGAAAGGAATGGAACCTATTCTCTTAGAGGGATTCTGGTTTAGAAAGATCTAATTATTCCATTCTATCTAGTGTCTTTTAGTCATAGAAAACTATTTAGATCTATAGAAATTGAATCTCAATGGGAAAGATCACCTCTGTTACATAAACTAGGGAATATAGATTTACTTGGGTGGATTTATGATTCATCATTCAATAGAACTGGATGACGTTGGGGAACTTGACTGGATAACTCTTCTTGTTCTAAACCACTATATTCTATAGAATATTAGAGAGTATTTTGTCAAATGCCACAATCTTTCCATTCTTCTGCATTTGATAATTAGAAGTATGGTTGGACAGGATATTGTACGTGGCGTACAACTTTTTTATCTCAACAACCCAGAAGGTGGTTCCATTGTCTATGATAATAGTGTGAGGAACTCCAATTCATTGGATGATGTGGGAGGTCATGAACTAAACCATGGATTTGGACTTAACTTCCATGATAGGAATAAATTCTTCCTAACAACAGATGAAATTTTATCATAGATTGAATGTATCTGCATTTTCGAGTTGTTGGTAATGGGTTTGGTCCAACAACATCATGTACCCATAATGAAAAGTGCAATGAATACCTGGTTCTATGAAGGATCTCTAGTGGTCTATGTAAAATAGTAGGAAAATATCCTCTATTTGTGGACCATGGTGGGATAGAAGTTTATTATCCTTTGGACTTCGAGGGAGATATTCAACCATGATTCTTGAGAACAACAAGACATTACCTGAACTTTCAAAATAAACTAGAGAATTTATTCTCATTGGATTCATGTGATGAGAATTCCATCAAATCAACATATGTATGGAGTATTCTCTTGGTTATGTCCACACTAAAAGGTGAACTACACTATTTGTTGAGAGATTCTATCATGTTTATCTTGATCATGTAGTGGAGATCCACATTTTAGATACTATATGAATGTGGTTGTGAATTCATAGGTTTCTTCTCTTATAGGGTTATGTGGCAGTTCTGACATAGAAGTACCAATAGTCAAAAAAAATCCAACTAGTTACCATCATCATCTGACATGATAGGAGAGATGACCCACCAATGCACTATATGAATGAACATATCATCCAGGTTAGGATATTAACGAGAGGTGGATATAATAGAAAAGGAATTGGATCAACAATTATATGATTGGGAAATATGATTCACCTCTAGAAGATAAGACACATGTGCCTTCACCAAGATATTTTACTCTAAAAAGGGAACAAGATCCGGATTCCTAACGATATAGCCACCATTTGTCTATTTTATGAAAAACATAGTGTCTCCCTTCACATGAAAGTAGGTAAGATCAATTTCGAGATCCATCTTGAAACTAGTACAGAGTTCCTGATACTCTGTCTCATTGTTGGTGTAGCCTTCAGATAATAAGAACTAATACCTAAGAATACCTCGTGTCTTAGTGATGAAGATGATCCATGGGACTTCAATGTTGAGCTTCATATCATTGATACTTCTATAGTTTAGGCTCTATTAGGCACCATCAAAATGTATCTTCCAACATAGAATAACTTGGTACACTGAGATGATTGCCTAATTGGGTAAATCAACATCAATAGATAATTATTCAGAAGCAACATGGGAGGCTAAAAATTTGTACATGAAGGCCCCAGAACTCCTATATTTTTCTTGGAGGAGGAATATATCTAATTTTCTTGATCTTCTTATGGATTTATCTTGATGCCTTTGTATCTAAAAAAAATCCATGAAACATCTTATAGTTAACCCAAAATACACACTTCAAAAAGTTTATATTCAAAAACCAAAAATGGTGGAATGAAAATTCTTTATCGATATCTTTGTGATGGTCTTAAAAGTTTAAGGATTTAACCACCAAATCATCTATTTATAATTATACCAATATATTGAGGATGAAATTTAAGATGTGGTGCATGGGTTGTTGATAATAGGCTGCAATATTCTACGAATTGAAAGGAATTACCTAATAGTCAAAGGATTCATAATGCACTCTAAAAGATCTAGAATCCTTATCTTTAGGGTCCATCTAGATCTAGTTGTATAGAAAGTATCCATCCATGAAAGAGAGATCCAGGTATCTGGTGGTAGCATCAATCAACATCTCTTTCACTATAATGGGGAAATAATCCTTCAGATAGGGGAGGTTGGGGTCACAAAAGTTGATACAAACGTTGATCTACTCATTAATATATCTAAATGAACTGATGTTTGAAATCCACGTAGATTATTAAAAAACCTTGATGAGGACATCTTTGATAAGTTTATCAAATTTAGCCTTGACCATGGAACCATAATAGGGGTTCATTTTTTGGGGAGGGTTATTGAACTTGCGATGACTAACCGGAAGATCGGAAAAATTTATGATGGCTTGAGGGGGTAATTTTATCATCTTGTTGTAGCTCTATGTGAATAAATTTTTTTCTACTTCAGGAAATGCACTTAATTTTTTTCCCTTCTGAAGGAATGACTCCATTCATCAGGATTGGACTCAAATCATTCTTAGTAAAAAGTTCCACTAGAATCTACTCATAAATCGTGGTGTGTATTCCCTATTTAAATGTGGGAGGGTAATCTTCCAAGTCATATGCATTATCTAAGATAAGGGAATCAGTGAGAAGTGATTGATCATCTAGGCCGACTGATCATGAGGGAAAGTTAGTACCATCCTGGGAGGATACCAAATTTTTACTTGGGAACTCTGAATCTACTACGTCCATGGTGATATAGGTTATCATTCCAATCCCATCATCCCTTAGACCTTGTGTCCCATGCTTTATATTAAATAAATTGGTGCAATTTGGTTTTTTTAGTTCAAACATTGTCGGAAAAATAAGTGTGTATGATGTATAATGATATCTATGGGGAAAAATCATAGTAACTCATAGGGGTAGGGGCCTCTGGTGTCACCTAGGCCTGACCTATATAGTATTATGAGGTAATATTCTGACATTAACTGTATTTGAAAACACATCAACCCTTCCTCTAAAAAATAGAAAAGAAACTTCCCAATTCCATCATCATGGCTTCAAACTGGTGAATTGGGAAGATGAAAGCAATATAAAAATATATCCACTGAAAGGATGTAATGGTGGTGTGATCAACTATGTTGATCTAAACTAGTTTTTCCTTTATCTTATAATATAATTTATCTAGGTAGTGGGCTTCATAGGAGTCTAAGGGAGATGAATCAACTTGAAGCACACATAATCGAGTATTTCATGAGTACTTGAGGAATTAGTGATATGAGGGGGCTTTTATATACATATGAATCCGTGTGATACCTATTAACATGTTTTAGGTGGTATTCTATAAGAAAACTATGAATTAAGCACTTTCTTCTAGGCCTAGAAACTAGGTCTGTAACTGAACTCATGCACACTATTTTATCATAGTCCTATCCTAAACATGAATCATCATGTTAGAGGGGCTCATATATGGTTCAGTCAGTCCAAACTTGTAGATTTTTTGGTCCTCGATGTAATTGATTTTGAAACCTATATTGACTAGATAGAGATAGATCTACACACCATTGAACTATTTATTGTTTTATAATAGGAATAGGTTCCCCTGTATGAGGTATCACTCATCTTCTCTAAATAAATAAATGAAAGCTTGACATTTTTCTTATTGGACCTCCCCACTATAGTAGGAATTTCTAGTGGACACTTATTCTTAAAACTGGAGGTGAATTTTCAAGGATGTTGCGAGAGCCTCACAAATATACTTAGATAAATGTAGTTCCTTGAAAACCAAGACCCTTGAAGGTATGATGGAAACTTATTTTAATATATTGTACTTTTTGTGAAAAATTCACCTTTATTCCCATAGGGGGTCACTATTTAGTAAGAGGTATGACTAGAACTACTTGATAAACCACTAGATTCTATATTAAATTGGAAATATCCTACTACTCATTATGTAACTCACCCAGAACCACAAATGGATGACAGCCAGTTGGATAATGCCTAGATTTAGGTAGATGCAGCCGACTATGAGGTTGCTATGGATGTTTTTACTTGTTAGTTTTCATGGAAAGCTGTGCCGACATGTCTGACTAAGAAGTTAGGGATAACTATGACCACTAAGCTCTAAAAAGGGCTAGTTTCGTGATCTCAGTTTCATGCCTGACATGTATTACAGCACTGTCTTGAGAACTATGTCTATTTGTATTCCTTAAATAATTACTTCCATGACATCAGCCCAAGGAACTCATGTAATTTACTTGATATTCATCATCATCAATGACCACAAAGGGATTGACTAACTCGATGGTGTTGGTAGAGGCATACCCCAGGTCATCGTTAGAGGAATATTCCAATGTTGTGTGGACCCTGGTGGTAATTCCCAATTCTAGAGGCATGAAATCAATGAGGGTATAAGAAGGATTATTCACCATCAAGGGAATCTATTTTCTCATGAGTCTTTGATGCCAAATCTATTAAGTATTTGAATACTATGATGTGGATATTAAGGTGGATGCTAATGGATTCAGGGAAACATCAGGATGTTTGTGTCAGCCTAAGAAAGCATGGATTATTCTTTGGGAATTATTGATTGATTTTTTGTCTAACTAGTCATAATACTATTTATTCCCTTGGTAGGAAACTTATTTCCACTCCCCCGAACCATTATTTTCACTGTTAGACTCAACATAGTTGTGTTACACTTATGCCAAGACATTTCTCAACTTGAAAAAACCATTATACACTTGGTCTTAAAGCCAATACTTGAACTCATAATATTTATTTATGGTATTCACAAGGATCTTGTGGTAAGGGAAATGGTTTGAGTGATTTTTATGCTCAGCATCATGGGGATTATTGAATTCTAATAGCATTAGAATCCCCTGTTCTAGGGTAGTGAGGATATAATCAGGATCCTATGAAACATTCATATAATCGTACTAATTACTATTTTATAGGAAGGAAACTATATGATATTTAACTTAATGAGGGGTTGGATCCTGAAGAGGGGACGAATCCACATTCTATCATTTAGGATGCTGATCTTGGTGGGGAAGTTCCTACCAATTATTTAATTGGAGAGGCTGATCTTGATGAGGCAGTTTCACTGAATGAGGATTTTATGAAAAATAGGGTAATAGCTTTAGTGGTTATGGTGTGTTTACCAATATGGAAGCAGTAGTATCTTCCTTGGAGGCCCTACTTGCAGGATATGAAAGACGTAATGGGAATTATAGCTTAGCCAATTGCAAAGCTTCCTCAAGACACTAGACTGTGTCAAATAAATCTAAAAACCCACCTGGGATGTATTGAGTGATGAGAGCATCTAATAACACAGTTTTGACATTTCCCTCACAAATTTTCAAAAGATTCTCTAGATTCAACATCCTATGAAAAGAATAAATGAGTCACTTCTAGTTGTCTAAGAAGATTGAGACACTCTCATCAAGAGGATTCATTCACTATCGGCAATTATTGTCTTTCACGTGGTGGAGATGAACTAGTAGATTAACTTCTTATAGTGATTTTACCAACCAGTGATGGATGCTATGGGTAGCTAGTTGTACCAGAAAAATGCATTCTCTTCTAATGTATATAAAAACATTAGATCATGGTGGCTTCTTACTGCTATATGGTTCCCAACATGAGCCCACACCTCAAGATGAAGTGGACCAAATGATATAGTGTGTCACCCATCCTATTGAAAGGGTAAAATATAAGGTTTTAAAAATCTAAATTTTCTCAAATTTTATCCTAACATGCTAGATAAAACTTACTACTTGGTGGGATTTCCTCTTTTTGGGTCTCAAGGGCTTCAAAGAGTGTGGTGATAATAGATAATATTTTTTGGCGGGGATTCCTATATTGAATAGGATCCCTAACCAGTAGTTCTGTTAGAATCTCATAATCATAGTAAGAGGGATCATTGTATTGTGGAGTGTCTTTATATGTGTTATGATGGATACTATAACACTTCTTTGGTGTATTTAAAGACTCATATCATGGTCACTTTCCGTGAACTTCTACCTCTTATCTATAAGGATATATGGGATTTCTAGGCTTAACTGAGAGAAAATGGATGAGGAGGACTGGTGGATTCCCCTAAGGAGGATTAAGATCCTATCGAGGTGTTCCATAATATAGGAGCCTCTTAGAAAGGATCTTTTCAACAATTATATTCCAATATATGACCTGTTGGATCAAGTTGTAAATCACAGGATCAACCTATGTCTTCTGTGAATATCTGATGGATCTGACTACTCAAGAGGTCCCTTCCCCTTATTGGTATTCTAACTATTGGTCAATGACATTGAGGGATCTTTTAGATTGGGTGCCTTCCTTTTTAAGAGGTTATGAACAATTTTATGAGGGTTTACATGGTAATTTTCTATCCTAGGAGGAGGGTTTTCTCTGTTGAACCCAGTTTTGATGATTCATTCTTTATAAAATTCACGAACAACCATGTTCATCATAATGATTACTAGAGTAAAATCATTAATATAAATAGGTTGTTTTTGTTTTCAAAGGATAGATATTAACTGTAGAGAAGTATATTGTCCTTAGTCCCATATCTCTACATCAAAAGAATCCTCCTCCATGATTATTTAGATAACTATGTGGCTCTTGATAAATCACTATTACTGTGTCCAATGGTAGCTAAGTGATGCAAGGTATTGAGACAATACGATAGCTTCTAACTCAACCATGTTGAACTTATTATCAATGAATTAAATGAGATCTAGACATAGTAGGTAGAACATCTAATGGTCATAGAAGAGATGATGTGTTATCCATATAGTCCAGTGGAAGCACACAACTTAGCCCTCAATGATGGGTCTAAGATATCAATGTTGGAGGTCGCATTCATCCATATAACTACTATAAACTATCCAATAACTAGATTATTTAATTGGAATTCTTATAGAGAATAGGGACCCTTATCTTGGTTCTCCCAAGAATTTGTCAGTGATTGCTGATAGATTGGCGATGAAACTAATGTGAATCAGTACAATGTTTTACTGGATAATGGAGGATTCATTGTGTTAGTTGACTATTCACTGCATGTTAGAATGTATATCATAAGCGGTTCGAATAGCATGATCATTTTCTTATAGGATTTGATTCTCAAAATGACCTCACAAGTTAGGTAAATAGTTCTCATTGGTGGATCAATTAGATGATCTTAGTCTATCCAATTATAAAATATTTCATCGTGATCATAGTAAGAGGTGGATTGAAAAACTAGAAATGATAGTGATGGATATACTATGAGCCCAAGGAAGGGACCGATGAATTCCTCCACTTACATGTACCTACAGAGGGATTTGAGGATTATGTAGATCTCACCTTTTTGGATGACGAACTTCAACCACTAGGTTTATTCCCCGAAATCTGATACAAATGACTGGAGTGAATATTACACCATTGAATCACATTCTTCTTTGGAATCAGATAGGTGAATGGGATTCATATTGACTTGGTGCTTACATGAATTTTTCCTTTAATGGAGGTGGTTCTCCCTTCAACCTCAAGACAGTTCTTTTGGGAAGGGCAACTCTTTAGCTTGGGAGGTCCTCCTAACCAATGGGTGATAGCGCACAGAGGAATTTCACTTTGATTAGTTGGGTTATGGGGAGGGCCTTTTTATCTGTTGTTGTAAGAGTGAGGAGGTCCTCCACTTTACTGGTGTAGGAGATGGGGGACATCAACTCTTGTTTTTGTCATAGTAGGAAGGACCAATTCATTTGTTTAAGGGGACATAGGGAGGACCTTTATGATGACTAGTAGTAATTTCATGGTGTGTAACTCTATATTGGTGGTTGACTATGCTGGAAGGACCTATTCCATGATTTGTGGTAATATAGAGGGGAACTCTTTGTTGATTGTCGATGATGTAAGGAGTAACATTGCTTTTATTGACGCTGGAGTAGGGAGGACCTCTGCTTGAGTTGGGAACAATATAAGAAGGAACTTCGCATTGACTGGCTACGACATAGGAGGGGATCAATATTGGATTTTTTTAGTAGCATAAGGATGCCCATTTTACATGTTTTCAAAGTAAGGGGGACCTATTTTAGAATAGGTAATGTTATGAGGAGGACCTCTACACTAATTTTGAGAGTGCAGAGGACCTTATCTTATGTCTGGTACAACATGTGGAGGATCTCTACATTGAATCACATCATCACAAGTTATCCTTTAATGCATGTTGGTGGTGCCAATGATTGAATGAGTCAACCCTGCCTACCTATAGGGTAAATATGTCCTCGATCCCAATCAGGAATGTATAGATCCCATATGATTTTTCATAGTAATATATGAGAATGTGGTTTTAGAGGATGGTACCATTAGAGTAGTGGAAGATGATTCCCTTTTTAGGAATCCCCCTAGGAGTACACCTGATGATGATATTAGGAGGACCAGAACATGACCAATAGAGTAGGTGTATAGTTATCCTATTCTTCAAGATGAATGAATAGTCATTACTGACATAGAAGAATCCTAGTGGGAGCCCTTATTGGTGGATCCTAAGTGGTATCCACAACCGTGTTGGCTCAGGCATCCCCACCTTCTTAGTGTAGGGGATAAATTATTTAGATTGCTCTTGGGAGAGGATCATGAAGTGGTTCATTGCTATAATAGGGAGGGATTTATCCCTATGAGGCCCTTAGTGGTGGTGGTTTTTGTGAGGCATTGAAGCTTCCAGGTCCTGGAAGGCGATGTACCTTGTAAGAATGATCCCCTACAACTCATATTGATTTATAAGGGTTTCCATTATCATCATTTGGATAATATCTATGGGTGAGATGGGGCATGGGTGTCTAATATCTATAGTCACAATGGATGTATTTGTGGAGGTGGAGTCATGTAAGATTTATGAATTAATATTTACTATGCCCCTACATCTGTGGGTGTCATGTGGTTGGTTTCTTATAGACTGGGTCCTGATATTTTGGTTGATTCAGCTATCATTATGGATGTATGTAAAGTAATTACTAATTCTCTAGTGTCATCTAATCATTCATGGTGGGAGAGAACGATCCAAAATGAAAATGTCACAGATTGGAATTCCCAACGTTTAACTACCCCAATTTATGGTGAGTTCCCTTCCAGACCCATTTTTTACCTAGGGTTTCATGGACCTGGATATATGGATTTAGTCGCATGATAATATAATGATATCTTGAATGATTTTTGTCCCCATGTTGAGGAAAAGAGTTTCAGGTCAGTTTCACCCTTTTTTTGTGATGCCTAACAATAGAAACATCTAACAACAATCTATGATTTAATGACCAACATGACTAATCCCCATTGTTGATAGAGAAAATATTCATGCTGACTTCACCATTTCTATTTTTGTTTCATCCATCAGTGCATATCTCCATGAATGTTAATGTGCGGTGGTATTATTTTTTACCCTGCATTACCTCTTTCAAAAGGCTAGAAAATTTCATCACTTTAAACTATGATGAATGATCCTTGACCAAAATAGGATGATGGGATTTCAGTTCCTACTTCCATAGATCCCTCCTTAGAACTTTTACTATAGTCTTGGTCTCCCTCAAAGAGTTATTTCAGGTTCATGGATCTCATTTATGGCACCATATCATTATAGATTCTGGTTAAATATGATAATTATTTCTAGACATTCTAATAGGTCTTGATAGGGAAAAACATTGGTCCAAATATTAGTCACGTTGGGAATCGTCTCCATGTCTGGACCCTGCGAATATTGGTCTGCTAAATTCTTCTTTATAGGAGGGAATCACATGGAGGCATCACAGGTGTGGAACCCATGGGATCTATGTCAATCATGAGGTATCTAACTATGAATGTGTTTAACTTCCAAGTATTTCACCCCACGATTCCTAAGTTTTTCATGAGGTAGCTGACACCATAGGCACATATCTTTAAAGGATTTCACCTCAGTAATCCCATGTTTTTCATGAGGTAGCTGACACCATATATTCATATCTTCCAAATATTTCACCTCAATAATACCATGTTCATTAAGATGTATTTATTTGGGGTCTAAAGTTTACCTTTTTATGGGGATAGAGTGGATTAATCATAATGACTCATAGAGAAAGATCAAGGTGGTGCATCCCTTTTTGGGAAGATTTCACACTGGGATGTTTACCAAGGGATGGATTAGAATGACCTGAAGAGGTGGACCTAGGTGGTTTTTCCCCTAATTGGAAGATGTTTCACCGTAAAGGTTTATTCAAAAACCCTTGGAGGTGGATCAAGGAGGTTCATCTCTAAGAGGGAAGATGTCACTCCTATATATTTACCAATGGATGGATCAGAACACTCCCTTAAGGTATACCATGGAAGTGTGTCCCATAAAAGGGGAGTTTTTTCATAGTGAAGGTTGATCATAACAACCCTAGATGAGGATCCAAGATGTTCATACCTTGGAAATAAGGTTTTACACCATGAATATTACCGATGGATGGGTCAGAATGCCCCGTAGAGGTGTACCTGAGAGGTGTGTCCCATAAAAGATAAAATTTTACACTGTGAAGGTTGTTCAAAACACACTAGGAGGTAAATCAGGTAGGTGCATCCCTAATAGGGAATATTTCACACAAGGATGTTAAATTATGGATGGATCATAATGCCTCATATTGGAGGACCCATGAGGTGGATCACATATATTGAAGATTTCACACCATGAATGTTGATTAGAAAACCCTAGAGATTGGTCTAGGGATGCGAATCCATTTGAGGGGGGAACCTAGGATTACCATTGGATTGGACTGAACCTCAGGGAGACATTCTAAAAACCATATTTAGAATACATGGATCAAAACCCACATTGTTTGATAGAATAGTTTATGGTCGTGTGAAAAGACCAATTCATTCAGTTTAAATTCATGTGGTAAAGATGCTCACATCATAAATTGAGTGTCGATGAGGGATGGTGTGGAGATTATGAATGTATGATTCCCATCAGTAAAGGATTACTCTTGGTTGGATTTTTTTGTTCATTATGAATTGAGTTTCCCAAGGGTACATATTAGATATGTGGTCTCTCAGGTGAGGGGATGGTCTTACTAGGTGTGTGGTACAAAGAAGGTTTAGATAGATGTGGATGTTGGGTTGGAACTGAGGGAGGCTTCGTACAGATCCTTACTAGTAAGGAAAAAAATACCACAAAGTTCTAAATAGGATGGGTCTTATCATGTGGTTGGTGCTTACACATAAGAGTAACTCAAGGTGGATGAGTACAGTTGTCAAGGATTAAACTCAGGAAGATTCTCACAGGAGTGGAGGTGTATTTCATAGTCTCTACTAACCTATAAGGCCATGTGACTCATGCTTTGTGTGAGAAACATGAGGAATACATAAACCTAATAATCTTGTCGTGAGTGATGCACCAACAAGATATGGTGCATGGATTATGCAATGAAGCTAAAAAAAGATAATCTCATTCCATGTTTGGAAAATCTAATTACATGTGAGGAGGACCTCATTCCTTGTAAGGGTAGGCAGTGTAGAGACCGTCACATTCCAAAATCACATGGATAATCCTGTCTTTATTTCAAAGGGATCTTCATAGTTTAACATCATGTGTTGAGGATGTTGGTATAATCTAGTTTTACATTAAGAAAATAAAATGTTGGGGACTCACTTATTACCCCTTGGGATTACCTAATCACCACTCATGAACCTCTTAGAGAGGAATGGATTTATAAATTTTATGATACGATGATGAGGAGGAGTGATCAATCACTTGTTCCAAGTCATCATTCCTATGTTGAGAAGAAAAAAAGGCATTAGAGAACCTAAACTGAGTAGAAAATGGTAAGTAGGAGTGTCAGACCACAATTGGAGTGGTGTGGGCCACATGAATTGGTGGCACATGTCACATAGGGACTTGAGATGCATCTAAACTAATCACAGGTGGGTATGGGGGATTTATGAACTTGAACCTCATGAAGAGGTATCATCCAATGGGTGGAAGAATTAAAAGGCCTAAAAGAGATGTTTGACGAAGCTTAGGGCCTCATAGAGGGGTGATTTGTAAACATAAAGTATTTCATAGAGGTTAGGTATTCGTGAAGGAGGAGGATTAATGAAATTGGGGGAACCTACCTTAGGTTTAAGTCCTAGTTTAGGAAATTATTGATTCAAAAGGGTTGAATGATTTTCAAATCCTAAAGTTCCCCATAAGAAATTTTTTCTTTTATGAAAGGAATATTCCTTAAAAAGGCATATCCACAATGATTGGATGTTTTCAAAAACCCTAGAATGGGGTTTTTTTGTAGAAAATGTTCCCCAGATGATCCACTTTGATCTGTTTCATGATGAAAATGAGTTTTTCAAATTGGGATCAATTCGAAATCCGAAGAGTTGGATCACAGTCCCTAAAAGGTTAGAGTGAGGTGGTATTTATTGGCAACATGGTTCATGAAGATGGGAAATAGTTTGCAAATAAATTGTGGAATTTTTGAATGGTAACAACTCTATCTAAATCATGAATCACACTATAAATTATTCACATAGTCATAATGTGCCCTTGGACTTGCAACGGTGACCACCACATATTCACGTGTTTGCAAAGGGTACTTCTTAGCTAGGTATCTTCGTGGGCTTTGATCATTCACAAAGTGGTATGGAATCATGAAGTAGACTCTTAAAAGTGTTTTCTGGGATGTTTTGGATTATATTATCAATGAAATAGTTGTTCCTTCCTTTAATATTCTCATTGTATGTATTTATCGGTGAAAAAACACAGAAACCATAACCTACAAATCAAGATCCCTTTACATTGATTTTTATCTTTATAGATTTATGATCATTATTTTTTTAACTACTATCATCACTGGGTTGGCTGGACTTGGTGAATCATCTACCAATCATCATCTTATATCCACCATAGACAATTTTTTGGGATTCTTATAAAATTTATTCTTCTATAAATGTGTTTGTTTTGTTTTTAATCATGAACTATTCATGAAAATGGATTTAGATAAATCATAAAAAATTGTTAGGGACGGTACTAATTTCATCATAGATTATTGGGAAAGATCATCAAATGAAATCATGATATTTCTATCACATAAATGATGTATTTTAACACATGAATCCTCTTTAGAATAGTATATTAGAAATGTTAATTATTTATTTATTAATTTTGATGAAAGACCAAGAACATTCTATAATTTTTAACTTGATATCAAGGTCAAGACATCTCATGTTAAGAAAATATTTTTCATTTTTTGTATCCTTTATTTTTTTTTCATTTTTTTCTTAATTATTTAAAATTATTCTTCATGATTTTAAATATATAATGTATCATTGTAATGAAATCATTTATTTTCTTTCATTTAATATCTAATTTTGAATTTTTAACATCAAGGATGTTTCTAAATTTCTCTTCTAAAGAATACATATTCTTTAGAAATACCTTAGTGAACATATCCTTCCTTCATAACATATTGAGGAATTCCTGATCAATGATAGAGAACCTTTTTCTCAAGATCACATTTGCAGCTTCCATGGAACCAATTTTCTTAATGAGATTTTTATGTGATAAAATATTCTCATTTAGAGATTTCTAAAATGTTTCCAACTTCTTCTAATGTTTGGCGATATTGTCATGTATTATTTCAAATATCCCTATATAATTAAGATTAATTATTTACTAAAACCATTCATCTTATCATATAACGAATCAATTGAAAAATTAACTGATATGTTTTCACTCCCACACTTTCTTAGATTTTATTTAGGATAGTTTTGAAAATAATTGACATATACATGTTGATCAGTTGTCTTATTTGATCTATATGAGGTAGAGGGTCTATGAATTTCCTTGGTGGTAATTTGAACCACCTGTTATTAAATTTCCCAAATTATCCTCCTATGATATAATCATGTCTTAGAGAAGATGATTTTCCTTCCTCTTGGATCAAGAGGGATATTTTTTGACCTCCTTCATTTAATGATCACAAAATATTGATTCTGACAATTATAATGGCTTTATTTTTTTCTGTATGTTTCAAATAATCTGAGATAGTTGTAAATATTCTTAAGAATCAGTACCTGTCAGTTACGACTAAAGATAATACACTATTGAGACTGATACCGCCAACATGAAAATCTCACTAAACTTGACACACCATCAGATGAAACACCTCTATAGTGAACAAATTGCAAAGTATGAGATACCATTAGGTTGTCATATCATCAGGATAAAACTTTTCTTGGATAGAAAATTGGATTTGTTTAAGACACTACCAGACTGACCTACCTTCATAATGAGACACTACCAGGGTCATACTACCCATACAGAATTTTAAAAAAGTCTAAGACACGGCCTGACCAAACACTACTAGTTGAGACTCCTATAGAAAAGTAAAATTTTGGATAAGTTCAAGACACTACCTGTATCATGCTTCTAGAATAACATACCACCAAACTAAGATACCACCAATAAGTCTCTTATATAACTTATTTTGAATCATTACTAATGACTATATTTATTGAATCTAATGACTATATTTATTGAATATAATGACAATTTCTCTTTCAATGATTGTCTCTTAAATTCTCTACATAAATCATTAAAGAGTGTTTCATAATGTGAAGTATGAGTAAGTAGATTATCTAGATATTATTTATATAGATTCTCATAAAATAAAAACACACACCATTGTGAAATTGAGATGCATTGGTGGATGATTCTGACTAATAGCACAACATAAATACTTGAACATTATGAACACACCCAAAGATGAACCTGATTTAAAATAAGAAGAGATCACCTATTTCAAATTCACGACAAGGATGATGGACTGCATCATCATAACCAGTGGCTTTCCTTCAGTATAGAACAAGTGTCTATGAAAGTCAGTTCATTAAAAGTTTTTCAATAGAACCAGACTCAATCTTCACTACGTAATATATTAAATATTCACAAGATTAATTGAAATAGACAGAGAATTTCTCAACACTATACTTTTTTATTTCATTTTTTAGTTTACCATTATTAATTTTATAAGTATTTTGTTCTATATATTGTTTTATATATACACATTCAATCAAGTACTGAATTGGAAGATACTTAGATTTCTTCTTATATTTTATTACACCTATACTTCCTGGTTGAAGTTGATCACCATGTAGAGAGGACTAAGTCTCAAATTGAGACTAAACCTCTTGTGTTCAAAATTTATGTTGTATTCTTTAATTTTGTTTTAATTTATGTCCACTTTAAAAATAAAAAATGTTTTGACTGTAAACAAAATATATAATTTTTTAAATTATCTAAATTTGTGTTCATATATTATTTTTATAAAGTAAATTGATTTTAGAGGATAAAATAATAATATATATTATTCATCATAGACCTAAACAATGTTTATAGAAATCAATATAAATATTAAGATCTATATCATACTATATATTTTTGATAAACTGGGTTATACTAACCTTTTTTGGGGATTTCCAAAAAATACATTTTAAACAAAAAATTATTGTATACTCAGTTTTCTCTACCTCTCGAGATACGAACTATGATAAAAATTTAGTATCAATTATTATTATATTTTATTTGGTATTAATGTTTTTAATTATATCTAACTCAGATTTTAGGTTTATTTTGATGATCTTATATTTTTGTTATTTCTAAATACAGTTATTTAAATGGATAATCTTCAAGAACGTTATTTTATAAATATATGCCACATTTTCAATAAAAAAAGTATGGATAATTGAATATTAAGATGATAATTCATATAGAATGTATGGGTTTTAAATTTGTTCTACTTTTGAAGATGGATATATTATTCCTAAAAATGCTAGCAGAACATGGGATGATTCAAAAAATCCAGTATATAATAATAATTGGAAAGCCATGAATTCACATTATTGTGCACTAGGAGAGGACAAGTTTAATAGAATATTTTCATGTAAAATGTCCTATGAAATCTAGTATATCTTATCTGTTTCTTTTGTGGGAAGAACTAATGTTAAAGAGATGAGGCTTAATAGTTATTCTATTAAATATTATAACATTAAAATTAATCCTGATGAATATATTTATGACATGTACCATATGTTTAATGATATTTTTAATATAGTGATATTGTATAGAAAACTAGTATCTGTCATAGATCAAATTATGATATTGCTAAGATTCTTACCTGAAATGTAGAGAGGAACATCATCCAACATCAGATAATCATGTGATATTAGAAATATTTAAATCAAGGAGTTGGTTGAAAAGCATGTGATGAATTAAGGGGAAATAAATTAAACCTTAAAGAAGATGAAGAGACTAAGAAAAAGTCAGTAACTTTTATGACTACTACATCCAGACAACAAAATAGAAAAGATAAAGAGAATATACAATCTTTATATTCAATTGATAGTGAATCTCCTTCTATCATTGATGATAAGATGGCTCACCTAGCTAGGTGATTTATGATGTTTTATAGGAAAATGTTTTTTTCTATAAAATAAAACTATATGAGAATGTATGAAATTTGGGAAAATTGGAAGGAAGAGTGGAAGATATACAATGATCCTAAATAAGTTGTTTTCTATGAATATAAAGGGAAAGGACACATACAAATAAATTGTACAAGACATAAATAAAAAAATAGATATGAATACAAAGAAAAAATATATAAGAAGATTATGAAATACCAATGGATTACTTCTAAATATAGTTCCAGTGATTTGGAATTTTTACATGAAGATAATCCAAAAAAAGAAAATATGAGGTTCATGTCCAAAGTGATATATCTACTTTACCCACTAATTCTAATATTATGCCAGTGTGTAATTTTGATATTTTATAAAATGATCATGATGATGATGATTTTTCAAATTAACAATTATTTGAATATTTCATCATGTTAGAAGACACCCTTTATGAGATAATGGATAAATAAAACGTTTTAAAAAGTCAACATGTTCTAAATGAAAATAGAAAATCAGAGCATTCCATTTAAAAGGTAAAAATGCCCAACTACTCAAAAAAACAAAAGATAAACTATAAAAATGAGGAATTAAAGAATGACCTATAAAAATTTAAAAAAGGTATAGTGACACTTGCAAAAATATTGGGAATGCATGTTCCTACCAAATATGACAATGGAATACGATAAGAGCCAAGAAAAAGGAAAATATCTATGAGTACTTTTTTCCCTAAATCCAATCTAAACAGTTATTCAGAAAAATATTTCTCTAAGGGACCTAATAGAGTTTTTATTTATATAATTATGAAATCTGTGTATAGGAAACACATTAGTAAAATGTGGGTTCCAAAATATTTTATTACTAACATTTCAGGACCCAAACAGATTTGGGAGCCAAAGTCATTCCTTGCATAAAATCTATTTTATAGGAAATAAATTTTAGGACCTCTTACAAATTTATATGGTACATGGATAGTGGGTTTTCAAGGAATATAATAGGAGATTATTCTTGCATTTAAATTATTGTCTTGTTTTATTATGGCCATTGTACCTTTGGTGATAATGAAAATGGGAAGATCATCATCCTAGTTCAGATTGGTAACAAGAATTCAGTTTTAATAAATATGGTTTTACATGTTAATGGTTTTAAAAAAATTCTTAGCATTTATTAGTTATGAGATGATGGTTTTTATGTTAGGTTTGAGAATGATTCTTATAATTTTTTGTATTCCAAAAATTATTTATTTTTTACTTGTTGAAAAAGGAAAATGTTTGTACTATTGATTTAAATTCATTAGTTTCACAAAATGATTCATTCTTAGTGAATTTCAAAAAGAACCCTGGATTTGGAATAGAGGACTTGGCCATTGAAACATTCAATCACATAGAGATATAACTATAAAAGGGTTAGTTAGGGTTATACCTAAACTTGATTTCCCAATTGATAAAGTCATTAATCCTTTTTAATAAGCAAAACAAAAAAAGTTTCGTCTAAATTAAAGAAATAAGTGTCATCCTATCAACCACTCAAGTTGGTTCATATGTATCTTTTTGGATCATCTAGAATTTCAAGTCATAATGGGAAGGGTTATGTTCATTTCATGTAGATTATTTCTCTAGGAATGCATGAGTATACTATATAGCTCAAATAAGTGAATCTTTCTCCTAATTTACGAAGTCTTCTATGTCTATAGAAACTCTCATTGGACATAAAATTAAGACATTAAATAGTGACTAGTGTCATGAGTTTTAGAATCAATATTTTGAATCATTTTTCACAAAAAATGGATACAATAAAAAATTCTATGATCCTAGGACACCCAATAAAGATGGAATTATTGAATTTAGAACTAAGAAATTACAATAGACATCCAAGACCATGTAAAATTAGTATTACCTACCTATCTATTTTTGGACAGAAGCTGTCAATACAACCTTCTATATCATCTATAGAGTCTTGATTAGTACTATACTTATGAATACCCCTTATGAGTTGTGGAATAATCGAAACCCTAAAAATAATTACTTTATATTTTTTTTGGTTTCAAAGTATTTATTCTTAAAAATAAGGATATTTCAGATAAAGTTTCTCCCAAAATTGATTAAGGGATTTTCCTCTATTATACAATCTCTAGAAAAGCCTATAGTGTTTTCAATAAGAAGACCAGAACTCTGGGAGAATTAGTTCATGTAAAATTTAATGACATTGATCCACATGAGCTTAGGATCTCCCTAGGAAGCCTCAAGGATGACTTATCATCATTGAAAATAAATTCCAAATTAGTAGACTCTCCTATAAAACAAGTAGTTAAATAATCTAGTTATGATGAATTTCTAGATATTCTAGAACCAGAATCTGAAAATTCATAAGTGAATAGTATTTATTTTTTTAGAGACTCTGTTAGAAATCAGGTTGAACATCTAGCCTTTTTTTCTTTTCTAGAGCCTAACAAATCAATGAAGCAATTAGTGATGAATTCTGGGTGATAGAAATACAAGAATAATTGAATTAATTTGAAAGAAAAAACATATGTGACCTTGTAGATACACTAAAGTTCACCTTGACTATAGGAACTAAGTGGGTTTTAAGAACATGGATGATGAGTTAGGAATTATTATTATAAATAATACTAGATTAGTTTCAAAATTTTATATTCAAGAGGATGGAATAGACTATAAAGAAACTTTATTGGAGTTTGATTTGAGACCATTAGAATACTAGTTGTCTATGCAGTGCATCTAGACATCAATATTTATGAAATATATGTCAATTGTTTTTTCTTAAATGGTTTCATATTTGTGGATGTTTTTTAGAAAAAGTCCCTGATTTTAAAAATTGTAATTTTCTAAATCGTGTCTTCAAATAAATTAATAATTTATATTTTTTAAATCTG
Source organism: Viscum album (assembly GCA_963277665.1). Classification (NCBI taxonomy): domain Eukaryota; kingdom Viridiplantae; phylum Streptophyta; class Magnoliopsida; order Santalales; family Viscaceae; genus Viscum; species Viscum album. The sequence goes on along the minus strand of OY728131.1, from coordinate 771,486,633 downwards.
ATTCCAAGAGATTGGTATGATAGGCTCAACAATTTTATAATTTCAAAAGGTTTTTCAAAATGAATAGATGAAAATACCTTTTTCATAAAAATAATTTCAAATGATGTATTATTAGTAAAAATCTATGTCGATGACATTATTTTTGGATCCCCAATATATTTCTATGTACTATTTTCAAAAAAATGATGCAAATTGAATTAGAAATGAGTTTAATGGGAGAACTAAAATTATTTCATGGATTTCAATTCCTTCAAAACAAAAAATAAATTATTTTAACTAAAATTAAAAACACAAAAGATACTTTAAAACTCTTTAATTTAGATATCACTAAGAGTAGTGATACTCCTATGAGTACCAACCATAAATTGGATATTGATAAAGTCAGAAAAAATTTGGATTAACCCAGTTACAGATGTATGATTGATTGTATTCTATACATGACTGTTATCCAACAAGATATAATGTTTAGCATGTATATGTGTGATAATTTTCATGTAAACCCTAAAGAGTCACATTTAATTTTTGTTAAAAGTATTTTGATGTACCTCATGTACACAAAAAAAGGTTTGATTTTTTACCATAAGGGATATGAATTTGATTTAGTAAGTCATTCTGATGAATATTTTGGTGGATTCAAGTAAGATAAAAAATAACCTCTAGAACAATACACTTTTTAGGTAAGTCTCTAGTTTCATAGTGTAGTAAAAATTGAAATTCCATTGCTCTATCTATAGCTAAAGCTAAATAAAAACATGCAAGTAGTTATTGAGCACAAAGTTTGTGGATAAAACACACTTTACAAGACTATGGATATCAATTACGACATGTCCCCATGAACTATGATAACAAAAGTTATTTTAACATTTCATTGTATAAAATTTCACATTCTTGGACATGGCACATTAATAAAAGATATCACTTTTTGAGAGACCATTTTTAAAATGGGGATAACACTCTTGAGTTCGTTGGCACCAAACATAAGGTATCTAATATATTTACTAAGCCTTGGATTTTTGAGAGAATGAATTATATCTATCAGGAATTTGGAATGATAAATTTTGTTTGTTTTTAATTTTTTTAGAGACACTGTAGAGATGAAATTATATTGTGGTGAAACACCATTGACCTAACATACAGTTGTGGTGATACACCATTGAGCTGACATACCATTGTGGTGACACATTGTTTAGTAGACATACTGTTTTGGTGACAAACCACTGAGTTGACATACCATTGTTGGGACACACTATTGAGTTGACAAAATATTGTGATGACACACTGTTGAGTGGACATTCCATCATGGTGGAACACCATTGTTTTATCACACCATTAGATTTTCTTGTAATTTCTATTTCATGCCTTTGAAATTTTTTTCTTGATATTCTGAACCACTGGTTTATTTTTCAGTTTATATTATTACATGCAACCTGATACATGTTATTACTTAGATTTTGATATGAATTTCAAGTATTAATTCTACTTTAGAATACCTAAAATCTAAGATTATATAAAAAAAATAAAGTTATGTCTATTCCCAACACACCATGATTCAAACACCTTTCTATCTAGAGTCTAGCACGACCTCTCGGTTTTCAAACCTTCTTTTCACCCTTGAACAAGATTACTAAACTATTTTTCATGTTGGGAATGAATCATTCTTATGATTATTCACCTTCTATGTCTATATCTTCAAATAAGAAGAATAAATAAATGAGTTTACCTGATCCTTTTGTACCAGTTAATTCTACGATCGCCATAAAAGTTGTTATAACTAAAAAAGAATTGGAATCAAAGTGGATGTCTTCTAAAAAGTTATTAGTACTCAACATACTCTATAACCAAGGATGGATAGAGTGGTTCTTGTCATATAGGATACCCTTCTAACCTAGGTTGGTTTATAAATTATATTAGAATGTTGAGTTTCTATTTGATCAATACGGTGTCGATTGGATCGAAAGAATTATCAAAGGGAACCTATTTGGTTTTCCATTGATGAAATTGGATAAATTTATAAATGTACCACATAAAAGATAATATGAGGATTATTGAGGCACCATTCCTAAATATAGTGAGTTTTTTGAATACGAATATGATTTGGTAGAACTAAATGAATATGGAATAACCAAATGACCTATTTCCTTAGAGCTTGAGGGGGGCTGTATGATTCTCATTAATTTTTTTTAGCACATGATATACCCAAGAAAGGGTGATTTCACAACTTTAAGGTAGCAAGATTTTTATCTTTTAAATCTTATTATATAAAGTCAAAAGATCAGTTTATATAGACATATCATGGTTTATATGTGTGAGAAGATCAAACCATTGTCTAGATCTAATTCCTTGATCATACAAAAGTTTATTTCTGAAATTTTGAAAGTTATGGAACTAGTATCTAAGGATAGAGAAACAATTATAGACCGTGATTGTTTATCTATTATAAATTCTACTTGTCAAAGGATAAAGAATATTTGAAAACCCTGAAAAAAATAGTGGGTTGGTGATTCTGAGAAGTTATATAATGAGTTCAATATTGTTGATTATTCTACCAGACCAAGAAATACTATTGATCCAGGTTTTAGAAACAAATGTTCTTTTAGAATACACTTATGAGTATGATGAGACTATTTCCTCTAGATAGGAAGAAATAAAATCTTATTTTGATGAAACATGTGAACCAGAAATCTCCCCCAAATATTCTCCCATTACTTTTAATGATCCTATTCCACCTAGGAGATTTCAAAAAAGTAAAAATCTATTTAAAAGTGATGAAGAAAATACCAAGGTCTCTAAAGAGGAGTAGTATAAGAGTTCCAAATTCATTAAAGGTGATGATAAATACGAGAATAATGATGAAGAACAGGAATATGAAAATTATTAAAATGGTAATGGAGACAATGATAAAAATGATAGTGGAAGTGATGATGATGACACTTCCCCTATTCATGTAAGTGAATGAATTAAGAGGAAAGATGTAGAGATGAATTCAGTGATTAAAGAAAAGTATACACATTCTATGGTGGGAAAATCCCCATATGTGGATATCCTTCATGAAGGTCCAGTTGATGATGGACTTGAGGCCTACTCTGGTGACACTGGTCAAGCGGTTCCTAATTCTACCTTGGGTTTGAAGATTAGTGTTATTGCTACATTGTAATAGAATGTAGCTGATCAAGATCAATAGGAGATGATTTATTCTGAGCAAGTAAGTGGTGAACATATTGATTTTTTGGATTCTGATAAGTAACCAATTATAGTTTTATAGAAGTAGAATCATCTATCATTGGTCAAAAGGATTATGATCAACAGTTATTGTCACCTCATATTGATAAATAGATAGAATTTAAATCTTCTAGTGTTGAATTCACCTTTTTTTCATTGGTTTCAAATGGTTAGAGATGTCTTGAAGATTTAGTTGTATATATTGGTTTAGTAAATCCTATCACTAAATCTATTTCAATTGGGTTTCTAGATCAATGGTCTTACCCTATAGAAGAAGAAAGGGGAATGTACTCCAGTGCTCTAAAGATTCTACCAAAGCATGATTTCCCAAAAGATCAAAAAGTGGAAGATTTTAAGGGTTCTATGATATCCCAATTAGATTTTTAAAGTTTATTAGAAATGTTATCCCCAACAATACCTCCCTCATCTGAACCGTTTACTCGAATTATTCATGTTATTCTAGTGGATGTAGTCACTCAATTTGACTTGAATTTTTTTGGTGAAAATAATCTTTCTAGTTTTTATAAATATTTGAGGAATCAAGATCCTCTCCTGAACAAGTTAAGTGAGAATAATTCCTTATATATTTTTTAAATTTGTCAGTCTTCCACATTAAACCAAAGATGATGCAAAATATTTATGAGATATAAATTGAGAATAAAATAATAATAAGAGATCTATAATCTATAAAATCATGGATGGAAAAAAATAAAAAATAATTTTAAATATAATCTTGATGGGATTGTCAAATGTCTTGGGGATAAATCTTAAAATACTTCTATAGCTAATGGTTCACCTTCTCAAGTGATTGATGTTGATATGATTTGATCTGTTTTCATAGATGAATTAAGAGCTGCCTCAACTAGTTCTTCTGGTAATGTTACTGATCATCCCTAAGAGACCTTGAGTAGAACTTGATATAACTCTGATCATATTCCCAAGTTGATTTCCAACTATGTTCATGACATAAGAAATGAGAGTGAAGTTATTACCATATCCATTATATATTATCTATCTAGGATTTACACCAAACATGAAATAGAAGAAAATTTTAAATTCCTGTCTCAAAATTTGAGGATTTCCCTTGTGACACAGGCCATGATGGAAAACGAGTGGAAAATGAAATAGGTAATTCCTAGTCTTTACCATTTCATGTAATAGAAAAGGGATTTTTTTAGTTCCATTGAATGGGTTGGATATCTTATTATATATTTCATCGAAATAGTGAATCTTTTTCTTCATGTTCAAGTCCACGAAGTTGTGGCTCAGTCATCCATTCCAATTATCCCACAATTCTCTTTCTGAACTGGATTTATCAGTGCTCCATTGTACCTATACCAACTAGTTTTCATACATTCAATATGGATATTTTATAAGCTTCTCTCCAACACAATACATTTGTTGTTTTGGAGGATCATCCACTTCGGGTCCCCCTGGTATTTCTCCCATTTCTCCATCCACTCTATCTTAGGCTGATCCTACTTTCTCATATAATAATAAATCCAAGTATAAAAGAAAATAACCAATGGATACCTCTAATAAATCCTAAACCTATGTTTTTTTTGGCATAAATATTTTTGTTTTTTATGGAAATTGGGTTGTAATAACTCTTTGTTAATTATTTTTAATGCCTTTAATATCTATTATTCTATTGTTTATCCTTGTTTTTATAATACCTTTATTTACCTTTCTGATAATCCCAAGGAGGAATAATTATTCTTATGGAATTTTTTTTGAGTTTGTTTTGGAGAATTCTATAGAATTTTTGATTTATTACAATGATGTTTCAATTTTATCTTTGATACTATCAGTTTTACTCTTAATATCATTGATATATGTCACTTAACTTCGATACATATTTTTTTCTTAAATATCATCAACACATACTATGAATTATGTATTGTTCTCTATATATTTATCTAAACATGGATAACATGTTTGAACATCTATAATATCTTTGGTTCTGTGGTTTTTGTTCATTAAAAAGTGGGAGATTATTGACCTCATAGTTTTAATGATCACCAAATTATGATTCCAATAATATTGACAACATCTTTTTTTCTATAATATTGTTATAATATAAGACTGGTGAAAAAAATTCTGATGTATGAGTCACTTCCAGTCACTACTAAGGATGAAACATCATTGAGATTGATACCTCCAACATGAAAATCACATTGCTTCTGAGACACCATCAGATGACACCCCACTAGAGTGAAAACATGGTAAAGTCTGATATATCATCAGGATGTCATACTTTCAAGATGATATAAAACCAGGATGAAAAATCAGATAAGTCTAAGACACCACCAGACTAACCTACCATCATAAGGAAACACTAACAGTGTCATACCACCAATTTTCTTTTTAGAAAATTCTTAGACACCACCAGACTAGACACTACCAATTGAGACTCCTCTAGTGAAGTTAAATTCTAGCTACATCCAAGACACCACTAGTGTCACACAGAAAAAAAACATACCACCATACTTCTCCACTAGAATAAATTTTATTAATTTACATATTTTAGATATTTACCAATGGCTATATTTTTCAAATTTAATGTTATTTTATATTATAATGACTATCTGTTAAATACTAGAAAAAACATTGAATGGAGTGTCATAACATGCTATATGAGGAAGTATCTGATCAAGACATTCTTCCTACTATTATTGATAAAAGATAATTACACCCCATCATGTGATTAAGATAAAATAGTTGATGAATATGACTGATAGAATTCCCTAAAAGCATGAACTTTTGGAACACACAAATATCTGAACCATATGGAAAACAATAAGAGCCCACCGATTACAAAAAATCAACTAGTAAGATGTACTACATCATCAAATCCATTTATTTTCCTCCATTAAAGAACAAGATTCTTTAAAACTCTATTCTATAGATGTTTTTCAATAGAAACTAACATAATATCCACTTCATAATTAGGTCAATAGTCACAATATTCATTAAAATAAAATGAGAATTTATAAACCCTACACATTTGGATTGTTGTGTTTTTTTATCTTTAATTAATTTTGGAATAGTGTGTGTTATAATCTATTTTATATAAACGAACTATCTACTATAATGAATTGGAATACACATAGATTACTTTTTATCTTTTCACACACCTGTACTCCTATGGATAATAGTGGTAGAGGCCCTTGTGTGCTCTCTTATTTCTTACGCCCACAAGTAACTGTAGAAGAGGTCCAGTGTGACATGAACAATTTTAGATTATTGTAAACCCAAATCCATTATGTGGATCAGATTTTTTATTTTATATAAACTAATTTTTTTAGGTTATCACCATGTTGAGGGGTATATGGATTGAATTGAGAATGAAATTCTTATACTCAAACTTTCCATTGTGTGCTTTAATTTTTTTCATTTGTTCTACATTGAAACTAAATTATTTTTTACCGTAAAAAATATATAATTTGATATTTTATGTCAATTTTTATTGATATATTATTTTGATTACATAAATTGGTTTCAAAGGTTCAAATAATATTATATATTATTCATAAGATACATAATCAACATTTAGTGAAATATTTAAAATTATTAAGATCCAAATCAAGCAACATTTTTTGATAAACTAAGCTATCTTTAAAAATTTGTGGGATTTCAAAATAATCCATGTAAATAGAAATTTTAATTAGGTACTGAATTCACCACCTCCTGGGATGATCACTCCAACAAAAAATATCCTCTCCAACTTTATTTTATCATTTTATTTCTTATTGATCATGTTATTGTCAAGGATTGAATTTTGATCTATAGTAAAAGTATCTTCCCCAAAACTACACATATTTTTTAGTATAGGAAAGAAAATTAAATCTTAAAAAGAGAAAAGATAAAATGATGATATTCCAATATAGGTAATAATTTTCCTAGATACCAATTGATAGGATCACTTTGGAAAATTCTCAACAATGAGAGGGGGAGGGGTGAATTAGTGTTGGGGACTTTTTATCAAAATTTAATCATTTTATCACATTAAATTTTAAACATTACATGTTATTGAATCTATCATTATATTAAATTTATGTAATTCACTATCAAAAATAAAGTGTAAAGTAGATTTTTATTTACCACCTTTTTAAAATAAATTATAGTCTTTGGTGTAACAAATAAATAATCCTCAGTCATATAAGACACCATAATGAGATACAAGTTTTAATGTTTCTAATAGAAAAAAAATCATAAACCGTATTCATGGTTCCATACACTCAAGAGGGGGGGTATAAACCAATCCCATGCCCCTAGACTGCTAATATCCTAGAACAAATAGAGCTCATTACTAGATATTCATACTACATGTATAGATAGTCTTTATGTTTTTCAAGTTTGTTGAAACATTATAAAATTCTTCCAACATACGTGACTTATTATGAATGGTGCATGGATGTTTTCATCTTATCTACCTTTTTATTTTACTTTATGAAAATCAAGATAAAAACAATTCTAATAATTTATGAAAAATAGTTCAAGAAACTCCATATATAAAATTACAAGGGTACTCATTCATTATCTACTTCGTATGGGATAGATTTTCAAAACACCATATTCTTCTTTTTCCTTTTATTTTTCCTTTAAAAATAGATTTTCCAAAAACATTATACTATTTTTATCTCTTCTTCTATATTTCTTAATTAGTGTAAAGTAGACTACACGGGATCTCCACTCAATTCATCAACTCTTCCTAATGTATTTTTATGATTTGAGTTAGGTCTCTTTATGCTTTTTCAAAACCCGAAAATATTCTATTTTGATTTTTTATAATATCTTAAAAAACACCATCACCTTTCTTTAGAAACCTATAATATATATAAATATGAAATAATAACAATAAATATAGTATCAGTTAATTCTACACATGTTCTTCTCTTCCATATCATCCCCCATGACTTCTTTATCATAAATTCATATAAAAATGTGTTTTTTTATATTTTAATTTAGTCATAATTAATCCCAAATTAAGTTATCAATAATTTTAAATATTATTTATGATTTATTATCCAATAATTAACCTTAATTAATTGTGTATAAATCATGATATTATTCAATGATCTTTTGGAATAATTTCATCCTCAGATTCATTCCACAATGTATCTTTTAATTACATGAATACCTAACAATTTTTTACTTATATTTGTTTACATGGGTTCCAATATAAAAAACTATATCATTTTATAAATATGTATATATCATCATTGAAATTACCACGGTATAATGAGAAATACCCATGAAATTTTCTATTCATGCATGGTAGTTTTATGTATATTTCATGAAATATGATTTCTTTATCTAACCATATTTATACAAATTACAAAAACAATATATATCACAAAATGATCCATAGATTCTACTGTATTCATTTTTATCTTGGTTTCTCCTTCAATTAACATGAATGAAAGTGTAATTTCATGATTTTATCAATATATTGATCTCACCCTGTCAAATACTTTGGTTTCATTACAATCCATATTCACTACTCAAAAATATGTGGACTTAGTCGATCGAGATTTTGTAAATTCACAAGGAAATACATATGAACACATTTGAACTTGGTATAATTAAAATGGATGACTAGGATTGATAATTTTGGATGGTGGTTCAATCAGTTCTTACATCATATGCTTCTATGATATGTGCCACTCATGGAATATCATCTTCTCATACTCATAGTAGCTCCTTCTTTCATGCCAAGCTCACAGTTGCTCCTCTTTCCATGTGGATATTATGGTAATAATTTTATTCTCATTATTTCCCCTTAGGTAATAACACCACTCATAGTTTCAATTTCATTATTATAGTCCTCCCTAATACAATCACACCACTCTTGGCAGTATGCCTCCCCATGGTTGATTTTTTGCACGTAAAACTCTTGAAGAGAAAATGGTAGAAGAAAATTGTGTAGAGTGATAAAATAGTGTAGATTAACTCAATAGGGTGGTGTTGATTATATAAATACATTTTAAATTGGTGAAAAACGAGAATATAATATACAATACCACATCACATTAACATGTAAATTTGTGTTTATTAATAATACACCATGTTCCATTAGTCTCTAGATGTGAGTAACTGGTTCCATTATAGAATACTCACACACAAATACCCATGGTCCTCACCATGTTGTGTTCAAAATGTACATCATGCATGGAAACCACGCATTCTTATCCCTACCCATACAAGAGATCTTTCAGAATACCTCTTTGGTTAGGCTATGTGATCAAGCTTTCATATGTTGATATTCTTCTCCCACACGTGCGGTTGATCTGGACCCTTGGTTTTCTTAGTGATCGATAATTTTTTTACAAAACTGTTTTAAAAAAGGATTACCAAATATTTCAATATAATTTAATACCACCTCAAATTTTATTCCTCCAAAAATTTTCTCATGAAAAAATATTAATATTTTTTTAGTATATTATATTAAAATATTGATCATCATATAAATACTCAAATGTTTTTCATTATCACTGTATATTTTAATGTCTTATAAATTACATGGATGTAACTCTAAATTAATCTTATTACCATGATATTTTATAGGCATGAAATGACTTATTGGGTTCCATTTTACTTTAACAATGTTTTTCTTTACATCGTATTGAAATCTATTGAAAATAAATACAACTCATACAAAGGGGGATTAATATAACTCTTTGGTAAAAGTGAGAGGTAAAGAGATAATTGTACATGAATATATTATTAGTATAGAGTAACCATTTCATAAAAAAAATCATAATTTTTAGTAATATATATTGGTACCCTAGAAAACTACTAGTTTTATGGTCCTTGAATTTTTCTTAATTGGGTAAAAAAAGTATAACCCATAATTTACTCTTTTTTACTATTTATTGTTTATTATTTATTGGTATTTTCATAAAAATTATAGATATACTAAGTAGATCATTCTAATAATATGGAAATACGATTCAACTGAAGTATATACTTAATGGATTTTTTAATTAAAATAAACCCTAATTTACATCTGTCTGAGAGATTTTTTGGGTTCATGGTACTAAAAAATGGTATCAAATTTGAGGATAATATCTACGGAATCATTTCTTTCATAATATTTTCAATAGACCCTTCATGGTTTCTAATAGTCCATTTTTATAAAATCCCTCCTTTTATATATTTTAATGTCTTGGAAGTATCTAGGGAAAGTTTTGAGGTGTTCTTGAGGTTATTATTGAGTTTTGTACATCTATATCACCATTAAACCATATTGGTAGGAGTGGTTTTGGTTATAGTGGGCCCATTTGGAGTTTAGCTATTGTGAAAACGTTTTTGGCATTATCTCTTTTAGGGAACATGCATTTTGTGTTGGCCATTTAGTGCTGGGGAACATGATGGAGAGTGAAATTACCTTGGTTACCATGGTGGAAGTCATTTTTACTTTTGATACTCCCTGTGGGGAATGATTAAGTGATCCATGACATATAAGGATAGTTTTGTGTTGTAGAAATCATAGAGTGATCTTGTACTGGTTCAAGGAACAACTCACCTGGGCCCATGGAATTTTTTCTAAGCATAGATCATAATGAGGTCTCCAAATAAAATCATTCACTATTGAAACACACAACATTAGGGTCATGATGTAAATTCAAGTTGGATGCTTATCATCCACCATGTTTCAATCATGGGATAGGAATCTACAAGAAGAGACTCACCACACCATAGTCTTTGATGCAATGAGTGAAAACAACCAAGGATTCTCCTCTATTCCAGATAGGGTTGGTGTGGTGTTCATTTGTGTAGGTGAAATTATATCCCCATTCCATGATGTAAGGATTGGTTCCAATCAAATAGATTTTATATAGGTCTGAATGTGCATGAGGTCCTAGGGTTATAATGACTGAAATTTGGATCTCCATTTGACATGTTGAACAAAAGGTATAGTGGGATGCATCACAACATAGTGGAGTTCATTCGGGTTTCACCTTGTAATAAAGTGTTTAAACATACATGGTATGATTTCTAGACTATTCTTTAAAACCCTAGTCAACTCCCAGTCCCCTCTTTACTTTCCATCCAATTCCCTCGAGGGTATAAACCTCTTGGTTCATTAAGATAAAACCATCTAGGATCAATAAACCAAATTCTCTTATTCACTTTATTAATCTTATTATCTTTATTTTTATAGGTTAATGTTGTAAGGTTTATTTAATTTTTTTCTATGTTTTGATCATTATTTTAGAGTGGTTTGTGGTGGTTGGGTTATTGTGTTATTTCCCTTGAATTTGGAGATGGTTGATCCTTATTATTTTCTTCTTATAAAATAACATTACCAGTTATAATTGATGTAGGGTATTTGTTACTTTTATTTATTTTATTTAATGTGTTTGGATTATCTTTCTTTAGTTTCCTTGAGTGATGGTGTAATCATCTTAACGAATATGATAATCAAAATCCTGAATGAATCTAAAGGGTACTATGATAACATATGGTGATAATATGTCAATGATTAATATTTATATTTTCTAGATAGTGTTCTATATATTTTAAGACACTTTTTATTATTTTCTAACATGATTAAGATGTGTGATATTGGATATAAAATAAAAATTTGGTGATGATGACAAGATTGATAAAATAGGAATGTGGATTTAATTACTGTTACTCCGTTAATAATATTAAATGTGAAAGTAATGATTGAAGCATATTTATGGTTGATTCATAGCTATGTTTTCAATAGGTTATTAGTTACTTTTTTTGATAATAATATTAATAATTAATCATTTAATAAAATATGATAATTGAAATGTTTTTTTACTAAAGATAACTGGTTTTGGTTTAGCAAGACCATTCTTATTGTTAATGTCTAGTATCCTTTGGTGTTATGACCTTGGCTTGACCTTGAGTTTTTTGGGTGATTTTTTTGTTTCCATGTATGTATACTACAGAATGGTAGAGAGCTTGATGTTTTCTTTTTGTATACCTATTTTGGTTGGGATAGTTGAAAAGTGGAGGATGATAAAAGTTGTGTATAGGGTTTGATTATTTTCTTTTTTGTTGAGATGTGGTTGATGGGAATAGATAGAATATGTTAAGAGTGGGTATCTCTAATTTTATAGGTTTCATGTGAGGATTGTTGATGGGTTTCACTGGTATGGATTAAGAGTTGGTCTTTCTTGTCATGCCCCATGTTTAATTTTTTTATAGTGTTATCAGACATTTTTTTTGTTTCCAAATACTTGATGTAGATTTATTATATACACGAGTGAATTTCATACTTATATAATCTCACATAGAGTCCTATATTACCAGATATATGGATTTGAAATTTAATTAATGATAAACTCATGGGGTGGGTGTTGATGTTATTTATGTTTAATAATGGAAACATTAGGACGGTTGGAATGAATTCTCTAATATCTTGGGATATAGATATAGATGTTATAATGTAAATTATGAGTTAATATTGAATTTTAAAGAAATTATTTATTAAACTAGAATTTAAAATGGGTTTAATAATTAATGGATAATAATAATAAAATTACTTAATGAATATGGTTATCAATACCAAATCACAATGCATGTGATATTGTGTTAATTTTATTTTGATTTTACTTAGTAGTTGTAGTCAAGTTTCATGTGGGATGATATTTGTTATTGATTCTAGAATTATATAGTTTCCATTAGTGTAGTTGTTCTTTATATCTATTATTAAATTTTATGATTTCATATTCTTCATAAAGAGAGTCATGTAGGAATCAAACACCTAAATGTTTTGGGTATCAGTGATTCCCCAATATTAATGTTAGTGAGAAAAATGTATGGATAACTAATCCAACTTCCCCACTCTCTCATTGGAAAAGAATGATGTGTATTGTCTATGGGTTTTTGTTGATAATTTTATAGTTTACATGTTTACGTGAACTGTGATAACCCTCAATTCTACTATAAATATGTTTGTTGGTTTAAACAGCTTATGGTTATAGCACACACATGTTTTTGTGATATTGTGGCTATAGTTTCCTATAGGTGTACTAGTTTGCGATGTGATGTTTTTATTTTTAATGAATGATACATGCGTTATAGTGTATTTAATACTTACTAAATTTTTATGATGATGATATTGTGATGATTTGTATGGGATGTATTATGAGGTGAGGATATGGTTGTGATATTTTTTTACAAGGTGTAGGATTACATAAGGAAGGGATGAGAGAACAAGATAATTATTGATAAAGCATGAGAGAGAAAACTACAAGGTAAGTGGATGTGGGGTAAATTTTTTATGTATATGTTTTGATATATCATGACATAATTCTCTGTGTTACATGGTGAGAAATAATTGGTGAGGATGGGAAGAAGTTTTACCTCTATAGGTAATGACTTGGTTCTATTTTCTTACTCATTGGGATTTATTATTCGTCATTGTAAATTAAATGAATTATTCTTTAGAGGATCCTATTTTGTATAATTTTAGGAACACCCAACATATATAAAAACATTTTTGGATACATATGTGATTATTGGTGATTTTGTTTTTGTCACTACCTAGGACATGTTTTGGTACCATTAGGTTTTTATCATTTTTATGAAAATACATTCATGTATTCGGATTCATTATTTCTTTAGGTGATGGTGTTGGTTGGTGGATATCATATTATATCTTATCCCTAAATTCATATAAATATTGTAATTCATATTATTCTTATGAATTCTATACACTTGGTGTTATTTGATAACCCATGGCCCAGTGATGGTGAGCCTTAGGGGTTATCCTTATCATTACTACTGGTCAAGGAGAGATACTGGTAGGGGGTTCATGATATGGTGGTATCATAGAAAATAGTTGTGTGATTGGATGAATTGTATTGGTAACCATTGGTGATAACTGTAAGTCTTGGTTGGGAAATAGTATCAAATTTACATAGTATGCGGGGCAAATAAGGGAGACCAACTAGGATATGTGATTTTAGGATCCTATGTGATGTGATTAATAAAACATTATGTCTATTGAAAATTTCAATAAAATTGATATGGATAATGTGGTTGATACCTAGGTTAGGATCATGAATCATGACTGTCTATGCCTTTATAAGAATGGGGTATGAAACGATAATTAAGATGAAATTTAATTATGTAATTATCATAAAAAAATACATAATCTGGTTATTGGAGTCCCTAAATTTTTTCTTTATTAGTAATGGGTCAAAGTCAATGTCCCTGTCATGTTCACACTGATGATGTTCAACATGATATACCATAATATTTCCATAGTTTTTAGGTAGATGAAGAAGACACATGGGGAATGACACTTCAATAGTTTCAACATAGAGGTTTGAGGATTGGTTATTGGAGGTGAATATTTTATTCACTTTTATCAATCCTAAAAGGAATAAATGGGTATCAGTGGATGTGGTGGTTCTATGGGCGGTATAAAAATAGTATTTGTTCTTATTAATAAAGGATTTTGAATAGTCAACTATTTAAGGGGAGAAGCTACATGATTACTTTCAAGATAAGTTTATTTATTCATGCATGGTATAATATTATTATAAAGATATTATTACTCTCGACAAGTGGAATTATAGTGTGCATGAGTTTGGTATCCTATATAAGAACCAGTTTTTTATGATTCATAACATTTTACAAATGGAGAGGCTAGGGTGAGTAAATTTTAGGAGGTTTCTTCATCCATAGATTTAGTTTTAGGTAAACCTAATCATGTTATCAACATATCTAAAGGTTATATCATGGGAATATTATCTTGGGGTGGTTATAACTATGAATATATGAGATAGGGAGAGGAGTATCCAAAACTATATTTGGATTAAATTTGTGGCTATAAGTTCCCAATTTCCTAGTCAGTATAAGATTCCGACAAAAGGAAGTTTCTTCTAACCTTTTTCATCCCAATCATCTGGGGAAAATAGTTCTCTAACCTAGGGATGTGGATCAGGAATAGTTTTGATTTAAATATAGAGGTTTTGGACATTAAAATATATTGTTTATGACCATTATTAGCAATCATTGTGGATTTAAAGGACCTTATTATGTTTAAAAACATCTTCTGTATCCTCTCGTGTAGTATAATATATATCATGGAGCTCCATATTTTTATCAATATAAAAGGGAATTATAAGTAGAGGATAACTCCATAATTACCCAAACCCATAGTGATAATGGGTATAGTGTGGCCATAGAGGTGGTTTCCATCAAGTTCAGAGGGTTTGTCGAGCTGTTTGTGGTAAAATTCATGTTTTTGATTTTCTAGATCCATGTGAGAAATAATTTATAAGAGTTATTATATTACCTTTATTCTTTTTGGAATTTTTTGTTGTTTGATTCTGGAGCTACACACCATTTATTTTCACCATCCATCATTTATTCTTTGGGCATTCAGGTGAAGAGTCTTTTGTTTCATTTGGTGTTTATTACACTTGTTAGAGGTTAAGATATCTTGTATGATGTGCGTAGATTTTTTGAGATGATTCTAGATCATCATCATACTTAAAGAGATTTCATATGATTTTCATTAGAACCGTACAACATCATCATCAACATGGACAATCATTATTCATTGTAGACTATTATGTATTATTATAGGTGGTGTGTTGGATTCTATGATGCTGATTAAGTGAAGGTTATGTTTTTTGTAGAGAAAAACTATTAGATGTTTCTAAGGAACACATATTTTTTATATTTCTTAATTTTAAAGATAATATTGAGAAAAATATAGTTTTAGATGGTGGTGTTTCATAGGGTGGTTGAATATTACTTTGATTTCTTTCTAGAATAGGTTTTCAATCAACCTAATTATCATGAAATAATGTTTGGGGATGATTTTCATCATGACATCATGATCCAAACCCATTGAAAACCCATCCTAGATCTAAAATGATGATGATAGTGACCACTAATCCCACTTCCAATAGTTTATGGGTTAGTGATAAGCAACGAGGGTATAAAAATGGAAAAATAATGTAATCACCCTAAATAAACCTAGGATAATAAAATTTATGTAACCATGAACACCATTCCATAATTATGAAATAACCATCATCAAAAATGCATGTAATTTCATATAGAAAAAATGTATGCAAAATAAGAACAATACAAAAGTGATCCTATGGTAGTGAATCCTCAGTAGCAGCAAAAACTATTCTTATAATATCAATGATGGTATCCAAATCCCTACACATGTCCTATAAAAAAGTTATATATAAGGGTAGTACAAAAATTTATACTCTATAATTTCTTCTTTTAGACCACTCATGAAAATTTTATAAGAGCATACTAATAACCCAATGAATAAACATTAGAAACAACAAGTACCTACTAGGTGAAATACCTATTCGCACCCTTACAAAAGAACACTAAACAAATAACACACAAAATATTATAATATAATATATAAAACATGTGATCAATGGATCCCCAAAACCACTTACCAACTGATTTTTCACTCTCATACCCCAACACTAAAAATTTTGTGCTTATTCATCCCATGTCCATCAACATACTCAACGAAGCCATCAACATTAGGGGAATCCAAATATATCAGGGTCATGTAAAACCCCCACATCATGGGTATCCATGTAATAACCCCTCAATATAATGTGTATCCAATTATATTACATATGGAATATCTGGTACAGTAGTTTATCATGAACATGAAGGAAATCAAACTCATTCCATTAACCTATAATGCATAATCCCCAAAGAATATCAAAAAATATTATCATGTCTCACTAAACCAATCTTAGGGATGCTAAATATGGTGGGAGATCAAGGATTTTAGGTTTTTTATCCATCAACACTCTTGAATCAAGATATTAGGTAAAACATTCAATTATAAAGACATCAATGCATCAAGAAGGTTTTCCAACTCAGGTGGGGTGACTATAGAATACATACAGTAATAATAGGATAGATAGTTACACACAATCCTAACCTTAGGGAACAAAAAAACCTTGTAATATCTTAATTAATATTCCATAACATCACTATTAGACATTAAAAACCCTTTCTACCTCTACAAGATGACCATTTATGATCCATATGAAAACCCATATAATTGGTGAAAAAGTATAATTTGTACACTATTTTATGTAGTTCTGGATTTTCCATTAGATTTTCATATTATCATTATTCGTCATTTTATTAACAACCCTTTTTCATGTTGAGATACACATTACATTAAATTTATATTCCTTTATCCATATTAAATTAATTAAAAAAATACATCATATTAAATTTTTAACTCGTACTCTGTCTATTATCACTATTCTGCTCACACTATCTACCCTATATTCAATTCCAATCCAATAATAAAATTCCAAAACCATTATTTATAATTACATACCTTTAATAATAACTAAAAAAACCTACATAACATGATTATAACCACATAAAAATACCCTTCCTTTCTCAATCAACCACTTCACAACATCAATAATATATTCTAGCCAAAACTATATCACATGTACTCCCAACCACACATTCACCACATATCATGACCACACTCGCACAAAAATAATCACTATCCTTCTTGGAATATAACATTTCATGTTCCATTATTCACATAAATTAAATTAAATGTTAATGAATTAGACTTTTTTATTATAGTATTTAATTATAATTTAACTACGTGAAGTGATTTTTGATGTTTAAACACATAAACAATAATGGATTTTATATCAAAAATTTCACAGTAGTAATAGTTCACAAATAAATAGTAAATCATCCAATAATTCTTGAATTTAACGGGAGAACATGTTGTAATATAATATAACTTTTAGACCAAAACTATATGCCTTATATTCTCTATCTCTAATATCATCTTTGTTTATTTATGTTATTCATAAATTATTTTAATTGATATATAAATGCAATAACAAAAAATTAAATAACGTAAAAACATACATAAAACACATTCACATAATTTCAACATAATATTTTAAATTTTCTTAATCAGATATATTTTTGGCGAATTCATACTAATATCCCATAAACTAAAATCATGATAATATCGTAATTTTCAATAAATAAAGGAGTGTTTCTTAAATCCCAAACATTTATTCAGATTTTGATTGACCGCCATACAATAAATAGTTAAATGAGGATTAATGACCACTAATTTTGAGGGGGAGATCACCAAATCCTAACCAAAACAGTCCACCATCAATAAGTGATTGAAATTAAGCTTCATAATTAAGGAACCATGACACAATGATAATTAAAAAATGATGAGATAAATGAAATAAATAAGAATACTTTGAATTAATATGGTTTGATTCCAATGATTCTAGGAGTTTGGACTCTGGGAGTGAAATAGATGGTAGAGGGTGAGAAGGATATGGTCATCTAGGTTTCAATAAGAATGATGGAGAATCAAATCATGGAAGATTCATTCTTCTATTTATAAGAAAATTTCAACTCATCCCACTATGTATTTTGGATTCTAACTATTCCCATGGTGCTCCCCTCATCAAAGAAGATTTGAATCACATTCATTTGAATTAGCTAAACTATTTGAATCTCATGTGTATTTAATCCCATTTTAAATAATATTCACCACCAACACACCTAGAAATATTATGTAGTTATTAAAGTTTCATAAATGAAACATTCGACCATGGCTTTCTACCATAACATTGGGAAGAAATCCCAATCGTTTTAACTCACCACACATGAGACCACAATGTGTTGATACCACATTATCCATTTTCATCTCCCTCATGAGTTCAACATTCCATGACTCTACATTCTACACATTATCTAATACTATAAATTTTTGTAGCATTGTTTATCAATGGTGGATAACTTCATATGAATTTTTAATCAAAACACCCAAAGGCCTAGGAGTAGTGTCAATCACACCAAAGAAATCCTCACAAATTTCCAATATAGACACACACCAAAGACTATAGTGATGTTACCCTACCCAATTTTTATTGGATGACAGATCCTCTCAAAACACTAATCAAAATGGACATCCTAGGTGTTTCACTACCCTTTTTGTACCATGAACCAAAAAACTATCCCAAAATTTCATAAGACTTTAAAACTCTACTAAGATGATTGGGATTAATTCCCATACCTCCAAGAAATCTCACCATATCCAAAACCATTCGTAATTCCACAATGTGGTTTAATTCAAGGTGGTAAAACACACATATAACCTTTAGAATGCTTCTAAAAACCTAAAAACATATAGAATTAGGCCATAAGGTATTACCTATTATATCAGATATATTTCAAACTATTTTCATCATGGATAATGAAAAAAAGTCAATAAGAAGGGAGACTGGATGGTTTTGACAAACACTTTATGATACTCATCTCAGATATGTATCTATAATCAAAACCTAGACACCACATTAGAAGAATGGGTGATCAAAACATGTGATGTTAACTCCAAAAATAACATTCTTGGGGATGATACCACTTAAATTTGAATAAATCCATCATAAAGATATCTAAATATAGAACAAAACAATCCATTTCATAAAAGAATCCCAATAATCACTAAATCGATAAGGAATAAATCAATTAACAACTTGGGATAATTAGCACACATATATGACTCACACACCCATGTAAATTCCTCATAAACTCCATCTTATAGGTAATATGAACAAAATTTTTGACATACACACAAAACATCTTCTTTTTATGATTAAAATCTCCACTATCAATTCTATGAACATTGCATCATCCTCAAAATCCAACTCTCTACATTCAATGACATGGGAGTCATTGTGTAGATATCAATGAAACTGGTACATGTGGGTGATTTCAGGGATCCTTTATAACTATATATGAGGTTAAAACAAATAAAACACATCACTAAAATTATATAGCACCTCTTAAGGTTTGATAAACTTGATTGACTACTTGTCCACTCAATTGAACCTCTAAAACCCACTATGAGGGGAAACCCTCAAGAAGACATTTTATCAAAAATAAAACTCTAGAAGCCTAAGATATTGATTGAAATGTGAAATATAATGATCATACACCTCATCTATACTCTCATAAATAAATTTGATCATATAATACATTTTATATACCAAATTTGGACCAAGAACAACTAACTCCTCAACCTCTATCCAATACAACAGTGATCTACAGGGTCCCAATACAATTTGTTGAATGGAGACAAGATGATGGATGAGTGATAAGCATTTTTATAATCAAAATAAACCAAATTTAGTTGATTCACCCATGATATACGAAAATATAAGATCGAAGCCCGCAATTTATGATCTATCATATGGATGTTATGTTATATTTTCCCATTCATCTGGGGATAGAAGGCACATCTAAGGTGTATCCAGGATCCCAAATAATGTTTTATTCTTCTCAAGAATCATGAGGTAGAACAATTATATTGACCAGATATGATGGAAGTTTTTATCCCATGAACCCTCTGTATCTCATCCAAATTCCACCATTCCATAAAAACCATAAAATTTGATTCCTTCATTTCCATGAAATTTAATGAATTCATAAATTAGTCTAAAATGACCAAAATTGTGCTGAATCATCTCTTCTCATAATGAAAATTAGTATTAAAATCCATAGATAAGTATCATAACATTCACTTAGGGACATCTAGGGGTTGCAAACATGCCCCAAAACAAAATTCTCAACCTTCACAGGCTGATAAACAAAATAATACACCATAAACATCACCATTGAATTTTTTTTTATAATTCACAAAAACTGACATCATAATCCACTTTACATCTTAGATACACCTATATGAAACATTAAATGTGTGTTGGGAAACTCTTGAAGGAAGTCTTCATGAATTAATAGTGGAATAGTCATATTCTCTTAGAATAATATCCAATGATTTATATCTATTGAACACCCCTAAGGGGAATCACAATTAAGAAAACAGTCCCTCCTAAACTCTAATTCTAATTTCCTCCACTAATTCTCCTGTACCAAAATAAACAAGGATTATTTAACTACCATATGATACTAGTAACCTCTATTGTTATATGTCCACTCAATAAGGAACACCAATGTAAGATTCCCCACCTTCCTCTAGTTATATCGAAACATTGAAACGAAATATACCCATGAATTTATAAATAGTTAATCATACACAAAATTTCATTTTTCAAGATTATATGAGATCTCAATGTTTTACTTCTAGATAAATTCTACTAATGATTTCTATAGAAAATTCAGATACCACAAACACAAAACATACCTCAAGATTCTGTTATCCATGAAGACCAAAATGTTACACCCAATTAGGTAATATCACCACATATATCAGGAAAAAATAAATAAATCTATATCCTAAACATGGGGGGGGGGTGGTTTCACTCATGAGGTTGTAACTATCTCGACCCATAAGAGATAAATTCAAACTATTTCATTAGGATACAACCTATATAATGAGATTATGTTTCAAAAAACACCAGAAACATTAAACATTCATCTAAAAACTAAATAATTATTGAATTGATCAGATTATACTTTAGGTATTTGAAGGTTACCTAACAAATATTAGTCTAATGCAAAACCTTGATCCTTCTTGGTCAGAGTAGTCAATGACACTCTAAGAGAAATCAGATAAAACATATATAAATCATACATAAATTGAAGTAAACTATGATATTCCACTGTATTCTTATGCATTTCCCATGAAAAAATACCTGGATCATCAATGTATCTAATACCAATCCCTACCGATAAACCACATGTACAAGGAAGTGAACCTCCTGTATCCAAAACAAACACTTTGATAGCTTTCTATAGAGTGGATGACCTCAAAGAAATTATAAAATACATCCATGGTTGTAACACCCGAAACTTTTATGTTATCATCAAAGGAATCTTTTTCTACACAACACTTGCTTGGCTTGCTTTACACGCAATCGCGACCTTCCTCGATAGCTTGCGTCGTACGCAATACCGAGTTTCACTAAACAACAATATGCTATTAAAACTAGCCGTTATGAATAGTAATAACCACTTTTTGAAATTTTATAAATTTTATTTTTCAAAATGGACTTCATTTTTGGACTCAGAATATCAAAATTAGCCTAGGGTGAAATTTTGGTATTTTTCTGAAAACTTTCAATTTTTGATGAATAGTGAAACCACTAAGTGGTAGGTTAAAAACTGAATTTTGCATAAAACTTAATTTTACCGCTTTTGTGAATGGAATTTCAAAAATCCGAGAGACACGGTTAATATCAAGGACTAAAATGTGGTTCAATGAGATGAAAATAATTTTTTTGGTGAATAGTAACTTTTTACTTTTTTTACCGCAGTTAATAGTAAATAGGGTAACTAAGGGTAAATATGATATTAATATTACCCTAACACATGTCCTAATTCTATTGGACAAGTGTAATTCGACCAAAAACAAACTTAGGAATAAAATATTACCATTTAGGCCCACTTGGATTAGATTAGGACATTTATTATTAATTTATTTAAAGAAGGGTTAAAAGAGTTAAAATCAAAGTATATTTACTAAAACATTTTTAATATGGGGTTATACATAAGATAAATTCGATTGTAAATATTCCTTAGAAAGCTAAAAAGATTTCCTACATGATGGTATTTTATTTGTAATTTTTAGACATCAAATAATTTAATTTATTTATGACACAAAGATGATGCAGTAATTATCTTGTTAACGAAATATTGACATAATTGATGTTATAAACACCAAAATAAATGTAATTTGAGACTTTTTATGAATTACACTAATTTTCTAGGTTACTATGATATATTAATGTTGATTTAATCAACTTGGTTCGAACATTTAATTCTGTTATGACTTTCCCAAAAATCATATATCAAATAGTGTCAAAATTGACACAAAATAGTTTTTAAATCAAATATTTTATTATTAATTGTTATTGTATTCCTAAAAATCTAAGGTTCGGCAAAATGATTTAGATAAGGATATATATATTAATAATAAACAATTTTGGGTTCGTTTGGCATGTTATTGTAAGTGTATTAACCATATAGTGAAAGAAAACAAAAAGACATGATAAAAGTTAAATTATTTAACTTAGAGTTAAATCTAAATGATAAGGTTAAAATAATATCCTAAACTTGTCTAAATTCTATTGGTTGATAGGATTTCGACCCCTCCCCACCTTAGCTTCGAAATAAGACCCTTTGGAACCATTATAAACCGATTTTGACTTTAATATAAAATAATATTTTGAGATATTCCTAAGGTGCCCCTCTCCTCCCTTATAAAAGGGCACCTCCTCCCCCTCCTCCTCACACCAAATTGAGCACTCAAGCTCGGCCAACCCCTGCCATTTTCCCCTCTCCACTTCCCTAGAATAGTCCTAGAGGTCCTGGTCTTCTCCAAAGACCACTCTTAGTTCCCTAAGTGGAGGATTCAAAGAGGCGTTCCAAAGAAGAGGTAATATCCATTACCGATCTTTTCAATTTCTTTCGTCTTCAACTTCTTCTTATTTAGTTGTTTCATGATAAAGTAATAACATCAGTATTACTTACATACTGATATGTTATTATAAATATGAAACATCCCTAATTCACCTTCTATCCATCCTACGGAAAAATGAAATCACCGCGCGTGCGTACGTACGGAATACCGTCTCCACGCCGTGGTGTAATCTATTTTCCACCATCACCTTACAAGGATGGGTATAATGGTGTAATGAGTAACTATATATGATTATTATTAAGTAATATTGATACTGAAATAATATATATATATACTCCAATACAATTCCACGATCATAGGAACGATATCATCACTCGTGCGTACGTACGGAATACCGTCTCCACGATGTGATGTGACTCGTTCTACATGATCTTCATTTCATAATGATTGTATAAATGAATTGAATGAATGAATATGGTATATAATACACTAATACCATTCTGGAAATGAATTATCTATAACCTAAAGATAAGAATAAGAATTTATTCGACAAAACACGCATAAGAACAAAAAGTTATAAAGACCCGAGTAACAAGTAACAATGAAATATTACTAACAAGAAGCTAATAATATGACCATATATGATCTCATATCAATATGTATGATTCTGGAATAAGTCAATAACATTATTTAAACCATTATACAGGAGCTTCGGACACGAACAAAGCAAATCGGACCTAAGGTAAGGGAAATATCACAATCTCATTTTTATCCGAGATTGTTTATTCGTAAGTATTTACTGGGGTGTATTTTATCATCCACATCCATGTTCCCTCAATATGTAATATTGTTTCCATCCACTTGAAATAGTTTAAATCCAATTTTACCCTTAGGTGAGTTTTTAGTAAAGAATATGAAAGGAATCTTTTGTCGTTTTTCCGTACGAGGTACTTTTTGACTTTTCCGACAAAAGTACGAAGAATGTTTTTTTTAACTTATACGGCATGAATGGATTTTTAAAACATTACTTCAAAGAAGCTTCCTTTACAAGTTTTCAAGTTTATTTTTAATCAACTTCTTTTATTTTAAAGTTGTATGACATGTTATGAAAGGAAAAATGTTTTTGAAGAAGAAAGGATATTTTCCTCAAGAATTCAATTCAAGTGTTTTATCAAAATTATTTTCCATCTAAGATAATAAAGGGTTCTGTTTCTATCCATATTTTTACATTGGTTTGACTATGTTGTGATGGAATTATGTTTATGAATTCCTTTATCATATATGAATTGATTTATGATGTCATGATGTTTCAAGAATCCCATTTTTGTTATATGTGTTATGCAATGATGTATGTTTTATGATTATGTGGCACACATAAGAAAGGATTCATTATAAGATGGGTGGGACCTATATCTCCCTCCAATGCATTGGGTAATGATTTTATATCTCATGAGATAGACATGGCTGGAACGGAAGGTTATTTCGGTTCAGTGATACAGGACTGAAACGAGGAGTGAACTCGGTTCAGAAAGGGACTTTGTCCACTAAGATAGTCTTGGCAATGAGTCATGACTAACAAGAAATGATTTTCCATGATTATGTGTGCATGCCACAAAGATTCAAGTTTTATGTTATGATTATGGGGATCTCATTTTCACTTCTATGATTTATTTCATGTTAAGATATTATGATCTCTTTTGCAGGTTTTGATTTTCATAAAGATATGATATGATTTTTATTTCCTTTATTTGCCCTTGCTGAGCATTTGAGCTCACCCTTTTTATGCTTTCTTTTCCCCAGGTCAGGAAGATGGATATTAAGTAGAATATGCTAAAAGGGACCCTAGATATGATGAAATAAATGGGAGACACTGTAGAAGATTTATGAACCAGTTGTTTATGTTTCCCAGTTTCTAAAGACACTATACCTATACGGTCCTTTGTGGTTTTGTCATATGTTGTAATAAGAGTGCTTCAATTTTGAAGTATTAACAATGTATGTAAAGTGTGGGTCGTTATAGTTGGTATCAGAGGAAAGGTATAGTCAACCTTTGGAAACTAGGATGTGAAAGCCTTAGTAAGAACCCTAAGGATAAGTCTAAGCATAGAACACAATCTTAGTGTTTTAGAAATGGCCTTGAATAACCTAGGATAAGACCTTAAGCATGAAAATTTTACTCTTGAATTATGTGGTTTCCTATTATAATTAGTGTTGCTCACACTATTCTTCTTGGTTTTAGTCAATGGCTGGAACCCGAAGGAACCGTGTTAATGCGGAATGCGATGGGCAATGCAATGATTGTCCCCCTGAGCAACCAAACGATATGGGAGCTGGAATGCAAAATCTTGTAGCCATGCTCACACAACTTTCTCAAGCTATGAATCATGCAGGATTTCCAAACGAACAAAGGAGGGAGCAACATTCTGTTGAATCCTTCATGAGGCAGCGTCCACCATCTTTCAGCGGGTCTACTGATCCATTAGTTGCTGAACAATGGATTAGTACTACTGAAAAGATATTTTCAGTTCTTCAATGTTCTGAGCATGATAAAGTCATCCTAGCAGTGTATCGTTTGGAAGGAGATGCGGATCAATGGTGGAATCTTGTTAAGAATACGAGGAAAAGGGATGAAATTGAGTCTATGGAATGGGACGAGTTCAAGAACTTATTTTTCAATAAGTACTTCCCTCGTATTCTCCGAACAAAGATGGAGAAAGAGTTCCTTGAACTGAAGCAAAGGGATGATGAATCTGTTAGTACCTATGAAGCAAATTTTACAAGACTTGCAAGGTACGCTTCTGGTATTATTATCCAACCTGAGAGTAAGATCGATCGATTCTTTAGTGGCCTAAAACCAAGTCTTCGAAGGGCGTTAGCCATAAGGGACTTCAATAGCTACAAAGAAATCGTTCGATGTGCTCTCAAAGTCGAGATGGAGATTGGAGTAACCCATCAGTCACATGGGTTTGATAAGAAGAGGAAGATGGAATTCAAAGAAAAATCTAAAGAGCACACGGAAAAGAAGATGAACTTTCCCTTATGCTCAAAGTGTGGAAAGAAACATGGAGGGAGTTGTCTTAAAGGGACAAGTAAATGTTTTAAATGTGGAAAGGAAGGCCATCGGGCATTTGAATGCCGTGATAATAGGAAGAAGATGTCTAATGACGCAAACAAAGGAAGGGATACACAGAATGAACCTGCTACACTTCAATGTTTCAAGTGCAAGGAGATGGGGCATTATGCCAATCAATGCCCAAATCCAAGGGTTGATGATGATGGTCGACGTCAACAAACTCTTAAGGCTAAAGACAAAGGAAAGTCACATGCAATTTCTATCAGCGATGTGGAGTACGATAACGATGTGGTGAAAGGTACACTTACCATCCACTCTAAAGTAGCAAATGTTTTATTTGATTCTGGATCCACCCACTCTTTTATTTCTGAAAAATTTTCTAAGGGTATCACCGTATTACCTCAACAATTAGATGTTGAGTTAGCTGTGACAACAC
This sequence comes from Viscum album, assembly GCA_963277665.1. NCBI lineage: Eukaryota > Viridiplantae > Streptophyta > Magnoliopsida > Santalales > Viscaceae > Viscum > Viscum album. The sequence continues at coordinate 771,459,519 of OY728131.1, read as the reverse complement.
CTAATGGCACATAAATCGCATCAGAAGTTTATAATTCTTCTCCGATCGAAGTTTGTGGGAAAGTGCTTCCTGCAAATCTTGTGATCCTTCCTTTAGTGGAATTTGATGTGATTCTTGGCATGGATTGGCTTTCTCTACATGGAGCTCATATCAATTGCCAAAGAAGGGAAGTCACATTTCATATTCCAGATCAACCTACGATCGTCTATCAATGCAAGGATGAACATAACCTTCCAGTGGAAATTTCTTCCATCTTATGGGTATTGATTCCACTAAATGAAGGTTATTTATCTCAAATGGTTGGTGAGAAACTCACGATTAAGAATATGCCCATTGTACGGGAGTTTGATGATGTCTTCCCGGAGGAATTGCCGGGTCTTCCACCAAATCGTGAAGTTGAGTTTTCAATAGAACTCGTACCGGGTGCTTTGCCTATTTCAAAGACACCTTATAGAATGGCCCCAAATGAGTTGCAGGAATTGAAGAAGCAACTCCAAGAGAATCTTGATAAGGGATTCATACGCCCTAGTGCGTCACCTTGGGGAGCACCTGTTCTATTTGTTAAGAAGAAAGATGGATCAATGAGACTCTGCATTGATTATCGAGAACTTAACAAGATCACTATCAAGAACAAATATCCTCTCCCACGCATTGATGACTTATTTGACCAACTACGCGGAGCTCAATACTTTTCCAAGATTGATCTTCGTTCAGGGTATCATCAATTAAGGGTCAAAAGGGAGGATATACCAAAGACGGCTTTCCGTACAAGGTATGGACACTATGAATTTATAGTGATGCCATTTGGTCTTACTAATGCCCCTGCTATCTTCATGGATCTAATGAATAGAGTCTTTAGAGACTATCTTGATCAATTTGTGGTAGTCTTTATAGACGATATTCTTGTCTATTCAAAGAGCAAGGAAGAGCATGAAGATCACTTGAGAATTATATTAAAGACCCTGAGAAAAGAGAAGCTTTATGCCAAATTTACCAAGTGTGAATTTTGGCTTCAAAAAGTTGCATTTTTGGGTCATATAATCTCAAAAGAGGGGATATCTGTGGATCCAGCAAAAACAGAGGTTATCGAAAGATGGTCAAGACCAACAACAGTAACTGAGATCCGAAGTTTTCTTGGTTTGGCTGGATATTATCGACGTTTTGTAAAAGATTTTTCACGATTATCTAATCCACTCACCAAGTTGACTCGGAAAGGAGTTAAGTTTGTCTGGACAGAGGAATGTGAAGAGAATTTCAAGGAGTTGAAAAGAAGGTTATCCAGTGCACCTGTGCTCACACTGCCTTGTAGTGGAGAAAGGTTTGTGATCTACAGTGATGCATCCAAGAAGGGATTGGGGTGTGTTCTTATGCAAAATGATATGGTGATAGCTTATGCCTCACGACAGTTGAAAATCCATGAGCAAAATTACCCAACACATGATTTGGAGTTGGCTGCGGTAATCTTTGCATTAAAGATTTGGAGGCATTACCTTTATGGTGAAAGGTGTGATAATTATACTGATCATAAAAGTTTAAAGTATATTTTCACACAAAAGGAGTTGAATATGCGCCAAAGAAGATGGTTGGAGCTGATTAAGGATTATGACTGCTCAATCCATTACCACCCTGGGAAAGCAAACAAGGTGGCAGATGCATTAAGTCGACAAGACCATGCTAGTTTATCCATGATGAGGATCACAAAAGATCCAATATTTATGGATTTACAAAGGATGGATCTTGGAATTATAATGGAAGGGGAAAAATCTTATCTTTCTCAAATGAATGTTCAACCATCTATACATGTGAAGATTAAAGAGGCACAGAAAGAAGATGTCGAGTTAGAAAAGAAGGTGAGAAATGTTCCTGAATTCAACCTTGATTGTGATGGGATAATAAAGTTCAGGAATCGGGTTTGTGTTCCTCCCATCCCCGAATTAAAGAAAGAGCTGCTGGATGAGGCTCATAGTTCTTCATTCTCTATTCATCCTGGAAGCACGAAGATGTATAGGGACCTGAAAGAGTACTTCTGGTGGGATGGCATGAAAAGAGATGTTGCTGAATATGTCTCTCGATGCTTGGTTTGTCAACAAGTTAAAGCTGAGAGACAGAAGTCTAAGGGGATGTTACAACCATTACCCATACCCGAATGGAAATGGGAAAACATCACTATGGACTTTGTCACAGGACTTCCTAAAACATCCAAAGGCAATAATGCTATCTGGGTCATAGTTGATCGTCTTACAAAGTCCGCACACTTCATTGCTATTAGAGAGGATTTCTCTCTAGATCAGCTTGCCAGGATATATGTAAAGGAAGTGGTAAGATTGCATGGAGTACCACTTTCTATTATATCTGATCGAGATCCGAGATTTACCTCGAAGTTCTGGCGAAGTCTTCAGCATACTCTGGATACAGAGTTGAGTTTCAGCACTGCTTATCATCCCCAGACAGACGGTCAGTCTGAGAGAACAATTCAAACCCTAGAAGATATGTTGAGAGCTTGCTCTATGGATTTCAAAGGAGGTTGGGATCAACACCTACCTTTGGTGGAATTTTCTTATAATAATAGCTTTCACTCCAGTATTCAGATGGCTCCTTATGAAGCTCTCTATGGAAAGAAATGCAGGACTCCAACTTGCTGGGATGAAGTTGGGGAAAGAAAGCTATTAGGACCTGATCTCGTTGATGAAATGGAAGAAAAAGTCAGATCTATTCAACAACACATAAGAGCAGCTCAGAGTCGACAGAAAAGTTATGCCGACAACCGAAGAAAAGACCTAGAGTTTGAAGTGGGCGATAAAGTGTTCTTACGAATATCTCCCTGGAAGAGGGTTATGAGATTTGGAAAGAAGGGGAAGTTGAGCCCTAGATATATCGGTCCTTTTGAAATACTGGATCGTGTTGGGAAGGTAGCTTACCGATTGGCGCTTCCACCGAATCTCTCTCAAGTTCACGATGTGTTCCATGTATCTCTCCTGAGAAAGAACATACCAGATCCTTCACATGTACTCAGCTCAGAAGTTGTACCACTGGAGCAAGATCTTTCTTATGAAGAACAGCCGATAGAGATTCTGGATCGTAGCGAAAAAGTCCTACGAAACAAGACCACTCGCTTGGTGAAAGTTTTATGGAGAAACCACCAACTTGAAGAAGCTACATGGGAGCTTGAGGATATGATGAGGGAGAAGTATCCTCATTTGTTTGTTGCAAAGTGACGAATTTCGAGGGCGAAATTCTTTTTAAGGGGGGTAGAATGTAACACCCGAGACTTTTATGTTATCATCAAAGGAATCTTTTTCTACACAACACTTGCTTGGCTTGCTTTACACGCAATCGCGACCTTCCTCGATAGCTTGCGTCGTACGCAATACCGAGTTTCACTAAACAACAATATGCTATTAAAACTAGCCGTTATGAATAGTAATAACCACTTTTTGAAATTTTATAAATTTTATTTTTCAAAATGGACTTCATTTTTGGACTCAGAATATCAAAATTAGCCTAGGGTGAAATTTTGGTATTTTTCTGAAAACTTTCAATTTTTGATGAATAGTGAAACCACTAAGTGGTAGGTTAAAAACTGAATTTTGCATAAAACTTAATTTTACCGCTTCTGTGAATGGAATTTCAAAAATCCGAGAGACACGGTTAATATCAAGGACTAAAATGTGGTTCAATGAGATGAAAATAATTTTTTTGGTGAATAGTAACTTTTTACTTTTTTTACCGCGGTTAATAGTAAATAGGGTAACTAAGGGTAAATATGATATTAATATTACCCTAACACATGTCCTAATTCTATTGGACAAGTGTAATTCGACCAAAAACAAACTTAGGAATAAAATATTACCATTTAGGCCCACTTGGATTAGATTAGGACATTTATTATTAATTTATTTAAAGAAGGGTTAAAAGAGTTAAAATCAAAGTATATTTACTAAAACATTTTTAATATGGGGTTATACATAAGATAAATTCGATTGTAAATATTCATTAGAAAGCTAAAAAGATTTCCTACATGATGGTATTTTATTTGTAATTTTTAGACATCAAATAATTTAATTTATTTATGACACAAAGATGATGCAGTAATTATCTTGTTAACGAAATATTGAAATAATTGATGTTATAAACACCAAAATAAATGTAATTTGAGACTTTTTATGAATTACACTAATTTTCTAGGTTACTATGATATATTAATGTTGATTTAATCAACTTGGTTCGAACATTTAATTCTGTTATGACTTTCCCAAAAATCATATATCAAATAGTGTCAAAATTGACACAAAATAGTTTTTAAATCAAATATTATATTATTAATTGTTATTGTATTCCTAAAAATCTAAGGTTCGGCAAAATGATTTAGATAAGGATATATATATTAATAATAAACAATTTTGGGTTCGTTTGGCATGTTATTGTAAGTGTATTAACCATATAGTGAAAGAAAACAAAAAGACATGATAAAAGTTAAATTATTTAACTTAGAGTTAAATCTAAATGATAAGGTTAAAATAATATCCTAAACTTGTCTAAATTCTATTGGTTGATAGGATTTCGACCCCTCCCCACCTTATCTTTGAAATAAGACCCTTTGGAACCATTATAAACCGATTTTGACTTTAATATAAAATAATATTTTGAGATATTCCTAAGGTGCCCCTCTCCTCCCTTATAAAAGGGCACCTCCTCCCCCTCCTCCTCACACCAAATTGAGCACTCAAGCTCGGCCAACCCCTGCCATTTTCCCCTCTCCACTTCCCTAGAATATTCCTAGAGGTCCTGGTCTTCTCCAAAGACCACTCTTAGTTCCCTAAGTGGAGGATTCAAAGAGGCGTTCCAAAGAAGAGGTAATATCCATTACCGATCTTTTCAATTTCTTTCGTCTTCAACTTCTTCTTATTTAGTTGTTTCATGATAAAGTAATAACATCAGTATTACTTACATACTGATATGTTATTATAAATATGAAACATCCCTAATTCACCTTCTATCCATCCTACGGAAAAATGAAATCACCGCGCGTGCGTACGTACGGAATACCGTCTCCACGCCGTGGTGTAATCTATTTTCCACCATCACCTTACAAGGATGGGTATAATGGTGTAATGAGTAACTATATATGATTATTATTAAGTAATATTGATACTGAAATAATATATATATATACTCCAATACAATTCCACGATCATAGGAACGATATCATCACTCGTGCGTACGTACGGAATACCGTCTCCACGATGTGATGCGACTCGTTCTACATGATCTTCATTTCATAATGATTGTATAAATGAATTGAATGAATGAATATGGTATATAATACACTAATACCATTCTGGAAATGAATTATCTATAACCTAAAGATAAGAATAAGAATTTATTCGACAAAACACGCATAAGAACAAAAAGTTATAAAGACCCGAGTAACAAGTAACAATGAAATATTACTAACAAGAAGCTAATAATATGACCATATATGATCTCATATCAATATGTATGATTCTGGAATAAGTCAATAACATTATTTAAACCATTATACAGGAGCTTCGGACACGAACAAAGCAAATCGGACCTAAGGTAAGGGAAATATCACAATCTCATTTTTATCTGAGATTGTTTATTCGTAAGTATTTACTGGGGTGTATTTTATCATCCACATCCATGTTCCCTCAATATGTAATATTGTTTCCATCCACTTGAAATAGTTTAAATCCAATTTTACCCTTAGGTGAGTTTTTAGTAAAGAATATGAAAGGAATCTTTTGTCGTTTTTCCGTACGAGGTACTTTTTGACTTTTCCGACAAAAGTACGAAGAATGTTTTTTTTAACTTATACGGCATGAATGGATTTTTAAAACATTACTTCAAAGAAGCTTCCTTTACAAGTTTTCAAGTTTATTTTTAATCAACTTCTTTTATTTTAAAGTTGTATGACATGTTATGAAAGGAAAAATGTTTTTGAAGAAGAAAGGATATTTTCCTCAAGAATTCAATTCAAGTGTTTTATCAAAATTATTTTCCATCTAAGATAATAAAGGGTTCTGTTTCTATCCATATTTTTACATTGGTTTGACTATGTTGTGATGGAATTATGTTTATGAATTCCTTTATCATATATGAATTGATTTTTGATGTCATGATGTTTCAAGAATCCCATTTTTGTTATATGTGTTATGCGATGATGTATGTTTTATGATTATGTGGCACACATAAGAAAGGATTCATTATAAGATGGGTGGGACCTATATCTCCCTCCAATGCATTGGGTAATGATTTTATATCTCATGAGATAGACATGGCTGGAACGGAAGGTTATTTCGGTTCAGTGATACAGGACTGAAACGAGGAGTGAACTCGGTTCAGAAAGGGACTTTGTCCACTAAGATAGTCTTGGCAATGAGTCATGACTAACAAGAAATGATTTTCCATGATTATGTGTGCATGCCACAAAGATTCAAGTTTTATGTTATGATTATGGGGATCTCATTTTCACTTCTATGATTTATTTCATGTTAAGATATTATGATCTCTTTTGCAGGTTTTGATTTTCATAAAGATATGATATGATTTTTATTTCCTTTATTTGCCCTTGCTGAGCATTTGAGCTCACCCTTTTTATGCTTTCTTTTCCCCAGGTCAGGAAGATGGATATTAAGTAGAATATGCTAAAAGGGACCCTAGATATGATGAAATAAATGGGAGACACTGTAGAAGATTTATGAACCAGTTGTTTATGTTTCCCAGTTTCTAAAGACACTATACCTATACGGTCCTTTGTGGTTTTGTCATATGTTGTAATAAGAGTGCTTCAATTTTGAAGTATTAACAATGTATGTAAAGTGTGGGTCGTTATAATGGTTCACAACATGATCCTATATTTACCTCAAGTATATGAGGTTGTTATTAATGAATACCACCAAATAATTATCCTTGAACTCATGGAACATTGATATAATGAGTCTTATAAATATAACTTAAGTTTATGTAATACCAAACATCATGACCATAAACTAGAAGTTCCCATACCAACATAAAAAATTATATTTTATTATATCCTCCAAATTTTCCCTCATGTAATGAAATTTATATCACAAATGAATCTTGGACAATAGACACAAACCCTTCAGCTGGTTAAGAAATTCATCAATTCTATGAAGAGGGTAGTAGTTCTTAACTTGTACTTCATTCAAAAAATGATATTATATGAAATACCATAGACCCAAATATTCCATATCATAGAATGACATAAGAGAATCACATGATGACATGATAGGACAGATAAAACCCATGATTCAAAATGTTCTATTGAGTAAGGATACAACCAAATTAAAGAGACACCCAATTGTAAATCTATAATGAACTCAATCTCAAACTGATGGAAAAGTGTCACAATCTCATTAGGTAATAGATATAGATACTTCTTAAAACCTTAGGTATCTATACCAGCTTCAAAACCACTAATACCAACAACCACTCTTCCAATTGTGATATAAGATGCTTTATTAATCTATTATCCATCCAAAAATATAACTCACCAATGAAAACCACATGCTATATCACCTTTACTATGAACATGACTCTCATTTAGATGAAATAAATAACATCATGCATAGAATACGAAAAATCTATTTAAGTATTACATCGTATATATGTACTATAAAAAAATAATTCCATATCCAATTAATGAAATCCCAAAACCGGTTTAAAACGTCATTAAGAATTATGAAATAAATTCTAGCTTTGAACTAGTATATTCCACACCAGGGGAACTAGAATAATCTCCACTATTAGTCCCATTCTAAAAACTATTTAAGCTATTTTAAAGGGGGGGATATCAAGAATAAAATAGTTAACGGGATAAGTTATATGCTAATTTGATTTTAGCTCAAACAAAATATCTCCCATATGTAATTGGATCCTCTGAAATATGAAACTAACCATTCTCAGATCCTTGGCCTCTCTAATAATGACTAGATCAATGTATTTCCTATATTTTTGTACCTATTGAGGGGGGAAATCATGAGTCATACATCCAACTTCTTCATCTTCTCTTTGAAGCATATAATATTATATTCCCTTCTAAAGATCATTAGTTGGTGGCGCTTGTGGATGATATGTTATCAGAGGTATCTACTGAAAATGAGGAAAGAAAGGATCCTAACAACCTATACTACACTAACCTACCTAAATGGCTATAAATTTATATCACTAATATTTTAAAACATCACAATTATATTACATAATTGAAGATCTCTGAGTTGATACTCAAGATATATTATCCCTAGATGAACATGGAACATACTACTACAATATACGTTAAATTATTATGAACCTTGATTGAACTGACATCTAATATACCCCATCTGAATATGTTTTTACCAAAAATATTTTCAAAATACTCTCTAGAGGAAATATTTCCATGAAATGAAACCTCTCAACCATAGATAACTTTTTTTGCACTTATAAATACATGTAAATGTAAATACAATGACCACATACATAATAACTGGATCCAAAACATCCTAAAGGTTCTACATAGTGGATTCCCCATATTGAAAATGATAAATGGTGAAATGAAAAATTCCCTAAAAATAATTTTGAGATTTATTACATTAAATATATATTTATTAAGGGGAAGAATATCCTACCTCTTCAACTCCCTAAACATTTTAGAATACAATCAATAAAAAATCATTCTACGAATCAACCCATGAAACATACACCACCTTCTTCTCCACAATATAAATAATCCACCACTAAAAGGCCACTCTTCCCATATAGATAACTACAATAAGAACCCAATGATCAACCCAAATATAAATGAAACTAAACATGATATCTTGATCCTCCAACAAATGACCTACTTGTAAATCATAGATGCACTCTTCCAATAACACCTATCACTAACACTGAAAATCCCATAATATCCACTACCAAAACTCATCCTCTTCTTATTAGTTGAATATTTGCTGGTCAACTGGTCCAATCTACAAGAACTTTCTAACCTAAATCATGCATGAAATAAGACTGATTAACAAATCTTGAGAAAATGGGGAACACCTAATCTAAAATGTATGGAATTTATTTAATAAAATTTATTTATTTAATTCATCTGATTTTCTAAGAATCACCCGAGTTCAATAAAACTCACAAAAATCACTATGAATATCTACTTACTAGGTATATAGCCTAAAAACATCATTATGAAAATAGATTTTTCATTAACCATAGGCTCATTTCATCAAATCACAAGGCCCATAGCATCCTATTTTCTTTATAGAACACCCCTTCCTACAACAAACACTATGTTTTTCCAACATTATTTCCCTTCCAACCCATTCATTATTTGTTGATCCTAGATTCTATCTCCATATCACCTCACAACTAAAATCTTTAATAAAAATCTTTGAAAAAACACCCACAATGGGAATTCCTTTTAGGACTATAGTGAAGATGACGTTGACCCCTATGTCCCACCACCAATAGACCCTTAGTTAGAAAACAACACCAAGTGTATAAAACCATAAACATTACTGTCATTACCATTAATAAACCCAGTAATATAAAATTCATCAACCAATAAACACCCCAAAATAAATATAAAATAACCATCATCCACCATTCAAGTCATCTTATTTAGAAATAAATTATTTAAAATAAAAATAGTAACAAAAAATATCCTACGACAACAACTTCTCACCATCTACAAGAAACAATATAGTAATGTCCATCCCTATCTCTCAATACCTATATATAAACTATTAAATAGTTATATATATGGGTGATAATAACACAAATACTTAATAAGATCTTTTTTGAGACCTCTCATGAAATTATGTGAAGAACACACTAATGCTCTAGTGAATATATAGAAAAATAAACAAGAAAGTGTTCGTATCAATTCAATTATAGATTAATAAAAAACTATCATCACTAGAATCAATAATAATTTAATTATTAGAGATTATTCTTATGCAATTATTGTAGAGAAAGAATGGATTTCACAAAAACAATTCACCATATCAAGGAGGGTATAATTAATAGGAAAACTTGCAATAATTTATCAATTATAAGGGGGATTTAATTATCGTAAAATCTAAGGGTCACAGCACACCTCTTTCTATTTGAGCATTTTCATATTTTATTATCATATTCCTATTTAGTTATTCATTAATTCCATTGCTAATGCCACCATGTAATAGTTACTCTCACTATTCCGATTGTGCTCCCATAGTTAAAGGATATTTGAAAGACCCGTGTTTGAATAAGATTACCCCCTAAATATCATGTGTATTTAACATCATTATAAAATCTTTTTACTACCACCACTCCCTAACCTACAACATGATACATTGAGTTTCAAATGACTTGTAGGACACCAAGGCCTCTAACCATGACATAAAGAATAGATATCAACTATTTTATATCACCAAACCAATGACAATGATGTGGTGATACCTAAATATTTTTTTTTATTTCTCCCTATTATGATAATATGTCCATGAAACTACTGGCCATCGTGCCTTTATTCATAGAAATTTCAGCATTCTAATTTCACATAGGTGGATTGGTCCAAGTGAAAAACTCATAAAATTGAACTCATTCAGGGTGAGGTGTCCATCATGCCAATTAAAACGTCATCGTGATCCCATATAAAACTATACATAGAACATGGAATGGTTCCCATCATCATTTCTCAATGGGGAAAGAATCTCAAAATGAAGTTTGAAATGATTAGTGAGGTCATTTCACTACTCATGGTGTTCCATGAACTAAAAGACCACCCAAAATTCCAAGTATCTAAAAAAACTCACCCAGAATTATGGACCTCCATGACCAAATGTCCATGAAATATCATCATGACTAGAACCATTATCAGCACAACAATGTGGTGTGCCTCAGGATTTATAAACTCACTTATATCATTTGTAATTCCTCCAAGACATGAAATGTAAATGAATAGTTCATAAGGGTTCAATATATTACATTGGGTTTTCTATGATATAGTTTTCCATGTATAGGATAAACATTTTTATGTTGAGGGAATAGAAGAATCAAATCAAAAAAAATTATATAGAGGGAATTCATCCATCCAAGTATGTATCTTTGGGATGATCAAGTACTATTTTTGATGAAGTTTTATGGTATTCTACATTATAGTATTTATTATCATCACATTAACCAAGTGACTATTATGAACTATTATCTTATCCCATATATTAGTGATTTGTTCGATCAATTGTAGTGGTCTACTTGATTCTCAATGATTTATTTTTGGTTAGGACATCATCTGATATAGGTAAAGTATTACGATATTTTAAAAACTAATTTCTTATATTGTTATGAGTATTATGAGTTCTTTGTAATTCCATTTTATTTTAGGAATTATGTAGACATGTCTATGAGGCTCATGAATATAGTGTTCTGTGAGTTCTTGGATTGATTTAGGGTATTTTTTATTGATTATATTATTATGTTATTGGTGTCTGGGGAGGACCATGTAGAGTACATATGAGCCATTTTGGTAATTCCTCGATGTCATCAAATATTCATAAATCTATAAAAATAATGTTTTTGGCATATGAAATCCATTTTTAGGGAATGTTGTGTCCCAAGAAAGAGACTCCATAGATCCTTCAAATATTTAGATTTTAGTTACTTAGTTATCCCATGTGAATATTTTAAATTATCAATGTTTCCATATATGTTTTGGCTATTATAAAATATTTCTACATGGATGCTCCCTGATTTTGATCCCTGTGATATATTTTACTAAAAGGGATCAATATTATGTCATTAATGGAGAGTACCGATATTATTTGAATTATTTAAAAGAGATTATTATACTTTATAAAGTTATTCATTTGTTATAGGAGGTAATTGATTCTTGGTTTGTGGTAATGCTTCACATCATGACATTGGTTTTGTTCAAATCCATTAGAGTTAAACTATCTATTGTGGGTCCTAGTAGTTATGAAATCAATGAAATAAATACGTTACACTTGATCATGAGTTTACTTTGGTTGTGTTTTCCTTGATGTATTAATATAATTACCTCATTTGTGAACACTTTCAGGTCTTTACATATTTATAGAGTGTGATGTAATCTTCTCCTTGTGAAATTTGAATTTATTTTAACAATGGTGGATTTAATTCTTCAGTTTTATAAACCTGAGATTTTCAATGCACTAGGGAAAGGGTTGTGACTAATTATTTAAGAATAAATTCATAAAGTTGTACTTTTTTTAGTATAGTGATGTTTTAAGGGTAATGGAGGAGTTCTCTATGATAGACCTTGAGATGGTAGAAGCTTATCTTATATGGTTTCTTTATCAGAATATAGTGTATTCTTCCATAGGGAAATAGGTGGAGAAATACAAACTTGGGATTTCTATTGTTTAGGTCTAGAGAGGTTGAGTATGTTTTTCAATGATCACAAGGGATGGTCATAGGATGATCAATATCAAGTGTTTTTTCAGTTAACACTATTTGTTTTTCTATCGGTTCATGAAATGGTTCTCCATGAGTTCTATATGTTTTTCACAATATATCATAGTTTGGTGTATATATACCATTACATGTGAGTTTATTTTTGGTAGTTTTGAATGATGAATTCTATTTCATACTTTATGTTTCAATGTATTGTTTTCCAGAGGTAAAAGGCTCATAACCATGTTTTGGTGGGTTTCATAAACCAGATGATATTACCTAATTGGTGTGTGATGACATATTAATGAAGTATATGACCACTTTTACAAAATATCAGGTAATCTATGATGGTAAATTGGTGATCATGGACCACTTGTTGAAGTCATATCATTTCATCATGATTAAGGATTTGAGATTAGTATATGATGAGGAAACATATAGAGGAGACAATGAGGCTTCTAGGGGGTTACAAAGATTATTCTCTATAATCAAAATCCATTTTAACCTCTATTTTTTCTATAAGTCTGAAGTCTATTTTTTATCTCAATTATTATTTTATAAAAATATTAATTTATTATTTAATGGTTTGATATAGTAGAAAATCTAGAAACTAGAGGACATTTTTGCGCACATGCATTCTAGATTTCCTTGTATTTTGTTTTGATGATCCAACCTTCGGTAGAACTTTATTATAATAATAGTTATCACCTAGCTTTTTATATGGATTTATTGAATAAATTTATGGCTAACCTTATTGATCTTTGTTTTTTTGGATGAGGTTAGGGATTCAGTGAATCCTGGACTAAAATTATGGTATAGCTTGAAATGGATGTTATATGTGATTAATTAGAAAATGAAGTCATAACATGGTCACTAAAAGTATTAGGTTGATAATAGGATGAGGATTAAAGGGTTTTACATTAGATAACATATTTTCTTGAAGGTATATATTCATATTGGGAAGTGAATGATTGGTCATGTAAGGAAGTTTTCTCCTTTATTTTTTGACCATTTTAAGTGTTCTCATAAATTAGATTTAATGAAAATTATTGGTCATAATACTCCGTAGAGGATCCAGATTCATGAACACTTCCATGTGTCAATGATTCATTGGTAATTTCATGCTAATTTTTATTCTAATGAATAAGATGAGATGTAAATTTAATAATATGCAATTTTAAAAGAGTGGTTGAATAAAATTCAATACCATTTGGACAAGGTGTTCCATGAGAATGCAATTTCATTAGTTCATGTCATATGGTATCATGATAACTTGGAAGGGTTTAATTCAAGGAGATATTTATATATTCCTTCTAAATTCCCATATTAATTGATGTTTTATATTTTTTTAAAATTTTATATACAACATCATCTTTTTTATGAGAAAAATACTATTATTATTTGTTTATACTCTATTTTTCCATGGTTATTTGATAGTGTTTTGTTCAAGAGATACCCTCTAGAGGTATCTCAAATGGTGGTTGTTTTGATCCCCATTAATTTTCCTTCTTATAGTTTATTTTTATTCATTAAGGTGATATTTTTTTAGTGGTATCTAATTTAACTGCCATATTTTCTGAAATCTACACCTATGAAATTTACTAGGTCTTGGAGGTTTGCAAGAGGAAGTTATAAGGTGATTTAGATCTAAGAGTTTAGTTTGTACACCTAGAGGGCCACATTACTATGCCAATAGGAATGGTACTGGTCGTGGTGGGATAGTTTAGAGTTTTTCTATGGGAAGGTCATTTTCAGTTGTTTTATTAGATCATGGTAATTTTGAGTCTGCTATTGGATGATGGGGATGCACCATGATGAGTAAAACACATATTGTGGACATGGTAGAACATTTTTTACATGAAATTTTACTTTTGATAAATGTAGAATATCATTATTCCATAGAAGGTGGGTGTGAATCTCCATGGAATCCAGTGTGGTCTTTATTTCGAATAAGGAACACTATGACCAGACTGAAATTCATTTAGTTAGGTGTAGGGAATGAAGATGTTCCATTATGATAAATGGGAATTACTAAAATGACCATGTTTATTGGTGTGTTGGTTAGTTAAGGTATAAGTCTTGGTGCCATTAATTTTCATATGAGAGAGATGAAATAATAAGAAGGCAGTCACCCAACCGCAATCATGGGTGTGTTTAGTAGAAACAATTGATGAATATTCTATTCCATTTATTGTAGTTTTGGTTGTTTTGTGTATAGGTTTAAAAATATCTTCTATGTAATGGTGAATGTAATTGTCCTTGTTGAAGGTATTTAATGAGTTTTGATTACATGTGAGGTTTAAGAGCTAAAATTTCTGAGAATCAGATCTCTCATTTACCAGGAGAACCAAAGACATAGTGAGAGTCACCACATTATGGTGGAGACCATTAACGATTTGACTATGAATTGAGGTTGTGACATTATTTGGTTCGATTTACAATCTATTCATTTGATCCCAAGTTAACTCCATGTTTTATCTAATCTCTCTAGATGCTTCCCTTGAGGGTCTAAACTTATTAGTTCATTGAGACCAGACCCTATTTGATTAGGATTCCTTATTTTCCACTTGAAATGAATTTATTTTTCATCTTTATTTTTTTATGTTTTGGGGGTATGTTTTTCTTTTTTTGGGATTATTTTAATATATGATTTAGTTGTGGTTTATTGTTGTTAGTTTCTATAGTGGTTTCCTTCAATATTGGTGGTTGTTGAAAAATGTTATTCCATTCTTAATGAAGGATTTATAATCATCTAATTAATTTTGGGGATTCATTATATCTATTTATTTTATGTGTATGTTTGGAGATATGATGATTTTTATTCTTTGTATAAAGGTGGAATCAACCCAATGAAGTTAATAATTGGACTCAAGAATTAATCTGATGGGTATTATGACATTATATGTCTATGAAATGTTGATAATGTCTCCTAATAATATCCAGATAGTTTTCTATCTATTTTTCAGTTCCTTTTATAGTTTTATCATGATTAATATTAATAAAATTATAAAAAATATAAATATTTCAAGTATGAGGTGAATAATGAAATAGGCTTGTGAATATTGTTATCATTCTTCTTATAAAACCATTTAATGTGAATTTCACTATTTAATCATGTTTATAGTTGATTCATAGTTTTTAATAAACCCATGATTAGTTTTTTTTCTATTTAATACATATTCATAATTAGTTTATTAATTCAAGAGGGTAATGGTAAAGGCATTTTATTGGAGATAATTTGTTAGTGATGAGCAATCCCATTATAGTTGTTAATAGATTTTCTGCCTTGGTGTTGTGGCCTTGGTTTCCCCATAAGTTTATACAATAAAAAAACTTATGTTTCTCTGTATGTATGACTTAGGATGGTAGAACCCTTACTTTTGTTGTTGGGAAACCTAGTTTGGTTGGCATAATTGAAAAGGGGAAGATGACACAAGTTGAGAACAAGGATTTCTTATTACCTTTTGGTTGATATTATGTTGAAAAAAATAAATAAAATATGATGAGTGTGGGGATTTCATGTCTTCCATGATTTTATGTAAGGAAAGTTAATGGGTTTATGGGGTATAGGTTTTTAATGGATATTATCTTTCATGATTTATGTTTTCATAGGATGGTTTTTGGATCCTTGTTTATTATGGTGTCCAATTACGTTCTATAGTTATATTATACACCATGAGTATTTATTTCATTGCGAATCATAGGTAGAGTGTTATAAAACCTAGTTCATGGAATGGTAAATGAATTAATAATGAACTCAAAGGTTGTGTGTTTATATTCATAATTTTTAATAATAGGAACCATGTGATGGTTAAAATGAATTCTTTGATGATCATGGGATGAAAATCATGAGATTATAAAGTGAATTATGAAATCATTTTTAGTGTAATAAAATACTGATTAAATTAACATTTTTAATTTATTTAATAATTAATTAATATAATTTTGTAAATTATTAAATTAAGATGTATAAAAATATCGAATCTTAATGCTTCTGATGTTGTATAAATTATAGTTTCCTAGGATTTAATTATATAATTTATGTATAAAGTGAGACAATAATTATTTTTGAGTCAAATGATTGGTAGCTCCCCCTTATGTAGTTTTGTACTATATCTATTCATATATTTCATAATTTCATACTCTCCACCACCTGAGTATGGTGGGAGACTGATGCCCAAATGTTTTGGGTATGAGAGATTTAATCAACATCTAGGTTGGTGAGGGAAAAAATGACTAAATCCTCCCTCTTTCCTAATTTCCATTCAATTTAAAATGATATTTAAGTGTATCCAAAAATAAATGGACTGTATTATATGATACATTTCTATGTTCACATTAATGAATCTAAATTCTACGATACATGTGTATAAGGTTTATATTAGTTTGATGTTATAAGACATAATTTTATTCTAGTTATAGTTAATATGATTTCCTATATGTTTACTTGAATATGATATGATGTTTTGATTTATAACGAATAATACATGGGATATATATTCATTCATAATTACTACATTGTTATAATGATGAGGTTGGGATGAGATTTTTCACATACAATATTTTATTTTTTAGGTAAAATTTTGTTTTTTTTGTAATTTATCCTTGTGTTTCACAATGGGTTTCTGGTGAAAAATAGATATTTTGGGATCGACAATAGGTGTTAAATATTTGGCTCACAGTTTGGGGAAATTGTGCACCCTCTTCCAGGTAAGAATGTGTCTAATATTCATTTTGGATAGTGGAAACTACACAGTTAGCACAAGGTTTGGAAAAATGTGTTGGCTAACCATGTGGAATGTTCCTCATAGATAGTGAGGGATTCATGGTTTCCACATGATTTGAAAAACTATATGGGAAAATCATGATACATTTACATGTTATTAAAAGGTCTAAAATTACCTTTAGTACCTCTATTATTTTAACATAATTCCCCACTCATCCACCCCATTCAGAATTTTCAGCCATGGGAGATTCTTCAATGATTTCATAGACATCATGAGCCTCAATATTTGGGTGTTCTTAACCCCAATTATTTATGGAAACATTATATATATTATATTCCCTTTATTTCTCCCTCTTTCTAGGGTTATTTTTTCCACCTTCACAAGTTCTTATTTTACATTGGGTTGTTTGACCTAAACAGAGTTAGATCTAGGGATGTGGGGTGAAATAATGATTATTTTTGTTCAATATTGCCTTTATAGGGTCATGTGGTGGTTCATTTGTGGTTTCACACCAATTTTCAGAAGATTCAAAGTGTGAGGTAGGTGGTTTTAGGATTTTACATTATTCGATGATTTTTATATGCTAGCATCATTGCTTAAATGTGTTCAATGAACTTATTATTTGGACTGAGAAATGTTTTTGAAGGGATTTGAGTTGAATTTATGAAAAAATTTATATTTTGAAATGAAATTTGTTATATTTCTTATGAACATAATTTTTTTTCTTCTTGAATATGTTCTTTGCCCTGTATGAAAGGTGAAATATATATTTTCATAGAGATTAAAATATTATTATGTGTTGAATGTTGGGTTTCTAATAGAAATGGGGGGGGTTGCATGTTGTTTTATTTTTTATGCCTTTGAATTGTGAAACTGATGTGAATCTTGTTATGAAATGGTTTTGGTGTGATTATGGTTTTGAAAAGGATATTTCCCCATGGAAATTGTTGAGTTTCATATGTTTTCTTCTTTTTGTGTTTGTGAATGTGTTTCATAAATTGGGAATGTGGTGTAAAATGTATTTCCATATTGTTTTTGTGTTTTTGTGAAATGTAATGTTGTTTTTTTAGGAAAAATAGTGGTTTCCATGTATATTTTGGTAATAGATCATTGTAAAAGTGGTAATTTTCATATGTTCTTTTGATTCATGGTATGTGTATGTGAATGTGATTATTTAAAAGATGTGTGGAATGGAATTTTAGCATAATGGGAATCCAAGGTATTATAGGTGGGAAACTATAACTAGTATTCTATTTAATTTGTAAGTGGATGAGATCGGAATTCATCTAACAAGAATGATGCTATAACACTAAATAAACCTGTGATATGATCAGAGACCACTAGAAATTGGGCATGGGATCCCCTCTAGTGGCTCGTTCATGGGGACATTTTTGGTAGTGTCTTTTGAGTTGGATACCACAAGATATTTGGGATGGGATACCCTCTATTGGCTCATGCACAAGAAAAAAATTGGTTTCTGAATTAGAGGATATTGATTACAGAGGTAAAATATTCATAGAATCCCACTTGTTCTAGTTACCTTTATTGATTTTCCCATGGTGCTCTATTATGACATGATACTTTTTGATGTGGGGATATCTGTTGGCATATAGTATCCCTTGTGTACATTTTTATTTCATGAAATATTATTTTTGAAAAATATTTTTCTTAAAGAGTGTTTCTTGAGAAATATTTCCATAAAATATTTTCTTGGAAAAGTTTCAAATATTTTTATATAAATGTGCATGTTTATTTTCCTTCTAATTTTATATCATGGAATCATTTCTGGATGGTGTAATCTTACTTGGATTTTTCACACAAACTGCAAAAAACATTGGGTGTATGTATACCTTATTATGTATGACCTCGGTAAAGGAAATATGTATCATGGTGGCGATGATGGATCTCGATGCTAGTGTTCCACTTCTTATAGGTGTTGTTCTTGGTGGATTTAGGGCTATTTCTCTCTTATTTCATGGATTTTTTTGGGATATTTTTTTGTTCCCATTCTGTTGTGGTTCTTTTTTTGATAAAGTTGTAAACAATAAATCAAAAAATTGTTTTACCTCATTTTGCTATATTTACCAGTTATTGATATTTTTATTTCTATTAGATGTTTGTGGTTATATTAATGGTTTGACTCATTCCCAAATCATACTTTTGATACTCATTAACTAGTTTCCATCTATTGGGATACAAAATGACCTTCAATCCATGCCACATATCAGGTCATGTGTTGGGTTTGATGGAACATCACCTTGGATCATAATAAAATTGTATCATAGAACATCATGATCTTTTGGTTCATGTTAATTAGTTCGAGTGTTAATATACTGGAGCAAGTATTGTCAGGTCATGAGGTTCCATTTGTGAGTAGGGTACTTAGCTAGCACACCTCATGATAGGGATCGAGTTTCCATTGGATGTTGGAAAATTTAGTTTGACATCACATACAAGTGAAATATAGAGGATTTAGAATTTATATGAAAATTGGGTGGCATGGAGTGGTTTGGATGGATATTTATTGAGACAGATTTGTTTATGTTTTAATTTATGGAGGTGTTTGATATTTTTTATTATTTCTGAAAATTTTAAAAATGGTTGTATTGGTGATTTTCCATGTTATTATTGCTTGTGTAGCAATATGCCTCCCTGAATACATCCTATGAAACTATGGGAAGAAGTCAAAGTGTGTTCCCCCTTTTCAATTTATATGAGGTTAGTTGAATCAGTGGTTCGACATGTCCAATATTTGTCTCAAGGAGAATGATCTTGTCCTACTCTAGTTGGAGAATATGAAATAGGTATTGGAAATGAAAATGGTCTGGAGTTTCTCAAGAACAATCCTCATTATTTTTTAGGTAGCACGAAACCTTAAAAATAAGTGGTGGGTCACGTTAATATTGAAATTATTCCCTATTTTCTTGATACTCCTAATACAGTTTGGGTGAAATGAGATTCATTTATGTTGGAAGGTCCCAGTCAGAAGTGGTGGGACTTAGTGGTGCAAGATGGAAGGCATGAGAAGATAATGAGTAATTATTTCAATTCTTTCTTCAATGAAGAACATTTTCATGAAAAGATAAAGGCTCAAAATATCCAGGTATAGTTGAAAAAAAAATTATCCTAGGACTTCATGTGAAAAATGAAAAATTATGATGAGGTGGTTGATCATGCTATGATGGTGGAGATTGATCATAAGGTAATTTACAGTTTCTTTGGTGCTATGACAGTAGTGGGCAGTGAAAGTTTATCTGTGAAGAAGAGGAACTAGTATGAGAAGGGGAGGAAGGAATGTGGTAGTTTTTGCAATCCTTACTTACTATCTTTGATCATGGAATTTTATTCCAAGTCAGTTATGATCCATTAATGTGGGAATGTATGGAACATGTGATCTATATTTTCATATCTACCATGAACATGCCATTTGTGTGGATCTATTGGTCACTACTAGTAATTTTGTAGAGTATATCACCCTTATCGGAGTGGTACATATTTTATGGATTCTAGAGGGATTTCAACTCGTCCAAAACCATCCAATATAGAAGAATATCGGTTTGTAGGTCATGGAAATATGGATGCATCATCTTCTAGGAAGATTTAGTTCAAGTTGGAGCTATAGGGTAGTAGTCATTCTCATGTTCAGGCCGAGGTGAGGACACTTAATGTAGTGGATCAGGCACCAGTGGAATAAAATACAGGGCTTGCGATAGTTTTAGGTACTATTCTTATTGGATGAAATTTATCTATTATTATGTTTCATATTGGTGAATTTATTTCTCTTATTTCTACACATAAATTTTATATATTAAAGTTACCAACTGATCTTCCTTTTTATGCGATGAAGTTAATAACGTTTCTTGGTAAGAGGTAATAACATGGTTTCATGTGTTCTTCTTGTGTGCTCACATTGCCAGTGGTTGATTTGGAATGGGTTTTTTATGAATTAGAGATGTATCTATTTGATGTGATCCTTGGTATATATTGTTTCATCCATTTTTCTGATCACTTTGATTACTATTAGCAGAGAGTATGTTTTATGGCACCTGATGTAAGTTCCCATGTTTCAGTGTCAATATGATCCTAGATCGAGACATACTGGACTTACAACTCCGAAATTAGTAAATAATGTTTATTAGATCTCATTAGTTACATTAGAGTAAGAGGAAGATTCTCCCAACAGTGGACTAACTCCAATGTTGGATGAGTTCCCAGAGGTTTTTCATGATGATTTTAGGGTTTTGCTTCTAGAGTGGGATGTGGAGTTCATTGTCTATTTTCTCCTGAGAATTAAATTGATATCTCTTACCTCTTAACGTATGGCCCTACCGAGTTGACGGAATTAATGGTACAAGTGGAAGTTTTGGAATCCAAATGATTCATTTTCATGAGTGTCTCACCTCAAGCTGCCCTAGTTCTATTTACAAACAAGGTCGATGGATCTCTCTAGTTTTGCATTGATTACCCAAATCCAAAAAATGTCACAATCAATAAAAAATACCATTTCCCCCATATTAATAAACTTTTAAATATGATTAAGGGGGAAATCAAGGTTTCAAAGATTGATTTTAATTCCAGGCATCATCATGTTAGAGTTAGGGGAGGATGTTATGAAAACAACCATCCAAATTAGGTATGACCATTTTCTGTACGTTGTCATTTTTTTGGGTTGATGAATTCCCCATTTGTCTTTATGGTTCTTATAAACTAGGTTTTCCACTAGTATCTTGATTCTATTGTTGTGGTAAACGTGGATGACATCTAGGTCTATTCAGTGACCACAAAGGAGCATGAGCAGAATTTCATAATTGTGTTAGTAAACCTTCAGGATCATTGTCTAAATGATATGTTTTATATGTGCACCATCGATATCAGGTATTTAATGTTTCTGGACCATGTGATCTCAGAACAAGGGGGTTCTGTGGACCCAAAATAGATCAGTGCTATAATTTCATGGGATAAGCCAAAGATTGTGTTTTAAGATCTTTTTGGGCTTAGTAGGGTATTATAAGTGGTTTCTTCCCGATTTATCTCATATTTATTTATCCATGACCATGCTCTCCTAGAAAGGGGTAATGTTTTATAGGATCCCATTGTGCCCTGAGTCCTTTGAGAACAATAAAAAAACTCATTATAAGAATCAACCCATGGAACATACACCACCTTCTTCACCCCAAGGTACATAATTCACCACTAAAAGTCCACTCTTCTCATATAGATAATTGCAATAAGAACCCAACACTCTACCCAAATATAAATGAAACTAAACATGATATCTTGATCCTCCAACAAATGACCAACTTGTAAATCATATATGCACTCTTCCAGTATCACCTATCACTAACACTGAAAATCCCATAATATCCTCTACCACAACTCATCCTCTTCTTATTTGATGATCATTTATTGGTAAATTGGTATAGCTTACATGACCTTACTAACCTTTCTCATGCATGAAATAATACTGAATAAAACCTCTTAAATAATGGGGGAACACCTAATCTAGATAGTATGGAATTTATTTAATAAAATTTATACATTTAGTTCTTCTGATTTCCTAAGAATCACCCTAGTTCTATCAAACTCACAAAAATAACTATGAATATCTACCTCCTAGGTATCCACCCTACAAAAATCATAAAAAACATATTGTGTTCATTAATAATAGGCTCATTTTATCAGATCACAGGGCCCATAGCATCCTATTTCTTTATAGAACACCCATTCCTACAACATACACTATGTTTGTCTAACATTATTTCCCTTCCAATACATTCATTATTTGTTGGTCAAATATTCTATCTCCACATCACCTCACAACTAAAAGATTTAATAACAATATTTTATGAAACACCCCTAATGGGAATTCCTTTTAGAATTGTAGTGAAGATGATGTTGACCCCTATGGCTCACCTCCAATAGACCCTTGGTTAGAAAACAACACCAAGGGTATAAAACCATAAAAATTATTGTCATTACAATTAATAAACCAAGTAATATAAAATTAAACAAAAAATAAATACCCCCACAATAAATTTAAAATAACCATCATCCCAAATTCATTTCCTGTTATTTAGAAATAAATTATTCAAAATAAAAACAATAACAAAAAAGATCCTTCGACAACAACTCCTCAACATCTCTGATATAAAATCTATTAATTACCATCCCTATCTCTCAATACCTATTAATAACCTATTAAATAGTTATATATATGGGTGATAATAACACAAATACTTAATAGGATCCTTGCTGAGACCTCTCATGAAATTATGTAAAGAAAACACTAATGATCTGGTGAATATACATCAAAATAAACAAGAAAGTGTTCACATCAATTCAATTAAAGATTAATAAAAAACTATCATCACAAGAATCAATAATAATTTAATTATTAGTGATTTTTGTGTGCTAAAATTTTAAAACAAGAATGGATTTCATAACAAAAAATCACTGAAGCAAAGAGGGTATAATAAATAGGAAAACGTGAAATAATTTATAAATTATAATGGGGATTTAATTATCATAAAATCTAAGGGTCACACCACACCACTTTCAATTTGGTTATTTTTCTATTTTATTATCATATTTCTATTTAGTTATTCATTCATTACATTACTATAGATATAAGCATAAATAACACATGAAATTACAAAAACACGTATATAAAACACTTGTGCAATAGGTCCCCATAATATTTTCCATCTTTCAATTTATTTTTTTTTATAAAAATTCATACTAATCACCAAAATATTGATAACCATGGTAATATCACAATTTAAGTATAATAAATTATAGTGTATTGAAACCCCTACCTCAATTCAGAGTTCTAAGAACCACAAAATTTTAAAATGAAATGAAGATCAACCACTGCCAAATTCAGAGGGGAACTCATTGAATGATATCTAAAACAATCAACCATAAAGTAATTATTGAAACTAAGATCAAAAATTGATAAACATATAAAAAATAATCCTACAAAATATAGAGTCAAGGGGATTATATAATAACACCTTGAATCAAGATTGTTTGTTTCTAGTTATCCAAGTAGTGTAGACACTGTATAAGAAATGACTGTAAGAGGGTGAGAGGGAAGGGGTCATTTAGGGTTCAAATGGAGATAAATAAAATCGAATCATTAAATATATATCCCTATATTTATGGGGTATTTTTGACTAACCCCACCATGGAATAGTTACTCTCACTATGCCGATTGTGCTCCCACAGTTAAAGAATTTTTATAACACCCATGTTTGAATAAGCATACCCCCTGAACATCATGTGTATTCAACATCATTATACACTCTTTTTACTACCACCACTCCCTACCCTATGACATGATACATGCAGTTTCGAATGCCCAGTAGGACACTATTACCTATAACCATGAAATAGGGAAGAGATATCAAATATTTTATATCACCAAACCAATGACCATGATTTGGTGTTCCCAAAATATATTTTTTTTCTTTCTCCCTCTTATGATAAGATCTCTATAAAACAACCCACTATCATGCATTTCTTCATAGAAATTTCAGCATTCTCATTTCACATAGGTGTATTGGTCCAAGTGAAACACTCAAAAAATTGACCTCATTCCAAGGTGAGGTGTCCACCATGCCAATGAAAAGGTCAACATGATCCCATATAACACTATACCTCAAACATGGAATGGTTCCCATCCTCATTTACCAATCAAGAAAACATTTAAAAATGTTGTTTGAAATGACTAGTGAGGTCATTTCACTACTCATGTTGTTCCATGAACTAAAAGACTTACCCAAAATTCCATGTTTCTAAAAAAACTAACTCAAAATTATTGACCTCCATGACCAAATGTCCATGAAATATCATCATAACTAGAATGATTATCAACACCAAAATGTGGTGTGACTCATGATTTATAAACTCACTTATATCATTTGGAATGCCTCCAAAAAAAGAAATGTAAAGGAATAGTTCATAAGGGTTCAATATATTAGATTGTGTTTTCTATGATATAATTTTCTTGTATTGGATAAACATTTTTATGTTGAGGAAATAGAAAAATAAAATCAACAATTTTATATATATGGAATTCATCCATCCAATTATGTCTCTTTGGGATGATATAGTACTATTTTTGAATAAGTTTTATGGTAGTCTACATTATAGTATTTACTATCATCACATGAACCAAGTGACTATTATAAACTGTTATCTTATCTCATATATTGGTGATTTGTTCAATCAATTGAAGTGATCTATTTGATTCTCAAAGATTTATTTTTGGTTAGGAAATCATCATATATAGGTTAAAGATGATGATATTTTGAAGACTACTTTCAAATGTTTTTATGAGAATTATGAGTTCTTTGTAATTCCATTTTATTTTAGGAATTCTCTAGACATGTCTATGAGACTCATGAATATAGTGTTCTATGAGTTTTTTGGAATGATTCAAGGTATTTTTTATTGGTGATATTATAATGTTATTGGTTTCTAGGGAGGATCATGTAGAGTACATATGAGCTATTTTGGTAACTCCTCGATGTCATCAGCTATTCAAGAAACTATAAAAATTATGTTTTGGCCATATGACCTCCATTTTTTCGAAATATTGTGTCCCAATAAAGAGACTCCATAGATCCTTCAAATATTGATATTTTATTTTATTAGGTACCCCATACAAATATTTTAAATTATCAAAGTTTCCTTGTATGTTTTGGTTATTATAAAATATTTTTACTTGGAAGCTCCCTGATTTTGATTCCTATAATATATTTTACTAAAAGGGATCAATATTTTGTCTTTAATGGATAGTACCCGGATTATTTGTATTATTTAAAATATTTTATTGTAATTGATAAAGTTATTAATTTGTTAGAGGATGGAATTTATTTTGTGGTTTAAGGTAATGCTTCACATCCTGACATGGGTTTTGTTATGATCCATCAGAGTTAAACTATCTCTTATAGGTCCTAGTATTTATGAAATCAATGAAATAAATATATTTCTCATGATCATGAGTTTACTTGGGTTGTTTTTCCTTGATGTTTTGATATAATTACCTCATCATTGAACATTTTTGGGACTTCACATATTTCAATAGTGTGAGGTAAACTTCTCCTAGTGAAATTTGATTTTATTTCAACAATGGTGGAAGTAATTCTTTTGTATTATAAACCAATGATTTCCAATAAACAAGGGAAAGGGAATGTTGTTACTAATTATTTAAGAATAAGTTCATATAGTGGTACTTTATTTAGTATAGTGATGTTTTAAGGGTAATGGAGGAGTTCTCCATGAAAAATCTTGATATGGTAGTAGCTTATATTATAGGGATTCTTTAGCAGAATATAGTGTTTTCTTTCATTGTGAAATGGGTGGAGAAATCCCAACTAGGTAATTATAAGGTTTAGGTCAATAGAGGTTAATAATTTTTTTCATTGATCATAAGGGATGGTCTGAGGATGATCAACATCAAGTGTTTTTTCAGTTAACACTATTTGTTCCATTATCGATTCATGAAATGGTTCTCCATGCATTACATATATTTCCTTTCACAATATATCATATCTTGGTGAATATATACCATTACATGTGAGTTTATTTTTGGTAATTTGGAATTAGGAATTATATTTCATACTTTATGTTTCTATGTATAGTTTTCTAGATGGAAAAGGATTAGAACCATGTTTTGGTGGATTTCTTAAACCACTTAATATTACCTAATAGATGTGTGATGACATATTAATGGAGTATATGAATAGTTTTCTAAATATCAGGTAATCTATGATGGTAAATTGGTGATCTTGGACCACTTTTTGAAGTCATACCACTTCGTCACGATTAAGGAGTTGAGATTAGTAGAAGTTGATGAAACATATAGAGGAGACAGTGAGGCATCAAGGGGATAAAAATATTATTCTATAAAATAAAAAACTATTTTAACCACTAGTTTTTCTATAGGTCTGAAGTCTATTTTTTTTCTCAATTATTCATTCACACCAATATAAATTTATAAATTAATGGTCAGATAGAGTAGAAAATCTAGAAACTATAGGACTTTTTTTCCCACATACATTATAGATTTCCTTGTATTTTGGTTGATGATCCAAACTTTGGTAGAGTATTATTATAATAATAGTTACCACCTAAGTATTGATAAGGAGTTATTTGAATAACATTATGGTTGACCTTGTTGATCTTTGTTTTTTTGGATGAGGTTAGGGAGTTAGTGAATCTTGGACTGAAATTATAGTATATCTTGAAAGGGATGTTATATGTGATAAATTAGAAAATGAATTCATAACAAGGTCACTAAAAGTATTAGGTTGATCATAGTATGAGGCTTAAAGAGTTTTACATTAGATATCATAGTTTCTTAAAGGTATATATTCATTTTGGGAAGGGAATGTTTGGTCTTGTGAGGAAGTTTTCTCCTTTATGTTTTGACCATTCTAGGTGTTCTCATAAATTATATTTAATGAAAATTATTTGTCACAATACCCTGTAGAGGATCCAGATTCATGAAAAATTCCATGAACAACAGATTCATTGGTACTTGCATGCTAATTCTTATTCTAATGAATAGGATGAGAAGGAAACTTAAGAAGATGCAATTTAAAAGGTGTGGTTGAATAAAATTCAAGAGCATTTGGAAAAGGTGTTCAATAAGAATTTTATTTCATTATTTCATGTCCTATGGTCACATGATAACTTGGAAGGGTGTAATTCAGAGAGATATTTTCATATTCCTTCTAAATACCCATGTTAATTAATGTTTTTTATTTTTTTAAATGTTATAAACTACATCATCTTGTTTTATGAGATATCTACGGTTATTATGTGTTTATACGCTATTTATCCATAGTTATTTGATAGTGTTTTGTTCAAGAGATATCCTCTAGAGGTATCTCACATGGTGGTTTTTTCAATCCACATTAATTTTCTTTCTTATGTTTTATTTTCATTTATTATGGTGATAAATTATTTTGAGGTATCTAATTTAAGGGCCCTATTTTTTGAAATCTAAACCTATGAATTTTACTAGGTCTTGGAGGTTTCAAGAGTAAGTTCTAAGGTGATTCAAATCCAAGAGTTTCTTTTCATCTAGAGGGCCACATTACTATTCTAGTAGGCATAGTACTTGTTGTGGTGGGATTGTATAGATTTTTTCCATGGGTATTAAATTTTGAGTTGTTTTTTTAGATCGTGGTATTTTTGAGTCTGCTATTTGTTGATGGGGATTCACCACAATGAGTTAAAAACATATGGTGGACATGGTAGAATATTTTTTTACTTGAAATTTTACTTTTGATAAATGGATAATACCTTTATTCCATAGAAGGTGGGTGTGACTCTCCAGAGAATCCAGTGTGGTCTTTATTTGGAATAAGGAACACCATGACCGGACCTACATTCAGTTAGTTAGGTGTAGGGAATGAAGATGCCCCCCTATGATAAATGGGAATTACTAAAACTCACATGTTGATTGGTGTGCTATTGACTCAAGCTATAAGCCAAGGTAACATTGATTTTCATATAAGGGAGATGGCACAAAGAGAAGGGAGTCACCAATCCACAATCATGGGTGTGCTTATTAGAAACAACTGATGAATATTCGATTCCATTTATTGTAGTTTTGGTTTTTTTTTTGTGTAGGTTAAAATATATTCTCTATGTAATGGTGAAATTAATGGTCCTATTAAAATGTATTTAATGAGTTTTAATTACGCGTGAGGTTTAAGAGATAAATTGTTTGAGAATCAGATCTCTTATTTACCAGGAGAACCAAAAACATTGTGAGAGTCACCACATTGTGGTGGAGACCATAGAGGATTTAACTATGAATTGAGGTTGTGATATTCCTTGGTTGGATTTACAATCTATTCATTTGATCCCAAGTTAACACCATGTTCTATCTTATCTCTCTAGATGATTCACTTGAGGGTCTAAACTTCATAGTTCATTGAGATTAGACCCTCTTTGATCATGTTCTCTTCTTTTCCACTTTAAATGAATTTATTTTTCCTCTTTATTTTTGTATGTTATGGGGGTATTTTTTTCGGTTTTGGGATGATTTTAATATATGATTTAGTTGTGGTTTCTTATTGTTAGTTTCTATAGTGGTTTCCTTTTAGATTAGTGGTTGTTAAAAAATGTTCTTCCATTATTCCTGAAGGATTTAGAATCTTCTAATTGATTTATGGGATTAATTACATATCTTTATTTTATGTGTATGTTAAGATATATCATGATTTTTATTCTTTGGTTAACGGTGTAATCAACCCAATGATGTTTATAATTGGACTCAAGAATGAATCTGATGGGTATTGTGACTGCATGTGTCTATAAAATGTTGATAATGTCTTCTAATAATTTCTAGATAGTGTCCAATCTATTTTTCAGTTATTTTTATAGTTTTTAGCATGATTAATATTCATGAAATTAGAAAAAATATAAATATTTCAAGGATGAGGTGATTAATGAAATAGGCATGTGAATATTTTTATCATTCTTCTTATAAACCCATTGATTGTTAATGTTTCTATTTAATCAGGTTTATAGTTGATTCTATGTTTTTTAGAAACATGTGATTGGTTTCTGGATATTTAACACCTATTCATAATAAATTGATTAATTCAAGAGTGTAATGGGAAAGGCATTTTATTGGAGATAATTTGGTAGGGATGAGCAATCCTATTACAGTTGTAAAAGGGTTTTTTGCGTTGGCGTTGTGGACTTGGATTCCCCATATGTTTATACACTAAAAAAACTTGTTTTCCCTATATGTATGACTTAGGAAGGTTGAAACCTTACATATTTTTGCTGGGAAACCTGGATTGGTTGAGATTATTGACATGGGGCAGATGGCACGCGTTGAGAATATAGATTTCTTATTACCTTTTTATTGATATTTGGTTGATGAGAATAAATAGAATATGATGAGTGTGGGGATTTTATGTTTTCCATGATTTTTTGTAAGGAATTTTAATGGGTTTATGGGGTACAAGTTTATAATGGCTATTATCTTTCATGATCTATGTTTTCATAGGAATTGTTTTGTATCCTTTTTTATTATGGTTTCCAACTCTGTTCTATATTCATATTATACACCGTGAGTGTATTTATTTCTTAGAGAATCATAGGTAGAGTGCAATAAAAAATAGTTCCTGGAATGGTAAATGAATTAATAATGAATTCATAGGATGTGTGTTTATATTCATAATTTTTAATTATAGAAACCATATGATGGTTAAAATGAATTCGTTGAGGATCGTGGGATGAAAATAATGACATTATAAAGTGAATTTTGAAATCATTTTCTGTGTAATAAAATACTGATTAAATAAATATTTTTAATGGATTTAATAACTAATTAATATAATTTTTAAAATTAATAAATTAATATGTATAACAATGTTGAATCTTAATGCTTTTGATGTTATATAAATTATAGTTTCCTATGATTTAATTATAGAATTCAAGTGTAAAGTGAGACAATAATTGTTTTTGAGTCAAATGATTAGTAGCTCCCACTTATGTAGTTGTGTACTATATTTATTATTATATTTTATAATTTTATACTCTTCACCAACTGAGTAAAGTGGGAGACCGATGCCCAAATTTTTTGGTATGATTGTTTTCCTCAACATCTAGGTTGGTGAGGGAACAAATGACTACATCATCCCTCTTTCCTAATTTCTATTTGATTTAGAATGAAGTTTATGTGTATCCATGAAGCAATGTATTACAATATATGATACATTTCATTGTTGTATTTAATGAATCTAAATTCTACAATACATGTGTATGTGGGTTATATAAGTTTGAGGTCATAAGATATAATTGTATTTCAGATATAGTTAATAATATTTTATATAAGTTTACTTGAATATGATATGGTGTCTTGATGTATAACGAATCATACATGGGATATAGTTTCATCCATGGTTACTAGATTGTTATAATGATGATGTTGTGATGAGATTTTTCACATATAATGTTTTATTTTTTAGGTTACATTTTTTTATTTTTGTTTTGTAATTTATCCTTGTGTTTTACAATGTGTTCTTAGTGAAGAATAGATATTTTGGGATTGACAATTTGAGGAACATATTTGTCTCATAGTTTGGGGAATTTGTGCACCCTCTTCCAGGTAAACATGTGTCTAATTTTCATTTTGGATAGTAGAAACAGAACAGTTAAAAAATGGTTTGGAAAAATGTGTGGGCTATCTATGTAGAGTGTTCCTCATGGATAGTGAGGGATGTATAGTATCAATATGGTTTGGAAAACTATGTGGGAAAATCATGAGACATGTCCATGTCCTTAAAAGTTGGAAAATTACCTTTATCACCTCTTTTATTTTAATACTAATTCACCACTCATCCGCCTCATTCAAGATTTTTAGACATGTGAGCTTCTTCCATGATTTCATATACCTCATGAGCCTCATTATTTGGGTGGTCGTGACCCCAGATCTTTATGGAAACAATATATGTGTTATTTCTCCTTGCTTTCTCCCACTTTATAGGGTTATTTTTTCCACCTTCATGAGTTCGTATTTTACATTGCGTTGTTTGACCTAAAGAGAGTTATATATAGGGATATGGGGTAAAATCATGATGATATTAGTTTGATATTGTCTTTATAGGGTAATGTGGTGGTACATTTGTGGTTTCACACTCATTTTCAGAAGTTTCAAAGTGTGAGGTAGGTTGTTCCAGGATTTTCCATTACTAGATGATTTTTATATTCTAGAATAATTGAATAAATGTGTTCTATGAACTTATTATGTGGACTGAAATATTTTTTTGAAGGGCTTGGAGATGGATGTATAAAAAAAGTTATATTTTGAATTGAAATTAGTTATATTTCTTATGAATATAATTGTTGTTTTTCTTGAATAGGTTTTATGCCTTGTATGAAAGGTGAAACATATATTTTAATAGAGATTAAAATATTGTAATGTGTTGAAAGTGGGGTTTCCAATAGAAATGGGGGTTTCTTTCATGTTGTTTTATTTTTTATGCCTTTGAATAGTGAACCTGGTGTGAATCTTGTTATGAAATGGTTTTTGTGTGATTATGGATTTTAAAAGGGGATTTTCCCATGGAAATGGTTGAGTTTCATATGTGTTCTTCTTTTTGTGTTTCTAAATGTGTTTCATAAATTGGAAATATGGTGTGAAATGTATTTCCATTTGGTTTTGGTGTGTGTGTGAAATGGAATGTTGTTTTGTTTCGAAAAAATGGTGGTTTCCATGTGTATTTTGGTAATATATCATTATGAAAGAATTTATTTCCATATATTCGTATAATGTTTGGTATGTGTATGTGAATGTGATGATTTACAAGATATGTGGAGTAGAATTTTTTCACAATGGGAATCCAAGGTATTCTGGGTGGGAAACTATAACTAGTATTCCAGTTGATTCATATGTGGCTGAGGTAGGAATTCAACTATCAATATTGATGAATCAACACTAACTAAACATGTGATATGATCATAGACCACTATAAATTGGGGATGGGATACCCTCTAGTGGCTCATGAAAGGGAACATTTTTGGATGTTTCTTATGATTTGGATACCACACGATATTTGGGATGAGATGACCTCTAGTGTCTCATGTACAAGAACACAATTGGTTACTGAGTGGGAGGATATTTATTACAGAGGAACAAGGATCATAGTATCCACTTGTGCTAGTTACTAATATGGATTTTACCATGGTTCTCTATTGTTACATGATGATTTTTTGATGTGGTGCAAGATTTTGGCATTCAGTATCCCTTATGTACATTTTTATTTCATAAAATACTATTTTTGAAAAAAATATTTCTTAAAAAGTGTTTCTTGAGAATGTTTTCCTTAAAATATTTTCTTGTAAATGTTGAAAATATTCTTATGGAAATGTGCATATTGATTTTCCTTCTAATTATATAACATGGAATCATTTCATGCTGGTGGAATCCTAATAGGATTTTCCACACCCACTGCAAAAAACATTGGGTGTATGTATACTTTGTTATGTTTGACCCAGGTAAAGGAAATATGTGTCATAGTGGGGATGGTGGATCTAGATGCTAGTGTTCCATTTCTTGTAGGTGTTTTTTTGGTGGATTGAGGTCCATTTCCCTCTTATTTCAAGGATGTTTTTGGGATATTCTTGTGTTCCCATTCAGATGTGGTACATTTTTTGATAAAGTTGTAAACAATAAATCTAATTTTTTTAACCTCATTTGGCTATGTTAACCAGTTTTTGAAATGTTTATTTCTATATGATGTTTGTGATTATATAAATTCTTAAACTCATTCCCAAATCATAATTTTGATATTCATGAACTAGTTTCCATCTATTGGGATCCAAAACACCCTTCAAGCCATGCCACAGATTAGGTCATCTGTGGGGTTTGATGTAAATTCGGCATGGATCATGATAAAATGGTATCAAATATGATCATGATATTTTTGTTCATGTTAATTGGTGTGAGTGGTAATAGACTGGAGCTAGTATTTTCAGGTCATGAGGTTCCAGTTGTGAGTAGGGTGCTTAGCTAGCACACCTCATGATAGGGATCAAGTTTCCATTGGGTGTTGGAAAATTTAGTTTGACTTTAAATAAAAGTGAAATGTACAGGATTTAGACTGTATATGAAAATTGGGTGGCGTGGAGTGGTTTCGATGGATTTTTATTGAGACATATTTGGTTATGTTTTAATTTATGGAAGTGTTTGATATTTTTTATTATTGCTGGAAATTTTGAAAATGTTTTAATTGTTGATTTTCCTAGTTATTATTGCTTTTGTAGCAATATACCTCACTAAATACATCCTATGAAACTATGCTAAGAAGTAAAAGTGGGTTCCCCCTTAGTTATTGATTAGAGGTTAGTGGAAGTAGTGGTTTGGCCTATCCAATATTTATCTCAAGGAGAGGCATCTAGTACTACTTAGGTTGGAGAATTCGAAATAGGTCTTGGAAAAGATATTGGTCAAATGTTCTTCAAGAACAATCCTCATTCTTTTTTAGGTATCATGAAACCTTAGGAAGAAGTGGTGTGTCATGAGAATATTGAAATTATGCCGTATTTTCTTAAAACTCCTAATACAGTTAGGGAGAAATGAGATTCATTTATTTTGGAAATATCCCAGTCAGATGTGATGGGACTTAGTGGTGCAAGATGGTAGGAATTAGAAGATAATTAGGAATGATTTAAATTAGTCCTTCAACAAACAACAATTTCATGAGAATCTAAAGGCTCAAAATATCCTGATAAGGATGAAACAAAAAATTCGATCCCATGACTTCATTTGAAAAATGAAAACATATGATGAAGTGGTTGATCATGCTATGATGGTGGAGATTGATCATAAGGACATTTCTGGTTTCTCTAGTGTTATGCCTGTAGTGGGCAGTGAATGTTTATAGGCGTAGAAGAGGAATTAGTATGAGAAGGGGAAGAAGGAAAGTGGTGTTTTGTAACATCCTTCCTGGCTATCTTTGATTGTGGCATTTTATTCCAAGTCAGTTGTGATCCATCAATGTGTGAATGTTGGGAATATGTGATCTCCATGTTCATATCCACCATGAACATTCCATTGGTGTGTATCTATGGGTCACTACTTGTAATTTTTCAGAGTAGATCACCCATATCATATTGGTACATATTTTATGGATTCTAGAGTGATTTCACCTCATCTAAAACCATCCAAGATAGCAGAATATCGGTTTGGAGGTCATCGAAATATGGATGGATCATCTTCTAGGTAGAGTTAGTTCATGTCGGAGCTATAGTGTTGTGGTAATTCTCAAGTTGAGGCTTAGACGAGTACACATAATGTAGTGGATTGGGCACTAGAGAAATCAAATGCAGGTCCTGTGATAGTTTTAGGTACCATTTTTATTACATCAACTTTATCTGTTACTATATTTGATATTGGTGCCTTTTTTTCTTACATTTCTACAAATAAATTTGATAAGTTAAAGTTTCCAACTTCTCTTCCATTTTATGCGATGATGTTAGTAATGTTTCTTGGTAAGAGTTGAGAGCATGGTTTCAGGTGCTCTTCTTGTGCACTCACTTTCTTAGTGGTCGATTTGGAATGGGTTATTTTGTTTTAAGAGATGTACTTATTTGATGTGATCCTTGGTATAGATTGGAATATCCATTTTCAAGATCACATTGATTACTATTAGTTGAGATTAAATTTTGTGGCACCTAATGTAAGTTCCCATGTTTTTTAGGGTCAATGGGATCCTCGATCGAGATGTGTTGGGCTTCCAACTCTGTAATTAGTAAATATTGTTTATTAGATCTCATCTATTATATTGGCGTAATATGAATATGCTCCCAAGAGTGGACTAACTCCCATGGTGAAGGAGTTTCTAGAAGGTTTTCTAGATGATTTCATGGGTTTTTCCTCTAGAGTGGGATGTGGAGTTCATTTTCAATTTGGCCTTGAGAACGAAATTGATATCTCTTACCTCTTACCATATATCCCTACTAAGTTGAGGGAATTAATGGTACAAGTTAAATTTTTGTAATTCAAATGATCCATTTTCTTGAGTGTCTCACCTTGGGTTGGCCCATTCTTGTTTACAAAGAAGGCCGATGGATCTCTCTAGTTGTGAGTTGATTACCAAAATCCGAACAATGTCACAATCAATAAAAAATACCATTTTCCCATATTGATGACCTTTTCAATTGGCTTAAGGGGCAAAGGTAGGTTTCCAAGATTGTTTTTAATTCCGAGCATCATAATGATAGATTTAAGGGAGAGGATGTTATGAAAACAACCATCCAAAGTAGGTACGACCATTTTGTATATGTTGTCATTTTTTTTGGTTGATGAATTATCCATTTGTCTTTATGGTTCTTATAAACTAGGTGTTATACTAGTATCTCTATTCCTTTGTTTTGGTATATGTGGATGAAATCTTGGTCTATTCAGGGACCATAGAGGATAATGAGCAGTATTTCATAATTGTGTTAGTAACCCTTCATGATCATTATCACTATGATAATTTTTCTATGTGCACCATCTAGATCAGAAAAGTAATGATTTTGGTCCATGTGATCTCGGAAAAAGGGGTTTCAGTAGACCCCAAATAGATCAGTGTTGTAATTTCATGGGATAATCCAATGATTGTGTTTTAGGAGATTTTTGGGATTAACAGATTATTACAAGTGGTTTCTTCATGATTTATCTCATATTTATTTATCCATGAATGTGATCTCCTAGAAAGGGGTAATTTTTTTAAGAGCCTTTTGTGCTTGGAGTCCTTTGAGAGAATTATGTTGTGATTGAAAACATCCCCTATTTTGATCATACTGGAATATGGAGATGGATATGTGGTCTATTGTGATGCAACAAGTTTGGGTCTTCATTGTATGCTGATATAGGATAACCATGTGGTGGATTTGGGTTCACTCTATCTCTGACCACATGAAAGGAATTATCAACCCATGACCTAATCCTAGAACCAGTGATGTATTCCTTGAATACGTGGAATCAAAATCATTATGGAGAGAATTTTTTTGGTTTATTCCGATCAGAAGAGTTTATCCTTTATTTTCTCCTAGATGTATCTGAAATTGAGGAAACGTCATGAGGTTTCATACCTTAAGGGATTCAATTTTAATATCATTTATACCCCAAGAAAAGGATTTGTGGTTGATGATTCTATGAGATGGAAAGTGTCAGTGCATGCTTTTAAAGAGTCGAGTGGTTAGTCGATGTTGATGGGTGTTTTCTCCCAAATGAATCTTGAGACAAAATAATATAATGGTGATGTGTTATAGGCTAGTGTTTAGCAGACACCTTCCCTTCTAGAATTGATTCAATAGGATCATCCTGATGATGAGTTATCCCAACATTATATGCAACACCTTAATGGTGAGGAGGTTCCTAGTGAATGGTTGTTGTCTACCGAGTGAGCTTTGGCCATCATGGGTTGCTTCATAGTGCCATTGTAGTTGAGGAAGGTGGTGATGTAGGATAGTCACTAGTCTAAGTGGGAAATTCATCTTGATGATACAAAGATTTCGTATGATTTTCATTAGATTTTTTGTTGGCCAGGTATATGGTGGGACATAGATGAATTTGTATCACAATCTTATACATGTCAGCAGGTTATATCATAGAATTAAATGCCTTCTGATTTTCTTCATTCACTACCTATTCCTACATAGAATTGTTACAATATCATAATGGATTTTATTGTTATTTTACCTCGTACACCCTATGGAATGAATTCCATTGGGTTTTTTATTGATCCTATGACCAAATCAACCATTTTAATTCTAATAAAGGATTAACCCAAGGTGGATGATTTGGGATGGTTGTATGTGTAGGAGGTTGTGAGTATTCATTATTTATCATTTAAAATTATTTTAATAGGGACCCCATTTTACCTCAATGTGTTAGGAAGTCCTTCATAAGGTAATGGGTTCGTGGATCATGTTTAATACAATATACCATTATAAGAAAGATGGTCATATGTATTAGAAAAATCAGATCTTGGAAGATATGATATGAGCACGTTTTTTGGATTTTGGAGGCTTGTGGGATAGAAATTTGGGGTTGGTAGAGTTTTCACATAAAAATAGTTATCAATCCATGATTTGAATGGATAATTACTAGGTGATTTATGATCGACTATGTTTGTCAACATTGAGGTGGGATGAGGTGGGTGAGACCTCATTGTTGGGACCCATCCTTATAAAAGAAACTTCTGATAATGTTATGTTAACCAGGAAGAATTTGTTGATTGCACAGATCTGTCACATGTCGTATTCCAAAAATAGGTTCTGAGATTTGAAGTTTTCTATGGGTTAACGAGTGTTTCTAAAGGTTTCACCTCACTTGGGTTATCATTATTTGGGTAAGGAAATATAAGACAAAGATATATCAGAACCTTTTAAATTACTGAGATAATTGGTACAGTTCAATTTGGGTTAGCTTTTCCTACTCAATTTAAATCAATAATTGACTTGTTCCATGTATCCTAGGTAAAAAATTACAATCGAGATACATCTCATGTGTTAAATTCGGAATAGTAAGAATTGGAGTCATCTTTGTCTATTTTTGGGAGGCTGATGTGGATTTTAGATTCTAAGGAGAAATTTCTTATTGGGAATTCAATTTAATTGGGCATTGTTCATTAGAAGCATGGCAATGATCTGTGTGAGACTTGGGAGTTTAAGTCTTGGGTTGAGTAGGATGATTTGTTTTTGTTCTCTGCTCATTATTTGAGTTAACATTTTGGGGGCCGAATGTTTTCATGTTGAGGAGAATTTTAACAAACATGATTTTATTTTGAGTTAATATTTTTTTTGGGTTTGGTATTTCTTTTGTGGTTACACATGATTTTTTGGTAAAAATAAATATTTTTTCCTCAATAATAGGGTTGTTCATAGTTGGCTCATAATTAGGAGAAACTATGAAACATCTTCCTTGAAACTATATGGATGATTTTTATTTTCGACAGTGGAGACCACACGATTGGACTAATGTTTGAAAACTTTGTTGGATAACTATGATTCATGTTCATCTTTTATAGTGATGAATTCATAGTTGCCACATAGATTGTATTTTTGTGTTGGAAAACTGTGTGACTTGTCCAAGTCATTAAAAAGTGAAAATTACATTTTTCCCTCTACAATTTTATCCCAAATTCAACTACCATATAGCCAATTTTGGATATTCATCCATGGGAGTTCCTCAAATATTTCTTGGACCTCTCAAGCCTCATCCTTTGGGTGGTTTTCACCCTAGTTTATCAAGGAAACATCATGTAATTCATTTCCCCATTGATTTCACCCTCTTTATACATTTCTTCTTTACTTCAAGAGTTCATATTTTTCAGTTGAATACTTGAACTAAAAAAGGTTTGATCATGTGATTTGGGATGAAATATTGATGTTTTTTTCAATATTTTTTTTATTGGGTCTTGTGGAGGTTCAATTGTGGTTCACACCAATTTATGAATGTTTTTAAGGGAGAGGTAGTTGGTTCAATGCTTTTACATTGTGGGATATTTTGGAAATTTTTTATTGGTTGTTTAAATGTGTTCAATGAACTGTTTCTATGGTGAGAAACATGTTTTTGAAGGGTTTTAGATGCATATTTTAATAAATATGGATTTGGAAAGAAATTAGTTAAATTTTCTTTGTAAATCATTGTGGTCCTTATTGAATATGTTATATTCCATAAGTAAAAGGTGAAATATGTGTTTTAAAAGATATTTAAAGGTTTGAATGTATCAAAAGTGGGCTTTCCAAGAGAAATGGGGTTTTTTTCATGTTGGATTATTTTTCGGGGACCTTTAATGTCTATTTGCATTCTGAAAGTGAATTGATGTTTTTTATGAAATGGTTTTGGTGTGAGTACGGATATGAATTGGTATTTTCCAAGGTAAATGGATGAGTTTCATATATGTTCTTATTTTGTTTCTAAATTCATTTCATAAATTGGGAAAGCTATGAGAGGTGTACTTCCAAATGGTTTTGGTATGTGTATGAAATAGAAAGTGGTTTTTGTTTGGAAATGGTGATTTATATGTGGATTTTGATCATGGATCAATGTGAAAGTGGTGATTTCCTTATGTAATTATGATTATTTGTATATGTTTGTGAATGTGATGATTTATTTGATGTGTGTAATGGAATTTGAGCATAAAGGTAATACCGGGTATTCTAGGTGGGAGAACTTGAACTAGTATACTAGTTTATTTGGATGTGGATGAGGCCCAAAATCATCAAGCAGGATTGACAAAGCAATACTAACTAAACATGTGATGTGATCATAAATCACTAGAATTATGGGATGAGATCCCCTCTAATGGATCATGCGTGAGAACACTATTTTCATTATATTATCAATACATAACTCTCAACTATTTGTAATGGGATCTAGTAGAAAATAGTCATTTACAATGTGTTCATGTGGTAAATAACCTATTGTATACAACGACACCAAAAATAATATTTTTTCGATGGGTCTTCACAAAAAAATATTGTTTTTTATGGAATACCATACCATCATGAATAATATATACAGTTTTATTAAAATTTTATTTGTGGTGGGAGATCTCACCCATCACAAATAACATAAATAAAAACAAAGATGAAATAACATTACAAAAAAATTATATAAAAAAATATTTACAATAATTTAAATTACATTCTATATAGAACATTAAATATATGAATTAATAGAAATATTAAAAATAAATATGTATATTCAATTGTGTTTTAAAAAATAATAAATAATATAGGTGGAGGGTTCATTTGGAGATGTTTGGGGAAGGAACTACATCCCTAGTAAATGAGTCAGACACCGCATATACTCCATGATCTACTCATAATGCTTCTCCTCCCATCTATGTACCTCTTCCTACTACCCTTTCTACTATCGATGGATATTCTACTACTACCTACACATGGTCTCCATAAGATCACCCTAAGCTTGTAGCTTATCCTCACACTAGGTCATAGATGATGAGTACTCTCCATGATATCTCCTTGAGCATGACAATGACATCGCAACGATACAATAATAACTAGTTGGTGTCAATCCAGATTTGATACTTATAACTATACCTTTCATGAATTCATACTAAGTCACTTGCATACATTTTTCATCATAAAATACTTCTACACTATTGGTATGATCCTTGGACTATTCCTGACACTCATCCTATGTCGGAGAAGTTGCGGTGTCATATTAATCCTTTAATTAACATTTAAAATATTAATAGTTTAAATATTATTTGTAGTTAATTTTAAACTAAAAATATATACTAACTAGAATATTATGTCACTGACCACATGTAATCTATATAGTGATGGGATCATTTTACATCCTCTTATAAATGTCAAACTCCATAATATCTGGATGTTAGGCCTCTTATATGATTATAAAATAAATAGTTCACATTTAAATTTATATAAACTATTAAAAAACTTACATTCCATATGTCGTTGATGCGTAATGAATATACGACTACCAGTTCTATGTGTCACCTCATGCCTCCCCTAATTCTAGATACCTAATTATTCTCTCCTCTAAAAAGTATCTCTTATCTGGTATGAACACAATCCATCCCAAAATTGAGATCAGATGTAATTTGGTCAGTGGTCCCAACAACACTGATAAAAATCCATGACTCCATCTTTATACATGGTTTTATTCCTCATATTGTGAAAACAATGGTTGTAACAATCACACATATAAACCTACAATGCCTCCCTATTATAGTTTTGCATTATATCATTGATAGGATACCATAAACCCTACAAATATTTAATAATATTATGTTATTAATTAAATAACTTTCAAAATAACTTTTATTTTTTCACGTACCATCCAATGATCAAACATGAGTTACTGAGCATCAATGGGAATATGACCACATGACACCAATGATCTAGAAAACTAATTATGTAGTATATACTCTCTTATCCATTAGTTCTATGTAAAAAATGTGAAAAATAGAACAAATAACAAAACAGTTAGTATATAAATAAAGTAATGAAAATTAATGAAAACTAACAAAAAGGCACAACTAAAAATACCTCATCATGCGTAGATTGAACTCAATATGTGGTCTTTACTCAAGGATATGGTCATGAATCATCAATATCATATGACCATAACCTCTTTGAGTCATCCCTGAACTACTACTAGTCATAGGGGTAGATATTTTAGCGACATGCTTGTCACCGGGTAGTGAAGCCTCATCTAACTCACAAAATAGACCAGATAAATGATCACTAGTCATCAGTAACAAAAAATTATACTTGTTAGACAGTATTTTAAAAAAAGTATTATATATTTATATTATATGACAACAACTAGAATTTAACTATTTCAATCATTATCTTCAACCTCATATATCGTATATGATGGTGTAAATTTCTTCACATTCATCCTCATTATCATCAATTTCCATTTGAGTATCAGCTTCATAATCTATTTCTATTTCAAATTCATTTATTACATTAATAACATTACCATCACCATTAACTCATAAATATGGATTATTGTCATTGATATTCGTGCCTCTTTATGGAAAATATGGATTTGGAGTAGTCTCTTGAAAAATTTCAATTCCATGCACATCATAGAAACCACATTCACATTGGATAAACTAATTTTCAAGAGATTTCATTTTTATTATGTTCCACCGATCACATAACTCTCTTTAATCAATAAAATAATTTGCATAAAAAAATTTATGCCCCTAATGGGACAATAAAAATGGTTCGTTTACTATTAGATAGATTTTAATTTTAATATTGACAATTCCATAACATGGATGAACATGAAATCCTCTATCAGTATCCAACCAATTTCTTTTAAAATTCATTACATAATTATATCCAAGATAACACGGTTCAATTATTTCTTCCATCATGCAATAAAAGTCAAAATCACTTTATTTGTGATGAGATCCTCTTAAGAAAGCACCACTATTCAATTTCTTTTTTGATCCCCTGTATTCACATATATGAAATCGAAAACCATTCACCACGTATGTATTATAATATTTAACTATTTTGGATAGTGGGATACTCAATACACACGATTGATTATCAATTTCATCCATATGTTGAGATACTAGTAAATTTGAAATTCTATTTTCAATATAACAAGTAATAAATTGATTTTATATGTTAAACTATAAACAATTTACTTTACTAGTTTTTGAAACTATTAGGAAAAATTATTTTTCCAACATTTTTCAAGAGCATCTACTATAATTTTTGGAAACTCTTTATTGATATTATTATCCTATATTCTATAAATAAAATAATATTAATATAACTAAAAAAATTATAGAATAATTTATAGAATCAATCACATTACAAATGGAGTCATTTCTTCTCAGTTGATTCCAATATATATATGACACCTATGATTTTCATCATATAAAATCCATCATTCATGAACTCCACCAAAGCCATGTTTAGACTAATTAAAAACTTATAATTGATTTTTCATTTCATCATCAACATTTCCCTCATTAAAAACTATTTTTTAATGTTTTTAGGGATATTCATATTTAAAATAATGATATTAAAAGAATAAATTTCCTCCAGAAAATAATATTCTTCAATAGATCTTTCAACTGATGCTTTGTTACATACATTTTTTTTATCAATTTATATATTAGTCTCGAAAATGGGTACATCGATAAGAACTGTACTTAAGCTCCACAATTTTATTCGTACTGAAAATTTAATATCAATTTTTTCCTTAAGTCAAAGAAATATAGAGGGAAAATTTTCTCCCATTTACATAAAATTAAAACAGCATCTTCTTGTAGAATACATATTTCATTATAGTCAATATTCATCATGTATGTCTCCAAAAATATATAATACATATGGTAGGAAATCCCAAATCATATAATTCACCAAAACACTAAATATAATCATTATAATTATTTCCATTATAGCATTATTGTCATGACATTTTAATCTGGGAATATAACCATTAATGAATAATCTAGCCAAATTAGAATCATATGGATACTCAAATCTATAATCCACTGACTAAAAAATAAAAAAATTTCTTTGCAAACACTATATACCACTTTTCGCTTTATTTACTTCTATGGTCTATCATTTTCAAACATTTCATGTTATAGTCTCCAATAAACTTGGAAAAGATCTAATCGAGCCTTTACAGAATCATTGTTCTTACCAGGTGTTTCCAAAGATGTATAAAATATATTATCAAAACTTATCTTCTCAATACACATGAAATCCAACATGCGTTGGAAAAATAAACCAGACCAACATGAATGATCAAAAAAATGATTCATTGAGTCCAATTTTGTTTATTCCCAAATTCATCTATTTTTGTGGGTTTATAGTCGGTCCAAAGCTAATGGGGGTAATTAAGAGACCATTTATTTTAACTCAATACCTATGATAATTTTTGGAGAATCATCTCTTTCAATTGTTCCATTTCTGAAATGATATATGTTCCTATGAAAATGATGATTTGTAGGAAGAAATCTTTGATGACCATCACATCAAGAATATTTCATTCCATTGATGAGCATAAATGCTTCTCTTTCTATCATACAATACATACATTATTTGGGAACATGTGTACTCTATAAAGATAAAATTATGTATGATGGGATGTCTCTAATTTTACACATTAATTCACATTTCATTAGGGTATTTTGTTTCACAGCACCATTATATGTATTGATACATTTACTCCACAATAAATTTAACTCATAAATCAATGACTTAAAATAAACATCTATTTTATTTTTTGGATTTCTAAGAATAATTAAGGTAAAAAAAATATAGATTTATCATCAACATCCAAAGAGGTAAATTTTATAGAGTTATAAAGATACAACAATAAGAATATTGAATTTCCTAAGAACCAAATGGATAGAAACCATTAGTATAAATATCCAATTTCATTTTTTTAACTTTTGAAGAAAGAGATGGATGTACTTGGTAAAAATGATTCCATGAATCACCATAAGTAGAATGATT
Source organism: Viscum album (assembly GCA_963277665.1). Lineage (NCBI taxonomy): Eukaryota > Viridiplantae > Streptophyta > Magnoliopsida > Santalales > Viscaceae > Viscum > Viscum album. Next base: position 771,414,838 of record OY728131.1, on the reverse strand, counting down.
TAATATTTTATAGTTTTAAATATTGGTTTTGTTCCATGACATCAATGGGGATGTGTTCTGAGACATAAATAAATGCTGAAATTTGGGTGTAAGCAAGAAATACCAAAATTGTTTTACCAAAATCAATCCAAACTTCCCTATTAAGCTTCCTTGTACCTCAATTTTCCATATGTATGAAAACTAACAAATGACTCATTTTCCAATTAATATAATATTCAATCCTCTCAAAATTCATGAATTTTATGATAACTGAGACCCAAATTCTGAAACATACCCTTGGTCTTATAGAAATTTGTAGGCAACACATTTATTTCAAGCAACGATTCTTTAAAAAGTGAGAATATCTGATCAAAAAAAAATTTTGAAACTCCATTATCAAATTTAACAGACCTAAATTTTGAAAAGACTTCAAATTTTCCTACCTTGAAAACAGGATACAAAAAATCTTCAACAGACATCAATAAATCATAAAATTGGGATGGTTACAACTCATGAGTAAAATAAATTCCATCCTAAATTTCAGTTTTTTTTAAAGGATGGACTCGCCAACTTGTGTACCAAATTTTGAAACTATGATAGATATAGAACCAAATTATTAATACCTTCTCTAGAACTACCTTAATCTTGTTGATACAAAGAAACATATTTTTTTTGAAAACCAAAATGTAAAAGATGACCATAAACATTGTAAAATTATTCAAAAATCCTCATATCAAATTTTCTACATGGAAACATAATTTTCCATTCTGAATCAACTAATTTTTTTGTTAATGAAAATGATATAAAAAACTCAACACCCAAAATATATACCTGATTTATACTAGAGTAGTTTGAATTCCTAAGATGATTTATCTAATTGTAATCATGTAATAATGACTATTTTTGACTACCTTGCTACATATTTTTCTAAGAAATAACAAATTATGTTAATATTTATGATTTATTTTATATAAGAAAATGATTTTTTTTCAAAAATAGGTATAAATTAATGAAAATAATATTTACATGTATATATTGTCATTTTTATATATTTACCTCTGATTTTCACTAATTTCCCCTTATTTACACTAATTATAATTAATTTTTTTTAAATATAGTTTTATTAATATTAGTTTTTATTAATCATTATTAATTAATACTATTTTTTACTAATTGTTTCTAATCACCATTATTTTTTTAAAAAATATATTGATTTACTAATAATGTATAGAAATTTATCACTAATGTTTACTATTTTGATGTGAATTTTTACTAATTAAAATATTATATTTTAAATTACAATAATTATTGCATGTACTCCATCATCTTCTCATGTTTCTTCTCATTTCATGGATAAATCTCCCCAACTAATGTTGATGTTGTTGATGTTTCACATCTTATTTGCCCCAGTTTTGGAGACCTAATGACAATTTTTGACATGGATAACACAAATTGGTCATTGCCAATCGCCTGATTATTGGAAATTATATGACTTACTAAAAAGGTGTAAATAACCAATTTTAAAATCTTTAGGTGATGAAACAAAATAATTTTTAATAATTACCTCTAATTATTACTAATTATAATGGTTCAGTTATACTATATACTAATTTTTTCTAATGATTACTATTTTTACTAATTTTTAGCCATAACCAATAATATTTTACTAAATTTTACTAACTAACACTTATTTTTTAAAAATTTAACTAAAAATATCGTTTTAAGGATAATTATTACTAATTATCTTTTATTTTTAATAATTTATACTAATTATTACTAATTACCACTAATTACTAATAGTTATTAATATAATTTATGAATCATACCTTTTATTACTAATTTTTAGCCATTACAAATATTCTTTACTAATTTTTACTAACATGGACATATTTATATTAATTTTTAATAATTAGTATTTTTTATAGATATTTATTACTAATTACCACATTTTTTACAAATTTATACCAACTATTACTAATTACCACAAATTGCTGATAATTATTACTAATTTATATTAATCATCCCTATTATTAATAATTTTTAGTCATTATTGATAATTCTTACTATTTTTTAATAAATAACTAAAATTTATATTAATTATTACTAATTATTATTTTTTATAGATATTTATTACGAATTACTGTCTATTTTTACTATTTTATAATAATTATTACTAATTACCACTAATGAGTGCTAATTTGTATTAGCTAATAATAATTTATTACTAATATTTACAAAAATTTATTTTTTTTACGAATTTGTAAAATTGACTACCAATTTAAATTATTTGATAATTTGTTATTAATTTATAAAAATTTATAATATTTAAACAATTTAATATCAGTTTATTGTAAATTCTACTAATTTATTCATTTTTATTAATTTAAAAAAAATAACTTATTTTTACAAATTTTTATGAATTACCACTAATGAGTAATATTTTTTAATAGTTTATTATGATTTTTACGAATATTAACTAATTTTTATTAGTTTTTAGTAAATTGAATATTTTGTTTCTAATTTATTTTTTTTAATTATTTTTTAATTAATTGGAAATAATTGATAACAATTTATATGATTCTAGATCAATTTATTCTAACTTATATCAATTTATTAAATGTTATTGTCTTTTGGTGATTTTCACTAATTTTAACTAATTATTACTACATAACATGAATGAGTGCTAATTTTTAATAGTTTATAACAATTTTTAGTAATTTTTATTAATTTTTACTAATTATTAGTAATTTTTATAATTTATAAATTATTTCTATTTATTAGTAATTTTTTTATTAATTTATAATAAAATATAATATAACATACTGTTTTATATGAATTAGTTGTAATCTCTGTCAATTTATGAATTTATATTAATTTATAATATTTATTTTCAAAATTTTTCTAATGATTACTCATTACCACTAATCCATAATAAAATTTAGTAGTTTGTAACAATTTATTAGTAACCATAACTAATTTTTAGTAATTATTACTAATTAATACAAATTATTAGTAATTCATACTAATTAATACTATTTATTACATATTATTAGTAATTAATACTAATTATTAATAATTACCTATAATTTTTACTAATAACACCTAATTATTACTAATTATTGATAATTGAACAAAATTAGTACTAAAATAAACTATTTATTTTTTTGTAAAAACAATACTAATAATTAAAACAAAACATTTCTGAAACTAATTAATGCAAGATAAAACTTACTAATTCTTATTAAATTTAATTACGACTAATTAATAATAATTATTACCAATACAAAATCAAATGAATAATGTAGTAAATAAAAACATTATATAAAAACCCTATTACTAAATATTTTTATGGATGCAAAATATGAATGTTTCCCCATAGAAAATTTTGAAATGATGAAAAAAGTACAGAGAAGAATATGAGAGTCAAGAAGAAGTGAAGATTATAGAGAAGAATGAAATGGAAAAAATGGGGTGTGTATATATTGGATGAATCCATTGTAATGGGAGTATTTTTTATGAGGCCCATAAAAAATTGTACCACCACTATTAATTACGATAACAGTTATTTTTTTTCAACAAGACCCATTATAAATACCCATTGTCGATAATTTAATTGTGGCAGGGGAAAATACCATCTCAAATAAAAAAATTACAAAATTTATTCTCAATGGGTTCTATCATAAATACATTCCTACTGAAAAATCATTTTCAATGGGAGTATAATATCATCAAAAATAAAAAAAAGATAGGATTTTACTTATGGAAATAGTAGATTCTCACCGCAAATAGTAATCTGGTGGTTTGGTGTGCATCATGTACCAATGTCTTTTGCGATGGAAATATCATCCCATCACATAATTTTTTGTAACTGACTATTTACCATGGTATTTTATTTATATCCCAAATATTATTTTTTGACACACTATTTATGATAGTTCATCCACTAATCACAAATAACCCATTGTAAATATTTATTTTTCCCCTAGATTGGATGCCACTAGATATTTGGGGTGGGATCCTCTTTACTGGATTGTGCATGGGATCATCATAGGTTTTTGAGAAGGAGTACTTTTATCATCAATTTATGAGTTTCATAGAGTCCCACTTATGCCAGTAACATTTAGAGATTTTCTCATGGTTCTCCCTTATGACTTAATTCTTATCTGATTTGGTGATATCCGTCAATATAAAGAATACCTTATGTGCCTTTTTATTTCAAGAAAGATTTTTTTTTGGAATTTTTTTTATAAGTGATTCTTTAGAATGATTTCTCTAAAATGGTTTCTTGGAAATGTTTCTAAAATACTTATAGAAACATTCATGTTGATTTTTCTTCTAATTTTTTAGCAAGGAATATATTCTTTCAGGTTGTATCCTACTTGGATTTGGCTCACTCCCGGGATACACATTTGGGTGTTTTTAGACTTTGTTATATATGACTCCGTTAAAGGCATGATGTGTCATGGTGGTGATGGTGGATCTGGTTGCGAAGGATGCACTTATTTTAGGTGTTGGCGGTGACGGTTTGATGGTGATGTCCCTCTTGTTTCATGATTTTTTTGAGATAGTCTTGTGGTCCTATTCTATTTGATTAATTTTAGTTCTTTGGTTAATGTTGTAAAATTTGATTTGGAAAATTATTGTACCTTATTTGGTTATGTTTACCTATTATTAAGATGTTCATTTCTATTGGTTGTTTGTGGTTATATAAATATGATAAATCATTCCCAAAGAATATTGTTAATCCCTAGGCACTAGTTTTCATCCCGTGGGGATTGAGAACACCCTTAGGGCCACACCTCAGATCCAGTCGAGTGTCTGTTTTGATGGAACCCTAACATGGTTTGGGACATGATTTTTGGGATGTTGTATTATATAAGGATATTGTGGTGATATGTATCCAAGGGGAGAATAGAGACTTATAAAAGGTATGGTGGCATATGAGGTTTTGTGTCAGGGTATTAGATAGAAAAACTATTAGTGAAGTGGATATGGGGTCACTTAATAATGTATATATTTTGTTAAATAATGTCTTTTTTCTATTCCTTTATTTTGTGAAAAATCCATAGTTAATATGAGTTATATATTTACCTGTTTTGGTCATGGGTTGGTTTCATATTCTTACTCACTTGTATTTAGGGCACCTTTTATTACATCTTCATGAGATATTCCTAGGAGGATCCTACTGAGTATACATTTATTATAACCCATCATATATATAAACTATTTTTTTAAGTCTATGAGAGATGGTTGTTGATCGATCTTGGTGTTACTAACTCATAAATTTGTTTAGGATATATTAGAGATTCAGGGCATGTTCGTAGAATTCTGTTTGGTACCTTCAGTGCTTTATATTGGTATGGAATTACATTCATATATTGGGATAATTTATTTATCTATGTGATGGAGATGGTTCGATGATTTCATATTATTTTTTATACATAAATTCATATAAAGTATATAAATCCCAAATTTTTATATATTCTATACTCTTTAAGAAAGTAAGAATATCATTTCCTGGTGGTGGAAAGATTTTAGGGTCTTTCTCCACTTTAATACCCACATAGGACTTGTACCACTGGAGGCAGTATGGGTGGTTGTGACATGGATGCAATGATTGAAGAAGTGTAGGAGAAAATTTAAAATTGTGAGACCTCCACCATAATGGTGGAGAATATAGAAAGACACTATAGAGGTGTATGAAAATTGAAATGATAAAATTAAATTATATCAATAGTTTTTTGTGAAATTATATCTATAGCAGAAAAATTACTTGTATCCAAAGTAAAAAAAGAAAAATAAGATCAAGAAGAATATTTTAAATGAGAAGCGGAGTTTAATAAAGGTGAAAAAAATAAAGTTTCTAGAAAAATTTAAATCTAATACAACTTTGGAGGTATAATTTTTCTTTCTATGTAGATATTCGTAATATGATAAAAATAAATGATGTGGTTATAGAATATAAAGTGGAAAAAACAGGTTTACTATCCAAAAAACACTTAATGTAGATAAATTAAAGAATATTAGGCAATTATCGAAACGACATAAGAAAAGGTGGATATTCTGGAATGTATAAAATGACTAATTTTATACTTATATACAAATTATTTTTTATAAATAATAATTTTAAATAAGAAATAACAAAAACAAGGGTGTCTATTTCAAGAATTAATTCAAATATAAATTAGAAAAGTTCTTAATTATGGGAACCTACTAATCATTTACATGAAAATATAAACATGGAGAAGAGATATAAAAAGATTAAATTTTCACAAAAAAAATTGTGAAATAAATAAATTATAAAAAATAAGGATGCTCTCAGTTAGAGGTCATGGAAACGTAATTGAAAGAGATAGATATGGATATTTTGGATTATTATAAAAAATATAAATTCTATAAGAGAATATATTTTGTTAATTAAATATTCCTTGTTAATGTATTGAAGTAGTGGTTGTTGAGAAATAAATAATCCTCAAATATTGATGAATAAAATCATGCCTTCAAAAAAAGGAAAGGAAAATTCATAAGAAAAATTATGATTATCTTATACTATTTTGAAGGTATAACCATGAATATGTGTATAGAATCGATATAATTATAAAATAAATTATTTATTTCTAAATCATCATATCCTGAAAATGATATATGAGGTAGGTTTTTTGGGGATATATTTATTTAAAAAAATAATGGAAATATAAAAACATATTATATCAACTGTAAAATATATATGATGAATGCAAAAATTCATCTACAAAGGAAGAAATAATATTATGAGGACAATATAATGACAATACAATCAGATGGTCATTATGTGCAATGTTAATTTATGTTAAAAAGAAAGAGAATAGTATAGGGAAGCTCAAACATTGAAGGTTGAGTTTTTAAATTTTAAATAAGTTTAATGAAAAGGAAAATAAGAAAGTATTTTTTATGTAGTTTTAGAATTAAATGAATTTAAAAGTTAATAATTAATATGAGATGTTACCCAAATAGAATATGGTTCGGAATAAATATACATTATCAACCATTTCAGGATTATTATCCAATACTCTAGAATAACCTATCTTAATAAAATTATTTTGATGTAATTCTCTAGTTATGGTTTAACTAACACATCATTTTCCCACAAACCCCTTAAAAAGATCATTTAGAAATAAACCATATAAGAAATATCATATATCTAAGATACATTCTTTATGAATTGTGTGTGGTATTCTAAAGTACATTAAAATATTAGTTTCAAAAAAAAATATAGTGACTATTTTGTTATCCAATTGATGTGACACAAGTTATTTACCCTAAATAAGAAAATTGATCAGTTAAAAAAATCATTTCATTTCTTTAATCATACCACAATATATTTCTCATGTTGGATTTATATCAATAAAAAATTAAAATAATGTTTAATAATACAAATTAATGAAAATAAATATTAAATTGGTGTGTCATAACTACCAATTCATGTGTCTAATTTTCTTATAGTGATCTCTAGATTTTCTAGATCACTATAGAGTGAAGGATGTGTCTCAAGTGGGTATCTTTATTTATCCATTATCTAAATAATTATGATAGGGAACTATATAACATATAAAGTAGTGAAAGGGTCAATAATATTCTATAAACTAAAACATTTCACTCTAATTGAAGAATATTTAGATTAGGTGCTTAAAATTACAATTTATAGCCAAAGGTGATGGTTGGTTTTACTGAAGATTTTTAGGAAACCCATTTTCTGATTTTGTTTTAAAATGTGATCATCTAAAATAAATTTACAAATAACTAAAATGTTGTATCCATACCTCTTGTATTCCACTAATTTTTTTGTGTAAATTGGACGTATATAGGGGGATATAAAGAAATTATATAAGTATTCAATTGATTGTGAATAATAAATATTATCACCAATTACTCCACAATTTTTTACTCCAAATCAATAAACTGGTATTAATAAACATAAATATATTTTTATAACACATATTAATGGATTTATAACGTAAATTTAAGCCAAATTTGAATTATATAACTCCAAAAAATTCATTTTTAATCCATTTCACTATTTGAGCTTGTGTATAGATTCACTCTTTTTGTTCTATTTGATTATTAGGTATTATAAATCCCTCCACCTAAATTCATAAAATAAATAAATAAAATTGAACTATATTGAATTTTATATTATTAATTATATTAAATATATGATATGTATAATTTATTTTTTGTTAGGAAATTAATATGAAATATAATCAATAACATTGATATAATGATGGAAAAATAAATGTAAAACATGGTTGGATCACACCCCTTTAAAAAGCTTATTTTTATTCTAGAAAAAATCAATTTTCATTAATTTCAAAAGAATGAGTATAATATTTTTCTGAAAATATTACATGAACAATATTGTTTTAACATAAAAATATAACTCAATTCATGACATAAAAGTATATAAAAGAAACACTACACTGATTATCTATTCTTAATAAAAAATGATAAAACAATCACATAAATTATATTGAAAAAAATCAATTAGTGTTATGACACAAATATTGTTGAGGAAATTTATGTTTTAATCTTTCCAGTAAATATTTATGTGTGTGTTTTTGATAGTAGTCTCTTACTTATCTTTCTATAATCTATTGAGTAAATATAGGTTGGTTTCAACTTACTTAGCTTAATTGGTTCTTCTCAACTGAACATGATTTTACCTTTGTATAATCAAATACTTAAAAACCCATTCACTAAATAATTTTTATTTTTCATACACTTAGGTATAATCCTATATATTTTGTTCTTCCTCACACAAAAATGGCTATGTGCCCTGATTTCTTCTTAGATGACATCCCAACACATGGTCTTAGTTTATTAAAATAATTTCATTTCATTCATGACTAACATATTATAAATTTTATTTTGGATAAAATACATTCGTTCATACATGAATACATAGAGAGATACATATATATATACAAAAACACACACAAAAGAGAGAGAGAGATATATATATATATATAGAAACATAGATAATTATTAGGATTATTTTTTGAAAAAACTTCATATCAAGAATATGTTAACCCATTGTGAAATAAATTTGATAATAATTGAAATAGTGTACAAAAATTTATTAGAATATAATTAAAATTAACCTAACTTAGACGTCCTAAAATAAAGTACAAAATATTTACAATTCATTTTTTGTGATAATGGATATGAGACATAAATGAAACTGTTCCCCCATAAATAAATCATATAGATAGTGTTAACATCTGAATGTTTTTGTAATTATATAATAAATCATGTTATTAGAAACATCTAATTTTACTTAAATCAAAATCAATGTAAAATTTTTACTTACACTATATTCAAAAATAAAATTTTATTAAAATAAATTATTTAAATATTTTTGAAATGGAAAAATCCATCATGAATTATCAACAATTTCTATGAAATCGATTTATGTGGTAATAAAGTAATAATATTTTTAAAACATAAAAAATCATAAAAATTGGTTTTTATTTGATTTGACACATAACAATGATATCTATCATGGGAAAGTATTTATAATCCAAACATTACATTTATCATATCCTAATAGAAATAAAAATATATAATTTAGATAATATAAGATGATACAACATTATGATTTCATTGATAAATGGATTCTTATGGGTGGAGATCCATTATTAATGGCTCACAATCAATTTCAAAAAATTTATTTAACCACTACCCATTGATGGTGATATTTGTTGGTATTTTTCATTATTAACCTATACAATAGAAAATGATATAAATTAGAAATAATATATGGTTTTAACTCATTATAATGAATTATATTGTGATATAGTTTTATACTTGTACTGTATAAAAATAATATAAAATAAATGCGGAATTACTTGTGAATGATTAGAAATTTAGGAATTTCCTTGGATATTTTTATATAGTTTTAGAAATATTCTTATACATACCATTATATTTATTATAAACCATGAATTTATAATTTCTTTAATGAATTTATAATTGAAATATTATAATATATATTATTTATGTCCCAATACACTCAGTTCCCAATCTCAATGGATAGATGATAAATATTTCCAAAACACATGTTGGTAAGTTTACATGATAATGGTAATTTGGGAAGTAATTTGGTTGGAATGAAAATAATAATAATTTATAGGATTACATTAATTCTTATTGAATTAGATCAAATTCATAAATTTTTTCCTTCTCTATTACTTGCCTAAACTTTACGATTGGTTTAGGGGTGGAAAATGTGATAAAATTAAAACTGAACCCATACTAATATAAACTAAATTTCATCGTGAAGTTGTAGAAATAAAGATCCTAGTTTCCAATGATTAATTTAGGAAATAAAACCTACAAAATATTTTATTTATCAAAAATTATAAAACAACATTGGAGTCCTCAATACAAGTGGATCATTTCTTTTCACATGTTGACACATAATCAACAATTAGTAGTTTATGAAATTTACCAAATAAACTAGGGAATGATATCATAATGTAAATTCCCTAAACATAAAACTTGTTTTGAATAAAATATCGGTGTTTATGAATTTATATTCATTTATATTCATTTCATACAATTAAGTAATGCTTAAAAAATCACAGATTGTGTGCTTTAGGTAAGGATTAAATAAAATATACCAACATTAATGAACCATAATGTGTTAATTGTGGGTTTTATTATAATAAAAAATGTTGTAAAGAAATACCAGGTAATATATACTTTTTTCATAGAAAATAATAAATATCACAAACATGAAACATTTTTTTGGTCTAAAATCCCATTATTTATAGTAATATAGAGGGATGAGCTAATTTATTATTATATAATAACTTATTGATATGGTCAATCACTATATTATATTTTTATTTCCTAACCATTATTTCTAAATTGAATTCTTTAATTAGAGGAATCTAATGAACATTTTATAGTTTACCTTCTAGTTTCTTATGATGATACCTAAGGGTTGGATAGTTAGATAATATAGTTACTTTGGAACATGAATGGTTAGATATGAATTTTCTAGGGTAAGCACAATTTAATGAATTATTTTTAGTTGTACTATATTTTTTTAGTATTTTTCCAATGTATAAAAACATATTCAATAACATACATATAATAATCAACATGTTGTGATAAAACAAATCCAAAATAATATATAGAAGTAATACAATGAGATAAAATAGTGAATTTTATAGTGTTCATTTGAGTTTAGGTGATTACATGATAATCCATTTCAAATTATTTTAAGAAATCAACAAAATATCTATTTTAAAAAATTGCATATATTTTTAGAGTAATCCGGAGAGGATAAATGAAGCTTTTCTAAAATTAGGAATAAAATATAAATGAAATCCTAAATGACATAATAAATACATTACAATCCAAAAATTTGAGGTGAATGTTTTGGGTAAAATGATAAATATTTATAATTTTTATACTTTGATACCTTCACTAAAAATGATATCTACAATTAGTATTCTCAATCTTACCATGAAATAAGATTTGTGATGATTTAATATAAGATTATTTTAAAAATTATAATATATAATTTGACTAAAATATATTTAATCTCATAAATAAAGGACCCATATATAATAAAATCATCCATTAATACATAAAATAAAATCTCTTGGTTATTGAAAAATACAATCCACGCATTGTTTGAAAGTACCAAGAACATTTTATAGAATAAAACATATATTCTAATATGAGAATTTTTCATAGGGAATATGAGAAATTTGTTTTTCTCAAAATCCATAGGGGATATATTGACATATAACTATCTAAAATACCCATCAAGGAAATATTTACATGAATTTTATTCTAAAATATCAAGTATATTGTCAATTAATAGTTATAGGAAGTGGTCATTCTTAGAGTGTTTGTTTAATGTGTTATAGACTATACATAAAAAACCACTATATTTCACTAAATTTGGTAGATTTTTTTCAATATCAGTTAGATCATATTTTCTACGAATTACTTATACTATATTTTCCCATAAGATTTTTGGAATAATAAATAAAATTGTAGTAATAATTTTTTATTAACTTCTTTCTAATAATTTAAAAATGGTTTGATTTTTTTCTTAATTCCTAAATGATCAATTTTTCTTTATCGTTTTATAATGTATGTTATATGAAAATTTGTGGGTTCATATCAATAATGTTATAAATTTATCATCCCAATTAATATTTATACTCCCTCAGAAGGTAAAATAATTATAATTCATGATATAATGGGAGTGAACTAGAAACGATGACTGAAAAACTGATTACAATATTAATACACTATTACTTTAAATTTGGATCTAGTGGTTTAAGTTCTAATTCATGGTAATTTCTAATTAATTATAATGAATTGTTGATGGCTAGGTCCATGATCAAATCATCCACTAAATGGTTACATCCTCACATGATCACTCATTTTTTATAAGATAAAAATAATCATTTATGTTCATTAGGACTTTAGTATTTAAGAAATAATCAATTAATAAACATGGATAACATTATTTTGAACTATTATAACATTCTCTATATGAATCAATACATTGAATTTATATCAATGGTTAAAACTCAACAAGGGAGTTTTTTGTAATAAAGATATGTGGATATGGTATTAATTTTATATCAATGAGATTAAATAAAAATTTAAATGTTCCTTCAAGTGGTTCTTCATAGAATTAATGATATTTGAATTGAATACATCACTAATAAAATTAATAAATCGTGTAATATTGTATATATTTATTATATTTTTATATTATTTCTATATGTTTCTCTTAAAAATTATCAATATGTGTCCATTCATCATATAAGTTTTCATTTTTTATTCTAAATGTTATCAAAGAATATCAGATTATTAAACCTCACAAAGACATACTCCATCACACTAGTTGGGTGTGCGGTGTTCAAATTTACTATTTAAAAAAAATATTTGTAGGATTGAATATCAAAACCTATGAAGAAGGTAAAATGGATCAAGGAATTATATATTTCAAATAACCCGTATTAATCACAAAATCTAAAAAAATACTCCATAATAGTGCATAAAATAGAAAATATTCAAAGGTCTCTATATTTATTAGGAACCACTAATTAGATCAATGTCAAAATATTCCTCCTAAATATTCTATTTTAAACACCATAGTTTAATATTTGTGGGCGTACATATTCTGTAAAAACTATTCATATCATTTAATATTACCCGCAACATCAATCAAAGGAATTTTAATTAGTAATTTTCTATATTTTTTGTATATCCATTTCCTTATATGTTTCTATGATTCCCAATTATTTTTATCAATCAATAGAAATGTTATAGGAAGGGTTGGTCTTATGGTAGTTTCAAAAGACACTACATTACCATCATTTGGACTCCTCTTTGTAAAACAATTTTACAAACATGGATTCTTAGGGAAGAATGGAATAATTGTTTCCATATGAAGTTATAAATAAAATGGATGTTTTATTAGGAGTTTAAATTAAAACCCATTTTCAAGGGTGTTTTAAGAACATTTATCTTATCCCCTGGGTAGAAAAATGTTTAAGAAGAGAGATTATCAGACCCTGACTTTGGATTTCCCCCACTGAGTTAGCGAGTTATCATAAATGACTTATTAAATATTGTATTGGACGCTTTTGTTTGTTGTGAATTGATATATTTTTCCCATTTTTTATTTTATTCCATGTATTTTAATTTGGATTTTAGGGGGTGGTTGGAATGTCCTTGTTTACCATTGTGGATTTGTAGATGGTGGTAGAGGATTAATAGTCGACCCTATTAGAAATTTTTACATTAATAAAATTAAATTATGAAATGTGTCTTTCCTAAAGGGTTGTTTATATGGTTGAACTAGAAATATTCCTTGATAACTCTTATAAAGAGTAATCAATTGTGGGTGGTTAAAGTAATGAATTTTAGAATCACATATACCAAAAAAATTGAGGTGGGGGTTCGATGTTTCAATTGGAATGTGAATGTATTTAAAGAAAGGTAATTTTCTTATTAAACATAGTGTCAGCCCAATTCTTGAAATCATAACTATAGACCTAATATGCTTCTTTATTAAGAATAATAGACCATTAATTAAACTACAAAGTGTACATTTATAGAGTATTGAAAATTTTGGAACCAAATATATCTACAATAATAACAATACAATCAAAAATAAAAAAATCCTTTATAAGAAAATTTTATTAGATATCTGATTATGTATTTGATGATATAGATAGTTTTCATATAATATTCTCTGATATTCCCGTTAGTAATGAAGAGTTTCTTCAAGATATTATCTATTTTAAAAAATTTATTTTATTATTATTCTAGTTTATAAATTTAGGAAATATTTTTATAAAAATAGTATTAACATGTCTACCCATCCTTGAATTGGGGTTTTTTAAAAATTAATATAGTCATTTGAATTATCTTCTAGTAAAATTTTTAATACATGATATCTTTGTCCACTATTTTAGGTATAAAAGTTTAATATATAATATGACCTTAATTTAGTTATATGTGTGAGTTCCCTTTAAAAAAATAAATTAATTTTAGTTAAAAATGAATTAAAACACATTTTAGATGAAAATTCTGTGATTCTGATGTGATTTAAATATAATTCTATCAATAAAAAATCGAGTGAAGAATATTCTTTTTATAATCAATTATTTTCTACCATTTTATATAAATAAGTATGAATTTTACATTTATTCGATGATGGAAATGATTTTTGATTATTTTTTATGTTTTTTGTTTCCAATTTAAATGGTTTAATCAAATTGACATGATGTTATTGATAATAAATCCTTTCTATATTAGGTTTGAATGGTGGTCATTCTTCCATAGCAGATCACATCATAAAAAATATAGTTACCCAAGCTTATCATACATGGATATTACGTATTTTGAGATGCATCTTTAATACATTAAAAAAACATGATAAAAAAATAGTTTAGTGGCTTTGGATCTTTAAGAATAATATTTTTATCACATGAAAGATTATTAATGTGTAACTTTCCCGGTCCACTAGACAAGCCACCCAAACTGTCCCGTTATGTAATATAGGTTAAAAAGGAAAACAAAAACCATTATAGAATATATGAATAACATGATAGATAACTTGAGTACAGACTAGAAGTAATAGATATACCATAAAGTACATATAATGCATGCCAAAAAAATTTAAACCTAAAAGAAGTTCATGTATCCAAATGACCAAAAATCACCTCCAGACCAAAATAAACAGAAAGTAGAAACAGAAAAAGAAACCAGAAAGGTACAAGATTCTATTCCTTTCAACTATATCCTATAATAAAAATATTCAAATTCCTAAAGGTACAAGTTACATCTGAGAAAAATCCCCGTAGGATATCACCACAGTTTCTAGAAGAATTTTAATATCATGAATGAAAAAACTATATCTTTTCTAAAAACCACGTTTTAGAATCATTATTTATATATCAAAACTATTTGTAAATCATTTTCCCTATTTTTCTATTGGTTTTTATAAAATGAATTAATATTTATGAACTAAAAATATGAAAATTAAAAGTGATCAAATAAGAAATAATATCCATGAATCAATTGATAAATAGGTAAACACATATCCATGAATCAATCTATCATTCAAATTAATGTGATACAACCACATATAAAAACCCATGAGAAACAATCCATGATAAAAATAATCATGTTAAAAATTTCCATAAAGTAAAAATGCACCTCACATATGGGATATATCATCTTGGTAATTATGTATTACACACTAAAAATCATATACATGCATACATTTTATCTAAACAATATCACCTACTACCAGTTGATATTGCAAAAGGTTACTTTCTAGTGGTGCAACACACAATAAGGATACCTGTGCATACTTCCCAAAACAACAACGATTATCAACATCAAATTATCCAAATATATTATGAATTCCATTATCAAAATTTTATAAACCATTTTCAAATCCAATACAATCCACTTTAGTATTTGAAGACCCATTTTAAAATAATGAAAATAAAGTTACAAGTAAAAAGTTTATTTTGGAATAAAAATTCCTTCAAAGAAATAAATTTAAACCATTTATCAATTAAAATCAATCATCATACCAACATTATTTATTAAGAAAATTATTAAATTCATAATATTAACCCATTTTATAGAACAAAAATACGTGAACATGGTAGTAACCTAGCTTCTCTCAACAATGGTGACTATAAACTAATAGAACAAACTTCAAAAGACAAGAGACCCTATGAAATTGAAAAGTATTGATAGAAAATATTATCTTATCACACATTAGTCGCCAAAACCATATTTGTATCAAATAAAAAATAGAATATATAAAGATTTCATATTCAAAGATAATAAATCCAACCACAATGGTGATCAATCACTGAATGAAGAGATCTATATAAGAGAGAGCCATGAAAAATAATCCCTAAGATCTTTTAGTTTTATAGGGTGTAGATATTTTCATGGATGGAATGATAATTCAACTAAGTGGAACTATAAAAAAATAACCCTAGGGAAATTTCATAGCATGTAATTCCATTATAGTTCATGTAATCCTTGAATCATAGTTATTCCAATGAACCTATCTCTTTTTATAAAAATATATATTTTCTATTTGATGATGTGTAACCTTTACATGGAGGGTATAATTCTCACACCTTTCATCTAATTAACATATTATATTATTTGGTCATTAAATGTTATTTAATCAAGTTACACTTCATGTAAATTCCCAACGAATGGAAAAAATGTTGGTTTAAGGCTGAAAATTCCAATGAATCCTTGGATTCTCCATTAGTTATATCCCTTCAATTCATTCTCAACATTACTCAACCAAAAAAAAATGGAAAATAAAAAAAAGTACAAACACATATAAAAGAGAAGTGATGTAAAGACCCGTAAAATTCAAGGGAAATTTTTTCTTAATTTTCTTTGGAATTTTACAAGATCGCGGTTTCTGACGGAACCTAATTCCGAGGCCCGGAGTGCTCGGAATCAAGTTCTGAAGTTTGGCTCGGGTACGTTCAGTGAACGAACGAGCGGGATTTTCTAACTTTTGAACCGGTGCCCGGAATCAAATTCCGAGGGCACTGATGAACTCGCAGCGCCGATATTCGCTTAAGGAGACCTTTTCCGAGGTTGCGTTTATCGCGGGTTGAGAGTTAGTTTTTGGGTTTTTTAAATAAAGTTAAATAAAATGTGGAAACATATTTTATTTCTTATTTTAGTTAGTTATAACCTCCCAAAGGGAGTTAGGGGTGGGACCCACATCCACTTAACCTCCCTTGGGAGGATTAAGTGTGGTGGGGCCCACACGAACCCCAACTCCTCAACTTCTCTCAAAACTCCCCTATAACCCCCTTTAATTAATGTTCGACAACTTGGTTTAATTAATTAAGGAGGGTTGTTTTGAATTTCAAAACTTTGATATTCAAGTTGATATTTGTGTAAATAAAATAAGCCTTACCTTATTTTATTTTGGTTAGCCATCTTGAGAGGATTTGAGAGCTCCTTCTTCTTCTTCAAACTTTGACGAAGAACACGAAGAACACTCAAGCTCCGACGAAGAACGCTGCTCCTCTCTTCTTTGTAGCCGGTTTGTTTCTGAAGATCGAAGACACCTTCCGTGTCAACGAAAGGGAACGCCGCTTCCTCCTTGAACTTCCTTTGTCGTCTTACGAAGATTCACCAATGACGTACCTCTTAGAACGTACCTCTTCATCAACAGAATTGACGAACGATTACTGCGACGCCCGACCTCCGTGACGTTGTCTTCCACGGGTCGTTGACGAACATCATACTTGAAACCGAATTAGGGGTTTGTTGTTGCTTATTTATTTATTCTTGTTCTTGGTTCTAGCATGACAAACTTGATAATAAATGTTTATGTGTTATCGTCTAACGAGAGGGGGGGGGGACCGCACAAACACGGTCGAATCCCCCCTCCTTTGTTCTTGAATATTATATTTCTTGCGGATGAAACGAGATGGCGTGGTACCGTCGCACCACGCGGGAATCGCAAGGCTTTAATTGCGTGGCGCCGTCGCGCCGTGCCGTGGAAAGTTTATCATGAATGCGACAGCGTCGCGCCGCGTCGAAGGAAACCAAAGGCGCCGCGGCCGGAGCGGGGCCGCGGAGGAGGGGCGCGGTGTCGTCGCACCACGCCGGACGACGAAGGCCGCGGCCGGTTCCGGGCCGCGGCGGAACGGAAAGACCGGCGGCCAGCCGGGCCGCCGCTGTCGGAAGCCGGAAGGGGACCGGCTTTGCCGGTCCCGTTGAAGAAGAACCGGCCGGAAGGGGAAAACCCGGGGGAATTTAATTCCCCCGACCAACTTAATTGGACCCCCATTATGAGAAGGGCCGGTTTCACAAAGGGGGGGCAGCGCCCCCCCATTTTTCTCAAAGGCAGGCCCCCACGAGGGGGGGCCGTTTGATTCAAGGCGCGGCTTTCAGCCGCGCCGCCAGCAAAGAAGGGCGGGGGCCATGCCCCCCGCGCGTGGCACTCGAGCGGCGCTCAGGCCGCGCCGCCGCGCCGCCGTCCGGGACGGGTCGGACCCTGGTCGGGTCGACCCGATTCGGGTCGATCCAGTTTGGGCCGACCCAGGGGGGTCGGCCCGGATCCGGACGCCCCATTTTCGAATCGACTTCAGTCTTTTGCTCATAACATAAGCTACGGACCTCCGATTGACAAACCATCAGCGGAGATGCAATCCTTGGACCGAGACGGTCGTTTCGGTATATCGCACTCAATGTTTCGGAATACTTTGAGTTCGGCCGGGTTGGTTCGTACACAAAACCAACCGGGCCCTCGGAGCGGAAACGCTCATATCTTGAGCTACGGACGTCCGATTGACGTGCCGTCAGCTTTGTTGTGTTCCTCTTAGTGAGACGGATCTTTTGGCATACTCCGCCCGAGGTTTGGATGCAGGTGGAGTACGGTCGGGTCGGTTTTTACTTAAAAACCAACCGGGCCCCTGGGACAAAAAAGCTAATAACTCTCAAACCGGGCGTCCGATCGACGCGCCGTCTGTTGCGTTGAGTTCCTGTTGACGATACGGAACTTTTGGATACATCAATTCTGGACTAAGTGACAGTTGATGTATCAACCTCTCGGCTCGTGGAGAGGACCCTCCCGAACGAGCTTGCTGTGTGCGGGAACCCTAGAGCTGGCTGCGACTGCTACTGCTATTGCGACTGCTACTGCGACTGTGACTGCTACTACTACTGTGACTGCGACGACGACAGTACAGAGATCCTTGGTGGATTCGATGATGACTACAGCACTCAGCGATCCTACGTGGATCAGTGCTACAGGTCATGTGTGGGGCCGATCCTTTGTGGGTCCGATCCTGTGTGGGTCTTTGCGCTCAGTGGTCCTGTGTGAACCAGCGCCTACAGGTCCTGTGTGGGCCCGATCCTGTGTGGGTCTTTGCGGGGGTTAGTTACTTATCGATCCTTCGTGGGTCCGACAACTTAGATGGATCAGAGATCATCTTTATCGTCTTTCGAAGAAGTATACCTGTGTGAGATGAATCCTGTTGCTTTCCTGTGTGGATTGAGTTGTGCTATTTCGTGTGGATTTCATTTTGCTTTCCTGTGTGGAATACGTTTACTTTCCTGTGTGGACTGAGTTGTACTTGGGCACGGAGGTTGGAGCGTATTGGAATTGATGACTTAGGTATATGTATGGTCATATACTTAAGCAGTGTCGGTTGTTACTTCGTGTTTGTATCTATCCTTTGTGGTTTATCCTTTGTGGATTTTGGGAGACCTACGGGGGTCTCGGGGTCCCTACTGAGTAGCTTATACTCACCCCTGCACGGGCTATGCCCGCACTACGTTGTGTTGGTTGCAGACGACGGACATCGTTGATCTTGGCTGAGGCTTGCAGAGCAGGACGGTACCTGGAGGTGGACAACTGGGCGGGACATGTTCGGAGCGGACGACGAGACCCGAGGAGCAGTGGAGCTATCTGTACCCACCCTTCAGGTGGGATTTCCAGTGGATGGCTCTGTGTAGCGGCTTTTACTTTACAGTTGCTGTTTTTCCTTTCGAGTTGTACTTTACTTTCAGTTGGGTTTGTATACTGGCCCATTTACTTTTCCGCACTTTCAGTTGTACTCTGTTCTTACTTAGTGTTTACTTTTCCTCTTGCTTACTCTGTGGTGTTTGTTTACTTTTCAAAGGCAATTCCTTCCCTTTCTACTGGGATTTACGCCTTGGTGCTAGTCACCAGCCCCTGTCCTATGGAAGGCAGGCTTGGGGTAGTCACGGCACGGGCCCCGAGGACGGGTCGTGACAAATTAGTATCAAAGGAGTTCGGTTCTACAGCGAACTCTGATCTTTTCTATGTGAAGCAATAATGTTTAGCGTATTGAGTGTGGTTATTAGTCCAGGGAGTCCAGTGTTGGTGCGGCAGCCGACGTATCCGTACACCAGGACCCTGACTACTGATTTTCGACTTAATAAACGAAAACATTGATTGCGTGTGTGTTTCAAAGTTTTCTTTGTGATTACATTATATCATCTCACCAGGTATACTGTTCTGACTGTGGCGCACCTGTTTCCTTTTCAGGATGGCCCCACAACGGCAGCCAGCTAGGGTTCCGAGAGTCGAGCGTGACGACAGCCCACCGAGCGACGAGGCCTCGGTGCAGGGCCCTTTGTCAGCAGTGGCACTGGCGGTAGCTCTACCCGCCGAGCCACTGATGCTTCCAGCACTATCCGCTGACGATGCACGATGCCTTGGAGCTCTGCACAAGTTCCAGTGCCAGCGACCGCCTAGGTTCTGTGGGGAGACGGACCCCCGGGCAGCGGAGGACTGGCTGGAGGCAGTGGTACGTGTGTTTAGGCTAGTGAGGACACCAGCAGACCTCATGGTGATCCTCGCTGCGAGCCTACTACATGCAGCAGTAGGACGATGGTGGAGCTTGATGCTCCAAGTGCACGATGAGGCATCTCTACTTTGGACGGACTTTGAGAGCCTCTTCTGCTCGGAGTTCGTCCCAGCCACACTTCGTGCGGTGCGTATCCAGGAGCTTCTTCGGCTACGGTAGGGCAGCATGACGGTCGCTCAGTACTCGGTGAGATTTACTGATCTCTCGCGCTACTCGACCGACATGGTACGGGACCCATTCTTCCGGGCCCGGACCTTCGAGCAGGGTTTGAGACACGAGATCAGGGCATCGCTGATCTCCCTCAGCATACTGACTCAGACAGGAGTACTAGAGCGGGCCCTTTTGATCGAGAGTTTCCTTGCTGAGTCTACACCAGCACCGAGACCCACCGCAGGGCGGCACTTGGTAGAGTCTTCTGCAGCAGGCAGTCGACGGATGACTCAGGGGTCCAGACAGACCAGACCTTCAGGCAGACGACCTCAGGACACTGGCTCAGCAGTGCGAGGAACACAGCGCGGAGCCATTCATTCGAGAGGCAGACAGTGCTACTCGTGCAGCGGGCAGGGCCACATGGCTCGTGACTGCCCGACCCGCTGTGCCGAGGAGCAGCAGTCGGTTGAGGGACCACTGAGGCAGAGGCAGAGGGTCGACCATGGAGGTTCGTAGGAAGGAGGCGGATGAGGCAGAGGAGCTGGACGAGCAGCAGGTGGTGGGCGATGCTTTGAGGCTCTACCACCACCACCACCAGGAGGTCCACCCCGACCACAGGGAGCTGGCGGGCAGAGACAGGCACAGCTCCAGGAAGCAGAGGCCTACGACCACGGCGCACCTGAGATGATTCGAGGTACTATCTATGTCTATTTCACCCTTGTTGCAGTACTTATAGACACAGGAGAGAGACACTCTTTCATAGCCTCTGCCCTTGTTCGGAGCTCGGAGATTTCGACAGAGCCGTTGGCTCGATCCTTACGGCTAGAGACTCCTACGGGAGCAGACTCGACGATTACGCACTGGTGTCGGCAGTGTGAGCTTACTCTAGGAGGCGAGAGCTTCGGCTGGGATCTTCTTGTAGCAGCGTCGAGGCCTTACGACGTCATCTTGGGCATGGATTGGCTATCTACGGTCCATGCACAGATTGACTGTTTTAGGCGCAAGGTGCGATGTGTACGCACTGACGGGAGCAGGTTCACCTTCACCGGCGAGAAGGGAGCCTTTACAGCACATGATGGACTTCCGCGGAGGAGAGGAAAGCCCATCACTCATCAGTTGGCTAGACTCATCCTTGGAGCAGTTGACGTGCGGAGTCCTGGTTTTCCTGTAGTGGTGGATCAGTATGTGGACGTTTTTCCTGACGACGTTCCAGGGCTACCTCCTTGTAGAGAGGTAGACTTTTATATTGACCTGTACCCCGGGAAAGCCCCTATATCTACTCCAGCATATCGTATGGCCCCCGCCGAGGTTTGAGAGCTACGGGTAAATTTGGAGGACTTGCAGGGAAAGGGGTTCATCCGACCCAGTGTTTCACCCTGGGCTTCCTCGATTTTGTTCGCCAAGAAGGTGGACGGGAGCTTGAGACTTTGTGTTGACTATCGTCACCTGAACCAGGTGACAGTGAGGAACAAGTATCTGCTACCAAGGATTGATGACCTCTTTGATCAGCTCAAGGGAGAACGGTGGTTCTCGAAGATAGACCTCAGGTCAGGCTATCATCAGCTCAGAGTCAGAGACGAGGACGTGCAGAAGACGGCCTTCAGATGTCGGTATGGCCACTATGAGTTCTTGGTTATTCCTTTCAGCGTAACCAATGCTCCAGCATTGTTCATGCCTTTCATGAATAGGATCTTTCAGCCATACCTCGATCGATTTGTCATGGTCTTTATCGACGACATTCTGATTTACTCGACGACTGAGGAGGAGCATGCCTACCACATGCGAGTTGTACTAGACACACTCCGAGAGCACCAGATTTATGGTAAGCTCTCAAAGTGCCAGTTCTGGATACGTGATTTCCACTTCTTGGGACACGTCATCTCTGAGGCGGGAGTTGCAGTGGATCCCGTGAAGATTGAGGCAGTGTTAGCTTGGGAGACACCCAGGAGCGTGACTGAGGTTCGGAGTTTCTTGGGACTAGCTAGATACTATCGGACATTCGTGCCAGACTTCTCTAGAGTTGCGGCACCACTCACATCTTTGACGAAGAAGGGGAAACCCTTCGTGTGGTCAGACAGATGTCAGCAGAGCTTTCAGGAGCTGAGACAGAGATTGACCAGCGCACCTATCTTGAGGTTTCCTGAGGAGGGAGTAGGGTACGTAGTCTCCTGCGATGCATCAGGGACCAGACTCGGATGTGTTCTGATGCATGAGCGGACAGTGATCGCCTATGGATCATGTCAGTTGAGGCCGCATGAGCAGAACTACGCTACCCATGACCTGGAGTTAGCAGCAGTGGTCTTCGCTCTGAAGACATGGAGACATTACCTGATGGGCGAGCGTTTTACAGTCTTTTCTGATCATCAGAGTCTCAGGTATATCTTCTCACAAAAGGACCTGAACCTGAGACAGCGGTGATGGCTCGAGTTCTTCCAGGACTATGACTTTGAGATAGTCTATACTCCTGGGAAGGAGAACCTGGTAGCCGATGCCCTCAGCAGGAGAACGGGCATTCAGCTACTCGAGGAGGCGACGGAGCAGCTAGCCTCTTTGCAGATATCCTTCGTGGACAGAGATGGAGCAGCCTTACTTCAGTCTCTCACAGTCACCCCTCCACTACTGCAGCGGGTCAGAGAGGCACAGGGTGAGGACGCTGACTGTGAGACATGGCGTGCATAGATATCCTTGGGACAGGCACCTGATGGTTTCTCCTTTGGAGCAGAGCACGACATCCTTTTTAGAGGATGTACCATGGTACCAGTCGCTTTACGGGAGGAGGTGCTGAGAGAGTTTCACACTTCTCCTTTGGCGGTACATCCGGGAGTGGTGAAGATGTACCAGGATCTCAGACGACAGCACTGGTGGCCGGGCATGAAGAAGGCTGTAGCAGAGTTTGTTTCTCGATGCCTCACCTGCCAGCAGGTGAAGGCTGAGCATCAGGTACCAGCAGGCTTGGTACAGCCCTTGGAGGTCCTGGAGTGGAAGTGGGACGGGATATCCATGGACTTCGTGACTGTACTTCCACGCACTTCCAGAGGTCACGACTCCATCTGGGTGATTGTTGATCGACTCACCAAGTCGGCACACTTCGTACCCATCAGAGAGAGGGGCTCAGTGGAGAGCTTGGGACGTCTCTACATTCAGGAGATTGTGCGGCTCCACGGCGTGACATCATCTATCTTCTCCGATCGAGATGCTCGTTTTACTTCCCGGCTTGGGAAGTGGTTACAGGAGGCGTTCGGGACGCAGCTACGTCTGAGCATAGCCTTTCACCCTCAGACGGATGGTCAGACAGAGAGGACCATTCAGACTCTCGAGGACTTGCTCCGCGCATTGTCCTCGACTTTGGTCGTAGCTGGGAGGACCACCTACCCTTGGTGGAGTTTGCGTACAACATCAACTACCACTCCACCATCGGGATGGCACCGTACGAGGCGTTGTACGACCGACCTTGTAGATCTCCTTTGTGCTGGACAGACCCTGGGGAATCAGCACTTGTGGAACCGGAGATGGTCCAGGCCACGACAGAGAAGGTACAGGTCATCCAGGAGCGGATGAGGACAACTTAGAGCCGGTAGAAGTCATACGCTGACAGGAGGCGGAGGCCACTAGAGTTCGAGGATGGCGACCACGTCTTCTTGCGGGTCTCACCTCGACATGGTATTTGGAGATTTGGCCACGGCGGCAAGTTATCTTCGTGCTTCATCGGACCCTTCCAAGTCCTCTGCAGGATTGGCGAGGTGGCTTATCGCCTGGCTCTACCACCTCATTTGCACCGGGTGCACGACGTCTTCTATGTATCTCAGTTGAGAAGATACGTGCACGACCCGACGCACATCATTGACCATGGGGAGCTTGACGTTGATGATGGGGCGACTTTTACGGAGGTCCCAGTGGAGATAGAGGATCGACAGGAGCGGGTCCTACGTGGCCGATCGATTTCTCTTGTGCGCATCAGATGGCAGCACGGGAACCTCCAGGAGAGCACATGGTAGCGGGAGGCTCAGATGCGTGCTCAGTACCCTCATTTGTTTCCCTAGTTTTTGATGTATCTTTACAGGGACGTAAAGCCCTGAGGTGGGAGTAATGTAAAGACCCGTAAAATTCAAGGGAAATTTTTTTCTTAATTTTCTTTGGAATTTTACAAGAGCGCGGTTTCTGACGGCACCTGATTCCGAGGCCCAGAGTGCTCGGAATCAAGTTCTGAAGTTTGGCTCGGGTACGTTCAGTGAACGAACGAGCGGGATTTTCTAACTTTTGAACCGGTGCCCGGAATCAAATTCTGAGGGCACCGATGAACTCACAGAGCCGATATTCGCTTAAGGAGACCTTTTCCGAGGTTGCGTTTATTGCGGGTTGAGAGTTAGTTTTTGGGTTTTTTAAATAAAGTTAAATAAAATGTGGAAACATATTTTATTTCTTATTTTAGTTAGTTATAACCTCCCAAAGGGAGTTAGGGGTGGGACCCACATCCACTTAACCTCCCTTGGGAGGATTAAGTGTGGTGGGGCCCACACGAACCCCAAATCCTCAACTTCTCTCAAAACTCCCCTATAACCCCCTTTAATTAATGTTTGACAACTTGGTTTAATTAATTAAGGTGGGTTGGTTTGAATTTCAATCCTTTGATATTCAAGTTGATATTTGTGTAAATAAAATAAGCCTTAGCTTATTTTATTTTGGTTAGCCATCTTGAGAGGATTTGAGAGCTCCTTCTTCTTCTTCAAACTTTGACGAAGAACACGAAGAACACTCAAGCTCCGACGAAGAACGCCGCTCCTCTCTTCTTCGTATCCGGTTTGTTTTTGAAGATCGACGACGCCTTCCGTGTCAACGAAAGGGAATGCCACTTCCTCCTCGGACTTCCTTCATCGTCTTACGAAGATTCACCAACGACGTACCTCTTCGGACGTACCTCTTCGTCAACAGAATTGACGAACAATTACCGCGACGCCTGACCTCCGCGAAGTTGTCTTCCGCAGGTCGTTGACGAACATCGTACTTGAAACCGAGGTAGGGGTTTGTTCTTGCTTATTTATTTATTCTCGTTCTTGGTTCTAGCATGACAAACTTGAGAATAAATGTTTATGTGTTATCGTCTAACAAGATGGGGGGGGGGGCGGACCGCACAGACACGGCCGAATCCCCCCTCCTTTGTTCTTGAATATTATATTTCTTGCGGATGAAACGAGATGGCATGGTGCTGTCGCACCATGCGGGAATCACATGAACGCGACGTCGTCGCGCTGCGTCGAAGGAAACCAAAGGCGCCGCGGCCGGAGCGGGGCCGCGGCGGAACGGCGCGGTGCCGTCGCACCACGCCGGACGATGAAGGTCGTGGCCGGTTCCGGGCCGCGGCGGAACGGAAAGACCGGCGGCCAGCTGGGCCGCCGGTGTCAGATTCCGGAAGGGGACCGGCTTTGCCGGTCTCGTTGAAGAAGAACCGGCCGGCCTGGTCGGGCCGGCCGGAAGGGGAAAAACCGGGGGAATTTAATTCCCCCGGCCAACTTAATTGGCCCCCCATTATGAGGGGGGCTAGTTTCACAAAGGGGGGGCAGCGTCCCCCCCCCCGTTTTTCTCAAAGGCAGACCCCCACGAGGGGGGGCTGTTTTATTCAAGGCACGGCTTTCGGCCGCGCCGCCAGCAGAGAAGGGTGGGGGCCATGCCCCCCGCGCGGGGCACCCGAGCGGCGCCCAGGCCGCGCTGCCGCCAGTCGGGCCACGCCGCCGCGACGGGCCAGGTTGGACCCGGGTCGGGTCGACTCGGTTCGGGTCGATCCGGTTCGGGCCGACACAGGGGGGGTCGGGCCGGGTCGGCCCGGACCCGGACCCCCCGTTTTCGAATCGACTTCGGTCTTTTACTCATAACTTGTGCTACGGACCTCCGATTGACGAACCGTCAGTGGAGATGTGATCCTTGGATCGAGATGGTCATTTCAGTATATCGCACTCAAAGTTTCGGAATACTTTGAGTTTGCCCGGGTTGGTTCGTACACGAAACTGATCGGGCCCTCAGAGCGGAAACGCTCATATCTTGAGCTACGGACGTCCGATTGACGTGCCGTCAGCTTTGTTGTGTTCCTCTTAGTGAGACGGATCTTTTGGCATACTCCGCCCGAGGTTTGGATGCAGGTGGAGTACGGTCGGGTCGGTTTTTACTTAAAAACCAACCGGGCCCCTGGGACAAAAAAGCTAATAACTCTCAGACCGGGCGTCCGATCGACGCGCCGTCTGTTGCGTTGAGTTCCTGTTGACGATACGGAACTTTTGGATACATCAATTCTGGACTAAGTGACAGTTGATGTATCTACCTCTCGGCTCGTGGAGAGGACCCTCCCGAACGAGCTTGCTGTGTGCGGGAACCCTAGAGCTGGCTGCGACTGCTACTGCTACTGCGACTGCTACTGCGACTGTGACTGCTACTACTACTGTGACTGCGACGACGACAGTACAGAGATCCTTGGTGGATTCGATGATGACTACAGCACTCAGCGATCCTACGTGGATCAGTGCTACAGGTCCTGTGTGGGGCCGATCCTGTGTGGGTCCGATCCTGTGTGGGTCTTTGCGCTCAGTGGTCCTGTGTGAACCAGCGCCTACAGGTCCTGTGTGGGCCCGATCCTGTGTGGGTCTTTGCGGGGGTTAGTTACTTATCGATCCTTCGTGGGTCCGACAACTTAGATGGATCAGAGATCATCTTTATCGTCTTTCGAAGAAGTATACCTATGTGAGCTGAATCCTGTTGCTTTCCTGTGTGGATTTAGTTGTGCTATTCCGTGTGGATTTCGTTTTGCTTTACTGTGTGGAATACGTTTACTTTCCTGTGTGGACGGAGTTGTACTTGGGCTCGGAGGTTGGAGCGTATTGGAATTGATGACTTAGGTATATGTATGGGCATATACCTAAGCAGTGTCGGTTGTTACTTCTTGTTTGTATCTATCCTTTGTGGTTTATCCTTCGTGGATTTTGGGAGACCTACGGGGGTCTCGGGGTCCCTACTGAGTAGCTTATACTCACCCCTGCACGGGCTATGCCCGCACTACGTTGTGTTGGTTGCAGATGACGGACAGCGTTGATCTTGGATGAGGCTTGCAGAGCAGGACGGTACCTGGAGGTGGACCACTAGGCGGGACATGTTCGGAGTGGACGACGAGACCCGAGGAGCAGTGGAGCTATCTGTACCCACCCTTTAGGTGGGATTTCCAGTGGACGACTCGGTGTAGCGGCTTTTACTTTACAGTTCTTGTTTTTCCTTTCGAGTTGTACTTTACTTTCAGTTGGGTTTTTATACTGGCCCATTTAATTTTCCGCACTTTCAGTTGTACTCTGTTCTTGCTTAGTGTTTACTTTTCCGCTTTCTTACTCTGTGGTGTTTGTTTACTTTTCAAAGGCAATTCCTTCCCTTTCTACTGGGATTTACGCCTTGGTGCTAGTCTCCAGCCCCTGGCCTATGGAAGGCGGGCTTGGGGTAGTCACAGCACGGGCCCCGAGGACTAGTCGTGACAAGTGATGGGGTATTATAATATCCCCATCAAAAATGAATTCTATTGATATAAATCCCTCATGATACTAGATTCTTAAAAAGAGAAGGCCATTGATGCCTCATCAATGACTCCTTCTCCTATATATCGCATCAATACCATATAGAATACCATATTACCAATACAAGGGGGATCATTTTATTTCATTATACCATATTATGGAGATCCATAATCTGAACTCTCTTCTCAACCAAAGTGGTATCAGCATCATGATCAACAACCTCCCATATAATCACATGGGAAAGATCTTTTCTATATCCCCTCAAATGGGAATCATGATACACATTGTGGATAAATGTCAATATACACAATAAGTAAAACCGATAATAAATCCTCCCCCCAGCTTTCCAATGATATCAAATGGACCCTCAAGCCCCATTTATAACTTACTCTAATTTCCCAATTGTTGATGTCCCAAGCTAAGTGAAATTGTGATAAATCCTTGATCAATAATCTGAAAATTGTGTGGCTAATGATAGTGGTCCACATAAGATTTATGATGACTTTATGTAATGATCTTTCTCTTCCAGATCAACTACACCAACTACATCGTCTCCTAAATGAAACTCAACCCAAACAAGGAAAACTCAAATAATCAGCCCATGAAAATTGATACTTACATTGAAACACAAAAAAAAATTCTTCAAAGTGATCCCTCAATATCAATGAATGATACCTATTTTTATAGGCAAACTCAACTAATGGAAAATTCATTTCCAATGATCCGATGAAATCAAGAACACAATGCAAGAGTATATCTTCTAAAACCTAGATATCCATCTCTATTTGTATATCTATCTCTATATTATAATCCATGATCAATTAAATCTGGGTACCAATATCATTTTAAAAATCATTCTCAATCCTATATATGGACCTCATATCCCTATCAAAAACATGTGAAGAGGGAACCACATGTGGTCTCACAATCTCTCTAAAATACAAGTTCCCTTGATGTTCTAAATTTTTCATCACTATATTGGTATGAAATGTGTTGATTTCAAGAGTCAGTAAATGACCACCCAAATCACATTCTTCTTATTAGTATTCCATGTAAATTAAATGAAAAAAACCATGAAAATCTCATCCTATATTCATATTATAATTGGTAGGGTATTTAACAAACCTGGAGGTCTCTAGTGCTTTGCATTAATTCTATAACTAGTAAGGCACTACAATACAAAATCTTCAATCAAAAACCTTATCCTCTACCACCAATACTAATGTCTCAAGTCATGATACATCACGGTGGGCCTAGGGTGCACAGACTAATAATAAAATTGTCGATTGTCCAATAAATCGTATGCTAGGGAAAATTGAACAACCAACCTTCTATATAATCACAATAATCTACTAGGAGATCATGTCGAATAACCTAGGGTCTCCCGACCATAAAATATTTCATTAATGTGTTGGAACTCAGTTTTTTCCACCTACTAAATCCATAATCAAACATCAAAAGATAAGTTATCTTTCGTGTAATCCATGAACACCTGTACATTAACCTCTTCTACTTCCATGATCATATCAGCAAAATAACATATTAGAGACCACTCCTCAATAGATTCCTTCATGTAAAGTTTTGGTAATTTTCTTCTCAACATATTAACAAACACATTTTTTCCTAGGGGTTTAGTAAAAACAAAAAATTATGTATGAAGATATTCCACCAAGAATATCATTCAAAAATTTTGATACCTTTGAGTAAAAATATATTCTAGGATATTATGATAAGAATATATCATGATCCTCTAATCAAAAAAGATAGTGAAATCATATTTTGAGAACATGGATAACCACTACCAAATCAAGATCATGGGTTGTGTATTTCTTCTTATGAGGGTGTAACTAATGAGAGACATCAGACCGGACCAATTTAATCGGCAAAAAATTTCATCCCAATCACAAACAAAAAACATCATAGAAAACATCCTAACCCAACCCTGGTATCATAATAATCAAAACTGATACTGAATTCAACCTCATCCATAACTCCTTAATATATCTTTAACAGTTTTCATTAAATTTAATTGAAACCCTTATAGGGTTTTGTGAAAAGTGATGAAGCAAGCTTTGAGAAGTCCTGAACAAACCTTCAATAACAATCATCCCAACCTAAGAATCTTCAGATCTCAAACAAATTTTTAGTATAATCATAGGAAATAAATTCCTATACCATTTCAGGATCCACTGAGACTCCCCTTTTAGTTATTTCATTCCTTAGAAACATAAATTCAAAGATCCAAAACTCACATTTGGAAATAATACCATATAGACAACATTCATTCAATGTTCAAATAACGATATCCTAATGGTTCATGTTCTCCTCCTTTGAAATGGAGTACATCAACTTTTATCCACAAACGCAAAAAAAAAGATTCCAATAACCTCTGAATGATCACATTCATCAAAGTGATAATAAAATATAGATAATTAGTGAGATAGAAGGACATTACTAGAAACCCAAAATGCCCATATCAACTACTAAAAGATATCTTAGGTATATCCTATTCTCAGAATCTCAACTGGAGATTACCTAACTGTAGGTGAATCTTTGAAAGCCAATGTGACCCTCTATGCTGATCAAATATATAATCAACCCATGGAGAAATGATACATTTACTTAATGGTTACATGTTTCAACTTCCAATAATCAATAAAAAGTCTAAGTCTCTCATATTTTATCTTAGAAAAGTCGACGGGTAAAGCCCATAGTTTCACATAGGGATGAATAAATACTTTAGCTTCTATTTCCCCAAACTTGAAATTTTGTTCAACCAAATTTGCAGGTTCTATATGGTAAGATGTCATAGAAGTTGGCATCAAACCAGAGTGAAGGTAAATAGTAAACTCGACATCTCTCTATGGTGTAAAACCATAAAAATAATGCATAAAGAGATCAGTGTACTCACTAAAAATTTCATGAAATTTACCACCCAATAAAGGGTCGACTATTTTAAGAAACATCTCTAAAAACTCACATAAAACTTTCCAAATAATACAAAATAAAATGCATTTCTATTCCCAATACAGAGTCCTACTCATCCTGGAAAACATGATTGACCCCATTAGTATATAATAACTATACATGATTATGGTAATAGATTATCTGTTATTTAACACTATTCATCAAATCTTGGATAATAATCAAGTCAAAGATGTCACAATTGAGAACTAGAATGTCCCACTCCAACTCAATGTTGGATATCATCACCCGAAATGGGAGATATCTAAAATAATGTAAATTTATTTTTCCCTAAGGCATTGAAATATTCAATAATAAGGGATTACGTTATAAACAAAAATCCAACATTTCAACTATCTTTGAAAAAATAAAATAATGATTATCACCTATATCAAAAAAATCTAACACCATATAAGAATAGATAAATAACATACCTATAACAGTAGCTAGATCAGATTCATATTTATCCTGCATATACTCTGCTGCATAATGTCATCTAGTCATAGCCACATAAAAATTTTCCTTTGTTTCAGTGTTAGACCCACCACCATTAGAAGTATCTACAAGATCCTATAAGACCTTGGGGAATGTGGATCTTGACCTACTATGATGATATTTATTTTCAAAAAATTACTTTAGATGGATAGATCAATCACAAAAATAAGAAGTCTTAATACCCAACTAACTGTTGGTCATGGTATAAAATCACCTTCCATTATAGTAGCATACATCATACTACAACCCTATAATTTCCTTTGAGACTAGTCTTTAGGTTAATTGACTACTCTTATACTTTTATTTATGTCTATAAGGTCCACCCAGGATACCCAATGAACCAACAAAATATCCACCCCAACATGTATTCCCAGCTATGTATTCCTATGATAAAGACTCATTGTCAACTACCACCATAATATTCTGAAGGCACAAGAGTATCAATATTGACTGAATATCAAGCCACATTCCTAAATAAAACCTTTGATATTTCGGATACACATTAGTGTCAAATTCCTATGCAAGATTCACTAACCCATAAAAATGGGTAGAATACTCTAGAATGGAATGAACCCCCAACTCTACTTTCAGAAACCCTTAGGTCATAACCCCACATAATTTCAATAGATAAAACTATTGGTTAAATATTTTCATTATGGGGACTAGGTAATATCCTCATAAAAATTAAATTGAACAATAGATTCCCACCAACTCTTTCCCAATACATTTACTATATATCTAGAAACCCCACGTTATATATACCATGAGTCTTAAAGATATTTAATATCCACTCTATTTTATCAAGATAATACTTATATTTCTAGGGTCATTTTCAACTTTAATGACTTGTGGATACTACTTAGTAAACATCAAGCCATGGTCCAATTTTCTTCTTAGGTCCCTGTCACCAACTTAACCCGTAGTCTAAACAGTACAGATAATAGATTATAAACATGTAGGGTCCAATGGAAGATTTAGATATGGAAACAATATCATTTCTTCCTATGTTGGATTTTGAAGATCTCTCCTTAGAGGAATTGTCTAATAAAAGAAAAACCAAATCAGTCATGAGAAAATTTGAAAATATTAGGAAAAACATTAGGTGTTGATTAAAAAGCATAAAAACATTTTGAATTTAATCCAACCATAAATAACCATACTAAAAAAGAACAGATCAATTTAAATTAACATCCCATATATTTTATTCAAATAACCTCAATCTCTATGTCTAAAACCTAGTAAAATCCCCTAAACACCCATCAGATCTCGGTTTCAATCATACAAGTGAGCTGTCCAGACCCCTTTTCTGCACCTACTATAAAAATTTATATGGTCCTAACTATAGTCTACCCAAGACATGGAAGCAAACTTAGGTAGTGATATCACACTTCAAGCTGAAAATTTACATTCTTACCAAATTGTAATTATCCAACCAGGGTCAACTAGAAAATCCTCATGAACTGATGCATCACATAACTTAGGTAAAATAAGAATGTAGAATCCAGTTATGAATAAATGAAAAACAATACATACAACAAGAGTACCAGGTAAAAATATAGAATATACCATAAAAGACATATAATCAAATAAAAAATTAGATAAACCGTAAAGTAAGTCATGTCCTCACAATATCAACAGTCACCTCAAGTCCCACTGAAACAGAAAGTAGCAACAAAACGAGAAACCAGCATATTACAAGATGATCTTCCATTTACATGAATCCTACTATACATAATCTATGAATTTCTAAAGGTACATGTAGGGTCTAAGTGAAATCCCAGAAGGATACCACCACAATTTATATACAAAGCCTAATATCAAGATTAAAAAATTATATCTTAAAAAATAGTTTTATAAATATTTTTTATAAATTCATATAATTTATAAATAATTTCCTCTTTTTCTCATTTGGTTTTTAAAAAATACTTTCATATTATCAAACCATAAAAATGAACATTATAAGTGATATAATATTAATAATTATCCATGCTTGAAGACGAAAAAAGGTAAAAACATAACTATTAAACAACATATCATTCAATGAAAAGTGATTAAAACCTCATATAAAAACACATGAAAAAAAATCATGAAATAAATAATCATTTGATAAATTACTATAAATTAAAAAACACCTCATGTATGAAATCTAGGCTATAGTTCCCTTAATTCTATAAACTAAAAATTCTAAACATGAATATGTTGGATCCATCCAATATTAGGTTCTTCTAGTCGATATCAAAGAAAATTACATTCTATTAGTGCAACACATACTAAGGCTACCCAATCCTCCTACTTGACACATATAAGGTTCCCAATGTTCAATATTCTAAATACATTTTCAAAACTATGATCATAATTTTATAAACCTTTTTCAATATCAACAAAATCCTCTTCAAATTTAAAAAAATTAATTTCCAAATCAATAAAAACCATTTTTAAATAAAACCCCCATTTTGATAATATTTTTCTTTAAAATAAATCATTTAAAAATATTTATCACATATAATCAATGAAAATCCCAAAGAAATTTATCAAGAATGACCTGAAATTCATAAAATTACACCATTGTATTGAAATATGTATCTCAATATGGTAAAAAATAGCTGGTTTTGAATATGGTGATAGGAAACCAAGAGAACATACATAGTAAGACAAGTCATTCCAAAAATCTAAAAACAGATCCATATAAAACACAACCCAATCAAATATTTAGAGAAAAACCACAACCATAATAAAAAACAAAGAAGATATAGAAGGATTACGTACCTGAAGAGATGAAATCCATCAAAAAAGATGATCAATCACTGAATAAATATATCCATATTATATGGAGTCACCTAAAATCATCCCTGGGATCTTTTAGTTTGATATGGAGAAGAGATTCCAAATAATGAAATGAATTTTCGACAGAGTGGAATTCTAAATACTAAATCCTAGGTAAATTACATGGAATGTAATTCCATTATACATTATGTAATCCATGAATCACAAATATGTAGAAAAATATTTTGATTTTATTAAAATATTGATATTTTTTATTATATGATGTGTAACGTGTACACAACATGTAAAATTTTCATGTTGTGTATCTAATTAATTAACTATGTTAGAAATACATTAAATGTTGAGTAATTTAATTACTACTCATTTAACAACACAAAGAATAATATAATCTCTTCATTTTATGCAGAATATTATATGAAAAATATAAATTCACCATTACAGGTATCCTCCAAGATATTTTTTAGTATTACTCAACCATTGAAGAAAGAAAACCAAAATAAATCCCAAATATACCTAACCTAAGGGTATTGGGGAATTAAACAATTTCTTCCATTAATATTTCATATTTAGTAAGTATACATAAAAACCCATCTTCATAACCACAATAAAGAAAATATAAGAAAGGTTGGCCAAAGAGGCTCAATATGGGTAAACAAAAGTGATACGTAAGTGTGACATGAGCATAGAGGTATGAGAACATGAGCATAACATTTTAAAAACATACCATGTATATCTAATATCACAATCATGGGTCATGGAAATAAGATTTCCAGTTTATATGAAATGAATCATAAGGAAATAAAAGAACATGAGACATGAGAGTATAAAAATGGCATAAGACCCAGATTAATAGAATACATATCATCTTATAACATTGTGAACATGATTAAAAAGTGATAAGATTTCTAATTAAGTTAAGGAAATGAAATAAGGTCCTTTCATAAACATATTGACACAAAAAAAGATCAAATCATAACATTATGGATGTGAAAGATAGGTCTATGCATAAAATTAAAGACATGAAAGAAATGTACACACAAAACATTATGGACATGAAAGAAAGTTCCATGCATAAAACTGTGAACATGTAATCAGGTTCACATATAACATTGTGAACATTTATTTAGGTTCATACATAACATATTTACACATGAGTAATATATCATTACTCAATGCATTAGAGATATATATAGGTCCCATATGTCTTTGGTTATAATGTAACCACCATCCTTTGTTATAACATAAATATTGTCATAAAATGAAAACTATAGTTAAGCGTTCCACAAGATCATAAAATATTCATTATATTAGAACCCATGAACATATATAGGTGTCAAAAAACATTTCATTATAGAATGACCCATGGATAATATATGGTTTTTATAATAATTTCATCAATTAATCAATGTGTAACACATGGAAAAATAAAAAGGTTTCATCATAAAATTTTCAAGGTATAACCCATGAATGAGAAGTGAGTTACATAAACATCTTATCATTATAAAATATTCAAAGAATGAATAATAATGGTATCCATGGTTCATAAACCTAGTAAATCATAGGTTATATAAAATGATTTTATCTTATATGGAAAATTATTTTGAAAGATAAATCACATGGAATTTTTTTTAAGGAAGATAAATTTCTTTGAAAATAACATTTTAAAACATAAAAAATTGTGAATATAATTTTCATTGAAAATAAACTGGAAAACATATATATGAATATTTAAATATCATTTAATTTTTTAAGTAAAATATCAATTAAAATTTAAAAACACTTTTTAAAACATAAAATATTTTGAAAATCATTTACACGTAAAATAAATTTTAAAAATTATAAATGAATATTTAAATAGAATAATGGTCACGATTATGGTAAATACCTTTCATGCGATACAATAATATTCTATACGCACTTTTTGTAAAATATAAATGAATTTTTTAAAAAAAAATTGAATATGATTCCTATTTTTTGAATAAAGTCAAACATTGTTAAAAATATATTTGATAAATCATTTTGTAAAAAATGATAAAAATATTTATTATTTTTTAGAAAACATGGTTTAGGAAGAAAACGTTTTTTCAGATGAACGGATATTTTTTTTAAATAATATTTTTGAAATATTGAGTACATAAAGAGAGGAAAATTAAGGGAAAACATTTATCCTCATCACATAACCAGATGAGGAGAAAATTCATGAGTTTTTAGAGATATGTATCATAAGATTCTTCCATGGAATACAGTTTCTTAAATAATCCCAATAAACAATTAGATTAGGACATAAAATATTTACCACTTTGGTAACGTTGAAATGTAATACCCACGAAGGAATAAATTTTTATATACCTTAAAATATCATTTGGATAAATTAATTTATTATATTACTTGTCAAAGTGTATGTATATACACATCATGGAATAATATGGGTGCATCAATAATGTATGACTCAATGAATGGATACTGAGAAAAAAAATCCCATTCTTTTTTTGTAACTTTTTAAGCATAAACCCAATGAAAGTGATATCATAAAATAATATTTAAGTGAAAATAATTTTTTTATAAGCCTCATTAAATTCATTCATGGGATGTATATAAAACAAATAACAAAATAATTTCTTAGAATTAAAAAAATCTCAAAGAAATAAATGTGAGGCGAGAAAACTATTAACACCATTGTAATATTTTGAATCATAATCCCAATTAAATAATGACATAACAAACGTTAAAAAATTAAAAGTGTTATATTTATGATATATCATGTCAATATGTCAATATATACACCACACAAAATAAAAAAATTTAAATTATTGTATAAGTATCCCATAAATAAAAGAGACAAAATTCCCTTACCATAAGTATGGACTTCTTTAGCACTCATTAAAACCTCTTAGACAATAAATATATGTTTTTTATACATATATTAATTAACCTTACTTAAATATATCATACCATATATGATTTAATTGATTTTTTAATACATTTTTTTTATCAATTCGTTGTTAAAGTCACATTTTGTGTAATAACTACTTAGATTTTTTATATGTTTTGATTTGTAACATTTTTTCTTATTACACTAATCAGGGTGTCATAAATTCCATAAAAATAACCATGAATAAAATATCATATTTATACATCAATTATAATTTTAATATAAATCTTATAATATGGATCAAATAAATGATGTACGATACGATCATAGAGATAGTAGGTCGTCCATCTTCAAGAGCAATGTTTCCATTATTTAGAAACCTTTAAGGGAAGTAGGTAATTAATATCCTATATTTATAGAATTATCATAATATCATAAATACAAAAATATACTTATACAAGTAATCTATGTGGTGTGGTGATGAAAAGAGAGAGCCACATCACTTTGTGAACGCAACAGTCCACACATACCCAAATGATGTTATCATCCTTCAGTGAGTGAAAAGGTATCTTGAGCTTTAAGATGTGTCATGTTAAGGTAAGGGATCCTTGAACCCATGATCCTGTAAGGGGCCTCAGGAAGATAGCATTTCCCCCACGCTGCCTTCACATTCACCATCACAGATCAAATTTCTCCTCAGCTCCTCTGCTCAGCACATTCGCGGTGTGCATCCCCTTCCTATTTCGACTTTGTGCGGGTTCGGGACTCTCGAAGATCCCATAGTTTGACTCTGGTGAGGGTTTTCATGGCAGAGTGGTGTTGGTCCGGAGTTCATACTTCAGTTGCTGCGGAGCACGGGTTTTCTCCATGCTTCAGATCGGTTGTGGTTTTGCTGGAGGGGTTGGTTTCTGTGGCGGGTTTGAAGGCGACGGTGGGATCCGCAACTCCGGCTTCAGCGAGGTCCTCTTCAGGCGCGTTTTGGGAGGTCCTCAATCGGTGCTGGTTCATTATTATTGTTCCTCATTTTCAGATTTTGGTTTTTATTTTTCTATGGATCGACTTCGCTGGGTGGATCTTTTATACCGATTGAGATTGGTTATGTTTCCTGGTCAAGAAGATGGTTTCTTCTTGCAGCTGCTTTCTTTTGTTGATTTTTGTGAAGTGATTCGTTATGGGGTGTGTGAATTCTTATTGTATGATGCACTCGGTGTTTTTGTGGTTCTTTTTCAGGGTGGTATTGATGATGGATGGTCCGAGGATGGTTTCTTGGCATCGCGGTGTCGGTATGGCCCTGCCCATGGTCCTCACTGGTCTCCCCCTGTTCCGCATCAGAAAGCTTGCTCGATTCGGCCTTCGGTGCGTCTACCTGTGTTTTTATCAGATTTGCAGCTACAGTTTTGGTGGGAGGCTTATGGGTTCATTGAGGTGGGGCTACGTTCTGTAAACTGGGTTGTTGTCTTCATCGGTGAGGTTTTCTATAAAGGTGATGAGGTGTACTGGATGCAAGAAGATGGTGGGCGACATGATTGGAAACTGTGGGTTCTCTTGGCTCGAGGTCTCCTTGAGTCATGTGGCTGTTTTGAATTTTTAATTTTCATTATGAACCTTTGAATTCGAATCCTACGTTTGGTGTAAGTTGTGTTGTTGTGGTTACTGCTCACCCATAAAGAAGGTATTTGGAAAATCAAAAAAGATAATTTTCATTCAGTCAGTCAGTGAGTGAAAAAGTAAGAAGCAAAATTTTATATTATCTTAAAATAATGATAAATATGTCATTAATATCATAGTTATAATTTTTATATCACATATATTTATTGTTTTTATCTTCCATGTAAAGTTTTTATGAAAACTAATCACACCGCTTTACGAGATGGTAGTCCTCAGTACACACGAACGATGCTATCGTATCCACTAAAAAATGGAAAGTGAAATGGTATATATGATATAATTTCTATAGATATATTATAATGATATAAATAGCATATATATAGTTTATATCTATCATCCTACCCAATCATAATAGGAGGAAAAGGAAACAAAACGACTTCACCTTGCAAGGCGGTAGTCCACTATACACACGAAAGATGATGTCATAACCCCTTTGATGGAAATGTAGAGATTTTTTTATCATTAAATTAACATTAACACATCACAATATATGGAAGATAATTTTTTTATTATATTATCAAGGTATAATAATAATTTAATGAGGTGGAGGAAGAAATAAAATAAAATTTCTCGTTGATGAATGATACCTCTTCATCGAGACTCATCCTTAGGATTTCACCGAAAGCATTCCTTTGATGATTTTATATAAAAAGTAATGATTCTAGGTTAAGATTAGGGAATACTTTATTTTTCATGTAAATTAATTTACCAAACCAAAAGGGTATTAAGGTGTGAAGAAGATAAAAGAAGGAGGTCATTTTATAAGTGTGATGAGGGGAACACCTGTAATGTTATAAAAAAATGAATTCCACTCATGTTTTTCTTAGGTAAAAAAGAATAAAAAAGATGTATTATTAATAATATAAGTTATAAAGGAAAAAAATTACCATAAATGGGGTTTGAAAATTTTTTGTTCACTTTTTACCCATATCATTTTAGTTTAAACCCCTATAAATCCATTTTTACCTTTACCACAATAAATAATTTTTTTTACTATTTTTACTAAACATTTTGGTCAAAAATATGATTACGATATAATATAATATAAATTATTAATACTAAAAATATTTAATCTATATATCAAAATTTCATTCCCATAAGTGGAAAATTTTAATTTAAATTTATTCACATAGGTGTGATGAGAAAGCGGGGGTTTAAAAAGAAAATGTTCAAAAGTTTACAAAGATGTTAAACAAAATTTCATCATGAAATTGATTCCAATGACATAAATTCGATTAATGGAAGTATAATTAAAAAATTTCTTAAAAGGGAAATTATATATTAACTTTATTAATAAATTAATCTAAAAGGATGTTTTCAATTACAATTCCCAATTTTTTTAACTATTCATCGAAAAAATAAATTTTTTTAAAAAAACCTAAAACATTTACCCAAGATATTTTTTATATGAAATTTTCAAAAATTAATATTTTTTTATCAAATAATTTAAAAAAAAATTAATATTAATTATATAATATGTGCTTTAATGGTCTTATATCCACTTTTTAGAAAATATGGTTCTATGAATAAAATTAGATATTTTATTATTTATTATCTAAAAACACATAATATTAATGAAAAAAACTTTTTTGAATATATTATATAAAAAGTTATTTAAAATAAATAATAAAATGTCATTTTTATTTATTAACGTAAAACATGATCATGTACAGACATTTTTTTCCATAAAATTATTTCCCTTATTTTCCAATAGTTACTATTTTAAATATTAATTAAAAGGATTCATTTTATATACATTTAGAGACCATATATATTCCGAATTTATTTAAACCTATTAAAATCCACCATTCCAACGACTTGGTGATAACTATAATATATTAATATTTTAATACTACAGTACATTTTGTTTAAACTCAGTGTTTCCTAAAATACAAGCTAAGTTTGGTGTTATGTTTAGAATAAGGAAAAATAAATGTTTCATTAAATTAAAGATAAAATCGGTGTTTTATTTAACAGAAAATTTCAAAAATATTAAATTAATTTGAAAAAAAATCAAAAAATATCTTGGTCTTACATTCAACCATCATAAATTGAAATCCATCCTAAAAAATCATCTCATTTATCAATGGATTAACATTTCATAATGAATTCATAGAAAGACACACCGTAAGAACGGTTTGTAAAAAATCCTCTTCAAAAAAATAAAGGGATGTGAGAAAGTCAAGAGGAATAACACACACTAGGTTTCAAAATTGGATAACATAGATGGGAATTAAATATATGTAAATGTTAGAAAATCATAAATAATTATAAAGTGTAATAGATATCATTGATCACATAGAAGTAAATGATCAATGAAATGTTTTTGGTCTGAAAACAATAAATATATGAGGATTTAAAAGAAAATTGGTTAAAAAAAAGGTATTAATATTACATTTTTTTCAATATCATTTTACAAGAGTTGAGGAATTATTTTACAATCTAAAAATTAAAATTAAATTTAATTAAATGATATGTTTCTATTTTATAAAAAACAAATTCATCTTGATCTTTAATAAATTTCCAATTCATCGTTTACTCTAGGAAATGAATATCAAAGAATTAATTTTTTTAATGATGAATCACTAAAAAAGACTTTTACTGGTTTAGAAGATCTATAATAGAGCTATTAGTCATTCCATTGATCTAAAGTTGTTATCAAAACTATATAGTTAGGATAGGTTACGAAATATGTATAAGTCTTCACATGGTGAAGTAATATAATAATCTCTAAAAACTCATCCAAGGTTCAACTTAAACCATTCCATAAATGGTAACCCATATAACCCTTCCAAAATTAAAAATTTATAAGTAATGTCACTAAATATTTCAAAATAAATATATAACTGATCCCCCATATGTCATAATGGGTATCCTGATTGCCACATAATAAACATGTTAATAACATTATCATATATTCTCTTAAAACCAGACAATAACCAGAATTACAATAAAATATTATTGAAAACATACATTCATCCTCATCCCATACATAAAAAAATTACTTGATATATCCCATATGTCCAAAAAAATCTGTAATATCCATCAATGATAGCATAAAAATATTTTTTAACAAATAATTAATTAGTTCCAAGGTAATCCTTGTTATCCAATTTAATTATTCATATTCAACATATATTTATTCCAACATTATTATCTCATCACCCAGAAAATACTAAGGGTTAACTTCCATTAATAAAAATATCACCATTCCATTAAATGACTTTTCTAGTCTATCAGTATCATTTGAATAATTTAAAAAAACATAACAAAAAAATAAATTGAATAATCCATATATATTTCGTTATTTATATAACATAATCCTTGAATTATAGTACATAAAAACTTCAATAATTTAACCTCATTCTCAAACTATTAACTAAGATTCATCATCATATTAATTATTAAAAATTTCCTAAAATATAAAATATGAACCATGTATTAATATTAATCAAACACAATTTAATAATGATTATCACTTTTAACATAAAAAACAATATCATAATATCCCATACCTTTCAGATTTTGTTCATGGTATCTTTATCATCAATAGAAAATCCATCTGATATAACCATGATGATTTTCATCATGAGATTTCCCCCTCGGAAAATGATTTTCCAAAATCCCATACTTTCAAAATTTTAAACATATATTAATTGATAAGAATTTTTGGGGACCATTATTCCCATAAATCACATCAACTATACACATCCATTTTTTCATGGAAATTTCATTATTGTATCATTATTTTTCACATTCAAAACATCATACCATTCCTATGTGGTATTAAATTGGGTGCTTATTCC
Organism: Viscum album; assembly: GCA_963277665.1. Taxonomy (NCBI): domain Eukaryota; kingdom Viridiplantae; phylum Streptophyta; class Magnoliopsida; order Santalales; family Viscaceae; genus Viscum; species Viscum album. The sequence continues at coordinate 771,371,649 of OY728131.1, read as the reverse complement.
CACATTCTCACAATAAAAGAAACTAAATATTATTATTTTTGTGGTCTCCACCGCTCAAATGCTTCATGAACTCTATCCTTCTCTTCATTGGTGAGACTAAGAGTTTGTTAAGGTTCACATTGTAAATCATCTTATGTGAGAACTATTTAGGAATAATGACAATATCCGTCACTCCTATCATTATACCATATTTCTTCTCATAAAAAAATTAACATTAATATATAATGTTACCACGGTTATTTCTTGTTCCCACCATTGAATAAAACCAAAACCATAGTGTGATAAAACTAATCATAGTGGAAACAAACATAATCATGAACATAACATATATTATGACTAAATAATTAAACCTTATTTTAAATTTTTGATCCATTAGGATTAATGTAGGTAATTAATGTTCATTATCAATTAAAATCATTCTCGATGGTTCATGAAGATCTAGAGAATTTAAAACCATGACCCCCAGTTCTATCAAACCTAGTGTGAAGCAAAGTAAGTTTTCGTGCACTAGTGATAATCGAGTCTATCTCAAGGAACCATTTTCAGGGTTATTACCCCCAGGTACATCTGTACCAGTGCCCCATTATCATTTAGTATCCAGACATGGATTTAATTGCATTGAAACCATTCACACTATACTTATAATTCCCTGAATGTAGTTACCCAGAGTTTTTGCATTAATATATAACATTTACAAGATCATAAGGGATCAAATTCTAAAAGACCGATCAGTTTAGTAACCTTGGAAGTATTAGATACATACATTGGTTTTAAATTACATTATGAACTGAAAAAAACAACAAAATTATGTCTCCTTTGAGCACACTCATATCACTTAGCTTATCCCTGCATGTTTTTCAAAATATACTTCTTCGAATACTAGAAAAAATAAAACATAAGAAAGGGGTGAGCTCAGATTCTTAGTAAGGATAAGAATACCGTGGAAAATATCATAAGAAAACATAAAAAATTAAGGCAATGTATAAGACTAAAACACAACCCTTTTAAACTTAATATTCAGCATAATACAACAACGATAAATAAAATAATTCAATTTAATTATTCACATAAATATAGTACTAGTCAAATAATCACATGTAATATCAATAGATAATTTCATTAATATGAAATGCATAATGCCGAACATCATAACCACATAGTCAAGGATTAATGAAAAGAATAAAAATAATAATTTTGTCAAGGCCTTGTGCCAAGACACTAGTTTGTCTCATGAGACCTATCGATGCATCGAGGGGCTATATCAGCCCTCGTCTGTCACTTACTACATCCAATGTGTTCTCAAACGAAAAGGTTGAAACATAACATAAAAAATTAGTATTAAAACTAGCATTAGAAATGTTAATACATTATCCATAAACCATGAATGGTATAAAAACAGAACATCCACAGTCACACATATTACAAAACCATAAATACAATATGAAAGATGGTATCATAATAATTCAACTTCAATCAAGCGTAAAATCCCACAAAGGATATTGACATAGATGAAATCAAAACTATTTGAGATAAATATATCGTTCTATTTTGAAATCATTTAAAATTCACGTAATTATAAAATACAGAATTTGTTATGAAAACATATTTAGGATATTATAATGGAAGCTTCGAAGGAGTTATAATGGTGGAAAATAGTCGCACCTATTGTATTAGTTAAAAAACATTCTTTCCATAATTTTTCGACAAGTTCATAATGCTCCTTGTTTGGAAAACAATGTAATGATTCCTTTCAAAACATTTTATAAAAAGTAAAATAAGGGTACAAATGAATTTAACCCATAGTCTAACAAATTGTAAAAAATGTTTTGATATACATTTTTAAGAAACATGGGTGTGCATGATAAAAAAGCCTAGTAGATACTTACGTATAAACAACCTCGGATAAAAAATAGATTGTAAAATTAACCCATACCATGTACTTTTTCTTCGTAGAGGGTATGAAAAATTCAAATATAATTGTGAAATAATAATTATTAAATTATACAATAACTACATACATAAATATGATATCATATATGATATTATTATATTGCTTTGTTAATGATATTTTGTTGATTCATTGTTTTTCCTGTTAACTGATTTGTTTTCCTTTATATTCTTTGTTTGGTAAGTCATGTTTTTTATTCATAGGATGTATTTGATTCATATCCAAAGTGATATGACATTGTTAAACATAATTTTTTGTCATCAAATTATAATTATTCTTGAATGGTTACGATGGGAAATAAAATATCAATGTGTCGTGGAGACGGTAAGTTGTACGTACGCACGAGCGACAATATTGTTCTATTAGATGTGAAATTGTATGTAATTGGATTTTATATTATATATAAAGAATAATTAACATGTTATATTTTTTATTTAGATTATCTATACTCATTTTTATACCCATCCAAATAATTAACTGTTGAATAAAAAACTACAACATGACGTGGAGATGGTAAGCCATACGTACGCACGTATGGTGACTTTTTCATTAATAGGATGGATAGAATAATGAATATGGTTGTACCATATTTATAATGAAATGTCAGTATTTATAAGGTATTGTAGTTATTATTTTAGTATGGAAACAACAAAGAAAGAGGAAGTGGAAGATGAAATTATCTTTGAAAGAGGTGATAGAGTAATTTCATCTTTTTTGGGTCCGTTTTGATTTGATCAAAATGGATCCTTATGTATTTTATGAACAAAGTAAGAAATCTAGGTTGAAGCGATGGTATTTGGGAGGATATTTTAGTATAGGTTCTCTAAGCTAAATTTCTTTGGATGTGTGAAATTAAGAGAATGGGAAGTACCCTTTTATAAGAGAGACGAGGGTCACTTTAGAAAAATCTAGAAATATTATTTTATTATAAAATTATTTCCAGTTTCTAATGGATCCAATTGGATTTATTTCATGGATATGGTGGGTCTGGGTCTAAATATCCTCAACCAATTTGTTGTATACAAGTTTAGGGCACCATAATAACCTTATCTTTTATATTTAACTCGTAGTTAAATAGTTTATGTTTTATCGTGTCTTCATTTATTTTTATATTACATGGTTAATAAACATACTATAAAATTATGAGAGATCCTAAAGTGGTTCATTAATTACATATCTATCATTATATAAATACATTCTCAAATCCTTATATTTTTATGTATGTTATATAATTTAATAAAATAGTATTTTTTTTAAACTCATTTACGTCAATTTTGACACTATTTATTATTTGTTTTTTGTAAAAGTCATAACAATCATATTTTTTTGAAAAAATTAAATTGAATAATATAAGAAATTTCATATTATCATAGAAATTTTATGGAATTCATCCCAACTCTCAATTTACATTTATTTTAAAATTGATAATATCAATTATTTTAATCTTTCATTTATAAGATAATTATTACATTATCATTGGGTTATAAAAAAATTTAATTATTTATTGTCTAAAAATTATAAATAAACTATTATGATGTAGGAAATTTTGTTATCTTTCTAATTAATCTTTAATTTTAAATTTATCTTATGCATAACCCTATATTAAAAATTTTTTAGTTATTAAAATTCGAATTTAACACTTTTAACTCTTCTTTAAATAAAATAATAATAAATGTCCTAATCTAATCAAAGTGGATCCAAAATGATCATATTTTATTCATAGGGTTGATTTTGGTTGAAATACACTTATCAAATAGAATTAAGACATGTGTCTGGGTAATTATCATATCATTTTTACATTTAATTACCCTATTTAATTTTAACCGTGGTAAATAAAATTCAAAAGTTAGTATTCATAGAAAATTATTTTCATCCTGTTGAACCACATCTTACATAATAATATAAACTGTGTCTCTTAGATTTTTTAAGTTCAATTCATAGAATTAGTAAAATTATGTTTTATGCAAATTTTCAAATGTTCCTAGAAGGTGGGTAAAAGGCGGTAAATAGTTCAATAAAATTTTATATATCAAATATTTTTATAAAAAGACTCAAATAAATTACATTGAAATTATATAGGTATTATTTATTTATTTTTAATTAAAATAAATTTAACTAAAATAAATAATTATTTAAATAAAAAGTCAGTTTTGAATAATAATGCAGTGTTTTTCACTATTCATCAAAAATTGAATGTTTTCAAAAAAATACCAAAAATTCATCCTAGGCTAATTTTGATATTTCAAATCAAAAAATGAAGTCCATTTGGAAAAATAAAATTTATATAATATCAAAAAGTGGGTATTACTATGAATAACTTCTTTTCAAACGGATAGTTTGATAGGTCATGGTGCGCTTGAACTAAGTGTTGTGTGCATCACACACTATTGTATTATTCAAAGAGAAACATATTGTGGAAGCTTGGGGTGTTACATTATTCCCTCATTCTAATCATTCCATCGTCAAAATTTCTAGAATATTACTTCATAAAAAGATTTTGGTGGTTCTTCATCATAAGTTCTTCATATTCCATGTCACATTTTCTATTTTATGGTTTATCCAAAGAACTTTTACCAAACAAGTCATTCAACTTCTCAACACTTAATCTATAGTATCAATAATCCAGATAGGATATCACAATAAGACATATCAGGTTCCAGTTCTATTTCATTCTAGGTGAGTACATGTGTTAGGTCAGGCATGTATTTTCTCAATAGTGTTACGTGGAACACATCATGAACTTTGGAGAGACTTAGTGGCATTTACAATTGATAAGATAAAACTCTAATTCATTCTAAAATTTTAAAATGTCTGATGAATGTGGGACTAAATTTACCCTTCTTACTGAATCGTACAACACCCTTCCATGGAGATTCCTTCATGAGAACATGATCCCCAACTTGAAATTCCAAATCCTTCTTTCATTTATCGTCATATATCTTTTTCCTACATTGAGATGCTTTGATGTGGGCTTTGATATTCTTCACCTTTTCCATTGTTTCCTCAACAAGTTCTGGGCCTATGAGTTTTCTTTCACCAAGATCATCCCAAAAAGTTGGTATGCTATATCTCTTTCCATATAATGCTTCATATGGTTCCATCTAAATACTCGAATGGAAGCTACTGTCATTGGAAAATTCTACCAGAGGTAAATACCGAACCCACATACCTTGAAAGTCATGTGAAAAAGATCTCAACATGTATTATAAGGTTTAAATAGTCCATTCTGATTTTCCATCAGTTTGAGGTTGGTAGGTAGTGCTTAAATGAAGTTCAGTATCTATGGAATTCAATAGACTTTTCCAAAATCGTGATGCAAAAAGGGGATCACAATCACAAACAATCGATAGGGGTATACCATTAATTCTTACAACTTCATTAATATATAGTATTTCTAAATGGTCAAGTGTTAAATCTTCTCTTATAGAAAGAAAAGGTGCTGACTTTGTATGATGATAAGAAATTAAATATATTGCATCATTCTTTCTAGGAGTATTTGGGAGCCCCATGAAAAAGTCCATCATAAAATCATCCCATTTCAATTTAGGTATGGGAAGAGGTTGCATGACTCCTCCCGGATGTTTCTTCCCATCCTTAACCTATTGACAAACCATACATCTTGATACATAATCAGCAATCTACCTCTTCATGTTTCCCCACAAAAAATGTTCCTTCAAATCTCTATACATCATAGTTCTACCAGGTTCTATAGAGTAATTGGAACTTTGAGCATCATCTAATAATTCTCTTTTAAAATCAGGTTTATCATGAACACAAAGCTTCTTCCCAAATATCAAAATTCTTTATTCATATATGAATTCAATAAATCTCACATCATTCAATGCTTTAATTTTCTTTCGAAACTCCTCATCATCAGTCTGAGAACGTTTTAACCATTATAGTAAAGATGGTTTTCCAACAGCTTGAAAAAGTATCGATGTTTCACCATCCATGATTACTCCCATAACCATCTTCACAAGATCCATGAACATAGGATCTCTATCAACTGTCATATTATTTAGAAATCCATGATCCTTTCTGCTCAAAGCATCTTCCACCTTATTTTCCTTCCCCGGTGGTAGTGTATAGTGAAATAACAATCCTAGAGTAGTTCATGCCATTGAATTTTCTGTATGTTGAGTTCTTTCTGTGAGAAAATATACATCAAACTCTTATGATCATTATATATCTCACATTTATTACCATAGAGATAGTTTCTTCATATCTTCAGCGCAATTATTATCATTGCGAACTAAAAATCATGATTATGATAGTTTTTTTCATGAATTTTTAGATATCGTGATGCATAGGCAATAAATCTATCATTCTACAAAAGGACACAACCAAGTACTTTCTTTGATGCATCACTATAAATAAAAAACCCATCATTCACTAATAGTAGAGTCATGATAGGAGAATTGAGTAATCTTCTCTTCAGTTCCTGAAAAAATTCTTCACACTCTTTTTTCTAAACATATTTTACCCCTTTACATGTGAGATTTGATAATGGGTTAGCCAATCTGGAAAAATTCTATAAGTAACTCCAATAATAACCTACTAAACCAAAAAAACTGCATACCACAATTATAATCATTGTTGCTGGCCATTCATATGTTGCTCTTGTATTGGAAGGATCAACAGAGATTCCATCCTTAGAGACAATATAGCCAAGAAAAAAAATCTCTTGAAACCAGAATTAACACTTTCTAAACTTCCCATATATTTCATTTCTTCTAAAAGACTTTAGAATAGTGAACAAATAATTTTCATTATATTATTGTCATTTGAATTATACCAAGAAATCATTAGTAAATACCACAACAAATTCATCAAGATATTCCTTGAAAAATATGCTCATTAGATCCATGAAAACATAGGGTGCCTCAGTTCGTCCAAAAAGAATTATTGTAAAATCGTAATGCCCATACCTAGCATGAAATGATTTCTTTAGAATGTATTCCTTCTTCATGAACAACTGATGATATCCATATCAAAGGCCAATCTTAGAAAAATATTGATATCCATGAATTTGATCAAATAAATCATCAATGTGAGGTAGTGGATACTTGTTCTTTATTGTTATAACATAGATCTACCTGTAGTCAATTCACAACCTCATAGATCAATCATTCTTCTTAAAACAATGAACATGGTATCCCCATAGAGAAACACTAGGAGAAATAAATCCTTTATTACTCAATTCCTCTACTTATTTATTTAGTGTCACTAATTCCACAATGGCCATTCTATAAAGGGTCTTTGATATGGGCCTTAAACTGGGAAATAAGTCAATAGAAAACTCAGTTTCTCATTTTCGATGATGTTTAGGTACATCCTCTAGAAACGCATCAACATATTCTTTCACAATAGGTATATCCTCTATTTGAAAATTTCTTTCCTCACCGATAGTAACTTCACTTTCTTTCTCCCCAATAATTTAATTTTGTAGAGCTATTGGGGGTGGATCTAGATGACAATTAGATGGTGATGTTTCTACTCTAGAGATAAGTTATTCTTTATCATCATTAAAAAATGTAACCTACTTCTTATTATAATAAATTTTCACATCATGATCTAAAATTCAATCCATTCTAAGGATTATATCAAATTCCATCATGGGTATGATGATGAGATTAGTAAATAAATCAAATTTATATGCCATAATGGTAACTGATTCAAAAAACATTGTTTCAATTATGCTTTCGTAAATAGTTTTGACTGATAACTCCATTGTTAAATAAAATTTGAAATATCTAATTTTCTTGTAAAACTGGGAAGATATGAATAAATGCAATGAACCAGAATCTAATAAAGAATTGGCTAAATTGGAGGAAAAGATTAATGTACCTACCACCACATCATTCGGATCTTCAAAATATTTAGTTGTTATCACATAAGATTATACTTGATCCCTTCTTCATTTCTATGTTAGGGTACCTTGACACTTTGGAAATTCATTTTCATAATTCCCCATTTCTATAAAACTGTATCATTTAACATTGAAATACTCTTTCTTCCCCTTCAAATCACGAGCATGGTGTCCTTTTTCTCCACACTTGTAACAAACACCCATTCCCTTTCAGGCAAGTACAAGGGCGTTTCTTCCAAGATTTACTGTACACTACTAAAAATAAGACAATTAGCGACCGCCATTGGCGGTCGCTAAAGGTCTTTAGCGGCCGCGCAGCGACCGCCATTGGCGGTCGCTGTTGCCCCGTCGCTAGAGGGCTTTAGCGACCGCCAATGGCGGTCGCTATAGAAGGCCGTCAGTTCGGCCTTCAGCGACCGCTTGGCGGTCGCTATAGTGGGCCGGCATGGCACCCTATAGCGACCGCCTATGGCGGGGGGCTGTACGGGGGTGGCGGGGGGCTGTACGGGGGTGGCGGGGGGCTGTACGGGGGTGGCGGGGGGCTGTACGGGGGTGGCGGGGGGCTGTACGGGGGTGGCGGGGGGCTGTACGGGGGTGGCGGGGGGCTGTACGGGGGTGCGGGGGGCTGTACGGGGGTGCGGGGGGCTGTACGGGGGTGGCGGGGGGCTGTACGGGGGTGGCGGGGGGCTGTACGGGGGTGGCGGGGGGCTGTACGGGGGTGGCGGGGGGCTGTACGGGGGTGGCGGGGGGGTGTACGGGGGTGCGGGGGTTCTCCGGGGGTGCAAAGGCCATCCCATTGATTACAAAAGTGAAAAATAAAAGTGATAATATCTAATTAATACATATTTCTTTTATCGATACCATACAGAAATTTATAAAAAATATATTAATAATACATAATCTATAAAATATTTAAAAGACCACCATGGATGGTAATAATGAATTACTTAAATGAATAAATACAGTACATCAATGTCAACCCTACCAGTAAAAACAAAAAACATATCTCGTGAATATATGGTGCGTCACGTGTTGCCATCACTGCTACCTCCTTCTGGTGGGCCAGGTGCCTACAACAAATAAACATTATAAATATTTTAATAACAAAAATAATTTAAATTAAATAAATAAATACAGTATATACCTGCGTCGTATGATCCCCTGTACCATCAGCTCGACGCACATATTCCCGCAGTGCTCTAACCTCAGCTGTCAATTGCGCATTTGTCTCCTCGGAAGCGCGCAGCCGTGCCTCAAAATCTGACATCTGCTGTGTCATATGAGCAACAGCAGGACCGACAACCGCAGCGCGTGACACTACAGAACGAGGAATCCCTGCTCCATAGGTCAAACTATAGCCATGCCCGTCCCGACCAATAATGCGATGAAAGATCTCATCCCGTCGCATGGGAAGCTGTCGCTGGTCCTCTGGCAGCTGTTCTAACTCAGCTTCAAATTGATCCTGTGAAATATTTAAATATATATATGTTAATATATAGATTTATGTAATTATTGGTAAGTACAGACACTTACTATCAATGCTGCAACCTCTGGATCATTGCGATCACGAGTCCTTATCCACACCGACATTTTATCAGTTGCTGCACCTTGCCCTCGCAACTGTATATTAAAAGAATATAAACACAAAACCATATTAATTAATAAATTAAAAAATGAATAATATATACCTCATGTCGGATCTGAGACACGTGACGAGTCCCGAGCCTGTGAGCTGGTCCCTGCAACGCTCGATTCTCCGAATGGCGTGTTGACACCTCCTACATTCAATTCATTCAAATTTCAAACAAATCACATATTCTTGAAAATATATATACAGAAAAATAATTAATATACTAACCGCAACACCCTCAGTAGACCAATATGCAACCAAGTCACGCCACTGAGCTGGGAGGACACCTCTCGGGACCTTTTCCAAAATGTCAAGGGCACCCACATTTGGTATCCAGTGGTCCCTCTTCACTTTGCCTTTATAATCTTTCCACAGCTTACGGCATTTGCTCATACACACCGGCCGAAACTCTTCAGGGCATACTTTCAAATTTTGCTATAATGAAAATAATCAAACATATTAGTATTATTTATAAATAGAAAATAAAGTAAAATTATTTTCTTACCTGAACCTCCCTCCATAGACGATCTAATGTGTCCTGAGGGATAGAAGCCCAATCACGCGTGGTCAATGGAAATCGATGTGGGTCACGTATGATATGACCCAGCTGACGAATAAATGCCGGGGCATTCGGTCCCACGGGATGAAATACCTCATCAAATGAAACATCTGTCGTCGTGTCGGAATTCCATGATAATATGCCACGACCAGGGCCTCTCCTGCGAGAGGAAGAAGCAGCCGAGTCTGATCCTGTTGAAAACAATTTTATATATAAATTGACAAATGTTATATATATATATATATATGTCAATTACATAAAAAATATAGACAATGACATTCAAACATACCTCGACCCTGAGACGTAGATGCCTCAGATGGATGATGTGGATTTTCTGCCTCTTCCCCTGACATGTCTGCAGTCATACAAAATATCAGTAATGAGTCCAAAGTGTTTAAAAGATAAATTGGATTGTTCTTAATAAATCAAACTTGTACAACTGTTAATCAAACAAAAAATGGATTGAATAATTAGTTGTGAATGAATTTTAAAAAATCAGAAAGTTAATCAACCTAAATATTTATGACTGAATTAACTTACAAAAGTGAGGATTAAAACTTATAAGGATTTATAAAATGATTAGATAATTTATGATATCCTAGGACATTCTACTGAATAGCGGGAAAACAATTATACCTTTCATTAAGCATGCAAATCGACCGTTTCTCCTTCAACAGCCGCTCTGACCCAATAAATATCTTCTTCACGTTGAACTACGGTATGTTGATCAAGTTGTTGGTAAACAAACGGAACAGTCTCGGGTTCATCTTCTTCAAATAAAAACACTCCTCGCCGAGACATTTTGACAACAACTTGCCAACTTGGATCCGAAGGCAAAGTAACGAAGAATACTTGTTCCGCTTGTGATGTCAAAATGAAAGGTTCATTCTCAACTCGTTCATTATTTCTGTATAACATATAGTTAAAATTCACCAATGAAAACTGATATTGATCGACTTTACATCCACGCACTGGATCAACCCAATTACACTTTAACAATATGTACTTCAAACCGTGTGTATATACAACTTCAATGATGTCTATCAATTGACCATAGTAATAACCAGAATCGACAAAGGGACAACCGATGCCACTGTTTTGTGTTGCTCGTTTGTCGTCAACATCTTTAATGCGAAATCGAAAACCATTAGCATCAATAGCTTTATAACGACGAGCCGTTATAGATGGACCCTCAGCCAGTTGGATAAATACTTCAGGTAGCGTGGGGTCCCCTAACTCCCTCAGCTTACGAACCTACATAATTTATAAAAATCAATACTGATATATGCAGAAAGAATTAGTTTAATACTTCACTCATAATGAAAATCAATTTATACATACATAATCCTTGAACCAATCATGAAATGTCGCATAATGAGATTGTTGAATTTGCAACTCAGTCGCACGATGCATCTCTTCTTTTATCTCATTAATGTGTTTCCTGCAAATGATTACGCGATGTTTAAAAGATCAACTTATGCAAAGAAAACATGTAAAAGTTATACAAGCACATTGATAAGATACTTACTGCATTAATGGTGCAACTGATGGAGTATTGAACAAGATATATCGATGTGCTTGTATCCACTCGATGTTGTCCATATCAAATGTGGTTCCTTCTCCAACTGGACCATCATGAATCCGAGAGGGCTTATCTAATTTTGTTTCAACATCCGTAAGATATTCTGCACAAAAGGTAGTACACTCATCCATCAAATAACCATTGGCTATTGATGCCTCTGGACGAGCTCTGTTGCGTACAAATCTTTTCAATGTACTCAAATACCGTTCAATAGGATACATCCACCTGAATTGCACTGGACCAGCAGCCATTACTTCATCAGTTAGGTGCACTGTCAAGTGGACCATAACATCGAAAAATGAGGGGGGGAAAAGTTTCTCAAAGTGACAAAGCGTAAGTACAATTCGGTCCTGCAAACTTTTTAAATCACTCATTCGTTGATTTCTTAAACAAAGCTGTCTAAAAAAATTACTCATCTCAATCAAGGGCTGAACAACATTGGGGGATAAACAATCACAAATTGCGATTGGAATCAACTGCTGAAGTAATATGTGATTGTCATGACTTTTCAACCCTTGCAATGTCTTGCTCGTCAGATTCACACACTTTGAAATATTAGAAGAGTAACCATCAGGCACCTTGACCATCTTCAAAATGGAAAGAAATGTCTTTTTCTCCTCTGTAGTCATCGAATACTGTGCAGCAGGCATATATGCCTTGTTTCCCTCAGCTAACTGTAAATGCAACTGTTTCCTTAAACCCATTTCTTCCAAATCACGGCGTGCATTAACATGGTCCTTTGACTTTCCACTGACACCTAAAATGGTCCACAATATGTTATCACAAACATTTTTTTCAATGTGCATGACATCCAAATTATGCCTCAACATGTTAGTTTTCCAATACGGAAGACTATAAAAAATACTTTTCTTTTTCCAATTGTGACTGCGCTGCCTACCCGCAGCACGAATATTACGTACTGGAGGAGCCACCAAATCCTGAATTTCATATACCGTGCGAATGTTTTCTTCCTCAATCTGCGATAACATTTCGACTCCTGTCATGATCTTTGGTGCTGGGCTGAACTCTCTAGAACCATCAAATGCCACTCTGTCCTTTCTGAACCTGTGCTGGGGAGGGAGAAAACGCCTGTGACCCATGTACGCCCATTTTTTGGAATGTTTAAGCCATACAGATTTTTTACTTTTATTGCAACAAGGGCAAGCAAATTCCCCTTTCGTACTCCAGCCTGATAAATTTGCATAAGCTGGGAAGTCATTGATTGTCCACAATAAAGCTGCATGCAGTTTGAACATTTCATTCGTTTCGCAGTCATAAGTCATCACACCATCGCCCCAAAATTCATTCAACTCATCAATCAATGGCTGAAGGTAAACATCAATCTTATCCCCCGGACTTTTAGGTCCATCAATAAGAGTGGAAAGTAATATAAATTGTTGCTTCATACAAAGCCACGGAGGAAGATTATATGGAACCAACACCACGGGCCATGTGCTATGAGTTGCACCAACCATAGACTTGAATGGATTGAAACCATCTGCTGCCAATCCCAATCGGACATTACGAACATCTTTAGCAAAGTCGGGATGTCTCTTATCAAAATCCTTCCATGCATGAGAGTCTGCCGGGTGGGTTAACATGTCACTTTCATGAACTCTTTCTGCATGCCATCTCATTAAATTAGAAACTTTAGATGACATAAAAAATCTTTTCAACCTCGGTTTAAGGGGAAAGTAACGCATTTGCTTTACGGCAATCGGTTTCCCCTGTATCGCAATCTGACTTTGATGAGTCTTATTTCCCCTGTTCTCTTTCCACCTGGAAGCGCCACAAACCGTACAAATATCCAAATGAGCAGTTTCATTTCTAAACAACATACAGTTGTTTGCACATGCATCTATAGTCTCATATGTAAAACCTAAGTTCTCTGTCAACTTACGAGCATAGTAATACGACTCAGGAATCTTAGCGTCGACAGGAAGAACTTTTTTCAATAAAACCAAAAGCATGTCGAATGATGTGTCTGACCAATTATTCAAAGTCTTCAAATGCAACAACTCCACGATAAACGACAGTTTATTGTAAGAAGTACATCCAGGATATAATTCTGTTTTCGCATCATCAAGTACTTCATAAAACCTCCTCGAATCACGATCTGCACCAGAGCGAAGATTTATCTCACCGGTCTCAAGATTCTGGATGTCAATGCCTTCAGGATCAAACCCACGTACCATTTCAGTAAGCATTTCATGCATTGGATCAGTCATCCTTGCATCAACATCCATCTGAGCTGCATCTGTATTTTGACAACGAACATATTCTTCTCCATGACGAGTCCAACTCTTATAATTTTTCAGAAATCCATTAAAGAAAAGGTGCTCCCTCACAGTATCTCGTGTGAATTGATATCTGTTAGCACATTTTCTACATGGACAACTAATATAGTCACTTTCAAATCCTCTCGTGAACTCAATAAACTGCATAATGCCATTGAAATATTCTCTAGACGTTCGATTTGGAAGATCAATCCAACTCTTATCCATAATAATATCTGTATAACAAACATTTACACAATACTTATTAAATTTACATTTTTCAAATCAACTATATTCAAAATAAATATTAACCATTTTATGAACCATTGATAAAATAATAATGTAACTGAAAGCTCATGTTACCTGATTGAGCTACAAACCTGAAAGGGAGGGGAGCCGAAGGCTGTGCTGCGAGGGAGAGGAGGCAGCGAAGGGGAGCCGGAGCCAAAGGCGGTGCGGCAAGGGAGGGGACGGGCGGCGGCGGCGGCGGGGAGCTGGAGGAGAGGAGGCGGTGAGGGGACGAGGGACGCGCAGCGAGGGGGGGGGGTGTCCGGGGTCGGAGGGGGCCTTCCGAGGTGCGGGGAGGGGTGTCTGGGGTGTCGGGGGCCTGTCAGGGGTGCGGGCAGGGGTGTTCGGGGTGCGGGGGTGTCCGGGGTGCGGGGGAGGGGGGGCTGTCTGGGGTGCAGGGGGGCTGTCGGGGGTGCGGGGTGGGGTGTCCGGGGTGCGGGGGGCCTGTCCGGGGTGCGGGGGGGCTGTCCGGGTTCGGAGGGGGGGTGTCCGAGTGCGGGGGGGGGGGGGGGGCTGTCCGGGGTGCGGGGGGGCTGTCCGAGTTCGGAGGGGGGTGTCCGAGTGCAGGGGGGGCTGTCCGGGGTGCGGGGAGGCGTCCGGGGTGCGGGGGGCGGTCCGGAGTGCGCGGGGGGGTGCTGTCCGGGGTGCGGGGAGGCGTCCGGGGTGCGGGGGGCGGTCCGGAGTGCGCGGGGGGGTGCTGTCCGGGGTGCGGGGAGGCGTCCGGGGTGCGGGGGGCGGTCCGGAGTGCGCGGGGGGGTGCTGTCCGCGGTGCGGGGAGGCGTCCGGGGTGCGGGGGGCGGTCCGGAGTGCGCGCCGGGGGCTGTCCGGGGTGCGGGTGCCGTCCGGGGTGGGGGGGAGGGCCGAGAGGCCGGAGGGCGGCGGCCGGAGGCCGGAGGGCGGCGGCCGGAGGCCCGAGGGCGGCGGCCGGAGGCCCGAGGGCAGAGGGCGGCGACCGGAGGGCGGATGGCAGGCGGCGGGGGAGGCCAGGCGGCCGGGGAGGGCGGGCGGCGGGGAGGGCGGGCGGCGGGGGAGGGCGGGCGGCGGGGGAGGCCGGGCGGCGGGGGAGGCCGGGCGGCGGGGGAGGCCGGGCGGCGGGGGAGGCCGGGCGGCGGGGGAGGGGAGGGCGGCGCGAGGGAGGGCGGCGAGGGAGGGTTAG
Organism: Viscum album; assembly: GCA_963277665.1. Classification (NCBI taxonomy): domain Eukaryota; kingdom Viridiplantae; phylum Streptophyta; class Magnoliopsida; order Santalales; family Viscaceae; genus Viscum; species Viscum album. The sequence goes on along the minus strand of OY728131.1, from coordinate 771,356,341 downwards.
GGCGAGGATCGAGGGAGAGGAGAGTGCGCGGGGGGGGGGGGGGGGGGGGCGCAGAAACCCCCCGAAATTTTTTATTCAGCTTAGCGACCGCCATTGGCGGTCGCTAATGCTGACCTATAGCGACCGCCAATGGCGGTCGCCCGAGTCTGGGGGGCTCCAATGCCCCCTTTTCTAGTAGTGATACCATCATAGAAGGCTTAATGTGTTATATAAAGGAGTTATTAGAAATATTATTTATAACTATCGACTAAGCGTTTTGGTGTCTTTGTCTTCATCCGCCAAGTTCAGATCATTTATACCCATGTAAATTTGGTAATGTATATATATTAAATATAGTAAAATGTAATTATATTGATTTAAAAATCCATTTTCATATCATTGTATAATGTGGTAAATGAATATGTTACTAATGCTTGAATCTAGAACACCACCTCCACTAAATGATGTGTTTCATCTTCTATCACAACCCACATTAATGATCATTAATGGGGATATATGAAAAATATATGAAAAATATGATGAAAGAGGATAATTTATGGCTAAAATATTAAATTCATTTTTAATATTCACTAAATTTTTAAATGATTATATAACTCGTGCGTATATAGGGATTGTTACATCAATAATGATATGTGATTTATTCTTAATGTATGTGATTAATTCCCTATACTAATATTTTATTTATTTTTAATAAATTATAATCCCATGATGAACAGTATACTGTATATTTTTATATAATGAAACTGTTAAACACATTAAAATCTAATTTTGTTGTTTTGGGATTATGAACAAATTTTCCCCAAAAAACTAACATGAAAACAATATATTTACTAATAATATATTACATGGATATAAAAAAAGGAAAATTAATAATTTAAAATACAATATAATGGTTATTTTGAAGATAAAAATTAATATATCTTTACAATAATGAACTTAATGTGCATATGTGGTGATTCGGAATCTTCTAAATAGATTCTTCTAAAAATACATTATTATGTGTTTTAATGTTTTTATTCTATTTTTAATCCATATTGATGAAATATTAAAAAAATTATGTAAATAATTCATTTTAAAAAAAATTATATTTAATTTCATATTAAATGAATTTTTACATACTTAATGTATTTTAAAAAATAAGCATTTTTAACATTTTCTATAATGTATAAAGATGGAATCTTTATAAAAATGTGGAAGGAATAAATTTATATTGTGTATGATGTGAATGTATATTCACAATGCGATGTACATAATTTATTAATAATATTCCACAAAAATATTAAATAAATTTGATATTATTACCAAATTCCCCAAACTTATGGAATTATTGTATGAGTCATTAAGGGAAAACGATTTTTTTATGTGATTCGTGATTATGGTTCTATATATGTGTTTAAGAAAATATTTTTTCAGATTTTATGAATGGAATTAAATATTATATTAATTTTATGTATTTTAGGGTCCATTTAATTTATTCATGATGACATGTGACCCCATTTTAATTCTATGATGAATTAGGTAATGATTTTGTTCTCTTAGAAGTAAATGTTGTAATAAACCAACTAGTTTATTCCATTTGGAAATGTACATACATTATTAATTTATAGAGTGACATGATGATCACTCAAATAACCTGTATAACATTTCAGAGATTGAAAATGTGTTTTAATTGAAAATTTTTGGTAACCAATTTTTAAATTATAATCTTATTTTTTGTAAAATGATTTACCATTTTAATGGTTAATAGTACGGGTAATATGAAAAAAAGTATAGGTTATCATTTCATCTAGGATACCCTTATGATTAGGATTATAACTTTATTATTTATTAGGT